>JAPYXD010000690.1:0-1438865 GCA_030998225.1 Diplolepis rosae | reverse complement strand
CAAAAAACAAAAAGAAGGAGAAAAGCACTCACCTCGGACACGATATACCCCACAAACCACCAACGAGGTGTATGGCAAATGAGAGTTATTCTTAATATAAAGGGAGTAGGGAATGGTGGTTGACCCGCTCGACGATGATCCTTGGTTGTCCATGGTTAATAATTAACTGCCAGCTAACACATCTTCGACACAAAAGATTGCAGCTGCCCATCTCACAAACTGATGATCATTACAAAATCTTACTATGCAAAATTGGAACTAAAGAAGCTAATAAACTAAATTATGAAGAATATGAGACAATTGCAACGAATAGTATCACTTACCTGAATTTCTTCAAGACTTTCAGATGACACAAGACACGATACACTACACATAACAAAAATACACTCATTTCACAGAATCCGCAGAAATATAGAAAACGATAACTCGCAAAAAATGAAATTAAATTCAAACAAGAATAAGGAAAATAAACTGATCGCTATTAACAACAAATTGAGTTACAAGCGTCAATCGACAACTAATTAATAACTTTTGTCATCGAGGACATATTCTAATGAAAAAATGTAGTGGTCGGTTATGAAAATATATAAAAATTTGCAGAAGTTATAGCTCCTTCCCCCAAACGCTTCTTTTCGCAGAGACTGTCGGTGAACACGATATGATGCCAACACTTCAACTACAACAAAAAAGGCAACGAATTTACCGTTTTACATTATAGCACCGTGTGTTTAAACGAAATTTTTTGGAAAACATCACTTTTTTTTAACAGAAATCAACACACAACAAAAAAATCGGTTTTTTTGGTCTTCAAAGCTTATTTAAAAAAAAATTATTGTTATGGCAATAACCTGCATATGAAAAAATGATCGTTCAAGTACATCGGGTTGTGATAAGGAAGAATTTTTAAAAAATTTAGATAAATCGGTCAAGTAGTTTTTGAGAAATCGTGTTCACCGCAAAGGCACTTTTTAAAAAACACCATTCTGAAATATTCACGTTTGAATTTTAGCGTATACTTAATTTGTTAACGATAGCGCGCTATGAATGAGGTTGTTACTTGGGATCTACTGCCCGGATCTGTTACGTACGAATAATTAAACTTAATATAATAAAATATTAAATCCGATTACTCGCCCGCTTGAGGCTCCAAACTGCCAAATTTTAAATTTAGGAAATTTTAAATTTAATAAATCAAAATTTGTTTTTAATCTGGGATCGTATTTGCCCTCTCCTCTGACTGAGGAGGCTATACCCTTTGCACAAGAAAACCCCTTTTTCTTGAAAATAAAACTGAATGAAAGGATAAGCTCAAAAATTACCAATTTTATTTTTCCACACAGGTGTAAGTAAAATGAGGTACACACATATAAATACATATATAATTGGAACGATACCTTACATTGAGTTCTTCTTAATTCTACCAGTACTAGGAGGGAGAGAGAGAGAGAAGTTTACCCCTGGGCTCCTTATTCGTCCTAGACTGGGCGGAGAGGTTTCCTATTGTTGCTCAAAACACAACTTGAGTCTTATTGGTCGGTCGCGCACAATATGCGCACACAAAAAAAAAGTACCGTTTCGCCACTTGCTTTTTGCCGTTCTTTCCAATAAATTTTGGGCTTTAAATTAGCCCGCCGAAGATTAATAAACTATGTTAAAAATATAGTTTATTATTTTATTCTACTGCTTTCGTTCAGATGAAGACTTCTATCTTTTACGTCCGCCCAAACGCGATCCCCAATTTGAAGCCCTGACCCAGATATTTTACGAATTAAATCAACTGGTCAGGTGATAAGACGCGATTGTTCTGAACCGTGGACGGGCACGATGAAAGAAAATTATATTTCTTTACTATTCTGAGGTCTGAACCCGGTCAAGACACTTAGAAGACTGCGAATTTTGGATGTTCTCGACTCGGCCCATAAACTCATCACCAGGTGAGCACGGTAGGGATTTTTGCCTATTAAGAAGATTAGGATTGGACGAAATAAAAGTGGTGAGGGTGCGTGGGAAACCATATAAATGCTGATTTTGTAATCCGACTTCATGCTGACCATTAGGTGCCATTGGATACCTTCATCCTTGCCATTATGGCAAAAGGAAGTGGCTTGCAACTATCATTTGATGCATATTCATCAAGAATTTTAGAAACGATTTTTTTGTTTCTCTCATTTCAGTTTGGGTTGAAATATTATAGCTTGTCTGAATTTTAATTGTTATTTATGATGATTGTATTAATGAAATTGTTATTGAAACAATTCCATTGTTCAGACAAGTTTTATTTGATGTCTTAAAAGCGCGTGGCTTTTGTTATGGTAGGTCATTCGGTAAAGCATTTAGGCTCGGATGGGTGCGGGGAAGGGAAAGGGATAGGTATATGCTGGACCCCGTGCTGAGCTGCAGAGCCGGTCGTGGCAGTCATAGAATCAGATAAAATATATGCGTATATTTGCTTTCTTTAGTGCGCGCCTGGGCGGACGAAAGATGGAAGAAGCAAAAGCAGAAAGGTGGTCTTAACGCGAGATGCTAGCTTGAGCTGCAGGGAGATAGCTCTCTCTCTCCCTCTCTTTCGTTCTCTTTTTCCTATTCTATTCTTTACATCTCTTTTCCATTTCCTTCATCTTCCCTATTTGTTCATTCTCTTTTATTCGTGAGATGATTTTCGTGTGGTAGGCATGCAGTACACATACATGTATGCATATATATGTACATATATACACACGTGCATGTCACATTAATTTCAATGCGTGCAACATGGTTTGATTTGCAAAAGTTATCCCATTCAGAACCCATATCGAAAAGCCTCTCGTACATGGCTACATAGGTTCTGAATGAGGATAACTAATCGTCCTGAAATTTATAAATTGGGATTATGACGCTCTTGGAAAAAATTCTTTCGAGTCGTACATTATATTTAATCGCTTCTCCTTACTCTTATTCGTAGCGGTGGGACGAGCGTGTTACATAGCATCTCGATCCACTTCTACCTTCCCGCGCTCTCTCATTCTTACACTTTTGCGCTCTCTCATTCTTCACTCGCATTTGCCTCGAACCAACTCGCCACCCCAGAAATGTTGAGTCGCGGTGGTTATCAGGAAGGCTCAGGTTACGAGCGATTCAAGTGTAGACTTGCTTCATCGTAACTCATGAACTAATGTCAGCATTAGGAATAATATTTTATACCGACATTAGTTCAGGAAAAAGATTTTATTTTATGGATTCGCACGTAACAAACCACACCGGAATTTTTATGTTTTCGTCCCCGACAAACTAGGGTGGTTCGAGTCAAGTATAACTGCATTTATTCCATGCTTTCAGGTGGCATCGTGCGTCCGTACCTTTTCTTTATATCTATTTAGGAAAGAGAGAAGAGGGAGGGAAAAAAAACTTCCCTTACAATGGTCTTATTTAAAAAAAAAAATATTTGTTCTAAACGTATGGTGCCGTGAAGACATAATTTGTCGCTTACTTCCTATCGCATTGGACTTCTCAGAAATGATATAGGCAGGAAGCCGGAGTGAGCAGCCCCCCCCCCCACCCTCCTTTTCATAATTATAAGAGAGGCTGAAGTCCCATAAGGTATGCTGCTCTTGACCACCCACTTTTCTTCAGTCGTTTATTACGATTTAAATCGTTGATCCGAGTGATTCGCGCGTCGCGGTAGTGAGACCAGTGCGCAGTGGCTAACCAGGATTATTAGTGCGGGCTAAGGTGCGAAAACTTGGTGAGAAGAGGAGTAAAAACAAAACAACAACACAAAAGAAAACGGGATGTCGACTTCTAAGGTTGCATTGCTGCAGGGCCTGTTGGGAAGGGTCGACCAATCGTTGGAGGATGAAGTCCGGAGGCTCAGGAAACCACCCCCCTCCAGTCTTCTGCCCTTAGTCCTGGCTCATCAGAAGGCCGCTTCCCTGGGAGGATCACTAAGAGATGGGTGAGTCCTGTATTACCATTTTTCCTTTTTCTTGCTACATTTATGTGTGCATCCCTCGGACTTTGTCAAATCTTTTCGGCCGCCGTATCAGGCTACTAGATTAGCGGCGTGGCTGACTCTGATGTCGTTCTTATTTATTATTATTACTATATATATACATTTTTTGTTGACCGGCTTAACTGCCCGTGGTGCTCTTTTAATAATAATAACAATAAAAAGAAAGAAAATAAGTTGTCGGCAAATGTTTGTGTTCCGTGTGGTTGACCATCGTATCAGTCGAACAGCCTTTTTATCGAGTTTGTGTATACGTTCTACCTTATATGGCCGGGTGTGAGTATTCTTCAGACTTGGCCTATGCTCTTGAAATGAAGCTGCTGAAATTGCACTGAGATAATAATTTGATAAATACAAACAAAATTCTTTTGAATAATTATCATTCAAGATAACAAATTTGTGCATTTTGATAGAAAAATTCTATTTGTTCTTCCCAAATTGACACATTCAGCCTTTCTTTTGACGCGAATAAAATCTTTTAAACAGTGTGAAATTATACAAAACAGATTGATGGAAATCTAGGCATATATATACAAACGGAGGTTTATTCATAACTCGAAAGAATACCATTTTAGCAAACTGGACTTATCTTGTAAATGGTATATTTCTCTATCGCCTTATATATTTTTTTTTTTTTATTATAATTATCTTCCCTTTTATTTTCTGTTTATATTATCCTTCCCTGTTTAGGGGAACCGCCACCTTTAACTTTTCATCTTCCAAAAATCTAAATTTTTTTTTTTTTTTTTTTAAGCGAGATGGTACTATGGTTTGTGGCGACTGCATCTAAAGGATACAGTTTTCTTTCTCAATGTTTGGTTACCTGTGCATTATATTTGTAAACTAAAGCAACCGAGTTTAAAACATCCGTTTATTTGTTTCAGATTTATGGTAATCTTTGGTGATTGGTCGTTGGCGCCGGCGCGACCCCTTTTTACCGCACCTTGGGGATATGAGGGTCGTCTCCGACACCTGGCTCCGCCAAAGCCCTTCCTTAGGTCGAGATGGATCCAGGAATACACCTGGATGGCGTCAGAGGGCGCCTACTTTTGTAGAGGGTATTGGGCCAAGGTAGGTACTCCGTCTTCATGTTGGTCATTCACTGTCGTGACGCATGTTGCCGAATCTTTTCTTCTACGCTCTTTTCCTTTAGAAGATCTTAGTTGATTCTCTCTATGTATATATATTCTTAATTAATGCCCCCTCCCCCTTTTTTTTTCTAGTATCCTTATCGTCATCCCATGGTGGCGGACTTGGAGATGTCGAGCATGGAGATGTGGCAGGGGGCGGGATGCTCCAGTCCTCCGACTTCGACGTGGTTAGTTGCTTTTCCTGTCATTATACTAGTATAGCAATATATAATCACTGAGATGTGTTAACGCGCAACCACGGCTATTCGCGTGGGAAACCACATATATTCGTGCACATATTCATCCCCCTTCCCTTTTTTTTCCATTTTGCTTCTAGTATCTTCAAGGACCTTCCTGGTGTCCCTCCGCGCACTGGGTATCAACCCCGCAATAAGGCCTATACCTTGGTGTGGGTCCAGCGCCATTACTTTGTGGGCCCCGACGAACCGCGAGTCTCGTATAATTGGGAGTTGGTAAGTGGTATTCTTCTTCCTTCCTTGAGGTAGTGTTACAAACGAGAGAGAAAAACAATTCTAATAATTAATAATTTCCAGCGTTATGCAGTTGATCTGGAGCAGCATTGGGAGAGTTGGCGTTAGCCAATACGGGCGGGTTGCTACTAACTCCGGCCTCCTGCGCCCACCCGAGTATGAATATGAGAAGGAAGAAGGAGAGAAAAAAAAAGAAAAAAAAATGACAATAATAGTAATGACAGTGCTAACAATAATATAATAAATACACATATTGTATGCGTACGCGAGGCCAGTCTCTATAAATAAAATGATTAGATCTAATTTACATAATGTTCCGATTGAACAAATTTGACTGCAGTCCAACAATTAATTGGCTTTACTCCTTTTATAATACCTAAATACAATTGGATATCCATTATAATAATTATATCAATAAGGTAAATAGGGTGATAAGTAGATAAGAAAAAGAAAATGAAATAGATAATAATCATAATAAATAAGATAGGTAAGGTGAATTGGGATGCTAGGGTTTGGAGGTTCAGACATTCAACCTGTGATGGTCAGGGAAAGGTAAGTTTGAGATAGGCAGCGCTGGAAGAAGGAGCGATAGTTCTCAATACTTAGTTCGTAGTAGTTTGAAATATGTCTATTGTTCCTTGCGCAAGTTAAGCAGGCTGAAGTTTTTGTGGTGGTAGCTGGACTACCGCAGTCATGGATGATTTCTCCCTCGGTGTCACTGAAGGCATGGCAGCACGAATCAGGTCAGTCAAGGCTCTGCATGTCTTTGTTGTAGAATCTCTGGAATCCCTCCTTTGTAACTTCTCGTCGACAGGTGCAAGACTGGGGCTGATCGTCTGATTGTTATCTGCCGTCGTGGGGATGTTCTGCTGTTTTCCTTTGATAGTACTGAAGTCAACATCTTGATCAGCTTTCATCCTTGGTGAGAGTCGTGGGTGGCAGGTAATCATGTTTTTCAGTATTCTGGTATAGATAAGGTATACCAGCAGTCCGGTGGATATGATTCCTAGGCCGAGGTAAGACCCGTGGATCAGTTTTGTTTGATTGTTTCCCACTCGTCGGGCCAAGCTGAGCTCATACAGCTGTTGTTCTAGGTATTCCAAGGACTTGTCGCTGGCTTCAAAGGCTCTATCCTCGGGCGTGATTTCCTGCGTCTGATCAGGCATTGATTTCCCTACAGGTGTGTATCCTTGAAGTTCCTGCACAGTTGATGACAATACGGAGAGGTTTAGGTGAACCGGCGGAGTATAGATGATTTCGGTTTGCCCTTTCTGATTTATCGTGCCTGGCAGCATTCTCCCTTTTATTCGGAAGTCGCATCCTGGAGCCAGTTGAACGATGCCTATTCCTCTTAGTTCGGTCTGGTTGCTGCTCTGGTGAAGGCAAACTATTGTATCAGTAATTGGTTCTTGGAGAGAGTATAACCATCCGCCCAGGGTGCTTAATAATTTCCAGTCGAGTCGGTCTTTGTATGTTATTTGGACGTCGCAAATTCGGAAGGTGGATAATGAGGGACTTAACAGAAGCTCTGCCTCGCAAGTTCTAAACTTCCCATTCTCATTGATAGGTAGGTTTCTTTTGCAAATTCTGCAAGACGATAGTTCCGTACAAGCCGCAACATCTCGATGGTTCATTAGGACGTAGGTCCTCTGTGATTCTTCTACAGCGATATGGGAGAATTTTGGTAGCACATATAGGTATATGTCCCAGAGTTGTTTCCTAAGATAGCTTGGGGCACCGGAAGTGGATGTAGTTGATACATCAGGTAAGTAGCTCTTCCCAACAGCGGTATATCCAGCAATATTTTAAGGACTCCCCTTCTGTATATGGGGGTGACAGTGGATATGCTGGTCAGTTCCTCGATGTCGCGGTAGATTAATTCCAGTTGCCTTGCAGTCAATAGTCCTGGATGCATCTGCCTTTGTCTGGCGGCGTGAAGGACATTCAAAATTTTTCCGATTGCTCTTATATATTCTTCTACAGCTGCTTCGTTTGTTCGCAGGACTCGGGTTAGGGATTCGGTATATTTCAGCTCAGTGATCTTCCTGGTATCCTGCCCAAGTTCCCGATTAAGATTGGTGAGTTCGTTCTTGAGTAATTCGAGCTTCTCCTGATGCTGTTGAGCTTGTTTGTGCATCCTTTCTAGTTGGGACCTGACCAAGTGGGTCTGTTGCCCTACCAGGTGCGAAATGTTGATCTGTGCTTCATTCAATTCTTCGATTTTTGCCTCGATCATCTGACCATCGTCGTAGGTCAGGAGCCCGGCTACAGGTCCAATGATTCCACCCAAGAAACCTAGTAGTGGAGTCGCTCGTCGTCTTCGCATTGCTTTTGGCAGGTGAGAGGGTAGGAGCTTTTCGGCTCGTTGCTCCATCATTGTTGTTTCCCTCATAAGTTCTCCTTGGAGCCCTTCGGCCAGATAAAGCTTGGATGCAAGGGCATGATTGGCGATGACTTGGTGGCAGTGTTCCTCGTACCCTGGTTGGCAATGGGCAGCTAAGCTGTTCATATTGTGTTTATAGGATGACAGTGGGTTCTGGATTTTATTGATGTCCATGAAGATGGTGATTCTCCAGGTACTGGTTGTCCACCTTATGGTCCCCAGGTATTCATAGTACACTCCAGTACTACTCTTGAGTGGGGTAACCCGGAATGTGTCTTCGTGGTTCCCTTGGCTGATGGTGACAAGAGGCAACAGAAAGGCAATCCATCGACATCCCATCTTTGTCATTGAAATTCGGAATCTGGAAAGGAGGAGCATTAGATTGTCTCTTCATAGCTGGCATAGCACCACTTCGAGAAAAGATATGCATTTCATACTTTTAGAATGCCGGAGCTCTATTTGCTTTACCGTATAGAAAATTATTATGTTGGAACCTCCTGGGATTTAAATAATGCATATTCTTACTCGGGTTTTTCTTCCCCTTAATCGCAGGGTTTCTAGCAGTGCGCAAGCAGGAGCTTGTCTTTGTGCTTCATGATCCGTACGCCGTCCTCTGTTTCCAGAATAACATTATTATTTTCTGTAAAACCGGCGACGGCGTACGGTCCTGTGGCTCGACTGTCGAATTTTCCGTCCCTAATATCTTTAAGGGCGTAAACCGTATCTACGATTTTCGCGTTTAGTGGCCGAGTTTTCTTGTCATATTGCTCCTTCGAGCGAGATTTTGCTTTGATGAGGTTCTTATGGGCAATTTTCTGGATTTCGCTTATTCTTACTATTAGGTCGCGTAGGTAGGATCCATAGGTTTCGAGTTCCGTACCCTGAGGAAACGAGCTGGGTGTCCTTGCGACTCGCCCAAAAACTAACTCGTAGGGTGTAAAATTCGTAGCCTCATGTACTGACGTGTAATATGCGAACATGGCGAAAGGGAGCAATCGATCCCAGTCGTCATAATCGTCAGCATAATGCTTTATGTAATCCGTCAATACAATATGGCTTCTCTCAAGTGATCCGTAAGTCTGTGGTCGGTATCCGGAAGTGGTGAGTTGCTTCACGTTAAATAATCTTTCTAGGTGTTTCATCAATTTGCTAATAAAACTCCCTCCCCTGTCTGTTAGGATATATCTAGGCGCGCCATATTGGGAGAAGAGTGTTGTTGCAACTGCGTGGGCAATGGTAGTCGTTTTCAAGTCTGGTATGGGAACTGCAATGCAGTACTTACTAAAATTATCCTGCATTGTCAAGATGTGTCTGTTCCCGTTTGGTGTTGTGGGCAATTTTCCGACAGTATCGAAAGATACCTTCTCGAATGGCTCGGCGGGGGTGTCAGTGATGAGCATTGGCTCGCGGGTAGGTGCATCGTCCACACACGGCATCTTAACGTCAAAGATGGAGCTAGGATGGAATATGGGACCTTCGACAGGTTCATGAAATGGTTTTGTTTGTTCCAGTCTTCTTGGTTTCATTCCTGCTCCTCTTCCTATTGAGTCCTTCCTACTGTCATCTGGGTCGAAGAATGACCTTGTGAAGGGTGTTGATCTGGCTCCTGGCGTTGCAGGGGCTGCTGGCGTTGCAAGCAAGGATCTTCGAGGGGGCTGTTTTCCAATTATTGGGGACTCTGATGAAAACTCGATTTTCTCAGGAGCATTCTTAAATCGGACCATGCTTTTTCTCGCCACCCCGGAATTTTGGTCGGAAAATTCTGTTGACTTGATTACCCGTCCAGTGGCTCCAGGTTCGCCTGAGGTTTTTGCCTGGCTTGTAGGGGAGATGGGTGTGGGTTCCCAATTTCGTGGTGCGCGTGCTTCCTTGCGTATTTCCTTTTCGTATTTTTCCAAAAAGTTCTGCACTCTGTTGGAGAACTCCACGTCGTCATATTCTCCGCAGGGATCGAGAGCTTCCAAGTTTTCCAGGAGCTCTTGGTCTTCTTCGCCTTCGGAGACGTAAGTGCACTGAGGTCGATGATCGTCCTGCATATTTTCATGATCCCACCATAGAGACTCATGAACGATGTTGGAGCTGTCGAGCCCTCGGTTTTCCATCGATTTATCTAGATTTGAAAAAGATTTCTGCAGATCTTCTCTTAATTTGTTCTGTGGTTGGCATTGGCTGGGGATATCCTCATTGGTTTCGTTGCTGCCTTCGCTGTCCAGTGGTTGTGGGAGGACATCAACGATCATTTGTACAGGAGGTGACTCTTCTCCGTTGTTGTCGATAGACGGTAAGGCTTCGATACCCTCTCTGGCTAGTTTATCGGCCATTTCGTTTCCTGGGATTCCTTTGTGGCTTGGAACATGTTCCCAAATTACGTCCAACGGTTCCAGGGCTGTTTTCATCTTTTCAAACTCGGATCGATTCCTAACTGGTTTATTCTCGTACGTTTTCCAGTCGTTTGCCTCCCATCTTGGAATCCATTCCGTGGCACTGTTTACTAGAAACTTAGAATCAGTCTTTATCCTCAGCTTCTTGATACCAGCCTCTTGAGCCTGTTGAGCCGCTACTGTTGCTGCCTCAATTTCAGCTGAGTTGTTCGTTTGACGTCCCTGGGAGGGGCGTGAAACATTTAGTGGATGGTTGGGTCCAAACCAGACTCCTATTCCTGCCCTTCAAAACGGTGTCCATGAGGCGTTGGAAGGTAGCAGGAGCATTTTTAATCCCCATTCGCATCCGCAGATACTCAAAGTGTCCACGGGGTGTCGAGAACGCCGTTTTCAATCGATCGTCGGGATGTGTTTCTACTTGATGGAAGCCACTGGCCAGATCAAATACAGAAAAGTACTGTGCATTCCCCAAGTGGTCCAAAATATCTGTGATGTTGGGCAAGGGGTAGGCATCCCCAATTACCTTTTCGTTAAGGGCTCTGAAATCAATAACAACTCTCCACTTCTTTTCTCCCGAGGCGTCGAACTTTTTTGGAACAATCCAAAGTGGAGAATTGTAAGGGGATTTAGAGTCACCAATAATTCCGCTATTGTATTGCCTCTCGGTCTGCAGAATGACTTGGTCTGTCGCATCATGAGGGTATCTATATTGCTTCTTTGCAATCACCTCATTGTCCAGTGTTGGAATTCGGTGTTGGATCAGATGAGTGCTGCTAAGTCTCTCGCCATTTAGATGAAAAATATCAGCGTAGTCATCTGCCCATCTAAGGACGTAATACCTCTCTTCATCATTTAAATGAGAAAGGCGCAAGCTCCTCTTTACTCTTTCCGCATGCTCTGCATAAGAGTTCAGATTTTTCTCTATGTCTAGGGTAGAGTACTCGAGTTCTGAGTCAGAGGTTTCTGCACCAGGAAAGGTACAAAAATCTAACGGTATGACCTCCTGGGGAGCAATTTCTATATCTATATTGTCTTTAGTGGTATTGATGGCAATTGCGTGTCAGACGCCATTGTGTCTCGAGACTGCTGCCTCCCCAAGGTAGAGCCTTTCAGGGGTATCTAGTTTAGGCAGGTAGCCCTCAGCAACCTCTGGATTTGTGACGCTTATAGCAATGTGTTGCCTTGTTCTAGCCTTAATTTTTAAAATTCTAGAAAAAGGTTTGATCTCGGTTTTAAGTGATTTTCTCGCATCCTGTGATTCCCGGTCGATGAAAGGGATCGGTGTGATAGGGTTGGAAGCGGTCACTAATGCGTTGTGTCGGAAGGAAATTTGAGCCTGTTCCTGCCTCAAATAAGGTCTCCCGAGAATTCCATCTGGTGAAATGGGGATACTATTTTCCACAACATGGAATTCCACTAGGGTGTTAAGTATTGAAAAGTTTATAGTGCCTATCGTAATTACGGGGTGGTTCGTTATTCCGGTGATCGGGATTGATCGTTTCGGGTCAAGAATTAGTTCTTGACGCAAGGCGCTCAGTTTGATTAGATTAACGTCCGAACCTGGGTCCACAAGAAAACTAGCTTTGCTGCTGCGCAACTCAGGGGCGCTCAACTCAACTACGGGTGAGTCTTCGGTTTTGGATCTTGTTCAAAAGATCCTACTGAGCTCTCCTGGAAGTGGACTGCCTTGGGAGGCTCTCGGTGAGGTTGGTTCGTTGCCGCGTCTGAGCGACGAACCTGTTGGGAGTTTAAATTCTCCAGAGGCCCTGGTGAAGTTGATCTAGGAGGTGTCATTGCTCCTGGCGGCCCACCATACCCGCGCCATGATTGATTACTCCCGGGTCCGTTTCTATTCGGGGGTTCAGAAGGGTATTGCGGCATAGGTGGAAGGGGTGGGTATGAGTAGGGGTATTGGTAGGTTGGAGGGTATGGTGGGGGATAAGAGTAGGGGAACTGTGGTGGGTATGAATGGTACTGTGGCGGGTATTGATGAAATGGTTGATGTGGAGGTGTTGGATTGCGTGGGTTGGGGACTTCTGGTGCAACCTCGCCTTTTGTCCTTTCTGCCTTATCTGGTTTAACCATTTGTCTTGTATAAGGGCTAGGTGATCGCACGCGTTCCGGAATTTTCTCGTTTTGTCGCATGATATGGTGAGATGACGCGAAGGGCCTTACCCTTTCCGTTTGCCTTAGTCTTTCTTCTATGTGAAGGGCATGTTCGAGGGCCTCACCGAGGTCCTTCGGATTTCTGGTGTCTACAAATGTAGACATTTCGTCCGGGAGACCCTTAATCGCTCACGGTTTCCGTTTGTTTCATCCGCAGGTTTACTATGGACTCAAAGTACCATTGATATTTTTTTGAAGGGGCGAAACGTTTTTTTAAATGTGCCATTAGGTCGTTTACCCGATTAAATCTTTTGTCCCTAACGCTTTCCCGCGCGACGCCTTTGAGTTTGCTTAAAACAACTTTTATGAAACCGGGTTCTGTGGATTCCGTAATGTATACTGCGCCATTCGCGATGTCCTGTAAGAACTCTTTCAGTGGAGGATTTTTACCGTCAAATTGCGGTATGTGGTAGGTTCTTTGTTGGAGAGTCATGCACTCTAATACCGAGGCCATTGCTGCGCTAGCATCTAAATTCACTGCAGTGTCTCCAGAACGTGGGATTTTTCGGCCCCCACCACGTTCCCATCTGGGAGAAACACATGCAAACGTGGCGTGTCAGTGTGTCGGCTCTGCTACACGCTGCGGTCACCAGCTTCGTGTAAAGCCGAAGGTGCACGAAGACGGACTTCGTTACAATGCTTGAGTTTTCAAGTTATTTTTAGATTTCACGCTTTCGTTTATCGAGTCGAAATTAAGAATTGTATTTTTCTCGAGTACGTGCAAAAGAGGCGCGAAGCAGACGACGAATTTGAATTTACGAAGTATATAGTTCAAGAAATAACACTTTTCTTCAATTTCTTGAAGAAAGTCTGCATGAAATAAACATCAGTATGATCTTGGAAAATTTCATGAGGATTTCAACACTTCAAAAATAAACATTCAGTGAAATTTAGTGACAATAAATGTATAAAATTTGAATCAATATATAATTTTCCATTCAAATTTATATACTTCCTACTAATTTTGTACATTTAACAATTTTTCAATTAGAACAATATTTTCTATCAAGATAAAATGAACATAAAATTCAAGTTCATAATTTATATTTTCAGTTATATGTTAGAAATATTTTCATCTCACATTTTTGTAGCCTAAGCACAAACTTTTCATTCCAAAACTTAAAATCTCTACGAAAATGGAAAATTGTCTAATAGCAGTAGATAAATTAAAAAGCTAAAATATGTGTTTATTGGTATTTCCATATTAACATATAAATATCAATCAACTTTAAATTTTACATAAAAATGTTCGTTCGAAGTGTTCAAATCTTGTTACAATTTGACAAGATTTTATGGAGGAGTGCAATCTTTTGGATGAAATATTTTGTAGTTCTTAATTTGTCTGTCCGTCTGAAATCGTAGTAAGATTTGAACAGTAAACAACAGATTTTCCAATAGAATTCAGGATCAATAATAATTGATTCAGGAAATACTTCAACTCTGTAGAGCATTTTTGTATTTCGAATTCAAAATGTGTGCTTAAGCCACAAAAAAGTAAGCTGAAAATGTAGATATAAAACTAATTATGTCATGTTTATGTCTTCTTAATGGAAATTACTTTGCATATAATTCTCTAATTCGATATTTTTTTAATGTATGAACATTCAAGAAATTGATAAATATTCCATCTTTTTATAGGAACTAAAAATTTCCCGATAATGCTTTGATTGAGAAAGCTAAAAATTTGTCAAATATTGATATAAATTGCAATTTTACAATTGCATTATTTTTCAAATATTTTAACATCTCTTCAATCTTGATAATTCTTACAGAAGTTTATTTCATGTGAGTGACTTTTTCTTTTTCTAATGAAAGATTTCGTAATTCTAAATTCGGCCTAATTCGTAACATTGTAAAAAGATTTTAAAACTTCATAAAAATTTTTTTTCTGTTTTATTCAAAGTCAATAAATATTCAATGTTTGGAATCGAAATATTAAGTAAATGATTTTTAATTTCTGGGAATAAACTGCTTTAATAAGACAATCTTTCTTCTTTGTGAGAAATCTCAATTTTAAAATTAAAATTCTACTCATAGGATACAAAAACATAATATGAAAATACTTTTATTACAGAATTTTGAAATACACAAGTTGACCAATTTTTAATCGAGTAAATCGGCTACTTTAAGCAAAAAATTATGTTAAAAATATTTTATCAAAAAAAAATAAGACACATTAAATTACGGTTTAAAATCCACATTCATAGATTGATGGTAAAAGCAGTTTAAAGTTTTTTAATCTTACGTTTTAGTGACGTATGCACAGACTTTTAATCAGATAAATGAAATGCTTTATAGAAAGTCAAAATTTTCTTATTACTGCACTTCATCAAATTTATAAAGTAAAAATATTTTTTAATTGATGCTTTCACTCAATTCTTTAAACATTCATTAATTGAAAATTGTACTCAAAATTTAATCTTGCAGCGTTCCAATATTCCCACAATGTTACAAAATCTTATTAATCATTATTTTAGTCGAATTATTTTCAAAATATTTAAAAAATAAATGTAAATATTTTGATTAAATACTCTGTCAAATTTTGCATTTGACTGATCTTGCAAAATTGTTGAAAGTTTTGAATACCGATAGAAGAAACTTTAAATGAAATTTTATGTCCATAAATGCTTAAAGTTCTATATAGAAATATCAACTACAAAATTCTCAAGTTTTATAAATAAACTACTAAATTCAAAAAGTTTCGGATTTTTTTAAAAACTGTACAAATTTCAAATATGAATCAGTCAAAATCTACTGATTATCAGTGAAATTTGACTGATTTAAATAACTAAAAACAGGTTACTGTGAATCAGTCAAATTTCACTGATTACTTCAGTGAAAAGTAACTGATTTAACAGTGAAAAATATTGTTTCCACTGATGATTCAGTGAAAAGGCAAATCACTGATTCAATCAGTGAAAATTTGACTGATTCAGATTTAGAGTGTATACAAATTTCAAATATAAAGTGTACTCTGTACATTAATCAAACAAATTTAGAAGATGAATATTTTAATAAATATTCCTAAATATTATTGGAATATGATACATATCGATTTAGAAAAACTTCTTCAAAGTACTAAGACATTTTTCTTATTTTACGACATTTTTGCACCATGTTTGACCTTTGGGTAGGATTCAGGAAAACAATTGTAGACATACTTTCATTACTTAGTAAAATACTATGAAGACTTGCTTTTTAAATTAAAGCGAAAACTTTTAAAACCTTTAACAATCGGTTGCATAGATTCTGCTCTAATCTTGGACGCAATTAGAGAAATAGGTTTTTTTGCTTTTTTTAGATCTAGTTTTTGCCTTAAACATAAAAGAAAGAAAACACATTTGAAACATTAAAATAAAAAAGCTGGTTCATTCTTAGAGAATCCCAAATATTCTGAAATAAAACTCCTTTCCACACCACCACGGAGGTAGAGTTTAAGGCTCGTTTTTTTTACGTGGTATCCCCTGTAGGCCTAGTCCACGTCTTACGAAACGAAAAGGGTTTTTGCTTTCAAGCAAAAAGAAAAAAGGAAAAAAAATGAAGCAAAGTGGTAAAAAACGCTACAAATGTAGCCCGTACTTCAGGCTTGCCTCTATCAAATGCCAGTATACGTCGAACAAAAATGTTTTGTTTTAAATCAAATAATGAAGAAGTTTGATTAATTCGGGATGATTTGGGGTGCTTGATTATTGTGAGTCCCCTTGCCTCTCACTTATGCCCAAAGCGTGATATTACTCAATTTCAGTATGTTTTCTTACTCACAAAATAATAATTAAAACTAAACAATTTCCATACCCGAGGCACGCGAAGAAAGGAATCAAGAACGTATCTCTGATATAAGAAATAAAATGTCATTATTTTGTGAGTAAGAAAGGGGCTTGAAATTGATTAACGCCATGCCTTGGCCATTAGAATTAATCCTCTCCTTCGTGAGCGAAGAGCGACAAACCACTTTCCCTATCACTTTCTGCCATCTCATATAGATTTTCAGTCATTAATTGCAAATGCTTCGAAGTGATGCTCGTTGTTCTGGCTGTTTCAGCTCTCGCCTTGAGGGCTGATCGAGTAACACAAATTGAGTTGACCGTCCTGTTTCCTAAGCGATTTCTTTTGGGAGTTTCGCGTCCGCGAGCATGGAGAAACCTCGCTCCGCCTCAGCATTTGAATGAGGAAGACTCTGAACATGATTCAATACTGAGGTCAAATTTGGAAAAAGATTTTCTCCTGTACTCGTCGAAGATACACCGATACTAGACCACATTTCGTCATAAGATAAATTCGACCACTTTTCTTTGAGTTCCTGTCTGATTTTGAGTAAAGAATCCCACTCTTTTTGTACACCTATTCTATCAAACGACCCTAAATCTTGACAAACTTTCCAGACCCTAGGAAAAGTTTCGCTTCGATCAGCATAGAAAGCTACTTGAGGCCGGAAAACAGCAACGCAAGACAAAAAGATGTCATCAAAAGGAAGTCGATTGCGAATTTCTTCGCTTGCTGTGACATAAAATTTCAAGCAATTACGAAGAAATAGATCAACTTCTACTATTTGCAATTTCTTGTTTGTAAGTTGCTGCTGGAAATATTCTCGCGTTTCCTTACCAACGTCAATGTCTTGAAGCGGCTTTTGATTACTAGGATCTGCAAAGTTAACATTTCTAATGATTTGATAGAATAAATTCGGTTGAAGAAGACCCTCTTTCAAATAACTGCTAAGAATCCATACGGAGAATTTAGCCGAGTTTGGCTGGAGTTTTCGCGACTTTGAAATTTCGCATTGTATACGTTGAACCTATTCAAAGTAAATTTCAAGAATAGGAAATATGCGAGTGTCAAAGGACTCTGCATTTTTCCTAACAAGTCTTTGGCCTTCTCTACCTTCTCAGATACGAGGACCATAAGATACTGAAGAATAACTTCCGAATTCTTTATTATAATATCTATGCATCGATAGCGGACAAGCCAGCGAGTTTCAGAATGACTAGGAATTTTTTGATAGTCATTTCCTAATTCCAAAACAATCGATCGAAAAATAGCCGTTCGCTTGGAGCTAGCATTAAGAAAAGCTGGCAAATCTTTGATTAAATCCTCTACATCTGGGATTGTGGCACAAGCATATTTTGCTACAATTGCTGACGAATGCGAGACACACGGGAAAACAATTAAACGGGGACTTTTTTCCTTTAATTTTGTTTTAAATGAGGACCTATTGCCGACCATCACCTGTGCATTATCACAAGCTAAAGCACAGATATTAGATAAAGGGATTTTCTGCCCGGACAATGCTTTTTCGAACGCATCAAAAATTTTAGAGGCAGAACAATCCGAAGCATTTACATTAATAAGCTAGAGCAATTCCAGCCTGACAGAAAATGTCGTTGGCTCCACATATCGAACCATTAATGACAGCCACTTTTCTAGAGTCCTGTCGGTCGTTTCGTCTTCGTACACTGAAAATGATTGCTTACGCAAAATATTTGCCATACGATCAGTTTCAGCAGCACATACGACGTTATTTACAACTAGGACCATTTTAGTGAGGCTCAATCTAACGTCTTTTAAAACCGAAGGTTCCATATCTTGGAAAAGTCCTATCAATTCTGATGAAATCGCGAATGGTAAATTATGCTCTACGAAAAATGTACTAATCCTAATCTCTGCTTCTTGTACTTTCTGTTTGAAAGTAACACTTTCCGGAATCGTGGAATTTGTGAATTCTGAAGCAGAAGAACTTGCTACACAAGGTTCAACACTGTAAGAATTGGCAGTTACATTAGAAGAATTTTCACTTACTACTCCATAACATTCTAATTTATTTGAAAACTCTTGCTTCTTTCTGTGTGATAAAGATGCTTCATGCTTTTCAATTTCCGATTTGCCACATAGCAACGTTTTATTGCAAATTTTGCAATGAAATCTTGTTTCATCTGCTAATGTAACCACCCACTCTCTCCACGACGGAAATTCCTCAAACCATCCCAACTGAAAGTTTTTTGCATTTTTCATGACTTTTCTAGCGGGTTGACATTCGTTTGAATCAGAGTTCAAACGGTGGTCAACCTTCGTTTGAACCTGGCTGTCCTTCAAAACACTCGAATTTGGGTCAACCGGATTACTCATTGTGAACAATAAATTATACGACGAAGGAAAACAGAATTATTTGAAAAGAATTAATAAGATGAAAAGTCGATAAAATTGAGCGAATGTGAATAATTTGTAATCTGCACACAAATTAAGTTTCACAAAATAAACTTACCCACAAGCATCAAACAATAACGTACGTAAGAGCACTCACGTATCACCAAATAATAATATAATATTCTTACTTTTGCCGTTTTCAATAAGGAATTACGATAAAAATATGAAGAATCCACACTCTTGCCTTCTCAAATAACGCATAAAGCGAGAATCAAGTATATCTTAGAAGAAAACAAAAGAAGGTTGCTATTACTATTTGTTTTCGTCTCCAATTTGACCTCTATACCGTTCGTTTGCAATTTAAAACATTGGTAACTTTTTGGCTATTAATCTGATTGAGCTACAACTTTTCAGAAAACTTTCTTTACTAAAGTATTAAAATTTTTCTCCTGTAGATAGTTTCAGAAAATGTAGACACTTAATACAATATTAATAAAATCGTAAAATTCTGAAAATTTGTTAAGCTAGCGCGAGTGGAAGTAGAGAAAACAATTTTTTTTTTAAATGTACTTCTCCCAATTACTTGAAAAATTAGAAGTTTTAAAAATTGTTGCTAAAGGAAAAACGATGTGCCCTGCAAGTGTGTACAAGTCCTTGAAATTCAAATTCGAACGATTTTTATAATTAATTATCCTGTACATTTAAAGATACAATTTTTGTATTTGGAATAAGTTTTCTGCAATTATGAAAAAATTTATTTAGAGTACATAAAATTTATTGAACTATTACTAGTAAACTCTACCTCCGTGGTGGTGTGGAAAGGAGTTTTATTTCAGAATATATGGGATTCTCTAAGAATGAACCAGCTTTTTTATTTTAATATTTCAAATGTGTTTTCTTTCTTTTATGTTTAAGGCAAAAACTAGATCTAAAAAAAGCAAAAAAACCTATTTCTCTAATTGCGTCCAAGATTAGAGCAGAATCTATGCAACCGATTGTTAAAGGTTTTAAAAGTTTTCGCTTTAATTTAAAAAGCAAGTCTTCATAGTATTTTACTAAGTAATGAAAGTATGTCTACAATTGTTTTCTTGAATCCTACCCAAAGGTCAAACATGGTGCAAAAAAGTCGTAAAATAAGAAAAATGTCTTAGTACTTTGAAGAAGTTTTTCTAAATCGATATGTATCATATTCCAATAATATTTAGGAATATTTATTAAAATATTCATCTTCTAAATTTGTTTGATTAATGTACAGAGTACACTTTATATTTGAAATTTGTATACACTCTAAATCTGAATCAGTCAAATTTTCACTGATTGAATCAGTGATTTGCCTTTTCACTGAATCATCAGTGGAAACAATATTTTTCACTGTTAAATCAGTTACTTTTCACTGAAGTAATCAGTGAAATTTGACTGATTCACAGTAACCTGTTTTTAGTTATTTAAATCAGTCAAATTTCACTGATAATCAGTAGATTTTGACTGATTCATATTTGAAATTTGTACAGTTTTTAAAAAAACCGAAACTTTTTGAATTTAGCAGTTTATTTATAAAATTTGAGAATGTTGTAGTTGATATTTCTATATAGAACTTTAAGCATTTATGGACATAAAATTTCATTTAAAGTTTCTTCTATCGGTATTCAAAACTTTCAACAATTTTGCAAGATCAGTCAAATGCAAAATTTGACAGAGTATTTAATCAAAATATTTACATTTATTTTTTAAATATTTTGAAAATAATTCGACTAAAATAATGATTAATAAGATTTTGTAACATTGTGGGAATATTGGAACGCTGCAAGATTAAACACATATTTTAGCTTTTCAATTTATCTACTGCTATTAGACAATTTTCCATTTTCGTAGAGATTTTAAGTTTTGGAATGAAAAGTTTGTGCTTAGGCTACAAAAATGTGAGATGAAAATATTTCTAACATATAACTGAAAATATAAATTATGAACTTGAATTTTATGTTCATTTTATCTTGATAGAAAATATTGTTCTAATTGAAAAATTGTTAAATGTACAAAATTAGTAGGAAGTATATAAATTTGAATGGAAAATTATATATTGATTCAAATTTTATACATTTATTGTCACTAAATTTCACTGAAAGTTTATTTTTGAAGTGTTGAAATCCTCATGAAATTTTCCAAGATCATACTGATGTTTATTTCATGCAGACTTTCTTCAAGAAATTGAAGAAAAGTGTTATTTCTTGAACTATATACTTCGTAAATTCAAATTCGTCGTCTGCTTCGCGCCTCTTTTGCACGTACTCGAGAAAAATACAATTCTTAATTTCGACTCGATAAACGAAAGCGTGAAATCTAAAAATAACTTGAAAACTCAAGCATTGTAACGAAGTCCGTCTTCGTGCACCTTCGGCTTTACACGAAGCTGGTGACCGCAGCGTGTAGCAGAGCCGACACACTGACACGCCACGTTTGCATGTGTTTCTCCCAGATGGGAACGTGGTGGGGGCCGAAAAATCCCACGTTCTGGAGACACTGATTCACTGATTGATTGGGAGGCGCGTTATTAGGGTTGGGTCCGGATAATGAATTTGTGATATTCGGGTATGCTTCAGTGGTTGATTCGTCAGGGTCGTTTCCCATTGGTTCTCGAAAATTACGGTTTCGATTGTCGTTCGACATTTTGGAGATGATTCGGAAAATTCGACGTGAAGTTTCGATAGGTTATAAGTTTTATTTTTATCCTAAATAGGGCTTTGTGTTCCTATGTGTGGATACTTACGAGTACAGTGCTTAATAAAAATTAGAATACATATATGCAACAACAAAAAAACAAAATATATATACAGAAGAAAAAGGGGATTAGATAATGGCCTATTATTAAATGTGGAAATTTTTAGGCTCACAATAGGAAAATGTCGTCTTTATTATCCCAGCTGGAGCAATTCAAGAGACTCAAGGTGTCGAACTTACTAAGAATTATCTAGTGATAACAGAAAGGAGTGAAATCGAACTTTCGTTGACGTATCAGATTTCGACGGTGCCGAAATTGAATTATTCTGAAATTTGTCCTGTTTCTGATCCTGAGTCCAATACGATAATTTCAGTGTCAGAAATTTCGTTCTCGGAAATATACCCATTTAGGGCCCTTCCAATAGGAATTTGGTTTATTTCGCGTGAGGGATAATTCTTTTCTCTATAAGCTTGTCTTCTTTGCTCAAGAGCCTCACCGATTTCCAGATCTATTATTGTGGCCTGAGGGATTCTTAGCACGTTTTCCGGTGCTGGTACTTCAATCCGCGGAACGGGTAAAACTACACACACAGGAATATTTCTCTTAGCAGGGAATATCAGGCTTCGATAAATTGTTGATTGGGTGAGTGTGTCAAGGTGTTTTCTCCCGGAACGCTTTTTCTTCTTGGGTGGTTCCAGAAGAGTAGGATTCTTTTGACAGGACATAGAACAAGGAGTATTCGAACTCTCGACGTGGCCAACAGTCTATGACTCAACGTACGTACCACAGAGGGGACGAAATTCTAAGAAAATTCAAATCAGAAATTTCTAGTTTGAATTTTCCTCTCCCTATTTTATGGAAAAAGGTGAATAATCAATTCAATCGCTCAACGGTGACAACAGAGTCAGTGACTCAACGTACGTACTTCAGAGCGAGAGAACCACTAGGATTTTGATTGAATTAATAGTTCAATCGAAACTCTGTTATATTATTCCCCTTCCGCCGGTATGTAACCTTCAAACACTGTGTTTAGATATAGAGCTCTTGAGAGAAAAAAAGAAGTACAATTGGGATGAAATTATTATTAATTGTCTTTGTATAAAAAAAATGAATAATAATAAAAAAAAATTAAACAAAACTATTATCAGTGTAGAGGTCTGTTAGATTTTGATCGAATAGAATTTTCATCTAATGGGACATAAAATAGGGAGTATTCGAACTCTCGACGTGGCCAACAGAGTCTATGACTCGACGTACGTACCACAGAGGGGACGAAGTTCTAAGAAAATTCAAATCAGAAAATCTCTAGTTTGAATTTTCCTCTCCCTATTTTATGGAAAAAGGTGAATAATCAATTCAATCGCCCCTACGGTGACAACAGAGTCAGTGACTCAACGTACGTACTTCAGAGCGAGAGAACCACTAGGATTTTGATTGAATTAATAGTTCAATCAAAACTCCGTTATATTATTCTCCTTCCGCCGGTACAAAAAAAAAATTTTTTTTTTTTTTTTTTTTTTAAGAAAAATTTGGAAATCCTAACAAAAAATATTTATTGTTGGGCTAAGATTAATGGTAGAGTATACTAAATGGGTCGGAAGAAATGTGTAATATACGTGTGTCAAGAATAGAGAGATAAACAAGTTTATTATTTGGAAGTGGACGCTCCTTGAGACTCTTGTTTTGCCTGCTGGAATTTCCTCAAGTCAATTTCCGCCTTGTTGAGTAGATTTTCAAAAAAAGAATGAAAATTCGTCGAAATTATTTATTTCTCTGATTTCTAATTCCTGCGGGTTGAAAGTTTGGGTTGGAGCCTCGGGTGTTGTGCTGCTAAGAGGTTCCCCAGAATCATGAGGAGTCACTTTCACTTTATCCAACCTCTGGTCAAATTTTTCTCTTGCTTGTCGACCCGCACGCGATCTATGTTTGCGCTTACAATCTTGATTAGCGATAGGTGGGGACATATGGAAGAGTCCAGAAGGAAAATTTGAATTCAAAAGATAATGATAACAAAAATTGTAGTTTAAAATTCAGACTCTCTGCTAAAGAGCACAAGAGCTCGAATTTCAGAATTAACTTTCTGCTAAAGAGCACAAAAGTGAATTCTCAAAAACTCAATTTTTTGGAATAAAAGGGATTGTTTTCTTTCTGTCGAATTAAGGCTTTCTGCTAAAGAGCACAAAAGATTTAATTCTAAGATTGACACTCTGCTAAAGAGCACAAGAGTAAATCTTTAATGAAAGAAAATGTGATAAAAAAATTGAAGTTTAAAATTCAGTCTCTCTGCTAAAGAGCACAAGAGCTTGAATTTCAGAATTGGCTTTCTGCTAAAGAGCACAAAAGCAAATTCTCAAAAACTCAATTTTTGATTGGAAAGAAGGGATTATTTTCTTTCTGTCGAATTAAGGCTTTCTGCTAAAGAGCACAAAAGATTTAATTCTAAGATTGACACTCTGCTAAAGAGCACAAGAGTAAATCTTTAATGAAAGAAAATGTGCTAAAAAAAAATTAAAGTTTAAAATTCAGTCTCTCTGCTAACGAGCACAAAAGCTTGAATTTCAGAATTGGCTTTCTGCTGAAGAGCACAGAAGCGAATTCTCAAAAACTCAATTTTTGGAAGAGGGAAGGATTTTTTTATTTTTGGAAAGGAGAGTTAATTTAGAACAAGAAATTTTTACAGATCGATAATAATGTGAATAATATAAATTATTCAAATCGGAACAAGATAAGCAGATGGAAGTGGTTGGTGAGTGTGACTGCAACGTGTAACGTGGCTAGGTACAGCGCGAGACAAAAAATCCCACCGCTGCCACCATCAGTTTGTTACGTACGAATAATTAAACTTAATATAATAAAATATTAAATCCGATTACTCGCCCGCTTGAGGCTCCAAACTGCCAAATTTTTAATTTAGGAAATTTTAAATTTAATAAATCAAAATTTGTTTTTAATCTGGGATCGTATTTGCCCTCTCCTCTGACTGAGGAGGCTATACCCTTTGCACAAGAAAACCCCTTTTTCTTGAAAATAAAACTGAATGAAAGGATAAGCTCAAAAATTACCAATTTTATTTTTCCACACAGGTGTAAGTAAAATGAGGTACACACATATAAATACATGTATAATTGGAACGATACCTTACATCGAGTTCTTCTTAATTCTACCAGTACTAGGAGGGAGAGAGAGAGAGAAGTTTACCCCTGGGCTCCTTATTCGTCCTAGACTGGGCGGAGAGGTTTCCTATTGTTGCTCAAAACACAACTTGAGTCTTATTGGTCGGTCGCGCACAATATGCGCACACAAAAAAAAAGTACCGTTTCGCCACTTGCTTTTTGCCGTTCTTTCCAATAAATTTTGGGCTTTAAATTAGCCCGCCGAAGATTAATAAACTATGTTAAAAATATAGTTTATTATTTTATTCTACTGCTTTCGTTCAGATGAAGACTTCTATCTTTTACGTCCGCCCAAACGCGATCCCCAATTTGAAGCCCTGACCCAGATATTTTACGAATTAAATCAACTGGTCAGGTGATAAGACGCGATTGTTCTGAACCGTGGACGGGCACGATGAAAGAAAATTATATTTCTTTACTATTCTGAGGTCTGAACCCGGTCAAGACACTTAGAAGACTGCGAATTTTGGATGTTCTCGACTCGGCCCATAAACTCATCACCAGGTGAGCACGGTAGGGATTTTTGCCTATTAAGAAGATTAGGATTGGACGAAATAAAAGTGGTGAGGGTGCGTGGGAAACCATATAAATTCTGATTTTGTAATCCGACTTCATGCTGACCATTAGGTGCCATTGGATACCTTCATCCTTGCCATTATGGCAAAAGGAAGTGGCTTGCAACTATCATTTGATGCATATTCATCAAGAATTTTAGAAACGATTTTTTTGTTTCTCTCATTTCAGTTTGGGTTGAAATATTATAGCTTGTCTGAATTTTAATTGTTATTTATGATGATTGTATTAATGAAATTGTTATTGAAACAATTCCATTGTTCAGACAAGTTATATTTGATGTCTTAAAAGCGCGTGGCTTTTGTTATGGTAGGTCAGTCGGCAAAGCATTTAGGCTCGGATGGGTGCGGGGAAGGGAAAGGGATAGGTATATGCTGGACCCCGTGCTGAGCTGCAGAGCCGGTCGTGGCAGTCATAGAATCAGATAAAATATATGCGTATATTTGCTTTCTTTAGTGCGCGCCTGGGCGGACGAAAGATGGAAGAAGCAAAAGCAGAAAGGTGGTCTTAACGCGAGATGCTAGCTTGAGCTGCAGGGAGATAGCTCTCTCTATCCCTCTCTTTCGTTCTCTTTTTCCTATTCTATTCTTTACATCTCTTTTCCATTTCCTTCATCTTCCCTATTTGTTCATTATCTTTTATTCGTGAGATGATTTTCGTGTGGTAGGCATGCAGTACACATATATATATGCATATATATGTACATATATACACACGTGCATGTCACATTAATTTCAATGCGTGCAACATAGTTTGATTTGCAAAAGTTATCCCATTCAGAACCCATATCGAAAAGCCTCTCGTACATGGCTACATAGGTTCTGAATGAGGATAACTATTCGTCCTGAAATTTATAAATTGGGATTTTGACGCTCTTGAAAAAAATTCTTTCGAGTCGTACATTATATTTAATCGCTTCTCCTTACTCTTATTCGTAGCGGTGGGACGAGCGTGTTACATAGCATCTCGATCCACTTCTACCTTCCCGCGCTCTCTCATTCTTACACTTTTGCGCTCTCTCATTCTTCACTCGCATTTGCCTCGAACCAACTCGCCACCCCAGAAATGTTGAGTCGCGGTGGTTATCAGGAAGGCTCAGGTTACGAGCGATTCAAGTGTAGACTTGCTTCATCGTAACTCATGAACTAATGTCAGCATTAGGAATAATATTTTATACCGACATTAGTTCAGGAAAAAGATTTTATTTTATGGATTCGCACGTAACAGGATCTACTTGAAATTTTGAACATAAACTTTCGAAAGTATGTTCATTGAAAATAAGTCATGCACATTTTTTCGATTTTTTGACTCACCACAACGTATATAGTCCCTTAATGCCATTTCCACCATTACCTTCGAAGATCAGTTACATTTTTTCTCCAAACGTACACTCGCATAAAATTCATTAATCTCTCTATACAATAAGAAAACTTTTCTACTTCTACTAGATTCAAAATAGGCTCCTTTTAGTCAATACAGGCATGCCAACGGTTCATTCAATTTTCCATACACTTCGTATAAGCCTCGGCAGGTATGGCCTTTAGTTCCTTCAGTAATTTCTTTATATTGCCTCAATCGACTCATGGCGCGTTCCTCGGTGTGGATATTTGAGTTTTGGAAACAGGAAAAAGTCATAGGGAGCCAAATCTGGTGAATACGGTGGCTGAGCAATGACATTTGTTTCGTGTTTAGCCAAAAATTCAGTCACAATCAGGCTGGGATGTGACGGCGCATCATCGTCGTCTGGCGGCGACGCGCTTCATACCCAAAACATGAATCACATTGTGTTGAGTCGGCCCATTAGAGATGTTAAAAGCCTCTGCTACCTTTCTAATGCGAAAACGACGATTTTCGAGCACAATTTTCTTCACTTTTTCGATGTTATCGTCGTTAACAGAGGATGATGAACGACTCGCATGAGGCAAATTTTCTATGATCTCACGACCCTCACTGAATGCTTTATGCCACTCAAATACTTGCGTTCTCGATAGAGTAGACTCCCCAAAACACTTCTGCAACATTTTCAATGATATTCAATTCCATAATTCCATAATTCCATTGGAAACACAAAATTTGAAGCAAACTCGTTATTTAATTTTTTTTTCATAGAAAAAATCTATAAGGTCATTTTAGAGTGGGTTTACAACTCAATTGCAACGTTCGAGGCCCAGAAAAAACTGCGATAACAATGCAGCAAAAAGAAGAAAAAACAGTAAATGTACTGGATCTGTTTTTTACTTGATGCAATGTATCTATTAATCTGCCATAATTAACTGAAGTACAAAATGATTACTGACATGTCAAATTAGCCATAGAAGTATTTGACTGATTTGCGTGCGAAAATTTAGAAATTTACCTTCATAATTTGTTATTTCGCCATGAAAACAGAGACAATATCTCACTATTTATAGAGAGATAGCATATACGAGATGTGTCAGAAAAGTATCCGACCTGCGTTCATATCTACGCGTTGGTGTTATTTTTCGTCATCCAGACCGTGGCATCCTTCAAAGTTATCCCCATTTGATTGAACCACATTTTCCCAGCGGTGCTTCCACATCTTAATGCAGACTTCGAACGCAGATTTTGGAATGACCTTGAGCTCGCGCGTCGCATTACTCTGAATCGTCTCGATGTCGTCGAACCGCTTTCCTTTGAGAGCCATTTTCAATTTTGGGAACATCCAAAAGTCGCAGGGAGCTATGTCGGGACTGTACGGAGGCTGGCGAAGCTGTACTATCTCGTGTTTCGCAAAAAATTGCTGCACAAGGTTTGATCAATGCGCTGGTGCGTTACGGTGGTGAAGAAGCCAGTCGCCGCTTGACCAGAAACGCGGTCGTTTTCTTCTCATGGCATCACGCAATCTTTTCGCAAATTTTCTAGTTCACGAACAGTCAATCGACGATCACCTTCAATCGCAAGTCGCACACGCTCGATGTTTTCAGGTGTTGTTGTCAATGAAGGTCGGCCAGAACGAGGGTCACTGTCAACAGATGTGCGGCCATTTTTAAACCGCCTGTACCACTCCTTTATCTGTGTTATGTCCAGACTTTTGTCCACAAAGGCCTTTTGTATCATTTCAATCGTCTCCGTACAACTTTTGCCGAGATTTAAGCAAAACTTGATGCACATTCGTTGATCTGTTCTTTCTATCATTTTCAACTGTAAACAAATGCGACGAACGGAAAAAGCACATTGGACATAAACACACGCTGCGCGCGATCACGGGCGTCCGGCCGGTAACTACGGCATTTAGGGTGTTCGTGAGGGACTACTGTTTACGCTCATACCCCGTAGAGGCCAATCGAGCACTCTGGCGCGAAGATATAAACGCAGGTCGGATACTTTTCGGACACACCTCGTATTTCTTTATTTTAGAGTTGGTATACCATATCGTTCGAGTTCCTTTTCTAAATTTAATGTATCTGTAGAAATGATGCACGCATAATGTTACAATACTTCCTCGAAGATCTTGTATTTGTAAAAGCCGTTAGTGTAGTGAAAAGTATTTTTATGTTTAAGAAATGTTAACTTTTCACGATAGACCTCATGTACCTACATTGTGAAGTTAGAGCCACTTGAATGAATAAAATGAGAAAAAAAACGAAATATTTCATATTTAAAATTGTCGTATCTCCACTGGATCATAATTTCACTGAAAATTGTCAAAAAAAAGCGTCGAATTAAAAAATAAATTTTTCTGTGATTTCATTTGATTTTCTAGATTACGTATTTGATCTCATTGATCATAATCATAATGTGTTTTAAAAAAAACGACGCTTTCGGACCAAGTCATTTTATTTAAAACAGTTCCAAAGTTTCGAGAACAACAATGTGTCTCCTCATCAGGGAATAAATGTTCTCACTACAATTACCACATTAGTATTAAATTTTCATATCTTTAATAATAATTTGTTTTATAAAGATTGTAACAATAGAATATTATAAAAGTATTTTATAAAAAGTATGTACCTTAAAAATTCTAAGAGTAGAACTATAACAATAATAATTTATAAATTCACAGTATGGATTAAAATAAAGTGTGAAATTATTTTTGGAAGCAAGAGCACGCGGCTCTGCTCCCGACTTAACTGAATTTAAAATTGCTATTTACTTATTATAATATTACAGGATCTTTCAACTCCGTGCAAAAGAGGCGCGAAAAAGGTGCCAAATTCAATATTACAAATATTTTGAAAAGGATTAACCCCAAATATATGTCTGAACGATTTTTTTAAATTGTAGGATGATTTAAATACCTAAAGAATCATTTTTCAGTGAAATGAAAAGTCAATAAATATTTAAAATTTCAAAACAAAATATCGATTCCAATATTTTCTATTTTCGTAAATTTACTGCATTAATTAGAAAATTAAGTGAAAAATATATTATGTAAAAATATTATTCAACACGAGGTTCAAGTTTAAGAAATAAAGGGTTTGAATATTTGAACAATACATAAATTGTATCTGAATTTATACACGGAATTACATAGTAGGATTTCTCTGAAATAAAGGAACATTTTTAAAAATCTCATACGAATAGTGCCAGAATTGGTTTGCTCGTTTTCGTTCCGAAGATTTTGACCTCAAAGATGCACCACGCTCTGAACACCCAACTGAAGTTGACGACGACAAAATGAAAGCAATGATAGAAAATGACCGGCGAATTACGACACGAAGGATCGCAGAGAATCTTAACATATCACATACATACGTCGTGCGAAAAGGAGCATGGAGCAAGCGAGATCAGCTTGCACAATCGACATCAGAAGCCGATATTAATCAAAAGAAGGTTATGCTGAGTGTTTGGTGGGATTTCAAAGGTATTGTTCATTTTGAGCTGCTCCCAAGGAACCAAACTATCAATTCGAATGTCTACTGTCGCCAGCTAATGAAATTGAACAAAGAAATCAAGGAAAAGCGGCCAGAACTGGCAACTCATAAAGGCATCATCTTCCATCAACATAACACCAGACCACATACATCTTTGGTCACTCGCAAAAAATTATTGAAGTTAGGCTGGGAAGTGATGCCTCAACCACCGTATAGTCCTGACCTTGCACCATTCGATTTTCATTTATTCTGTTCACTTCAAAACCATTTTAATGGAAAAACATTAGATTCAAATGAGGCTGTCAAAAATGAGTTGGTTCAGTTTTTTGCCTCTGAGGACCAAACTTTCTGCGAAAGCGGAATTATGAAGCTGACCGAAAGATGGCAAAAGTTTATCGAAGAAAATGGTCAATACATAATTGATTAACAAACTTGCTTTGAAAATCATAAAAAAAACAAAATGACTTTGTTGCCAACCCAATAAAATAAATTTGAAAAATACTTCTCTCGATCAAAATAGTTTGAAAAAATGTTTATAATACGTAAGATCTTTCATGTGCCTCCGGCGCGTAAACTCGTTTTTACGCTACAGTCGAGAGTAGCGTAATGTTGTGTATTACGGCACAGAGGAATGTAATGTAAAAATTGAACTGCGCATGTGCCTATAACCTACAGCGGAGCGCAATCTTCTTTTTATTCTTCTTCTTCTTCTTCGTACAGCGTTGGCACCGTACTGACAAAGCCTTGTACATTTGAACTGCACATGCTCTATTACAATACGCTACTACTACACAAGATCGAGGAAATCAAAATGGCCGGAACTAGTCGCGAAATATCAAGTACAATGGACGAGAATCATGATAAATACTAGATTAGATTCGAGTGTACGCATAAAAACTCGGATACGCACCGAAGTCACATAAAATAGAATATGTGCCAATGCACACAATTCGGGTCATTACGAGACTCGCGACAATGCTCGCAGGACTGATCGCGCCTCGGCTTCGTCTCGGCTTTGCCTCAGCTACGCTTCAGCTACGGCTCACCTAAGCCTCGACTATGCCTTGGCTTCGATCTCCTGCGAGCATTGTCGCTCGCCGCGTAATAACCCTCATTATGCGCCTAGGCACATAATATACTATTAAATGAAAATTTCAATAAATCAATGATAATGAAGAGTTTCATTTTCTTTTAAAATTAATAAATTATATCAGAATTCGCATACAAATTTTCACCTTTCAACTTTTCTTTTGTATAAAGAGCTAATTAACCAAACTACTACTATTCTACTATAGAGTAAAATACTTTTAAACAATTTTTTTGAAATACGTAACATCTCTTACATGTTAATGTTACATCCCGGTAACATTAAATTTTTACATTGCCCCTGTGCAAGGGCAACACGCCATACATCAAGGAGAACGGGCAAGGAACTATCCACAAAATTACTATATTATGATATATTGTGGTATATGAATATGTTATATTGGTGCATATTATATAATATATATTATATGATATTGCGTTAGTACATAGGTGTATTACATTGTATTATGATATACATAATTATGATATAGTATATTACCATTTATATAACAACGTTCTGATGATAAATTATCATGTGGACCGGATAGCTGTTCGAACAAGGTAAACAATGTATACCTCACATCGACAGATTGGCTTGACACTCGGTAATGAGTGATAAAGAAGAGCAGCGCTCTGTCCGTATGGTAATTGCACCCATGGTAATGAGTCAGAATCTCAAACTGCGGGTCGATAGAATAGTAACGCTGTATTAATATCCTGATGAGGATGTGAGAGGTTATTAACATAGCCTCATTTGAATATAATATTTATGTATTATTTGTATATAAATATATATATATATATATATATATATATTTATGTGTATGTGGGTATGACTGATATAATTACTCATTATCATCCTGGTTATTGAAATAACATTAATTATCATTAATATTACTGTTCAGTAACTACCGATGATTAATCACTTATGATCAATGAAGAAGGTTTCGATTGTTAATCATAAATGATGGATCGATTGGACAGCGGCAATCAGTTATTGATCATAGTATATAAAATATACAAATCACCGATATGATAAGCATATGTGTGAATGGTTAAATCTATAGTCATTTGGGAAATAGGAATAAAATAGGCAAAAGAAAGAATACATAAGATACAAAATCGAAGTCTGTGATCGATGAGGACAATGACCTATATAAGATAGTGAGAGCGGAACGTGACTAGCACCAGTTTTGCGCGATACGTCCCTAGCACCAATTTTAAGCAATACGTGACAAACACCAGTTTCGCGAGATTCATTCCCACTAGCATCTCTATTGGAAAAATTCAATAGTATAAATACCCCAGGCTCATCTCTGGAGGTTTGTCATTAAGTTCCGATCAGTTGTACGGTCAACTCGATTCATTTCGGACCAGTAAGTCAACGTCGTGAGCAGACCCTTCGATAAACGTAAGTCTCATCAGTTTCTTTGAGCACAATTCTACCTTCGGTACTTGGTAAATGACATCCTTGGTCCTTAAGTGGTGCAAGTCCGGAAACAGTAGTGCTAGAAAGTCCTTTGGATTACGTGTATCGTCGTATTTAATCGTGTCGGTCAATAGTGATTTATTTCTGAAATCGGGACGAACTAACCCATCTTGTTAACAAGTACATGCCAAATTCATTTCTCGTGTACTTAGCAAGATACGTAAGTGGATAATTTTCATACCAACTGGTGGACTTGCATCCCTTACACCAAACTACCTCCTGCGAAATTTATCGTTGTTTTGCTACCTCACGGAGACTCAAACGAAATCAAACTATCCTGCAAGACTTTGTGCCGTAGGCTTGCAACTATGGGAGTAACAAACGACAATTCTCTTTTTTGCCCTCTAATTTAAGAGGGAGACAAGTTAGTTACCACCTAAGTATCATTCTCTGTGTAAACTTATACAAAATTTTATTTATTTATCATAAATTATCTCATATATTTATAAATTCCGTGTTTTATTATCATTGTGAACAACTCTGGGCCCATAGAACTGACAAGTGACAACGTACCCACAATCAAAAATAAATTATCAGGCCTTACCAACCTGATATAATCAGCTAACCGACTCCCTTACATCCAAAAATCCAAACTACCCTCGCCTTTTGCTCGGGGCATAACAGCTATCTATTTGCTGCCAATATAATTTCTCACTTTGATATTGAGACTTATAAAATTTAAACATTTTTGAAGATTGAAATAAAAAAATGTACTATACTTTGAAACAATTTAATAAGTAATTATAAGGTTACTTATAATTACCCGATTTTCTTGTACATAATCATCTACTCCCACTAGGTGAATTTCGCCAGCATCATAAAAGATTTCTTTATTTGTCTCATTTTCTTGCACATTATCTTGTTGATAATGAAGTTCATCTTCATATGTCTCATTCTCTGGAAGATCGTCTTGTTTATAATGAAATTCGGGTCCACGCTCCAAATTAAGCCGGGTTATTTGCGAATTCCCCGCGTAGCTTGCATCGTCAATATCATCGGTTTCTATTCTCTCCGTTGATACATGAGTAACTGCATTGTCATTCACAATATCACCATCAGCATTAATAGTTACAATCTACATTAACAATAAGAAATTCAAATTGACTGTTAAAGTAAATATTGAATTTCAATTTAATATGCCCTTAACTTGAGATTTTATGGCAACGTTAAAACTATGTCACAGGTCGAATTCTGTACAAAAAATGTTTTAAAATTATTGAAATAACAGAAAATTTTACTGGCTTCACTATTTTTTTCATTTTATTTTTATTTTTTAACAATTCATTTAAAACAATTATTCAATAAATTTTTCGAAAAATTGAAAACTGGGAGGAACCTTGTTAACCGAAAGGTTATAAAAACTTATTGTTTTCTATTCAATTAAAGATGTTCCCCTGGTATCTCAACCTCAAAATTTAGCCTTTTACATAATTATTAATCAAATGAAAGAAAATATTTTCATAATTTGTAACTGATAGTGAAATTTATAGAAAATATTTCATATTAAATTGTTTAGTCAATAATAGTAAGTGAAATTTTTATGTTTTTGCTCTCATATTAGGGCAATGTTCCCAGATCGTAGAACTTAGCGGCCCCCACCACTGACCCGTGTGGAATCCCACATAAGCAAACACGGCGTGTCGATGTGTCCCCACTTGCTCACTTCGATTCCACGCTGTCGGCTGTTGAGCCAAGATCGAGAATTATGTTTCTCCCGACTTCGTGTGAAAGTGGCGCGAAGCAGACGAAAAATTCAAAATGACAAAATAAAGGGTTTCCCAATAAGGGTGATATGTTTTGAAATTGAAAAAAAACACTGAATATTCATTCGGAATTGATCGAAATCTTTTTTATTTTATTGGATATTCTATGCCATTTATGATTTAAACAATATATCGGCCAAATGTCCCCCGAGACTTGAGCCAAAAATGCGCCTCATCAGAAAAGATGATTTTTTGATGAAAATTGGGATCATTTTCAATTGATTCCAGAGCCCAATCCGCGAACTCCCGACGCAAACGATGGTCATTAGGCTTCAGTTCTTGGGCCAGAATCATCTTATAGGGATGCAGGCCAAGATCCAATCGCAAAATACGCCAGGTAGTCATCCTGGACAGGCCCAATTCCTGAGATCGGCGTGGCACGGACAATTTACGGTTTTCCTCGATACTGGCCTGTACGGCGGCTATATTCTGTGGAGAACGTGCGGTACGCATACGATTTTTAGGCTTAGTATCCAATAGAGTAAATTCACTCTCCAACTTATCAATTATTCGACGAATTGAGAGCGCGGATGGAGCAGAATGACGACCATATTTTGCACGATATGCTCTTTGAACACCGACAAAATTTCTCGAATTTTGATAAAATAATTGGACAATTTCCAAACGTTGTGGAAGCGTGAAACTACTCATGATTAAATGGCAAACCTTACTGATGACAACTGACAGCAGATGTCAAAAATTTCAGTTCAAATGAGCCCGATAGGGACATTCAAAATCATATCACCCCTATTGGGAAACCCTTTATATGATTTTAGATGTTACTCTTATTTTTTAGATATTTTCAAAAAAATTCATCTAAAATAAATATTTCAATATATTTTTTCAAGTTATTATTAGTTACAAGTATTTTCCTCATTGTAAGATTCCTGCTGTTTTTCATAAGCTGTATTCTTTTGAGCTGCTTGGTGAATTTAATAACTTTATAATTCTCGTTTTCTTCAGCTGCGTTAATTCGTTTTAGATTGAGGTATTTCGAGTTCAGCGATCCTAAGTAATCACGATTGCACTAATTCTACGAACTCAAACGAAAAAACGAAATCAAGAAAAAATATTTGTATACGTAAATCGAAAAATTTTCAGGAGGGATGGTTAGACAAATTTCCATCGTGCAGAAACTAAGTCGTTAGATTAAGGGGGTAGCACCGTGTGACGCGCCTTTTTTTAACGTTTATTTATGAATTTTTTTGGGGTATAAAATAAAATTCGAGCTTTCTCAAATTTTTATATATTTTTATTGATGTTTGAAACTACACAAAAAAATTTTTTTTACATAATATTTATGAGATTTTATTTTTGTTTTGTCCACCTGAAGTAGACTCCTCGTTTTGGAGGCGAAGGTTTTTTGCTCGGCATCCTCGATCTGCTTTTTGACTTTTGCATGTTCCGTGACAGTTTTTTTGGTTGCTTGCAAATGCCGGTACATGCGCTTTTTGACATGTAAGACACATTCTTGTTTTTCAACATCTGGTTCGCCATCGTACGGTTTTCCATCGACCAACTTTTTGTGCGTTTTCGAGTCACCGTCTCCAATATACTTCACGAATTTCACGCCAAAATATTCCAAAGAACGCTTGAACATTTCAAGAACGCCGTCCACTTCCATCTTACCGGCGCTGCCTTCGTGATTTGACTCGGCTTTGTGATCTTCATACAAAATTTCCGCTTCAACAGGATTTTTCTGAGCTAGATATTGACAACCTTTACATTTACTGGATTTGACAATGACATCTATAATTTTATTAGAGTATTTTCCTATCAACGAAACAATTCCTAAAAGCGAGGAAAATCCTCGCTTAGCCCAGGATCCATCACCAGAAACCGACAACTCATTTTCGGGAAAACCTTTTTCGGCATTTTTTTGTTTTTCTTCATTTGCGGCTTTTTTTAAAGCAAACCTAGCAACAGCTTCCACGTCAATCAAAATCTGATCCAACATTCTTGAGTATAGGCTTCTATGGAAACTTCCGAGATCCATCATTGTGCAAAAAAGATTGACGCCCGCCTGGCCAACGCCGAGTAATCGCATGACGAAAGTAAACTGTCGATTAATTCGTACGCGTTTTTGATCATCGGGCAAGAATCAATAAGATAATCTCGACAAGAGCATTTTAGACTCAATTTGAATCCTAGTCCTCTTGGTGAATTCATAAGATATTTTATGGCACTGTCACATTCTTTACACTTCACAATATTTTCTAATACACCAAACACTAAATTGAAACAAATAAAAACGTACTTGAAAGACGGATCATGAGAGACTTCAAAATCATCGTTATGTTCGATTTTTTAGCAGATGTTCCTTTATTTAGATGCAGACTGTCTCTATCGCCGCGTCGGTCCATTTTCAAACACGATGTTTACACGTCGAGTGAATAACGGTTACCGCTGATATGCAAAAACAAAATTTTATACCTGTATATATCTATGTCGTTTACTATAATACGTTACTTATAATATGTACACCTGCGTAGATATATAAAAATAAAGACAGAAGGGACAAGAGAGTGGGGACGGCTTGAGCTGCTGCTGCCGACGAGCACTGCTGTTTGGAGCGTTACAATATACCTGCGGCGCGCTCGCTTCTTTTGGCTATATCTTTAAAAGTATTTTGAATTTCAATCTGAAATTTTCACACAATATTTTCAACATATTTTACTTCCGAAATATGTCAAAAACCCAACATCAATTTTTTGAAGTCGAAACACGGTGCTACCCCCTTAAAAGATGAAACGAAATTTCATTGTCAAATTTGTGAAAAGACGATAGACTGCGATAAATCACAAATTTTAAAGCTTGAAAGCACTGTAGGTCATAAAAAAAGTAGAAATTTTGGAAAAATTGACCAGCAGTCTGCTTGTTTCAAAAAAGGATATTATGGGCAAAATTAGGCTCACAACTTTCTTTTTATCTCACAACCTTCCTTATGTGATTGCTTCTGAGTTGATATGACTTTTCCATAACATGGAACCTTCGGTATTAAAAGACGTAAAATTGAGCTCCACAAAAATTACTTCTATTGCAAATAACGTAGTTTGTGCGGCTGAAACTGATCGCATGAGCAATATTTTGCGGAAGCTACCATTTTCAGTTTACCCAGACGAAACAAGTAATAGACCTCAGGAAAAGTGGTTATCCTTGGTCGTTCGATACGTTAAACCAACAAATTATAAAATTAGGGTTGAACTATTACAATTAATTACTGTAGATTCTTCAGATTGTTTTGCTGATAAGATCTTTAGTGCATACAAGGGAGCTTTGTGTGAAAAAAAAATCCCTGTATCTAATGTGATTGGTATGTCTTGCGATCATGCTCAAGGAATGGTTGGCAAAAAATGTTCTTTTAAAACAAAATTAAAGGAAAAAAGTCCACGTCTTATTGTCATTGAATGCCACTCGGCGGCAACTTCAGCCAAATATTCTTGCGCAACAATCCCCAATGTAGAATTTTTCAACAAGGGTTTGACGAATTTCCTCAATGCAAGTCCCAAACGTACTGCTATTTTTCGCATGTGTTGAACGTATTCAATGTTTATTGTGCAACATTCCTGAAACGGGAATCGATGATTCAAGAATTGCAACCCAAGCCTGTTGATTTTTCGCATTGGATCCTTAGTAGATATCTGAAACCAGGCCTTCCTAAACCAGATTTATTTTTCCAAGATCAGGAAAGGAAATTTCTAAGATCCAAATAACCAAGTGGCACTTGAGGACGTAGATGTACGAGATGAGACAACAGCCTACCTAGATCTGGAGTTTTGTGTAGGAACAATAGGGAAAGAACAGATTAATGAATTTCGTCGCGATTGCTTAGAGCTTTATGTAACTGTAAGCAATGAAATACGTAATTGTCTTCCTTTCGATGGAGGGTTTTTGTCTTGCGTTTCGACTTTTCGAGCACAATTTGCATTATATACTGCAAGGGGAAAGTCATTTTCAGGAGTGTGGAAAGTATGTCAGGCACTAGGGCCATTAAACAAAACTGAGATGTTTAGTGAATGGCAGTCACTGTTGGAACGCAGTCCTCAACTGAAGGAGCAATGGTCAAAATTGTCTTTTGACGATATGTGGTCGGCCATTGCTGTTTTTTGCACAAATAGTGGACAAAGAATGTTTCCAAACTTAACTTCGTTGTTGAATCGCATACGAAGTCTTCCTCATTCCAATGCTGAGGCCGAACGAGCTTTTTCTATACTCACAGATGCAAAACCCAATAAAAGAAATCGATTAGGAACCAGGATAATCAATTCCATCTGTGTCACTCGTTCAGCTTTGAAGGCGAAAAAAGAGACCGCGCGAACAACAACTGTCGCAGAGAAACATTTTACGTACATGAAATCAGTGATCCCAGATCGTGGGAGCTGGCGGCCCCCACCACGCTCCCATGTGGGAGCACACACAATCAAGCGCGCCGTGTCGGTGTGTCCCCCACTTCCTCGCTTCGATTTCACGCTTTCGTCTGTTGAGCCAAGATCGAAAATTATGTTTCTGTCGACTTCGTGTCAAAGTGGCGCGAAGCAGACGACAAATTTAAAATCACCAAATTTATCATTTAGGATATTACCTTTCTTTCTTTGATATTTCCAAAAACATTCACTTAAAATGAATATCTAAACATTTTATGTTAAATTTTAGGATGATTTAACGACTCAAAAGATGATTTTCTATTAAAATTTAAACTCAATAAATTTTCAAAGTTTCAAAACAAAATATAAAGTTCAATATTTTTTAGTTGTGCAAATCAAATAGTTCAATTAGAAAATCATGTAGAGAATATTATATATTAAGGAATGGTAAAATATGATATTGTAGTTTAAAAAATAAAATATTAAAATTCTTAAGTAATACATAAATTATATCTAATTATACACTCGAAATTATACAATAGAGTTTCTTCTTTGGTATGAGGCAACATTGAAAAAAATTTCATTCAAATAAAATACTCAGAAAACCTTTTCATAATACGTAATATTATTCACATATGAATTTTATTATAAAACTGTGAATAAAACGTTTCAGTATTCAAAAAACCAAAATCACATCTAAATTTGCATACGAAATTACACTTTACGATTTCTCTTATATAAAATGACAATATAAAATATTTATTTCAAATAAAATAGTTTTGAAAAAAATTTTGTAGTACGTGAATCAACTATATCAATTAAAAAATTAAATGGAAAATTGATTTCAAATTAATTAGGAGCAGTCGACCAGCAATCGAAAGACCTGGGCTCAAATTCCAGCGCAGTCGAAAGCGTCTTTTTTTCCACAGAAAGATTTACAAATTCTTTAATATTTAAATGGAAAATATATTTTTTTTTTAAATAAGAAATTAAGGTTAAAAATCTACATTCCTAATTACATGGTGATAGTAGATGAAAATTCTATACGATGTTGTTGTTAATAATTGGCTTTAGGGTCCAGAAATGATAACTCAGGAAGTCACATACTTTTAAACATTCCAAATCTAATCGGAGTCCTCATCTCTTATATAAAATGACAATATAAAATATTTATTTCAAGTAAAATAGTTTTGAAAAAAATTTTGTTGTACGTGAATCAACTATATCAATTAAAAAATTAAGTGGAAAATATTTTTTTTTTTTAAAATAAGTAATAAGAAATTATGGTTAAAAATCTACTTTCTTAATTAAATGGTGATAGTAGATAAAAATGTTCTCATTTTACGTTTTAGTGGCTTATATGCATAGACTTTTCAATGAAAAAAAGCAAACACATAAGCAAAATTTTCTAATTGATGCAGTTGATCAAATTTATAAAACAGAAACATGTTTTAATTAATATATTAATTTAAAGCTTCAAAGATTTATTAACTTAAAATTTTACTTGGAATTTTCCAAGAATTTCACATAATCTCAAAAATGTTTATATTAGGCGAATGCTTTTCAGATATCAATAAAATTCCGTAGTCAATAAATGTTCAAAGTTTCAAGTTAAGGTATTGATTGGAAATTTAGTAGCTTTTTTAGTTAACTATTTTAATCAGTAAATTCTTCATTTTCGTAGATTTTTTCAACTTTTTAATTAAAAATTTATGCATAGGCCAAAAAAACGTGAGGTGAAAATTTGGAATCATCAGCCACAATTTCTAGGCAACAGAAAATTTAATTCGATTGTGGTAGGGCCCTAGCTGTTTTGCCCTGTCAGTAATCAGGTGCTGATCCATTTTTTCAAAAATATGCAATAAGACGAAAGCGAAAAAAAATAGTTCTAATTATATAATATAAAACATTGTATGCAAGATTGTAGCCAAATCTGAAAAATATTTCTTTGAATGCAATGTATAAATAATCTTTTTTCAGAAATTTGGAAAAACATGTCGTCCTAATTATATAATGTCCGTAAATTAATAGTATTCAATAACGATCGTATTAGAATGATCAAGGTAATTGGCTGATATGCAGCAAATGCGAGTTCAAACCCCTGTACTTCTAAAAATTTTTTTAATCGATTTTATCAAACAGCTAGGACCCTACACAATCGAATTAAAATTTCTGTTGCTTAGAAATTGTAACTGGTGATTCAAAATTTTCACCTCACGTTTTTGTGGCCTATGCATAAATTTTTAATTAAGAAATTGAAAAATCTACGAAAATGAAGAAATTTCTGATTAAAATAGTTAACTAACAAAGCTACTGAATTTACAATCACTACCTCAACTTGAAATTTTAAACATTTATTGACTATGGAATATTATTGATATTTGTAAAAACATTCGCCTAATAAAAACATTTTTAAGATTATGTGAAATTCTTGGAAAATTCTCAGTAAAATTCAAAGTCAATAAATATTTGAAGACTTAAATCAATATATTAATTAAAACATGTTTTGGGTTTAAAAATTTGATCAACTGCATCAATTAGAAAATTTTGCCTTTGTGTAAAGCATTTCTTTTTTTCATTAAAAAGTCTATCATATAAGCCACTAAAACGTAAAATGAGAACTTGAAATTGGAAAAAATGTACTGAAGTTTTATATATACATAAAAACAAAGTTTTCTTAATATTATAGAGCTCAACTGAATTTTCAAAAAATGTATCTTAAAAACTACCAAACTGTAAAAGAACTTTTATAAAATTATCATAAAATTGCGTAACTGTAACTGAGTTTCAATTGCATGTGGATGAATTTTCAGTTGCATGTGAGTGCATTGAACTTCAGTTACCAAAACGTAAAATTATTCCTATTACAAGTATCAGTATTTCCAGGTAAACATATACAGAATATTCAACACTTTGGAACTGAAGTTTAATAAAAAAATTGTTTTTATAAATTTACTAAAAAGTAACAGAATTTCCTGAAATTCTGTCTAAATTTTGGGAGGCTGTAGCTGAATAAAACTCTACTCACATGTTCTGGGAAATTGCGGTAGAAAATTCTAACAGTGTAGAATTCGTACTAGCAATTCTAAGCTAATTTTCATAAATAATCCTTTGTAATTTTATACTGCATATGTACTTACATCTATATCATCAGTAGCATTTAGACACAAATATATACTACTTTTTAGTTGATTTACATCAGAGTTATGTGCTAGAAATTTATTTTTATTCCTAAGGAAGTTTTTAGATGATTTACCAATGTTTTCTGTACAATTTTATGTAAATTTTCTCACGATATTTTACATTTTTAAGTTTATTCCAAAATAGGGATCATATGTGCAATATTTTATCCACTGTTTTGAAATATTAGAAATAAAGATCACTGATGAGGACTCCGATTAGATTTGGAATGTTTAAAAGTATGTGACTTCCTGAGTTATCATTTCTGGACCCTAAAGCCAATTATTAACAACAACATCGTATAGAATTTTCATCTACTATCACCATGTAATTAGGAATGTAGATTTTTAACCTTAATTTCTTATTAAAAAAAAAAAAAAATATTTTCCATTTAAATATTAAAGAATTTGTAAATCTTTCTGTGGAAAAAAAGACGCTTTCGACTGCGCTGGAATTTGAGCCCAGGTCTTTCGATTGCTGGTCGACTGCTCCTAATTAATTTGAAATCAATTTTCCATTTAATTTTTTAATTGATATAGTTGATTCACGTACTACAAAATTTTTTTCAAAACTATTTTATTTGAAATAAATATTTTATATTGTCATTTTATATAAGAGAAATCGTAAAGTGTAATTTCGTATGCAAATTTAGATGTGATTTTGGTTTTTTGAATACTGAAACGTTTTATTCACAGTTTTATAATAAAATTCATATGTGAATAATATTACGTATTTTAAAAGGTTTTCTGAGTATTTTATTTGAATGAAATTTTTTTCAATGTTGCCTCATACCAAAGAAGAAACTCTATTGTATAATTTCGAGTGTATAATTAGATATAATTTATGTATTACTTAAGAATTTTAATATTTTATTTTTTAAACTACAATATCATATTTTACCATTCCTTAATATATAATATTCTCTACATGATTTTCTAATTGAACTATTTGATTTGCACAACTAAAAAATATTGAACTTTATATTTTGTTTTGAAACTTTGAAAATTTATTGAGTTTAAATTTTAATAGAAAATCATCTTTTGAGTCGTTAAATCATCCTAAAATTTAACATAAAATGTTTAGATATTCATTTTAAGTGAATGTTTTTGGAAATATCAAAGAAAGAAAGGTAATATCCTAAATGATAAATTTGGTGATTTTAAATTTGTCGTCTGCTTCGCGCCACTTTGACACGAAGTCGACAGAAACATAATTTTCGATCTTGGCTCAACAGACGAAAGCGTGAAATCGAAGCGAGGAAGTGGGGGACACACCGACACGGCGCGCTTGATTGTGTGTGCTCCCACATGGGAGCGTGGTGGGGGCCGCCAGCTCCCACGATCTGGGATCACTGCATGAAATCTGCAAATTTGTACAAGTCCCCTGAAATAAAAGATTTGAAAAGTGGGTAAAATCTCGAAATAAGTGAGGGGCAAAGAGACTCACTTTAATCAAGCACCCCAATATATGGTGTGTTTCATGCCAAATCAAACGGCTTCAGGATTCCATGTTTCCAATTTACTTGAAATTTTAAGGATTAATAGAATTACATAAATAATGAAGAAACCCCAAATTTGAAATATTTCCTTGCATTATTTAAAAAATTATGCGATAAACAAAAAAATATGTTTTTGTTCTTTTTCAATTATTTAAAAACTGAAAAGAGGAACAATTCTGAAAAAAATTACACAAACGTATCATTAAATGGCCGATGTAGTATCATTTTTCTGCAAAATTTTTACTTCAAAATTAATAACAAAAAAAAAAAAATTCAAAAAAATAGATATTTTGAAAAAACGCCATTTTTTAAAAATCTAAAAAAAATTCATAGTGATAGCCCCAAGTATTATGCGATTTTTAGGTATATAACTAAGGTGCGCACTCGAAAATTGCGCGAAATATGAATTTTTGTAAAGTGATGCGCGTGGAATCATGATCTTTGATCGACGGCGTCGAGCGCAACTTCCACTATAATGCTGTATTACTGTCTACTTTTTCGAAAACGTTATTATAAAAAAGTGATGGGAAGTGATTATTTATTGCTTTATGATCGCCATATACTCATAACATATGAATACTGTAATGATTTTTATGATTATATATAAATTATCAAAAAAATAATTTCTTGTTTTATCATTATTGTCTTTGAGGGATTTTTGGAATCGGAATGTATCTTAAGGCCGTGAGAAGGAAGATTTTGCGAGACATTCGCGGATTTCTGATAAATTTAACAATTAAGAAAGAAAACATGAATGCTATGCGGAAAAAATCTTATTCTTTTCCAACCTTCTTCTAAAACTTCATCTTTCATAACTCTTATCCTTCATGTGTTGCAAAGGAGTGCATTTTTTCATCATTTTTGAATTTAGTGAGAAAATGCTCTGTGAATGCCCTCAAACTGCTTGCATTCGAATCTGCGAGTATAATTTATTAAGAGGAAAATGAGTTTTAAGCTCAGGCATGATAAATTATTTATAGATTAGCACGTGATGATTTCACTATATTTTAATCTGTATCAAAAGTAAAAAATCACGTAATATTCACTTACGGTTATTGTTTTTGTATGGATTACAACAAAATTTCCTTTTTTGTCGAATCATGTCAACTGCTCTTTGAAAATAAACTCTCGTGGATTTTTTACGAACTAATTTATTTTCATGATAATGAAACAAATTATTTTTTTGATAATTTATATATAATCATAAAACTTATTACAGTATTCATATGTTACGAGTGTAAAGCGATCATAAAACAATATATAATCACTTCCCATCACTTTTTAATAATAATGTTCTCGAAGAAGATAGACAGTAATACATTAGTGGAAATTGTGCTCGACGCCGTCGATCGAAGTTCTTGATTCCACGCGCATCACATCACAAAAAAATTGTTATTTCACGCAATTTTCAAATACACACCTTAATTATATACCGAAAATTTGCGTGGTACTTGGGGCTATCATTATGAATTTTTTTAGATTTTTAAAAAATGGCGTTTTTTTCAAAAATCAATTTGTTTGAAAAAAAAATTTTTTTTGTTATTAAATTTAGACTAAACATTATTCAGAAAAATGATACTACATCGGCCATCTAATGATAGGATTGTGTAATTTTTTTCAGAATTTTTCCTACTTTCAGTTTTTAAATAATTGAAAAAGAACAAAAAAATATTTTGTAGATTTGGTGTTACCGGTATTATTCTTCTCTAAACAAAATAATATTTATTTTTGTTTATCCCATAACTTTTTAAATAATCCATGGAAAAATTGCAAATTTTGGGTTCCTTCATTATTTATGTTAGTCTATCAATCCTTCAAATTTCAAGTAAATCGGAAACATAGAATCCTGGAGCCGTCCGATTTGGCATGGGACACACCATACTACTGTGGGCAAAACTAAGGTGAATTTTGTTATAAAATGAAAAATCTTTATTGATTTATGCAAATCAATTTCATTCCCTTCGAAGTAATCCCCTCCAAATATAATGCACTTATGCCAACGTTTTTTCCAATCGTCGAAACACTTGTTAAATTCGATTTCCAAATTGCCTTCAAAGCCTTCTTCGATTCAGCTTGTATCTCTTCAATCGTGTCAAAACGGTGTCCTTGAAGTGGTCTTTTGAGTTTGGGGAATAGCCAGAAGTCACACGGAGCCAAATCTGGCAAATATGGTGGTTGTGGGACGATATGCGTTGAGTTTTTGGCGAAATGGTCACGAAAAACGAGTGCAGTGTGAGAAGGCGTATTATCGTGATGCGAAAACCACGAGTTATTTTTAAAAGTCCTTTAAAAATAATCTTGTTTTTGTAGAAAATTCTTCGTTTATTAGATGTGCGAGAGGTCGTGATATTTTGCATGCTTTTCCGATAAACACCACTCACCCAGAAAACAGTTTCTTCGGACCAAAGAAAAATTTCTTTGAATTGAAGAAAGCTTTGTTGATTCAAAAGATGTTTTTTTTTATGTGAACAAATCTATTTCTTTGGATTGAAGAACAATTTTTTGAATTAACATTGATACTTTCAATTAATTCTGAATTATAAAATTGAATGTTAAAAAATAATATTTTGGCATAATTGTAAAAGAAAATCATCAGGGAATTGAATTAATAAAAGTATTAATAAATGAAACAGGAAAAAAAAGCAGTCAGTGAGCATAGAGCTCGCAACCATCCAGTTACAAAGCCAGAGTGTTACCATTATGCTAACCTGACATGTGTTGACTAATAAAATCGCGGAATATAAGAGCTACAAGAATTTTTTTCTCGAAACTGGCTGAGAAGAGAATCCTACTTCTTTGAGAAAATACATGTTAAGTAATGCTCTTCAATTAAGAAAAGTATAAATAAAAACTAAAATTTACAATTCATGTACCTCCCTTGTTAATTTTTTAGACTGTTGACGAGACCTCCAAATGGTACCATGCAAAATTCTTATGCAATTCCATATATTGTGGTTCAACATAACATTTATTTGTACATATTTTCATTAAATTTACCACACAACAATAATATTTATCCAAATCAACTACAAAATAATAAAATGTCTAATTTGAAAAAATTATTAGAAATAATAAAATTGTTAGTTATTTACACTCTTGGTGAGTGAAAAATCCAAATTTTGTTAACTAATGAAAATATGTTTAGAATTAAAAGTGTACAACAAATTTTTCCTTGTAAAAATACAAAGAGGAGAAACTTAAAAAATAGCACGTGTCACGGATAAACATTGTGGTAAAAATGATATGAATTTTCGCGTCTCAAAAGATAGCGATGTCTGGAAATAAGTTGCCCGATTGGTCAACACCAACAGCTATCAATATTTATTAAAATATTGATAGTTTTTTTGTTATTCCAAGTAATTCTAAAAATATCTTAATTAATTAGCAAAATACTATGAAAGACTTACCTTAAAAATGACACGAAAAAGTTTTTAGAATGTTAATTATTTTTAGAATTATTAATATTATTCAAAAAGATCGTAATTTGAAGTCTTTTGTAGTATGTTTTTATAAAATTAATATTTTGCTTTTAACTTGGGATTATTATGAGCAAAATTGTATTAACTTTCATTCATGCATCAGGAAAATTTATTTAAGCTTTTATTATAAAAATTGAGTTACTGTGACAATAGCTAAATCAATAGGTGAACCTCTAATTTCCAATAGTACTGTATGATGTATAAAGAAAGGGTTTGAATATTTATAAAAGCATTAATAATGTCTTAATTCGCATTCGAATTTGCACATTGAGATTTACTTGGTATGAAGTTAATTAGACAAACCATTACTATAGAGTATAATAATTTGGAAAAAATGTATAAAATACGTTACATTTTTGCATGGGAATTTCAGTATATACGTATATAAGTAGGATTTGAATATTCAAAAAATACATAAAGTATACCTAAATTATCACACAAAATCGCACAATAACTTTCTTTGGTATGGAGCAAAATTGACAAATATCATAATAATAAAATAATTGGAAAATACTTTTAAAAAACGTAACATTTTTTACATGACTTGTTAACTATTGGTCACTATACAATCCTAATCTGAAATATTTTTTTCTTAAGTTCGCTATGAGTTGTCTTCAAAAAATATTTACAATTTATGATGAAACTATTTTCCTTGATTTCATAAATTTTTTTTTATGGTCCTATTTCTCGATGAAATAACAGGGAACATCCTTAATGAAATCATTTTCAAGCTAAAAAATACTACATATGCGACAGGTCTAACATTATATCTTTTCATAGCGCCTCCTTTGAAAATCAGATTTGCGGTACCTGTAGAGCGGGTTGAAACTACGATTTTGTACCCTAGGGTTGAAAGTCGCTGTTTTAATCCGCTCCACAGTTACAGCCAATCAGATTCTGAAAAGAGTTGCTATGATAAAAAGTATACATTACTCGAAACAAAACACAGCGAAAGCAATTCGTGTGATTGCAGCCCTCGCTTCACTCGGGCAGCAAACTTCACACTCATTGCAATCGCTATGTTTCGCCCCTTGTAATGTAATATACTATTTCATAGCGCCTCCTTTGAAAATCCGATTTTCGGTACCTGTAGAGCGGGTTGAAACTACGATTTTCAACCCTAGGGTTGAAAGTCGCTGTTTCAACCCGCTCCACAGTTACAGCCAATCCGATTCTCAAAAGAGTTGCTATGGAAAATAGTATACATTACTCGTAACAAAACACAGCGAAAACATTTCGTGTGATTGCAGCCCTCGTTTCACTCGGGCAGCAAAATTCACACTCATGCAATCGCTCTGTTTCGCCCCTTGTAATGTAATATACTATTGCATAAATACAAAGTATTTTTGAGAAAAATAATTCTTTAAATTACTATTTTACGGCAAACAAGAAGTTGCTGTTTCTTCTAATTAAATAATGAAAAAAGCACTATCAAGTACAATTTACAAAATTGGAAAGGTTTGAATCAACCAAATGGCATAATCAAGTCTGACTTTTACTTTTATAGAAAGTCAATAACATTTATTTTCTTTATATTACCTAAAAATAAAGCATTGGTTTCTTTGAAAACCGATCAGGGGACCTTAGAACAGGCGACCGGGCGCGTCCTCCGATAGCGGATGGAAGGGCCCTGTACCGAAGGTTACTACTGCATACGGATACAAAACTAAATAAGCAGTCGCGGACAATGTTCCAGGGATAGTCCCGAAGGAATAACCACCAAGCCAAGGTGTTAACTACCGTGCCGGTGGCTGCATGGCACCAGAGAGTGATGTCTTTCACGGTGTCTCTAGGAAATCAGGTCACCTCCTAAAGTATTGAGACCTTGTCCCTGCATGCAGAACTCTGCAGGGGCAGACCGAATTCTTCCCTAGCTAATCGTGAGAACAACAATGGAGAATTTAAACATAAACAAAAGTATGTGTGGGAGATGTTTGGAGGTGAACTGAACGTTACGGAAGAATCTGAGGGTGAGAAATCCCAGGCTAGACAACTTCGGGATTGGCTGCACGAGGTCCACGAAAGGGACTTGGGCACATTAGAAAAAGTGGTAGAGGCCTTGAATAAAATGGAGAGTTTCTGCAGAACCAAGAAAAACATGTTCATTCCCATTAGGGGTGGCATTGGTGAGGCACTCCATGAGCTGGATTACCTAAAAGCGTGCATGGTGAGAAACGATTGCTCCATCGAGCACTTCGAGTACCATCTGAGGGAAAAGATGGTACAAAGAATTAAGAAGATAATAACCCCTGAAAAGGACGTCGCAGATGATGGAAGCCAAACCTCGCAAGTGATAGAGGTAGCCGATTGTAAGTCCCCAGGAGACTGCAATTGAGAAGCCGGTGGAAAAGATGTTAAAAACCTCCCGTAAGCAATAAGAATGAACTGAGGTTCCGTGGAAGAAGGAAGTCTGGAAAAAGGAGCATAAACCTGGGTTTAGGAAACCGGAGAGGTCAAGGCGTGCCCGTCCAGAGGCGATGCTGGTCAAGCCCACCGAGGGGGTGAGCTACGCGACCATTCTGAGAAGCCTGAAGAGCAGGGTCAACCCCGAAGAACTGGGTATCACAGCCCACGGAATTAGGAAGACCCGATCTAAGGACCTCCTAGTCGAAATGAGATGCACAGCGAAGGACAGAGACATGCTGGACTCTGCTACCTCGTCCCCATACTCCAGGTTGAAATACTGGATCTAGATAGCACAACGGAGCAGGCGGAAGTAGAAGAGGTACTGGGGAGCTGTCAGCGTCAGCGGAGCTAAAGGTGTTGTTAACGAGGAGGCCTTTAAGAGGAGCACTAAAGGTTTTTGTTGGACTAGAGGAAGTGCGTGCCAGATGCTACCACTGCCTAGGCTTTGGGCATATGGCTGACCAATGCATGCAGAAAAATTTATTTAATTTAATATTAAAGTATGTGTAATATAATATAGGTAATAGACGCTTCAATTAATATTAGATATACATATTTTTACATATAACCTACTGACTAACCTTTCCAAAAAATGAGAATGAAAAATATTATCAATATAATTGACTGAATTATGCTACTCATAAGAGTGTGAAATAACGAACCTCCAAATCTGCTACTTCATTTGTGGGGTTCAGGAATCCTTGACGCAATAATTTATTACGACGATAACTATAAGTAGATTCTGGAATGCCTTCATCTACACCTTCTTCAGACAGATATCTCTAATAACTTTCTCGACTTGTTTTATCAATGAGTGGTAAACACTTACTTTCTATTTCACATGAAGAAATATTACAAAAAACACGCAGATGTACCGACACCGCCTCATTTTGCAACCGAAAATTCTGCTGTTGCAGAATTGGTCATATTCATACTTGCGCACTTTCGAAAACACATTAGGATGTGAAATCAGTGGTTGGATGATTTCGTTGCTTCGCAACTAATATATTGAAATGAATGATTTCTAAATGCTTGTAAATAAATTATTGGAAGTATTTTGATGAATAACAATTTTGGACATACTCTTCTCCCCTGAGATATATTTAAAATCATTAAATAATATCTAGATTAGATTGAATCACAATATTTTGTCAAGAGCGAAGTTTATTGGCAGACCAATCAAATTTCAATAATGTGTCACGTGGCAAGGGGCTTTATGTTTCAAAAAAATTTTCTTGAAGACTACATTTCGATCGGTCCGTTCGAAGTTCATTGAAGTTGTAAAAGTGATATATTTTTATATTTTACAAAAATAATATCAAATTAATATCAAACAATATGATTGTGCGTAAGCAATGTGAAGCAATGGAACCACTGAGTAAAGATCAGGTGATAAACCTGCTAAAAGACGAAGAAGAACTTGAATGTATTGTAAACGATGGCAAGGACATTGGATTGAAATGACCACAATGTGAAATTGGACCTGCAAATAAAATAAATGAATAAAAATATATTTCAAATATCACAAAATAAGTCTCTCTGCATGAAGGTCATTGTTCCAAGATTTCTATACTGCCATATAATTTTGGAATATATGTGAATTTGAAAATGATCAGGGAAAGTTAGGAAATTTTTTTTAAAACAATGGGATTCTTTTCACAAGCAAAACATTTTTTATTAATTTTTTATTCTAAGCTTTTTATAAGTTCTTATTTCAATAAGTAAGATTGTTTTTACAGGTAAAAACAAAATCGATAATGGTACGGTTAAATTATGACTTACTCATAGAAAATTGAAGTAAACTTTGAGAACATCGAAATTTAGATTATGTATAGTAATCCTCTAAAATAAAAATATTTCTAGCACTTTCAAAAAATTCATTGTATTTTTAATGGCTCTATTTTGAAGTCACAGTGTGATTTTCCCATCCCAGTAAAAAAGAAACTATTGAACATGCATTGCTGTAAATAAGAAATTTTAAGAAACCTAATTCACTCGGCGGCTCGCTCTATCGATTTTGCGTATTTGAATCGGTCAGCTCGGTAGACTGTTGTGAGTCGGCGATTCATAATTAAATGAAATATTGGTTCTATGTTTTAAATCGGATCAATTAACCCCAAATATTTTCAATAAGTCTTCACCATTTAAAAGCGGGAGCGTATGAATCGTTTGAAATCGCTCTGAAACGGAGCGTGTAATAAGTCATAAGTCAATCGGAAAATACCCATTTATGAAAAATTAATGTGAATGTAATGAATTGGTAACATTGAGGTTGTGTTCGGTGAATAGTAAAAGGCGGTTTATATGTATCTTTATTCAGTATTGCTGAATCGGAAGTAGCACAAAATAAGTTTGAATAGGAAAATGCTGATAAATGAAAATTTTCATTGAATTAATTTTTTCTATTAAGTAATTATTTTTAAACAATAAATAAATAAAGATTGTTCTTATATAAAATGAGTATTCATTTTTTGATATAACATTTCAAACGTTTATAAATCATTTTCAAGTTAATTAGGTAAGTTTGAAATTTTTGTCACTGCCTACACTATCCGAGGTTCACTAGTCGTGTATCAGATAGGATACCTTGTCGACAGGTGTCCTCGTAGAAAATTTCAAATTCTTATATCGCAAATAATGCAATTGAATTCGAATATTTAAAGATTTTAAAATTCTTTAAATATTTATAAATCAATTTTGAAAATATTATAGCATATTTTAGGTATGTCAATAAATAATAATGAAACATGAACACGTTTTTATACTAAATTATGTTTATTTATGAGTTGTGATCAACACACTTTCAATATTTATATACAAGTGAGAGCAATATATTAAAGAAGATATTACAAAAATCTATTTTAGTAAATTATAATTTTAAATTAAATTACTAATTATAAAACTAAGTTATATTTTTAAATACATATCCTCTCTATCAATGGTCTTCTTAACTGCTCTCAATAAAATTTGGAGGTTTGCAAGCATAATTTTTGTCATCAAACTGCAGATAAATTATTTTTAAACAGACTGTTTTCAAAGGTACGATTTTTTGCTCGACAATGCCGGTAATTTCCCATATATGGGGCATTTCTACATCCCTGACAACCATTTGATTACTTTCTAATTTCCATACGCGAAAATAACACTCGCCATCATTTTGCATATCAATAATTTGCAATATTTGCGCAATGGATCCACATTCGAGTTGTATAATGGTGTCATTGAATTTTGATCCGCGATTATGATTAACCGAATAATAAGTTTGTTTCTGATATATACATTTTGTAAATATTTTTGCACCTACAGTATCTTCGTTATGCGAAATTTTAGGAATTCCAAAAAACGTTACACTTTTTTTATTTGTGCACTGAGTGTGAACTTTTTTATCTGAAATAAGCTTTCACAGAATGCTTTTACAACTGGCGACGATGAAAAATTGCGAGTTTTACATCTGTAAGACATAACTCGCATCGACTTCATGCACATTTGTAGGCCTAGACCTTTAGTTCCAGTAACAAGATTTTTCAGGAAACCAATATTACTTTCGAAAGGGAAAGTTGATGTAACCGCAATAGGCCTAGTCCGCACAATACTTTGAACAATATGTCTTATCATATGTATATTAAATTTCATTGAACCTATACCACGCAATTGCTAAAAAACTTTTAAAAACTTTTCAAGATTTTCTTGACATTCATCAAGTTCTTCTACCGAAATTTCTATTTTTAAAAGCGTATACATACATTTAACCAATGCAGCGTAATTTTCCATAATGTATAATGGCAATAAGTCAATGCACATGGGTAAACTGAAATACAAGAACCAACTTTTCCACCCAGTTCCTTTCCATGCTGATCTCTCACTTAATTTTTGAGGCGGAGTGTAAACTTCATGACTAGGTTTTATTTCCATTAAACGATCATCGATTTTCTTAATGACTGAATTAGAAAAATGGTAGTCCGGAGAAATCATATTTGCTACTGGACCCAGAAGGACAGTGTGCAGATAGTCAAAACAAAATGACAAAACAATATCGAAATAAAGAAGATTCATGAAAGCTGAAGGTCCTTTTACACCTCTCGAAAGTTCTAGTGATGTTGATCGTGATCTGTTTTCTAGGTCTTGATAATTAGATTCGGCTGATCGTAATTCAGAAAGTTTTACTTCGCATGGAAATCTAACTGCACCTTCTGCATAAAATCCTTTAATGTAGCAAAAACTGCAACTATAAAATCCACTATGTTTAATTCTATTTTGAATCAATTCTCGAGCCGGAGAGTCCACTGAACGGAAGGAAGGAATGAATCTTAATGTGTGAGTTTCGCCATCTACTAGTACTAATATATCCTTTACTTAATGATAACGCTTGGTCTACAAAACTTTGTAGGAACAAATTTAGTAACTCTGGACTTGGCTCCTTACGAAGAATCATGACACCAACCAGAGTGATAAATTTAAATCTTATAGAAAGAGGCAATTCGTTAAAAATTAGCTGAAGAGGCCAGAATCCAGTTTCACATTTTAAAGGATTTTTCGCTGTAGCTCCATCTGTAGCTACGGTATATGTTATTGCGTTTGGGTTCTTTTTAACGATATTACGATAAATTTCACTATCGTCAATATCACAAATTTTGTGAGGTGCTTTTTGAGTATTTCTGGACTTTATTTTGTCTACGAATTTTCTTGCAACTTCAGGTCTTTTAAGTAACTGATCTATTTGATATTTTTTTCTTTATTTCTTTGACATTGTATTTCGCAAAAGCATGTCTACCTGTTACAAGCAAAGAGGATGTACATCAAATACAATAAAAATGTAGTTTTAGTTTGTTTTCCGGCGGATCGTACACTTTCGAAAACATATAATTTGACATTATAACATTATCAAACTCAGTTCCGGCGCAAATCCGAAACATTTCAAACAGTTTAAGACGAGCTTCTAATACAATGCCAAAACGGCAAGAGAACGCAGAAATCATTTCTGCTACGTCACCTATTGTTGTGTTCGATTCTTTGAACATAATTCTCTTTTCCGCAAGCAATCGATCGCGAATCTTATTAGCTGTTTCGTCTTCAGAGAAATCAATGTCAATAGTTTCCGTGTTAGCTTCTTCCACAATTGGAGTATTAGAGGCAATATCACTGATGTTCTGTGATATCTGATCATCACTATTCTTCCCTCGATCACTATATTCTGAAAAAACTATTTCACGTTCTGTCAAGATTGCGCACTCATCTGCAATCACAAGAAAATTCTCTGCCTGCTCTTCTGAGCCATCTGATTTAAAGCCAATTGCAATTTTATGATTCGAAGTTTCTAATAGAAATTCCATTTCCTCAAGTTCAACATCTTTCGTTGGTGAATTGGTAGAATTTCCAGCTTATTGTGTATCTACGAAAATAAAATTTAAATAGTAAAAGCATTCGTACATTTGTAAAACATTTATTTCTTGATAAACAAGTATTTCATTTCTCAATACAACAATAGGATTACAGTACTTCAATTGTATGTGAAACAAGGGACTTTTTTAAGAGGAGGCGGAAAAAAAATTTCTAAAAATACAACTGGGATAAACAAACATCAATAAATACAAAATTTTTATAAGAAATAACTCAAATGCGGAACTGAATATGATCTCTTATGTACAAGCCAGTAAGAAGATGGGCATTGAATGGCATTGAAATGTCTTCTTCTTCTTCTCTTATTGGCTTCTTGTTCAAAGAACAAATGGCCAGAACAAAGGCATTGAAATGTCAAAATCTGGAAAGAAACGGAATCGATAATAAAACTTTCGAATGCGTTTTAATGCCCAGGAATTAAAATGCATTCAAAAGTTTCATTCTCTATTCCGTTTCTTTCCAGATTTTAACATTTCAATGCCATTCAATGCCCACCTTCTTACTGGGAATATATCAATGATATTATTGAATCATAACAATTCTTTTTTAATAAAGGAATATAATGTAGATGACTTTTATTATAACTTTTTCAGTTAAGCATTATGCTTTCTTGGTCCAAATCTTATGGGTCTGTTCGCAAACCTCCTTTTTCGAGTAATTGGGATCCAAGCGTTGCTTATATCGTTTTCGCTTATTATCTTCTGCCATGTTAATGGTTATATTCCTTAACAGACACAACTGTTTTACTTCTGTGCAAGATGGGGTAAGAAGAAAATTTCATCTGACATTAATAGAAAGGATTTTAAGGTTAGGATTCTAAATTTTTGAATCATGTTATTAAACTAGTTTAACTTTAGTTCAGTGAAAAAAGTACGGGATAACTCATTATAACTACATATTAATAAATGCAGAAAATTACGCTCAGCGTCTCAATATTATTCTTAATGACAAATTCTACAAATTAATAATTATAAAAATAACACGTACTTTTGAGGTTAGTAAGTAAAGCGGTGGTTTGTGAGCTTATACGTATAATTAATTATTAATATAGATATCGAAATAGTCAAAATGTATATCACAAACCTGCATATCACAAACTATATTCACTTTGCAAAACCTTATATATCAGGGTTGCCACAAGTTTCAGTATCCTAATTTCCCTGACTTTTCCCCGACTTTTCAAGCTGATTTCCCTGACCAAAATCTATTGTAAGAGGACTCATCTCGGTGGAACTATGTTCCTATTATATAATATTTGCGTGTTTTTCCCTGTTATTTTTCAACAGAGAGGATGTTAAATAAGAGAAGGTAAGATAGGAACAACGTATTTCTATTTATTTATTTTTTATCAAAACTTAAAAGGAAACGAACTGGTATGCCATAACTTGCATGTTGCTATCGAACTTTAAACATAAAAAATGGCATCATAGGAAATTTATAACTTTTTGGTTATATCAATCACAGCGGGGTCAACTTAAAGAGATCAATCTTACATATTAGTACACTGAAAAAAGAAGTGTCTTACCTGGTATCTTACTGTAAGATATAAGATGGGAATTTGCCATCTTCTGTCTTGAAATAAGATGTTTCACGAAGTATCTTATTCAAAATTAAGACGACTCACGTATTTTGATACGAATAAAGATGTAATTTCCGTCTTACAAAATAAGATACTTGATTGAGTTAGATAATGTGTTTTAGTTTAAGATGTTTAGGATGTCATAAGATGGTTCTGGCATAAGATGTTTCTGAATTGTAAGATATAGCAGGTCAATAAGTTAGCAAAAACTAAGATGCGTAAAGTGTCAAAGAAGTAGTGGTCGAAAGATAGAATCTCTTATAGGGTTATAGTTACTGTTCATAACCTCAAGAAATGGAGCGTTTTGACTGTTCCATGTTTTTCTTCTGTGGTGTAATATCAACTCATTTAGAGGAATATATTGTTCATTTTAATCGACACGATTCTTTATTCAAACTTTACATATGACGGATGTGGAGCTACATGTAAAAAGTTTAAATCGTATCAGCAACACGTGACTCGATATCAGGTATACCTTCTGTTTTAACGTATTGGATACGTTTGCTAAGTCGCTTGTCACCTTTTCCAATAGAGCATTTACTTGAATTATTTTTTTTAAGAAGTGCGTACAGCCATGTAAGCCACCACATGCGTAGCATACACCGGTATGCCGTAAGCTTTTTCTCACAGTGTAGAGGTTATAGGAACAATAAACTGTCGGTAACTTAAGTAATCTGTGTTACCGATGGCTCAACTTAAGATATTCTACGTGTATTCAAATAAGATGTTTTAAGCAACTTAAAAGTAACTACCGAAACATCTTAGATATGACTACACAAGTATCTTAAATTACAACACTTCTTTTTGCAGTGTAGTTTCATTGTTTAAACAATTTTCGCATGTTTGACCCCTCAGTGAAAAAATGTGGAAAAATATTTAATATCTTCCGATCTATCCGATATATACATATACACTATATTTAAATATGCATACAAAATAAAACTGAAATTTCTTTGGTATGAAGCAAAATTATTAATTATTTAACGCACTTTTTTGAATGATAGTTTTATCGATAAACATTACCGAAATCCCTGTTAAAATTAACATTTTGAAGAAAATTTCTTATTTTATTAGTTTAACAGGCATTCCTTAGCGAATTTATAAGTTGCACATCAGAAAAAATTTTAGTAAAATTTACAGGAAGTTCAATACTTATTTTTACAAATTGAATTTTGAGTAGATATATTACCAGAAATCTGGTGCAATGAACAGTTTTTTTGTACAGTCCACTTAACTTCCAGTGAAATCTACCAAACTTGATTTTTTTCGTATCTGATAGATTTCACTGGATGCTAAGGGAAACGTACAGAAAATATGTATACATGCACATGCATCAACTTTTGTTTCCAAAATTTTGGAAATGGTAAAGAAGATAGAAACGGTCATAGATAGACTACTTTTGGTTTTGAAAATGAAACGAAATTTTTTGATACATATTTTTTTTTAATTTAAGTTTTTTAATTTCGAAACCGCAGTAGTCTATCTACGTCCGTTTTTATCGTCTTTATCATTTCGCAAATGTTGAGCAGAAAATACCTAGCTCTTAAATACTTCAATACATTTCCTAAAAAGCTAATTTTTTTCCTTTCTATAGAGTTCTTGAATTTTAAAATTAAGAGTCTCTGCATATACAACAAAAACACAATATTTATTTTAAACTTGAACCTCATATTTATTGTAAAACACAATTTTGTGCATAATTTTTAAATTACAATAATAGATTTAAAAGCTACACAAAGTTTAAATCGATATATATTTTTTTAATTATTAACATTTATTGACTTTCAAATGTTAATGCAAAATCATATTTCAAGTGTCTAAATCATTCTAAAAATTTAACAAAATTTTTCAGGTATTTTTTTTGGGCAAATATTTTTCAAAATATATGAAATCAAATAATTTAAGTTATTATTAAATAATTTTAATTTAATTTAAATATTCCATAAATAATGAATTGGCGTGTCTTTTGCGCTTTTTTTGCGTGGAGTCAGGAAAAACATACATAATTTTACCGAGTCAACAATTTAAAATAGTTATAGCACAAAATTTTTGCAAATTTAGTAGATATTTTAATACAATTCACCGCTTTTTGGAAAGTATAATACATTTGCTGATAATCATTACCAAAATGCCAGTAAAATTAATAAAATAAGCAATTTTCTTCAAAATGTTGATTTTAACAGACATTTCTGTAATATTTATCGACAAAACTATTATTTAAACAAAATTTGTTTCGAAGCATTTTATTCAAACGAAACAGTCTTCAACTTTACTTTATAGCAGAGAAATCTCATGATGTAATTTCGTATCCAAATTTAGGCATGATTTTTTTTTAAACAATGACACCTTTTATTCGCACTTGGGATTCGAAAACGACATTTCATAAAAAATGTTACATATTTCAGTCAGTTCCACGATCTGAGAACACTTTTGCTAGCCTGTGTCTGCTGCGGCGAGTTAACCGAGCAAGAAGGAAGAAGAGTTGGAAAAACTGACCGCGGCACAGTGAAACGCAGTAACGCACGATCTGACCACAGCGATTCCCTGACTAAACCTTAAATTCCCTGACTTTTTCCTGACTTATCCAGACCACTACGATTTCCCTGACTTTTCCCTGACTTCCCTGACTTGTGGCAACCCTGTATATTTATACGTCAGAACCCATAAAACAATCTTGGGCCAGACTTGCTTTAAAATTGATCAAGAATCATGGGAGGTCTTGCTCAAGTCTTGCGTAAATCTGTTTCCGCCCGGAGCGTTGAATCTTGAGCAAGATTCTTGACTAAGAACGTGCTCAAGACTTGACCAAGTTATGCTAAAGAATCTTGTGATTTTCGTCTCATGTAGAAATCAAGACTCTTGATCAAATCTTGAGCAAGCTTGGTCAAGATTTGCCCAAGAGCCGAGACTTCTCTATAGCGAGGAAGTCAAGATTCTTGCTGTAATCTTGGACAAGTCTTGACAATGAAAATATGTGGTGAAACTTCAGTGTCTTTTACTCCAGATTTGCTCGAAATTTGCAAAAAATTGCTCGGACTTTTTTGTATCCGTAAGTTGATAAAAAAATTATTTTTAATTTTTATAATATTTCTCTTTGATTATCAATGTATATATTTCATTTGTAAAATTATTATTTGATTGAAAATCATTTTTTCAATGATTAAAAAATCAAAGGAAAATTGTATAAATAAAAAAATTCCAATTATGCAAATGAACGTCGTAATTTTTTTATTAGCTACATACTAATTAAAAAAATATATATTGACAAATCGACTTTATTGGTTGAAATAGGTTTGCTAAAAAATTAATAATTGTACAGTGAAACTTAATAACGAGCGATTGAAGGTACATTGAGCAGTATCTTATTATATAATATTTGTAACATGTAACCAGGGCAACCTCGTTGCCATAACAATCGCTAACTATTCGATTAATAACAACTGTGATATACTAACCTGATTTACGAAAAAATGCTCCTTTATATTTAATAACTTCCAACCTTAAATAGCTTACGTGCTATCAAAAAAAGTGATTACAGATGCATATGTACACATGCACTCACACTGTTACACATGTATTGAGTGCGGCACGAGCGAGACCAATTTTAATAATTAATTAAAAATGCTTTCAATACTATTTTGAATTATGCAATTCGAATATATAATTTTTATCGTAAAGTGCAATGTTATTTTTTTTTCTAACTATTTAGTGATATTATAACTTTTGAGAAAATTATATAAATATATATAAAGAAAATTATGCAATGCTTCATCAAATATTGCTCAAGAAATACATCAAGAATCTTGCGCAAGATTCGACATTCTGATGCTCACGAGAGAGCTATAAAACATCCAGAATCTTGAGCAAAACTTGACCAAGTATGACTCACGATAAATGCCAAGAATCTTGTTCAAGATCGTGGCTTTTCTGTTTCCGCCTCTGGATTGAATCTTGCTCAAGATTCTTGAGCTAGTATTGCTGAAGAAATAACCAAGACTAGAGCTCTACGAAGCAATGTCATAGAACAATGTACAAAACTTGTGCAAGTCTTGCTCAAGAATATTGAGGAAGAAATCTTGAGTGAATCTGGCGATTCTCTATTGCAGGATTTGGTTTTATGGGAAGTTAAGAAAAAACGTGTATCACAAAATTACTTATGACATTTCATGACGTCTGACACTTGTGAATTTTGAATTATGTTCACGAATGAAAAAGATTGATGTCAATCAAAGAGACAAGTATTTCAGATGCGCAGGCGTGGTCCTGAGGCTTTTCACTGGCCAAAAAATTTTCAGACACTGGGATTCGTTAAGGTGATTCATGCGACGCTTGCGCTCAATTCGGCATTCTTCGGGACTCTGGAAAAACAAACGAGAAACGCCGGCCGGCATTTTCACTTTCGTGAAAATAGAAAAAGGACACGTTAGTCGTTAGGACGCCGACTTGGAATTGATAACTTTTAGTTGTTGGAAAGTGCGACAAAGTGTAAAAATGTTTGTCACAGTGCAATTGTGTGAGGAAAACCTGAGAATCAACGTCCCAGTTTCATCATTTAAGAATTTTGATCCTTTAAATTACACAAGAAATCAAAAGTACAAAGTTAAAATCAATGGAATATATAAAGACGCAGTTATTCTCTATGTTGCAAGTAAGTTCAGTTTATTTACTGGAATTATAAATTTGTTTTTCACACCTTTTTCTCATTGCTACTTTCTTCGTGGAATTTGTAAGTTAGAAAACATGTTTCATATAGATTTGGAACTTAGATAAATGCAGTCTCATTTGAAAAATTGATTTTAAATTCCTATTTTACAGAAACGATCGAGGAATTGGAGGATTTTGGTCGAAAAAAACGTCTTGCGCCACCACCCACCAACAAACTAATATCGGCTTCAGAAAGCAGCACAGATGAAGAAGAAGCAGCTTCGAGTAATGTGAGTGACGTGAGTAAAAGATACAGTCTACTGTTATAAATAAAATAAATAAAATATTTTCAGGCTATAAGACTAAAAAAGTCACTAATTTAAAGTTTTGGAACTCTTTTTTTCTGAACGGCGTTTAAAATAAAATAATTTCCTATGTTTTTTTTTAATTTTAGGCTTTTTCAAAATGTTGTAAATTTAAAAATTCTTAGGAAGGGTATTTTTTTGTGGTTCCAGAATGACCAGATTATTTACCCCGGAATCCTCCATTTGAAAGAGAGTTTTTGATGTAAGAACCATTCAGATGAAACAATTTTTCTTGAAGATCAAAAAATGCCTTTAATTTGCAGTAGATATTTTTTATTTCGTGTTTGATATTTTCCAAAAATTGTATTCTTTATATGGTTCTTGCGTCATAGGATTTGTTTCAAGCAAACGATTGTGGAGTAAAAAGTTTCAGACAATTCTAATTTTATTGTTGCCAAAAATAATAATTTTGTTATTACGGGGCTAAAATAGATCTTATTTCAACCCTTCTTTTATACCTTCATAATAGAACAATTTTACTTTTTACTCTCCTCAAAATTCGACAAAAACAAAATAAATGCAAAATAATTTTGTTTTTTTGTAATTATAAATATTTAGGACCACATACACGTTCCTTAATGCTTTTTATTTAGTTTCTCAAATTCTCAATTCGATATCTAGTTTAGTATGGACGTGAGTTGTTGGAAAACAAATTTCGGTAACGTATTTTGTGGTTAGTGTGACATATCCTTAAGGAAACAATTATTTCATATTTTTAATCATCTGAGACCACATTGTATAATGAAACTAATTAAACCATTTTTTTTTAGATGAGAATGAAAAAACCAAACTTAAATAATTCAACGACTGCAGAACTGAAAGCAATGAAAGGAGAGGCTTTTCAGAAACCCCGTCGAGTAAAACTCTATCTTTACTAGTTTATAGTTTATTGCCTCCAAGTAATTTATTCGATCAAGTTTCAAAGTCTCCTTCTACGTCATCTGGGAAGCAATTAATTAGTGATATTTCATATTAGTTTTTAATAAATTAATAAAACTGAAGAACGTATAATCACTCATTTGAAACTTTTAAATTATCAATAAAGGTAAGTACATCTGAAAAAGAGGAAACTTTTAAAAAGCCTGCGGACCCTAAACAAACTAATTCATCTTCTATAAAACCAAGTATCGAGGACAAAAATAACTCTGCATGTGTGAGTAGACGAACCTTTATTTAAGTGTATTTTTATTTTGGATTCTATATCATGTATTCGTTTATTTTATTGATATTAATTTTGCATCCTTTGTGAATCGATTACAAAATTTTGTACAGGACCATACTTGCCTAACAAAAATTAAATCTTTGGAGAATAAAATTGCAAATCAATCAAAGGAGCTGCAGGAAATGCAAGTCTATTTGGTGCAAAAAGACGATGACATACTTCGCAAGACGAATGAAATTAAAAAAGACTTCAGACCGATTGAAAAATTTCAATCGGTTCTTTATGTTTAGATTTCAAAAAAATGACTGATAAAAATGCAATACTCAAGAATATAACATCTTAGAGCCAACCAAAAGTCAAAGGCGATTAAGGCACAAGGCAGTATTATTCCCCGAATACGTTAATGACAACCAGGAAAAAGAAAACAAGAATAGAAAAAAGGTTTGTTTTTGAGGACTGTTTGAACAATTGTAAACCAAAATATTTTTACAATTTCCAACTTTTATAAGTTCATCATTTCCGAAAGATGTGCATGTTGACAAAACAAGGGTTTCGTTGGATTCTAATATGATATGTTTTCGAAGATGATAGCCATCTTTTTTTATAATTTGACAGAAACGTTTACTAAAACTATTCGGCATCAAACTTTGAATGAATTTTAATTAAGGAAACAAAAAATAACAGCTAGGAAATAAAAGGAATATTTCATATTGTAGGCATAAAAAAAATTGTTTTTAATTTGGCACCGTTTATTCCCAAAGAACTTTCAATATAAACTTCTCAACATACATAAAGCTCATTATAGTGCATACAGTTTTTTTTCAGTATTTTACATCTTTTGGCAATCTTTAAATGCTTGTACGCGAGTTCCAGGGCTGTAATGTTTCTTTCAACAAACTCAAAAAAATGACCTTCATTTTTCATTTGAAATTTATTTTAACAATTACAAAATACAAAACGCTCATTCATGAAAATTGGAAACAAATTATGCTGCTGCAAAGCTATCGCCAACTGCAGAAAAATCGATATTTCCAAGTACATAGGTGACTTGTGTTCAATAGTTTTTGAAAAAAGGAGTTTAGATTATCTTCAATGACGGGGACGAAAAGTAATGCTCACAAAGGCAATGAAAAACCAGCATCATTACCATTGGATCCTATTCGTGTAGCAGCAATGGAAGGAATGTCATATTCAATCACCTTTATTCCTATCATCTTTCTTGCAATCTTTATAAAAATTCTCTCTTACGCATGTTTATTTTTGAATATTAATATATTTCTGTTCAAAGGAATGGCATATTCAATACTTGGAGATTCGCCGGATATGACAAAACTATTAAAAAAAAAACATGCCAGTCAAGTGCAATAATGCCAAAGCCAAGAAGAGGAAACCAGCCAACCCGTAATATTTTAATACTTACCTGATCATACAAAGTACAAGTACTTGAAAGTTTTCTTTATATTACGTATTATTCTTATAGCTTTACTTTCTAAAATGTTAGTAGTTCTAATCAAAGAAATGTGATACATGAAAGTTGCTTAAAAACTTGTAAAATTGATTGATATTACTTACCAACAAGCAAAAGGTGTTAGCTTCTTTCGTTGCTTTCAAACACCTTCATATGTTTTCACATTGATAATTTGTTTCGTTTTAAATTGAAATAAATGTTGCATTTATATTTAATTAACTATCAGTGTTGATTATGTAAATATTCTATTATTAATTATTCATATATTTTTCTCCCTACAATGATTTTTCTATAATGATTTTCCTATAACCGCGCAAAAATTATACAACAATAATTACAATATCATTACAGGCCTATAATGATTTGCCTATAATATATTCTCGCAAAGGTATTCTTATTAAATTAAACGTAAGTAGAAAGCAAGAAATGATAAGAGTAAACGAGAGAATGAGTCTATTCATCTCTGTCACTCTTATGATTCCTGCTTAAAAACTTGTAAAATTGATTGATATTACTTACCAACAAGCAAAAGGTGTTAGCTTCTTTCGTTGCTTTCAAACACCTTCATATGTTTTCACATTGATAATTTGTTTCGTTTTAAATTGAAATAAATGTTGCATTTATATTTAATTAACTATCAGTGTTGATTATGTAAATATTCTATTATTAATTATTCATATATTTTTCTCCCTACAATGATTTTTCTATAATGATTTTCCTATAACCGCGCAAAAATTATACAACAATAATTACAATATCATTACAGGCCTATAATGATTTGCCTATAATATATTCTCGCAAAGGTATTCTTATTAAATTAAACGTAAGTAGAAAGCAAGAAATGATAAGAGTAAACGAGAGAATGAGTCTATTCATCTCTGTCACTCTTATGATTCCCTGCTCCCCGCCTTGCGCTTCCTATCGTCATGGGATTTGACCCTAAGGGTATGCCATTTTCCTGGAGTTGGAGAGGACTACCATGGAGGAGTATAAACTATAAGGAGACGTATCTTAGGCTGGGGAACTTGACTTGGATTGGTCGTGGTTTTCCGGAATAATTCGTGGAGTCGGGTAATAGAATAATTTCACTGAATCGAATTTCAGCGCCTCTGCTGGACGGAATCTGACTTATTTTCCGGCTTTTTCTGATTTCACACATAACCACCAATTTGAATGTTGACACTTTCGTGGGTTTTCGGTCCGTTTTATTTGAAAAGTCGTAGAGAATGAAGTGTTTTATTCCCGGCAGTGACTATCACTGATTTAAAATCTAATTTTCGGAAAAATGGGGGAAAAAGCTACTTTTTTGGTGCACCAAGAACGGTAAGTAATCCCAACCTGAATTGCAATATTTGTAACTATAACTTTATTTTAACTGTAATCTTTGATGCAAACTTTATCTAACTTTTATTGAAATTAAATTTCTAATTAAGTAGTTCAACATGTATCTAATGAATAACATTCCTTTATTTTCGTGTAGTATAAAGTATGTATTCCCTATTTATTGGAAAACATTTTTTATAAATAAAACTTATTTTAAAATATTTCTTTGACAGGAAGAGAAGCTTCAAATTTGGCAGAATGCAATATCTGCATCTGCGTGTGGATTTCATGCAGTGATTCTTGAAAGCTTTTAAATATCTGATCCATTATGCATTTACTGCGATCCTCTTACGTTCTTCCAATTTCGTACTCATATCTGCAAATTAAAAGCATACAAATAAATTTAACATTATTTTTTATAATCCACTGAATCTCCGAGACCAATATGTTTTAAAATATATTGTAAGAACATGCATTTTATGTATGTTTTAACAAATTTAATTTAAAAATAATATTAAAAATTAAAAACAAAAAGAACTTTTTGAATCAAACGCATTTTACATAACTATCGACCGCATTTATAACCAAACATATATAAATTTTAAAGGCAGCTACTTACTTTATTTTATTTTTCGATTTTTTACACTTTCACTATTTCTTTCTTTTCTTTCTTATTTAATTGTTATCCTCTTTATCTTATTCTATTCAGTAATACATTAATGCGCAGTGCGGCCACAGTAGCGCTGGAGTTCGATTCAGCAAAATTATTCTATTTCCCGACTCCACGAATTATTCCGGAAAACCCCGACGTGACCAATGGCTTTGATATGTCTCCTTATACTCCTCCATCAGGACTACTTTGTCCCTAGCGAACCGAGTGAAGTGAAAACCCTTGTAGAAGAAAATAATTGAACCCGATTGGGACTGATTAATTCGATTGGATCCATTTCAAAAACATTATTGAAACCGATTTATTAATCGGATTCAATCAGGTGAGACGATTTTGAATCCGTTTAATACATCGGATTCAATGATGTTTTTGAAATGGGGCCTACCGTAAAGTAGCATTATAACTCATGAATGAGGCAAAATAAACATTCAAAATGTTTTTATCCTTATTTTACGTTGAAAACAACGTTAACTGGTAATTGAAATATGCAATAATTTTATTTATTTATGCTAAAAATTAAAAAAACATAATACCTGTCATTGAAGGCAGTGCAGTGGTTCATCACTTTCCATGTCTTCACCGTCAGGATTGACTATTTGTTAGAGTGAGATGAAAGTATAGTTGTGTCTCACTCCAACCAATGGTCAACTTTAACGGAGACGTTCGACAAAAGGTGAACCACTACACTGCCTACAATGACAGGTATTATGTTTTTTTAATTTTTAGCATAAATAAATAAAATTATTGCATATTTCAATTACCAGTTAACGTTATTTTCAACGTAGAATAAGGATAAAAACATTTTTAATGTTTATTTTGCCTCATTCATGAGTTATAATGCTACTTTACGATAACTTTACGATAGCTTTACGCTACAGCGTAAAGCTACCGTCCGGCCAGTTCGGTAGGGTCGGATCAATCGGCCACAATCGGGTCCAATTATTTTGTTCTACAAGGGCAGTCAGCGAATTCGCTGACCATTTACTAACCACTGACCATATGCTGACCTCGTAATTATATGAAAAAGAGGATCATAAAATACACATAAATTGTTGCTATTATGATTCTGCGGTATATTTTGAGTTTGAAGGTATCAAAGTTAATACAATGATTTTTTTAGCGTTCAAAAAAATAGTCAATCCTGACGGTGGAGACATGGCAATTGATAAACCACTGCACTGCTTTCAACGACAGCTATTATGGTGTTTTTACTTTTTAACGCTAAAAAATAAAACCATAGTATTAACTTTGATACCGTCGAATTCAAAACATATCACAGAATCATAATAGCTACAAATTAAATGTTTTTATGCTCATTGTTTTCATATTATTACGAGGTCAGCGAATGGTTAATGAATAATACTTAGTTAGTTACTTAGTCACTTAGTTAGTGAAAAATACCACCGGGTCCGCTAGGGGTAATACGCATCAGTCATACTATCCATACTAATCCTATTGATCATATAGTATAAGTCGATTACTCACATTTTCATCATTACCCTAGCTGACCCGGTTGAGAGAACGGTCAGAGACTATTCTGATTTCGCATTATTATTGCTAAGAATGATTAAAAAAACATTTAAAGCATTGCAATTATGATTTTGTGATCAAATTTGAACGAGCAGGTGTAAAAAAAAGTACAATAATTTTATTTTTCAGAGATATAAACTAGAAAAACATCGTATACCTGTCATTAAAGGCAGTGCAGTGGTTCACAATTGGCGGAACGTCTCCACCGTGAAGATTTACTATTGGTGGAGACGTTCCGCAAATGGTGAACCACTGCACTGCCTTCAATGATAGGTACATGATGTTTTCCTAGTTTTTATCGCTGAAAAATAATATTATTGTTTTTATTCTTACGGCTTCTATTCCAAATTTTGCCACGGAATCACAATTGCAATGTTTTAAATGTTTTTTTAATCGTTCTCAGCCATAATAATGCGAGGTCAGAGAACGGTCAGAGAATACTTTGACAGTCCTCTCAATCGGTTCCGCTAGGGATACAACGGTGCCTTGTTGTATTTTATTACACAATAAATTTAATAAAATGATATTATGATCGATAACGTTACGACCTTTTTGATAAACTTCGAAAATTTACGATGAACAACTGACACTCTTAGATTGCTCATGTTCTTCTTTTTTTTTGGTTGTAACACTCTCTAAAATTGTAAATGAATGGCACATAAAAAGACCTCTTGTTACGTTTTTTCAGGGTTGAGTCTGTAACAGGCCTACCTAACTTTATATTAAAATAATGGCCGAATTCAGGGTCTCTACCATAAACAGTGGAACTTGGATTGGAACTTTTATTTATTAACGCTAAAAATTAAAAAAACATAATATCTGTCATTGAAGGCAATGCTGTGGTTCATCTTTTGTGGAACGTCTCCACGCAGTGCAGGCCCTCTTAACTCAATGGTAGAAATATGAAGAAGCACAGCGCCAACAGTTGGCCGCAACTTGAACTAAAAGTATCAATGCGTGGCGTATGTATGTTATATATACATTGTATATATGTGAAAAGTTTTAAAATTGACTATAATGATGAGTAAAATGGATAAACTAAGTGAAAAACACGTATAAAAATATAGAAAGTTTAAGCAATACATTTTTTGATATTTTTATACATTTTTTCACTTAGTATATCCATTTTACTCATCATTATAGTCAATTTTTTAAATTATAAGACAATGTATGTCCATTGCCATCTTTTTTAGGCAACAACACTGAAGGCACTACTTTTTTTTTTGAACACATTTCGCGGACCACATAAATAATCCTGCTCGTGAAAATGCAAATAGCACACTCGATACCCGCTCTTGTAAATTTCTTTGTAGGTTAGATTCTTCACAAGTGGGTTTAACACTGCCTCTAACCACAAAGTTTGTTGACGTTTGTGCAACGCAGTGCAACGAGGACCAAACGAGGATATGCGAGGACAGACGCAGACCTCGGCGAGCGGGGTGGGGTGCAGCGGGGCCGACACGTAGCGCCAACAGTTGGCCGCAACTTGTACTACGCCTAAAATAATAATCATAATTCTTCATATTCCCCCATTAGAGTTAACAGGGCCTGACGCAGTGTTGCCAGATGTCTGAGTCGCTTTCCTTCTAGATTAGTTCCTATTTTCCACTAGATCCTGAAATTTTTTTTTTTTAATAGTAAAATTCTTATATGTACATGATAAATTTTTCTTTATTCAACATTTAAACGCTCTGTATATATTGTTTTTTAAGGAAAAGAAAGAATTTCAAAGGGATTTCTGAAGAAATTCGAGAACGCTCTTGGTAGCTGTGCCAACCTAACGTTCAATGACGCGCGTTTTTAAAATTAGGAATTTATTTCGAAACAGTAAATAATGAGGAATTATATTGATTAATATTTAATCGCTTCTAATGTCTTTAAAAGTGTTGATAAAATCAAAGAATATTATAACTATGGTTCTTTTTTTAAGAAATTTTATTGACTACTTAAAGGAAAGAACAGTTATAATTTACTTGTGCTTTGGTCATTTTTGGAACATGTGTACAATAAACCAATGAAATTGAGCGTTAATACTCGCCTAGGAAGTACAACCAATCACTTGGCTTATTTCAAATTAAGCAATTACGGTGATTAGAGGATATTAGAGATTTTAAAATAAAATAAGATAAACCCCTAAAAAAACCCTGAATAAAAAAAAAACCATTAAATTTCCCCACTACAGAATTTATCCCCCTAAATTTCCCACTGAAGGACCAAAAATCCCCTAAAGTTGACCATCGGTTGGAGTGAGACACAACTATACTTTCATCTCACTCTAACAAGTCAATCCTGACGGTGAAGACATGGAAAGTGATGAACCACTGCACTGCCTTTAATGACAGGTATTATGTTTTTTTTTAGTTTTTAGCGTTAATAAATAAAATTATTGCATATTTCAATTACCAGTTAACGTTATTTTCAACGTAGAATAAGGATAAAAACATTTTGAATGTTTATTTTGCCTCATTCATGAGTTATAATGCTACTACGCTACAGCGTAAAGCTACCGTTCAGCCAGTTCGCTAGGGAGCCTACGTGAAGTCCGTCTTTGAATATTCCTTACGTGAAAGCCCATGTACAAACTTTTTTTTATGAAGGTAAATAATAAATATATGGGAAATATCACGGAAGAAAATTCATAAAATCCCATGTGGAATCCCATACGGTTTCCCATATCAGTTTCTATAAGTTTTCCTATATGGTATCCTGTCCTAATTCCTGTTCCAATTATATATACCATTTCATATAGAATCCTATATGGGATCGTGTGTAGGATCCTATATAGGGATTCGTTTTACTTTTTTTGCAAAAATTTAAACGAATTTCGTATGGACATCAATATGCCAAAATGGCAAAGCCGATATAACAAATTCGTTCCAGTCATATAGACACCGTGCGAAGTCATGGTAGGGAGTGTTAAATCGACGCCAGCGCACGCAGTGGGTGATTTAGGCATTAAAGGAGGCTGTTTTATATTTCCGAGCAATCAAAATACATGTGCAAATCTAAATTTTGTTTTAATTAAAAAAATATAGCTGAAATGAGCCACCGAAGTTGTTGTGTTGTGAATTGTAAAAATACAAGCAGGAAAAGTGAGTGTAAATTTTATAAATTTCCAACGTCTAAATGGAAAATAAAGCAAAGGAATAAGTGGGTACTGTAGGGTGTTGCATGAACTGATGCTTGTCGAATTATACGAGATTTTATTAAATAACTTTCATTATTTCTACGGAACTCTTGGACATCTCGTACGTGTTCTGCCAGAACGAGATTTTTACCTTTAATTTTCGTTTGTGGTTGAAATTCTATTGTATGTTTAATTGATTGAAAACCTGTTTTAATAATTATATCCATGATGAATTTGAATCTGAAAATAAACAATTAATATTTATTTACTCAACAAGTACCTAAAAGTGTCATCATGAAATTACAATTTAATTCTTTATTATTTTTCTAGTCTGTTTTGATCTGTCATTAACTGAAGGTAGTCGTCATGCCAAAAATCAGTCTCTGGAAAAAGAAGTTTTTCTATGATTTCAAGACTGGAAATTATATCATCAGCCGTGTCATATGTAAGGAAAGACACTCTTTTTAATGAAAAAATTTAAAAATTACGAAAAATAATTTTTTAATAATGTTTTTTATAATAGGATATTTCTTTACTATCGCTTCTTACCAATTTTTTGAAAATGATTGAAGTTTCTTAAATCATAGCTTATTTTTTCGGGGGAAATATTCTCTACAACTTAACCGTTTCCAATTTCTGAAAATAAATCAATTATTATCAAATACAGCAATTTGTTTATAAAAATTTTGCTTTAGAAAATTGATTTTTAATTATTTCAGTCATTAAAGAATTTATTTTCAAAAATTGGAAACGGTCAAGTTGTAGAGAATATTTTCCCCGAAAAAATAAGCATTGATTTAAGAAACTTCAATCATTTTTAAAAAATTGGTAAGAAGCGATAGTAAAGAAATATCCTATTATAAAAAACATTATTAAAAAATTATTTTTCGTAATTTTTAAATTTTTTCATTAAAAAGAGTGTCTTTCCTTACATATGACACGGCTGATGATATAATTTCCAGTCTTGAAATCATAGAAAAACTTCTTTTTCCAGAGACTGATTTTTGGCACGACAACTACCTTAACCCTATATTTACTGGTTTCTATATCATTTTTATTATGGAAAATACTTACTTTTTACTGCTGATTTCACACAAATACTTCACAAGGAAAAACAATCGAATTTTAAAGTGAATCAAATTGTTTTTTTGTTTGTTTTTTTATTGATAATAAACATTTTTATAACTAAGCCCCATTATAATACATTGTAAAAGTTCTCGAACAGCCTCCTTTAGTTCACTCATGCTATGGCGCTGCAGTCACGCACGGTGCCTATTAGTATAAGGAGACCCCACTCGCGGCAAATTTGAACGGGTGGATTCGGATTTAGTTAGTTTGCTGTGACAACCCGATCTCAGGGCCGTCTTCACGAAACTTCGCGAACTAGATTTTAAGTTTTTATTGCGCGGTCCGATTTGAAATCCTATGAAGATAGGAATGTGGATTTTTATTAGTTTCGAATAAGTTCAATTTACTCAAGGTTTATGTATTACAGAAATTCCGCGTACAAAAAAAAACGATCGTGTTCGAACACAAGTCAAACGAAAAGTAAATTATTTTGGTACAGAGAGTGATCCTCCGAGGCTGAAAACATAAATTCCCCACTTTGAGATTTTGGGTCTTTAAGGCGTTACCTTTAATATCATTGGCTCTGAAATTCTTTGTTAGGAATTTTCATGTCTTTAATTGGTCCGGATTTACTTTAAAGTACTAAAAGGCAGGCCTATTAGTGACCAATTATGGGCGTTAGGCCCACGTGCGCTTTTAAGGTTGTCAAGTGCATACACATAAGTGTCAAAATACATATAATGTGTTTTCGCCTCGGGGGGTCAGTCTCTGGTCACGTAATATTATGCCCTTATTAGTTAGGGGATGTAGAGTTTTCACATAAATTAAATTTTTAACGATCGTTCTGAAGACTTGAGATTTGCGTTTATTTTATAAATGGAACGTTTTGTTTTAGGTTTTCTTGAGGCGACGAGTGATATAGGTTTTAGACATCTAGACATGCTCATAAAATAAGCATAAATACTAATTTTGATTTCCTTTTGCGTTATATTTCCAGTCTCCAAATCGATTTTCACACGTTCTTTACATTAAACTTATGAATTATTTTAGAGGCATTACTCGAGGTTTCCTTACAACCCGTCATCCTGAAAATAAATTCTTAATTTAATTATTCTAGGGAACAAGGCTGGTCTATTTATTATTTCTCTTACATGTCAACATGATCTGGTAAATTTCAGCAAGTGAATTAACATTAAATTTTGTTTGAACAATTTGGGAAATATGAGATCCTAGCACGTGTTTATACGTATCGAGTCATATAGACCAACCCTTGTTATTTTTCCAATAAAACTAGAAGATTTATATTTACTCTTAATACTAAAAGTCTCTTTCATCATAAACCTTAAGATTTATTTTGCCCTTTTTAATTATTTTAAAAATGAAAACGATATTAAATTTTCCCACAGTACTTCTTTGTTACGTATAATTACGTATGTATAGAGGAAGGAATTTTGAATCTAATTTATGAACGCACCATCTAGTTGATTCGCAATCCGCAAATCAGATGAGCACGCAGGTGCGATCATCACATTGCATCGCTCGTAGTGCCTCTTACAGGGAAATGTCAAACTCTTGAATTTTCACAATATGGCTGTCGTGTTGTCTACTGCACGAAAACAGATAAACAAAAACAGTGGCACCGTTATAGTTAAAATTATTTTAAAAGTATACTGCTGTTCTTTTATATGAAATATAATATAATATACAATATAGATGTGTTTACGAAGTGAAGTATAGTTTATGTTATTTAAATTTTGCCTTTTTCTGAATTTTGTAGATTATGTCACCTGTCAACGCGAAAATGGAAAGCAAACCCTTTTGTTTCTTCAAGTATTTACATTAAAGTTACTTGCATTGAAGAGTTTGAAAATCTTCTAAGAGAGATTGATGAGTATCCGTAATTTTTGTTGCAGCCATATATTATTCGGAAATATCATAATAAGAAATGCAATCATATAATAACTGCAAAAAAAAATTGAAAATCAAATTTTTTTTTTAAATTAACAAATACCAGAGAAAATTTATTTTTATAAAACAATATTAATATTGATTTTTCGTGTAATTGCATGAAGTCACATTAAATTAAATTAAACAAACGAATTATACGATGAATTTAGCGGCCACAAAAGTCATTGTTTCTGGAGTGGAATGCGGCCGGGAGGACCGTACTTTTGGCTAGGAGGTCAAGAAGAAATAGTTGCAATAGCACAACAATTAAATACAGATCAATGTACTTCACATTACAGATTTATAAAATAATTAAACATACTGACCGTGCTAGGGCAAAAGAAGTGACGTTTCTCCAGTCTGTCTTCTTTTTTCTTCTTTCCAACATAGCGCGTGGATGCGAACCATCAGTGAAACATTAGACCATATTATCTTGCACACACTTGTTTATTAATATATTTAAATCTTCTCGCACATGTATGGCAATGACTGGTAATTTTTTTTTGTGTTGTGTTGCAACGCTTTTCCGCAAGCGGCGCAACGAACGATGCAAACTAACTGAATCTGAATCTACGCGTCCAAATTTTCCAAAGGCTGCATAGGAGTGGGGTCTCCTTATACTACTTCGTGGCTGAATCTAATGTATTGCCATGGAGACTAGATATAAGGAGACCAATCTCTTATGGCCGTACTTCAAAAAACACGAAATGAAGTTCTGCCAAGTACTTAGTTACAAAACTTCCCGATGAGGGCATGTGTGTTCCCTGGGTGCAAGATGGCGACGTCTAATACACGATGCTTATAAACCGTGGATGCCGCCATTTTGCACTCAGGAAACACACGTGCCCTCATCGGGAAGTTTCCCAACTAAGTACTTGGTAGAACTTCATTTCGTGTTTTGTGAAGTACGGCCATGAGAGATTGGTCTCCTTATATCTAGTCTCCATGACCAACCATGACATTGTCAAACCAACTTGGCCATACCAGCCGTATTCATCAGAAGAGAAAATGGCGCCCCGTTAGTGTCCTAAGTTGAATTCCTAAGTTAGTTTGCCGAATCGTCACACGCGGCGCTAACTGTACCATCACTCCCTGAAAATACACAGTAATTTATGAAGAATTTAATAAAAAAATTTTTAAAATATATTATTCAATGCCATAAATAAATAAAAGAGATCAGACTTTAAATAATAATATTATTAGAATATTTTAAATTAAATTATCCCCTTTTTATTCATATTTATCTCGTACAAAAACTATTTTGAAACATTCAGCTGATATTAGAATTTAAATATTAATATCTCTTTGATTCCTTTTTGGCATTGAATAATAACTCTTTTAAAACTTTTATATTCAATTATCTACATATCACTGCATTTGTATTATTTTTTTGAGGTAAAATTAAGTTGGAAAATAGAAAAAAATGAAAAATTCTGAACAAGGAACGAAGTTAATGAGAGTTGTAATTAGTTGGAAATCATTATGAATAATTAAGGAAAATAGAATATAAAAAAGGGGAATATTAATTTATATTTTTAAAATAGTTAACTAATATTAATGAAAACAGTATAATAAGAAAAATTAAATTTTTTTTTCATTTTCAAAACCAAAAGTAGTCTATCTACGTCCGTTTTCATCCTCTCTAACATTCACGAAATGTGAAAGTTGAAATTTAGGGAAACAAAAAGTTATAAAAATTCAAAGTATTTTCATGCCTAAAAAGCGAATCCTACAAATTGTGAAAATTAATTATTGGAAACAAAATAGAAAATATTTAACTTAGAAATACATTAAAAGTATTTTTGTATTTTTTTATGAATGATTTCACGAATTTGAACTTTTACAACTTTGTTTCCCTAAATTGAAACTTTCACAGCATCCAGGTAAAAATAATTACAGTTTCTTTCATATACATCGGATATTTTCCGTAAATCTACCTTTGTGATAGATGAACAAAAATTTTTAAAAGTTCATTGCTTTAGGTGTTATTAAAAATGGTTTTAATTAATGTGATACTTGAGAAGAGTAGCAAGTTTATTTGAATAATTTGGTCCAGTTTCAAATTGTTGGTGTCCAAAGTACATAAAATGTTGTTTCCAAAATTTCGTGAATGTTAGAGAGGATGAAAACGGACGTAGATAGCTTACTTTTGGATTTGAAAATGGAAAAAAAATTTAATTGTTCTTATTATACTGTTTTTATTAATGTTAGTTAACTATTTAAAAAAAATCTGCCTGCTTCGCGGGCACATTCTCATTGCGCGCTTCGCGCGTAGCTCGCTTCGCTCGCAAGTTTGAGCGCGCCTAGGGCGCGCGATTCGATCGTCGCGATTCGCGCTCCGTAATATTCGATCGTCGCGCTGCGCGCTCCAAAATTTTTGAACGTCGCGCTTTGCGCTCCGTTCTTTCTGGACCTCGCGCTTCGCGCTCGGTCTTGTGCTCTACGCATACGTTTAAGTTTATTTCTTATAATTTAATACTAAAGTTCAAAGCAATTTAATGATATTAAAGATGATGTAAATTAGTCATTTTCTCAAATTCACTAAGTTTCTTTTTCAGTTTAAGTGAAACAGGAAATTCAATTTACTTAAGGCTCTATCGGCCTTAAGGAACACATTCTCATCATGACACTCGCGCTTCGCGCTCGATTTTCTGTATGCATTTTTGTAACTTTTTAATAAATTACATGATTATTGATAAATTTATTTTCTTCCAAATATCTCAAAAAGGAAAAACAATCGTAGACTTTATTTAAGGAAACGATTTTGCAGAACAACGCTTATTTCGTATCTCACATATTTCCGTGAAAAAAATCGAATTTTTTCAATATTAAAAATCAAAAAATTAAAATATACATCCTGTCGAGAAATTTCTCGATAAGAATGTGTAGACCTTATTTAGGCAAACAATTTTTCATCTCAAAGTTTTTTTTGTATCTCACATAAAGGGTTTCCCAATAAGGGTGATATGTTTTGAAATTGAAAAAAAACACTGAATATTCATTCGGAATTGATCGAAATCTTTTTTATTATATTGGATATTCTATGCCATTTATGATTTAAACAATATATCGGCCAAATGTCCCCCGAGACTTGAGCCAAAAATGCGCCTCATCAGAAAAGATGATTTTTTGATGAAAATTGGGATCATTTTCAATTGATTCCAGAGCCCAATCCGCGAACTCCCGACGCAAACGATGGTCATTAGGCTTCAGTTCTTGGGCCAGAATCATCTTATAGGGATGCAGGCCAAGATCCAATCGCAAAATACGCCAGGTAGTCATCATGGACAGGCCCAATTCCTGAGATCGGCGTGGCACGGACAATTCACGGTTTTCCTCGATACTGGCCTGTACGGCGGCTATATTTTGTGTAGAACGTGCGGTACGCATACGATTTTTAGGCTTAGTATCCAATAGAGTAAATTCACTCTTCAACTTATCGATTATTCGACGAATTGAGAGCGCGGATGGAGCAGAATGACGACCATATTTTGCACGATATGCTCTTTAAACACCGACAAAACTTCTCGAATTTTGATAAAATAATTGGACAATTTCCAAACGTTGTGGAAGCGTGAAACTACTCATGATTAAATGGCAAACCTTACTGATGACAACTGACAGCAGACGTCAAAAATTTCAGTTCAAATGAGCCCGATAGGGACATTCAAAATCATATCACCCCTATTGGGAAACCCTTTATATTGTCTAAAAAATGGAATTTTTGAATTTTAATCGTATTTTTTGGAATTGAAACGAAAAATATATGTTTTATCAGAAACTGTGCGAGACAAAACTTGTAGATATTTTTGAAACTAACAACTTTGTATTCTTACGTTTTTTTCTTATTTTACATATTATTGTTAAAAAATTGAATTTTGGATTTTCAATAGTTTTTTTTTTTAATTAAAAAGAAAAATATGCATCTTATGAAAAAATGTTACAATTCAAATTTGTAGGTCATAAATCATGAAGTTGATGTTGAAAACGTCTGAGAATCCATATTGTGAGAAGGTAAGAAAGGTAGCAAAACGACTTCTTCAGACTATAATAAATACTGAGTTATTTTCGACGTTTCGAAGTCATGTACGACTTCCTCATCAGGAAAAAAATTGACATTAGTCAGTTGTAAAAATTTGAGTGTATCAACAGTCACCTCCAGGAATGAAAATATGTGAAGCGTCAAGAATGATTATTAAAAATATTCAGTATTCGTCTCTCTGTATGAAAGAAAGAGATTAGAGAGGATAATATAAAATTAATAACATAAAGTTTTAACAAAAAAACCGCTGAACAGATATTAAATTAATAACTAGTATAAACATAAAAATTAATTACCTAAAATTCCATGTGAGGTCATTATAATAATAAAAGATTTTTTTGTAAAAATGACAGAGACTAATAGAACTAAACAAGTAACAATAACTATTTGTTTTGCACATCATATTAAAGAAATAGAAATAAATATATAATAACTGTTAACGAGACAAGAGATCAAGCTATACTGAAAGACGAGTAGTGACAACAGAAATTTATAAACAAACAAAGAGTAGGTAACATGTTAAACTAAGAAAATGGAAAGTGATGTAATGTAAAATGAGATATATTATAAATACTAAATAAATTCGTATTGAAATTAAAATTGAATATAAAATAAGAATATAAATTGATAATAAGACGGAGGAAATTAATGAAGACATGGAAACAAAGAATGAAAAAGAAATTTTCTTTTTTTTTTTTAAATTTTTTAATTATTATTAACATTTGGAATTTAAGAGTTGTTCCAAGATCACATTATATGAAGGAATATAATTCTTTAAGTCTGTAATAACATTCAAGCAATTATTTCCTTTCTTTTTTATGTAAAAAATTTCCGCTAAGCATCTCTTAAAATAATTATTTTCTTTGTGTAAAATTAATAAGTTATCCCAGTCAAAATCATGGTCAAATTCCAATATATGCTTAGTAACAACGTTATGATATTTCTCATTTAGTTTAATATTATTACGATGTTCATTTCGTCTAGTTCGGAGCAATCTACCAGTCTGGCCTATATATGTTTTTTTACATTGTTTACAGGTGATCTTGTAAACCACATTGGATTGTTCAAAAATATCCAAGGGATCTTTACCAAGTTTGATCATAATGTCCAACTTTGAATCAATTCTAAAAATTGTATTTAAATTGAAATCAGATAATATTCTTTTTATTGAAAATGAGATATTACCAAAAAATGGAATAGATACCAATCTTTTAGAATCAAATTTTTTATTATCATCATTATCATTATTATTAGTAAAATTATTGTTATTATTGTAATTATATAAAATTCTACGTTGTATATGATAGTCTATGAATTTAGCTGGATAATTGTTAAGCTCTAAAAATTGTTTAACTATTGATAAATTTTTTTGGTGAAAAGAATGATGTGATAAGAGTATGGCCGAGTCCACCAGATTTTTAATTATTGCAGATTTCTGTTTTATAGGATGATTAGAAAAGAAATTTATAAATCTACCAGAATATGTGTCTTTTCTGTGCCAATCAGTGAGAATAGTTCCATCTTCGCATTTAATAATTTTAATATTCAAAAAAGAAATCGAGTTATTAATCTCGATTTCATGAGTAAATTTTAAGCGAGGGTGGTAGGAGTTGAACTTCTGTAAGACATAATCAATTTTATCATTAGGAATAATGAGAAAGGTATCATCAACATAACGATAATAAGTATGTAAATGAAAATCTAAATTATCGAAAACTTTTTGTTCAAGATCTTGCATTACAATATCAGCTAGAATAGGAGAAATAGGAGAACCCATAGGGGTACCAAAAATTTGTTTGTAAAAAGATTTGTTGAACTGAAAATAAGTATGTTCCATAAGAAATTCAACACCTTTGATAAATTCAGATTTAGGCAAACGAGTATTCATCTCTAGAAGAGGCCATCTATTTATTATACTTTCTTTAATTAATTCAAGAGGAATGTTAGTAAATAAGGAAGTCACATCAAAAGAGATTTTTTATTTCTCAGAACGACAGAATTTTTGCACAAAAAATAGTTAAAACTAAACAATTTTTAAAATCCAACAAACAACTTTTAGTAACTCATGCAGATAAAGGCAACATAACGGTGGTACTTAATCGAGATGGTTATGATGGTCAGATGTTGGAGCTGTTAAATGACGTTTCCACCTATAAGAGGGTTGATGACCCTGTAAATATGTTGAAGAAAAATACTTTTAAAATCATGGACTTTTGGAGGACCAAAGGATATTTGGGTGATTATTTAAAACGTAAAGATATTTTATGTGAAAATACCAACTTACCTCGAATTTATGGACTTCCTAAAATACATAAACAAAACTGTCCACTACGTCCAGTAGTTTCATTGATTAATTCACCTACGTTTTATATGGCAAAACTATTTAATGATTTCTTCAAAAAATCCCTAAAAACCCCGCTTACACAAATAAAAAACTCTTTTATTTTTAGGGATGTTATTATTTCTAAAACGGTTCCGGCAGACCATGTGATGATCTCTTTTGATGTGACTTCCTTATTTACTAACATTCCTCTTGAATTAATTAAAGAAAGTATAATAAATAGATGGCCTCTTCTAGAGATGAATACTCGTTTGCCTAAATCTGAATTTATCAAAGGTGTTGAATTTCTTATGGAACATACTTATTTTCAGTTCAACAAATCTTTTTACAAACAAATTTTTGGTACCCCTATGGGTTCTCCTATTTCTCCTATTCTAGCTGATATTGTAATGCAAGATCTTGAACAAAAAGTTTTCGATAATTTAGATTTTCATTTACATACTTATTATCGTTATGTTGATGATACCTTTCTCATTATTCCTAATGATAAAATTGATTATGTCTTACAGAAGTTCAACTCCTACCACCCTCGCTTAAAATTTACTCATGAAATCGAGATTAATAACTCGATTTCTTTTTTGAATATTAAAATTATTAAATGCGAAGATGGAACTATTCTCACTGATTGGCACAGAAAAGACACATATTCTGGTAGATTTATAAATTTCTTTTCTAATCATCCTATAAAACAGAAATCTGCAATAATTAAAAATCTGGTGGACTCGGCCATACTCTTATCACATCATTCTTTTCACCAAAAAAATTTATCAATAGTTAAACAATTTTTAGAGCTTAACAATTATCCAGCTAAATTCATAGACTATCATATACAACGTAGAATTTTATATAATTACAATAATAACAATAATTTTACTAATAATAATGATAATGATGATAATAAAAAATTTGATTCTAAAAGATTGGTATCTATTCCATTTTTTGGTAATATCTCATTTTCAATAAAAAGAATATTATCTGATTTCAATTTAAATACAATTTTTAGAATTGATTCAAAGTTGGACATTATGATCAAACTTGGTAAAGATCCCTTGGATATTTTTGAACAATCCAATGTGGTTTACAAGATCACCTGTAAACAATGTAAAAAAACATATATAGGCCAGACTGGTAGATTGCTCCGAACTAGACGAAATGAACATCGTAATAATATTAAACTAAATGAGAAATATCATAACGTTGTTACTAAACATATATTGGAATTTGACCATGATTTTGACTGGGATAACTTATTAATTTTACACAAAGAAAATAATTATTTTAAGAGATGCTTAGCGGAAATTTTTTACATAAAAAAGAAAGGAAATAATTGCTTGAATGTTATTACAGACTTAAAGAATTATATTCCTTCATATAATGTGATCTTGGAACAACTCTTAAATTCCAAATGTTAATAATAATTAAAAAATTTAAAAAAAAAAAAGAAAATTTCTTTTTCATTCTTTGTTTCCATGTCTTCATTAATTTCCTCCGTCTTATTATCAATTTATATTCTTATTTTATATTCAATTTTAATTTCAATACGAATTTATTTAGTATTTATAATATATCTCATTTTACATTACATCACTTTCCATTTTCTTAGTTTAACATGTTACCTACTCTTTGTTTGTTTATAAATTTCTGTTGTCACTACTCGTCTTTCAGTATAGCTTGATCTCTTGTCTCGTTAACAGTTATTATATATTTATTTCTATTTCTTTAATATGATGTGCAAAACAAATAGTTATTGTTACTTGTTTAGTTCTATTAGTCTCTGTCATTTTTACAAAAAAATCTTTTATTATTATAATGACCTCACATGGAATTTTAGGTAATTAATTTTTATGTTTATACTAGTTATTAATTTAATACCTGTTCAGCGGTTTTTTTGTTAAAACTTTATGTTATTAATTTTATATTATCCTCTCTAATCTCTTTCTTTCATACAGAGAGACGAATACTGAATATTTTTAATAATCATTCTTGACGCTTCACATATTTTCATTCCTGGAGGTGACTGTTGATACACTCAAATTTTTACAACTGACTAATGTCAATTTTTTTCCTGATGAGGAAGTCGTACATGACTTCGAAACGTCGAATATAACTCAGTATTTATTATAGCCTGAAGAAATCGTTTTGCTACCTTTCTTACCTTCTCAAAATTTGTAGGTCTTTATGTAAAAAATAATATTGTATCATAACGTTTTTTCGTATCTCGTATAATTTAACTGGAAAATGGAATTTTGATATTGACTTTTTTCGAATTTGAATATGATAATTGTTAGAGATTTATGAGCACTATCTAAAACCAGTATTGAAATTTTTGATTTTTTCAAAAAATTATTTTCAAGAACACAAAAGTAGTGCTCCATCCCTCAATTTTGATTGGATGTGGCTGGTTAACGAACTTGTCCTTACTTTTTCGGCTCCGATAAAGTGTACCAAAGCTCAATTCAATCTGATAATTCTATCGAGAGTTATGCCGCACACGACCTACAGACAGACAGACAGACAGACAGACAGACACTTTCGTAAAAACCATTTTTTCTGACTCAGGGGGTCTCAAAACGTAAATATTTGATGAAAATTTCGAAAGTCATTTTTCACATAAAACCAATACCTTCTCATCCATGATGAGAATGTAAAAAAATTATATTCACCTTATTTTATATTTCATTTTCTTTAATTATTCATAATGATTTCCAACTAATTACAACTCTCATTAACTTCGTTCCTTGTTCAGAATTTTTCATTTTTTTTCTATTTTCCAACTTAATTTTACCTCAAAAAAATAATATAAATGCAGTGATATGTAGACAATTAAATATAAAAATTTAAAAAAAGTTATTATTCATTGCCAAGAAGGAATAAAAGAGATATTAATATTTAAATTCTAATATCAGCTGAATGTTTCAAAATAGTTTTTGTACGAGATAAATATGAATAAAAAGGGGATAATTTAATTTTAAATATTCTAATAATATTATTATTTAAAGTCTGATCTCTTTTATTTGTTTATGGCATTGAATAATATATTTAAACATTTTTTTATCTAATTCTTCATAAATTACTGTGTATTTTCAGGGAGTGATGGTACAGTTAGCGCTGCGTGTGACGATTCGGCAAACTAACTTAGGAATTCAACTTAGGACTCTAAGGGGGTTAAGGGAGTATGGTGGATAAGACTATTAAAAATGAGAATTACTTGTAATTTTGACAGAACGCGTATTATATCTTAATCGAGCTATGGTTCAAGTTTCGTGACCCTTCAGAACCTGAAACCCGAGAAATTAACTATTGAAAATAACATGTGATCTTATGGGAAAATGCAGTTTTTGTAAATTATAAAGATATTTAAATATGAGAAAATTATGAAAAAATTCTGAGATACGTAGAAAAAAATAAGAAACCCATAGGTGCTTTCAAAATTATCAATTAGAACCTGTCTCAAAAGATATTGAATAATTTATATCAAAAATTTATTTGTAAGATATGGCAACGTCGCATTGACTCCACGTGCTACGTTTAGGCACGGATTTTTCAATGGCGCAACGCGCTCTTGAACTGCGCAACTCTCTTTATTTTTAAAAGTTTAGGATTACATTTGCAAGAATCATTATATGACGTTCTAATTGAAGCTAGTTTAACGAACGAAACATTTATCAATAATTTTTGTTTCTTATATTTTTTCCTACTTCTACTTGCTTGCATCGTTGCTCATAAATCTTTTTAGTAACTCTTTTATTTTTCCAAAACCACATTTTACTGGTTTCACTGATATTTATTTGAGTTATGTATCATTAATCTATCTTTTAGGTTAGACAAAAGGCGAAATAAACACGTCGCGGCGAAGGGCGGTTGAGCGGAGTGTATGCGCGACGTTGCCAAATTTACGATTGCTACCACGCGAGTCAATAGCAAGTCAAAGCGCTCTCTCGACTGACTAGCTCCGTACCCACCATACTCCCTTAAGTTAGAATCGTGAAATACAGGCTGATGCATACGGCTGGCCATACCCATGGAGGAGTATAAGAAGACGTATCTTAGGCTGGGGAACTCGACTTGGATTGGTCGTGGTTTTCCGGAATAATTCGTGGAATCGAGAAATAGAATAATTTTACTGAATCGAATTTCAGCGCCTCAGCTGGACGGAATCTGACTTGTTTTCCGGCTTTTTCTGTTTTCACACATAACCACCAATTTGAATGTTGACACTTTCGTTGGTTTTCCGTCCATTTTATTTGAAAAGTCGTAGAGAATGAAGTGTTTTATTCCCGGCTGTGACTCTACCACTGATTTAAAATCTAATTTTCGGAAAAATGGGGGAAAAAGCCACTTTTGTCGTGCACCAAGAACGGTAAGTAATCCCAACCTGAGTTGCAACATTTGTAACTACAACTTTATTTTAACTGTAATCTTAGATGCAGATTTTATCTAACTTTTATTGAAATTAAATTTCTAATTAAGTAGTTCAATATGTATCTAATGAATAAAATTCCTTTATTTTCGTGTAGTATAAAGTATGTTTTCCCTTTTTATTGGAAAACATTTTTTATAAGTAAAACTTATTTTAAAATATTTCTTTGACAGGAAGAGAAGCTTTAAATTTAGCAGAATGCAATATCTCCATCTGCGTGTAAACCAAGAAATAAGCCACTAAAAAGTACAAAAGACTGTGATTAAAACTAAAATACTTTGAAAGAACAAATTTTATTAATGTTGACATATTGTCCCTTTAAAATAAATCATTTATTTGATACAAAACATATTTTTTGTGTTGACATTATTTATTGTCTAAGCAAAGTCACTCAAGATTCCCATACATTAAAAAGAAATTATATATATTTACAAATTCTATTCTATACACATATTGCAATGTAAATTAACGTTAAATTAATAAACTTATGATTATAGGCCCAGTGAAACGTTTTTAGCACTCCTAGTTATTTCAATTCACAAATTAAATTGCGTGTTCAATTTCCACGACGTTTGAGAATCCTCTCCACTAAAATATTACATTTCATCAGAATTCTTATCCAGCTTTACAAGAAAAATTATTAAACACATTGTGAGTAGCGCAAATTATTTTTTAAATAGCCATTTTGTCAACAGCTTGTAAAAGTTCAATTAATTCCTTTAAATTTCTGATTCGTTTTCCCCGATACGATGAAACAATTTTATCATCAACAAACACTTTTACATACCTATTGCGAAATACAGCAATTCGTTTCTTAACGCAGCAAGAAGTTTCCACTTTTTGGAACAAAAAAAATTTTTTATTACCTTTTACGAAACCCCATTGCGGCGAGGGTAATTCTATTTCATGCGTTGATTCTTGAAAGCTTTTAAATATCTGATCCTTTATGCATTTACTGCGATCCTCTTACGTTTTTCCAATTTCGTACTCATATCTGCAAATTAAAAGCATACAAATAAATTTAACATTAATTTTAATAATACACTGAATCTCCGAGACCAATATGTTTTAAAATCTATTGTAAGAATATGCATTTTATGTATGTTTTAACAAATTTAATTTAAAAATAATATTAAAAATTAAAAACAAAAAGAACTTTTTAAATCAAACGCATTTTACATAACTATCGACCGCATTTATAACCAAACATATATAAATTTTAAAGGCAGCTACTTACTTTATTTTATTTTTCGATTTTTTACACTTTCACTATTTCATTCTTTTCTTTCTTATTTAATTGTTATCCTCTTTATCTTATTCTATTCAGTAATACAAGAAATTCATGACCTCACTCTGTCACGCGAACGTTTGCTATTAATTGCTATTAATGCGCAGTGCAGCCACAGTGGCGCTGGAGTTCGATTCAGCAAAATTATTCTATTTCCCGACTCCACGAATTATTCCGGAAAACCCCGACGTGACCAATGGCTTTGATATGTCTCCTTATACTCCTTCATGGTACGGGTGTTGAGTGAAGATAGGTATAGAGGCGACATCCAGAGCGATTGATTGTTCAAACCTTGCGGGGAAAGACGCCAGGGGTAGGTAAAGTTCCAGAACCCAACACGGGGATCGACACTTTCGAAAGTCGCCAAAATGTCACGGATAAGAAGTAAGTTGTAGGAGTAAGGCCCAAACTTGTGTTGGTGCGTCTGCTGTATTCATGATAGTCATGATATTATATGATATGATATTCATTATGGTAGTCCTCGTCAATTCAACCCTAGCTTGTCGATAGAATTTCACAAAATAGCTTTTTACCTCTTTTCCTTCTACTTCGCTCTTTACTAGTCTTTTCCTAAAATCAGATATATATTTAAAAAAAAATATATATATAAAATGATACATAAAAGAGTATATATAAAATGTTTTATATTATAATTTTTATAATATGATATATATTTATACTATATTATTTTTATTTAAAGAATTTGAAAATCTTTCTGTGGAAAAAATGACGCTTTCGACTGCGCTGGGATTCGAGCCCAGGTCTTTCGATTGCCGGTCGACTGCGATATAAGAGTTTGAAATTGTCTACGAGGACACCTGTCGACAACGTATCCTATCTGATACGCGACTAGTGATCCTCCGATAATGTAGGCAGTGACAAAAATTTCAAACTCAACTAATTAATTATTTTTATTATATGTATATATATATTTTTTATATTATAAATTTTGCATTATAATATATAAAAGAATATATATATATATAAATATTAAATATATATAAATAAACCATGTACTGAAATAAACAATTTTTTTTTGAAATTTATTACATCCCTAGCGAACTGGCTGAACGGTAGCTTTACGCTGTAGCGTAAAGCTATCGTAAAGTTATCGTAAAGTAGCATTATAACTCATTAATGATGCAAAATAAACATTCAAAATATTTTTATCATTATTCTACGTTGAAAATAACGTTAACTGGTAATTGAAATATACAATAATTTTATTTATTTACGCTAAAAATTAAAACAACATAATACCTGTGAGACGGCCCAGCCTCAAGTATCCGCCTTTTTGCGACGAAACGGGGGTAAAATCCTCGAAACTAAGGCCACTTTAGGAATAAGTAAGTTCCCATGAGACTCGCACAAAAGAATTGCGAGGTTTGATCAAGTATTCGAGCAGCAATTAATGATTTACTTCCAAACCGGAAGTGAGCGTGGCGAGAACGAGGCAGTCTACTTTTCACGGACATTTTCGTTCGTATCTTCAGCGAGCGCCACACTAACCTGTGCATGCTCTCACTCGACCGCTCACACAGATCAAGCAGCTTGCGGTATGGTTCGCTGGATGGGTGGGCGTCCCACACTTTTATTTCACACTTTTTTTTATTATTTATCTCAAGATTTTTTATTCATTCGCATGAATAGGAATTTTAATTAATGATTAAATGAGATAACTAAAAAAAAGATAAAGGAACAAACAAACAGATAGATAAATGGATCTTATAAAAGATAATTTCGTCATGTTAGTGGGCGCAAATAATAAATAAAATTGAATGAGCATACGAATATGATTACCATAAATAAATACAATAATTATTATATGGTGAATACTGTAAATATTAAATATTATAAGTGAATACTGTTTTTGATATAACACACTAATAATAATAAATCAATATGGATTATTTGAAATGGTAAAGGCTCGCTCCAGACCATTGGTCATTTTTATAGGGTTTTCATTTTAATGGTGTTGGTATATTTGAATTTTGAAACTTGTCATTATTTTTAAACAACACATCCAATTTTTTCGTTTTAGAATTTTATCTATTTTTTAAATCCTTACACAAAGTCCACACCTTCCGATTCTGCTGTCCAATGGGAGCCCGCGCCTACGCAGGTAGCACGCGCCAGCGGGAAGTGAAATGGGGGAAAGGCTTTCTCGTGATCGTCGCGCGGTGTGCTTTCTCTTTTGAGTGCATATCAATTTTTAAGCACTCCCACGGGACGAAATATGCGACTTTTTGAAATTTGAAAGACATCGTTATAATCGCGAGAATGTTATCTTCCTTGTGATACCGATTTCCAACCTCAAAACGGTCGCGAAAAGGGGGAAAAGACCGTGTAAGAAATTCTTAATTTATTGATTTAATTGGACTTGATCGCGGTCGTTAATTCAGGCGCGCGCATGTTAATTAAGGGGGGAATTGATTGAGAGGTGGAAATCCGAGGCGACGTGCTTGATTCAGTGATCCCAGAACGTGGGAGCTGGCGGCCCCCACCATAGTCCCCACCAGCTCATGGTTTCTTTCTCGCTCGACTGACATAGGTTGCTTGAATGAGGAAGACACAATGAGCTCGAGGCATCTATGGTGGGGGCCGCCAGCTCCCACGTTCTGGGATCACTGGTTTGATTGCCGATCCTCCAAAGTCAGTCCGGTTCCGCACCTGCAAAAGGTGAGGACTTATCGCTCGTCGCGGCGATTTTTTTCGGACACTATATTAGGTCAGAGCTCATAGTCAGGTGACGTGCATTTTAGCATCACCGCACCTGACTATTGGAGAATCTGATCGTGTATGTTTTCCTTGCCCCCCGTGCAGATAGGGATTTGCAGGCTTTTGTTTTTTTTTATTATTTTGGGCGCGTTTTGGATGTGAATTTTTGTTATGGGTTGTTAGATTTTTTTAGTCTTCATATCGGTATTTAGGAAGAGAATCACGTTTATTCGGAAAAACGGGTTTGTTCTCTGACTCGAGTGGCAAGTACCCGTTGACTCACCTAGCAGTGAGAAATTGGGAAAACCACTCTCCTTTTTAGAGTTCTTTCTTTTAAACATATATATATTTTCAATTGCCTATCAGGTGCCGTAGCCCCTTAGGGCGCTTTACCTGTGAGGTGATATGTTTTATTTTTATTCTTTTTTTTTATTCAAATTTAATTGTTGTCCAGGTGCCGTAGCCCCTCAGGGCACTTTACCTGTGAGGCAACGTTCTCTCTCTATATATATACTTTTTTTTGTAAGTTCAATTGTGGATCTGGTGCCGTAGCCCCGTAGGGCACTTTACCAGTGAAACGCTTTTCCTTACCTCCAGGGAATTGGAGAACAAATCTGGGCGAAATTATTTCGTGCTGTGGGAAGGTTTTCTTTTTATTATCGAGGAATTGAACGTATCTTCAAAGGCAAATGATGAGAAAATCTGTGAGTGTGAGCCTGAGTGCTTTTTGTCACGACAGAATCCTGATGCCATAAATTGGAAGACTTCCTTGATTTAAATAAATGAGAGTAAATAGAGAGAATTTTAGTCTTTTGTAGTTTCGCAGGGTGGGAAACAGAAATGTAGAAATATACGAAATTGAAGTTGAAATGAGCCTGCAAGTCAACCAAGTATTATTTTCAGGATCAGGGAATTCGCAAAATTAAAACGTGTATTTGAAAGCGCTACTGTGCGAAATAACGCAGCGGATATTGATCAAATTTTTGTTTATGAATTCTAGATACGAAGTCTATAAAACACGGGCAACCATTCGACGATTCCTCCGTATTACTTTTGCTCATTCCGAAAAACTAAAAATCGTGAGTTTCTTTGTCGTTCGTACTCTTTAAATAAAGAAAAAAATTCGCGAAATTTTCACCCTTCGTGTGGCCCACTCATGTATTTCCAAAGTAATTTTGTCTCAAAACAGGGCAAAATTGTTGGTTAAAAATTCAGTAAATTAAGGTAATTAAAAATTGCCGATTTGAAATTGAATCTCGAAGTTAAAGATCGAGACTTTTGACCTAATCAGAAGAAAAATAGATTTATAAATATTTTGAAAATTGATAAGTTTGAGATCAAAAAGGTCGAAATGTTTCACCTGTCATTGAAGGCAGTGCAGTGGTTCATCACTTTCCATGTCTTCACCATCAGGATTGACTATTTGTTAGAGTGAGATGAAAGTATAGTTGTGTCGCACTCCAACCAATGGTCAACATTAACGGAGACGTTCCACAAAAGGTGAACCACTGCACTGCCTTCAGTGACAGGTATAATGTTTTTTTAACTTTTAGCGTAAATAAATAAAATTATTGCATATTTCTATGACCAGTTAACGTTATTTTTAACGTAGAATAAGGTTAAAAACATTTTGAATGTTTATTTTGCCTCATTCATGAGTTATTATGCTACTTTACGATAGCTTTACGATAGCTTTACGCTACAGCGTAAAGCTACTGTTCAGCCGGTTCGCTAGGGATATTTATTGACAAATCTTTTTCAATATTCTTTCATTATCTTGATTACAGTACTGAAGACATATAGATAATGGAAATAAATTATCAATGATGATATTTTAAAAGTTTAATATTCATACAATATAAATTTAGTTTATACAATACGGTTACAAAGTTAATATTATTCTCTATAGGAATACAATAATAATTGCTTTTTTAAAGAAATTTTCAATTCTTAGAGAAATTAAAATTAAAACAAAGTATTGCTCTTAATATATAATAATTTGTTAGAGATTGTAAATGACCAGTTTCAGATCTGAAGTTATGTTATAGCCTTTGACTGTAAGATAGGCGACAGGGATTTTTTAAGACTACTTAGCAGTCACTGTAAAGCAGCAATGTAATTATAAAGAACCATCTCTTCGATCGTCATCTTTTCAGATTATAAATCTCAAATCCACCATCCTGCAGGTGCAAAGTATAGGCGTTATGAAAGAATTTTTACAAAGGATTTATAAAATCTTAACTTAGTTTTCAGATCTATAGAATTATGACACGAGAGAACATTATTATTTCTACTTGTAATTATTCAATTTTGCATTAAAAAAGATTATATAATTAAAATAATTTATTTTCTTCCAAATATGTCAAAAAAGAATAGAAATAGTAGACTTTATTTGGGAAAAATATTTTGCATTTTAACGCTGATTCCGTACCTCACATATTTTAGTTGAAAAATGGAATTCTTGATTTTCAATAGTGTTTTTAGAATCAAAACATAAAATATACATCTTGTCAAAAAATGTCTGAATGAGAATTCATAGACCTTATACAGGTAAACAATTTCGCGTCTGAACGTTTTTTCGAACCTCGTATATTTTGTTTAAAAAATGGAATTTTAAAATTTTAATCGTTTTTTGAAATTGAAACGAAAATTACACATTTTATGAAAAACTGTGCCCAACAGCATTTGTATACCTTATTAAAGCGAACAATTTTGCATTCTAAATTCTGTTTAAAAAATTGAATTTTAGGTTTTTAATAGTGATTATTTAGTCGATTCAATGGAATTTAATAAATAGAATTTATTCAATAAAAAATAAATAACAGAATTTACGTAAATCAATTATTTGAGTCCCCAGTAATTTTTAATTATGATTAAAAATGTTTTTTTATTACTTAAACAGAGAAAAATTATTTCAATTAATGTATAATAAAGAAGTAATAAAGTTAAAATGATTCATTTTTTATTCTTGGTTTGTAATATTGTAATAACTTCCAAAAAAAAATTGTGAATATCTTCACTTTTTCAAAATATAAATCCGATCTCAGAAAAAGACAAGTGAAGAACGAACTAGAAGGAAATTCATTTATTTTTTATTGAATATATTCTATTGATTAAATTCCATTGAATTGATTGAAATAAGTCAGATAATTTACAGGAATTATTTTGAAATCAACTTTTTTAAATTTAAAGAAAAATATTGCTGTATTCGTACAAATAATAATGTTCTTTCGTGTCATAATTCTATAGATCTCAAAACTAAGTTAAGATTTTATAAATCCTTTGTAAAAATTGTTTCATAGCGCCTATACTTTGCCCTGGGTTAGAATTTCTGAAACGGATCACCCGAATTGGATGAAAATTCAAATCTACTTCAAAATGATTTTTTACGATAGTGTTTACCATTCCTGACATAAACCTAAAGTGATTTCGTTCAAAAATTTTTTTTGTTTATAATATGCTATATGTCATTATTATTATTATCATTATTATTATTCATTCGAGACAGCCACAGAATCAAAGCACGTTTTTCGCAAAATAGTAGCGAATTCAGATATTGGTACTCTGTGCAGGATCGAACGTTAATTATTATGTATCATTTGGAGGCTTAATAATATGATGAGTTAAGGTAAAAGCACCAATAGCCGGACAGTACCCAATAGCCGGACAGAACCATGAATTTTTCTCAGAATTAGAGATTTATGAATGACTTATCGCTATTTTGGTGTACCGTATACAAACCTCGAAACGTACACTTTAAAAAAGTGAAAAATTTGTTGAATTAGAAATTAAAACTTCGCCAAGAAAAAAAAAGGCTCTACTGAAGCACAAGGCTGGTCGAAATGTAGCGAAATCTGCTCTATAAACTAACTGACGCGTTGTCTTTGTTAAGCTAATAACATTTACATTTACCTTCATTTGTCATTTTAATACCTGCTACACTAAAGTCAAAAAGTCAAATGTAAACCATAATATTTTTCAAATTTAAAAAATATTTTCCTTTAATCAAATATTTTAAATCCGGTTATTAGGCCAATGAATATTCGTTTTACCTGATAACCGAACGCGCGTGTCCGTGCTGTTAATATTTTCAAGAAATGTGGTAAGTGTTTATTATGCTTAAAAAATATCAAATCCATATCGATAAAATTATAATATTCCAAGTATTGGTGCAGCGCTGTCCAGCTATTGGATCAATCCACTTTTCCCGTCCGGCAATTGGCTCCAGAGCATTATTTAATGAAGAGAATTATTAAAATGGATTATTCAGATTTAAGGTGGCTTGATTGTTTTTGAAAAAAATTATAGACTGCTCTGAAACTTAGAGATTATCTTAATAAAATATGCTAGATTCATATGGAAAAAAGAAATACCGTGGTTGACGATCTCATTGCCGAAAAAATCGCTACCGAAAAAATGTCAGTTTAACACGTAGTCTTATGGGATTCCTCGTCAAAATCGGCGAAACTCCGGAAAAAATCACAAGTTCCCATAAATTAAATATATACTAGTACTTTCGATTTCGAGGAATCTATTAGTATTATAAAAACAAAGGGTTAACGACTTCAATCAAGAGAAAATTGCGAAAAAGGTACAGAATATAGAAATCGTCTCGAGGTGAAACTAATAATTTTTTACTATCGCTTTTTTCCGGGGACATTTCCGCGATTTCATACCCTTCTACTCAGATGTTACTATAATACATATGATTATTAAAAAAATAAGTAGCAATGAGAATTCATGTAACACGCGCCCCCACGGTGCCCCTCACTTCATACGACACCAAACGATCAAGCCACCTTAACACAACTCTGGACTTTTTTTATAGTAGGAAGGACACAAACATCAAAATAATCGGGGCAATTCTTGATTCCGCATCACATTTAGAACGATTAATACAAAAAATTGAATGACATTTCCTTAGACGTCCGGCTATTGGTGCTTTTACCTTAATTTGTTAGTTGTCGATCAGCCAAAAAATCAACACATTATTTGTAAAATATTCCAAACACTTACATTAACCAGAATTATGTGTAAAATCAATCATTTAATTCAGTATGATGTACTATATATCATTCTTCTTCTAGTTATTCATCATTAAATGTTCCAACTATGTATTTTGTTACGTTTATTAATTCACCTGAGAAATCCTTTTTACATAGCACGAAGCATTTGCGCAGTGAAGAATAAATGCGTGCGAGCGAACGGCACAGTTCTGGCACCTCGCGCGACTATGTTTTCGACCGAATTAGATCGTTCCAAAATTCGGGCGATTTTTTTTCTCAACGGAATATGAAAGATAATTGAATGAATTACATGTAGTTTTTTTTCCAGTCGAAATCCGATGACGAAGACATTTGTTTATCAATTTGTTATAAACAATTATTAAAATTTCACGTAAAATTTCAAGTTTTCAAATCGGAAAAAATCATAGTCAATCTATGTTAAATGACGATTCCATTGTCACAAAAAACATAAAAATCGGATAATTAGATCAGCCAGAATTATTTTACAAAAAAAGGTGATAAAAATCTTTAATTGTTAATATTATACCAGGGGTGTTAGTTGAAGTTTGCCGGTTTTTTCAATAAAGAAAACACTTAATTCTCAAGGGAATCTCAAAAAAAATTTCATTCAAAGTATTGAACATTGGATTCTACACATTTTGCCCATCTTTCAGGCGAATCATGGATACCATTCCAAATAAACTTTTTCTCTTTCAAGGCAAACCATTCGACGAGCCATTTTTCGACTTCTTCAAAATTGGCGAACCGCTGCTCTGCGAGTGAGTGTCCCATCGATGCGAAAAGGTGATAGTCGGACGGGGCAAGATCTGGAGAGTACGGCGGGTGCGATAATATTTCCCAAGTCAATGCTTTTAATGTATTCTTCACCACTTTAGCGATATGAGACGGTTCGTTGTCATGTTGTAGGATAACTTTGCCATGTCTTCGGGCCCATTCCGGCCGTTTCTCGATCAACGCATGATTCAAATTGATAATTTGTTATCGGTAGCGATCCGTATTCACCGTATCACCAGGTTTTAATTACTCGAAGTACACCACACCACACTGGTCCCACCAAACATAGAGCATTGTCTTACGGCCAAAGCGATTTGGCCTTGGAGTCGATGGGCCGACCTCACCAGGTCAAAGCCATGATTTTTTCCGCTTCGGGTTCTCGAAATAAATCCATTTTTCGTCCTCCGTGACAATTCGATGCAGAAAAAATTTCCTTTCGAACCGTTGAAGCAGCATTTCACAAATGGTTTTTCGATTTTCCATTTGTCTATCGTTCAGTTGGTATGGTACCCACTTTCCATACTTTTGGAATTTTCCCATGGCTTTTAAACGTTGGCAAATTGCTCCTCGGGTAACATTTAGTGTTTGTGCCAATTGTTGTTGCGATTGGGTTGGGTTTTCATCCAATAACGCTTGCAATTCCTCGTCTTCGAACATTTTCGCTGCACTAGGATGTTCATTGTCTGTTAAATCGAAATCTCCACTTTTAAATTGACGAAACCATGTCTCACATGTTCTAATCACTGAAGCATGTTCACCATAAGTTTCTACCAGCAATCGATGAGCTTCAACTGCGTTTTCCTTTTGATGAAATAAAAAAAGCAACGAATGCCGCAAATGCTATTTACTTGGAACGAAACTCGACATATTCACTGAGGTAAACAACTATAATGCTATTTTTTTGGCAGAATGCAATTTCAACTAACAACCCTGGTAGATTTATGTCAGGAATGGTAAACACTATCGTAAAAAATCATTTTGAAGTAGATTTGAATTTTCATCCAATTCGGGTGATCCGTTTCAGAAATTCTGACCCACCTGCGGGTAGGTGGATTTGAGATTTATAATCTGAAACATGACGATCGAAGAGATGGTTCTTTATAATTACTTTGCTGCTTTACAGTGACTTCTAAGTAGTATTAAAAAAGCCCTTTCGCCTATCTTACTGTCAAAGCCTATAAAATAACTTCAGATCTGAAGCTGGTCATTTACATTCTCTAACAAATTATTATATATTAAGAGCAATACTTTGTTTTAATTTTAATCTCTCTAAGAATTGTAAATTTCTTTAAAAAAGCAATTATTATTGTATCCGTATATAGAAAATAATATTAACTTTGTAACCGTATTGTATATATATATATATATATTTATATTATGATTTGCCATGGAACACGCCATATATATATATATGGCGTGTTCCATGGCAAATCGGACGGGTTCAGGACTCCATGTTTCCGATTTCCTTGAAATTTTAAGAATTGATAAACTAATATTTTTGTTCTTTTTCAATTATTTAAAAACTGAAACTAGGAAAAATTCTGAATAAAATTACACAAACGTATCATTAGATGGTCGATATAGCAGTATTTTTTAGGAAAATTTTTACCCCAAATTTAATGATAAAAAAAATGTTTTTTTCAAACAAATTGATTTTTTGAAAAAACGCCATCGTTGAAAAATCTGAAAAAATTCATGGTGATAGCCGCAAGTATTACGCAAATTTTAGGTATATAATTAAGGTGCGCACTCAAAAATTGTGCGAAATATGAAGTTTTTTGTAAAGTGATGCGCGTGGAATCACGATCTTCGATCGACGGTGTCGGGCGCAAGTTCCACCAATGTTCTATTACTATCTGCTTTTTGGAGAACGTTATTATCAAAAAGTGATGGCAAGTGTTTATTAATTTTTTAATTATCGCTTTATACTCATAACATATGAATAATGTAATGAGTTTTATAATTATACATAAATTATCAAAAAACTAATTTTTTATTACACGCCATATATATATGGGTCATTTCATGGGGGATTTACAGTCAACATTTTTTTTTCGACGAAATATTTTTTTTGCCTTCTTACTTCAAAAATGATCGACACGTTTTTTTCACATTCTCATCATGGATGAGAAGGTATTGGTTTTATGTGAAAAATGACTTTCGAAATTTTCATCAAATCTTTACGTTTTGAGACCCCCTGAGTCAGAAAAAATGGTTTTTACGAAAGTGTCTGTCTGTCTGTCTGTCTGTGTGTAGTAGGTCGTGTGCGGCATAACTCTCGATAGAATTATCAGATTGAATTGAGCTTTGGTACACTTTATCGGAGCCGAAAAAGTAAGGACAAGTTCGTTAACCAGCCACATCCAATCAAAATTGAGGGATTGAGCACTACTTTTGTGTTTTTGAAAATAATTTTTTGAAAAAATCAAAAATTCCAATCATGGATGTTGATAGTGCTCATAAATCTCTACAAATTATCCCTATAACATTTTTTGATTAAATCAAAATTAGAAATGTTACAGCATATTCAAATTCGAAAAAAGTCAATATCAAAATTCCATTTTCCAGTTAAATTATACGAGATACGAAAAAACGTTATGATACAATATTATTGAATACATAAAGACCTACAGATTTGAAATGTAACATTTTTTCATAAGATGCATATTTTTCTGTTTAATTAAAAAAAAACTATTGAAAATCCAAAATTCAATTTTTTAACAATAATATTTGAAATACCAAAAAAACTTAGGAATACAAAGTTGTTCGTTTCAAAAAGATCTACAAATTTTGTCTTACACAGTTTCTTATAAAAGATATATTTTTTGTTTCAATTCCAAAAAATACGATAAAAATGAAAAAATTCCATTTTTTAGACAAAATATGTGAAATACAAAAAAAACGTTTAAATGGAAAATTGTTTGCCTAAATGAGGTCTACAAATTCTGATGAAGAAATTTCGGGACAGGATGTATATTTTATGTTTTGATTTTTAATATTGAAAAAATTCGATTTTTTTCACCAAAATATGTGAGATACGAAATAAGCGTTGTTCTGCAAAATCGTTTCCTTAAATAAAGTCTACGATTGTTTTTCCTTTTTAGATATGTGGAAGAAAGTAAATTCTTTTAATCATGTAATTTATTAAAAAGTTATACTGAAATGTATACAGAAAATCGAGCGCGAAGCGCGAGTGTCATGATGAGAATGTGTTCCTTAAGGCCGATAGAGCCTTAAGTAAATTGAATTTCCTGCTTCACTTAAATTCAAAAAGAAATTCAGTGACTTTGAGAAAATGTGTAATTCACATCATCTGTAATATTATTATAAAATTGGTTTGAGCTTCAGTATCAAAATATAACTTAACTTAACTGTAAAAGCAGTTTTGAATATAAAATGTATCCCTTGCATTTGAAATGCGGGACAGAGTACAAGCTTTCAAAAAAGTTATAGCACACATTTCTTTATTTTTTTTTTTTTGTAATAACAATATAGTACATTTTTATAAACAATTGAATTTTTTTACTTTGGAACTAATTTTTTTCCGAATTTTTTATTCTAAATTTTTTTTGAAGTTTTTTTATTATGCAGGCAAAATTTTGGAATGGAAAAATGAAAACTGCAGGTGTAATTAATTTATAAAATCTGTCCCGCCAATTGCAGCGGTTCAAATCTTTTAAAAAGGAAAAACAATCGTAGACTTTATTTAAGTTAATGACTTTGCAGAACAACGCTTATTTCGTATCACATATTTTGGTGAAAAAAATCGAATTTATTTAATATTAAAAATCAAAACATAAAATATACATCCTGTCGAGAAATTTATCGATAAGAATGTGTAGACCTTATTTAGCCAAACAATTTTCATCTCAAAGTTTTTTTTGAATCTCACATATTTTGTCTAAAAAATGGAATTTTTGAATTTTAATCGTATTTTTTGGAATTGAAACGAAAAATATATGTTTTATCAGAAACTGTGCAAGACAAAACTTGTAGATCTTTTTGAAACGAACAACATAGTATACTTACGTTTTTTTTTTATTTCGAAAATTATTGTTAAAAAATTGAAGTTTGGAGTTTAAATAGTTTTTTTTTTAATTAAACAGAAAAATATGCATCTTATGAAAAAATGTTACATTTCAAATTTGTAGGACTTTATTTATTCAATAATATTGTATCATTACGTTTTTTCGTATCTCTTATAATTTAACTGGAATATGGAATTTTTTTTTTGACTTTTTTCGAATTTGAATATGCTGTAACATTTCTAATTTTGATTTATACAAAAATTGTTATCAGGATAATTTTTAGAGATTTATGAGCACTATCCAAAACCAGTATTGAAATTTTTGATTTTTTCAAAAAATTATTTTCAAAAACACAAAAGTAGTGCTCAATCCCTCAATTTTGATTGGGTGTGGCTGGTTAACGAACTTGTCCTTACTGTTTCGGCTCCGATAAAGTGTACCAAAGCTCAATTCAATCTGATAATTCTATCGAGAGTTATGCCGCACACGACCTACTACAGACAGACAGACAGACAGACACTTTCGTAAAAACCCTTTTTTCTGACTCAGGGAGTCTCAAAACGTAAAGAATTGATGAAAATTTCGAGTCATTTTTCACATAAAACCAATACCTTCTCATCCATGATGAGAATGTAAAAAAACGTGTCGATTATTTTCGAAGTAGGCAAAAAAAAATAGTTCGTCGGTAAAAAAAAGTTTTGACTGTAAATCTCCCATGAAATGACCCATATATATATATATATATATATATATATATATATATAATATAAAGTATAGTATAAATATATATTATATTATAAAAGTTATAATATAAAATATTTTATATGTACTATTTATGTATTATTTTATATATATTTTTAAAAAAATATATATATCCGATTTTAGGAAAAGACTATTAAAGAGCGAAGTAGAAGGAAAAGAGGTAAAAAGCTATTTTGTGAAATTCTGTCGACAAGCTAGGGTTGAATTGACGAGGACTACCTGACCCATCATGAATACAGCAGACTCACCAACATAAGTTTGGGCCTTACTCCCACAACTTATTTCTTATCTGTGAGATTTTTGCGACTTTCGAAAGTGTCGATGCCCGTGTTTGGTTCTGGAACTTTACCTACCCCTGGCGTCTTTCCCCGCAAGGTTTGGACCATTCAATCGCCCTGGATATCTCCTCTATACCTATCTTCACTCAACGGTACGGGTGCCCAGTGATCCCAGAATGCGTAAGATTTTTGCTCCCACCATGAATCCCACCAGCTCATTGCGTCTTCCTCATTCAACCAACTTCGTGCAGTAGAGCGAGGAAGAAACCATGAGCTGGTGGCATCCATGGTGGGAGCAAAAATCTTACGCATTCTGGGATCACTCAGGTGCCGTGTGTTTTTCGCAAGCAGAGTGGTACTTTCCTGGTACGACGCTGAAGCTGCGCTTATAGTATATGCAATTTTGTGCGACTTTGTAAACGCATTTACTATTTTGGGATACAACTTTGCCATACAATAATCGTATGATTTTATCCAAAAATGGTAAACCTTTTATACCAATATCACATAAAAAGTCGCTTACGAAAATTGTAACGGCACCTCATACGAAATTCGAAAGAGATTTTATTCGGTGTATCATTTATATATATTTATCGTGTTTATATTTAAGATGGAAAGATCACGCCCCTATTGCGTGCCTACTTTATCTACAATAACTCTATGCAGTATATACGCGGGCCCCGCGTATGCACCATTAGACAAGGATAGAGGTGCCCATATACTGCTCTCTCTTTCTATCGCTGTAACGGTTTCATGGTCTGGTCCACGGGGCTGGCACTATTCTTGTAGACATGATTTTTGTTTCTAAAGATATTACTTGCTATTATTCTATCTGCCCACATTGTGGAGCGTATGTGGGAAAGTACGAACGTTCAGACGTACATAAGGATTTTAAGGGGTGCGGACATAGAATTAAGTGGCATGATAGTTCTTACACAACGTTTTTTGTTACTTATTCTGTAGAAAACGAAATCAAACAGCTAATTGAAACAAACGATAAATATTACAATCATACTGTCAAGGAAAGAATTCACGAAAACGGTGTCTACCGTGACATATATGATGGACAAATGTACAGAAAGTTTGTTAACAACCTCGATTTGGGTGAAAAAGATAGATATATTACGTTGACTTTTAACTCTGACGGAGTGCCTGTATTTAAAAGTTCAGCCTATTCGATTTGGCCATTTCAGTTGATCGTGAATGAAACACCCTTAAACATTCGAATTTCTATGACAATCGTTTTCGCGTTATGGTTTGGAAAGAATAAACCTGACATGAGCGTCTTCCAAAATGCATTTGTTGACAAAATAAATGATCTCTCGAAATCGGGTATTCCATGCACTGTACAGGGTGAAGAACGGCTAGTCATACCATATGCACTATGTTGCTGTGTCGACACAGTTGCACGGGCGCCAATGCAAGGTATTGTTCAATTTAACGGTAAGTATGGTTGCAATTGGTGCTTACATCCAGGTGAATGGATGCCAAATAAGGCTCGAACTGGAGGTAGTATAAAATACCCAATTTCGGACGAAATTCCTGAAGAAAGAAATGTCCAAAATACACTTGCTTCGATGCAGGAAATTGTCACTAGCAATGTTACACATGCTTTTGGCGTGAATCGCGTTACACCTTTAATAAATTCTAAAAAATTTGATGTTGTTCAGGGTTTTGTACCTGATGACATGCATTTCGCGAGACTAGGATTAAGAAAACAGTATGCCGACTACTGGATAGATCGTAGTAAATCACCTTTGTCTTCAGCCTTGACCGCAACAGATGTTCAGGAAATTGACGGTATTTTAAATTCAATCCAGGCACCCAATTAAATTATGCGTCTAACACGTTCGCTCCGTGATCGGAAATTTTGGAAGGCAAAGGAATGGGAAAACTGGATATTATATTATAGTTTACCAATTATTAATCTGTATCTTGATAAAAAAACTCGTAATGCATTGGGCACTTTTTGTTGAAGCTTTCAACATAACTTTACAAATCACTATTTCAAGATCTCATTTAGAACAAATGCAACAGTTGATACAACAGTTTTTAATTTTAAGTGAAGAATATTATTCAAAACAAACAGCAACATACAATCAACACCAATTGCTTCACTGGTTAAAATCAATTGTAAATTGGAGACCGCCACGGGCTCATACAGGGTTTGTATTTGAGTCAGGCAATGGACGGTTATTAAATACAATTAATGCAGCTAAAGGCATTACACCCCAAATAACCCGCTTAATCGGTATGCAAAGAAGCAGTACGATTCTAAGAAACCATGTATTTCCATATAGTGCAGCGCGAGTGAAAAATTTTCTTATTGATCTTGAAAATACAAGTACGCAAAAAACTTGTAAAATTTTTAAGACACGATATTTTGGAGCTCCTACTCAGTTGCAGGATAATTGGATACAAGAGCTTACATTGTCCAACGACGCAGTTTACTACAAAAGAATGGTTAGGGATGGATTTTTGTATTCACCAGCAAATATTAAGTCTTATCGTTCTAATAACTCTTTTTCTAAACTAGAAACAGATCAATTTGTGCACATATACCAGTTTATCGTTGATGAGTCTTCGGGGATAGAAATTACAGTTTGTAGAATACTTAAGACGGAAAATATGTTCAGGGACCAATGCCCTAGTCTGCAACTAATAAAGTCCCGAGACTCAAACTTCACGCCAATTGAAACGAATCTTATAGAAAGAGTTTGTGTTTTTATTGTTGTGAAGGGTATAGAATATATTCTTTCTGTACCACATAATAATTACATTTAACTTGAAAATAACTATAAGCTCATATGAAAATATTTAGTAGTAAGTTCTATTTAAAGTAATGTATAAATTCAGAATGCTAATTTTCATAAACAGCAGCAGAATATAACAGTATTCATATGTTTATAAATCTTCTGGTCCTTATATGTTAGTGATCAAAATTAATTACATTTTTGTTCAAAACTTGAGGACATGTTAGAGGTGATAGAATCGGTCATGAAGTTTCACGTCAAACGAAACACTCGCAAATTCACGTGAGAAATCTCTCTGCTATTCAAATAATACAAGTTAAAGCAAAGTTTTAAATGTAGTTTCACGTTAAACTATGCACTCGCAAATTCACGTGAACTTTCACGTGAGAAATCTCTCTGCTGTAAGAAATATTACAAGTTGAAGCAAAGTTTTACATGAAGTTTCACGTGAAACTATGCACTTGCAAATTCACGTGAACTTTCACATGAGAAATCTCTCTGCTGTTAGAAATATTATAAGTTGAAGCAAAGTTTCACATGAAGTTTCACGTGAAATTATGCACTCGCAAGTTCACGTGAACTTTCACGTGAGAAATCTCTCTGCTGTTAGAAATATTACAAGTTAAAGCAAAGTTTCACATGTAGTTTCACGTGAAACGAAACACTCGCAAATTCACGTGAGAAATCTCTCTGCTATTCAAATAATACAAGTTAAAGCAAAGTTTCAAATGTAGTTTCACGTTAAACTATGCACTCGCAAATTCACGTGAACATTCACGTGAGAAATCTCTCTGCTGTAAGAAATATTACAAGTTGAAGCAAAGTTTTACATAAAGTTTCACGTGAAACTATGCACTTGCAAATTCACGTGAAATTTCACGTGAGAAATCTCTCTGCTGTTAGAAATATTACAAGCTGAAGCAAAGTTTCACATGTAGTTTCACATGAAACTATGCACTCGCAAATTCTCGTGAAATTTCACGTGAACAGGTTCCAAATTACCATGTAAATCCACATGATTTTTCATGTAAATTTTCACATGAAATCCACGTGAATATTTTCAGCTGGGGAGTAATTTATTATTTAACTATTTTATGGGATAAAGCCAAATTTTGTTTAAGAAAAATATTTACGAACATGGCAATTAATAAAGACGTTATTGGTAAAATCGGGTAACGCAAAACTCAACCTCGAATTCTCAACTATAAATTACCCGATCTGATCAATAAATAAGCTTGTGCCAGCCCACCTAACCTAAAAATGAGCAATAAATAAAATCAATAAAACAGCCATAATATTGATTCCCATAATTTAAATTACGGACAAACAAAAGAAAAAGTAAAAAAAGAAAAATTTAAGATGGAACTTCGGGAATGAAGTGACTTCTCGTAAATTGAAGAAAATGTTTATTAACTTTCCATCAAATAAAACTAAATTAACGTTTTTGGCAACTGAAGTTTTGTGCAGTTGCATGTAAGAGGAAATTCTGTTATAGGATTATAGTTTTATGTTAAATTTTACAAAAACTGTGTTACGGTTTCATAACATTAAGAAAAATTTTTGCAATTTTGAGATACTTATACTAAAAATTATCATAGGGATCGTCAAATTTTACGTTAACTTTGTAACATAGAAATTAAAAAGTTCTTAAAAGAGTCCGCCTATAATAACAATAAGAAATAAACACTAATATACCCTTATCATTGTGACGTCCTAAGTTTTAAATTATAATATATATTTACTACCTAAAGTCTAGAGTCAATTACCCTAAGTATGTTCCTCTGTTTATTGTTAAAATTAACAATTAACCGGGTAGAGGACAAGCCAAATGAATCAGATTACAATTGGTGTTAATAATAATTTATTATAGAAAGATACAAATTTTATTTTAACCCAAGCAACTTGTCAAATAACAATGTTATTTGAGTTATCAGTTATTGTTGATGAGGAGGGCTCTCAAAATTGATAATCATTCAGGTTCTGTTGATCCTCTGGTAATCGGTTACCTCCCCTAATTACCGTTGTTGACACACAGTGGCAGGTTAATCCCTTAATTAATGGGTATCCTTGTTTTGATACCTCGATGACAATGGCACTAAATCCAATGTTATAATATTCCACTTCGTTGTTAATAGATTAGTTTTTTCGAGCACGTGAAAATTACGGCCACAGGTATTTATTACGGAACGGCGACGAAGAACCTGGCTTATATTGTCGTCTGTAGTTTCAACTCGTGTGTAGAAAGTATGGGAATTTCAGTTCCATGGTTTCAATAGCTTTTTCGAAGTCCATTAGAATCTTAGGTGTCAGTGTGTTGAGTTGAGACTATGGGCCAGTTTGCTGGTGTCCGTTCGCCCGGGACCCCGATCCGCGGGCACACCCGTTAGGGAGGCCGGCTAGCCGCGCCAACCAGGGGAGGAATATAAAGATTCTTCCCCCGGCCCACGTAGACAGCCAAGTCCGCCCAAGACGCAGGACCGCGGGTGTAGGCCCCGATGCGATTTCTATTGGCCCCCATTGTTGCCGCGCTCTGCACGCCCATCGAGCTCCATCGTCTTCATCACCAGGGTGACGAATGACTCGATAAGCATCCATATCTGTTCAGACGGGAGCATGAAAGAGACCACCGTGTCAGGAGTGAGTTGTGCGCCCACTGCCCGACCGACAGCCTCCCTTTCCGCGTTATTTAAGCAGGTGAGCTCCTAACGAAGCTCAAAGGTCTCTTTCCTTTCCTCCGCAACTAAATCTATTGGTGGGACGCTCGCCAGGACCAGCACAGCACTCGTCGACACAGTTCGGTATGTTGGAATAATTCTCATCACCACACCTCTCTGTGCCGAGAACAGCTTCTTCAGGATAACATGGTTGTTAAGGGCACCTTTCCAGATCGGAGCTACATAAAGCAGCTTCGAATTTACCACGCTCGCCACAAGCCTTCTCTTAGCTTCCCTGGGTCCACCAATGCTGGGCATGAGCCGAGTCAGGGCGACCCCACATTGGATGGCTTTAGCAGTCGCGTTCTGCAGGTTCATGTTACCCGAGAACGATCCTCGGGTATTTGGAAGATCTCCTGTCTGTGACCAGCAAAGCCTCGGTCTTCTCAGGGGCCATTTTCAGGCATCTGCTATCCAACCAACGCTTTACCCGCCACAGACTATCATTGATCCTCAGCTCCAGGATTTTGACGTCATCAGCGGCGCACACGACAAGTGCTTCATCCGTGAAGCCGATGATGCTCGTTCCAGCAGGCAGGTCCATGCACAGGAAATCGTCGTACATGACGTTCCAAACGAGTGGACCTACCCGTGATCCTTGAGGGGCGCCACATGTCATCTCTTCCTTGAGAGACCATTTGTCGCCCTCGTATATCACCCGCCTGTCGCTCAGATAGTCATCTATCATTCGCAACAGCTAGTTTGGAACCTTTTTCCACACCATCACTTCGATGCAGATGTTCCATCTCGCAGTGTTGAACGCATTGCGTATGTCAATGCTAATCAACGCGCAGAATTCCTTACGCTTACCAGTTCCTCTTCTTGCTTTAGTGGCGATGTCCACAACTGCCTGGATGGCGTCAACTGTGGACCTGCCTTTCCGAAAACCGAAATGGTTTTCCGAGAGACCATTCTCGCGGACCATGTGACCCTGTAGTCTTTGTAGGATCATTTCCTCCAGAAGTTTCCCCATCTTATCCAATAAACATATTGGTCTATACGATGAGAGATCCCCTAGAGGCTTGTTGCTCTTCCTCAACAGGACCAACCTCTGCCTCTTCCAGTCTGCGAAGAACCTCCCCTCCCGAAGATAGGAGTTAAAGACTTCTAGGAGGATCTCCGGGTGTGCCCCGATCACCTCTTTGAGGATCTCGTTCGGCAACCCGTCGATCCCCGGCGCTGTGTTTGCATTGAGCCTTCCACCCGCTCTCTTTACTTCTTCGAGAGTGAAGAGTTCTTCGCTCCAGACCACGCAGGAACTTCGGACCTGTCTTTGGAACGGCTCTACATGCGGGAACAAGCTTCGCACGATGTACTTGGCTCGATTGGCATTATCCAGGCCCTAGTCACCAATCTCTTAGTGACTATTTTGAAGGCGAGACCCCGTGGGTCCTTCTCGACTTCCGCGATCAAGACTTTCTAGCACTGAAGTCTGATTTTCTTTATGCCTTGCCTCAGAGCTGAATTTGCTTCTTTCCATGCCTCGCGCGGCAGAGGATCACCCTTTGAGGGGGTAAACCTCTGCCGCGCTGTAAGGCATTTTCGACGCAGGACGGACAACTGGTAGTTTCACCAGTACATCGAGCTCCGGTAAGCCTGTGCCGGCCGCCCGCACAGTGTCCTCCAACGTCTCAGCAGACCTTGCCCAACCAAGCTCATCTAAGAGCCTGGTTTCTTCAAGATGTTCACGAAGCTTGTCTTTGCTGAGTCGTTTTCTGTTCCAGGAGGGGCACCCCACCTTGCCGCCCCTTCCCAAATTCACTGGGTGACTCCGTTCCTGGATGCTGAACTCAATGCACTGGTGGTCACTCAAGGTTATTACCTCGAGGGCACACCAGTCTCCTATCCTTGAGGCAAGACGTGGCACGGTAATCGTGAGGTCGATAAATGACCCCCCCGCTCCTCGTCTGAACGTAAAATCCCTGCCCCGATTCAATACAATCAGGTCATTCCTGGCGACCATCTCACCGACCTAGATACCCCCTCCTGTCCAGACGGGCTTCTCCCCACTCAGGCAACTTACTATTAAAGTCGGCCGCAATAAGGGACCGCCCACTAGCCTCTTTAAGGCTTTCCTCAAGGAGGAGGATCTGGGTCTCAAAGATCTCGAAAGGATCGTTGGGGGAGAAGTAGCAGCTGTACACACGTAGCCCCGCGACCTCCACCCAAACGAACCCCGCGTCGGTCTCCAGGAAATCCGCGATGCTTAAATCAGGGCTTTTTTGGGGCATCTCCCAGAGACGCAGAGCGCAGTCTCGGGAAGATACCCATCTTTTTTGAGGCGGGGTGGGATTCCAGCCTTTTCTGAATTTCCACCCCGCTTTCTAGTAGGCACTTGTGGTTGTTGAGCATACTGCTCAACACCTCAGTTACCTCATTTACCGAATCTTTTACAAAGCCAGGGTTATTCCTCAGCATACCCTGTTGGATAACGCTGAGGGCCCTGGCTAGCCTTTCCATCTTTTTATTTTCTCCTTGAGGAGCTGAAGGACGTCCTTCCATCCCTCAGCCCCTGGAGGAGTGTGTGAGGGCGTATCTGGTACCCTCACCTCTTCACCTCTTTTATTTATATTTTCACTCATAATATTGTTACATCCCGTAAAAATTAATAAAAATTTAAAATCGCGCCTACAGCAAGGCAACCCGGCACAGAACCAGGCGATTGACGAACGTAAATCACATCACTGCGATGATAACTACTTGTCGATAGGATAATTACCTGAGATCGACAAAGCAGTTGAGTTGCATAAAATAGGAAAACTACCTTACCGTCGGTAATGTAGAGAACCAAGCCAATAAAACATTAATAATTATTTAATGAAAATAACAATAATATTCACTATTGTTAAGAACAGCCGTTAAATGATCGATAATAATAATCAAACAACAGCACATAATAATTAGCGATAACCAATAATGGATAATCAATCAATAATAACAATCACATTATTGGGGATACGCAAATTAGCTTAAATAATATTTTAGAATATAAATACCAAAAATTGATGTATTTCATAAATACTATAAGAATATAAACCAAGTTGTAAAATAATAGATGAGTCAGTGCAATTATGACCTAGTACAATTGCACCGAACTGTCAACATATATATATATATATTAAGTAACATAGCTGAAAAGACGAGAGAAAGATGTACCGCATAGAGCGTCAATGGACTTTGATCCCGATAGTATGACCTGCGTGAGAACTAGCCGCGAGTTCACGTGTTTACGTGACTGTCAGCAAGCATGGTCATCGACACTGCCGCCGGACGCGTGCCGATCAACAATTTATCATTGTACGTGCCGATCTACAAATTAGCAACGTACGTGCCGATCTACAAATTAGCAGGCAGTCTCCCAATATAGGAATAATCAATAATATATAAACCCCAGATTTACCTCTGAAGGTTGTCTTTTCGCTAGTAGCTGTTCAGTCTTCAAGATCTTAACGTCGGTAATCACTTCGTCCGCAAGTCATACTGTCGGTGTCAATTGACCCTTCGATATTCGTAATTTCATCGGTATCATACACAAGGATTACCTCGGTACTTGGTAAACATAATCCCTGGTCCTTAAGTGGTGCAAGTCCGGTGGTCGTGAGTTAATAAGTGCCGTTAAATACGTGTATCGTCGTATTAAGTCGAGTTCTGAGAGTTAAATCTACAGAAAACGAACTTAACCAGTGTTAAGCAAGCAAGTTGGATTGTCTGATACGCTTCCTGTACTACTTGACTAGCACTACCTAACTCCAGCCAGGATTGTGCCGTTATCCAGCTATCAACAAGGAGAAATATGCGACAAAACTCTTTCTCTTGCCTTCTCAAGCAAGGAAAAAGCGTAAGTTATATATATAAGCATCTCAAAACTTATTATATTAACTATAACGCCAATTGTAGTGCGTGAGTTGTATACCTAGGCATCTCAAAACCTAGTATATTAGCATAAAACGTACAAGTTACATATATAGGCATCTCAAAACCTGTATTAATAACTTGTAGACGCACACACTTAAACGCGGAAGTCACATATATAGGCATCTCAAAACCTGTATTATTGACTTATATAGACGCACACTTTTATTGCGTGAGTTATACATATAGGCATCTCAAAACCTGTATCATTGACTCATAAACGCATAAACTCTTTAACATTGCCTTCTCATCCTGAGAAGTAGTATAAGTCATATACAAAAGCATCTCAAAACTTGTTGTATATCTATCTTTTAATTAATAAAGCTTGTACACTGCAATATAATCAAATTTATTATTACTGTGAACAACTCGAGCCGCATACACTGAGAAAACAGTTTTGTCAAATCAACAAAAATATTTTGTTAGTATTTAGCTAACAAAATTCTTTTGTTGTGCCAACAAAACATTTTGCTATACCAATCAAATTTTGTTACTCAAACAAAATGTTTTGTTGTGACAACAAAATATTTTGTCAGGACAACAAAAAAAGTTTTGTTGGATACATTTTTTTCTCAGTGTAGGTTTGACTAGTGACCACGATCCCACACAAAAATATAAATAATCAGAATTTACCACTCTGATTTAATCAGCAAACTTTCCTCCCTTTTTCTAATTTTCTCAACCTACCCTCGCCTTAGCTCGGGACGTAACAGCTGATTTGGTGGCAGCGGTGGGATCGTCACTATTGTTGTTACAATTAATAATAAATTCCAAATTTATAATTTGAAGCTACAAAATTATATGTACAATCATTTCGGAAAATTTAGATTGTTACATAACTATTAAGCTTCACATTTCGGAAATTTTTTAAATTATTAATAAATAAATTGAAATAAATAAATTTAAAATTGTTGAATTTCAAATAGTCGGAATTAATTAAAAATTATTCCCGCTTTTCAATATTAAAACATTTTTGGAATAATTATTTAAATAAAATAAGTTATTATCTAAGTTTAAACAGAACGAAGACTGCACTCGAGAGTATAAGTCCTTCTTAGATTCGTTGAGCGGTCACCAGTGATTTCGATCATTTGGGCAAGGCAAAGTTCGTAGTGTTTGTCAAGTATTGTTTATAGCTTTCATTTTAACTTTAAACAATTGACAGAATATTTGTGATTGCATAAGATTGTCCAAAGTGTTGTGCTTGAGTCTGGTTTGTCCAATCTTGCATCACTAAAATTCTCAATTGCATTCGATAAATAATTAAATTATCGACATATTTTAGTTTTTGTAAATGCAAAAAATTATTCAGGAATTTGTGCTTGAGTCATGCTTGTCTAATTTTGCATTACTTAAACTAATAATTGCCAATAATTTATACCCAACTAAATAATTTCTCTAATTCCTAAAATTAGTCAAGATTTTGTTTGCCCAATCTTGAATAACTGAAATTATTGAAATCTAATAAAATAAATAAAAACACATAAAAAGGCAAAAGAAATAAATAAAATAAAGTTGTCTACATTATATGGCAACTAACCAAACTCAAATAATAATAAAACATCAAACCAATATTATAATTTCAGTATATTCTGACCTATTAAAGAATAAAATAGGAGATTTCTTGTACGATCCAACACTAAATATCAATTTAATCCAAAAGGATAAAATAATCCCCGAAGTCAAAATAAACCATTTAAAAATCTACATACTACATAACGCTACTCTTTCAACAGTAGGATCAGTAGAAATCCCAATTTTGCGTAATTCAATTAAATTCAACATAATTAAACACGAAATAGGTGCAGGTATCGCAGGAGTAATTGGAAAATCCTTTATTTCTAAATTGAATCTTCCTATTCCGGATTTAGTCAAATAGACAAAATTGATAAAAGTAAACTTGTAATCCATATTCAATTTTAGGCCCAAAAAAAAAAATTTCAAAAATAGAAATTTGGTTTGAGCATTAAATACAGACGCCGAGATTACATCAAAGATAATAATAGTGTCAGTTCAGAGCACTCATTGATAATTTTCAAGCGTTTAAAAAAAAACCATCAACATGCCCAAAGACAGCATTCGATCAGACAAGACCGGAGCAACCGATTTTACCGGCGACATCTCGCGTACCTTAAACGACGCAATGGTAACATCCATGGCAGAATGTTTTGCTATTCAACAAGGCATAATGAATGTGCCGATATTTAATGGTAAAAATATGCCAGTAAGAGACTTTATTCAGGACGTGATAAACGGAGAAGCCAGCATACCTTCCAACTGTGAAAAACAGTATATCAGGGCGGTTCTCTCCCGACTGAAGGGAGCAGCAAGAGATAGCACACATGGAAAAAGTTTTTTTTCCATGAAGAACTTGATTGACCACCTCAAACAACGGTTTGCTCCTCACAAGTCATACACGTGGTAAACACACGAAATTTCGAACATCAAAATGACCCGTAACGAAAGTGTAAGTGAATACTACGATCGCCTTACATTATTAAAATCTGGTGCGTAAGCCGCACTAGAAGATAAATACGATAACGCGGATCTATTATTAGCCCCTCTCAACGATTGTGCGTTAGAATCTTTTATTAGTGGACTTCCAGATGGACTCTCAGGAGCAGTAGAAATCCGAAATCCAAATTCAATAGAAGCAGCTCTAAAATATGCCATAGAACACGAATCAAGACATCAGTTAAACCCTCAATCCCCACATAATAACTTTTATGACAGAAATTTTGCTCAACCTGCCTACTCAGGAATGCGTGATCGCAGCCCTAGTCCACACGTCCGATTTGCGGTATCTCCAGAAAGAAATAGACCCAATGAAGATAGGCAAAACTCACCTAGATTAAATAGACGAAACCATTTCCCAACGGAACAAAACTACCCCAGTAGTTTCCCCCACCCCTATCCATACCCCCCATATTCACCCTATCAACCATATCCTTATTACCCAAATCACCCTATTCCATATCTAAATCCTAACTACCCCTATAAGAACCCCACCAACCCGCCTCGTACGCCATCCCCATCTCCATCAAACACAGAACATTTAAACTCCAGCCTTGCTCGCCGAGAGGACGCGACGACGAGCACAGACCAAAAAGAGCGTCAAAGCAGTGTGGGGATATTAATGCAGCAAAGAAAGTCCTGTGCACAAAATTTAGGAGAGAATCACCAGTAGTAGAAATCAGCTCGCCCAATTTTAAAGAAAACAAGGCCCAATTACTAGCCGACACTGGAGCAGGCGTAAACATAATTAAGCTAAGCTCACTCGACGAAGACATAATAGTATCACACAATGAAGCAATTGAAATAGCTGGTATAACCCAGAACAAGATTTCAACCCTTGGAACCGTTCAAATAAAAATTAAAAACTCAATAGTGACCTTCCACGTCACAGAACCAGATTTTCCTATCAGCACATTAAAATCCAAATTTAATTTATATCACTCAATAAATGTCTCACACACTACTCGAACTTTATTAAACACATTGTAATAGGAATGATATCCATTACATATATATATATATTATAATAACACTCACAGACCCTGAAACCACATGTAGAATATTCAAAATGATCAAAATAAACTGTATTAAAATCATAAAATTTAATTTTGATAAATCAAAAACCCCAAATTCAACAGTACAATAATTTAACAGAGTAAAGGGATAAGATTAAATAAAACTTATCTTGAAAAGTACTTATATATACTTTCTGATACGCAGCATCATCCAGTAGAAGAATGGACCAACAACACCCCACCCAAGGCCGAGCAAAATGGACCTGGATCTTGATCGTCATTATTTTTGCAACCCCAGTCACCCCAACACAATATGAACTTCAACCATTGAGAAACAACCCTGGATTATTTTATGCCAAAGTTGAGCCCTTGCGTATTACCAGTACATATTGGAGGATTGTCGTGTATATGGATTCACAGCACCTACAAGCTCATCTCCAATCTAAAAACATATCAACTGATATAAACAACGTATATTCAACATGTTTGGACCAATCCCTAGAAGAAGACTGCAGAAGTGAAGTTAGAGTAGACCTGTTGAATGGAAAAGTCAAACAAATCGAAAATAATTATGAAGAATTAAAAAGTATGTTAAGAGAAATAAAGCAAGATACACCAGAAGCAGAAAACCCACCCCCAAGTATGCAGAAACGAAGAGCATCCCTATTAGGCTTTATCGGATCAATTATTGGACCAGTGATAGGAGTGATGACTTCCGACGACGCAGAAGAATATGACAACGCTATCAACGAACTACATGACAAACAAAATAACCTTAGCAAAATTTTAAGAAAGCAGACCCACATTGTCAAATCAGAAATCAACAACATTCACCTAGAGTTGAATCAAAAATCGCAAGAGATCGCCAACATACAACAACAGCTAAACGAGACCATCAAAAACATAGAATCACATAATCAATTCTGGAGTAACATCATATATTTCAGAAAAATAAGACAATGGGCTGACCATATGGAGATAAAACTTAATCACATAGCCGAAAGTTAAAACAATTTATAAAAATAGTAGAAGCAGCACGAGAAAAAAGGTTACATCCACTCCTTCTCACTAAAGAGCAACTCCGAGAAATCATTACCGAAATACATTTTAAATTAAGTGAAAATGAATTTCCAATATCCACTTCACATGTTCGAGCAGAAGAACTATCAAAATTAGGAAAAACAGGTGTTAGAATCAGCTCTGGACGACTGCTCATCGCCATTGACATACGCTTACTAGATAAGGCAGGGTATCAGCTTTACTAATTTTATGCACATCCAGTGTATCAACAAATATCTCCGAATACAACAGGATCTATTTATATAATACCAAAAACTCCGTATATTGCCCTGGCAAATGATGAAAGAAAATTTTTTTTCGTAAGCAAGGAATATTATGATAATTGTCACAAAACCTGTTACAACACCATCTGTGAAAACACCCAGCCCAAGCACGAAGTTTCTACAACCAACTCATGTGAATGTTTGATGTTAATAAGACCATCAAAGGACACCATTCACCTTTATGACATCAGGATGAAAATAGAAGAAGAAATGTATTGGAACTACATCCCTTCGTTATCTGCCTGGATTTATTCAACAAAAAATCCAGAGCCAATAAGCATAAACTGCATAAAAGGAAAACTGGAAAAAGGCTACCTCAGCAATTCAGGACTACTCCGATTAGGTACAGGATGTACTGCAAGGACGAAATATACCACCCTAAGCGGAACTCAGATTAATAAAAGGACAGAAGAATATATTTACAACCCTAATTTTACTTTCAATATATCCGAAATTCTTCCAAAGTTGGACACAATTCAACAACTTCCTAAAATAAAACCCTTTACGTGGGAAAAATCTCACATAGGAAATTGGAAAAGGCTCCACATAGACGAATCACTTTCAACCATAGAAGAACAATTGACAGAATTCGAAGAACAAAATTTTAATGAACAATTACATAATAAATACTGGACAGGAGGATCTAGTGCAATAATAATCATAATAATAATAATTATGATTTATTTTGGAAAAAATTCAATCCTAAAATGTTTTAAAAACATAAAAAGAACTCCTCAAAAGGAAGAGGCACCAACAGAACTACAATACTTACAACCAGTAAACATCCCTGAAATTCGAGTACAAACAGAAACTACTAAATTTCCAATTCGAAATATCCGAATTGCCTAAAATACCACCTCCTGTGTCACCGAGGACGCTGACAAATCTAAGGAGGGAGGACACGGAACGTTACACAAAAAAAAAATTTTTCATCAAAAAATAAATAAAATAGAAAGAACTCTACAGTACCAATCAGCGACACCTGTAATTAAATTAACCTGCGAAGCATTTATGCAGTCCAGCAGGATACACTTACCTCATCGGTATAAGGCGCTCCCGGCAAAATAGCTAGCGCGAGAAAAATAATCATGCGAAGAGAAGAAGCCTCTCTATGTCAATGGAAGCGACTAGATGACCAGCACGCCTATCATCGTCAGCAACATTCTCGCCATTATGTTTTCCTGATCAAAAGTTCGTTTCATTTTTATTAAAAGTTAATAATAAAGGCTTAATTAACAGAAATTCATTTCTCTTAATTCAGAATTAATAATAAAGAATTTTATTAAAGAAAAAAGTAAGAGGAAGAAAATTTGATATTAAATTTAATTAAGGGACAACGAACCTTTGATTAATAAAACACTAGTAACTATAGAAGTATGAACAATATACATGCACGCATATGTATAGATTATTGAAAAAGAAAAGAAAAACAAAGAGAAAACCTTATAGGGTATACATATAAAATGTTATACACATATGCCTACATAGATATGTGGATAATACTAAAAATATTTAGTCAAATTAGAAATAGCCAGCAAACTTAAATACTATTCATGACAGGAAAAGGTAATGGCTTGGAAGGATAAATCAAAGAAAATAAAATGTATTGATTTGATACAATTACAAATCCCGCGAAATAATTATGAAAACAAAAAAATAAAAATCTATTAAATTGAATCAAATCAATGTTACGTACGAATAATTAAACTTAATATAATAAAATATTAAATCCGATTACTCGCCCGCTTGAGGCTCCAAACTGCCAAATTTTAAATATAGGAAATTTTAAATTTAATAAATCAAAATTTGTTTTTAATCTGGGATCGTATTTGCCCTCTCCTCTGACTGAGGAGGCTATACCCTTTGCACAAGAAAACCCCTTTTTCTTGAAAATGAAACTGGATGAAAAGATAAGCTCAAAAATTATCAATTTTATTTTTCCACACAGGTGTAAATAAAATACATATAGAATTGGAACGATACCTTACATTGATTTCTTCTTAATTCTACCAGTACTAGGAGGGAGAGAGAGAGAGAAGTTTACTCCTGGGCTCCTTATTCGTCCTAGACTGGGCGGAGAGGTTTCCTATTGTTGCTCAAAACACAACTTGAGTCTTATTGGTCGGTCGCGCACAATATGCGCACACAAAAAAAAAGTACCGTTTCGCCACTTGCTTTTTGCCGTTCTTTCCAATAAATTTTGGGCTTTAAATTAGCCCGTTGAAGATTAATAAACTATGTTAAAAATATCGTTTATTATTTTATTCTACTGCTTCCGTTCAGATGAAGACTTCTATCTTTTACGTCCGCCCAAACGGGATCCCCAATTTGAAGCCCTGACCCAGATATTTTACGAATTAAATCAACTGGTCAGGTGATAAGACGCGATTGTTCCGAACCGTGGACGGGAACCATGAAAGAAAATTATATTTCTTTACTATTCTGAGGTCTGAACCCGGTCAAGACACTTAGAAGACTGCAAATTTTGGATGTTCTCGACTCGGCTCATAAACTCATCACCAGGTGAGCACGGTAGGGATTTTTGCCTATTAAGAAGATTAGGATTGGACGAAATAAAAGTGGTGAGGGTGCGTGGGAAACCATATAAATGCTGATTTTGTAATCTGACTTCATGCTGACCATTAGGTGCCATTGGATACCTTCATCCTTGCCATTATGGCAAAAGGAAGTGGCTTGCAACTATCATTTGATGCATATTCATCAAGAATTTTAGAAACGATTTTTTTGTTTCTCTCATTTCAGTTTGGGTTGAAGTATTATAGCTTGTCTGAATTTTAATTGTTATTTATGATGATTGTATTAATGAAATTGTTATTGAAACAATTATATTGTTCAGACAAGTTTTATTTGATGTCTTAAAAGCGCGTGGCTTTTGTTATGGTAGGTCAGTCGGCAAAGTATTTAGGCTCGGATGGGTGCGGGGAAGTGAAAGGGATAGGTATATGCTGGACCCCGTGCTGAGCTGCAGAGCCGGATCGTGGCAGTCATAGAATCAGATAAAGTATCTGCGTATATTTGCTTTCTTTAGTGCGCGCCTGGGCGGACGAAAGATGGAAGAAGCAAAAGCAGAAAGGTGGTTTTAACGCGAGATGCTAGCTTGAGCTGCAGGGAGATAGCTCCCTCTCTCTCTCTCTCCCTCTCTTTCGTTCTCTTTTTCCTATTCTATTCCTTACATCTCTTTTCCATTTCCTTCATCTTCCCTATTTGTTTATTCTCTTTTATTCGTGAGATGATTTTCGTGTGGTAGGCATGCAGTACACATATATATATGTATATATATGTACATATATACACACGTGCATGTCACATTAATTTCAATGCGTGCAACATAGTTTGATTCGCAAAAGTTATCCCATTCAGAACCCATATCGAAAAGCCTCTCGTACATGGCTACATGGGTTTTGAATGAGGATAACTAATCGTCCTGAAATTTATAAATTGGGATTTTGACGCTCTTGAAAAATTTCTTTCGAGTCGTACATTATATTTAATCGCTTCTCCTTACTCTTATTCGTAGCGGTGGGACGAGCGTGTTACATAGCATCTCGATCCACTTCTACCTTCCCCGCGCTCTCTCATTCTTATAATTCTGCGCTCTCTCATTCTTCACTCGCATTCGCCTCGAACCAACTCGCCACCCCAGAAATGTTGAGTCGCGGTGGTTATCAGGAAGGCTCAGGTTACGAGCGATTCAAGTGTAGATTTGCTTCATTCTAACTCATGAACTAATGTCAGCATTAGAAATAATATTTTATACCGACATTAATTCAGGGAAAAGATTTTATTTAATTGATTCGCACGTAACAAACCACATCGGAATTTTTATGTTTTCGTCCCCGACAAACTGGGGTGGTTCGAGTCGAATGCGAGCGGACTCATTTATGTTTTCAGGTGGTAACGCAGATTAATTGTACACATAATTGATTGTTTTGTGTTTATTATATACATATATATATATCTCCTATTTGTGGTGCGACGAGAAGCATAAATTATTTCTCGCGCATTACCCCTTTTATTTTCTTATCGCATTATACTTCCCAGAATGATATGGGCGGAATGCAGGAGTGGGCAGCGGTCCCCCTTCCTATAGTCGTGGGAAGGACTGAAGTCCCATAAGGTATTTCGTATTACATTGATAACAAGAAAGAGAAGAAGGAGGGGTGGATGCTGGCTATCTGCCTCCGGCCACCCACTCTTCGTCATTTGTCTCATTCTGCTTTTTTAATTGACTCGGGTCGTTCGCGTGTCGCAGCAGTGGTTCCGACTGAGTAAAGTGCCAACAGGATTATTAGTGTGGTGTGAATTGTGCAAAATTTTTTTTGAATACGTGATTACCCACACAAAAAAAAGAAAAACAGGACATGGCGTCAAGATTCGCGCTATTGCATAGCCTTTCAGGAAAGGTCGCTCTTCTCGGATTTTTTTTTTGTGTTTTTTTTTTTTCGAAATTTTAAATTTCGTAAAGCAATCAAAATTTGACCAATTTGAAAATGGAGTCAATACAATTTGTTAACCTTTATTTTGTCTACCTAAAGTATAGATTTTGATCGTTCACAATTTTTATTTCTGTAGTTAATATTGATTCTCGCTTTCTTTAAGAACAATGCAGATAATAACAGTAGAAAACTAAAAATTTCTCCGTTGACCAATAAATTAGAAGTTACATGTTTTATAACCCGAATACTCTTTGTAAGATTCTATCATATGTCAATATTGTCTTATGAACATATGTATACATATTTTTAGCTGCATGAGGTAATATTTCCTAAATTATAGAAATATATATTTTCCGCCATAAAATACGTTACAAGAGAATTTTCTGCACTAACTTAACGTTCTTTGTCACTAAGTAATTACTTTCTTGTAATCTTTCGTAATTTCAAACATAAATAAGATTGTCAATTATTTTTACCCAATTTTAATTTAAAAAAAATCTGTGTTGAAATTTTACATAACCTTTAAATTATACAGTAATTGGTGCTTTTACTATTCTGAATATTAGGAAATCTCGTTTTATTTGTCTGATAGTTGTGGGGAGTCCGTGAGGAGCAATCAATATTTAACATTCCTTCCTAGATTGGCCTTAAATTCGAGGTTTCAGGTGACCATGTATTTGTTTTCAGGTTTATAATTTCCTTTGGTTCCTGGTCATTGGCACCGAAGCGCCATCTTCCCCTTGAGCCCTGGGAATATGATTTTCGGCTTCGAGAAAGGGCTCCTCAAAAGCCTTTTTTTAGATCACGCTGGATTCAAGAATACATCTGGCGGGAGTTAGAAGGTGCCTACTATTGTAGGGGCTACTGGGCCAAGGTGGGTACCTGACCCCCCCTCCCACCCTTTTTGTATTATGGTTATCACCACCTTGCTTTGTTTTGACGGTTATGATTGTATCCGTATAATTACTCGTAAGCTTGTAGTACTTCATGATCCGTTCTTTTTCAGTATCCCTATCGCCATCCTATGGTGGTAGACTCGGAGGTGTGTGACATGGAGATGTGGCAGGGGGCGGGTCCTTATTCCTTGCTTTCGACCTGGTTAGTGGACTTTCTTACATCCATATATTCCTATTCATGCGCATTCGAGTACCGCTATTAGTTTACAATATATATACATATATATTCTCGTTTTTATTGCAGTGCGTTTACGGATCTTCCCAAGATTCCTCCATACACCGGGTATCCGCCGCGGAATCGGGCCTATACCCTACTTTGGGTCGAAAGACACTTTTTTGTGGGCTACAATGAGCCTCGCATTTCACATAATTGGGAGCTAGTGAGTATTCGTTTTTAACCCCCCCACCCCCCTCTTTTAAAAGTTTTGAATAACATCACAGGGGAGAATCCTAACTAATTAATGATTTTCAGCGCTACACCGTAGATCTGAAGCAGCATCGTGAAGACTGGGTGTGATCGCGATGGGGCAACCGGCCGCCGACCCCTGCCCTCCGAGCCAATTCATTTTTCAAGTGTCATTCTTGGGACATATATTACATTCCGTAGGACATCGAGGGCACTCTGATGCAACCTCGTATGAGAGAAGAAAAGAAAACTGCTTTACAGGAGAGACAAAACAAAAAAAAAGAAACATTTTACTCGAAGACCACATAACAGTTTCTAAATATTTGTCCCTTTGTTTTATAAACAATTAACGGGTCATCATTTTTGTTTAAAATTTTATGCACTTATACTAGATCATATTTTAGTGATTTATCCGGTTTCAACTCAAAACCCCCAAAAATCGAGTTACGAGGTTACGTCAGAGTATCCTCGACATGTTACATTGAAAGTGTGAACCAAGGAAATATATATGTATCTTGTATAAAATTTAAGCTGGTTTTATAAAGTTATTTCAATACGTGAGATGTTTTTGTAAAGACCTATGATGATGTCAAACGGACACTCTACCTATTCCATGTTAAGCGGAGACACTTCCGTAGATTCCAAGGAGTCCACTACCTTTATTTCCTTATACCGTCACAACCAACAGTTGCTCGGACTGATATTTTTATCGTAATTGAGAAATCTCATCGTACCTTGGAATCATATCAAGATATATTTCACGAAACATAGAATAGGTCAATCATCATTATCGTTACCGTATGTAAATCAGATTATGTTCAGTCAATGCTTTTGGAAATCTTTCATGAGCGCGCGCAGCGATAAATTTTCAGACCGTTTCACATAACGAGTTGCATTTAAGCTTGAGAAAGAATAAGATATAGTTAAATATTCAACATTACCATATTATTTGCGTGCGATGATGTCACTTAATCATATATAACTATCGTAGTTGTTCGGTACTTATCGCTTTATTGCGTAACACGGTTCTGGCGGTAATCCGTAGTGATCTAAAATTCGACTGCTACTCGTGAATTAATACTAGTTAAGCTGGCTGGAGTCTTTGAAGTGGTAGCTGAATCACCCCTGTTGCTGAGTGTTTCTCCTTCGGTGTCACTGGAGATGTGTTGACACGAGTAAGGTCAATTGCACTCGTAGATGCCGGTGTAAGCGAATCTCTGGATTTGATCTCCTGCAGTTCCTCATGGGCGGACACAAGGATGGAGCTGGTTGTTTGGTTGTCTTTCATTGTTACGGCGCCTGCCTGCTGCTTTCCCGTGGTGCTACTAGTATTTGAGTTGACATACTGATCAGTTCTCATCCTTGGTGAGAGTCGTGGATGGCAGGCAATAATCCTTTTCAGTGTTCTGGTATAGATAAGGTATACCAGCAGTCCGGTGGATATGATTCCTAGGCCGAGGTAAGACCCGTGGATTAGTTTTGTTTGATTGTTTCCTGCTCGTCGGGCCAAGCTGAGCTCATACAGCTGTTGTTCTAGGTATTCCAAGGACTTGTCGCTGGCTTCAAAGGCTCTATCCTCGGGCGTGATTTCCTTCGTCTGATCAGGCATTGATTTCCCTACAGGTGTGTATCCTTGAAGTTCCTGCACAGTTGATGACAATACGGAGAGGTTTAGGTGAACCGGCGGAGTATAGATGATTTCGGTTTGCCCTTTCTGATTTATCGTGCCTGGCAGCATTCTCCCTTTTATTTGGAGGTCGCATCCTGGAGCCAGTTGAACTATGCCTATTCCTCTTAGTTCGGTCTGGTTGCTGCTCTGGTGAAGGCAAACTATTGTAGCAGTAATTGGTTCTTAGAGAGAGTATAACCATCCGCCCAGAGTGCCTAATAATTTCCAGTCAAGTTGGTCTTTGTATGTTATTTGGACGTCGCAAATTCGGAAGGTGGATAATGAGGGACTTAACAGAAGCTCTGCCTCGCAAGTTCTAAACTTCCCATTCTCATTGATAGGTAGGTTTCTTTTGCAAATTCTGCAAGACGATAGTTCCGTACAAGCCGCAACATCTCGATGGTTCATTAGGACGTAGGTCCTCTGTGATTCTTCTACAGCGATATGGGAGAATTTTGGTAGCACATATACCTTCCCAGAGTTGTTTCCTAAGATGGCTTGGGGCACTGGAAGTGGATGTAGTTGATACATCAGGTAGTTAGCTCTTCCCAACAGCGGTATATCCAGCAATATTTTAAGGACTCCCCTTCTGTATATGGGGGTGACGGTGGATATGCTGGTCAGTTCCTCGATGTCTACAGCAGGTCCGGATACTGGAAAGACCATCTCTGGGCGATGATCCTGGATGTCGCGGTAGATTAATTCCAGTTGCCTTGAAGTCAATAGTCCTAGATGCATCTGCCTTTGTCTGGCGGCGTGAAGGACATTCAAAATTTTTCCGATTGCTCTTATATATTCTTCTACAGCTGCTTCGTTTGTTCGCAGGACTCGGGTTAGGGATTCGGTATATTTCAGCTCAGTGATCTTCCTGGTATCCTGCCCAAGTTCCCGATTAAGATTGGTGAGTTTGTTCTTGAGTAATTCGAGCTTCTCCTGATGCTGTTGAGGTTGTTTGTGCATCCTTTCTAGTTGGGACCTGACCAAGTGGGTCTGTTGCCCTACCAGGTGCGAAATGTTGATCTGTGCTTCATTCAATTCTTCGATTTTTGCCTCGATCATCTGACCATCGTCGTAGGTCAGGAGCCCGGCTACAGGTCCAATGATTCCACCCAAGAAACCTAGTAGTGGAGTCGCTCGTCGTCTTCGCATTGCTTTTGGCAGGTGAGAGGGAAGGAGCTTTTCGGCTCGTTGCTCCATCATTTTTGTTTCCCTCATAAGTTCTCCTTGGAGCCCTTCGGCCAGATTAAGCTTGGATGCAAGGGCATGATTGGCGATGACTTGGTGGCAGTGTTCCTCGTATCCTGGTTGGCAATGTGCAGCTAAGCTGTTCATATTGTGTTTATAGGATGACAGTGGGTTCTGGATTTTATTGATGTCCATGAAGATGGTGATTCTCCAGGTACTGGTTGTCCACCTTATGGTCCCCAGGTATTCATAGTACACTCCTGTACTACTCTTGAGTGGGGTAACCCGGAATGTGTCTTCGTGGTTCCCTTGGCTGATGGTGACAAGAGGCAACAGAAAGGCAACCCATCGACATCCCATCTTTGTCATTGAAATTCGGAATCTGGAAAGGAGGAGCATTAGATTGTCTCTTCATAGCTGGCATAGCACCACTTTTAGAATGCCGGAGCTCTATTTGCTTTACCGTATAGAAAATTATTATGTTGGAACCTCCTGGGATTTAAATAATGCATATTCTTACTCGGGTTTTTCTTCCCTTTAATCAAAGGGTTTCTAGCAGTGCGCAAGCAGGAGCTTGTCTTTGTGCTTCATGATCCGTTCGCCGTCCTCTGTTTCCAGAATAACATTATTATTTTCTGTAAAACCGGCGACGGCGTACGGTCCTGTGGCTCGACTGTCGAATTTTCCGTCCCTAATTTCTTTAAGGGCGTAAACCGTATCTCTGATTTTCGCGTTTAGTGGCCGAGTTTTCTTGTCATATTGCTCCTTCGAGCGAGATTTTGCTTTGATGAGGTTCTTATGGGCAATTTTCTGGATTTCGCTTATTCTTACTATTAGGTCGCGTAGGTAGGATCCATAGGTTTCGAGTTCCGTACCCTGAGGAAACGAGCTGGGTGTCCTTGCGACTCGCCCAAAAACTAACTCCTAGGGTGTAAAATTCGTAGCCTCATGTACTGACGTGTTATATGCGAACATGGCGAAAGGGAGCAATCGATCCCAGTCGTCATAATCGTCAGCATAATGCTTTATGCAATCCGTCAATACAATATGGCTTCTCTCAAGTGATCCGTTAGTCTCTGGTCGGTATCCGGAAGTGGTGAGTTGCTTCACGTTAAATAATCTTTCTAGGTGTTTCATCAATTTGCTAATAAAACTCCCTCCCCTGTCTGTCAGGATATATCTAGGCGCGCCATATTGAGAGAAGAGTGTTGTTGCAACTGCGTGGGCAATGGTAGTCGTTTTCAAGTCTGGTATGGGAACTGCAATGCAGTACTTACTAAAATTATCCTGCATTGTCAAGATGTGTCTGTTCCCGTTTGGTGTTGTGGGCAATTTTCCGACAGTATCGAGTGATACCTTCTCGAATGGCTCGGCGGGGGTGTCAGTGATGAGCATTGGCTCGCGGGTACGAGCTCGGATGAGTTTCTGTTCAAGGCAGCTCCTGCATCCTCGAATGAACTCGCTGATATCGTCTCGTAAGCCAGGCCAGGTGTATCGCTCTCTGATGCGGCGGTAGGTTTTTGTAATGCCCTTATGGCCGCCTATAAGGCTGCCATGATATTCGGCGATAATATTAGGTCGGATTTCTACGGGCGGAACTTCGATTTTTCCATGGCAGAGAGTAATAGTAATGTTGCTACCCCGAAATATTTCTGCCACGAGTTCCGTCATTTTAATTTGCGGTAACGATCCCAGCAAATCTCCTGAATTTGCCATACGGCAGGTGGTCTGGTTGTCCTTTTCTAAGGCAGTTCGAAGGTTCATTAGTCCTTGCGCCACATCCTTCCAGTCGACATTGTCAACATGTCGTCTTTTTAGGACCATGGAATATGTCTTATGTCGACCGTGCGGAGTGACGAGGACTTGTCCCTTCTTAGGGCGGCATCCCCAGAGGTCTTGTAGGTCAAGACGCTCGGTAGCCACAAGAAGTTTCGCTATGGGGTTCGTAGGTTCGCAATCTTCGGATATAAAGTGAGCATAATTCTCGTGTCTGAAAGTTAAAGGTTCTGTCCATTGGTGGATGACATTAGGTTCATCTGTGCAGATGCTAATTGGTTTTTGGTCTGTATTTGGGAGATTCTTGTAGGGTCCGATAGAGGTCAATGATGGAGCTAGGATGGAATATGGGACCTTCGACAGATTCATGAAATGGTTTTGTTTGTTCCAGTCTTCTTGGTTTCATTCCTGCTCCTTTTCCTATTGAGTCCTTCCTACTGTCATCTGGGTCGAAGAATGACCTTGTGAAGGGTGTTGATCTGGCTCCTGGCGTTGCAGGGGCTGCTGGCGTTGCAAGCAAGGATCTTCGAGGGGTCTGTTTTCCAATTATTGGAGACTCTGATGAATACTCGATTTCCTCAGGAGCATCCTTAAATCGGACCATGCTTTTTCTCGCCACCCCGGAATTTTGGTCGGAAAATTCTGTTGACTTGATTACTCGTCCAGTGGCTCCAGGTTCCCCTGAGGTTTTTGCCTGGCTTGTAGGGGAGATGGGTGTGGGTTCCCAATTTTGTGGTGCGCGTGCTTCCTTGCGTATTTCCTTTTCGTATTTTTCCAAAAAGTTCTGCACTCTGTTGGAGAACTCCACGTCGTCATATTCTCCGCAGGGATCGAGAGCTTCCATGTTTTCCAGGAGCTCTTGGTCTTCTTCGCCTTTGGAGACGTAGGTGCACTGAGGTCGATGATCGTCCTGCATATTTTCATGATCTCACCATAGAGACTCATGAACGATGTTGGAGCTGTCGAGCCCTCGGGTTTCCATCGATTTATCTAGCTTTGAAAAAGATTTCTGCAGATCTTCTCTTAATTTGTTCTGTGGTTGGCATTGGCTGGGGATATCCTCATTGGTTTCGTTGCTGCCTTCGCTGTCCAGTGGTTGTGGGAGGACATCAACGATCATTTGTTCAGGAGGTGACTCTTCTCCGTTGTTGTCGATAGACGGTAAGGCTTTGATACCCTCTCTGGCTAGTTTATCGGCCATTTCGTTTCCTGGGATTCCTTTGTGGCTTGGAACATGTTCCCAAATTACGTCCAACGGTTCCAGGGCTGTTTTCATCTTTTCAAACTCGGATCGATTCCTAACTGGTTTATTCTCGTACGTTTTCCAGTCGTTTGCCTCCCATCTTGGAATCCATTCCGTGGCACTGTTTACTAGAAACTTAGAATCAGTCTTTATCCTCAGCTTCTTGATACCAGCCTCTTGAGCCTGTTGAGCCGCTACTGTTGCTGCCTCAATTTCAGCTGAGTTGTTCGTTTGACGTCCCTGGAAGGGGCGTGAAACATTTAGTGGATGATTGGGTCCAAACCAGACTCCTATTCCTGCCCTTGGTTCCCCACGTCCATTGTAGCTGCACGCTCCATCAACGTAAACATCTACGTAAGTGTCCTGTAATGGGGCTGACCTAGGGCTTGGACCCGGAAGTCTAGGGGGTGCACTTTTAGGGGCAGTGTTGTCCGTTTTCGCTACAAGAGTTGGCTTTAAGTTTGGCAAAACACTACGCGATTCGCGAAACACGGGGGGGTCGGAGTCGTCACTATCCTCGTCATCTGACGATGGATCACTGGAAGAGTTTTCGTTTAACACTGGGGCCTCCCTAATTCCTCTTCGTCTCGAAAGTCTTTTACCAATGCAACTTTCGTCAAGGCTGGTTGCTTTCGGTTCACTTTGGGGTTTGTGAGCTGCTTGGGGATTTTCAGGAGCCGAATCCTTTCTTGGCCTTCCCCGTCGTTTAGGCATTGCTCTGGCTGAGGTGGACGGTTGTGGAGAAACTGTGGGTTTAGTCCTTACTGCGTTGAAGGAGGTGGATCGGGGTACAGAAGGTTTCCCTTTGTTTGCGAATTTTACACCGGATCCAGAAGTGGGTTGGTTCCTTGTCTGAATGGGTTTCCTCGTTCGAGTTGTGCGTTCGGTGGGACCTGAAGGCTCCTGACTAGTGGAGGGGGATTCACTTTTATTAGGCTCTCCCCGTGATGCTCCAGAGCGCGTTATAACCAACACTTTTCCGGTGTTATAGGGATTTTCCACGGAATTCTGGATGTTTTCAGAAGGTTTTGGAAGTGAAGAAGATTCGTACGATTGGTCAGGGTTGTCAGAATCGTCGGAGTCCGTAGAGTCAGTAGATTCTGAGTATTTTTCGTTAGCCACAGGGTTTCCTGACAAGGCTTCAACTCCCCTATTCAGTTTCCCTTGTTTATATTCAAACTTATATTGATAATCCTGGAGTCTAAGTCGCCATCGCAGCAACCTTGCTCCTGGATTATTAATATAGGTCATCCAGTGAACTGGTTCGTAGTCGCAGGCCAGCACGAACTCCCTTCCGTACAAATATGGTCGAAAGTTCGTAACAGCATACAATACCGCCAGGCATTCCTTTTCTGCTTTCGAGTAGTTTTGTTCGCAGGAATTCATCACCTTGGAAAAGTAGGCGATGGGCATATCTAGTCCATCCTTTTCTTGGGTCAACATAGCTCCGACAGCATGTTCAGAGGCATCTGTGGTTAGCTTAAAGGTCTTGTTCAAGTCGGGGTATTGGAGCACAGGTTCGTTGCAGAGGTATCTGCGTATTTTTCGGAAGCTTTTTTGTTGCGAGCGTCCCCATTCCCATTTTGTGTCCTTCTTCAGGAGATTGGACAAGGGTTTTGCTAGCTTCGCGTAGTCTTTTATAAATCTCCTATAGTATCCCGAGAGGCCTAGGAATTGTCGAATAGCCCGGACTGTCCTCGGTTTTGGAAATTTCCTAATAGCGGTTATCTTAGCAGGGTTGGGCTTTACTCCATCACGGCCGATTATACGGCCCAGATAAGCTACCTCGGTTCGTAAGAATTCGCACTTGTCCGGTTGAAGCTTTAGGTGCGCTTCTCTTAGTCTATTGAACAGTCTTCTGGCTTTTGTGTCGTGTTCTTCTAAGGTTTCTGAATGAATAACAATGTCATCCAGATAGACAAAAACTTCGGTCCCATGCATGCCCTTCAAAACGATGTCCATGAGGCGTTGGAAGGTAGCAGGAGCATTTTTAATCCCTGTTGGCATCCGCAGATACTCAAAGTGTCCACGGGGTGTCGAGAACGCCGTTTTCAATCGATCGTCGGGATGTGTATCTACTTGATGGAAGCCACTGGCCAGATCAAATACAGAAAAGTACTGTGCATTCCCCAAGTGGTCCAAAATATCTGTGATGTTGGGCAAGGGGTAGGCATCCCCAATTACCTTTTCGTTAAGGGCTCTGAAATCAATAACAACTCTCCACTTCTTTTCTCCCGAGGCGTCGAGCTTTTTTGGAACAATCCAAAGTGGAGAATTGTAAGGGGATTTATAGTCACCAATAATTCCGCTATTGTATTGCCTCTCGGTCTGCAGAATGACTTGGTCTGTCGCATCATGAGGGTATCTATATTGCTTCTTTGAAATCACCTCATTGTCCAGTGTTGGAATTCGGTGTTGGATCAGATGAGTGCTGCTAAGTCTCTCGCCATTTAGATGAAAAATATCAGCGTAGTCATCTGCCCATCTAAGGACGTAATTCCTCTCTTCATCATTTAAATGAGAAAGGCGCAGGCTCCTCTTTACTCTTTCCGCACGCTCTGCATAAGAGTTCAGATTTTTCTCTATGTCTAGGGTAGAGTACTCGAGTTCTGAGTCAGAGGTTTATGCACCAGGAAAGGTACAAAAATCGAACGGTATGACCTCCTGGGGAGCAATTTCTATATCTATATCGTCTTCAGTGGTATTGATGGCAATTGCGTGACAGACGCCATTGTGTGTCGAGACTGCTGCCTCTCCAAGGTAGAGCCCTTCAGGGGTATCTAGTTTAGGCAGGTAGCCCTCAGCAACCTCTGGATTTGTGACCCTTATAGCAATGGGTTGCCTTGTTCTAGCCTTAATTTTTAAAATTCTAGAAAAAGGTTTGATCTCGGTTTTAAGTGATTTTCTCGCTTCCTGTGATTCCCGGTCGATGAAAGGGATCGGTGTGATAGGGTTGGAAGCGGTCACTAATGCGTTGTGTCGGAAGGAAATTTGAGCCTGTTCCTGCCTCAAATAAGGTCTCCCGAGAATTCCATCTGGTGAAATGGGGATACTATTTTCCACAACATGGAATTCCACTAGGGTGTTAAGTATTGAAAGGTTGATAGTGCCTATCGTAATTACGGGGTGGTTCGTTATTCCGGTGATCAGGATTGATCGTTTCGGGTCAAGAATTAGTTCTTGACGCAAGGCGCTCTGTTTGATTAGATTAACGTCCGAACCTGGGTCCACAAGAAAACTAGCTTTGCTGTTGCGGAACTCAGGGGCGCTCAACTCAACTACGGGTGAGTCTTCGGTTTTGGATCTTGTTCGAAAGATCCTACTGAGCTCTCCTGGAAGTGGACTGCCTTGGGACGCTCTCGGTGAGGTTGGTTCGTTGCCGCATCTGAGCGACGAACCTGTTGGGAGTTTAAATTCTCCGGAGGCCCTGGTGAAGTTGATCTAGAAGGTGTCATTGCTTCTGGCGGCCTACCATACCCGCGCCATGGTTGATTACTCCCGGGTCCGTTTCTGTTCGGGGGTTCAGAAGGGTATTGCGGCATAGGTGGAAGGGGTGGGTATGAGTAGGGGTATTGGTAGGTTGGAGGGTATGGTGGGGGATAAGAGTAGGGGAATTGTGGTGGGTATGAAGGGTACTGCGGCGGGTATTGATGAAATGGTTGATGTGGAGGTGTTGGATTGCGTGGGTTGGGGACTTCTGGTGCAACCTCGCCTTTTGTCCTTTCTGCCTTATCTGGTTTAACCATTTGTCTTGTATAAGGGCTAGGTGATCGCGCGCGTTCCGGAATTTTCTCGTTTTGTCGCATGATATGGTAAGATGACGCGAAGGGCCTTACTCTTTCCGTTTGCCTTAGCCTTTCTTCTATGTGAAGGGCATGTTCGAGGGCCTCACCGAGGTCCTTCGGATTTCTGGTGTCTACAAATGTAGACATTTCGTCCGGGAGACCCTTAATGAAGGCGTCTAGTGCATGCTTTTCCCCACTCAGCAAACCCTGTACCCGGTCGTAATAATCGCTCACGGTTTCCGTTTGTTTCATCCGCAGGTTTACTATGGACTCAAAGTACCATTGATATTTTTTTGAAGGGGCGAAACGTTTTTTTAAATGTGCCATAAGGTCGTTTACCCGATTAAATCTTTTGTCTCTAACGCTTTCTCGCGCGACGCCTTTGAGTTTGCTTAAAACAACTTTTATGAAACCGGGTTCGGTGGATTCCGTAATGTATACTGCGCCATTCGCGATGTCCTGTAAGAACTCTTTCAGTGGAGGATTCTTACCGTCAAATTGCGGTATGTGGTAGGTGCTTTGTTGGAGAGTCATGCACTCTAATACCGAGGCCATTGCTGCGCTAGCATCTAAATTCACTGATTGATTGGGAGGCGCGATATTAGGGTTGGGTCCGGATAATGAATTTGTGATATTCGGGTATGCTTCAGTGGTTGATTCTTCAGGGTCGTTTCCGATTGGTTCTCGAAAATTACGGTTTCGATTGTCGTTCGACATTTTGCAGATGATTCGGAAAATTCGACGTGAAGTTTCGATAGGTTATAAGTTTTATTTTTATTCTAAATAGGGCTTTGTGATCCTATGTGTGGATACTTACGAGTACAGTGCTTAATAAAAATTCGAATACATATATGCAACAACAACAACAAAAAATATACGGAAGAAAAAGGGGATTAGATAATGGCCTATTATTAAATCTGGAAATTTTCAGGCTCACAATAGGAAAATGTCGTCTTTATTATCCCAGCTGGAGCAATTCAAGAGACTCAAGGTGTCGAACTTACTAGGAATTCTCTAGTGATAACAAAAAGGAGTGAAATCGAACTTTCGCTGACGTATTAGATTTCGACGGTGCCGAAATTGAATTATTCTGAAATTTGTCCTGTTTCTGATTCTGAGTCCAATACGATAATTTCAGTGTCAGAAATTTCGTTCTCGGAAATATTCCCATTTAGGACCCTTCCAATAGGAATTTGGTTGATTTCGCGCGAGGGATGATTCTCTTCTCTATAAGCTTGTCTTCTTTGCTCAAGAGCGTCACCGATTTCCAGATCTATTATTGTGGCCTGAGGGATTCTTAGCACGTTTTCCGGTGCTGGCACTTCAATCCGTTGAACGGGTAAAACTACACACACAGGAATATTTCTCTTAACAGGGAATATCAGGGTTCGATAAATTGTTGATTGGGTGAGTGTGTCAAGGTGTTTTCTCCCGGAACGCTTTTTCTTCTTGGGTGGGTCCAGAAGAGTAGGATTCTTTTGACAGGACATAGAACAAGGAGTATTCGAACTCTCGACGTGGCCAACAGAGTCTATGACTCAACGTACGTACCACAGAGGGGACGAAATTCTAAGAAAATTCAAATCAGAAATTTCTAGTTTGAATTTTCCTCTCCCTATTTTATGGAAAAAGGTGAACAATCAATTCAATCGCTCAACGGTGACAACAGAGTCAGTGACTCAACGTACGTACTTCAGAGCGAGAGAACCACTAGGATTTTGATTGAATTAATGATTCAATCGAAACTCTGTTATATTATTCCCCTCCCGCCGGTATGTAACCTTCAAACACTGTGTTTAGATATAGAGCTCTTGAGAGAGAAAAAGAAGTACAATTGGGATGAAATTATTATTAATTGTCTTTGTATAAAAAAAATGAATAATAATAAAAAAAAATTAAACAAAACTATTATCAGTGTAGAGGTCTGTTAGATTTTGATCGAATAGAATTTTCATCTAATGGCACATAAAATAGGGAGTATTCGAACTCTCGACGTGGCCAACAGAGTCTATGACTCGACGTACGTACCACAGAAGGGACGATGTTCTAAGAAAATTCAAATCAGAAAATCTCTAGTTCGAATTTTCCTCTCCCCATTTTATGGAAAAAGGTGAATAACCAATTCAATCGCTCAACGGTGACAACAGAGTCAGTGACTCAACGTACGTACTTCAGAGCGAGAGAACCACTAGGATTTTGATTGAATTAATAGATCAATCGAAACTCCGTTATATTATTCTCCTTCCGCCGGTATAAAAAAAAATTTTTTTTTTTTTTTTTAAGAAAAATTTGGAAATCCTAACAAAAAATATTTATTGTTGGGCTAAGATTAATGGTAGAGTATACTAAATGGGTCGGAAGAAATGTGTAATATACGTGTGTCAAGAATAGAGAGATAAACAAGTTTATTATTTGGAAGTGGACGCTCCTTGAGACTCTTGTTTTGCCTGCTGGAATTTCCTCAACTCAATTTCCGCCTTGTTGAGTAGATTTTCAAAAAAGAATGAAAATTCGTCGAAATTATTTATTTCTCTGATTTTTAATTCCTGCGGGTTGAAAGTTTGGGTTGGAGCCTCGGGTGTTGTGCTGCTAAGAGGTTCCCCAGAATCACGAGGAGTCACTTTCACTTTATCCAACCTCTGGTCAAATTTTTTTCTTGCTTGTCGACCCGCACGCGATCTATGTTTGCGCTTACAATCTTGATTAGCGATAGGTGGGGACATATGGAAGAGTCCAGAAGGAAAATTTGAATTCAAAAGATAATGATAACAAAAATTGAAGTTTAAAATTTAGACTCTCTGCTAAAGAGCACAAGAGCTCGAATTTCAGAATTAACTTTCTGCTAAAGAGCACAAAAGTGAATTCTCAAAAACTCAATTTTTTGGAATAAAAGGGATTGTTTTCTTTCTGTCGAATTAAGGCTTTCTGCTAAAGAGCACAAAAGATTTAATTCTAAGATTGACACTCTGCTAAAGAGCACAAGAGTAAATCTTTAATGAAAGAAAATGTGATAAAAAAAATTGAAGTTTAAAATTCAGTCTCTCTGCTAAAGAGCACAAGAGCTTGAATTTCAAAATTGGCTTTCTGCTAAAGAGCACAAAAGCAAATTCTCAAAAACTCAATTTTTGATTGGAAAGAAGGGATTATTTTCTTTCTGTCGAATTAAGGCTTTCTGCTAAAGAGCACAAAAGATTTAATTCTAAGATTGACACTCTGCTAAAGAGCACAAGAGTAAATCTTTAATGAAAGAAAATGTGATAAAAAAAAATTGAAGTTTAAAATTCAGTCTCTCTGCTAAAGAGCACAAGAGCTTGAATTTCAGAATTGGCTTTCTGCTGAAGAGCACAAAAGCGAATTCTCAAAAACTCAATTTTTGGAAGAGGAAAGGATTTTTTTATTTTTGGAAAGGAGAGTTAATTTAGAACAAGAAATTTTTACAGATCGATAATAATGTGAATAATATAAATTATTCAAATCGGAACAAGATAAGCAGATGGAAGTGGTTGGTGAGTGTGACTGCAACGTGTAACGTGGCTAGGTACAGCGCGAGACAAAAAATCCCACCGCTGCCACCATCAGTTTGTTACGTACTAATAATTAAACTTAATATAATAAAATATTAAATCCGATTACTCGCCCGATTGAGGCTCCAAACTGCCAAATTTTAAATTTAGGAAATTTTAAATTTAATAAATCAAAATTTGTTTTTAATCTGGGATCGTATTTGCCCTCTCCTCTGACTGAGGAGGCTATACTCTTTGCACAAGAAAACCCCTTTTTCTTGAAAATGAAACTGGATGAAAAGATAAGCTCAAAAATTATCAATTTTATTTTTCCACACAGGTGTAAATAAAATACATAGAGAATTGGAACGATACCTTACATTGATTTCTTCTTAATTCTACCAGTACTAGGAGGGAGAGAGAGAGAGAAGTTTACTCCTGGGCTCCTTATTCGTCCTAGACTGGGCGGAGAGGTTTCCTATTGTTGCTCAAAACACAACTTGAGTCTTATTGGTCGGTCGCGCACAATATGCGCACACAAAAAAAAAGTACCGTTTCGCCACTTGCTTCTTGCCGTTCTTTCCAATAAATTTTGGGCTTTAAATTAGCCCGTTGAAGATTAATAAACTATGTTAAAAATATAGTTTATTATTTTATTCTACTGCTTCCGTTCAGATGAAGACTTCTATCTTTTACGTCCGCCCAAACGCGATCCCCAATTTGAAGCCCTGACCCAGATATTTTACGAATTAAATCAACTGGTCAGGTGATAAGACGCGATTGTTCCGAACCGTGGACGGGAACCATGAAAGAAAATTATATTTCTTTACTATTCTGAGGTCTGAACCCGGTCAAGACACTTAGAAGACTGCAAATTTTGGATGTTCTCGACTCGGCTCATAAACTCATCACCAGGTGAGCACGGTAGGGATTTTTGCCTATTAAGAAGATTAGGATTGGACGAAATAAAAGTGGTGAGGGTGCGTGGGAAACCATATAAATGCTGATTTTGTAATCTGACTTCATGCTGACCATTAGGTGCCATTGGATACCTTCATCCTTGCCATTATGGCAAAAGGAAGTGGCTTGCAACTATCATTTGATGCATATTCATCAAGAATTTTAGAAACGATTTTTTTGTTTCTCTCATTTCAGTTTGGGTTGAAGTATTATAGCTTGTCTGAATTTTAATTGTTATTTATGATGATTGTATTAATGAAATTGTTATTGAAACAATTATATTGTTCAGACAAGTTTTATTTGATGTCTTAAAAGCGCGTGGCTTTTGTTATGGTAGGTCAGTCGGCAAAGTATTTAGGCTCGGATGGGTGCGGGGAAGTGAAAGGGATAGGTATATGCTGGACCCCGTGCTGAGCTGCAGAGCCGGATCGTGGCAGTCATAGAATCAGATAAAGTATCTGCGTATATTTGCTTTCTTTAGTGCGCGCCTGGGCGGACGAAAGATGGAAGAAGCAAAAGCAGAAAGGTGGTTTTAACGCGAGATGCTAGCTTGAGCTGCAGGGAGATAGCTCCCTCTCTCTCTCTCTCCCTCTCTTTCGTTCTCTTTTTCCTATTCTATTCCTTACATCTCTTTTCCATTTCCTTCATCTTCCCTATTTGTTTATTCTCTTTTATTCGTGAGATGATTTTCGTGTGGTAGGCATGCAGTACACATATATATATGTATATATATGTACATATATACACACGTGCATGTCACATTAATTTCAATGCGTGCAACATAGTTTGATTCGCAAAAGTTATCCCATTCAGAACCCATATCGAAAAGCCTCTCGTACATGGCTACATGGGTTTTGAATGAGGATAACTAATCGTCCTGAAATTTATAAATTGGGATTTTGACGCTCTTGAAAAATTTCTTTCGAGTCGTACATTATATTTAATCGCTTCTCCTTACTCTTATTCGTAGCGGTGGGACGAGCGTGTTACATAGCATCTCGATCCACTTCTACCTTCCCCGCGCTCTCTCATTCTTAATATTCTGCGCTCTCTCATTCTTACACTTTTGCGCTCTCTCATTCTTCACTCGCATTCGCCTCGAACCAACTCGCCACCCCAGAAATGTTGAGTCGCGGTGGTTATCAGGAAGGCTCAGGTTACGAGCGATTCAAGTGTAGACTTGCTTCATTCTAACTCATGAACTAATGTCAGCATTAGAAATAATATTTTATACCGACATTAATTCAGGGAAAAGATTTTATTTAATTGATTCGCACGTAACAATCAATACATTCTACCGATCGATCAGTTTAAATTTCCTATTACATATTTAAATATTGAAAAAAGAGACAAAAACAGGTTTTTACAAGCTAAATCAGTAAATACTACATATAAAATATACATAAAATACATAAAACACACACACACATACACATACAACAAAACAACAAGAACACATCAGATTCGTGGATGATACGGAGAATTCCGCAGTCCTGGAAACGCCCGATGTCCTCTAATCACTGGCCGACAGCAGTAAATTACCTCACGCCGCGGTACTGAAAAAGACAAATAATTAATCAAAAATCTAAAATTTGGAAAGAAAAAGGGTAGTACCAAACAAAAAAAAAGGAAAGGAGTTTAATTACCTTCGTAACTAGCCAGTAAGGATCCACAGGAGCATTGAACAGGCTCCGACGTCAATATCCTCACGTTTCGTCCACAGCGACAGAACCTATCTTCGGTACCCTGGACGCTGAAAAACAAACAAAGAAGTATAAGGAAATGAACCAATAAATCAAAATGTATATACACAACAAATAATAATAAAAATAATGACAGGAATAAGAAAATGATATTTACCCAAGACAAATGTCAGAAGGAACCGAATGGCAGCAAACTCGGCGATGCTGCGCAGGCAAGGGCGAGACGTCCTCCACAACCAGTTGATTCAACCCTTCTACTATGTGAAAGAACTCCCGACAAGCCTCCGCCAGAGTGTGCAGATCAACATGCACACTTCGCTCGAGTCCACGGCTTGCTCCGCCACTTGGCTGTTCTCCTGACACCAGTTCCTGCGTCAGGAACCATAAAAAACGCATCCAAGGCACCAAAGAGGAGGTTAAGTTGTACACCTGCCTCATAGAGCTGGCAGGTGGAATCTGAGGCGCACGAACATAAGAACCTGAAAAGAAAAAAATGAATTTTAATTAATTGCACATATGGATAAGAAGAAACTAAACAAAATTAGCAATAAAAACAACGACATTGGAATCCAGAAAATAAATTAAGAGCAACAGCCACACACATGTCAACAGATCCCTACGAAGAACCCTTGAAGTCCTGTGTGACGAGCATCCAACCTATGGACTACCGTGAAGTCCGAAACAGACACAGACCATCCAAAAATGTCGGAACAACAAGCCGCGAAGGTTGACAGAATAGTATCCGCCCTGACACCCCAAACAGCAACGTGGTAAATCCCTAGGCGCTCCTCTATTGACGAAATGCGCAGAAATAAACTATCCGATCTCGAAACGCATCGCCCAGCATCAGTCGAGAAATCAAGGAAATTTATATATGAATCTAAAGAACTGCCAGAAGAAGACGCGTCTCCCCCGTTGACCGGATATTGCTGAGCCACATCATCCAGCAAAGATAGATCAAAATCAGCGACGGCCTCTTCCAATCCAGGAACGTCCATCATTCGGCCCGAGAAGTAACAAAAAAAGGGAAACAACGAAGGCACTCGCGAAGACACTTTTGAGAAATGATTGGAATAAACCGAAGCTATTATATAACACACCCCACTTAACGAAACACATAAAACAAAAGGAAGGAGAAGATCACTCACCTAGATCACGAGGTACCCCACGATCCGCCAAAAGATTGTAGGGCAAATGAGAATTGTTTTCGATCCAAAGAGAGTAGGAGATGGTGGCTGACCCGCTCGAAAACGATCCTTGGTTCTCCATGGTTAATTATTAACTGACAGCTAAAACATCTTCGACACAAAAGAGTGCAGCTGCCCATCTCACAAACTGATGATGATTACAAAATCTTACTATGCACAATTGGAACTGAAGAAATTAATAAACTAAATTATGAAGAATATGAGACAAATGCAAGGAAAAGTATCACTTACCTGAATCGCTTGGGACTTCTGGATGACATAAGACACGATACACTAGACATAACAAAAATACACTCATTTCACAGAATCCGCAGAAATATAGAAAACGATAACTTGCGAAAAATAAGATTAAATTCAAACAAGAATAAGGAAAATAAACTGATCGTTATTAAAAATAAAATGAGATACGAGCGTCAATCGCCAACTAATTACTAACTTTTGTCATCGAGGACGATGACTATTCTAAGGAGGGAGGACTGTTACATCCCGTAAAAATTAATAAAAATTTAAAATCGCGCCTACAGCAAGGCAACCCGGCACAGAACCAGGCGATTGACGAACGTAAATCACATCACTGCGATGATAACTACTTGTCGATAGGATAATTACCTGAGATCGACAAAGCAGTTGAGTTGCATAAAATAGGAAAACTACCTTACCGTCGGTAATGTAGAGAACCAAGCCAATAAAACATTAATAATTATTTAATGAAAATAACAATAATATTCACTATTGTTAAGAACAGCCGTTAAATGATCGATAATAATAATCAAACAACAGCACATAATAATTAGCGATAACCAATAATGGATAATCAATCAATAATAACAATCACATTATTGGGGATACGCAAATTAGCTTAAATAATATTTTAGAATATAAATACCAAAAATTGATGTATTTCATAAATACTATAAGAATATAAACCAAGTTGTAAAATAATAGATGAGTCAGTGCAATTATGACCTAGTAGAATTGCACCGACCTGTCAACATATATATATTAAGTAACATAGCTGAAAAGACGAAAGAAAGAGAGACCGCACCAAGCGTCAATGGACTTTGATCCCGATAGTATGACCTGCGTGAGAACTAGCCGCGAGTTCACGTGTTTACGCGACTGTCAGCAAGCATGGTCATCGACACTGCCGCCGGACGCGTGCCGATCAACAATTTATCATTGTACGTGCCGATCTACAAATTAGCAACGTACGTGCCGATCTACAAATTAGCAGGCAGTCTCCCAATATAGGAATAATCAATAATATATAAACCCCAGATTTACCTCTGAAGGTTGTCTTTTCGCTAGTAGCTGTTCAGTCTTCAAGATCTTAACGTCGGTAATCACTTCGTCCGCAAGTCATACTGTCGGTGTCAATTGACCCTTCGATATTCGTAATTTCATCGGTATCATACACAAGGATTACCTCGGTACTTGGTAAACATAATCCCTGGTCCTTAAGTGGTGCAAGTCCGGTGGTCGTGAGTTAATAAGTGCCGTTAAATACGTGTATCGTCGTATTAAGTCGAGTTCTGAGAGTTAAATCTACAGAAAACGAACTTAACCAGTGTTAAGCAAGCAAGTTGGATTGTCTGATACGCTTCCTGTACTACTTGACTAGCACTACCTAACTCCAGCCAGGATTGTGCCGTTATCCAGCTATCAACAAGGAGAAATATGCGACAAAACTCTTTCTCTTGCCTTCTCAAGCAAGGAAAAAGCGTAAGTTATATATATAAGCATCTCAAAACTTATTATATTAACTATAACGCCAATTGTAGTGCGTGAGTTGTATACCTAGGCATCTCAAAACCTAGTATATTAGCATAAAACGTACAAGTTACATATATAGGCATCTCAAAACCTGTATTAATAACTTGTAGACGCACACACTTAAACGCGGAAGTCACATATATAGGCATCTCAAAACCTGTATTATTGACTTATATAGACCCACACTTTTATTGCGTGAGTTATACATATAGGCATCTCAAAACCTGTATCATTGACTCATAAACGCATAAACTCTTTAACATTGCCTTCTCATCCTGAGAAGTAGTATAAGTCATATACATAAGCATCTCAAAACTTGTTGTATATCTATCTTTTAATTAAACTTTAAACATGTGGTTTCACGAGATCTTTGCCCTTCGCGGCTGACATCGCGTCCTACCCTGGTCGGGAGGCTACTACTCCTCCCTTGGCTAGTCTATCGGAAATATCCACCAGGCGCCGGTCGCAGCCCATTCACTCAGCAATCCATTTATTCTGGTATGTGTAGGTGTCAGTATCATGCTTGTGGTTGTGGTGTGACCGGGAGAGGGCATGCGGGAAGTTCAGCGCGACCGCCGCAGGCGCATTTGGGGCGATACCCCGATTAAGGGGCCCCCGCATTCACTCCGGGTCCATTCATGCGGCATCAAGGGACCTGTTCGAGGTCCCCTGATGCTTTTGCTCCACACCGCGTCCTCACGCGCTTGAAGGTATCGGGAACCATTCCAACACGTGCGCCCGGCAGGCCCACCGCTAGGGAAAGCCTGTCTATAGGGCCCCCTTGACGGCCATCCTGACGGCGACAGCCCAGCCACTGGCAGAGTCCTTTCGGCTACTACCGTTGGTGGGCTGCAGGACGCGTCTGCTCCGTGCGTGACCTCACACACTCCTCTGGGCGAGACGCCCCCCCCCCCCCTCCGCGAAACGCGCTCTCGGGTGTTGGCTGTGTTGCGTTCAGTGTCGCTGTAAATGTGTTGTGTCATGTTGCTGTCTGTGTGCCCCCTCCTCCTTTCTCATCCGGGCTTGGGACCGGCAATTGCGGAGTTGGTGTGGGTGTACTCACATCTTCTCAAGGGCTGTGTAAACCCGTGCTACCAGGTTTTTAGGTAGACTTAGTCGCAAGGGTCAATGACATTGTTTGTATACATAGATAAGTAATAGAGTAATTAGAATAAGTTTGTTGTACATAAATGGTACTTATGATTTGTTTATAATTCTATTAATCTTTATATTTAAACATTGTTTTTGTTTATAAAATAACATAATAATAATAATACTGATTTGAATAGTTATTAAAAAGAACGTATTTCATAATTAATTGCTGATCGTTGATTAACATCAAATAAGAATATTAACAATAATGATAATTATTATAAACATTATCATTATCAAATTTGAAGTAACATTATTGTTATATAATATTTGTTCTACTTTTAATAACAACATGAAATAATTATAATAATAGTAATTGATAATTATTGCAAATACAAAAATTAAAGTAACATTGTTATTATTTAATATTTGTTGCATTTTGCCAATTATTCTTAATAACAATATAAAATAATAATAACAGTGATTAATAATAATTTTAAATACAAAGGTTGAAGTTATATTGTTGTCATATAACATTTGTTGCATTTCGTTAATTGTTATTATTAACAATAGTAATAAAAATAGTTAATAATTATAAATGGTAATATTTGTTGTAATTAATATTTTAACAATAAAATCAATTGTTTAATGATATTTAGTTAATAGTAATAGTGAAATTATTTATAAAAACAATTTGATCTATCTGGCAACAATATTTATAACAACAATAAAACGTGTTATATTGTATAATAGCATAATAGTATTATATAATTATAATATATAATATAACTGTCATGGATACGTGACACCTCCTCCCCTAAATTCGATCGTGGAAGTGATAGAATAGAACTGTAACGATCGAATTCTCGGAAGAGGAAAAATAAAAATGAGTTCATTAGTTTCCTGAAAAAATATTGTTATAGGATAAGAGGTGTCTCGCATATGATTCCTATCGAAATATTATTTGTGAAAAGTTCATATGTATGCAGTCGTAATTTACGTTTAATAACAGATATATATATATATATAATATTTTAATTGAGTCGCAGGTTTTTATTTCTCGTGGGTCCTTTACATGTATAAATCAAGTGACCTCTTTGATAGCACTTCTCGCAAGCCCCAGTCCATTTATATAATCTTTTCCGATTTTCAAAGTTTTTTGGGCTGCTTCCTAACCCGTTTTGATGGCTAAAAACATAGTTTTTATTTAAGAAACCTAATAGTTTACGTGCTGCGTCATGCTTAGTTTGTTTTTTATTAGTAGATCGTTCGCTAGTGCATGTGTAGTTTATACAATCTTTAATTACCGTACAATTAGCAACGAATGTAGGAATATCATTGAAATATGTAGACGTAATTTCGTAGTTTGGACCTATAAAATCATATTCTATGCTTAACTCGTTAATTAGTTGCATAGGGCTAGTGACGGTGGCAGCGTTTATTGTTCTAAATGGCACTTCCATTCTTTCTGAAACATATAGAAAATATATTTGCAGAAAAAGTAGAAGTTGCTTATTTTATATATTTCTTTAACGAGTAAATTATAAGGCTGCAGTGCATGTTAACGAAGCTTATATTAAATCGTATATTTAAAGGAGGTAAGTAAATTCTCTTTTATTGTTTTAATCTCTTTCTAGTATAATAGTAGAAGCTTCGGAATCATACTCGTATTTAAAAGGTTCGTGATCGCTGTCTGGATCTAATTCGGAGTCTGTATCAGGTTCCGAATCAGATATTACTTCATCATTTAGAATTGTGTTATTTAAATAAGATATGCATTCATTACAAAGATTGGCCCTTTTTCGTACAAAACATATTTGTTTCTCACGCATGTAGCAATTTATATCAGAAATATTTTTAAATGGTATGCAACTACGAAGGAAGTCGCCTATATAAGGTAAGTTCTCCTGGGGGATTTCTTTTTAAAAACAATATTCGCATAGTGGCTTTAAAGTGATTTGATGCATAAGTGTTATGCCATTAATGTCGAGGCTACTGCAACAAAAATAATCAGAATTCTTTGTTTGTCTTGATGCAATCATTGTATTTTCCTTTGCGGCTTGGGGGGTGTGTGTATTCAAAGGCAGCATTTTCCTGTGAGAAAATATCATGTTTAAGTCATAATAACGACAACAAAAATTCGTTTTATGTGCTTAAATCGTAATTAAAGGAATGGACCTCTACTAGAAAGAAAGGCTACATACAGATACATTTAAAAAAAAAATTTTTTTGTTTTTTCATGCCACTATTAAAAGAAAAAGTATTTAGGAGCATTCAAGTATTCAAATTCATGCGTACTGAGGATACTTAATACTTTTCTTTTACATATTTTCTATAGTACATGCGTTATAAGATGAATTTTTATATTTCCATTTCAATTCCATTTTGTATGAGACTGATTGTCTAAGAACTTATCGATGCATTGAGTACATTGAAAGGCTGTACAACAAATGGATATTATTTTGATGTTACAAAAGAAACAGACTGTATTAAATCGACGTATTTGTCCGATTGAATGCCAAGTGTTTCGACGTTCAAAGCTTTCTTTTTCATAATCTGACAATTTGAGGTAACAATGTTCACAAATACGCATTGCCGAGTGAGTTGATTTTACATAGATCAATGGTGTATTTTCGTCTAATTTGAAACATTTGGTGATGAATAGTATGTCATAAGTTTCTAGGTGATGTTCTAAGCAAATACCGTTGAAAGATTTTTCGTTTTCAGGTATTTCTTGAGGAGGTTTCATGATTCTAAAAATGATAGAAAGAGAGAAAATATTTGGTTATAGGGAAGTTACTAGTCTGAGTGAAAAAAGGTTACTGATGTATGATGTTACTGCTTCTAGGATTTATGATGATGACATCTTCTTTTTGAAAGGTATTTACAGTGTGATAATTGGGGTTTCTAAGAGGTATTTACAGTGTGATAATTGGGGTTTCTAAGGTTGTCGTTTTTTTGGTCAGTTTGAAAAATTTAGAAGGGTTTAAATCAAGAGGTTTGTGTGTTTTTATGTATTAGAAGTAAAAATAGGGAAAGTTTTTGGAGAAATGAAGGTCGAAAGGGTTAACTTTGAGGGTGAGAAGAGTGCCAGTCGATGTTTAGATCCTTTGAGTAAAATATGGAATCGTTTTAGAAGGAAAATATTGTAAATAAGTTTTCGGAATTTTTCTAAAACGAATTTTTATTGTCGGATGATATTGATTTTGATTCCTTGATTGGTTTTGAGGTTCCAGAGTTTAGTTTGAGGTTTTGCGAAAGCGGGGAAAATAGTGAAGTGTGTGTAGATAGTGACATGTGGGCTGATTTAGATCGAACGTTCTTTGGGGAATCAGAAAAAGACGGCGAGACTCTTGATGAGTTAATACTTTTTAACGCGAATGAAGGACAAGAGAAAGGTGTTGAAGAAAGTGTAAGTGCTGTGCATATGGATGTTGATGAATCTATTAGTGAAAATAGAAATGCTAAGGATAATGAAGCTGTAATGTTTCAAAGTCCTTGCTGATTTCTGTTCTTTTATTATAAGCCTTTTGAAACTGAAGAAATGTAAATAATTGTTGTTCAAGGGTAGATAGTGAAATAATTTCATTATTATTCCAAGAACTGAATAAATTTTCTAGTAGTGAATTTGAATTTAATGATAAGTTGTGAAGGTTAGGGGCAATTTTATATAGTGAAGTTGAATGGCCTGTAGTGGGGGTAATTTTTAGAAGAGATTTTGATTTTGTGTTAATCTGTGGCAAGACTAAATTAATTGCTTCAATGATGCAATCGGAATGTGATTGTAGAATACCAGCGTTATTGACAGTAATCTGAGTGGAAATTTTTTGTGGACAATGGATTCGAATTTTCATAGGAAAAGGAGTGGAGTATAAGCATCCTTGATAAAATTTAAGTCGAGTCCATTGAATGTTTTTAGTTATTTTTAGATAGAATTGGCACTGATACAGTTTATTTTCTGTAAGGAGTGCTGTTTCACAAATTTGGTTGCTTATTGTGCTCCATTCAGGGGGAGTGAAAGTACAAATTTTTCCAATTTGTGTTGAATGACAGGTATCATAGAGATAATCGTCGAAGGTAAAATAAGTTTGTTTGTCATTTGAAAGTGCCAAATAGGAAATTTTAGATTTGATAAAAATGGATGTAGTCAAATCTGAATTAAATGTGTGATAGATAGGGATTGAATAGGGTTTGAATACTTGATATTTCTTTTCTGATATAAATGAAAGAGAGAGTGAGATAACTAATTTGTTCTCATAAAAGAAAAGTTGAACTTTAGAAAATATTAGAAGTTCAGAAAGAGTGAGGTCGTTTGCAGTTTGATATGGAGAACTTATGGATGCTAGATTCCTGATTGAATTGTAAGGGATTAAAGACAGTAGAGTAGGATGCCAATTACCATTAATTGCAAAAGCTAAATTAGTTGATAGCTGTTGGATACTGAGAATATAATGGTATGTAGCGTCTTTGATGTTAGTTATCCATGATACTTCGAACATTTCGTACAAAGAATCTGTTGAATTTGGAAACTTCAGATGCCAGTTTTTAAATCTAGCAATTGTGTTTTTGGCATGGGTGATTTTTTTACAAGTATCTGTTAAAATGGAACGAAAAATATAAATCTGTTTTTCGTACCAGTCAAAGGTATTCAATTTTTGCATTTTGATAAGTGCTGTTTTAAAATTTAGAAAATCATCTTTCAATGTGATGTCTAAAGTATTTTCTAGAATTAAGGAAATCTCGTTCAAAACTGATTTTATTTTTCTTTCTTTAATTATTATTTGTGCTGTTATTTCATTGAGAATGCAGTTATTTTGACAATGGACAGTCAGTTCTTTGAAAGTGTCAAGTATTTCGTATCCAAAATTCAAAAAGCTTAATATATTGATATAAGAAAGAAGATGCCAGCTGCCAGAGGTAAAAGTTATATTGTCTAATGGCTCGAAATAAATACTAGAAGCGTTTGAGATAGAAGTTATAATGAAATTGTCAGCTTCATAAGATTGTATAGGATTTAATTTGATGATTATGATGAGAGTACAAATCCTCAACATGTCGCTTCTCGAGTTCCTAGAATAAAAGGGTCTTTTTACCATCATTTTTATTGGTGACAGCATGCAGAGAGATTAACTAAACAAAAGTAAAGAATTAGATTAGTAGTCATAATTACACACATATACCCATGCTATTAAAAATTAAAACTAAAATAAAAGTGTCGTGCGTAAGAGATTCATTCTTATCGTTTAACAATTGTAATAAGGATTTGATGGTCTAAATCCACATTTCATGCATTTTTTATAGGAATTTGTAGGTGATTGGTTGTATGAGGTTGAAGGTTGAGGAATTGGGTGGATTGGTAAGTTATGCCTGATTCTTTTTTTGAAAGGCAGATTATTTATTTGTTTTATATTAGAACGTCCATTTTTGTTTGATTGTGAAAGTGGATTGGTTTTTAAAGAATTGGATTCTAAATTTACAGTTAAATTTTGAAAGTCATTTTAAAGATTATTAGTTTTTCCTGTTTCTATTTTCTTAAGTATAGAATGTATGAGTTTACAAGCTGCTTGATCTTTTGCTTGTTTTGGTGTGCTGCCATTTCCGCTTCCTTTCATTTGATCAGTTTGATCAGATGTATTTGAATATTTTATGCGAAAAGTTAACATTTGTGGTTTTGAGATTCGGGATTTTTTACAAGTATTTTGCAATTCTTCAAAGGCATTTAATTGGAAGGGTTGATAGGAATTAGAGACTTGGGCTTCTATTTTCGGTATCATTTTCAATAATGTTTCTGTGACATGCTGCTTTGTTACTTCAGGATCATATCCCAGCCCAGTTACTTTTTGTTTTTTATACTCTGCTGTGACTTCAAAAAATAATTCATTTTTCTTATCCTTTTTTAATTTATAAGAGTAGTTCATGCTGAGTGTTTTTTTTAAAGTGAAAAGTTTGAGGTATATTAGATAGTTCTGTTAGTTCACAGTGTCGATATAGGCTGGATGTTTCGTTTTTCTTTTGTTTACCTGTTTTAATGTTTTCTTCTAGTAGATGTGTAGATATATCGGGTGCTGAAGGATTTGTATCGAGTGATTCTTGTTGTTGGTCCTGTGCTCCTTGGTTTTCTCTACCTAAATGTAATAGAAGGTTAGTTACGGAGTCCCAAATAGCTCCTATTAAGTGAAATGACCAGCCAAAACAGTGTAAAGTGCATAACCGTGAATTACGACATCAATTATTATTTTAATGCCTCTTATGATAATGATTACTCCTATAAATCCTGCGCTAACTGTGCCGAAATTCGAGAATACTGTCCATATTTTTGTCCAAGTAGAGTGAGCAATTTTTTCAATAGTTTCCTCATCTAAAAGATTCATTAACGAGATTCCTTAATTTAAGGTGGATTGACCCATGATTCCGCGAGCTAGTGTGTTGAGGACCATCGGTTTTTCCGCGGGGAACATTATATGATCGCGCAGTTTGTTTAAATCCGATTGAGAATATATTCCGCTTGTTGCAAGATGAGCCGGATTTGTATATCGCCATGAGGATTTTTTCCAAGGTTTCATTATTTCTGGGGGTGAAGATTCGATTGGATTTGGAATTGATTTATACCAAGCATTTCCCAAAAAATACATAATTGGAACAAAAGAGTTACAACTTGTTTGAGTGCCTTTGTTTTTTATGATGTGAGTTCTTGGTGTAATAAAAGAAGTCTAATTTCCTTTATAGATTGGTAGGTGTAAATAACATTCTTCTGTTTTGCGATATTGAACCTCAATTGGGATGCATTTAATTATATGCACAACATCTCCTGCAATTATTGACATGTAAACTGGACCTTTCATTAAATGATAAGCAAACTCATCAGGAGCTTAAGTAGCTAAAATTAAAGTATTTTTAAAAACTTGTTGCTCTAATTTACATTTTTGAGTTAAAACATCGTGATATAGTTTGTTCACTTCATTACGAATGGGTCGTTCAATATATACAAATTTTGAATTGATGTATGTAAATAAATCCATATTGTGGACAAGTGGTTTCTTGTTTAGAAGCGTTGAGGATCCTGGTGTGATTTCAAGTATCAATAAGTTTGGATGTTCAGTTCTAATCATTAAAAGATTACAGACTTGATTTTTTGCTTTTTGTGTTAAAACGAAAGTTATGTCTTGAGTTGTAAGTGAATAAAAATGTTTGGGCTTTGTGTTTCATTATCCTGAGTTTTATTCGCGTAAGCTTTATATAATATTTCATATTTATTTAAATTGCAAATGTCATCAGGCAGAGGATTCCAAAAGGTTTGTCCTTCTTCCATGTCGACACAATGCGATTCTGAAAGTGGACATGTTATTCCTGATCGTAAGTGTATTTTATCTGTATTTGAATTCACGTTAGCATAGTATTCTTGAAGTGTGATTTTTAATACACCTTGAACGATTACGTTATTCCACGTTCCAAAAGGATCTGAATATTGAGTTCCAGAGCAATCTCCATTCATAGCCAAAGATCCGACTAGTAGTACGCTGTGATAAGATGTTTGATTAATTTTTTAATTTGAGATTTGTAGGTTTTGGCCCAAGGATATTGTACCCGATGAGTGTAGTGTATCACATTGTTGGTCTATTAGTTACTTTGTCCATTAGTTACTGCTGAAATGTGTGAATGCATTCCACAGTAAGATATAGTACGTCTAATTTCGATCTTGCATTGTCTTACTTGGATGAGTGTAAAATTACTTATTACTAAGGTTGTCAGTTTTTTCTTTCCGGACCCCATGTCTAGACAAGGATTTTTCTAGTTAACAAATTTTTATTCATTTTCAGAAATAAAATTTATTTGTTCACTGATTTGTTATTCTTATTTGTATTGGGTATAATAAATACTTTTTCAATACTTATTCAATGAGATCCAAAATTTCTGCTAATAATCCTTGTCCAGATTGTCGTAAACTTAGTATAAAATTGTGGTATGCAAGTGGACCACGAGGTTTTATTGCGAGTATTATGTCTTCTATAGTTGATGGATTTGTTATATCATAAAGCCATAGTGGAATGTTATGATCATCTCGGTTGAAGATTTTATTTCTTATTAGGAATGGCCAATTTGTTACTATATCTATGTTGTTGACAAGAAGATCGCAATATTTATCTATTCTTTTTTGATTGATGGGATCCATTGAGTAACGATATCTCAAAGTAGTTTCCAATTTAGTCTACTTTATTTAATCGAGCACGTTTTAGTCGATTAATATGTACTACTTTTGGCTTATTTTTAATTTGAATTTTAACATTGCCTTTTCCTAAAACTTCTAAAATTTTATAAGGACCAGAATATTGATTTTCAAGTTTTTTAGGTTTCGGACCACTTAGTAAAAATACTTCTTCATCAACATTGAAATTTTGTGGGCTTATATTTCTATCGTAGTATTTTTTTGATTTTTCTTTTGCTGCAATAAGATTATCTGTAGCAATTGCTCTTATTTCATGAAGTAGGGTTACTAATTTAATCAAGTAATCATCATATGTTTCTAGTTTTTCATGTTCTGGAAGGGGTTCGCTTGAAGGTTGTCTGGCTAATTTACCAAAAACTAATTCTTATGGACTGCAACGAGTTCCTTCATGAATGCTTGTATTGTAAGAAAATGTAGCTAGTTCTATCTAGTCATCCCATTCAGAATTTTTACTAACAAATTGTTTTAAATATTCAGCAAGTACATGATGAGATCTTTCCAAAGATCCATTTGATTGTGGATGAAAAGCTGTTGTTTTGAATTGACGAATTCTAAATATTTTGGCTAATCTTCGGATAAGATTACTTAAGAAATTTTTTCCATGATCAGTAAGAACTGCTCTAGGTGATCCAAAAATACATATAAATTTCTTCACAAAAGCATCTGCTATACACGGAGAAACTTTTCATTGTAAAATCTAGTATTATTATATTTATTTTTACTAAAAGTCAATAGGAAGCGAGGATATAGTAACAAAACTAGTTTTATTTACCACAGCGTTAGGAGGAAATACTTTTTCTGAACCAACTGTAAATATAGTGCAACTTTATAAATTACCATTGAGAGTTGCAAAGATTAATATCTTTGATGGCAAATTGAAACTAGAAATAAGTGATACCTATATAAATAAAAAGTAAAACTATCTATGCGAGAATTGGTCTTTTGAATAATATAAATTGCAAAATAGTTTAGAGAAATTACCATTGTCAATAGTAATGAACAATGAAGAGAGAAAGACTTGAATATTTTGCAATCGAATACATTATATATTGGAATAGTATATTGTCAAAATTCCCATTGGAAATATTAAATTTACTGCCGAGTGACGTCAGATACGCCGAACGTTTCTGATATTACCCGAGGATCGCTCCATGTGCTCGTTATGATTATTTGTCGGTAGCCGATATAGTAATATATTTTTTTACATTTGAATATGGCGCCTTTCTAACTTACAATTTTTTCTAGCAGAGGGACTACTGAGCTTTTCCTCACAAATCGTAAAAGGTTCCGCAGTTCAGTATATAATGAAGTTGCTACATTGTAATTGACAATATTGACATATCACTGCGATGCGTTTATGAATGTGTGCGTTGTGCAGTTAGGTTAAGTTGCGTTGAATTAGTATTTGAGCGTGAATTCTTATGCTTATTATTTATATTGATATATATATATATATATATATATATACGTGTATGTGTATGTAAATATGTAACTATGTTTATAAATACTCTCTCTCTATGTAGGTCACAAAATCTAATAAGAACTATGGTAAAATTTACTAATGACTGATGTTTTTATATCATGGAGGTGCAATTATTTCCTATTTTCGATAGGAAAACTTATAAATATGGTTCCACTATCTCCAAAAGACTATGGTAATTCGGTTAGACAGAAGATGTGACTTTACTATTGTCTTTTGTAAACTTAACATTCTTTTTTAGCAATGAATGAAACATTTATTGGGTTTACTTCAATATAATTTGTTCGATGTGTCGATTACGATTTTACTATTTCAATTAATAAAATTTGCTTTTGTTTTTAGGCATAAGTACAATTATATCACCATTTTCTCCAATATTATTAGTAACTCCATTGTTTAATATTCAAAATAGTAATTTCTAAAAAAGTGACGTTATATCCTCGTTTCCTATTGACTTTTAGTAAAAATAAATATAATAATACTAAATTTTGCAATGAAGAGTTTCTCCGTGTAGTACTTGTGAGAGAATTAGGAAGCGGTATTGCTAATGAGTACTTAGTGAAGTTATCTTGAATTGTTAATATATATTCATTTAATTTTTGTGTCACAGGCAATAGACCTACAATGTCCATAGAAACTTTTTCAAAGGCAGTTCCAGGAGTATCAGTTATTATCATAGGTTCTTTTGTTTTTACGCGTACAAGTTATTTTAATTGACATTTTAAACAAGTTTGAATATATTTTTGAATATCTAGTTTCATATTTTGCCAAAAATAATTTAAAAGTATTCTATTGAAAGTTTTAGTAACTCCTTTATGTCCACCTAAGGCCGATGAGTGAGCTTCTTCGATTAATTGAGATTGTTGTTCTTTAGCTGCATATTGTGTAATTCCATTACATATTATGATTTTTATTGGTGAGTCAGAAAAAGCTAATTTTATGGTACTTAAAATCTCTTCCCATAGAATATTTTTAATTTCAGGTGTTTTTGCTATACTAATTGTGCGTAATTTAAGGTTTTTTGCTTTTGAGTGAAGTGAATTAATTGATAGCTTAATATTCTTCAATGTATCACTTAAATTTTCTTTCAATTCAGATTCTATTGGTAATGCTAAGTGGTACTGTAATCCTCTACGAAATTCTTGTGCATGACCTACGCAAAGGTTTTTAAATTGAGGTAACTCGTTACGTTTTAGCAAAATTTTAGAACCATTATTTCGCGGTTCGTTTTTGGTTGAAATAAAATAAGCATAATTGTCCTTACGCATTGTGAGTTGATCTCGACATTCGATTATATTGCGGTTTATCGTTAAGTTTATAACCCGCAGGTCCTTTTCAGCGGGGGGCGGTTCTGGTGGAGGTCGATTTTCTAAGTCTTTAGATGCTACATTTTCGTTTTGTGAATATAAATCATCATTAAATTTTTCGTGAATTCTTTCTTCAGTATTTTTTAAATGTTGATTCTTATATTGTAGAGAATTGTCTTCCGTTAAAATATCGGATTCATTAGAAAAAGAATCCGAATCTGTGTTTTCTCTGATCGAAGGATTTTGATTAAATTCATAATCTGAATCAATTGCATTTACATCTTCTTCAAGATTATCATTTTCTTTTCCTTTCTTTTTCTTTATCTGAGGTTTGTTCTTATTTTTGATTAACATTTTTGGTGTATTCTTTCTTGGTCTGCCTCTTTTTCTTCCAGATATAGGCACTGGTATAGTTTTATTTTTGATAATTTTTCGTTTTTCTTTTCTTTCAGGAGGTTCGTCGTCGCTTTCTTCCACTTTTTCTTCATTTGAGTCTGAAAAATCTTTATATGTTGGCTGGTTATATATTTTCACATTTTGTATCCTTGCTTGATTTCGAGTCAATATTGCATTTATTTTTGACTCGAGTTTTGGATTTTGTTTTTGCTTCAATTTTGATAATATATATGTGATTACCAAATTTTCGGTTTCGTCTTCAGAACTTGAATTTTGATTGGAGGATTGTTTTTCCTCGAATTTTGAAGAATTTGTGGCTACCGCAGGTTCGGGCTCGCTATCAGAATTTTTGTCGTTAATATATGTTTGTATTAAATTGAAAGGATTTCTATGTTTCGTAGAATTTGTAGATTTTTTAGATTTTGTCTTCGTCTCATAATTTTCTTCTTTAGCATTTTCTTTGATTAAATATTTTGAATCATTATTGTTTTTAGATTCAAAGGTATTTGTTTTATTTTCAGTTTCTTTAATATTTTCGAGTGGATTTCGAGATAATGCATTAGCATTAACATTGTTTTTCCTGCTTTATATACAACATCGAAATCATATTCGGCTAATTTAAATCTCCATCTCGTTACTCGGGAACAGGGGTCTTTAGAATTTTGGAACCATACTAATGGTTTATGGTCGGTTGCTAGAGTAAAACGTCTGCCGTAAAGGTAAGGTCGAAAGTACTGAACTGAGTAAACTATTGCTAGTGCTTCTTTTTCATAATTGTCGAATTTTCTTTCACTGTGTTAAGTGTACGAGAAGTATAAGCTATCGGTTTATCTTGTCCTATTTTTCCTTGAGAAAGTATGCCTCCTATCGCATATCTGGATGCGTCTGTAGTTAATATAAAGGGTTTGGAAAAAGCGGGTCGCTGCAGTAAAGGTTCTTCGCATAATTTTTGTTTTAATATTTCAAAAGCTACTTGTTGTTTTTCAGTCCAAACAAAAGGTGTATCCTTTTTTTAAAGTTGTGTCAAGGGACTCGCAATTTTAGAGAAATTTTCAATAAATCTTCTGTAATACCCGGCTAAACCTAAAAATTGTTTAATATTCTTTTCATTTTTTGGTCTTGAAAATTCTTGTACAGATTTTATTTTTTTAGGGCCGGGTCTAACTCCGTTTTTGTCTATAATGTGTCCTAAATAAACTACCTCAGGTCTGAGAAATTCACATTTATCAGGTTGTAAATGTAAGTTACTTTTTCTAAGTCGATTCATAAGTTCATCGAATTTTGCTTCATGTTCTTCTAATGTATCTGCATATAGAACAATATCATCTAAATAAACAAAAAGTTGGGTTCCTTGTAATCCCGTTAATACTATATCCATAAGTCTTTGGAATGTCGCTGGCGCATTTTTTAATCCAAAGGGCATTCTATCAAATTCGTAGTGTCCAAATGGAGTTGAAAAAGTTGTTTTATGTGAATCTTTAGGATCCATGGGGATATGATGGAATCCAGTGGCTAAATCAAAGACTGAAAAATATCGTGCACTTCCGAATTGATCTAAAATATCAATAATGTTTGGTAATGGATAAGAGTCTCCGATCGGTATGTCATTTAATTTCCTGAAATCTAAAACCATTCTCCACTTTTTTTGACCATGTGAATCTAGTTTTTTAGGTACAATAAATACTGGTGTATTATACGGTGATTGAGAGCGCTTAATTATTTTATTTTTTAAAAGTTCATTAACTTGTTTCATTCAAGTGATCTAAACGAAGTAATTCTTTGATTATTTTAATTCTATTTCCTCCTGTGATTTTATAAAATTGAGATATTATTTGTTCCGTGTCACTAAAATTTATAAATTTGTCTATTAATTCTTCAGGGGATTTGTTATGACTCTTGTTCGTAAAAGTGTTAATTTAATTTGTAGTTGGTTTAATTAAAGTACTACTCATTGTGATTTCTTCAAAATCTTCTAGCATAACTATAGGCGTTTCTATTTCTATAGGTATAGAAAGTATGTTTGCTACTTTTATATAGGCTTTTCCACCATGATTTTTGACAACAGCATTTCCTGCACATATTCCTTTGTTCAAATTAAGTAAAGGTATAAATCCTTCTTTTTGATTTGTATATGAAATTTGGATACAAAGAGTTGAAATTGATCTTGCAGGCAAAATTATGATCTCCGGTTTCGAAATGGATATTTATTATTTCGTATTTCTAAACATTTTGATATATAATTTATATTGACGTCATTATCAGTGAAAAATTCGGATCCTAGTACTCCATCTTCTTCTACTGGTACACTATTAGGAATTAAGTTAAAAATTGTGGGATATCCAAAAATATTGAGTGTTATCTCACCCAATGTATAAACTGGTACACTATTTATACCTGTAAGGTGTAAAATTTCATTTTGATTTATTTCCACGTTGTGATCAATTATATTTAGTTTTATTAAATTTCGTCCTGCTCCTGTGTCTATCATCATACGTGCTGGGTTTTTTAGACCATCAGCAGATACCATAATAGAAGGAATTGGGTTGTCTGAGTGTACATTTATTTTTGTATTTATAATATTCTGATTTGAAGTGGGTGCTGTAAAATGTTTTAAATGGCCTCCCTCATTGCACCCTGAGCGGGGAGGGGTCTAGAGTTTCCCTGGTTCTGTTTCTCAGTTCTTTCAGGTTGAAGTTGTTTTTTAAGCGATTCTTTGTATGCTCGACGCCGACATTCGTCAATTGTATGACCTATTTTTTTACAGTAATTACAATTTTTATTATTATTTATTTTTGGATAATTCGCTGAAGCATTTCAAAATTCTCTATTTCTATTAAAATCGCTAGTTGTTTGCTGTCGCCATGAACTTTGGTTTGGTAAAGACGACTGAGGTCGCCATTGACCTGGATTCTCCTGACGGGGGGTCCATTGACTCACGTTCGATTGTGGACCTCTGTTAAAAGGTTGCCGTTGGTTATTTCTGTTGTAAAAATTTACATTATATAGAGGATTTCTTATAGGCTGCAATGTTCTTCCATAATTGTTTGAATATCCTTGTCTGTCTGAGGTTATTTGGTTCCATTGTCTACAGGTCGGAGCTGTATGTCCTCTTCTTCCACAGATTTGACAAAACACTTCTTCTTTTGCAATATTAATTTTATTTTTATCCCTTTTTTCTGAAGAAGTTGTAAGATTATCTTCTTTCTGCCTATATGGTGTACATGAAGATCGTAGTGCTGCAGTTGCTCAGATTTTTCTTTCTATTTGTAGAGCCTTGTTTACTGTATCTTTAAAATTATGTACACCTTGTAATCTGGATTCAATTTCGGTTCCCAAATATCGCTATCTAGGGCTGCTTGAAGATTTGCGTCTATTCTATCATTATTATTTGCTTTATGGGCATCTAATATTTTTTCTCCATGTTCCCTAACACGAGTTGCATAGGAAATTACTTTCTCACTATCCCATTGATAAATGTTACCTACTTAAAGTTGTAAATGATATACTGATTTATTTAAGGAATAAACGTGTTTAAGACTATCTATAATATCTTCTACACTTCTGTATTGTCCTCCACTGACACATTTTCTTGCTTCTCCTTTGACCTTTATTTGATTAATTTGGTTAAGTTTGATTCTGTCCCTGCAGGAAGCATATCTTTTGCTTCTCTACATCCTTCTATAAATTGGTCAAGAGATATATTATCTCCTGTAAATATTGGTACAACTTCTAGTGCATCTCATAATTATACTACTTGATTATGAGCAACAGTTATAATTTGTGGGTTATTGGTAGTCATTTTATTTGAAATTGGCAAATATTCTTCTTTATATTGTTTAACTACAGGTTCTAATAATTGTGGATCGTTAGAAATTGATTTTTCGGGATCTTCTGCTAATTTGTTTGGCAATTTGTAATTTAATTCACGGTCTGAATCTTCTGAGGATTCAGAAAAATGTAATTGTTCTTTATAATTTGAAGTATTTGTTGGGATCAAAGTGCGGTCAAATTTATCGACTATAGTAGAATTTCCGGTTAAATTTGATGTATCAAAAAAACTTTTATCGAATAATATTGAATCTGTTAAAGTTGATCGGTCGTTTGGAGGTATACTAGAACTAATTATTATACTAGTATCTTGATAAGGATTTTCTGATAACTCTAATTTTTGGGACGTAGAGGCACTAGTATTTGAAGGAGTATTGGGAGTTTTCAAATCTTGGTTTTCAGCTGCTTTTTTCTTAATTTCAAAAGCTTTTTTCCTATTGTCTTCTACAATTTCAGCAAGTTTTGGATTCTTTTTTGCCTGACTACGAGTAATACTTTTTGTTGTTCAATTATCTTTCTTATTTTCCACAGACATTTAGATTCAAGATCACGAGGATGAAAAATATAATTTTTGTGTGATTTAATCGATTCAGGATTAACGATTTTTCTTAAAAATTCTTAGATAAACAGTATATAATACTTTTTGTATATTTGACGAATTTTAATTAATTAATTTAATAAATAAAAATAAACATTTAAAGAAGAAACAACATATAAATATGAATTTTAAAAAAATTGTGTGAAATTGTATAAAAATTCATGATATATGTATCCAGAGCATCAAATTTGTGCAAAAGATTGTTTTAATCTGCCTTAAACAATCCAAATCTGATATTTTATACGGTGAAAAATTGTTTATATTTTATTATCATAACTACCAAATATTTTATGTCGTAAAAAAAATATTTTAGCTGCGCAATATTTTGGAATTATAAAATATGAAATTTGTTTTTAAAATTTTTCGAAAATTAAGAAAAAATCGATAAAATATGACTCTAGGCACAGTTTAAATAAAATAGAATAGCTTATAATTCTCAAATGCGGAGGCAAAGTATTTCTCAATATTGAATCAAATCTCGTACGCACTGTTTTTGTTTAACATATTTTATAGAGTCACTTATTAAAATTATATTAAGACAGTAAAAACTTGAATACAGGAAATTTGGATTTAAATTTGAATAATTATTATTAGACTATATAATAATTTTTGATAATATTTTTATGTATAATTTATTTGTTTAAAGTTGCAAAATAAAATATATTTGATTTTCTTGTATTCAATTTTTTAAAGAAAATTAAATCGGCTACCAACTTTTCGACTTGTTCAATGGTTATTAAAAAAAATAATTCCAATTATTAGAAAAATTTAACTCAAACTGAAATTATTTTAAAGAAATTTCAGGAGATTTTTGTAAAAAATATAAAAACTATTCAAGAAAAAATTTGCATAAAATTCATAAGGCTTGATGTTTGCCAACGACCGATGCACCAGAATAATTAGCTCTGTGACGTCCTAAATTTTAAATTATAATATATATATTTCCTACCTAAAGTCTAGAGCCAATTACCCTATGTTCCTCTGTTTATTGTTAAAATTAACAATTAACCGGGTAGAGGACAATCCGAATGAATTAAATTACAATTGATGTTAATAGTAATTTATTATAAAAAATTCAAATTTTATTTTAACCCAAGCGACTTTTAATTGTTGGTTGCAGGCTGTTTTCCTTTGGTTGATCGAGTCTGATTGGTCCAACCTTGAAGAAAAACACGTCGTGAGTCTAAAGGGCTCAAAAAGAAAAGAGAATTTTGATAAAAACAATGTCATTTTGACTTACTGGTTGTTCTTGCTGAGGAGGTCTCTTGAAAACGATAATCCTTCATGTTCTGTTGATCCTCTGGTAATCGGGTACCTCCCCTAATTACCCTTGTTGACCAACAGTGACAGGTTAATCCCTTGTTTAATGGGTATCCTTGTTTTTGATACCTCGATGAGGTATCTCAATGGCACTAAATCCAATGTTATGAAATTCACTCCGTTGTTAATAGATTGGTTTTCCTGAACACGTGGAGATTATGGCCACGTTTTCTTTCCTTTTCTTGATTCTTGATTTCTTTCCTGAACCAACCATTTTTTAAAGCCTTCGACCCGAGCAATGATGAGCTGCATCAGCGGTCTTGTCAAGGTGCTCGGGTTACGAATTTTTTGGAAAAATTCCACCGCCTTAGTACGCTCGTAACACTCGTAAGTGTCGAATATATTTTTAAACAGCTTTATTTATTGCGAAAATATAAAATGTAATATAGAACATTGTAAAATAAAAGGGAAACATTTTTTTCTTAATTTCATAATATGCAAACTGATAAAAAATTACAAACATAGACAAATTTCGGACTTCAAAAACGTGTTTATTAAGTTACAATTATTGAAATTTAGCCTTTAAAGTCGATCTCCTACAATTCTTTTAATTTCTCATCATCGATTATTTCGTATGTTTTTTACACGATATCGAAAAAACTCTCGCGTGGATTTATAGATATCTAAAATAATTTAAAAAAGAAAATTCTACATCGCTGGAAACATTTTTTATAATTTTTTTGACTGCATGGTATAGCTCTGTTGTCAAAACAATGCTTTGAAAAAATTACCACTAGTGTTTTCAATTCCAACAAGTTGAAATTTCGGTAGTGCCTCCCCTTAATAACCTTACGTTTCGGCAACACTGCGTGCATTTTTCAAAATATCTCAAATGAATAATTATAGACATTTAGCAACAGAATTTTTTTATAAGTAATTGATTCCTGATATGCTGAATTTGTTAAATTGGTCATGAAGAAAAAGACATGAAAAAGATTAAAAGTCGTTACCTGAATATGACATTCTGAAATATTTACAAATTTTCCAGCATAAAGTCAGTCAAATTAAAAAAAAAGTCAGTTACTAATAATTTAAAAAATTTTCCAATATCAAAAGGTTCATGTAAAACTCCAAAGGGCCTAGATACGATACACTGACGACCCAGCCGGACACATCGAACTCTACTGACTGGTTAACACTTTATTAGGCTAATTAAGCAGTTGGTGGAATAACTGTGCACTTGTCTCTTAAGGAATCACTTCTGAAAATGCAAGTATACCGTTATTGCACTCAATCATTCAATTTTAGTTTGTGATTAGTTTTCATGTTTAGCAGCCTCCCTATTTCACTATTCATTTGTTTTATTCTGAAAAACATCTTTAACCGTGGCTTTTTGCTTTCTACTCATATTATTTCATGATTCGTCCTATATATTAATTGATGAATATTTGCGATGCATAATAAGTACTGAAATAGCACTTAACGTATGCAATTAAGTGTTTAATACCACCCTTTTTTTCAATAGTCATTTGTTTCTCTGATTTCGAAAATGACGTTTTGCCACTTTGTTTTGGCATACATGCTCTCAATAAAGATGATCTAATTCAGAACCATAAAAAAAAAAAAAAAAAAAAGAGTCGCCTCAGAGTATTTCTTAGTGAAATACCTTAACCCACTGTACCTCGCTTTCGCACACCAGTGGTCTTGATATTTACTTCTTTACGTTAGCTTCATTGGCTATTTTTGTTTTCACGGGCTTTCATCATTGGCGGCTTTTGAGTGGACCTACAGCTTAGAGTGGGTTCCGAACCACTTAAATTCAGAACCATACAACCGAAGTGGCAAAACAATTATTCAATCTGAATGATAATTTATTTTTGATTTGCGATGGCACGTACGCTTGTCATAAAAAAGCACCAAAAATGAATATCAAAGGAAATTTTACTCGGGGTAGAAGAAGGTTCCTCTGTTGTAAACCATTTACTGTGTGCACAACTGACGGTTATATTATTGACATGCTTGGACCATAGTATGCTAACGAAAATGATGCGGAGATTTTAAAATGTGTTATCTCGATCCAAATAGTTTTCGCAAGTTTCTAAAAGAAGGTGATGTTTTCGTCCTTGATCGTGCTTTCCGTGATGTAAAAAAGAAATTATAAGATGAGAATTTTAAAGTCTTGATGCCTGCTCTAAAAGGTAAAAAGAAACAATTGTCCACGGAAGAGTCTAATGAGTCTCCTTTTGTCACTCGAATTCGCTGGGCAGTTGAATCCGTTCACGGCGTAATTAAACAAAAATATTGCCTTCTAGATCATAAAATTAATAACAAACTCATACCAAAGATTGGGATTTATTTCAAAATTGCGTCGTTTCTGAACAACACTTTTGGGAAAAGGTTATATTCTTACGAAGACATTTCCAGTGAAATTGTGCACAGAATGCATGGTTAAAAGGATATTCAGAATACTCTGGCGATTGAGGTAGAACAGAATGGTTGACTTCGTCGAAAGTTACCTTTTCAAAGTGTTACATCCAATGACATTTTAGATTTAGATTTATTTTTATAATAATCATTTAGTATCTGATGCATGAGGCCGCGATGAGATAAACTATAGGCTAAACACTGTAGAATTCTAAAGTGTACATTTTCTGTAAGACAGCATATTCATGTAACACGATACCAAGGTAAGTATACAACTGTAACGACAAATGTCCCCGATAGCAATGTCGTAGGCAACATTTCTCAATAACACATCCATCGGATTTACCGAAATTTATACATAATTGACCTAAGATGCAACCGCAAAACGCTAAGATTTTCCATGCATTCAAAATGAGCCTACTGACAGAGCAAAATCTGCAGCATAACAGATCATTCGTATTGAGACCTTTCATTCCCTTACTACCTCTCCATTACAGCAGCATAGTGTATGCATCAAATGTAGCATTCTGAAAGATGCATTTAGGCTGCTTTTTTGCACCATGCCATTATAAGGCGACACAGCATATGATGCTCAAATAAATGTGTCACTACTCATGACTTTAAAATAACATGTGGGAATATTTGTTGGGTTGGTATAGAATATATTTGGCCGACAAGTTGATCACACCAATGCAAATTTATTTTCAGGCTACTTAGCGAAGTTGAAAATTAACATTGAGTACTGCTTACACAAAAATTATTAACATTAATGCAAAATCCTAACTTTCGTTTTTTTTGTAATAAGGAAACAATCTTCAAGTGCCTCACTAACATCACGAACCAAAAAAACAAAAATTCTCGGGTTAACGATTTTCTGATACAAATGATCAGAACACAGAAAAATGTTGTAAAAACCAAAAGAAGTAGAATAATATTACAAAATAAAAGCGATTTATCCGAATACCACTTGGCACATGATACAATAAAACCTAACATTCAACGAAATAGAGGTATTTTTTCTGTAATCCCAAAAATGTATTCCGCAATTTTCAGCCATCGATAATATTTTCGAAGAGTTCATGCATATAAATATTACGTAAACCCTAAAAATTTTTTTTACGAATATCGAATTCTGTATTTTTAATGTGATGCGCAGCGACAAAATTCTCTATTCACAGTTATTAGGCAAATTTCGGAGCAACTTGCTGTCACACAATACAATACAAAAGTCTCAATAATGTATAAATATGAAAGTAAATCTCGAATCACTGTTAACTCTGTAATGATTGAAACATCCTATACGATTTCACGCACTCCAACGCAAGACACTGTGATTTTTCCTCTATTGACAGAAGTCTGCGGCGTCTTTAATGACTGACTGAATGCTCATTCGTGGCAAAATCGTATTCAACACGTGATTGCGAAAAAAACACGACAAGATGTGACCCCATATTTCTGTGTTATTCCGGCATGACATTTTAACGCGTTAATCACACGTAAATGCACAATGAATAGTACACTGGAAATATTCAACTAATATTTTTCGTGAATAAACACAAATAGGTATCAATCATTGATACATATAAGTCTCTCATTTCAATTGACGAAATGTTGAGCTCAATCTTTTGCTATCGGGGGTGGAAAGCGAGCTATTATTATTATTATTATAAGTATGGCTGGGACCCCGAAGGGCCCCTGATGCTTGGGTAATCCCGCTGCATCACCAACTAAAACCTCATGCGCGACCCCACAGCCCGTGCGAAAGGGCAAGGACCTGGGCCACGTTTTTGGTCTGAATCACGGCTACGTCTATGGAGACATAGCCCGTGAGAAACTGTCGTTTGTCCCCAATTGCAGGACAATGGCAGAGTATATGAGTGGAAGTTTCATTGTCTTCCTCACATAGTCGACAAAGTGGACTTTTGGCAAGCCCTATCTTATGTCTATGGTAGGCGAGGTTGCCGTGACCAATAAGCACTTCTGTTATGGTCTTTACCTCGGTTCTACTAAGTCTGCGCAGATCTGCAGCTCGTTTGGGGTTAAGATATTCCCCCATGAGGGCTTTGGCTTGTTTGCATGCCGTTGCCTTGTACCACTCTTTCTGGTGTTTCTTGGCCAGCCACTTTTTAATGTCTTCTGTGGCCGACCTGTTCGAAATACCTATTACTGGTTCTAGACCAGATGGGTTTTGTTTTTTCGTCGCTAGCTTAGCTAGTCTATCCGCTGTCTCGTCGCCCTTGATACCCCTGTGTCCAGGAAATGAGTCGGTAGTCATCCGCTAGTTTGTTCAATGCTTCGTAGCATTCCCAGATCAGCGTCGAGGTAGTCACTGACTTATCGAGTGTCGTGATGACCTCTCTACCATCTGAGCAAATGCGGATGTTCCTGCTGCGACCATGATTCTGTGCTACGTGTGCGCATTGGAGTATGGCCGCAATTTTGGTTTGAAGAACTGTGGAATGGGGTCCCAGCGGGACCATGAGGCGTGTATCGCTGTTCTTCCCATATACACCAGCTCCCGCACCCTCCCTGTTTTTGGAGCCGTCTGTAAACCAGTTGTCTCCGTCCCCTGGGAGGTGTGAGCGACCCACCCTCCAATCTTCCATGGTTGACAAGCTTACCTTGTACTTTTTGTCGAAGAGGTACCGTGGAGACGTCCTGTCTCTTACCATTTTCATGATCGGTCTCTTCGCGATGTTGACAGTGGTTTTTAGTTTTTTCGAAATCGCTGTGTTAGGGTTTTCACTAATTCTCCAGGCCGCCTTGCTAGCCTCGGCTGTGATGGTTAGGTGCAGAGGCTCTAGCTCCATTAGTGCTCCCAACGCTGTTGTGGGAGAGGACTTCGAGGCGCCAGTGATCTCTCTAAGGATCAGCCCTCGAAGTCTTTCCAACCTGGCCATGGCTGTCTTCTGCTTGACTCCGCTCCACCAGACCAGTAACGCATACGTTAGTCTGGTTCGCAGAATCGCCGTGAAGATCCACAGCAGTGTGTCGGGTTTCAAGCCCCAATTATTGCCAATAGCTCTTCTGCAGAGCCAAAGGGTTGATATAAATTTATTGCACTTGTTTTCGAAGTGGTCTTTCCAAGTGAGCTTATTGGCCAAGATAACTCCTAGGTATTTAGCGCTCTTGGAAATTTCTAGACGCTGCTTTTTCAGATCCAGTGTTCTAAAGGGTTTCCCAATAAGGGTGATATGTTTTGAAATTGAAAAAAAACACTGAATATTCATTCGGAATTGATCGAAATCTTTTTTATTATATTGGATATTCTATGCCATTTATGATTTAAACAATATATCGGCCAAATGTCCCCCGAGACTTTAGCCAAAAATGCGCCTCATCAGAAAAGATGATTTTTTGATGAAAATTGGGATCATTTTCAATTGATTCCAGAGCCCAATCCGCGAACTCCCGACGCAAACGATGGTCATTAGGCTTCAGTTCACCGAGAGTCCTGTTGTTCGACACCAGGTATCCTCGGCTTTTAGCGACTGTTGCATTACGCCCATCAGTGCATCCAAATGCATTCCGCTTACTATGAATAGGATGTCGTCAGCATATCCAATGGGGTGACATCCTTGGTCGGTTAGTAGATGCAGTAGTTCATCCACTACTAGACTCCACAGCAGGGGACATAGTACTCCTCCCTGCGGGCATCCTGAATCAACGATCCCTTGGAGGGTAGTATTTCCTTTGGTAATCGTGATGTTCCTGTTTCCTAGCATATAGCAGGTCCAGTCCACTACGGCTATAGGGACTCCTTGTCTTATCATAGCTCTCCTGATCACTTCACTGGATGTGTGGTTAAAGGCATCCTCAATATCCTATGTTTTGCTGCAGAACCGCAGAGGCACTTTTGCTATGATGCAAGTTAATCTGGATAATGGTTAAGCCGGATGCAGACATTTAGGGCTGTTCCGGCATCTCCGTTTCCATTTCCGTTTCGTTGAGGCCTGCTAGGGCTCTTGCCTGAAACTCAGGGACCTGAACGATTAAGAGGTGTTTTAATCCTCCCGTCGCGCTAGCCTCCTGAGGTCTCTCATGCCTGACGATGCGCAAGGATGATGTTTTCAGCGAGAGGTTGAACCCCTCCAGACGCCGCAGGACGACAGCAGAGTCCTCCGGTTCCCCGGGGATCCAGACCGTCGCCTTTAGCATCCTTTGGAGTATCTCCACCCCGCCTACTTTCAGGTTGGCGCCTTCCCAGGGCCTGAGCTCGGTCACCGTTTTGGTTAGCCATGCTCTGACCTCTGGGTTTGACGCCACGAAAATAAATAAATACACCTCCCATGCAAAAGGAGGTCTCAAATCTCGGCCAGTTGCTGGCCGGTTCTTTGTCCAGCCGCCACTATCACCGTCAGAGGGTTGATCCTCGGAGCAGCCGAAAGCACCACGGCTGCCAACTCTGTGTTCGTCGTCGGCAGGCGCGCCGGTTTGGGCCTCTTCGGACTCCTCATCCCTTGCGGGGGAGTGTCCTAGAGTCCTTTCGTCTCTTGGGGGCCACTGTACTCGCCACAGGAGACTGAAGAGCTACGGCGCTACAAGCCGCTTCGTTAGCGCGAAGGGCCTGCCGGCGCAGCTTCCTCTTCTGAGACCCGATGAGTCTCTTTCTATCCGAGGATGTCCCAGCAGTTACCTGCTGGTTTGCATCCTCTTCCATCGCAAGCTGCTGAGGGACCACATTAGTATCCGACCCCAAAGAGCCAGGACCAGCAGCCACCGTCAGCACCTGCGATTCCTCAGGGGCGATTTGCAGGGGTGGATTTGTGCTAGACCTTCGCAAGCCCAGCTCCGCATCCACTCCAGCTCCCGCCTCCTCCACCTTGTTATTTATTAATTTAGTTTTAAATGGTTCCATTTTTAGTCCCACGTGAAGCTAGGGAAACATAAGGTCCGACCCTGCAGAGCTCCGCTAGCAGGGTAAAGGCTAAATACTCGGGAAGGTCGCCCGGTGTTCCCGAGGCACCGTGCGAGGCACCCTGTCTTACCCCCGGGTGTCAAGAGAACCAATGGGCACGGTTGCGCACACCCTGGGTTTAGGGGGAGCCGTTTCTTGGTCGCAACGCAAGCCAGGCCAGGGTTGCCACAAGTTTCAGTATCCTAATTTCCCTGACTTTTCCCTGACTTTTCCCTGACTTTTCCCTGACCAAAATCTATTGTAAGAGGACTCATCTCGGTGGAACTATATTCCTATAATAGAATATTTGCGTGTTTTTCCCTGTTATTTTTCAACAGAGAGGATGTTAAATAAGAGAAGGTAAGATAGAAACAACGTATTTTTATTTATTCATTTTTTATCAAAACTTAAAAGGAAACGAACTGGTATGCCATAACTTGCATGTTGCTATCGAACGTTAAATATAAAAAATGGCATCATAGGGAATTTATAAATTTTTGGTTATATCAATCACAGCGGGGTCAACTTAAAGAGATCAATCTTACATATTAGTAGTTTCATTGTTTAAACAATTTTCGCATGTTTGACCCCTCAGTGAAAAAATGTGAAAAAATATTTAATATCTTCCGATTTAGTTGAGTTTCTACTTTTATTAAATATGCGCTAGTTGCATTGTGACATAGCGCATATGATACTTCTTTTTCCACATTTTTTCACTGAGGGGGCAAACATGCGAAAATTTTTTAAACAATTAAACTAATAATATCGGTATTTAATTAACAAAATAAAAATTATATAAATATTTATCTGAAACCTAACGTAATAAGCTAAAAAATGAAACAAACCCGAAATCGATTTAATTATTTCAACCGGAGATAATGAATTTTAAGCACAAGAGACTTTAGCATTTTGTCCAATTTTATCAAAAGTTTAAATTAATATATCTCTCAAAAAAAATTTTCTTTCGAAAATCCTGATATATGTGTCGATTAAATTAATAAAAAGATGCCACAGAATAAAATTTAAGACTTAAAAATGTGAACAATCTTTTTTTTTTGAAATCCGTACGATTTGCAAAGGAATGTCCCATATAAGTTACAATAAAAGTTTATGTAATATTATTTTTTTTTTTAAAGTTATCATTTCATAATTAGTTTATACATGCTTGTTCTGCAATATCAATTTGACAGAATAGAATAATAAAGATTCGTTGTTCTTATTTCCAAATTACTTTACAGATATTTATTCTTTTTATAGCTACTTTTCTTTTGAAAAAAAGTATTCCAGAACGTCATCCTTCAAAAATTTTCGCCAATAACAGAGTAAATAACGAATTACCAGTTTTGCTGCCGATTTACCGAATTACGGTAAGAAATTACCAGTGACCAAAAAATGTCGGTATCGGCACATCACTAGTCCAGAAGCAAAGGCCGAACCATGTTTGCCTAGCAAGAGGAGCACTTACTGTCACTTAGCCGTAAGCATCTGAAACCACGCGAGTATACACAGAACGTGGACGTTTTCGGCCTCCACCACTGACCCGTGTGGATCTGCACACAATCAAACTTCGTTCAAACGTAGCGCGAAGCAGACGGCATATTTAAAATTACTAAATAGATAATTTAAGAAATTACCCTCCTTTTTTTAGATATTTTAAAAAACCTTCACCTAAAATCAATATCTAAAAGATTTTTTTCGAATTTTAGGATGATTTAAACACTTGAGAAAAAAAATGTTCAGTAAAATGTGTAGTTCAATAAATGTTAAAAGCTTCAAAACAAAATATAGATTTATATATTTTTTAGTATTGTAAATAAACTTTTTCAAATAAAAAATTATGCCTAAGGTAGCGTTTACATAATACGTCACACAGTTTATGGGACGGGGGGGTCTGCAAATTGTGACGTGGTGTGACATGTCGGGAGGGGGGTCTGCCCTATGCGTTACGTCACACATTAAATGTGTACCCACGAAATTTTTTACTGGATTTTGTACGCGTTAACGAAAATTTTTTTATAAAATTAAGAGGTGTGACGTGACATCGAGGGGGGGGGGCTGAGGTTTGCGACCGTGTGTGACATGGGGGGACGGGGGGGGGGGGGGGGGGTAAAAATAGCTAAAAATCGCGTGACGTATTATGTGAACGGCCCCTAAAATACTTTACATTAAAACGTTATAAATATAAAAAACATAAATTGTATTTAAATTTACACACAAAATTAGACAATAAGATTTTTTTGATAGAAAGCAACATGAAAAAACATTAAATTCCAATAAAATATTTTTTAAAGTTTTTGAAATATGTAACATTTTTTATGAAATGTCGTTTTCGAATCCCAAGTGCGAATAAAAGGTTTCATTGTTTGAAAAGAAATCATGCCTAAATTTGGATACGAAATTACTTCATAAGATTTCTGTGCTGTGAAGGAAAGTTGAAGAATATTTCGTTCAAATAAAGTGCTTCGAAACAAATTTTATAATATATATTCTATTATATTTTGTCAATATATTAGTGTAAATAAAGGGTTAAAATATTTGATAAATATATACATATACACTATATTTAAATATGCATACAAAATAAAACTGAAATTTCTTTGGTATGAAGCAAAATTATTAATTATTTAACGCACTTTTTTGAATGATAGTTTTATCTATAAACATTACGGAAATCCCTGTTAAAATTAACATTGTGAAGAAAATTTCTTATTTTATTAGTTTAACAGGCATTCCTTAGCGAATTTATAAGTTGAACACGCAGAAAAAAATTCTAGTAAAATTTACAGAAAGTTCAGTACTTATTTTTACAAATTGAATTTTGAGTATATATATTACCAGAAATCTGGTCCAATTAACAGTTTTTTTGTACAGTCCACTTAACTTCCAGTGAAATCTACCAAACTTAATTTTTTCGTATCTGATAGATTTCACTCGATACTAAGGGAAACGTACAGAAAATATGTATACATGCACATGCATCAACTTTTGTTTTCAAAATTTTGGAAATGGTAAAGAAGATAGAAACGGACATAGATAGATTACTTTTGGTTTTGACAATGAAACGAAATTTTCTGATACATATTTTTTTTTTTAATTTAACTTTTTTTAATTTCGAAACCGCAGTAGTCTATCTACGTCCGTTTTTATCGTCTTTATCATTTCGCAAATTTTGAGCAAAAAATACCTAGCTCTTAAATACTTCAATACATTTCCTAAAAAGCATATTTTTTCCCTTTCTATAGAGTTTTTGAATTTTCAAATTAAGAGTCTCTGCATATACAACAAAACCACAATGTTTATTTTAAACTTGAACCTCATATTTATTGTAAAACACAATTTTGTGCATAATTTTTAAATTACAATATTAGATTTAAAAGCTACATAAAGTTTAAATCGATATATTTTTTTTTAATTATTAGCATTTATTGACTTTCAAATGTTAATGCAAAATCATATTTCAAGTGTCTAAGTCATTCTAAAAATTTAACAAAATTTTTCAGGTATTTCTTTTGGGCAAATATTTTACAAAATATATGAAATCAAATAATTTAAGTTATTATTAAATAATTTAAATTTAAATTAAATATTCCATAAATAATGAATTGGCGTGCCTTTTGCGCTTTTTTCGCGCGGAGTCAGGAAAAACATACATAATTTTACCCATTCAACAATTTTAAATAGTTATAGCACAAAATTTTTGCAAATTTAGTAGATATTTTAATACAATTTACCGCTTTTTGGAAAGTATAATACATTTGCTGATAATCATTACCAAAATGCGAGTAAAATTAATAAAATAAGCAATTTTCTTCAAAATATTGATTTTAACAGGCATTTCCTTAATATTTATCGACAAAACTATTATTTAAACAAAATTTGTTTCAAAGCATTTTATTCAAACGAAACAGTCTTCAACTTTACTTTATAGTAGAGAAATCTCATGATGTAATTTCGTATCCAAATTCAGGCATGATTTCTTTTTAAACAATGATACTTTTTATTCCCACTTGGGATTCGAAAACGACATTTCATAAAAAATGTTACATATTTCAGTCAGTAGTGGGGGCCGAAAAGTTCCACGATCTGAGAACACTTTTGCTAGCCTGTGTCTGCTGCGGCGAGTTAACCGAGCAAGAAGGAAGAAGAGTTGGAAGAACTGACCGCGGCACAGTGAAACGCAGTAACGCACGATCTGGCCACAGCGATTCCCTGACTAAACCTTAAATTCCCTGACTTTTCCCTGACTTTTCCAGACCACTACGATTTCCCTGACTTTTCCCTGACTTCCCTGACTTCCCTGACTTGTGGCAACCCTGCAGGCACACCAGGACTCCCAATTGTGGGGTCCTGCATTCATTCAGGAGAGCCCGTTTATAGGGATCCTACACCCGAACCGACATTTTTTACATTTTTTGGTGTTGGGAATTCTAGGATGGGTTTTATTTCATCTTCGTCCATCAGTAGTCCTTTGTCGTTTACTATGAATCCCAAGTATTTTACTTCCGAGCATCCAAATTCACATTTTTCTAGATTTATTGTTAATCCTGCTTGGTTTATTTTTTCTAGAACTATTTCTAAATTTTTCAAATGTTCTTCGAAGTTTTCCGTTACTATAATTATGTCATCGAGGTAGCAAAATATATTAGGTTTTAATTCTGGTGTTATTATTTTATCCATTAAGCGCTGGAATGTAGCTGGAGCGTTTGTTAATCCAAATGGCATTCTTTTAAATTGGTACATTCCTTTTCCTGGTACTGTGAATGCTGTTATTTTTCTTGATTCTTCTTCTAGTGGTATTTGGTGGTATGCTGAGCGAAAATCAATTTTTGATATGTATTTTGCTGACCTCAATGCATCTAAAATTTCTGCCATGATCCGTATTGGGTACAATTTTTTTTTGACATCATTTTATCAATTTCCTCGTACATATACTCTCTTAGTTTGGGCGAGACGTGGTAATATCTTTGTTTGATTGGTTCGTGGCCTTGTACATCTATTTTTTGTTTTGTCATATGTGTGGGTTCGAGTTTTATTCCCGTTTTGTTAACCATCTTTCGATTAATTTTCTTAATTGCTGTCCTTGATTTTCGTTTAGTTCTATCATTCCCTCGCATTTTTCGTTTTCTGTTTCTTTTCTTTCTCTCGATATTTTTTCATTCTTGCTTCCTTCGTTTCGTTCTCTTTTCAGTTTTAATTTATTCTGTTTTACCTTTTCGTGTTCTTCCTCTATTTCATTCACCATTCGTTTGTCCCCACGCTTGACTTTTGCTTTGACAGCAGTTTCTACTGGATTTTCTTTTTCTAAGGGACTAGAACTAGGGACTCCAGCCTCTGTTCTTTATTTTCTCGTGAAATAAGACTTTTCTGTCTCACTGGTATTTTGGACCATCTTGTGTCCATTATCTGGCCAACTTCAGGTAGGATCTGGTTGGTTGGGGTACTAGTGGGTATTTCTCCCCATTGTAGGTTGTCTGCTGGTCTTACTTCTTGATTTCGCAATTCTATTTTATTTGTTTACTCTCGTTCTTTCTTCTAAACTATCCTTTCTTGGTTCTCTTTCCTTTCCATCCTCGTTCCATATCACTCTGTTTTCCTTTGGGTTTGCTTCTATTTTATATCTAATTTGTGGTTTTTCTGGTAGCCACCAAATTTTCTTTTCGAAGTCTAATTTCAATCCTAGCCTTTCCATCATGTCTGTTCCTAGGATTCCTATAGATCTTAGTATTGGTTGTTGTAGCGTACTATTTTCGTTCTCTTCATTTTGTTTCCTTGACATGGTGTACTCTTGCGCATTTGGATTCGGTTCAAATTTTCTATTATTCCTTTCTTTTTGGTTATCGTCTTGTGTGTTATACGTTAGTTCTGGCCATTTTGGGATGCTTTCTATTTGTTGCCTGTTACTGTCTTCAGGTGTTTGGTTATCCTTTCTTCGGAAAATTTGTTTGGATTTGGGTATCTGGAACTACGGTTGTAGTTAAACTTTGTTCTGTTTAGGAATTCATCATTATCTCGAATTCGTGGGTATGTGTTTTGATTTTTTGACTTGTTATAAGAATATCTTGTGTTATTGTTAGCGTGCCTTGATTGGAATTGAGGTCTATACTGTTTGTTTTGTAATTCATGCATAAAGCTATTCTGTCTTTCATAATTATTTTCGTAGTCTTGACTATGCTGTTGTTCCTGGTTTTTATCTATCATTTTAATTTGTTGTCCTTTTAGTCTTGATTTTTTCATTTCAGCTTCCCATTCTCTTCCTACTATTTCTAATTCTGTAAAGTTTTTGAATGAATTTCTTGTAATGTAAATTTTATATTCGAGTCTTAAATTCTCGTAAACTTTTTTTAATTGCCACTCCAAGCTGGGAAGTGGTTCTAATTGCTGGAATAACTGTCTCATTTCTATTATGAAACTGTGAATTTCTTGATTTTTCTTTTGATTGCAACATTTTATTTTCTTATGAATTACTTCTAGGTTTTTTGACTTATCGTTTTTTTGTTGTTCGTTTTCAATAAGTATTTCAGCTTCTTTCCTAAATTCCTTATTCGTTTCTATAAATGAGTCTATTTCGAATGTTCTATCCTTTTCTTCCCTTTGCATTCTTTTGTATATTTCTAGCTCTAATTTATCCTTTTCCAATTTTTCCTTAATTATTTTTTCGATTTCTAGCCTCTCCTTATCTAGTTTTTTTATTTCGCTTCTTTTTATTTCGCGTTCTCTTTCTAAGTACTCTAATTCTAATTCCCGAAATTATATTTTATCTAAATCTAAATTCTCTTCTCCCTCTAATATTCGCCAATAACCAAACGTATTTTCCATATTAGGAGATAGCATGCCTTTGTGGGTACTATTTATTATTTCTGTGTTTACGTTGTGTTTCTGTAGTGTGTCCTTGCTTTGCCGGTCTTTGTCGCGTGGTCTTGAAATTGTTTCTATGCTACGTATCGTGGCTTTAGGTATTGTACCCGTTTTTTTGGCATGCTGTCTCTCTCTAACCTCTAATTCTATTTTTCTATCTTTCCCTAATTCTACCTCTTTATTTCTTATTTCTAATAACTCTACCTCTCTTTTATTATTTCTTGCCATTTCTCTATTTTCGCTCTCTTCCCCTTTTAATTTACTCTTCGACAATTTATTTTCCAACTCTATCTCCTTTATTTTTTCATTTTGGGCTATTTCATTTTTATTGGCCATTTTTCTGTTCTTCTTTATTTTTCCTGACCTTAATTTCATTAATCTATTTCTATCTTACTCACTTGTGATGTGTTCTATTCCTTTTATTTATTTTTTGGTCACTTTCCTCATTTACTCACTGAATTTTCCAATACTCACTTTATTTATCACTTGGCAATTTTTTCTGTTAACAGTGCTTTCTCGACTGAAGGACTTTGTGGGTTATTTTGGTTGGGCGCCAAGTTTGCGACCGGGATCGCGCACTGAGGGAATGGAGGGAGGGGACGCCGAAAAAGGAATACTAAATAAATGCGTGTATTCGCACTAAAACTCTTTATTTGCACACACAAGGATCCGAAGAACAAAACTGGAAATTCGACGCTCCGCTCAACAACGCGGGCCAGCAGACAGTCACCGGCGACGGCTCGCGACCGCAGGGCATGCCGCGCCGGGTTCCCCCGAATTCCGGTCACAGGGCTGTGTCCCCAAGGGGCACTTATGTAACTTTGTTACAGCATGGCCTGGGTGTGACTTTTTGTTTAATCCAAGGAAAATTTTGAGGCATTTACCCAAAACGATGGAAGGCGAGTTCATACTAAGATACGACCCGAATTTGGACGACGTTATACAGTAGCGTAAGCTTAGTTCCCTCTAAACTTTCTTTTGGCAAGTAGCTCGGAATTCCGAGTAAATTGACATTATTGACTTTAACACTTTCATGGCGTCTGTCACCCACGCCGAGACCACTTCGCCTCTCTCTTGTACTCGCGAGTGTTCCTTTCTCATTCGCGCTCGTATTTCCTTTTATTAATTAACCGCACTTTTTCTCGCGGTAATAACGATTTATTTGTTGAATTAAATTATTATTAAAGTGTTGTTCTCTCTGGGGGTGACGCCTTAGAATAAGCTGAGTTCGCTATATTGTCGCGTGGCTCGGAAAGTTCCGAGATTTATGTCATTTTGTTTACCGATTTTAATGTAGATAATTTGGCGTTTGTTATTAACATCCAATTTTTAATTTATATCGAGTCTTATTTTTATTTTAATAATTTTATCACTAAGCGAAGTGACTGGCTCTCAATAATTTTAACGTAGATGTTTTACTTTCAGATCAATTTCGAATTAGAATAAAATCAGTTGGGTTAGCCAATATTAAGAGTTGCTCGGGAGAAGATGAACAGATACAGAAACTACACAACGACAAGATGTTACCAATGACTCGTCATCCGAAGGGGAACAGGAAAACAGGCAAGCACAAGAAAACTTACGATTTAGGAATAGGAACATCTAGGCAGAGACTAATGTACGGTTCCCCGTCCCCTCAGCATCATACATCGAGGAGGGAAGAATAAAAGCAGAAACCGCGATCGAAACCATCCGTGGGATCAATGGTCAAGACGATATAGGAATAGAAGATTTCATTAAAACTGCTAAGAAAGCAAAAACCAGATGTACACAACCTAATTTACTCCTGGACTTAATCATAGCAAAGAAAATTACTGGCTTCGCGGTAAAGTCAATCAGATATTTAGAAATAAACTCATACGAGGATTTATACGACGCACTTAGACAAAATTTAAAATCGTCAAACTCGATTCTAGCCCTGAAATCAAAATTAGAAAGTTGCAAACAAGGATCAACTGAGTGTGTTCAAAATGTCACTGTTAGGTTCAGGCAGATTAAAAAATGAAATTAATTACGCTGTACAGGTACAGCATGTCAATCCCATGGAACGTCGATTAAAAATTAAGCTCGAAGAAAAAGAAGCAGTGAACCGATACCTCCTTAACCTTAAGAAAAAGATAGGTACACAGATACGACTAATAAAACTCAATACAATAACGGAGGCACAGACGCATGCCATAGAGACCGAAATGTGGTTAAAAGAAAGTCAACCTGCACGAACACAATTAGTCACGAGACCTGTACTGAAATACCTACCAAGGCCGCAACCAATGCCACGATCTAACGCCAACACTAACCGAATAAGAGCACTTAATCATTCACTACCACTAGCAGACAGAGTAAAAATGATTTGTTATGAATGTGGCAAGGAAGGTCATTTTGCAAACCAATGTCACGTTAGACAGGGTTTTAAACCCGGCCTGAACGTCAAAAGACCCACACAACCAGTGAGAATGGTGCAAGAGGAAAACATGGATGCATTACAAATGACACCGGAAGAATTACAGGAACAAATAGAGTACGAGGAATCAGCAGAATATCAGCCGTATGCGGACGACTTCGGTCCATACGAGCAAGAAGAAGAACAGGAGGATACAGACTACTGGTCGACTCAGGAGCAGCAATAAATTTAATTAAGGAGAAAGTGATTGCCATTGACGATAAAAAGGCAAAAATACATTATAAAATTGATTATGGGTAGAGACGAACACATCTCTACAGAAACAGTTAATTTAACATTTTTTGGACAATCACATATTTTTCATATCGTACCTGACAATTTCCCACTTCCGGAAGAAGGGATAATAGGAATAAAATTATTTTATAAATATCGACGTTATGCAATAACATCAGAATTTTTGATACTTGACAACATAAAATTACCGCTCCACGAAGACGCAGAATTTATCCCTGGAAAGACGACAAAAGTATTTAGAATAGCAACGACTGATCAAAATCAGGATGTACTTGTGTTATATCAAGAAAACATACAAGGCGGAATTTATAGAATTCAGAACAACGAGATTTCTGTATCCATTACCAATTACTGTATAGAACCTAAACCAATAAACACCAGAATTAAGTATGAACAAATACTAACTATTAATTCCCGACACGTGAATTCACGCAAAAAGGAGGGCGAACTATGGAATAGATTACAGGAAATTTTTAAACTATCGAAACTGGATCATTTATAGGAACATCAGAAAGATATTATACAAAGATTGATTACAAAATACCAAGAAGTATTCTCTTTGGACACCCAACCATTCCCATGCACAAACCTAACAGAACACGAAATTGTTCTGAAATCAGGATGAATCATTAATTTAAGGTCACATAAACTGCTGGAAAAACACCGAGAATATTCACTCCAAAAAACGGAGAAACTTTTACGAAAAGAAGTTATAAGAGAATCTCAATCACCATTTAACTCCCCACTGTGGATAGTACCTAAAAAAGGTAATAAATTACGAATGGTCATTGATTACCGCAAAGTCAAGGAAGATACGGATCAAGATGCATATCCGTTACCCGTAATAGACGATATATTGGATCAGCTTGGTAGAGCAAAATTCTTTTCAGCTTTTGATCCTTCAGCAGGATTCCACCAAATTCCAATGAAGGAAAGCGACAAGAAGTACACAGCCTTTTCTACATCTCAGGGACATTTTGCATAAAACAGAATGCCTTTCGGATTAAAGAATGCCCCAGTTACATTCCAGCGGATGATGAACAATGCATTTAGAGGATTAATAGGCACAAGATGCTTTGCATCTATAAATGACATAGTAATTTTTGGTGAAACTATTCAAAAACATAACGAAAATTTAGAAGCGGTTTTGGAAAGAATAAAAACCTTAGGATTACGTCTAGAACCCAGCAAATGCGAATACCTTAAACCAGAATTGGAATATTCAGGACAGGTAATTACTAAGGATGGAATAAGACCCAACCCAGAAAAATTAAGTGCAGTACAGAACTTTAAACAATTAAAAACAGTAAAGGACGTACAATCCTTTTTACGACTCGCAGGATACTATAGAAAATTTATAAAAAACCTTTCAAGCATTGCAAGAACACTCACTAAGCTAATTCAAAAAGATACAATATTCGACTGGACATTAAACTGCGAAAAAGCATACTATGACTTTTTTTTTTATTTTTTTTTTTTGGTGAGGAGGAAAAATGGCGAAGCCTTTCGGCTTTAAACTTCGCGGGCAGTTGGTTCCAGCTTAAAGTCGCGTACGACTCTTCCGTCGTCCGTTCGCCCGGGACTCCCATCCGCGGAAACACGTCCGTTAGGTAGGTCGGAGAGCCGCGCCAACCAGGAAAAGAATAAGAAGATTCCTCCCCCGGTCGACGCGACCAGCCAAGTCCGCCCAAGACGCAGGACCGTGGGTGTAGGCCCCGATGCGATTTCTACTGGCCCCCATTGTTGCCGCGCTCTGCACGCCCATCGAGCTCCCTCATCTTCATCACCAGGGTGACGAATGACTCGATAAGCATCCATATGTCTTCAGACTGGAGCATGAGAGAGGCCATCGTGTCAGAAGTGAGTTGTGCGCCCACTGCCCGACCGACAGCCTCCCTTTCCGCGCCCCATCTGGCACAGACAAAGAGTGTGTGCTCTGCATTTTCCACAAGGGAACCGCAGTAGCGGCACGACTCATCGTCTCTTCTCTTCAAGCGCTTCAGGTACGCATTAAAGCAATCATGGCCCGAAAGCGCTTTCACCAGGTAAAAGCCGACTTGACCGTGCTTTCTATCCAGCCAGGTGGCGACCTCCGGGATCAGACGGTGTGTCCATCTCCCGGTTTGGTCACCATGCCATCTCGTCTGCCATTTCTCGACGAATCTGCGCCTTCCATCCTTGCGGATGGCCTCCTTCGCGCGAGCGATTTCCTGCAGGTCGGCGCAGGTAAGCTCCTTGCGAAGCTGAAAGGACTCCTGCCTTTCCTCTGCCAATAAATCTATTGGTGGGACGCTCGCCAGGACCAGCACAGCACTCGTCGACACAGTTTGGTATGCTGAGACAATTCTCATCACCACACCTCTCTGTGCCGAGAACAGCTTCTTCAGAATAGCATGGTTGTTAAGGGCACTTGTCCAGATCGGAGCTTCATAAAGCAGCTTCGAATTTACCACGCTCGCCACCAGCCTTTTCTTAGCTTCCCTAGGACCACCAATGTTGGGCATGAGCCGAGTCAGGGCGGCCCCACATTGGATGGCTTTGGCAGTCGCGATCTGCAGGTGTTCACCGAAGCTAAGCCTTCGATCAAACTGCACACCCAGGTACTTAATGCTCTTTTTCCACTTGGTTTCATGTTCCCCGAGAACGATCCTCGGGTATTTGAAGGATCTCCTGTCTGTGATTAGCAAAGCCTCGGTCTTTTCAGGGGCCATTTTCAGGCACCTGCTATCCAACCAACGCTTTGCCCGCCACAGACTATGATTGATCCTCAGCTCCAGGATTTTGACGTAGTCAGCGGCGCACAAGACAAGTGCGTCATCCGCGAAGCCGATGATGCTCGTTCCAGCAGGCAGGTCCATGCGCAGGAAATCGTCGTACATGACGTTCCAAACGAGTGGACCTACCCGCGACCCTTGAGGGGCGCCACATGTCAACTCCTCCTGGAGAGACCATTTGTCGCCCTCGTATATCACCCACCTGTCGCTCAGATAGTCATCTATCATTCGTAACAGGTAGTCTGGAACCTTTTTCCGCACCATCGCGTCGATGCAGATGTTCCATCTCGCGGTATTGAACGCATTGCGTATGTCAATGCTGATCAACGCGCAGAATCCCTTACGCTTACCAGTTCCTCTTCTTGCTTTAGTGGCGATGTCCACCACTGCCTGGAAGGCGTCAACTGTAGACCTGCCTTTCCGAAAGCCGAACTGGTTCCATTCCATTCTCGCGGACCATGTGACCCTGTAGTCTTTATAGGATCATTTCCTCCAGAAGTTTCCCCATCGTATCCAATAAACATATTGGTCTATAAGATGAGGCATCCCCTTGAGGTGTGTTGCCCTTCCTCAGCAGGACCAACCTCTACTTCTTCCAGTCTGCGAAGAACCTCCCCTCCCGAAGACAGGAGTTAAAGACTTCTAGGAGGATCTCCGGGTATACCCCGATCACCTCTTTGAGGATCTCGTTCGGCAACCCGTCGATCCCCGGCACTGTGTTTGCCTTGAGCCTTCCACCCGCTCTCTTTAGTTCTTCGAGAGTGAAGAGTTCTTCGCTCCGGACCACGCAGGAACTTGGGTCCTGTCTTTGGAACAGCTATACATGCGGGAACAAGCTTCGCATGATGTACTTGACTCGATCGGGATTATCCAGCTCCGGGGTCTTTCTTCTAGTCACCAATCTCTTAGTGACTATTTTGAAGGCGAGACCCCATGGATCCTTCTCGACTTCTCCGATCAAGTCTTTCCAGCACTGAAGTCGGCTTTTCTTTATACCTTGCCTCAGAGCTGATTTTCCTTTTTTCCATGCCTCGCGCAGCAGAGGATCACCCTTTGAGCGGGTAAAACTCCGCCACGCTGTAAGGCACTTTCGACGCAGGACGGACAACTGGTCGTTCCACCAGTACATCGAGTCCCGGTACGCCTGTGCCCGCGGCGAGGCATGGAGTGGTCACATGCTGCGACCACTTTCTGCCTCGCCGCCCGCACAGTGTCCTCCAACGACCCAGTAGACCTTACCCAACCAAGCTCATCTATGAGCCTGGTTTCTTCGAGATGTTCGCGAAGCTTGTCTTTGCTCAGTTGTTTTGTGTTCCAGGAGGGGTTTCTTACCTTGCCACCCCTTCCCGCATTCACTTGTTGACTCCGTTCCTGGCTGCTAAACTCAATGCACTGATGGTCACTCAATGTTATTACATCGAGGACACACCTCAAGATTGCTACGATGGCGATTGTGAATGGAGGAATACGAATACGACATCGAATACGTAAAAGGAAAAGAAAACGAAGTTGCAGACTGTTTATCCCGACTTTTCCCTATAACATCTGATATTTCAAAACAAGCAATGTGGGAAGCATATTAAAACAACTGCATTCCATCCGCAAACAAACGGGAACATCGAAAGAATGCACTCTACACTAGTAAACCTGATCAAGACTAGTATTGCCGAAAATAATAAACAATGGGACGAAAAATTAAAATACATCAATTTCGTCATCAACACTACTACCAATCAAACGACTGGAATTTCTCCCTATGAATTAACATTCGGTAGAACACCCAATATCCCGTCAACGGTCAACACCTCACCTAACCTAACTTATCAGGATCTGATAAGGAAATGGAAGAAGAAACACGAAGAGCTCATATCCAAAACCCGAGAGAGAATCCAGGTAGAAATGGAAAAGACAAAAAGGAGACTCGACGAAAATATAACTAGAAAACATCCAATATATAAAGCAGGAGATCTTGTCAAAACACTCAACAAAACTGAGCAAAATAAATTAGAACCTTCCTGGAAAGGTCCTTTTGAAGTCATAGATTACATCAACAATAACAATCTAAGAATTAGAAATAAAGATAAGATCATTGGAATACACATAAACCAATGTATGCCGTATTTTTCAGATGCTGATACAGACGATAACGCTGCTAGCACTAGCTATGATTAGTCAGGCGAATTATACTCAGACGTCTCTTAAAGGGAATGTTTATATAGAAGAACAGTCAAAGGTTCACCTTTACCACGAAACATGGAAACTTCTTATTGGGATAAATTTCACTTCAAATGACCAACGACTTACTTCCATCGACACCACTATTAGATTAGCTGAAACAGCATGCAATAACGAATGTCCACCTATGTATGAAATACATCTAGTTAGGAATCGATACAATAGATTAATATACAAAAATACCATCGTCATGAAGCTGTTAGGAAAACAACAAATCAAGCAACGAAGAGCATTAGCCAACTTCGTCGGAGATTTTTCAAAAACATCGTTTGGAACCCTCAACGAAAATAAACAAATAAATGCTGAATTTGATAAAGTTTACAGTGACAATAAGAATATAGCTACCGTGTTGTCAAACCACACAAAAATTCTTAAACTCATCTTGGATTCCTCATCAGTCAATCACAAGGAGCTACTAAATAATCTAAATAGTGAGCGACAACTAGCTGGAAATCTAAGCATAGGAGTGAACGCTATATCCAGACAGCTTTGTTAACAGCAAGTTGGTAATAGCCGTAATTATGATAGACGAAACCAGCGAAGATATCGACACGGCAATTGATTCTATCAATGACGGCAAACACGGAGTAGTACACCCACAACTGCTCACACCAAAGATCCTGAAGGAAACTATCCGAGAGTTCGAAGAAAGCAACTATCAGTACATCATCGACATTAGTCAACTGTCCGTAGCAATCATTAAAGGATTGTTTACCTACGTTGTCAGTATCCTGATTATAGAGAAAGAAGAGGGACAAATCTAAAGAATAATTCCCATCCCTCATCATGTACAGAATGTTTACTTTTCTCTAATACCAGACCATGACTATGTTATAAAATACAGAGACTCCTATGTACCAAAAGACAAAGAGACAGTAAGTAATTGTAAAGAGATTTCCGAGTACAAAATTTGTTCCAGAGACCAACCTACTATAAAATTATTAGACAGCTAAACCTGCGACACAACCCTATTCAAGCGATACGTCAATAATAAATGTAAAAAATCACCCTTCTTGCTTCACAGAGAAACGTTTATACCCATAACAAACGGCTACATCGTTATTCCTTTAAAGGAATTAGACCTAGATTTAGCTTGAGAAAATAACATCAAACAAGAAAAGATTTCTGAACCATCACTCTTATTAGGAAACAATTGTAAACTTTACAACAATTACGACTTACTCTATCTAAGAAACACAATTAAGCATAGCACTTTTGAGTATTTTAATGTCACGTACGACATTCAATATTCTGCCAGCGATTTAGCAAGTCTCGAAAATAGGCTCATTCAATTATCCAAAATAATTAATGACGTCAAATTATAGCAAGCCAAGTTGAGTTTAGACGATACGGAAAACATGCTAAACTCTATAGTTCAGCATAGGCGAATCAAGACAGCGACAGAAACAATCATGGAATACCCAAGCTATTTAGGGTAGGCGTCACTTGGATAAGTCACACTGTACATTAGTTACAGGTTCGGATTATTTGAATTGTTAAAAAATTGTATCCTGAAAAGAAAATGCTTATTTTGCGTTAAAACTAAAATAGACTCACCCACGCATGTGATCACTTACAACACGAGCGTTCAGCCTTTGCTAACTGAACCACCCAAAAATGGACGTATCAAAATTTAGGGACTAAATTCATTCTAAACAGGGGAATGTTATGCCTAACGGTAAGATACCCCTTCTATTAGCACTCGAGGCCTATATAATGTAAAGCGCAGGGCCCGCTCCTCAGTTCAGTTCTCAATTCTGTAATTAATTTCCATCGCATATAATGGAAGTTTGTTTTTCAGTAGCGCATATTACATTCGAAATACTTTCATCTTAAGAAGAATACAGCCTTTAACTTTAAATTTAATATACGTATGTAAAGGATTTTCCAATAGGGACATAACAATTTTATCTATGAAGAAAACACAGAAATATTTCAGATAATGAGTTCAAATTTATTGTGGGTGTAGTGCAAACATTACATTTTATGAATGAAATTCGATATCGGGCATATGACCACCAGGAGCCCGTTTACAGCGGTCGATTCTTTGGACCCAATTTTCCACCACTCTGGCACACATTTCGACCGGAACGTTGGCAATTTCGCGTTGGATGTTGTCTTTGAGTTCATCTAAAGTTGCTGGCTTGTTGGCATAGACCAGTAACTTGATATAGTCCCATAAAAAGAAATACAATGGCGTTAGATCGCATGAACGAGGCGGCCATTCGACCGGAGCATTTCTCGAGATAACACGTTCACCGAATTTGCCTTTCAATAAATCGATTGTTCGGCGTTTGAAATGATCAAGTGGCTTTAGTTCTTGAGTTAATTTAATCTTGAAAGCATGTAGGCCAAGATATTTTCGCATAATGCGCCACAGTGTCGTTTGGGCGATGCCCAATTCTTGAGAACGACGTGGAATCGATTGATTTGGCTCATTTTGAATCGATGCACTTACGGCTGCGATTATTTCTTCGCTTCGAGCAATACGATGTTTTTTTGGCACTGGAACTTCCAATAGTGTAAATTTGGTCTCGAATTTATCCACTATACCACGCACAGCCTGTCGGGTGGGACAATTATTACGGCCGAAAATTGGAATAAGCGCTCTTAAAGTTGCGACCACCAACTCAGAATTTCGGTAGTAATTTTTAATAATTTCCAAACGTTGCTGGTTCGTGAACTTTACCATGATGAAAATGTTGACTTTAACTAACGTTTTGACATTGACAGTTCATTAAAAAAGTTTAAGGGTGCGTTCATATAAAGATACGAAATTGTTATGTCCCTATTGGAAAATCCTTTATATATTTTAATAATGTTAACTTTACTTTTGATATATTTTGATTGAAAAGTTATTTAATTCAAAATAAATGTATACACGTTTTTCATAATATCGATTGCATTGACTTTAATTTACCATTTGTATGTTAAAGTACATAAAAATAAATAACTTCCTAACGATGAAGATACATGATAATAACTATGAGTTAATAGATTATTTGGTGTAAAAGTAGTGAGATTGGGAATTTCCTTCCTGAACCAACCATTTTTTAAAGTCTTCGACCCGAGCAATGATGAGCTGTGTCAGCGGTCTTGTCAAGGTGCTCGGGTTACGGGCGCTTCAAGTGGCATTCAAATTTAATTAATGATTTATTATTACGAATTTTCGGAAAAATTCCACAGCCTTGATACGCTTGTAACATACAGCCTTACAAAATTAAGACAGAATTTTAGAAAATTCTGTTACTTTTGAGTAAATTTATAAAAAAAGTTTTTTAAATTTCAGTTATTGTAAAACCCTTCCACCGTTAAATCAGTCAATTTTAACTGACTGAGTTAGCGAAAACTGTTCTGCACCGTAAAATCAGCTGATTTTTGTTACGGGCGGTCCAAAGTGCGCAATATTTTTTGGAAAAAGTTTTTATTAGTATACAAAATCTAATTTATGAAATATCAATTGCTTTAAAAGTGAATGAACTGCACACTTTTGAACGTTCGTAACCTGATTGCATTCCAGTGGCTAATGCAATTCAGCATTTTTGGTCATGCGAGCTGGTCTTGAGACGTAGAGTAATTCATATTCTAGTTATTTAAATACATTCAAATTAAACTTTAAAAGTTTGAATAAAACTTTTAAAAATAATACTATTTCCCCCTTTTGTTTTTCAGATACATTAATGTTTTATAATCTAGATTAATTGATAGCAAGAGTGCATAGGCACTCAATCGCTATGATCTAAAAAGTATGAAATAAGAGAAAAGCGAAGAATGAGTGTAAGGTGAGAGCGATGATATAAAAACTAGGATGAGCGGAGAAAGAATAGAATAGGAAAAAGAATAAGCAATAGCAGACTCACAATAGAGTGTACGAATAGAAGAGTAAAAAGAGAACGAAGGAGAGAGAGAGAGATATCTAGTACACGTACACCCATGCACTGTTTATCGCCACAGCTTTCTGCCGTTTGTCAATTCCTCTTTTCGTTCGCCTACGCACATGCCTAATATACTGGTCTCTTTTAGAAAATCTTGATGCGCTCTGCTGTGCATCGCGAGGCTAGCATACATCTCATAATTGCATCTCCTCCTCACACACCTATCCTTGCTCAAATGCTTTAGCCAGCTGATCTCCCGCCACAAAAGCCACGTGCTTTTTGTAACTAAAACCCAACGCTCATCTGAATACTTAAATAATTATGTCTAAGCTTTAGTCCACTTAAAGATTATAAGCCTAGACTAATTAAATATATATATTTCGATTTACTCAGAAATATATTGGAAACTAAAATTGTTTCTACAATTTGATGACCATGCATCAAATACTAAAAATTGATGAGCACATTTCCTTTCTCAAGATAGGAGTAGAAAGAGGGGAGAAATAATTGCATTCTAAAAATCAGCAAATGGCGCAATAACCATATCAGCACTTGTGCAAATTCCTAAATCCTCCCTGCCATTATTACCTCTGTCCAATCATTAATTCCTTAATCATCAAAAAACCCTACCATGCTCACCTCGCGATGAACTAGTAAAACGGATCAAGGCAAAATTAAATTCGCAGTCTTCTGAGTGTCTTGACCGGATTCAGACCTTAGAATAATAAAGAAAATATTTTTCTTTTATCGTGCCCGTCTGCGGCCCAGATCGACAGTTCCTAGATCCTCGTTAGTTGATTGAACCCGTAAAACTCTTTCTAACGAAATTATATTTGGAATCGTGTCGGGCGGACGTAAAAGACAAAAGACTTCATCTGGACAGAAGCAACAGAATTAAATTCTTTCTTCGGCGGGCTATTTTTAAAGTCCAATTCGTTTAATAAAAAAAACGGCAAAAGGTGCGCGAAATCGCGGAAAAATTAATACTACCGAATCTCAAAACGGTAGTGATAATTTTTCATAAAATATTGTAATTAGATTTAATAGGAAAATTCTAGCGGCGAAAAGGGCGAGTTTAAAAGCACTCAACCCTTTTCTGGTTAAAAGCCAACCGTTATTTTCTCTTATTAAGCCTAATAGAAAGTGGCAAAAACAATATTTGTGTGCGCGTGTGCTATGCGCGACTCATAAATCGACAACACTCAACAGAAAACCATTGCCCAGTCTAGGACGAATCAGGAACTGAGGAAAAAATCCCTCCCTCTCTCTCGCACTCTCCTGGGACTGGTAGATGTAAGGAAAACTAATAGTAAGGTATCGTTCCAATATATGTATTTATTTGTATATCCTTTTTATACGGACATTAAACACTAAAACTGGAAATCTTCCTGTGTTCAAGTTTTCTTTTCCAAATATCAAATAGGGTTTTCTTAAAAGCAGGGTATAGCCTCCTCAGTCAGAGGAGAGGGCAAATACGATCCCAGATTAAAAACAAATTTTGGTTTATTTAATTTATAATTTCCTAAATTGAAATTTGGCAGTTTGGAGCCTCAAACGGGCGTATAATCGAATTTAATATTTTATTATAATAAATTTAGTTATTCGTACGTAACAAACTGATGGTGGCAGCGGTGGGATATTTTGTCTCGCGCTGTACCCAGCCACGTTACACGTTGCGGAATCACACTCACTACCCACTTGTAACTGCTAATATTATTCCTGAATTGAATAGTTTGTGTTTTTCATATTGATATTGATCTGTCGAAATTTCCTGTTTTAAATTAAACCTCCTTTCCAAAAATAATAAAAAAAAAAAAATCCCTCCTATCCATAAAAAAAAATTTTAGTTTTTGAGAATTTGCTTTTGTGCTCTTTAGCAGAAAGCCAATTCTGAAATTCAAGCTCTTGTGCTCTTTAGCAGAGAAACTGAATTTTAAACTTCAATTTTTTTTTATCACATTTTCTTTCATTAAAGATTTACTCTTGTGCTCTTTAGCAGAGTGTCAATCTTAGAATTAAATCTTTTGTGCTCTTTAGCAGAAAGCCTTAATTCGACAGAAAGAAAATATTCCCTTCTTTCCAATCAAAAATTGAGTTTTTGAGAATTTGCTTTTGTGCTCTTTAGCAGAAAGCCAATTCTGAAATTCAAGCTCTTGTGCTCTTTAGCAGAGAGACTGAATTCTAAACTTCAATTTTTTTATCACATTTTCTTTCATTAAAGATTTACTCTTGTGCTCTTTAGCAGAGTGTCAATCTTAGAATTAAATCTTTTGTGCTCTTTAGCAGAAAGCCTTAATTCGACAGAAAGAAAATAATCCCTTCTTTCCAATCAAAAATTGAGTTTTTGAGAATTTGCTTTTGTGCTCCTTAGCAGAAAGCCAATTCTGAAATTCAAGCTCTTGTGCTCTTTAGCAGAGAGACTGAATTCTAAACTTCAATTTTTTTTATCACATTTTCTTTCATTAAAGATTTACTCTTGTGCTCTTTAGCAGAGTGTCAATCTTAGAATTAAATCTTTTGTGCTCTTTAGCAGAAAGCCATAATTCTACAGAAAGAAAATAATCCCTACTTTCCAATCAAAAATACAGTTTTAGAGAATTTGGTTTTGTGATCTTTAGCAGAAAGCAAATTCTGAAATTCAAGCTCTTGTGCTCTTTAGCAGTTAGACTGAATTTTAAACTTCAATTTTTTTTATCACATTTTCTTTCATTAAAGATTTACTCTTGTGCTCTTTAGCAGAGTGTCAATCTTAGAATTAAATCTTTTGTGCTCTTTAGCAGAAAGCCTTAATTCGACAGAAAGAAAATAATCCCTTCTTTCCAATCAAAAATTGAGTTTTTGAGGATTTGCTTTTGTGCTCTTTAGCAGAAAGCCAATTCTGAAATTCAATCTCTTGTGCTCGTTAGCAGAGAGACTGAGTTTTAAACTTCAATTTTTTATCACATTTTCTTTCATTAAAGATTTACTCTTGTGCTCTTTAGCAGAGTGTCAATCTTAGAATTAAATCTTTTGTGCTCTTTAGCAGAAAGCCTTAATTCGACAGAAGGAAAATAATCCCTTCTTTCCAATCAAAAATTGATTTTTTGAGAATTTGCTTTTGTGCTCTTTAGCAGAAAGCCAATTCTGAAATTCAAGCTCTTGTGCTCTTTAGCAGAGAGACTGAATTTTAAACTTCAATTTTTTTTTATCACATTTTCTTTCATTAAAGATTTACTCTTGTGCTCTTTAGCAGAGTGTCAATCTTAGAATTAAATCTTTTGTGCTCTTTAGCAGAAAGCCTTAATTCGACAGAAAGAAAATAATCCCTTCTTTCCAATCAAAAATTGAGTTTTTGAGAATTTGCTTTTGTGCTCTTTAGCAGAAAGCCAATTCTGAAATTCAAGCTCTTGTGCTCTTTAGCAGAGAGACTGAATTCTAAACTTCAATTTTTTTTCACATTTTCTTTCATTAAAGATTTACTCTTGTGCTCTTTAGCAGAGTGTCAATCTTAGAATTAAATCTTTTGTGCTCTTTAGCAGAAAGCCTTAATTCGACAGAAGGAAAATAATCCCTTCTTTCTAATCAAAAATTGATTTTTTGAGAATTTGCTTTTGTGCTCTTTAGCAGAAAGCCAATTCTGAAATTCAAGCTCTTGTGCTCTTTAGCAGAGAGACTGAATTCTAAACTTCAATTTTTTTTCACATTTTCTTTCATTAAAGATTTACTCTTGTGCTCTTTAGCAGAGTGTCAATCTTAGAATTAAATCTTTTGTGCTCTTTAGCAGAAAGCCTTAATTCGACAGAAGGAAAATAATCCCTTCTTTCCAATCAAAAATTGAGTTTTTGAGAATTTGCTTTTGTGCTCTTTAGCAGAAAGCCAATTCTGAAATTCAAGCTCTTGTGCTCTTTAGCAGAGAGACTGAATTCTAAACTTCAATTTTTTTTTATCACATTTTCTTTCATTAAAGATTTACTCTTGTGCTCTTTAGCAGAGTGTCAATCTTAGAATTAAATCTTTTGTGCTCTTTAGCAGAAAGCCTTAATTCGACAGAAAGAAAATAATCCCTTCTTTCCAATCAAAAATTGAGTTTTTGAGAATTTGCTTTTGTGCTCTTTAGCAGAAAGCCAATTCTGAAATTCAAGCTCTTGTGCTCTTTAGCAGAGAGACTGAATTCTAAACTTCAATTTTTTTTTATCACATTTTCTTTCATTAAAGATTTACTCTTGTGCTCTTTAGCAGAGTGTCAATCTTAGAATTAAATCTTTTGTGCTCTTTAGCAGAAAGCCTTAATTCGACAGAAAGAAAATAATCCCTTCTTTCCAATCAAAAATTGAGTTTTTGAGAATTTGCTTTTGTGCTCCTTAGCAGAAAGCCAATTCTGAAATTCAAGCTCTTGTGCTCTTTAGCAGAGAGACTGAATTTTAAACTTCAATTTTTTTTATCACATTTTCTTTCATTAAAGATTTACTCTTGTGCTCTTTAGCAGAGTGTCAATCTTAGAATTAAATCTTTTGTGCTCTTTAGCAGAAAGCCATAATTCGACAGAAAGAAAATAATCCCTTATTTCCAATCAAAAATTTAGTTTTTGAGAATTTGCTTTTGTGCTCTTTAGCAGAAAGCCAATTCTGAAATTCAAGCTCTTGTGCTCTTTAGCAGAGAGACTGAATTCTAAACTTCAATTTTTTTATCACATTTTCTTTCATTAAAGATTTACTCTTGTGCTCTTTAGCAGAGTGTCAATCTTAGAATTAAATCTTTTGTGCTCTTTAGCAGAAAGCCTTAATTCGACAGAAAGAAAATATTCCCTTCTTTCCAATCAAAAATTGAGTTTTTGAGAATTTGCTTTTGTGCTCCTTGGCAGAAAGCCAATTCTGAAATTCAAGCTCTTGTGCTCTTTAGCAGAGAGACTGAATTTTAAACTTTAATTTTTTTTATCACATTTTCTTTCATTAAAGATTTACTCTTGTGCTCTTTAGCAGAGTGTCAATCTTAGAATTAAATCTTTTGTGCTCTTTAGCAGAAAGCCATAATTCGACAGAAAGAAAATAATCCCTTCTTTCCAATCAAAAATTGAGTTTTTGAGAATTTGCTTTTGTGCTCTTTAGCAGAAAGCCAATTCTGAAATTCAAGCTCTTGTGCTCTTTAGCAGAGAGACTGAATTTTAAACTTTAATTTTTTTATCGCATTTTCTTTCATTAAAGATTTACTCTTGTGCTCTTTAGCAGAGTGTCAATCTTAGAATTAAATCTTTTGTGCTCTTTAGCAGAAAGCCTTAATTCGACAGAAAGAAAATAATCCCTTCTTTCCAATCAAAAATTGAGTTTTTGAGGATTTGCTTTTGTGCTCTTTAGCAGAAAGCCAATTCTGAAATTCAATCTCTTGTGCTCTTTAGCAGAGAGACTGAATTTTAAACTTCAATTTTTTTTTATCACATTTTCTTTCATTAAAGATTTACTCTTGTCCTCTTTAGCAGAGTGTCAATCTTAGAATTAAATATTTTGTGCTCTTTAGCAGAAAGCCTTAATTCGACAGAAGGAAAATAATCCCTTCTTTCCAATCAAAAATTGAGTTTTTGAGAATTTGCTTTTGTGATGTTTATAAGAAAGCCAATTATGAAATTCAAGCTCTTGTGCTCTTTAGCAGAGAGACTGAATTCTAAACTTCAATTTTTTTATCACATTTTCTTTCATTAAAGATTTACTCTTGTGCTCTTTAGCAGAGTGACAATCTAAGAATTAAATCTTTTGTGCTCTTTAGCAGAAAGCCTTAATTCGATAGAAAGAAAATAATCCCTTCTTTCCAATCAAAAATTGAGTTTTTGAGAATTTGCTTTTGTGCTCTTTAGCAGAAAGCCAATTCTGAAATTCAAGCTCTTGTGCTCTTTAGCAGAGAGACTGAATTTAAACTTCAATTTTTATTCACATTTTCTTTCATTAAAGATTTACTCTTGTGCTCTTTAGCAGAGTGTCAATCTTAGAATTAAATCTTTTGTGCTCTTTAGCAGAAAGCCTTAATTCGACAGAAGGAAAATAATCCCTTCTTTCTAATCAAAAATTGAGTTTTTGAGAATTTGCTTTTGTGCTCTTTAGCAGAAAGCCAATTCTGAAATTCAAGCTCTTGTGCTCTTTAGCAGAGAGACTGAATTTTAAACTTCAATTTTTTTTCACAATTTCTTTCATTAAAGATTTACTCTTGTGCTCTTTAGCAGAGTGTCAATCTTAGAATTAAATCTTTTGTGCTCTTTAGCAGAAAGCCTTAATTCGACAGAAGGAAAATAATCCCTTCTTTCCAATCAAAAATTGAGTTTTTGAGAATTTGCTTTTGTGCTCTTTAGCAGAAAGCCAATTCTGAAATTCAAGCTCTTGTGCTCTTTAGCAGAGAGACTGAAGTATAAACTTCAATATTGTGATCACATTTTCTTTCATTAAAGATTTACTCTTGTGCTCTTTAGCAGAGTGTCAATCTTAGAATTAAATCTTTTGTGCTCTTTAGCAGAAAGCCTTAATTCGACAGAAAGAAAATAATCCCTTCTTTCCAATCAAAAATTGAGTTTTTGAGAATTTGCTTTTGTGCTCTTTAGCAGAAAGCCAATTCTGAAATTCAAGCTCTTGTGCTCTTTAGCAGAGAGACTGAATTCTAAACTTCAATTTTTTTTTATCACATTTTCTTTCATTAAAGATTTACTCTTGTGCTCTTTAGCAGAGTGTCAATCTTAGAATTAAATCTTTTGTGCTCTTTAGCAGAAAGCCTTAATTCGACAGAAAGAAAATAATCCCTTCTTTCCAATCAAAAATTGAGTTTTTGAGAATTTGCTTTTGTGCTCCTTAGCAGAAAGCCAATTCTGAAATTCAAGGTCTTGTGCTCTTTAGCAGAGAGACTGAATTTTAAACTTCAATTTTTTATCACATTTTCTTTCATTAAAGATTTACTCTTGTGCTCTTTAGCAGAGTGTCAATCTTAGAATTAAATCTTTTGTGCTCTTTAGCAGAAAGCCTTAATTCGACAGAAAGAAAATAATCCCTTCTTTCCAATCAAAAATTGAGTTTTTGAGAATTTGCTTTTGTGCTCTTTAGCAGAAAGCCAATTCTGAAATTCAAGCTCTTGTGCTCTTTAGCAGAGAGACTGAATTTTAAACTTCAATTTTTTTTATCACATTTTCTTTCATTAAAGATTTACTCTTGTGCTCTTTAGCAGAGTGTCAATCTTAGAATTAAATCTTTTGTGCTCTTTAGCAGAAAGCCTTAATTCGACAGAAAGAAAATAATCCCTTCTTTCCAATCAAAAATTGAGTTTTTGAGGATTTGCTTTTGTGCTCTTTAGCAGAAAGCCAATTCTGAAATTCAATCTCTTGTGCTCTTTAGCAGAGAGACTGAATTTTAAACTTCAATTTTTTTTTATCACATTTTCTTTCATTAAAGATTTACTCTTGTCCTCTTTAGCAGAGTGTCAATCTTAGAATTAAATTTTTTGTGCTCTTTAGCAGAAAGCCTTAATTCGACAGAAGGAAAATAATCCCTTCTTTCCAATCAAAAATTGAGTTTTTGAGAATTTGCTTTTGTGCTCTTTAGCAGAAAGCCAATTCTGAAATTCAAGCTCTTGTGCTCTTTAGCAGAGAGACTGAATTCTAAACTTCAATTTTTTTTTATCACATTTTCTTTCATTAAAGATTTACTCTTGTGCTCTTTAGCAGAGTGTCAATCTTAGAATTAAATCTTTTGTGCTCTTTAGCAGAAAGCCTTAATTCGACAGAAAGAAAATAATCCCTTCTTTCCAATCAAAAATTGAGTTTTTGAGAATTTGCTTTTGTGCTCTTTAGCAGAAAGCCAATTCTGAAATTCAAGCTCTTGTGCTCTTTAGCAGAGAGACTGAATTCTAAACTTCAATTTTTTTTATCACATTTTCTTTTGAATTCTAATTTTCCTTCTGGACTCTCCCATATGTCCCCACCTATCGCTAATCAAGATTGTAAGCGCAAACATAGATCGCGTGCGGGTCGACAAGCAAGAGAAAAATTTGACCAGAGGTTGGATAAGGTGAAAGTGACTCCTCGTGATCATAATTGATTCAGAATCAGAAACTGAACAAATGTCAGAGTAATCCGATTCTTGCACCGTCGAACTTTAAGACGCCAGACAGGGTTCAAAGTCACCCCTTTCGCTTTTTTTTTCCCGCTCCTAGCGAGGACAAAATTTTGAGGCTCTTGAATTTGCCTCAGCTGAAATAATAATAAAACAAAGGTCACCGCAAGCTGAAGATTCCCAGTTCTAATAACAGGCCACTATCAAGTACATTTTTTTTTCTTTTCTTTTTCTTTTTTCTTTTCTCCCTTTCTCTTTCACCTGTATATTGTTCTTGTTTATTTTTGTGCATAAGTGTCCGTGTATATATATTCTATTATAGGCATACCACTATACTCATAAGTTGTCCACCCATAGGAACACAAAAACCTATTTAAAAAAAAAACGTTTACAACCTTTCAAAATTTACGTCGAATTTTCCGGATTCTCAGCACATTTTAAAATGTCGAACGACAATCGAACCCGTAATCTTAGGGAGCCAATCGGTAACGACCCTGACGAATCAAGTACTGAAGCATACCCGAGTATCACTAATTCATTATCCGGACCCAACCCTAATATCGCGCCTCCTAATCAATCAATGAATTTAGATGCTAGTGCGGCTATGGCTTCGGTATTAGAGTGCATGACTCTTCAACAAAGCACCTATCACATACCACAATTTGACGGTAAAAATCCTCCACTAAAGGAGTTTTTACAGGACATCGCAAACGGCGCAGTATACATCACGGAATCCACCGAACCCGGTTTCATAAAAGTTGTTTTAAGTAAGCTCAAGGGTGTCGCGCGAGAAAGCGTTAGGGACAAAAGATTTAATCGGGTAAACGACTTACTGGCACATTTAAAAAAACGTTTCGCCCCTTCGAAGAAATATCAATGGTACTTCGAGTCTATCGTGAACCTACGGATGAAACAAACAGAAACCGTAAGCGACTATTACGACCGAGTACAGGGTTTGCTGAGTGGGGCAAAACATGCAATCGAGGATAAGTATACGCAGGTTCATTATGCCGGTACTCCTCATGAAGTAAGTGAGAGTACCATCATGATGAAACCGGTAGTGGATTGCGCACTAGACGCCTTCATTAAGGGTCTCCCGGACGAAATGTCTACATTTGTAGACACCAGAAATCCGAAGGACCTTAGTGAAGCCCTCGAACATGCCCTCCACATAGAGGAAAGACTAAGGCAAACGGAAAGACTAAGGCCCACCGCTTCATCTTACCACATCATGCGGCAAAACGAGAAAATCCCGGAACGCGCCCGATCACCTAGCCCTTATACCAGACAGATGGTTAAGCCAGATAAGGCAGAAAGGGAAAAGGGCGAGGTTGCACCAGAAGTCCCCAACCCACGCAATCCAACACCTCCACATCAACCATTTCACCAATACCCGCCACAGTACCCTTCATACCCACCACAGTTCCCCTACTCTTATCCCCCCCATACCCTCCAACCTACCAATACCCCTACTCATACCCACCCCTTCCACCTATGCCGCAGTACCTTTCTGAACCCCCGAATAGAAACGGACTCGGGAGTAATCAACCATGGCGCGGGTATAGTAGGCCGCCAGGAGCCATGACACCTCCTAGATCAACTTCACCAGGGCCTCCGGAGAATTTAAACTCCCAACAGGTTCGTCGCTCAGATGCGGCAACGAACCAACCTCACCGAGAGCGTCCCAAGGCAGTCCACTTCCAGGAGAGCTCAGTAGGATCTTTCGAACAAGATCCAAAACCGAAGACTCACCCGTAGTTGAGTTGAGCGCCCCTGAGTTCCGCAACAGCAAAGCTAGTTTTCTTGTGGACCCAGGTTCGGACGTTAATCTAATCAAACAGAGCGCCTTGCGTCAAGAACTAATTCTTGACCCGAAACGATCAATCCTGATCACCGGAATAACGAACCACCCCGTAATTACGATAGGCACTATCAACCTTTCAATACTTAACACCCTAGTGGAATTCCATGTTGTGGAAAATAGTATCCCCATTTCACCAGATGGAATTCTCGGGAGACCTTATTTGAGGCAGGAACAGGCTCAAATTTCCTTCCGGCACAACGCATTAGTGACTGCTTCTAACCCTATCACACCGATTCCATTTATCGATCAAGAATCACAGGAAGCCAGAAAATCACTTAAAACCGAAATCAAACCTTTTTCCAGAATATTAAAAATTAGGGCTAGAACGAGGCAACCTATTGCTATAAGCGTCACGAACCCAGAGGTTGCTGAAGGCTACCTGCCTAAGCTGAACACTCCTGAAGGGCTCTACCTTGGAGAGGCAGCAGTCTCGACACACAATGGCGTCTGTCACGCAATTGCCATCAATACCACTGAAGACGATATAGATATAGAAATTGCCCCCCAGGAGGTCATACCGTTCGATTTTTGTACATTTCCTGGTGAAGAAACCTCTGACTCAGAACTCGAGTACTCTACCCTAGACATACAGGAACATCCGAGCTCTTATGCAGAGCGTGCCGAAAGAGTCAAAAGGAACCTGCGCCTTTCTCATTTAAATGATGAAGAGAAGGATTACGTCCTCAGGTGGGCAGATGATTACGCTGATATTTTCCACCTAAATGGCGAGAGACTTAGCAGCACTCATCTGATCCAGCACCGAATTCCAACAATGGATAACGAAGTGATTGCCAAGAAACAATATAGGTATCCTCACGATGCGACAGACCAGGTCATTCTGCAAACTGAAAGACAATACGACAGCGGGATTATTGGCGACTCTAAGTCCCCTTACAATTCTCCACTTTGGATTGTCCCAAAAAATCTCGATGCCTCGGGAGAGAAGAAGTGGAGAGTTGTTATTGATTTCAGAGCCCTCAACGAAAAGGTAATCGGGGATGCCTACCCCTTGCCCAACATCACAGATATTTTAGACCACTTGGGGAATGCACAGTACTTTTCTGTGTTTGATCTGGCCAGTGGCTTCCACCAAGTAGAAACGCATCCCGACGATCGATCAAAAACGGCGTTCTCGACCCCCCGTGGACATTTTGAGTACCTGCGAATGCCAATGGGGATCAAAAATGCTCCTGCTACCTTCCAACGCCTCATGGACGTCGTTTTGAAGGGCATGCATGGGACCGAAGTTTTTGTCTATCTGGATGACATTGTTATTCATTCAGAAACCTTGGAAGAACACGATACAAAAGCCAGAAGACTGTTCAATAGACTAAGAGAAGCGCATCTGAAGCTTCAACCGGATAAGTGTGAATTCTTACGAACCGAGGTAGCTTATCTGGGCCATATAATCGGCCGTGATGGAGTAAAGCCCAACCCTGCTAAGATAGCCGCTATTAGGAAATTTCCAAAACCGAGGACAGTCCGGGCTATTCGACAATTCCTAGGCCTTTCAGGATACTATAGGAGGTTTATAAAAGACTATGCAAGACTAGCAAAACCCTTGTCCAATCTCCTGAAGAAGGACACAAAATGGGAATGGGGACGCTCACAACGGAAAAGCTTCCGAAGAATACGCAGATACCTCTGCAGCGAACCCGTACTCCAATATCCCGACTTTAACAAGCCCTTTAAGCTAACCACAGATGCCTCTGAGCATGCTGTCGGGGCTATGTTAACCCAAGAAAGGGATGGAGTTGACATGCCCATCGCCTACTTTTCCAAGGTGATGAATTCCTGCGAACAAAACTACTCGAAAGCAGAAAAGGAATGTCTGGCGGTGTTGTACGCTGTCACGAACTTTCGCCCATATTTGTATGGAAGGGAGTTCGTGCTGGCCTGCGACTACGAACCAGTTCACTGGATGACTTATATTAATAATCCAGGAGCAAGGTTGCTGCGATGGCGACTTAGACTCCAGGATTACCAATATAAGTTTGAGTATAAACAAGGGAAACTGAATAGAGGCGTTGAAGCTTTGTCAGGAAACCCTGTGGCTAACGAACAGTACTCAGAATCTTCTGACTCAACTGACTCCTATGATTCTGACGATTCCAATAAATCCTACAATTCTTCTTCCCTGCAAAAAAACTCTGCAGACATTAAGAGCTCCACATCAGAACCACCAGACATCCGAAAGATATTAGTAATAACGCGTTCCGGAGCATCGCGGGCAGAACCTAGTCGAGGTGAACCTTCCTCCACCAGCCAGGAACCCTCAGATTCTACTCGACGCATAACTCAAACAAAGAAATTCATACAGTTAAGGAACCAATCCATTTCCAGATCCAGTGTGGAATCCGCGTTGCCACTAAGGAACAAAGGAAAACCTTCTGTACCCCGATCCATCCCCTTCAACGCAGTAAGGACTAAAACCACAGTTTCTCCACAACCGTCCTCCTCAGCCGGAGCAATGCGTAAACAACGGGGAAGGCCAAGAAAGGATTCGGCTCCTGAAAATCCCCAAGCAGCTCACAAACCCCAAAATGAACCGAAAGCAACCAACCTTGACGAAAGTTGCATTGGTAAAAGACTTTCGAGAAGAAGAGGAATTAATGAGGCCCCATTGTTAAACGAAAACTCTTCCAGTGATCCATCGTCAGATGACGAGGATAGTGACGACTCCGACCCCCCAGTGTTTCGCGAATCGCGTAGTGTTTTGCCGAAATTAAAGCCAACCCTTGTAGCGAAAACGGACAACACTGCTCCTAAAAGTGCACCCCCTAGACTTCCAGGTCCAAGCCCTTGGTCAGCCCCATTACAGGACACTTACATAGATGTTTACGTCGACGGAGCGTGCAGTTACAATGGACGTGGTGAACCAAGGGCGGGAATAGGAGTCTGGTTTGGACCCAACCATCCGCTAAATGTTTCACGCCCCTCCCAGGGACGTCAAACAAACAACTCAGCCGAAATTGAAGCAATAACCGTAGCAGCTCAACAGGCTCACGAGGCTGGCATCAAGAAGTTGAGAATAAAGACTGATTCTAAGTTTTTAGTGAACAGTGCCACAGAATGGATTCCAAAATGGGAGGCAAACGACTGGAAAACGTACGAGAATAAACCAGTTAGGAATCGATCCGAGTTTGAAAAGATGAAAACAGCCCTGGAACCGTTGGACGTAATTTGGGAACATGTCCCAAGCCACAAAGGAATCCCAGGAAACGAAATGGCCGATAAACTATCCAGAGAGGGTATTGAAGCCTTACCGTCTATCGACAACAACGGAGAAGAGTCACCTCCTGAACAAATGATCGTTGATGTCCTCCCACAACCACTGGACAGCGAAGGCAGCAACGAAACCGATGAGGATACCCCCAGCCAATGCCAACCACAGAACAAATTAAGAGAAGATCTGCAGAAATCTTTTTCAAAGCTAGATAAATCGATGGAAAACCGAGGGCTCGACAGCTCCAACATCGTTCATGAGTCTCTATGGTGGGATCATGAAAATATGCAGGACGATCATCGACCTCAGTGCACCTACGTCTCCGAAGGCGAAGAAGACCAAGAGCTCCTGGAAAACTTAGAAGCTCTCGATCCCTGTGGAGAATATGACGACGTCGAGTTCTCCAATAGAGTAAAGAACTTTTTGGAAAAATACGAAAAGGAAATAGGCAAGGAAGCATGCACACCGCAAGATTGGAAAACCACACCCAGTTCCTCTACAAGCCCAGCACAAACCACAGGCGAATCTAGAACCACTGGGCAGATAATCAAGTCAACGGAATTTCCTGACAAAAATTCCGGGGTGGCGAGGAAAAGCATGGTCCGATTTAAGGATGCTCCTGAGGAAATCGAATCTTCCTCAGAGTCCCCAATAATTGGGAAGCAGCCCCCCCGAAGGTCCTTGCTCATGACACCAGCAGCCCCTGCGACGCCAGGAGCCAGATCAACGCCCTTCACAAGGTCAGTCATCGACCCAGATGACGGTAGGAAGGACTCGATAGGAAGAGGAGCAGGAATGAAACCAAGAAGACTGGAACAAACAAAACCATTTCACGAACCCGTCGAAGGTCCCATATTCCATCCTAGCTCCATCATTGACGTTAAGATGCCGTATGTGGACGACGCACCTACCTCTATCGGACCCTACAAGGATCTCCCAAATACAGACCAAAAACCAATTAGCATCTGCACAGATGAACCTAATGTCATCCACCAATGGACAGAACCTTTAACTTTCAGACACGACAATTATGCTCACTTTATATCCGAAGATTGCGAGCCTACGAACCCCATAGCGAAACTTCTTGTGGCTACCGAGCGTCTTGACCTACAGGACCTCTGGGGATGCCGCCCTAAGAAGGGACAAATCCTTGTCACTCCGCACGGCCGACATAAAACATATTCCGTTGTCATAAAAAGACGACACGTCGACAATGTCGACTGGAAGGATGTGGGGCAAGGATTAAGGAACCTTCGAACAGCTTTAGAAAAGGACAGTCAAACCACCTGCCGTATGGCTAATTCAGGAGATTTGCTGGGATCGTTACCGCAAAATAAAATGACGGAACTCGTGGCAGAAATATTCCGGGGTGGTAACATCACCATTACGCTTTGCCACGGAAAAATCGGAGTTCCACCTGTAGAAATTCGACCCAAAATTATCGCCGAATATCATGGCAGCCTTATAGGTGGCCACAAGGGCATTACGAAAACTTACCGCCGTATCAGAGAGCGATATACATGGCCTGGTTTACGGGACGAAATCAGTGAGTTCATCCGAGGATGCAGAAGCTGCCTTGAACAAAAACTCGTCTGAGCTCGTACTCGTGAACCAATGCTCATCACTGACACTCCCGCTGAGCCATTCGAGAAGGTATCACTTGATACTGTCGGAAAATTGCCCACAACTCCAAACGGGAATAGACACATCCTGACAATGCAGGATAATTTTAGTAAATACTGCATTGCAGTTGCCATACCGGACCTAAAAACGACTACTATTGCTCATGCGGTTGCGACAACTCTCTTCTCCCAATATGGCGCTCCGAGATACATCCTAACAGACAGGGGAGGGAGTTTTATAAGCAAACTAATGAAACACCTAGAAAGACTATTTAACGTGAAGCAACTAACTACTTCCGGATACCGACCACAAACTAACGGATCACTCGAGAGAAGCCATATTGTATTGACGGATTACATAAAGCATTATGCTGATGATTATGACGATTGGGATCGATTGCTCCCTTTCGCCATGTTCGCATATAACACGTCAGTACATGAGGCCACTAATTTCACACCTTACGAGCTAGTTTTCGGGCGAGTCGCTAGGACGCCCAGCTCGTTTCCTCAGGGTACGGAACTCGGAACTTATGGATCTTACTTACGCGACCTGATAGTAAGAATAACCGAGATCCAGAAAATTGCCCACAAAAATCTCATCAGGGCAAAATCTCGCTCGAAAGAGCAATACGACAAGAAAATTAGACCACTCAACGCGAAAATCGGAGATACGGTTTACGCCCTTAAGGAAATTAGGGACGGAAAATTCGACAGTCGAGTCACAGGGCCGTACGCCGTCGCCGGTTTCACAGAAAACAATAATGTTATTCTGGAAACAGAGGACGGCGAACGGATCATGAAGCACAAGGATAAACTCTTGCTTGCTCACTGCTAGGTACATTAGGACTAAAGGAAGAAAATCCGAGAAAGAATATGCATTACTAGAATCCCATGAGACTCCAGCGCAACCTAAAGAAAGAAAAAAATAAATAAATAAAACGGTTATCATAATTTTTTTTCTTTCTCTCCTCTACATGGGAAACCAGACAAAGCCCCAGTATACTTAGAAGTACAAAATGCATATCCTATCTCGAGATCGTGCTCACCCGGTCGTGAAGAGACAATCTAATGCCCCTCCTTTACAGATTCTAAAATTCAATGACAATGATGGGATATCGATGGGTTGCCTTTCTGTTACCTCTACTTGCCACCAGCCAGAAGCACCAGGAAGCCACGTATCAGATTACCCCACTCAACAATAGTACGGGGGTGTACTATGAATATCTGGGAACCGTAAGGTGGACGACCAGTACCTGGAGGATCACCATCTTCATGGACATCATTAAAACCCAGAGCCTACTATCATCCTATAAAAATAATATCAATCACTTAGCCGCACATTGCCAACCAGGGTACGAAGAACACTGCCATCAAGTTATCGCAAGTCATGCTCTTGGATCCAAGGTCAACCTAGCCGAAAGGCTCCAAGGAGAACTCCTGAAAGAGACAACAATGATGCAACAACGAGCCGAAAAGATCCTCCCCTCTCGTTTACCCAAAGCAATGCGAAGACGACGAGCAACTCCACTACTAGGTTTCCTTGGCGAAATCATTGGACCCGTAGCTGGACTCCTAACCTATGATGATGGTCAGCTCATTGAGACAAAAATCCAAGAGTTAAATGAAGCTCAGACCAACATTTCACACCTAGTAGGGCAACAGACCCACTTGGTTAGGTCCCAACTAGAGGAGATGCACAACCAAGCACAACAGCATCAGGAAAAACTCCAATCGCTCAAGAATGAACTCACCAATCTCAATCAAGAACTTGGTCAAGCCACCAGGAAGATCACTGAGCTTAAATACACTGAAGCCTTAACTCGAGTCCTGCGAGCGAACGAAGCAGCTGTAGAGGAATACATAAGAGCAACTGACAAAATCTTGAGTGTCCTTCACGATGCAAGACAGAAGCAAATGCATCCAGGACTATTGACTCCCAGCCAACTGGAACTAATCTACCGAGACATCCAGGACCATCGCCCAGAGGTGTCCTTCCCGATATCCGGACCTATTGTGGACATCGAGGAACTGACCAGCGTATCCACCGTCACCTCATTATACAAGGGAGGAGTCCTTAAAATACTACTGGATATACCATTATTGGGAAGAGCTAACCATCTGATGTATCAACTACATCCACTTCCAGTGCCCCAAGCCATCTTAGGAAACAACTCCGGGAAGGCATATATTCTACCTAAATTCTCCCACATCGCCGTAGAAGAATCACAGAGGACTTATGTTCTAATGAACCACCAGGATGTTGCGGCATGTACCGAACTACCAGCTTATAAGATTTGTCAAGGAAATTTACCCGTCAACGAGAATGGGAAATTCAGAACTTGCGAAGCAGAGCTTCTGCTGAATCCATCGCTATACACCTTCCAAATTTGTAACGTTCAAGTGACATATGAAGACCAGTTTGATTGGAGTTCAATAGGAAGCCTAGGCGGATGGTTGTACTCTCTCCAAGAGCCGACTATCGCCATAACAACCTGTCCTAATCAGGCCAACAACCAGATCACCTTAAAAGGAACCGGCATAATCCAACTGGCTCCAGGATGCGACCTTAGACTAAAGGAAAGGACACTCCCAGGTACCACCAACAGGAAGGGAGAAACCGAAATGATCTACGCACCACTGCTTCACCTGAACATCTCTGCGCTGTCACCAGCTCTACAAGAGTTTCAAGGATACATACCTACAAGAAAATCTATGTCTGCTCAGACGAAGGAGACAACGCCTAGGGACAAGGTCTTCGAAACTAACGACAAATCCTTGGAGCATATAGAACAACAACTGTATGACTACAGCCTGGCCCGACGAGCAGGAAACAGCCAAATAAGGATGATCCACGGATCCTACCTTGGACTAGGCCTCATATCTATTGGACTACTTATATACATCTTCTTACCCAGGATTTCAAAACTAATGATCAACTGCAATCAACGACGCTCACCAGGGACGAGGGCTGATCGATGTGTCGACTTCAGCACCATTAACATCAAGGAAGAGCAAGAACCAATCCCCGCACAGAACTCTCTGCGACAAACGGCTACGGAAACAAGTACCTCCACTCGTGCTGTCATACCTGCTGCACCACCAAGGGAACGACCAGCGAATACCCCCGTAATTCAGTTACCATCTCAGACTCTCCAACCTGCATAAGAACCAGATAAAACCAGTCATGAAACATGGCTATTAAAATTCTCGAATCTAAGATACATTCACCGAAAAAAAAGGAAAAAAAATTTATTTTTTTTGGTTTTATATTGTTTTTATATGTTATTATTTTTACTGTACTATCTATATTGTTTTTCTTTAGGAAATGGAACTGTTAGAGTAGGACCTTTTTATCTACTATACTACAAACCTAGACATTGTAAATTCTCTCACAGCTTGATGAAAAGAAGCGACTGCATCTGAACAACATAAGGCATTCCTTATTCTTATCCGTACTCGTCTATAGACCACCCTTGTTTGTCGGGGACGAAAACACTAAAAATTCCGGTGTGGTTTGTTACGGGCGGTCCAAAGTGCGCAATATTTTTTGGAAAAAGTTTTTATTAGTATACAAAATCTAATTTATGAAATATCAATTGCTTTAAAAGTGAATGAACTGCACACTTTTGAACGTTCGTAACCTGATTGCATTCCAGTGGCTAATGCAATTCAGCATTTTTGGTCATGCGAGCTGGTCTTGAGACGTAGAGTAATTCATATTCTAGTTATTTAAATACATTCAAATTAAACTTTAAAAGTTTGAATAAAACTTTTAAAAATAATACTATTTCCCCCTTTTGTTTTTCAGATACATTAATGTTTTATAATCTAGATTAATTGATAGCAAGAGTGCATAGGCACTCAATCGCTATGATCTAAAAAGTATGAAATAAGAGAAAAGCGAAGAATGAGTGTAAGGTGAGAGCGATGATATAAAAACTAGGATGAGCGGAGAAAGAATAGAATAGGAAAAAGAATAAGCAATAGCAGACTCACAATAGAGTGTACGAATAGAAGAGTAAAAAGAGAACGAAGGAGAGAGAGAGAGATATCTAGTACACGTACACCCATGCACTGTTTATCGCCACAGCTTTCTGCCGTTTGTCAATTCCTCTTTTCGTTCGCCTACGCACATGCCTAATATACTGGTCTCTTTTAGAAAATCTTGATGCGCTCTGCTGTGCATCGCGAGGCTAGCATACATCTCATAATTGCATCTCCTCCTCACACACCTATCCTTGCTCAAATGCTTTAGCCAGCTGATCTCCCGCCACAAAAGCCACGTGCTTTTTGTAACTAAAACCCAACGCTCATCTGAATACTTAAATAATTATGTCTAAGCTTTAGTCCACTTAAAGATTATAAGCCTAGACTAATTAAATATATATATTTCGATTTACTCAGAAATATATTGGAAACTAAAATTGTTTCTACAATTTGATGACCATGCATCAAATACTAAAAATTGATGAGCACATTTCCTTTCTCAAGATAGGAGTAGAAAGAGGGGAGAAATAATTGCATTCTAAAAATCAGCAAATGGCGCAATAACCATATCAGCACTTGTGCAAATTCCTAAATCCTCCCTGCCATTATTACCTCTGTCCAATCATTAATTCCTTAATCATCAAAAAACCCTACCATGCTCACCTCGCGATGAACTAGTAAAACGGATCAAGGCAAAATTAAATTCGCAGTCTTCTGAGTGTCTTGACCGGATTCAGACCTTAGAATAATAAAGAAAATATTTTTCTTTTATCGTGCCCGTCTGCGGCCCAGATCGACAGTTCCTAGATCCTCGTTAGTTGATTGAACCCGTAAAACTCTTTCTAACGAAATTATATTTGGAATCGTGTCGGGCGGACGTAAAAGACAAAAGACTTCATCTGGACAGAAGCAACAGAATTAAATTCTTTCTTCGGCGGGCTATTTTTAAAGTCCAATTCGTTTAATAAAAAAAACGGCAAAAGGTGCGCGAAATCGCGGAAAAATTAATACTACCGAATCTCAAAACGGTAGTGATAATTTTTCATAAAATATTGTAATTAGATTTAATAGGAAAATTCTAGCGGCGAAAAGGGCGAGTTTAAAAGCACTCAACCCTTTTCTGGTTAAAAGCCAACCGTTATTTTCTCTTATTAAGCCTAATAGAAAGTGGCAAAAACAATATTTGTGTGCGCGTGTGCTATGCGCGACTCACAAATCGGACAAAGTGTGATTTTGAGCAACACTCAACAGAAAACCATTGCCCAGTCTAGGACGAATCAGGAACTGAGGAAAAAATCCCTCCCTCTCTCTCGCACTCTCCTGGGACTGGTAGATGTAAGGAAAACTAATAGTAAGGTATCGTTCCAATATATGTATTTATTTGTATATCCTTTTTATACGGACATTAAACACTAAAACTGGAAATCTTCCTGTGTTCAAGTTTTCTTTTCCAAATATCAAATAGGGTTTTCTTAAAAGCAGGGTATAGCCTCCTCAGTCAGAGGAGAGGGCAAATACGATCCCAGATTAACAACAAATTTTGGTTTATTTAATTTATAATTTCCTAAATTGAAATTTGGCAGTTTGGAGCCTCAAACGGGCGTATAATCGAATTTAATATTTTATTATAATAAATTTAATTATTCGTACGTAACAATTTTCACTGAAATAATCAGTGAATACATGAATACATAAAAATATTAATACCTGAAAATATTTGTTTTGTAAATTTCCGAACATTTCTAACAGTGTAGTGTTCAAGTATTTTTTGAAATAATAACAACTTATGATAAAAACGCGTAAAAAACTTTTAGAGTAAAAAGTTGAAATGAAGCGAAAAACCTTGCAATATAAATGTAAATTATAAATAAATTGTTCATAAGAATGCCAGTATTCAAATATTAGTTTTATGAAAAAGCCCATGTGTTCTGACAAGGGGATATCTGAATTTTTCAATCTCATCAACATTTGTGATTTGAAAAATAAATTAAACTAACCTTATGTAATGTAGTATGCTGTAATTACAAACTGAGGGATTGTAATACCCTCAGACAATTTTTTAAATTGTTTCCTTTTGCGTTTCCTGGTCACACGCATATTTTGACATAACCCACTGCTCACTATGGAGTTACCTATGCAACTAAAGTTTGGCTATGATTTGAAACCGAAAGTGTGGGATGAAAGTGTAGGGTATGATTTTGCTATTTTATTTAGAGTTGAGATTTTAAGGAAAAGGAAAAAAATGAGTGGAAGGATGTGTTCAAGATGACTGGAGTACTACGACAAAAGGAGGGCATAAAGTGTAATATGAGTTAAAATAGTTTGTTTATGACAAATTTAGAATTTTCTCAGGGAACTTGTGTATGTGTATTTTAATGTATGTGCTTAAAATTTACAAAATTTTTTTTGGCTACATTACAATTTGTCGTTTTAAAGGGGGAGGTAAAAAATAGATAAGTTCTCAGTATCAGCTCTTTGGTTTACCGCATGTGGATTGCCAGGTATACGGGCCATTTCAAGTATCATGCTTTTTTTGTAGTTATCTGATCTGTCAATTATTTTTACATTATCAAAATTGAACTTGTGGTCTTGATGCCAAGCATGTTTGGTTAAAGCAGTCCATTTTTCCGGAGGGTTGTAAGCATCTTTTGTATGTTCATGTATTCTAGTCTTTAGGGGCCGTTTGGTCGTATCTATATAAGCTGCTGTGCGTTCAGAGCATTTTCTAAAATTCTGTCTTAATTTTGTGAGGCTATAGCTGAATAAAACTACAGTCACATGTTCTGCGGAATGGCGGTAGAAATTTCTAACAATGCAGAATTCGTATTAGCAATTCTAAGCTAATTTTCATAAATAATCCTTTGTCATTTTATACTATATATGTACTTGCATCTATATATTCAGTAACATTTAGACACAAATATATAATAGTTTTTTTAGTTGATGTATCGTAGAGTTATGTGCTACAATTTTATTGTTATTCCTATAGAAAGTTTTTTGGGTAATTTATCGGTGTTTTCTGTACAATTTTATGTAAATCTTCCAACGATATTTTACATTTTTACATTTTTCACATTACCAAAGTTTATTCCAAAATAGGGCTCATATGTGCAATATTTTATCCAATGTTTTGATATTCTAGAAATAAAGATCACTGATGGGGACTCCGATCAGACTCGAACATAGAGATATTATAGATAGAAGAGACAAGCCAGCCTGAAACCTGTCAGCTCGGGCGAGAGAGAGAGTGAATTGTGGGTTAGGCTGTCTCTCGCTAACGCCGAGGCTAACGCGGTACGCGTAGACAAAGACAGAATAAGCTCCCATCGCCTCTCTCTTTCGCTCTCACCGAGTTTGCAGACTGACGTTGCCACTTACAGAGCGGCCTATGGCTTGTCTCCTCTATCTATAATATCTCTATGGACTCGAAACGTTTGAAAGTATGTAACTTCCTGAGTTATCATTTCTGGACCCTAAAGCCAATTATTGACAACAACATCGTATGAAATTATTATTTAAGGGTCGATGCAAGTCCTATTTTATGAATATTACAGTTTATGTTTTAAAAATTTGATATCTATACAATTTTTGGAATACCGTTTGAAATGTAACCGTAATATACCATCTGATTATAAAAAGGAATATGCTGGTCATGACTTTGGCTGAAGTAATGTTGAGATCTCTCGCTGGCTCTCTTTCGCTTTCTTTGGCTGCCCTAGCTTTTATTTCTTATAGTAAAATTAATCCTGAATCTGAGGCCTTCAATGCGTCCCGACATAAAACAACAAGGGATGGACATGGTACCGTCGGGAAAAACATTTAATTTTATTTCACATGAAGATGATCTGGAAATTCACCGTCTTCAAGCACCTTTTATCGAGTGGGTTTTCTAAAGTCTTGTTGAATTCCTGATGCTTAAGCAAAACTGCGGAAACGTTGCTTACTTGTTGGTTTTATTGCAGATTGGCTCTTTAGTAGTTTTTCCGAAGTGTTCGCCGGTCTTGACGATGGTCAAACATAATTACAAATTCCTGCAGAAGATTGTCAATCAATGTCCCGATGAATTCCGGCTTTGAATGGAACCATCTCAAAGCTTTTCCCTTTAGACTTACAGCATTAGAAGTCTTCCATACAAGTTATCTATATTATGAGTGGTGTAGATGAGCTGAAATTGTTCTGTACATTTCCGGGAATCAGTGTTAGCGACATCAAACTCGCTTAGAAGGTTTTTCTATGAAGGGCAGTTTTATAAGAGTGCCGTTCACATCACGCCAGATCAAGTTCTCTTATCATGAATTCGTTTTGTCATTAGAAGGGTAAGCTTTGGTTTTTCAGACTTGTCAATTATCTGCGCCAGAATTATGCGGCTCACCAGTTGTGCTTCCTGACAACGTACCAAAGTTCGGCTGACCCATTCCACTAGCCAACAATGCATACAAACTTTGTCGATGGTTTTCCACTCTATTCGATGCGTCTAAATTTTGCGAATAACCTTCGTCCGCTCCAACTGTCTTATAATTTTTATGCAATTAGTGGCTTTCATTATGGTTCCCAAATCAAATAGCATCTCCTAACCACTTGCCGGTTGGGTTTTTCTCCTGTAGCTGTCAAAAGATATTTAACTTCGTTCCATAGAACGGTAATCTTGTCCTTCACTCCATAGCTTTGTTGCGAAGTATTGTGATCTATTCGAGATATCTATTCCACTTCTAAAGATTTTAAAAGTCTTTATTAACAAAAAATGTACATTGTGTAAACCAATTACATATTTTTTGCCTTTTAGTATCTGCACTATCGACATTAGGTGATACTTGAATTTTATCCTCCACTGGCATATGATAATTCTGTCGACAAACCAATTATCATATGATTATGATAGTAATGACGTAGCCATGCATTCAGTATTTGCCTAGCTATGTTCCCCGTTGCTCAACTGCAGGCGTTATAAAATTAAAAATTACCGGGATATAACAGTATATCTAGCTCCTTAAAAAAAAAATCATTTTAGTGACTCTTGAAGCCTTCGACATACACGGTAAACTCCACCCTGGTTGAAAATGAATTTTCAAGTGGGATAAAGCCTTTTTATACTTTTCATAACCATCCTTACCACTTCTAGTGCATATCCTATCAAATATATACCAAACGCAAGAAATTTGGTTCACGGCCACATGTTTAACTACGTCTCTATTCATATCCTGTAAATTAGGCAATATGCATTCTATCTGCATTAGCGTTGCCACCGCAGCATACTATTCAATATAATTTAATTTATAAACATGGATTTAAATGATTTAATTAAATTTACTAGGTCCCGGAGAGACCCGACTAGGCAAACATTATAGTACTTCGATTCTTTTTTTATAATAATCCAACCAGACAAATCTCGAACATACACGGAAAAAATAAGTACTGAGAAATTTACTTGACAGTCCTCGACTTTTAGACAGGACAAATTTTTCCGAAGATCCTATATACTTTTTATTAAGAAGCTTAGAACTTCATCGAAAAAAAGAAATAATGTCCTAGATTAATTCAAGCACAGTCAATGAATGAAATTCTTTCAAATTTTATTGTATAGTTTTTGAAAAAATTATAGAAAGGCAAATAATACTTCTTCTAAAGAGTGCTTCACGTTTTAAAAGAGTTTGGATAGAATAATTTGATTAGGAAGAGATGAATACCTGCTATACAAATCAAAGAAAAATTCTTGGACTGCGCTTGAAAGTCTTGTGAAATTTTTAGTGGTACGATTCGCAGTTGTCAATGTCAGTTTTTTAGATACGCAAAATTTTTATTACTTTGTAAATTGACATAAACTTCAGAAATTATGAAATTCTTATATTCGATATTTTAGAATTCAGTAACTAATTTATTAAAAGTCTCTTTATCTAAAAACTTTTCTTAGCCTTATATAAAGTTGATGGCGAAACAAGGCGCAGCAATTTATTACACGGCCCTGCATTTTCAAAGGATAAAATGTACCCAACACTTTTGGAGAAGTATCGCATGTGCTTCGGTAGCCGTGCGGTTTAATTTATAAGGTTAGACTGCGTTATACATGTAGGTTAGGTAAAAGTTAAGGTTCGAATCCTATCAGCGTAATATTAATTTCAACAGCGGTAATATAATTTGTAATAAAAATCAATAAAATAGTATATAAAAAAAAGACAGCTTGCGAAAATAATTTTTGTTTCTTATTGCCTTTGATAGTCCATAAAAATTTCATTGACTGGCTTTGAAGTTTTCATGCACGAGTGTTGTGCGAGCTCTATCTGCCTATATTCAGAATTTCATATTAATTCGTAAAAATATCCAATCTTTGAACTTTATTTTCTCAAATGATTCATAGACATTATACATTTTGCGTACTCAGAATTTTCACGGACTTTCTACTGAATATACTTTTGAAAAGTTCTATACTTTTTCCAGGATTATTGATCTAATTGTACAAGAACGGTACTTCTAGTTTTAAGAAACTTTTGAACGTATCTGAAAGTCGAGCACTCTGTCATGTAAATTTCCCAGTACTTATTTTTTCCGTGTACCTAGATAGATTATGATAAACATGAATTTCTACCGTCGCGCCTTACTAGGTACCGAAAAATCCCAGACAAGCAAACGTTGTTTGTTCATTTTGTTTGTTTGTTGGTAATCCGTTTAGGAAAGACGTGAATTTTGATTTTAAAGACAAATAAATTTGTATTAAGGTGTCCCGAATAGGTCCTGGATAGATCATAATGAACTTATTTTACTTTAATGTAAAAAAATGTTTAGTCAATGCCCCTGCCAGGTCTCGAAAAGACCCAGATACGAGGCCAATTCGCATATTAAATTTCAGTAACATTCATTTGTTTTTTCATTATTGGTTTGCTTTTCAATAACGTCTGTTCTTTCACTGGAATTGAAGGCATTTTCAGCGTCGCAGGATTTGTTTCGTCACTTTAACTGTTTCAGCGATATTGATTTGTTTTTCCGTACGTGTCCTTTTCTCGACATCAGATAGTTGGATATTTCACTCTCAATTCAATACCGAAATCACATTTTGGTCTCTCTAACTATTACCGCAACATTCATTCATTTGTTATTCGTATACAGCATACTATTCATTACCCTGGATATTTTAACTTTGCATTCACAGTTGGTTTCCCTTCTAATAGGTGATTTATCGTAGTATTCGATTTTTAATCATTGATTTTTATTCATTCATCGACACTGTATTCTACAGAGTTCACAGACTATTCAGACTAAGTAGGAAACTTTGTCACTTCAACTAGTTTGTCATTAGTTTCGGCAATTTGTAACACTCGTTCTTAGCCTTATATCTGTCAGTGTTTTTCAACGTTACATCTTGTGATATCCTGAAATTCCAAAACACAACCGTCATATCAAAAGAAGCTCGCTTGCAACTTTTCATCAAAATGAGGATTCATATACCAGTAGGCAATCGATATTGTCGAACTCATTTAATAAAAAATCGATTTTATGATGAGTGTCATATTCTGGTCAGAAACGATTTTGTGGTTCATGACCGTGGATTCCGGGATATGAAAGATGAGTTAGAGCTCAAAAAAATCAACGTATTGATGACTGCTTTGAAAGGGAAACTAAAGCAATTGACGACAAGAGAATCAAACGATTCTCATTATGTGACGAAGATACGTCGGGCGGTTGAAGCTGTCTACGGAATATTCGAGCAAAAATACCGACTTTTAGATCACAAATTGGACAATAAATTGCTTCCAAATATTGGAACGTATTTTCGAATTGCATCATTCCAGAATAATGAAATTGGGAAGAGGTTACAGTCTGATACACGATTTTCAAGTGAGACCATAGGAAGGATGAAATCCAGAATAGATGTGGAGAATACTTTGGCGGTTGAAGCGTAAGAAAAAGGTTAGTTTCAGAAGAAACTTGTTTCCCAAAGTATCACATCTGAAGATATTTTAGACTTTCCAGAAATGACAAAAAGAGGCTTGAAGATTCTGTTCACTGGAACATATCAATACGTTCAAGAACAATTCAATGTACTGAAATTGCCAGCTGACTCTCGTCACATTTCAAAAAAGTGTACAGGTGTTTCATGAAATATGGGCCGGATACTATCGGCATTTTTGAATTGCTAGAGTATACATGTGATTGTGCAAACGGAAGTAGGACTGTTGGCTGCTGCTCACATATTGCAGCGATAGTATACTACCTGGCCCATGTAAGGTACTTGTCAAAGATTTTGAAGCTAGCTGAAATTCTCAGCAAAATGGTAACTTCCACGCGGTGGGCCCTGGGAACTACAATTATTGTAGGCTGACTACAGGCGTTCAGGTAGACAAGGGAACTATTCTAGTATATTTATCATCCAGATTGTGGAATTTTAAACTCTTAACTGGGTGTCAGCTAAATTCGGAAGCACCTAAAGTTATTTTTTGGTGATATCCTTTACAGAACATACTCACTTCACAATGTATAGCACCCAGTATGCGGTGCGCTCATGGTTTTAATTTTTTCTAACTATGCTCTACCTCTTCGATCTTTCTGGGGATCAAATATTTTTTTAGGACATGAATTGAAGATTTTGTTGGTGGAAGATGTAAGTAGTACTCGGAACGAAACCCATTTAAAAAATTTCAAATGTTTTTTTTATGTTATTTTTGTGGAAAAATGTCCATAGATTTTTTCTAGCATCCTACTATTGAGTCCCATAACATATTCTTTACTCATAAAAATCGGGCAAGCGGTTCTCGAGAAAAACGTCTTTTTCGGTTTTCCTTCTAACCCCCATAACTCCCATAAAAATCATTTCTGGGAAATAGTACTCTAGGGTATTGCACCACCAATCGATGCCTTCTTATGATGAAAATATGGACCTGATCGGGCGGGGGGGCAGCACACACATGCTTATCCTGCTATGCCCTTTAGCGGCCGTAAAGCATAACACAAAAGTGTGAAATGTCCACCGATACATTGCAGCTCAGGGCGTCTGACTGACAGCTAAGTCAGAATACGAATATGCAATAAATAATGAAGGTTCCCATTTAAAATTTATCCCCCTTCCCCCAAATCCCAGGTATGGGGTGAATTTTTACGGATTCACTCTCCCCCTCGAAAACAAAGTTTCTGCTGTGGACATTTTTTTGTACGGTACGTATTTCTTAAGATATTTCGATGCTTCAAGATACAAATCCCACCCTGTATATATGTAGTGGCCACGAATGGGTTGCAGAAGAGGCTATGAGTGCGAAAAGGACAAACTTATGCAAAAGTATTTGGATGTAATACTCGCCCTCATAGTCCTAGCTTGTAACCCACTATTGGCCACTCTATATATTGTATTATATCTATACATTTCTATATCACGTAGAATCATATCTCTAATGCTTATTAGCCCTTTACGGTCGTATTAAGTTTATACATAACATGTTTTGGTGGCTGAGAGTAGACATACGACCGCAAAGGGTTCGAAATATAATATTATTAAGTTGACCTATCTTTCGCAGTGAGTATTTTTTTTCTATAAATTAAATTATTACCAAATCAGGATAGCAATATAGAACTTAATATGAACTTATTGTGATTTCTTTATTCGGTATCAGATACATCGACTTCATTAGATGAAATAGCAACAAATCTATTTTTCTTGTAATTAAGCATTCCACGATCCGTTAGAAAGGTTTCTACATCACTGGAGTAGAAGTCTTCATCTAAATAGTCTGTTACGTGGATAAAATTCCCTATAAGTTGACCATTTTTATATACGAGTAAAGCTGGTATGCCTTCTTTTTTAAAATGTTTACTGAGATTCACTGTCGATGCTGAAACAGAAAGTATAATAGGAGATTTCATAATATCAACCAGGTTCCGTAAAACGTGCTAACGACAGACCTTAGGTTCTCACTGAGTTCCCCCCTCAATAAGAAAATTCGATAACTACAGTATACGTCAGATTAGACTTATTCCTTGTTTGGTTATAAAAGTATTCAGAGAGCAAAAGTAGTATAAATTAATCTAATGTGAGAATCCGACAGGTACAGGAACATGAAACATTTCTAGTAAACAGATGAGTAAAATCTACATAAAATTAAAAGTGGAAACACAAATGTGCAAATGATGTTTTTGACTAAAATTTTAGTGTGTATTGTGCTTTGAAAAATTCCTTCCGGTGCTGGTTCGCGTGCGTCAGTTAGTCATAAAAATATGTTATGCGATCTGTTGTTTTGACAGTGAAAATTGTCTGCTTGTGCTTACGTATTAGCAATCAGAACTCTCTCATCGACACACTGCGCTCCTACATAGATTTAAAAATTTTCAAAATATGAGTAACAGTAAAGTTGGAATCACTGCCATGTCGTATTTTTTCCATTTTAACCAACGTGTAAAATTAAAGTGATGTTTTACGCAGGAAATGAACGCGGCAAAATACCGTACGACCGCTTCTGCAACGCCATCTTCTCCCTCTAGCAGCTGAGAAAGATTTTCACTAGACAACAACCCAAGTTCGATAGACCAGTGTATTTACTACAAGCATCAACATGTCGAATTTTGTGCCTACGAACTACGAGTTGCGGACAGCACTGGTTTTTTGTTATCACTTGAAGAAAACTGCTGCAGAATCGCATCGAATGCTTGTCGAAGCTTACGGTGAACATGCTCTCGGCAAAACACAGTGTTTCGAGTGGTTTACAAAATTCAAAAGTGGTAATTTTGATGTGAGAAACGAAGATCGTGGAAAACCACCCAAAAAGTTCAAAGACAACGAATTGCAAGCCTTACTGGATGAAGACGATACTCAAACTCAACAAGAACTCGCAGATCAACTGAATGTGTCGCAGAAAGCCGTCTCCATTCGTTTGAAAGCAATGGGAAAGATTCAGAAAGTCGGAAAATGGGTTCCACATGAACTGAACGAAAGGCAGCAAGAAAATCGGAAAATCACCTGTAAAATTCTACTCGACAGATTCAAACGAAAGTCATTTCTCCATCGAATCGTCACAGGTGATGAAAAATGGATCTATTTTGAGAATCCTAAACGTCGTAAATCATGGGCGAATCCAGGCGAACCATCGACATCCAGTGCAAGACCCAATCGCTTTGGAAAAAAACAATGCTGTGCGTTTGGTGGGATCAGAAGGGTGTTATCTATTATGAGTTGCTAAAACCTGGTGAAACTGTCAACACGAATCGCTACCAACATCAAATGATCCATTTAAATCGAGCATTACAAGAAACACGACCGGATGATCGAAGAAGGCAACACAAAGTCATTTTTCTTCACGATAATGCCCCTCACACACAGCGAAACGGGTCAAGGAAACGATCGAGACGTTCAGTTGGGAAATACTGGCGCATGCCGCTTATTCTCCAGACTTGGCTCAGTCGGATTACCATCTGTTCGCATCACTGGGCCAGGCTCTCGCTGAACAACGCTTCACTTTGTACGAAAATGTACGAGAATGACTGGATAACTGGTTTTATTTGAAAGACGAACAGTTTTATTGGCGTGGCATTCATCACCTTCCGGAGAGGTGGGAAAAATGTGTAAATAGCAATGGAGATTACTTTAAATTAAATATTTTTGATCATTTTCATGCAACAAACGTGTAACTTTTGCAAAAAAATTCCGGTTCATACTTCGAGACCAGGTAGTTGGAGGAACAAGTCTTGCGACTCACGGTTTAATCAGCTCTCGAGTGAAGCGTAGAGTAAAATAAACGGAAAGCTCTAGTATTTTTGTGATTGAATAAAAGATTGGTTTATTATAATTAAACTACGAGTAACAATATATTTTAGAAATATTTTTAGAAATCTTTAATGCACGCTTTCATACTTTACTCTACACTTCTGAATTTTACTTAATCGTGATTCATTCTTAAACATTTAATACATCATAAATAATTACAGTAATACTAAATAATTTCTAACTTGTCCATGTGTCCCAACTTTGATTAGAAGTTGAGTAAAATTACTTGAACTATTTTTCTCCATGTGTGTGAGTAACACTTTTTCATGTGTTTCCTCTTTTTATAACAGATTATTTACTAATCTTTCTAATTTTTCCGTTATCACGGTGAGTGATACACTATTCTAATGATCGACATAATCGACTGAAATGATTTAGAAAAATTTGTAAATAGTTCACGATATATATCGGTAGTCGACTAGGCGTAAATAGATTCTGTGAGAAAAAGTTGTGTGGAACCTCCGTGCTCGATGATAGAGCATTCGACCAGCAATCGAGAGATCCTGGGCTCGATACCCAGCGGAGTGGAAGCGTTCTTTTTTTTACAGGAATTTTTCTTTCAAACCAGATTACCAATTCTTCTTTTTGTACTCTTCATTCCATATATATATATATATTTTTTTTTTTTTCTTTCCGTAATTAAAACTTTGTTTGGTGAAATTTTCGTAGATCAATTATTCCAAACGTGCGGCAACTTTACACACAAGCAATATTATGAGCGTTGTTAGGGGGTGCATGGTGAGGGGGTGCATGGTGAGGCGGTGTATGTAACTCGGACTTTTTAAATTTTTTACTTTGGAAATGGGATTAAATCTTTGCAGAATTAGGGATACTACATTTTTGTGATTTCTAGAATAAGACAGAATACGAGTACAATAATGAGCTGCTATTTCATAATGTAGAATTTTTTTATCAATTAGTTCATGGTAACAGTTACAATTTTTAAAGGTAAGACTGTTCGCCTTTAGCATATTTTACGGTAGATTTCGAGACAATTTATTTAGAATAAAATTAAAACGTAAGGTCTATATGAGGAACTTACTTACCTAAAATCTCACAAAATTTAACATAAGGAAATTTTTTTGCTAATATTTTTAAACATCCATTCATAGCATCACATCCTGGGGCATATGTCTCATAAATGTGAATAATAACAGTAACGAAATATTCCGCATTATCAACAGCGTCTAAAAATTCCTCAGTATTTGTCAATTTAATAAGACTACCAAAACGAAAGTTTTTTACTTTGTCCAACATTTCTTTCATTCTTTGATTTCGATATTCCAGAAAATATTCATCGGTTAATAATTCTAAAAGCTCTGGATCATTCTCCAAAATTTTATTTTCCTCTTGATCGAATACACTCCGACAAGTGGCGCCAGCTCTTTGTCGTACTTCTTGTTCTTCGGTTACTCTTTCCACTTTCATCTCCTTTTCGAGTTCCTTGAATCTTTGCCAATCCTGTTTCGTGAAAAAAGTAAAAAATTGGATTACAATATATAATAGCAATTAATATAAAAGGACTTTTCTTTTGTAACAGGATTATATTTATTATATTATGAAAAGTTGTAGTTTATGGTTCCTCTAAAAAAGTGACCCATCTCGACACAACTCCGAGAACGCAATAAAATATTGGGGTTATGTCTTAAAGAAACGAGCGGTAGCATAATAGCATATTAATCTTCAAGCAATTTCCGTAATTTCGAGGAGTTGAAATTTTTTAAATCCGGAAAATTACGGAATCAAAGATATGATTTATTAACCCTTTCGCGGCCAGTACTCATGGAACTAGGAATATAGAGATAAGGCATACTTACGTGGGGAATGAAGCCAAAAGGGTCGAGTTCAGCCATATTACGTTGCTCTGCTTCGGATTGGGTGTACTTGTAAAGCACTGTTTTACATGGAAGTCTCTTAAATCATCCAATAAGATACATTTTTTATCAAAATAATACGAAATAGCCCAGTGCTTTTGTTCTGAAGTTTCTCTAGTACTGTATTTACAAGTAGTATGAAAAGTTTGTAGGAATGGCTAGTTGTCGCGTTGAAGGAACAAATTCACAGTGACAAAAGAATTTGAGAGCAACACAAGATGGCTAACGTACAACGTGAGGTCCTCCCTCTTTAGCTTCAGTCTGCGCCCCCTCCTCTTGTCAAAGTGTGCCAGGTCACTATTTTCTTAGGTCTGTACTAGTAGTACATATGCTGCACCATAAAGGGTCTAGCGTGGTAAGCATTGTAAAATGGCCCCCATAGCCAATATTTAAAATAACCTACGTTGTGATATTTGCCCGCCATGAGAATACGATACATACAGTTTTTAGCTTCTAACCTTGAATTGTCCTTGAGATAATCGAGAAAGTACATGTAGATTCGGTTATTTTTTAAACTCATTTTTCTCAAAAACTAAAGGAGCTAGAAAAATAAAACCAATGCCACTTGTTGGGGAATATTTCAAAGAATATTATTTTTTTTCAGATTTTCACACAACTGTTAGTAGAGAAAAAAAAAAAAAATTGTAGGTCTTTATGTAGAAAATAATATTGTATCATAACGTTTTTTCGTATCTCGTATAATTTAACTGGAAAATGGAATTTTGATATTGACTTTTTTCAAGTTTTAATATGCTGTAACATTTCTAATTTTGATTTAATCAAAAAATGTTATCAGGATAATTTGTAGAGATTTATGAACACTATCAAAAACCAGTATTGAAATTTTTTATTTTTTCAAAAAAGTTATTTTCATAAACACAAAAGTAGTGCTCAATTTTTTCAACTTTTTCGGCTCCGATAAAGTGTGCCAAAGCTCAATTCAATCTGATAATTCTATCGAGAGTTATGCCGCACACGACCTACTACAGACAGACAGACAGACACTTTCGTAAAAACCCTTTTTTCTGACTCAGGGGGTCTCATAACGTAAAGATTTGATGAAAATTTCGAAAGTCATTTTTCACATAAAACCAATACCTTCTCATCCATGATGAGAATGTAAAAATGTTTTCTAACATGTTTTTTGCCATAGTTCTAATTCATCTACACCAACCAAAAAAATTTACAATATTGTTTATACCATGCAATTTGACCACAAAAAGTTTCATCAAAATCGAAAAGGCGCTTTTTCTGCAATATATAAAACACTGTCGGTACTAACTATTATAGACCGGGGCTAGTTCTTCCTCTTTTTCTTCTTGGTTGTGGCTTCTTGATGAATCTAGTAAATGGCCATATCTGTGCAAATTAATAACATTGGTCCAAATGAGAAATATCCAAGTCCAATTAGAGCATCAAGAAGCAAACAATAGCGACCAATAACGACAAGCAAGCAAGGCAAGTTTCACAGTCGGCAGGCCAGCCAGTAGTTAAGCTTAAGCTGTCTATAAGGATAGGAGTGTGATGATAGAGAGTATTCGATCAGATCCCAAGTCAGAGGAAGGGCAAGCAGAGGCATACATTAGGCAGGCCTAAATGACCAGATCTCCAGATCGAATAAATCTCCCCAACAGCCTCCGGATCCGAGTCAAAGATCAAATTCCCCAGGTCGACCTGTTCAGGGGGTCTCCCCGGGAATACCGGGGCTAGTTGAAACATGGGGCATGTTGAAATTTGGGGTCTTCAGCGAAAAGTATTCACCAGAGTGCAGTACCGGTCATAGTATTTGATGTACGTGTAAGTGCAAAGAATAATACTATGACTCTTGCTCTCCTTGTCTTACACATAGCCCTTATGAGGGTTGAAGCATATAAATACCGAGCCCAAATTTCAATGGGTGACACTTTTCGAACAGAACACTGAAAGAAATGGTATTGTGTTTCTACCTAACCGAGTTTGTTAGAGAATTTCTATGCAAATTAGAAGTACACTTAATAATAATTCATTTATAGATCTATGAAATTAGTTATTTGATACAATTTTAAAATCTTAAAATCAACCACTGTTATAATAGTTCACTTATCCCTAACCTCTGAAACTACTACGCATCACTAGCAGACAAGCGTCTGTATGAAGCTGAGCTGATTTTCCAAAACAGAGTTTGGCTAAAGGAACCATAACCATGTTTCATCTGTTGCAGCCATATCAGTTTGGATATGTGTATTGAAAAGTAAGTGAAAACCATTATTTTTCAATCTTCCTAAATCTGAATACCATTTGTTCTCCCAACTCTCAATTTTCTAAAGTTCAATTTATTTCTCTCAAATTTTCCAAATCCTCAATATTTTATAATGAAAGTGGTGCCAGGCCTTTAATAGAGCTAAGCACGTATTCCTTCTTATTGAATATTCCCATTGTCAAGGTTTATAGTGAAAGTGGTGCCAGGCCTTTAATAGGCCTAAGCAAAAATTCGTATTTCTATGATTTAACCAATTATCGTACTTTATATTAATGTGGTGTCAAGCCTTTAATAGAGCTTAACACACATTCGTATTTCTATAATTTTACTAAATTGTCGTACTTTATATTAATGTGGTGTCAGGCCTTTTAATAGAGCTAATCACGCATTCATTGTTTAATTCACACATGTCGTCTATTATATCGGAAGTGATGTTAGGCAGATATTGGGTACAATCACGCTGTCACCCAATAGAAACGCGTATTGAGCCGAGGAGCGCGTGTGATTGGCGCCTCAAACACGAACGACCAATCAAGGAGCGGCTATGCTATGCTTGGACCGTCACCCATTCCAGAAGAAACGCGTGTAGTGGAAAAGCGCTTTCTCCGTCAACGCGTGAGACGCCTTCTCTCTTCAACGTGCACAGATTTTCAAACGCATCCACCGCACGCAGGATGAACTTTTCGAGGGGGGCAAACGCATCGTTGGAATCGCGAAAATGACAGATTTCTCATGATACCAGAATGCACACCCAAAACGGACTGGAAAGGTTGGAAAATATCGTTTAAAAATACATTCTGTCAAGATAGTCTTGGGAATTGATCAATAAAACACAAACTATTTATTATTCATCCAAATTTATTATATGGCCTTCAAAGTAGGCCCCTCCCGAAATAATACACTTATGCCAACGAATAATCGAATCATGAAAACATTTTTTAAACGCATTTTCCGGAATCGACTTCAGTTCTTGCCCCGAATTCTTTTTTATGGCTTCTATCGACTGAAAACGGGTGCCTCGAAGTGGTAATTTGAGTTTTGGAAAGGGAAATAAGGCGTCCGGAGCCATATCAGGTGAATACGGTGGTTGTTCGATGATATTCGTTGAGTTTTTGGCCTTCACGCGATTGAGTTTTTGTCGAAAATTCAGGTCTTTCCGAACTAGTCGAGCAGCAACGCGTTTCAATACGTAGGTTCTTTAAATGCGTTACTAAGAATATAATTAGAAGAATATTGAAGATTTAATGCAAAATTATGAAAATGTAATTCAAGAGTGAGAAGTTGATATTAACTTCCCACTCTTGAATTACATTTGCACAATTTTTCATTAAATCTTGATTTTGTCGTCATAAGTAAAAATCAAAAATATCTGTAATTTATATTTTTCTTTCCAGAATATGTACAGACAATTTTTCTATGCAACGAACTACGAACCTTAAAAGCATGTGATACTGAAGAAATTAGCAAATTTTATTGTTTTATGTTTCTACATGTTTGTGTCTAAAGTACATAAAATTTTGTTTCTGGAATTTGGGAAATGGTAGAGAAGATAAAAACGGACGTAGATAGACTACTTTTGATTTCAAAATTGAAAAAAGCCGCCCTTTAAAAAAAAGGCACCATTTCTCTTTTGATAATAATATTGTTCATCGAAACTTCGATGACAAACAAAATATTGCCTTTCCACTACTTGTAGGTATTCTAACCTTGACAAGTAAGAGTTCGCGCAAGCTTCTATCCATCGTTGTCCAGCATCTCCTCTCTTCGGAAACCGATGAGTGGGCACACTTTCCTTCTGACACTTAAGATAAAGTGCCAACATCGAGCACTGTGAAAAAACTTAATGCCAGATCGCGCTCGAACTCCACGTCAGTATAAGGGACAGTGACGCCAACTTAGGGACAAAAAAGTTTTTCACAATCTCTTTAAGCAGGCTTTTTGAATAATACACGCGCATGCTTAATTAAGGTGGGAATCTTCCAAAGAGAGGGAAATCGAGGTAACGAGCTCAACTGCAGATCCTCGAGTTTTAGTCTGGTACTGCACCTATTATAGAGTTTCGGAAAATTGTAGGCTTTGGACACACAGAAATTCCGCGAGCTTCAATTCACTCGAAATTATTAAAACTGTGAGATTTTGTTATCCGTTCACTCGCTTAAAAATCAGAGTTAATTAAAATAGGCAAGTTTGAAGCCGAATAAGGTCAAAATTGGCCTCCAAAATATTAAAAATTGAAGAATTGCGAACACGCAAAAAGCGAAATGTTTCAGTACCAAAGGATCTATTTTTACTAAAAAAATTATAAATCGAGAAATTTTGACATACATAATATCAGATGTAAGATTTCTAGATTTTGATGCTGTAAAATGCGCATTTAAAGGCCTAAATAATTTTTTTTCTACTATTGTTCCAAATTTTCCATTTGTTTCTTGTAACACCATAAAAAGGGGCAACAACAATTTCCCATCAGCAGTTATAGTGGGCTGTATTGTGTAACTATGTGTAGTTCATGGTACAGACTGTACAACACATTCTACTTTTTTTGTACCTTCGATTGCCAAAGTACGTCCAGAGTGGATTTCCAACTGAAATCCACTTTGATCAGAATTGTACAGATTTTCTGGCACATATCTCGCAACCAACGGATTCATCTCATTTACGAATTCTGTAGCTTTTGTTTTTAAAACCTCGTCATCTTGCGCGTAATAAACTTGGTTACTTTTCTTGAAACAATACGATGAGCTTCTTTATAATTATGTATCCACTTTTGAGAAACTTTAAATACCATGCTACAAGCACCCAGATTTTTATATGCTTTTAAAGCCAATTGCCAAAAGGCCTCTATCATGCAAAATATATCCAGCCTCAATGGCACTCATCAATTTTGTATTACATACTCGGAAATTTTTGACAACTTTTTATTTTGGTTGCCCCTACCTCCAATTGATTAGCCCATCTTCGTAATTAAGGTCAGGAGATACAAGTTTAAAGTAATGTTGAACATTACCAAGTTTGCGCCTTTTCCCGTTATTATTCTAAAATTCGACCGCTCTTCTTTTATATTCCAGATCAGTGATCCCACATCTTAAACCGATGCAGTGTCTCACACTCTCAGCCTGCTTGTCGGTGTGAAGCGAGTGGGGAGAGAAGACGGGGCACTTTGCCATTTTTCCTTCCTCGTCACTCTTGCATGCGAGAACGACTCATCCCATTTCCCCTTGTTCTCCTCGCTTCGTCGATACAATACATGCGTTTTCAACTGTTCCAAGTTTTAGATTTCAGGCTGTCGTTTATCGAGTCGAAATTGAGAAATGTGTTTCTCTCGACTCCGTGGAAAAGAGGCGCGAAGCAGACGACAATTTCAAATTTACGGAATATGTACTTATGGAAATAATACTTCTTTTTTCGATATTTTAATCATTTTTCCCCTAAAATAAACATCTATAAGATTTTTAAAAAATTGTGGAATCATTTTGAAAGCCTAAAATAATTTTAAAGTGGAAATTTGAAATTAATAAATATTTAAAATTTGAATCTATATATAAATTGATATTTTAAATTTTTAAAGGAAAGCTTAAATTAGAAATTTCCATACTTTTTACCAATTTTGTACATTTAAAAAATGTTCAATTAGCGAGTTATTTAGCATTAAGAAGAGATAAACATAAAATTTAAGATTGAATATTACATTCTCAATTTTATGTTAGACATATTTTTATCTCACTTTTTTGTAGCCTAATCACATACTTTTCATTCAAAAAATGAATTGCTTTACGGGAAGGAAAAATTTTCTAATAGAAGGAGATAAATTAAAAAGCTAAAAAATGTGTACAGTGATATTTGCACATGACCTCATAAGTATTTATTGATTACAAATTTTACATGAACATTTCTTTTTCAAGTTAGTGTTTAAACCTTTTCACGATTTTACAAGATCTTATGGACAGCTGCAATCTGTTAAATGAAATATTTTGTAATTCTTAATTTGCCTATTCTTCAGAAGTCGTAGGAAAACTTCAAAGTCGATAAATGGTTAAAATTTTATAATATTGTTGAAGATGATGGGCTTTCTGGTAAAACCAGAAATATTAACGAAAACTGGTAACAACTAAACAAATTTTCTGAATGTTAAAATTTTATATCAAGATTTCAATTGCAAAAATTTGAATCTTTGTAAATAAACTGCTTTATTTAGAAAATACTTCAACTCTGTGAAGCATTTTTCTATTTTGAGTGTAAAATCTGTGCTTAGGTCACAAAAAAGTAAGATAAAAATACTTCCATTATAAAATTAGGAATGTAGATTTAGCACTCATTAGGTCAAATGTTTATTTCTTCTTCATGTAATATACTTTGCACATCATTCTCTGATTAAATATTTTTTAAATGTTGGAACATTTAAAAAAATTCATTAATATTGAACCTATTTATAAAAACTAAAAATTTACAAATAAAGCTTCGATTGGCAAATCTAAGAATTTGTCAATTATTGGTCTATTTTCTTGTAATTTTGACTCAATAAACGAAGGCCTGAAATCTAAAACTTGGAACAGTTGATAACGCATGCATTGTAACAAAAAAGCGAGGAGAACAAAGGGAAATGTGACGAGTCGTTCTCGCATGCAAGAGTGACGAGGAAGGAAAAATGGCAACGTGCCCCTTCCTCTTTGCCCACTCGCTTCACACCGATAGGCAGGCTGAGAGTGTGAGACAATGCGTCGGTTTCAGATCTGGGATCACTGTTCCAGATCAACGTCTTTGTCACATTGCGAATAAACTCCGAAATATGATTTTTCGGACAAGTCCAGATTTTTATAATTCTCATCAATTGCTGCTATTTCACAGTACTTAAACAACTCCGGAAAGTCAAAAGACACTTCTTCTCACACTTCTATTTCAGAGAACTGAAGTACTAGTGAAGGCAAAAATTAAGGTGAATTTTTTATTTAAACTTCGCGGGCTAACCGATTTGGGCAAACTCTTTTATTTTTATGTTGGTCACACTGTTTCTGACACCTGTGCCAAATTTCATGTCAATGTCATCATTTGTTACATAGTTACACTACCGTCGGAAATTGTGCGCACGGTGCTTGTAAGCGCTATTAAAAATCACTGCTAACTTTGAACCGCGATATTTCGGTGAAAAAAAGAGATAGGGCATTTTTAAAAATACAATTGGAAAGCTTATGAAATTTCACGTCTAGTGATGCTGTTACGTCCGAAAACGCATAAATGTACACCATGTGAAATAATGTTCGCTTTTAGGTCAACGCCCGCACGCTATAACCTAGGGAACGACCTAGCGTGATTAGAGGTTTCCGCAACAACCACAATCATAAGAAAATTCGCTTTCAGCTAAACGACTAATTAAATAAGTAGAGAAAATAGCTTTAACGCTAGCTGTAGATTTGTGATTTGTTTATCTCAAGACCAAGAGTCAATTCACTGATCAAATTTATCACCCGTCCCAAATGCCCTGCTAAAGCATTTGACTCAATTAAATAAATGCAAAGCTTTATTGAAATACTTGGCACTAAATCCTGTATAATTGGATAAACGAAGAAGTTGATTATAAACTGAATTCAATTCGACTTAATTAGTGCAAAGCAATGTGGGAAAATGGTTAGCACTAAATTCGGTATAAATGAATAAAGAAATGTTGGTATTGAACCATGTTGTCTCTGGTTGAATCAGTGCAAATGTATTATTTGATTGAATAAGCTTAGCACTAAATTCAGTATAAATGAATACAGAAATGTTAGATATTGAAACACGTTATCTCTGATTGAATCGGTGCAAACCAATGTTGGAACGGTTAGCACTAAATTCAGTAAGGAGAAATAGATGAAATGTTCGATATTAAAATGTATTATTCGCTTGTATCAGTGCAAAGCAATATTGGAATGCTTAGCACTAGATTCAGTATAAATGAAATAAGAAATATTAAAATGTTTTATCGACTCAAACAGTGCAAAGCAATATTGGAATGCTTAGCAACAGGTTCGATAAAGAAGGATAAAGAAATATTTGTATAAAATGTTTTATTTGATTGAATCAGTGCAAACTAATATTGGAACGGTTAGCACTAAATTCAGTATAATTAAGTAGATGAAGTGTTCGATATTGAAATGTTTTATTTGACCGAATCAGTACAAAGCAATATTGGAATGCTTTGTACTAAATTCAGTATAAATGAAATAAAGAAATATTGATATTAAAATGCTTTATTCAATTAAATCAGTGCAAACCAATATTGGAACGGTTAGCACTAGATTCAGATTAGATGGATAAAGAATTATTTAATATAAAATGTTTTATTTGATTGAATCAGTGCAAACCAATATTGAAACGGTTAGCACTAGATTCAGTTATAGAAGGATAAAGAAATATTTGATATAAAAATGTTTTATTTGATGGAATGAGTGCAAACCAATGTTGGAACTGTTAGCACTAAATTCAGTAAGGAGAAATAGATGAAATGTTCGATATTAAAATGTATTATTCGCTTGTATCAGTGCAAAGCAATATTGGAATGCTTAGCACTAGATTCAGTATAAATGAAATAAGAAATATTAAAATGTTTTATCGACTCAAACAGTGCAAAGCAATATTGGAATGCTTAGCACCAGGTTCGATAAAGAAGGATAAAGAAATATTTGTATAAAATGTTTTATTTGATTGAATCAGTGCAAACTAATATTGGAACGGTTAGCACTAAATTCAGTATAATTAAGTAGATGAAGTGTTCGATATTGAAATGTTTTATTTGACCGAATCAGTACAAAGCAATATTGGAATGCTTTGTACTAAATTCAGTATAAATGAAATAAAGAAATATTGATATTAAAATGCTTTATTCAATTAAATCAGTGCAAACCAATATTGGAACGGTTAGCACTAGATTCAGATTAGATGGATAAAGAATTATTTAATATAAAATGTTTTATTTGATTGAATCAGTGCAAACCAATATTGAAACGGTTAGCACTAGATTCAGTTATAGAAGGATAAAGAAATATTTGATATAAAAATGTTTTATTTGATTGAATGAGTGCAAACCAATGTTGGAACGGTTAGCACTAAATTCAGTAAGGAGAAATAGATGAAATGTTCGATATTAAAATGTATTATTCGCTTGTATCAGTGCAAAGCAATATTGGAATGCTTAGCACTAGATTCAGTATAAATGAAATAAGAAATATTAAAATGTTTTATCGACTCAAACAGTGCAAAGCAATATTGGAATGCTTAGCACCAGGTTCGATAAAGAAGGATAAAGAAATATTTGTATAAAATGTTTTATTTGATTGAATCAGTGCAAACCAATATTGAAACGGTTAGCACTAAATTCAGTATAAATAAATAGATAAAATTTTCGGAATTGAAATATTCAATTTTACCGAATCAGTACAAAGTAATATTGGAATGCTTAGCACTAAATTGAGTATAAATGGATAAAGAAATGAAAAAAGTTCAGATTCAACTTGAAATTTGTACCGGTGTTTAATTTAGAATTTGAAGAATGAAACTTCTTAAGTTTGAAATCTATTCGTATTGATGAATTTCACCCTTTCTTGCTTGCCCTTTTTTACTTATTAATTTAACCTATCATGTAACAATACTATGTAATTATTTATTGTTCATCTTATGCTTGCATATTTCCCGCATGCAAAATTAACAGTGGTGCTCTATATTTGTAAAAACTCCTTTTCCCATATGTAATTTCTCATTCTTAAACTAATTTTAAATAAATAGGGTGAAATTTCATCAGACTTATGAACATATAATTCGAAGTTATTGTGATTTCCGAAACTCTATTGATAAAGTAGTAAAAATAAAGAAAATTATCAAAATATTATTCTGAAGAAAATCTGTAAAAATCTGTTAAAATCTGAAAAGCACTCTGAGTGCAGTGTCTTGAGACTAGGGGAGCGTCCTTATCATGCACTTTGACATGTTTATTACACTCCTGCAGTCCGGATCAGCTGCATACAAGTGTTCATTTCCTGTATATTCTAGGTGGCCGAAATTCTTCAGAATCACTCTATTTATTTCTTATTCTACATAAATTTTGATGATTATAAACCTATGCAGGATGTATTGAATCTATAAATTAATTCGTGCGGTTCGCTAAGAGATGGCATAACATTATTATTCCACCGTTCCAATATTCCGAACATGCGTTAGAAAGCTACTGTCATTGTGCGTCTTTTTCAGTATATGTCATTCGTTTGAAGCGTAAACAACAATAATTTTTTTTCACACAAATATGTCGAACTTTGTGCCTGAAGAAGTGTTTTAGCGGGGAATTCTTCTTCATTACTTTAATATGAATAAAACTGCTGCCGAAAGTCACCGTATTTTGGTGGAAGTTTATGGTGAACATGCTCTAGCTGAGCAAACGTGCCAAAAGTGGTTTCCATGATTTAAAAGTAGTGATTTTGGCTTGGAAGACGAAGAACGTCCTGGGCAGCCAAAAAAGTTTGAAGATGAAGAACTGGAAGCATTACTCGATGAAGATTGTAGCCAAACACAAGAAGAGCTCGCATAACCTTTGGGATTCACTAGAACAGCCATTTTAAAACGTTTAAAAGCAGCCGGATACATTCAAAAGCTAGGAAATTGGGTTCCACATGAAATCAAGCCAAAAGACGTTGAAAGGCGGTTTTGCATGTCCGAAATGCTGCTGGAACGTCTCAAAAAGAAGTGATTTTAGCATCGGGTTGTTACTGGTGATGAAAAATGGATCTATTACGACGACCCCAAGCGCAAAAAATCATAAGTGAAACCCGGCCAACCTGCCAAATCAACGGCAAAGCCGAATATCCATGGCGCGAAGTTAATGCTCTGTATTTGGTGGGATCAGAAGGGTGTGCTGTATTATGAGCTGCTAAAACCGGGTGAAACCATCAATGGAGAACGCTACCGAACACAACTAATCCGTTTGAAGAGAGCAATAGCCGAAAAACGCCCGGAATATGCGACCAGACACGAGGCAATAATTTTCCATCATGACAACGCTCGGCCCCATGTTGCTATTCCGGTTAAGAACTATTTGGAAACAGTGGATGGGAAGTTTTACCCCACCCGCCTTATAGCCCAGACCTTGCCCCTTCTGACTACCATTTGTTCATGCAGAACGCCCTCACGCGAATACGGTTCACATCAGAACAGGGTATCAAAAATTGGCTTGATTCATTCTTGGTCGCCAAACCGGCGCAGTTCTTTTGGGATGGAATCCACAAATAGCAAGAAAGATGGGAAAAAGTCATAGCTTCAGATGGGCAATACTTTGAATAATACTATTGTACATGTTTTTCTTAAATAAACGTTCAAATTTTGAAAAAAAAGCCGCACGAATTAAGTTATAGATCCAATAACAATGCTCAACAAATATTTTTTGACCTTCTGAAAATAATACAGCACGTGGGGAGTTAAAAAAAATAATTTAAGATTTTTTCAAATTCTCTACCTTAACTTCAACTTTTTGCATGGCCTAGGAAATTTTTTTTCAAAATCTGAAAATCACACGACATAGAGTCTAAAATCTTATCTTTAATTTAAGCCAAGAAAACTTGAAAAATATTTATGGATATCCGAGATACGATTAAAAATGTTCAATCGTATCTGAGTTGAATTTTAATCGACGATCACGGTTCTCGGCCGGTTTGTTGCTCGCCTCCTTCGTTGAGGCAGGACCGAAAAGGCCACGCACAAAGGTGGCGATTAAGTGGAGCTCTCTTATATGTTCTTTGGTCCAAGAACGTGTTTCTGAATTTGTTGAGCAAAGAAGTGGCATTAAATTTTGTTTGTGGAATGAAATTTCAGTTGAGGAAACGTTCAGAATGTTGCAGAAGGCCTTCGGTGATTTGACCATGTCGCAGAAAAATGTTTATAAGTGGTACAAAAACTCCAAAAAAAGGCAGAGAACGTGTTGATGACTTGGAACTCCCCAGACGACCATCAATATCAACGAGCAACACGTCAATCAAATCAAAGAATTAGTGCACAAAAATCGTCGATTGACAATTAGAGACCTCGCTGACAATATTGGCATTTCAAGAGGATCACTCAACACCGTTTCAAAAGATATTTGGAGCAGACAACTCGTGGTTAATGCATCACGATAATGTGCCGTCTCACACTGCACTCGTTCTTCGTGACCATTTCACCGAAAACTCAACGCACATCGTTCCACAACCACCAAATTCGCCTGATTTGGCTCCGTGTGACTTCTGGCTATCCCCCAAACTTAAAAGACCACTCCGAGGACACTGTTTTGACACGATTGCAGAGACACAAGCCGAATCGAAGAAGGCTTTGAAGGCAATTCCGGAAATCGAATTTAACAAGTGTTTCGACGATTGGAAAAAACGTTGGCATACAGTCTGTTCAACAAGAGCGCTACTACCTAATAGATACTCCAGTCCCCATCGTTGTCCAGAATGGCCTAGCATCTTTTCGGCATGCTTTCCACTAATTTTTCAGCGTAGTCCGTTGGTAATTCTTGCCATATCTTCCTGATTTTTTGCGAGAGCTGTTTCAAGGTGAACACACGTTTTCCCGCAAGCTTCCTCTTTAAAATACTCCAGACATTTGCGATTGGATTCGTATCGGGGGACTGTGATGGCCAGTCCAAAGTTGTGATACCATTTTCTGTTTTCCAGGCGGAGTAGAGACGGCTTCGATGTTTCGGGTCGTTATCTTCTTGTAAGATCCAATCGGCCGTATCGGCTCAAAACATCTTTGTAGCAGACCTTAGAAAACCACGTTCATATATTTGGAGAATTTTCTGAGCATTCAAGTTCTCGGTGAAGAGCTCTAAACACCCAAAACCAAGCCGTGAGAAGCATCCCCAAACATTTGCCTCTTTCAGGCAGATCGTCGACTGTTTTATTGGCTTTATAACGCTCAACCCACTTCTTCACGAGCGATTTCGACTTTTTGATGTATTTAGCAGCGGCTGTATAGGACATAAGTGGTCCCTTTGGATGGAGACACAAGAAGACCGCTTCAAAACGTTTCGCGTACACAGAACTCATTATGACTCACGTCTGCTCTCTCGGGCAATTCAAGCGCTCCTGAATCGCCTTAGTAATTGGGCCGCAGTCCTTTGAATGTACTTTCATTAAAAAAAAAAAAAAATTTCAAAAATCTCTAATAGTTTTTGAAAAATCGAGAACTCGCTCTTGTTGAACAGACTGTAAGTGCATTATATCAGGAGGCGCTTACTTTGAAGGGGATGAAATTGATTTTGATAAATAAATAAAGATTTTTCATTTTAGAACAATATTCACCTAAGTTTTTTCCCACAGTAGTATGCTATTTTGTATCAGGTGTACAAATAAATTTCCGCCGTTTGACGAAAGTTGGTGCCACCAGTAAGTTTTGGTTGAAATTGACAGATGTAAAACGTCACTGTCGTAAGGTTGGACATCCGTTAACAACATGACCTCGAAATATTAGTGAATTTTTATCAATATAATATATTCTTTTGTGTGCGAAAATGTCTAGTTTAGAGCCGAATAAGCGTCATTTGCGGGAACTTTTCATTTACTTCTTCAATTTGAAGAAATCTGCAGCTGAGGCGCATCGATTGCTTGTAGACACATATGGTGACGCTGCCTGGAGTAAGAGAAGTTGTCGTGAGTGGTTTCAAAAGTTTAAGAACGATGAATTTGCCATTGAAGACAAAGAACGTAGCGGAAGGCCGAAAGTGTTCGAAGACGCGGAATGGGAAGCATTATTGAATCAAGATTCGTGCCAAACGCAAGAAGAAAAATACGATGGACAATACTTTGAGTAAAATATAAGGTTCCTTTCTTACACAAAAAATTCCTAATTTTTCTGAATTGTCTGGGTTTCTCGGGTTAAACAAACGTTCAAGATGTTTCACAAAAGTCGATGAAATGTTAAGGTGTACTTTACCTTCGCCATTATGACCTGCAGGTCAATGTTTAAAGTGATTTGAAGGTCAAGACGATTTTTCTTAGATTGAACTCTGTGCCCAGGTAAATTTTTTTTATAGACTTCAGGCTGTGGATTGTTACCCCCCCCCCCCCCGCATCACCCAGCACACCCAGGCAGTAAAAATCATTTCGGATAAGATTTAAAGACTGTGACTATGTAGTTACGAAAGTGACAATCTTGACAATGTCACTTCTCTGTGACTAGTTACAAAAAAAAGGACACTTTGTCCTTACTTTTAGCGTTACCCGGAAACAACGGCGTGGACGTAGTAAGTGCTGTTTCCTTTGGGGTGCTTTCTTTTCGTTAGTTCCCCTTGCCTCTCACGTTTCGGGTGGTTGATTAGAGTGAGTCCCCTTGCCTCTCACCATTGCTACCCACAACAAGAGAAGATTTGGTGGAAAGGATTCAGAGAGCTTACGCAGCCATCTCTCAAGGAACTTTGCTGAAAACTGTGGACGGTTCTGAAAGACGTCCAAGTTTGTGTCTTTAAGCCAATAGAGAGCACTTCGAACAGTTACTCCGTGCGTTGAGTGAAGATAGGTATAGAGGAGACATCCAGGGCGATTGAATTGTCCAAACCTTGCGGGGAAAGACGCCAGGGGTAGGTAAAGTTCCAGAACCAAACACGGGGATCGACACTTTCGAAAGTCGACAAAATCTCACGGATAAGAAGTAAGTTGTAGGAGTAAGGCCCAAACTTATGTTGGTGAGTCTGCTGTATTTATGATGGGTCAGGTAGTGCTCGTCAATTCAACGCTAGCTTGTCGACAGAATTTCACAAAATAGCTTTTTACCTCTTTTCCTTCTACTTCGCTCTTTACTAGTCTTTTCCTAAAATCGGATATATATTTTAAAAATATATATATATATAAAATATTTTATATTTCAATTTTTATAATATGATATATATTTATATTATATTTATTATATATATATTATTATATATATAATATTATGTATTATATTATATTTTATATTATAAATTTTGTATTATAATATATAAAAGAATATATATAAATATTAAATATATATAAATAAACCATGTATTGAAATTAACATTTTTTTTTTTGAAATTTATTAAATATTTATTGACAAATTGTTTTCAATATTCTTTCATTATCATGATTACAATACTGAAGACATATAGACAATGGAAATAAATTATCAATGATGATATTTTGAAAGTTCAATATTCATACAATATAATTTTCGTTTATACAATAGGGTTACAAAGTTAATATTATTCTCTATAGGGATACAATAATAATTGCTTTTTTAAAGAAATTTACAATTCTTAGAGAAATTAAAATTAAAACAAAGTATTGCTCTTAACATATAATAATTTGATAGAGAATGTAAATGACTAGCTTCAGATCTGAAGTTATTTTATAGACTTTGACAGTAACTTTTTAATAAATTACATGATTATTGATAAATTTATTTTCTTCCAAATATCTCAAAAAGGAAAAACAATCGTAGACTTTATTTAAGGAAACGATTTTGCAGAATAACGCTCATGTCGTATCTCACATATTTTGGTGAAAAAAATCGAATTTTTTCAATATTAAAAATCAAAAAATTAAAATATACATCCTGTCGAGAAATTTCTCGATATGAATGTGTAGACCTTATTTAGCCAAACAATTTTTCATCTCAAAGTTTTTTTTGTATCTCACATATTTTGTCCAAAAAATGGAATTTTTGAATTTTAATCGTATTTTTTGGAATTGAAACGAAAAATATATGTTTTATCAGAAACTATGTGAGACAAAACTTGTAGATCTTGTTGAAACTAACAACTTTGTATTCTTACGTTTTTTTCTTATTTTACATATTATTGTTAAAAAATTGAATTTTGGATTTTCAATAGTTTTTTTTTTAATTAAAAAGAAAAATATGCATCTTATGAAAAAATGTTACAATTCAAATATGTAGGACTTTATGTAGAAAATAATATTGTATCATAACGTTTTTTCGTATCTCGTATAATTTAACTGGAAAATGGAATTTTGATATTGACTTTTTTCGAATTTGAATATGCTGTAACATTTCTAATTTTGATTTAATCAAAAAATGTTATCAGGATAATTTGTAGAGATTTATGAGCACTATCAAAAACCAGTATTGAAATTTTTGATTTTTTCAAAAAGTTATTTTCAAAAACACAAAAGTAGTGCTCAACCCCTCAATTTTGATTGGATGTGGCTGGTTAACGAACTTGTCCTTTATTTTTCGGCTCCGATAAAGTGTACGAAAGCTCAATTCAATCTGATAATTCTATCGAGAGTTATGCCGCACACGACCTACAGACAGACAGACAGACAGACACTTTCGTAAAAAACATTTTTTCTGACTCAGGGGGTCTCAAAACGTAAAGATTTGATGAAAATTTCGAAAGTCATTTTTCACATAAAACCAATACCTTCTCATCCATGATGAGAATGTAAAAATGAAACATTTGAACTGTATTACTTCTTTAATATACATTAATTGAAATAATTTTTCTCTGTTTAAGTAATAAAAAACATTTTTAATCATAATTAAAATTATTGTGATGAGCTCACGGGTTTATTAGACTTTTATTCACTGTTCCTATTTCGTTAAATTCAGTTATCTTTAGAACATTTTTACAGTTTCACATGTGTTAATTGTTTATATCATTTTCACAATAGTTTATACGTCACACGTGCAATTTTTTCATCAAGTGCCTTGTCCTTTTTGGATTTTTTTATAGAAAAATTTTTGTACAGTGTCTATTTTATGTAAATTTAGTTTAGACCAATTTTAACGTAGACCGCATGTAAAATTCATTTATATCGTTATTTACTTAAACGAATAACAGGTCATTAGACTTTTTATTCACAGTTTTTATTTCATTGAATTCAGTCTTTTTAGAACAATTTTACACTTTCACATGTGCAATTAGACCAAGCAACATAGACCAAACAACAGGGAATTTGTTATGAATGATTTATGACATTATTTATTTCAGAAAACGGACTGCGCCATCAGAAGAGAGGTTGGTCATAGAGTAATTGTGTCATGTTTTGGACAACGAAATATGATTTATAAATTTGTTATTAACATTTAAGACCAAAAAATCGCACTTTTTTTAGTTTTTTGTTTATAACATTTAAGGTAATTATCCAATATTAATGACATTAATTGAAAAGTTGTAGGAAATTGAATTGTGAACAAAATGAGTCGCCGTTCAATCTGATTGAATAATTGGAAGCGGAGAAAATTCTGAAAAACCGGGAAATTGAGATTTTGTTAAACAAATTAATATCTCAGTTAATTTTTAACTTTTCAGGTTGTGGTTTGGTGGAAGAGTAACCGACTTTATGCTCTTCAAATGTATAAAAAAACGGACACTTTAAGATAATACGTTTCCGCGCTATTGATACTTTAATTTATTCAATGCGTTAATTTTCAAAATGTCTGCTTGCCGCAGAGGTGGTCCGATTATTGTTTTGAAAACGGCTTTCAAAAATATAAATCAAGCACAACAGAACGTCAATCTTGGTTTTTCGCTAAAATGTTGCAAAGTTTATTTAAAAAAGGTCCAAACATGGCTCTAAACGCTTGAACGCAGCAAAGTGACACAGTGAGCCTACTCGCCTTCTCCCCCCACCACTGTCACTTTGCTGCGTTCAAGCGTTTAGAGCCATGCCTGGACCTTTTTTAAATAAACTTTGCAACATTTTAGCGAAAAACCAAGATTGACGTTCTGTTTTGCTTGATTCATATTTTTAAAAGCCGTTTTCAAAATAAAAAACGGACCACCTCTGCGGCAAGCAGACATTTTACAATTAACGCATGAAATAAATTAAAGTGTCAATAGCGCGGAAACGTATAATCTTAAAGTGTTCTTTTTTTTATACATTTGAAGAGCATAAAGTCGGTTACTTTTCCACCAAACCTCAACCTGAAAAGTTAAAAATTAACTGAGATATTAATTTGTTTAACTAAAGCTCAATTTCCCGGTTTTTCCGAATTTTCTCCGCTTCTACTTATCCAATCAGATCAAGCGACGACTCGTATTGTTCGAAATTAAGTTTTCTACAACTTTTCAATTAATGTCATCAAGATTGGATAATTACCTTTAATGTTATAAACAAAAAACTAAAAAAGTGCGATTTTTTTGTCTTAAATGTTAATAACAAATTTATAAATCATATTTCGTTGTCCAAAACATGACACAATTACTCTATGACCAACCTCTCTTCTGATAGCGCAGTCCGTTTTCTGAAATAAATAATGTCATAACAAATTCCCTGTTGCTTGGTCTAACAGGGAATTTGTTATGAATGATTTATGACATTATTTATTTCAGAAAACGGACTGCGCCATCAGAAGAGAGGTTGGTCATAGAGTAATTGTGTCATGTTTTGGACAACGAAATATGATTTATAAATTTGTTATTAACATTTAAGACCAAAAAATCGCACTTTTTATAGTTTTTTATTTACAACATTATAGGTAATTATCTAATATTAATGAAATTAATTGAAAAGTTGTAGAAAATTGAATTGCGAACAAAATGAGTCGCCATTCGATCTGATTGGATAATTAGAAGCGGAGAAAATTCGGAAAAATCGGGAAATTGAGCTTTTGTTAAACAAATTAATATCTCAGTTAACTTTTAACTTTTCAAGTTGAGGCTTGGTGGAAAAGTAACCGACTTTATGCTCTTCAAATGTATAAAAAAAAGAACACTTTATTCCGAAAAAGGTGATCTGCTCATTTTTCAGACATTTGACCTTAAAATTTCACCTTTCCAAGGTCACAAAAACCATTTTTCCACAGGTCGTTTTTGACGTGAAATTTCCCGCTCTTTTCAAATCCGCAGTCAAAAATAGGGTTTCTTAATTAAGAAAAGGGTCTTACCTTCATTTGACCTTGAAAATTGACTTCAAGGTCAAAATTGATCGTACAGTCAAATGTCCCCCTCGGTCCTGGTCAACCTTTGTCCGAACCATTTTTTCGTAGATAAAGTATTTTAGAAGATATTTGGGAGTATAGATTAAAATGGGTCACCGTGTAACGTGTATAGAAGCTTGTGGATGGCTACTCATTAATTTCACTCTTGCAGCCAAGTTTCCATTTTTATCCAATTCAGCACTAACTGCTACTTTCTTCGTAAATGATGCATTTAAATTGTATGTGGTAGACAGTATCAATTGATTTCTCGGTAAATATGACATTTTTCGTTCACTCTTTGTTAACGGATGATTCTAATTCCACTTTGTTAGTTCAGTTCGTACTTCGTATTTACTTTTCTTAAGCTGGTAATATTTTAGGATTCACCTTTTAGACTCTTGATGGGCAAGATGGTAGCTACTCTATTCAGTTTTTGAAGTCCATGACTTGTAGAGAGATATTTCTTAAATTTTTTGATAAAACTCGAATGGCAGATCTAACTTCGATTAAACGTTTTATTTCTTGAATATTTTTTAAGAACTTATTCACTCGAGTTTGTATTACGCGATTTCGTTTTAAGCTTTGTCCATATAACGAATTGTTCAAGGTAACTGAGGATCGCGCTCTTTTAATACCCAAAATCCACTCTTTGAAATAATTATTAGTCATTTGTCCTTCACTTTGACACTTTTCATATCTAATTTATTACTATACACATCCTGAGTGTTGAACAACATTAACTGCATTTTTTTACCCTCACTCTTCGATTCTGAGAAATATTTTTCATATATAATTTATTACAATAAACATCCTGAGTGTTAAACAATATCAATCGCATTCTTATACCCCCACTCTCCAATTCTAAGAAATATTTTGCAGTTATTTGTTCTTCATTTTTACATTTTTCATACATAATTTATTACAAAAAACATCCTGAGCGAGGAGACGAAATTTCAAGAAAAATCATAATTAAAATCTTATCTACGAGATTCCAAGAAATATTTGTCTTTCAAAACACTTTTACGCCCTTATGACTCCAGAAGTAATTATTCTCACTGTATTTGAGGTATTAGGTTTATCTAAATATTTTTCAATCATTCGTCCTTCAAATAGAACGATTTCAAATTCTTTAAATTCTTTGCACATTTTTATTAAATTAGAATAAAACTTTGTTTGAATGGAATCAAATGCTTTGAAACAAATTATTTTTCTTGATTGTATCATATCACTTTTCCGAGTATATATTTACACCAATTGTAGGATACATTTCGAATTTAACACTAAAGAAGCACATACTTTCAATGACCTTAGAAATACAAGTTACTTGATTGCTTATTGTTTATTACAAATTGGTTTTGCTAAATTCTAAATTTGAAATTCTCTTCTTTATTGTGCGTAAAAATCGCAAATGAAAATACTGTATTACAAACCAATATTAACAAGTTAATATTGTTTTCATGACATTATTATTTCAAAATCATTATTTCGAACTGAAAATTACAATGATTAATGAGGGACAATACGAATACTCAATATTAGAACTGTTTGTAAATGTTAATGTGAGTTTAGATTCGTGGTCCAATCAAATTGAAACTTCGTTAAAACGTTTCAACAACTTTAAAGTATAATTATGATTTTACAAGAATCGTGACATACTAAATCTCCGCAGAAATAACAAATTACTGAAAACGACAATCATTGTCCACAGAAACGTCGAATATCAGTGACTTTTATTAAACAGTGCTCAATTTTGTTCTACAATTTAAAATAAAATAAAAATGTAAAATGTTGACAGTACTCAAATTTTTAGCGGCTAATTTTTTGCGTGTGCAGACTTATCGAAAACTAAGAAACGCAATTGACAATTTTTAACTCACTTATTTTTTTGACAAGATTTAAATTTTTCGTTTCCATTTTAAAAATACTTTCCAAATTAAAAAATTCCATTGTATAGAAAAAAAAACGCTTTGAAAACATTTGTGTCACGGTGAGCGAAACCGCCGTTAGCGTGATCAAAATCAGAAGGTTAAATTTTTGCGTCTCCATCCCCAAAAACATTATCTAAGAAAAAACAATCCCTTCACGATAAAATTTCCCAACGAAGAAAGCTACTCCTGCGGGAATCAGTTTCCCCACTGAGCCGAGTTCTCCGGGATTCCACAGCACTCTCTTCGGCGGCCGATAACTTTTCTAATTCTACTCATTGCGACCCAAATACTTTTGAGAGAATTCTTGAAACGTATATCTGTCCGATAAAGCAAAAAAGAAAAAATCAATTTTTTTTACCCAACAAGTAGAAACCCCCCTTAACATAAGAATGCAGAGACCTGAAATCAATATTTGTTACACTCTTAAGTATTATAAAGGACATAATACTTTGTTCGTGTGAACACCCAGGTAGAAATGTCTATGATTTGCCGGATTATTGACGAAACATAGATCCATCAGTACACGTCAGAAACGAAACAACAATCAAAACAGTGAACTTCAATCGGTGAACCTGCTCTAAAGAAAGTGAACTTTTTAAGTTAACGTTAAAAAAATTAAGTAATTAAGGTAGTTTGTGTAATTTTGATTACTATGGGTACCGGCGGAGTTGTCCTGACAGCGGATTAGGCCGAAGTCTGATTGTTTTTATTTAATTTATGTGAGATCGTTCAAAACTGATGGGTCATTAAATAATAATGCCAAAAAGTCAAATTATGCTGTCTAAAAGAAACTAAGTAAAATATTTTTATATTTGAAGAATTTGAAAATCCTTCTGTGGAAAAAAAGACGCTTTCGACTGCGCTGGGATTCGAGCCCAGGTCTTTCGATTGCCGGTCGAATGCTCGAAATTAGGAGAATTGAAAATACTTGTAATAGCTAAAATTAATTTTGCAAAAAAAAGAACATCATAAAGTTCCAAATGAGAAAGTCTATTTCTGCATTTTTACTGGTGCTATTCTGGTTCGACTTGACAGCAAAACAACTTGAATATCTCCAGATTTAAAAACCAAAAGAAGTTTTTTAACGGCTAATCGATGTTCTTTCTGATCAATATTCTTGAGCAGCAGAGGCGAATTACTTGCCCATTTTCGCAACTGAAAATTTGACATCCTCTCTCATTTCGATTATTGCAGCTTTTGTTTCCGCCACAAAGAAAATCGTTGTTGTTATAGTTAGCAGTCCTGGGATTGACTTGATGCAGGTATCCATTCGTTTCTATCCTGAGTCTTTTTACAACTTTACGTGTAAATGATATATACATTATAAATATTTCATCACTTAAGGTTCAATTTTAACGTTCAACATTTTCATATTTTACAATTTTCAAACAGTTATTCAAGAGAAAACATTGGGCATAGGAAATCTCATAAGAAACTGCACGGGAAACATTATTTTGTTCTCCAATGAGTTCTCCTATGTTCCCGGAATTCAGGAGGTGAAGTTCCTGCAACTCAACCTTAGGAGGGGGAGGAACGCCCAAGCTCCCCTGATGCAGACTATCAGGGAGAGGAAGGTTGATGTGCTGCTCATTATTAAGCAATACAAATGGTCTGAAAAATCTGCCTGATATCAGGATGCATCAAGAAGGGCCGGGATATTTGTGTAATGTAAGGTTATGCTACATTAGAAATATGGATTAAAAACTTTCAGATTTTTTTTAATTGATATTTTCACCTGAATCTGAGAACAGTTTCACGGCGTGAAAAATAAGCACAGTCATCTTGTGGACTATGATTTGGACATGCCAGAAAATTTTATTTTTTATAATATTGGAATGAACATCCTCATAAATAATTTTTAGTAAGTAATGAATAATAAACTTGTGTTCGACAATTCTTATACCTTTTACATAAAAATATATTGCAATGTTTTCAATTTTTCGACAACTGTGCTCATCCGTGCACCACGCATAGATAGGTACATTTACCTTATAATGACTTTTGAAGAAGATTCGAAAATCAATGTTGAATTTTCGAAAGTCCTGCAAAGGTGTTTTAATAGTAATATTAATTTTTGAATAGTCTTCGAAATTTATTGCTTTAAAAAAAGCACATTATTTTTCGAATAATTTATAGAATTTATCAGACGAGTTAAAACATAATTTGGCTTCTAAGATACTTTTCCTGTTGAAAATTAAGAAATATACAAGATCCAATGTTGTAGACGGTTTTAACATACGGTAGATACTGCCTACTGTCGATCAAAAAATCAGAAAAATCTACGGGCAAACTATGGTTCATGACACCAGACATCTTTACACAGTGTTCAATCAAAGTTGGTGAAAACGACCTGTTTATTCAGTCCACTTAACCCTCCGTTACCAAACATATGAGGGATTCCCTCAGTGGAGTCAGTTTTTTCGAAATAACTTTTAATTTACGCTTCAAACAGTCTGGTCCGTTTGAATACCTTTCCACGAATTATTCCTGAAGCTTGCTGTAGCAATAAAAAATGTTCAAGTAGAATACTCATTCAGTAATCACTTTTCAAAACCAAAGGTGACGTGAATTCTGAGGGAATCCCTCCATAGTTTGGCTTTCGTCCAATGGAAATAGCTTGAGTTCTTGAGTGCGGTGTTGCCACATTTTGATGTTACATGTTCAATCAAGTAGTCGCAACATTTGGCAACACTGCAGATGTTCTAACACGCAGAGAGAAATGCCCAAGGGTTTGGTAACCGTGTAACAATTTTTAAGTTTGGTAACGGAGGGTTAAATATGTAAGGTTGATTTTGAAAAATGTTTTATCCCTACCCGTATTACACCTTTGGGTCCAGTATTGCTGGAAACGCCTTCCCATTGTGTTAAGGTTGTCGAATTATAATCTGCAGCTTGATGAAAATTATGTTTGGTTTCTTCATTATCACAGTCAGGTGAACCATTTTCATCTTCACTAGAGCTGCTACAATAATAATCACGTTTTTCACCTAATAATTTATCTTCAAAGGTAGTCATGACAGATTGATTATTTGTTAGGTCAATGTCAAAACAAAACTTTTCCGAAATAATAAACCGTGGAGAATAGACATAAGGAGACCAAACTAATGTAACTGAAAATCAGCATCTTTTTGACGGAAGTACATTGATTGAGTACGGGAACTTCCCAAGAGATAGCGCTCCGGCAAGTAGCGTAAAAAAAAAGAACTCTTCGTGTACCTTTACATGAATGCAGGTTGTCATGGTACCATATATTTATTATAAGAATGTTTACAAACATTTACAAATATTAACCTTAGTTTGCGGTTATGTTAGAATCACGAAGGAATAATAAGGAGACCAAACTGCCATGGGAAACTTATCCGAATCTGGCAGGAGCAACGGCACGGTAAGTGCCCGGCTTGTAAGTTGGAAGTAGTGGAAAGGAGTGCGCAAATGCGCAGTTGTCCTCTTCTTACTCACAAGAAAATGTGCGAGTGAAACGCACGTGTCAAATTGATCTAAGCCAGAGAGGTTATGCAACCCGGTACGCGACACGACATTGCTAAGAAAAAAATGTATTATATTAAATGCATTATATTATATTATATTCGATCTTCAAAATCTTGAAAATTTCTCGGATTAAATTCCCTCACCTGTATAGAAAAAAACTATTCAACATTATTTTACACACGATTTACGAAGTAATAACAAATACCATAATTTCAATTTCAAGATTTACAATCTTATTATATTCGATATATACATACCACTTTTATAATGCACTCCTTTAGCTTTATAGGAGTCCTGAGATAAGAATTTTTTTTTTAAACTGAATTGAAAATTGAACAAATATCTGCCGCTTGCAAATGATCAAAAAATCAATCAACATAACCACTTTGGCTTAGATCAATTTCACAATTTGACAAATTCGTCTCACTCGCACATTTTCTTGTGAGTAAGAAGAGGACAACTGCGCACTTGCGCACTCCTTTCCACTACTTCCAACTTACAAACCGGGCACTTACCGTGCCGTTGCTCCTGCCAAGTCGTTTACATGGAAATAGGTCTCCTTATTATTCCTTCGTGGTTAGAATATTTTGAGCAAACAAAAAGAAGCGGCCATTTTTTTACTCCACATGCATTCACGCCATCAATCGGGAAGTTCTTGTACCTTTTCCATGTACTTCCGACAAAAACGTGATCAACTTTTGTGAAGTTCATGCATAAGAGATTGGTCTCCTTATGTCTATTCTTCATGTAGTAAACAATGGCCACTTTAGAAACTACTTCTCCATTATTCCACAAGAATTCCCACATGGCTTAACCATAAAGTTATTATAGATAGAGTAGGAACGCAATAGGGGCACGTGTAAGTGGAAGTGGCGGATCGTTAGAAAGAGAGAGAAGGTGATGTTGCTGAAGCCCTCTTCTGTACTAGCGCATGCGCAGTTCTTGTTTAGATATTTTATGGTCTTATGGCTTTCATATCTCTCCGGCTGGGGGCCGAGACATTCATTTCGAGTACTTTATTGGCACATTCCGTTTCTCAACAAACAGGAATTAATAGAATAGACCAATCAACTTCTGTAGATGAATTTGCCAGCCCGCAGCCGGAGAGGTATAATAACTACTTTTGGTTTCAAAATTGAAAAAAAGTTCAATTTTAGCAAAATATATCGGAAAATTTGTTTTCATTATCAAAACCAAAAGTAGTCCATCAACGTCCGTTTTTATCTTCTCTGACAATTCTCAAATTTTTTGAAATAACATTTTATGTATTTTAGACAGAAACATGTAGAAACTGGACCAAATTGGTCATATCGTCTTGCTACTTTTCTCAATTATCACATGCCCTTAAAGGTTTTTTTATACCACTCCGGCTGCGGACTAGCAAATTCATCTACAGAAGTTGATTGGCCCATTCTGTTAAATCCTGTTTGTTGCACCCAGGGAACACTCATGCCCACATCGGTAAGTTTTGTAAGCAAGTACTTGGCAGAACTTCATTTCGGGAATGGATAAATGGAGATTGGTCTCCTTATATCTAGTCTCCATGGGTATTACTTTGAGGATCTCTAGTATTACCAGAGATGAGTAACCGTGGATGCCGCCATTTTGCACTCAGGGAACACACGTGCCCTCATCGGGAAGTTTCCTAACTAAGTACTTGGCAGAACTTCATTTCGTGTTTTGTGAAGTACGCCCATAAGAGATTGGTCTCCTTATATCTAGCCTCCATGGTAATACCCATGGAGACTAGATATAAGGAGACCAATCTCCATATATCCATTCCCGAAATGAAGTTCTGCCAAGTACATAGTTACAAAACGTCCCGATGAGGGCATGTGTGTTCCCTGGGTGCAAAATGGCGGCATCTACCGTTTATAAGCACCGTGTATTAGGCGTCACCATTTTGCACACAGGGAACACACGTGCCCTCATCGTGAAGTTTTTTACCTAAGTACTTGGCAGAACTTCATTTTGTGTTTTGTGAAGTACGGCCATAAGAGATTGGTCTCCTTATATCTAGTCTCCATGGTAATACCAGTCACAACCATAGAGTTATTATACGTAGAGTAGGCAAGCCTGGTCGGAAGGCGTCCTCCAAATAAAAGAAGAAAGACAATCGAATTGTCTATTTATTTCTCTCTTTCATGATGCGATACGCATGCGCGAACGACTTGCAAACAATTTACAACCTAATAGTGTTTTTATACCTCTTCAGCTACGGGCCGAGAAATTCATTTAGAGTATTTTATTGGCACGTTCCGTTGCGCAACAAACAGGATTTAACAGAATGGGCCAATCAACTTCTGTAGATGAATTTGCTAGTCCGCAGCCGGAGTGGTATAAAAAAACCTTTAAGGGCATGTGATAATTGAGAAAAGTAGCAAGACGATATCAAAGATATTATAAACCTAGATGCGGCGAGTGGCCTCGGAGTGGGAGAACGATATATATAGAACATCACTCTTTCTTGGGTATCGAGGTGCCGCCCTCTTCACAACTTTCAGCCGTTTCCATGGCGACGCGTGTTTCTCGCAGGGTCTTCTGAATTCGAAAACACGGAGATGCTCCGAAAATCTTCGGGAGACTTCGGCTCCCTCCTTATTTTGTCTATATATAGCATATACGAAATAAAGTAAAAGCAAGAGCAAGCGTTCCCTAACTGTCTGAGTTTCTGCGATTTCTTCGATTCGATGTCTCATGCATCTCGTCGTCTGCTCGCCCGGTGACTTCTGTTTACAAAATTTGACAGCTGACAAATTTTGTAAAAAGTCTTAAATAATGTTGATGACGTGAAATAAATTTTATGAATTTCAGGAAATGTTAAATAATTCTTTCGAGTGTGTGATCTGCAAGGACTATTTATACGATACTATTTGTTTGTAGAATTTAAATGCAGAATTTGAGGTTGGGTTCATAACCTGTTGTATTCAAGTAGTTTTATTTTTTAACTTTCTTTGATTTCACTCAATTGATTTTGAATATTATAAATTCAGAACGTTAATTAATTGCATTTTTATGTAAATTTTAAAAATAATAATCATTTTTAATTAATGAATTCTGTCATAATTACCTTTCTTGTAATTCTATTTTATGTGAATATAAAAACACTCATTTAAAGATAAAATGTGGAACCCTAGCTTCAAGTTTGCTTACGTAGGAAAAAATTTGCAGCCGACCCGAAATTTATGAAATAACTAAATAAATAATTACTTACATGAAATAACTATTTAATATTCATTCTTACCTATACCTTATGGTAATAAAGTACATCTATGAAGGGAAAAATTGTTACTGTCAATATTTTTGGTCGAAAAGAGAAATTGAAATTTTGAGTTTAGAATTTAAATCCAATACTCTTACAGTCTTGCAAATGAAAATTAAATTACAGTTATTTAAATTTTACAAACGTACAATGTAAATCAGATGAATTAATGATACAATGATCTAAAAATGAAAGAGTTTTAAAATCGTTTGAACTCAAAATTTTTTTAATTTTCAAAGGCTTTCTTAAGGCTATAAGTGCTTTTTACAAGTGATTAATTAAAAGCTTACAAGAAAAATCATAAGTGGACAGATTAAAAAATAATGAGGTATTGAAAATTGCTTAATAGTAATATTTCCAATTTTAAATTGAATAAGTTGGGAATATTTAAAAAAAAAGATCTACAAATAATTATAGTAGTTCCTCTTTACAAAAATTTTAATTGCAAACAATTCCAATTGTAAAATATCCTCGATTTTCAAGGGCTTTTAAAATAAATCTATATAATTTAAAGTAATTTTAGTTATATATCGACAAAATTGAAATAGTCCTCGGACTTTAGAAAACTAGGAAATTTATTCATGGAAATCATTTCAAATTGCATTTAATGAAATATTTCAAATGAAACAATTATTTTTTGTGCCCTCTTTTGAGGATATTGTTAGAATTTCCTTTTCTCACAATTTTACTGGGAATTCTTATATAAATCAGGATCACCTTCGGTAAGTACGCTTTATTTCACTCTCTAAATCAAAATAAGTGCACTCAGAAAAAAGATTTGATTGAATCAAAGAAAATTATTTGCTTGAAAGACTTTCTTTGATTTAAAGAAATGATTTGTTTAAATGAAATAAAAAATTTTTAATTCAAACATAATGTCTTTAAACGAAATAAATACTTGTTTGAATCCATTAATTTTTCTTCAAAACAAAGAAATTAATTCAATGATATATGGTCAAAGATATAAATTGTTTGATTGAAGGCAGAAATTTATTTGATTCGAACAAATATTTATTTGGTCCAAAGATATTTTGTTTGAATCAAAAAAATTTTGTTTCATTAAGGTAGTTTTTATCCACAAAAAGTAAACCTCAGGCAAAAATAGATAATTTTGCTTTCAAGAATAACAATATTATTATTGAAGGGCTATTATGGAAGAGAAAAGATTAATTTCCATGAAAAAATTTGAAACACAGAAACATCTTTTTATTAATAAATTTTATTTTTGCCCCAACTTTTTTTCTTATCGCTTCTTACCAAATTTAAAAAAAAGTATGCGATTCTAATAATTCATTAATCACTTTTTCAGAGAATATATTTCCCACAAATTAACCATTTCCAATTTTCGAAAAATGAATAAATTATTATCAAATTCAGCAATTTGTTTATAAAAATTTCGTTTTGGAAAATGTTTTTTTATTGCTTTCAGCCATTAAAGAATTTATTTTTAAAAATCAGAAACCGTGAAGTTGTGGAAAATCTTCTCTCTGAAAAAATGATTCATGATTTATTAGAATCGCATAATTTTTTAAAATTTGATAAGAAGCGATAAGAAAAAAAGTTGGGTCCAAAATAAAATTTATTAATAAAATTATTTTTCTGTGTTTTAAATTTTTTTTATTGAAAATAATCTTTACTCTTTCAAAATAGCCCTTCAATAATAATATTCAATCTGATAATCCTATCGAGAGTTATGCCGCACACGGCCTACTACAGACAGACAAACACTTTCGTAAAAACCGTTTTTTCTGACTCAGGGGGTCTCAATACGTAAAGATTTGATGAAAATTTCGAATGTAATTTTTCACATAAAACCAATAAGTACCTTCTCATCCATGATGAGAATGTAAAAAAAAGAATTAAAAATACGAAAATAAAAAATTAAACTTTTTAAAAATAAGAAACTAATTCTCTTTCTATTGCATACATGTTCAAATTATAATAATTAAATATTGGTTTTTCATTCATGTACTTATCTTTCACTGACAGAAAGTTAATTTAGCAATGCATGTTCACTGTAACCTATTTCAATATCAACATGATACTATAAAGCAAAATAAAATACACATAAAGTAACATTGAAACACTTTACATGTCGCTTTCCCTTCCTTTGTTTACCAATTTTTAATTATCTGTTTATTGGTATCTCAGCGGGTGGAGGGGATTGGAGGTAGATACATTTAGCGCCTCTATAATGCTTTCGAGGAACTAATTTGGACGGTGCAGACGGTGAGGTGTTGACGATATGACCAATTTGGTCCAGTTTCTACATGTTTCTGTCTAAAATACATAAAATGTTATTTCAAAAAATTTGAGAATTGGCAAAGAAGATAAAAACGGACGTTGATGGACTACTTTTGGTTTTGATAATGAAAACAAATTTTCCGATATATTTTGCTAAAATTGAACTTTTTTTCAATTTTGAAACCAAAAGTAGTTATTATACCTCTCCGGCTGCGGGCTGGCAAATTCATCTACAGAAGTTGATTGGTCTAATACCGGTAAAAAAGCATGGATTTCAGATTGTTTCTTTAATATTTACACTTTTCCCTTTTCACTATATTTGAATTTACCGCAACATTCTTTGTAATCAATTAACCTAAGTAAAGATGGCGGCTCAGCCTTCAATGAAGCACACAACTTTGCATTGATTGTGCAACCAGTGTATTATAGAGATCAGTGGTGAACCTCGTGCGTTAGTAACTAATGAAAGTTAGAAAATCCAGACATGATTTACCATCAGAATTTCTATGGAGGGGCAGCGGCGCGCGCTGCTCTTGTTTCTTCCTTGTCGCTCTTGCACGCGAGAACGACTCGTCCCACTTCTCCTTATTCTCCTCGCTTCCACCATGCAATGTTATTTTTAGATTTCACGCTTTCGGTTATCGCATGGAGACTAGATATAAGGAGTCCAATCTCTTATGGCCGTACTTCACAAAACCAGAGATGAGTTGGGAGATTGCTAAATGCTCTTGGGAACTAAAATGAAAGGTTCATGCTACTACTTGAAGGGTAAAACAGAGCTACTGTTTATCACCTTTGCAGCGCCCCCAATTGCGTACAGCTTTTTCGGATCTTTTTCGAACTAAAATTAAAGGTCCGCGCTGTTATAATAACATGTGGGAGCATACACAATGAAGCGCGTCATGTCAGTGTATCCCCACTAACTTGCTTCGATTTCACGCTGTCGGTTGTCGAGTTAAAATCAGAAATTGTATTTTTCTCGACTTCATGCAAAGGAGGCGCGAAATAGACGCAGAATTCAAAATTACGGAATATAACATGTAAAAAATAACACTTTTTTTCTATATACTTTGAAAAATATTGATCTGAAATAAGTATCTAAAAGATTTTGTGAAATTTTAAGATGATTTAAATACTTGAAAAATAATTTTTTAATGAAATTTAAAATCAATAAATGCTTAAAGATTCGAAATAAAATATCTATTCAGCATTTTTTTTTAAATTATGTAGAGAATATTTTATAATAAGATATCATTCAAGATGAAATACAAGTTTAAAAAATGAAGGGTTTGAACATTTTTGTAATAGGTAACATCTTTGGCATGAAAATTTCGATAAATAAATGTAAATGAAGTTTTTGCTGATTTCAGGTAGTTCATCCACAAAAATTAGACTTCAGGCAAAAATAGATAAATTTTTTTTCAAGAATAGCAATATTATTATTGAAGAGATCATTCGGAAGAAAAGAGATTAGTTTCCAAGAAAATAAATTAAAACATAAAAAAATAATTCATTTAACAAATTTTATTTTTACCCGGACTTGATTTCTTATCGCTTCATACCAAATTTTAGAAAATGATATGATTCTGTGAAATCACGGATAATTTTTTTAAGAAAAAGGCTTTCTACAACTTAACCGTTTCCATTTTTTGGAAATTATAATAAATTCTTTAATGGCTAAAAGCATTAAAAATAAAATTTCCAAAACAAAATTCTTGTAAAAAAATTACTGAATTTGGTAAAAACTTATTCATTTTAGAAATATGGAAACGGCTAGGTTGTATTAGGTCTTTTTCCTGAAAAAACGATTCTTGATTTATTTGAATCACATCATTTTTTTTTAAATTTGGTTTGAAGCGATAAGAAAAAATGTCGGGGTAAAAATAAAATTTGTTAAATTTATTTTTTCTTATGCTTCAAATATTTTTCTTGGAAATTAATCTCTTTTCTTTGAAATGATCTCTTCAATAATAATTTTTCTATTTTTGGAAGCAAAATTATCTTTTCTTACCTAAGACATATGGCAATTTCAATAGATGAATGTAAATGAAGTGTTTGCTGATTTAAGAAAATACATAAATTGTATGTGAATTTACACCTCAAACTTTTCTTGATATGAAGCTAAGTCGACAAACGGTTGCTAAAAAATAAAATACATTGAATACAATTTTTTGGAATTTAACATCTTTTACATGACAATTCGTATGTATACATATATATAAACTACCATCGGAAATTACAGATTGACCTGGAGTTTCAACTTTCGTCAAAGTGTTTTATTTTATAGAAAGATATTACAAAATAAATTTTAATTTAGATTTAGATTTCAAAAGGTTTTTTCGGTATGTCTTCATAGTGATTTCTTAACCTAATCAAAATATTTTTAGAAATTCTTTTCTGGATTCTATCTTGGGGTTGAACAGAATTCAAAAAAGTCATGCAATTTTTAAAATATGTAGCTTCTTCAAGAAGTTTTTAAAAATCGACCTATATCATATTTTAATAAATTTAGAAATTTTTATCAAAATATTGATAGTTTGGATTTTTTGAATTCTTCAAATGAATGTAGTACAATCATCATTTGAAATTTGATGATTTTTCATTACCATCTTTGATTCTAGAGCAGAATCTAGCAGAAAAATTCCAAAAACATCTTAATTAGTTAGAAAAATAATATGCAAACTTACCTTTGAAATGAGACTACAGACTTTTGACAATGTTAATTAATTTTAGAGTTATTAATATTATTAAGAAAGATCTAAATTTGATGTCTTCTAGATTCTCATCATATGAGAATTAAGGTTTTGGTTTTATGTGAAAAATAATTTTCGGAATTTTCGTCAAATCTTTACGTTTTGAAATCCCCTGAGTCAGAAAAAAACGGTTTTTACGAAAGTGTCTGTCTGTCTGTCTGTCTGTCCGTCTGCAGTAGTAATAGGTCATATACTCGATAACTCTGGATAGAAAAAAATTGTCGGATTGAATTGAGCTTATGCATACATTATCGCAGCTGAAAAAGTAAAGACAAGTTCGTTAACCAGCTACATCCGACAAAAATTGTCAAAATAGGAGTATTTTTTGTGTTTTTGAAAAAAACTTTATGAAAAAACCAAAACTTTTAAGACTGGTTTCTGATAATTCTCGTAAATCTCTACTAATTATCCTGATAATATTTTGCAATTAAAATAAATTTAAGAAAGTTACAGTATATTAAAACTTGAAAAAAGTCAATATCTATTTTCCAGTTAAATTATACGAGATACGAATAAAAGTTATGATAAAAAATGGTTTACTACATAAAGATCTACAACAGTAATACAGTAAAGTGACATGTTTGATGACATGTCTGCTATTGTATTGACCCAAAATTCACAGAATTTTTGTTAATTTCTCATTCTTTTGGCATTGGGTCAGCCTCTTTTTAATTTCTTCTATTAATATTATCAATGCTACTTGCGATAAAAAAAAAAAGAGAGAAGGCAAACGTTTCGGCCACATATGGGGGCCCTCTTCAGTGCCATAAATTAAAAGATTAATTCAAAATTTTCGTAAAAGATAAAAATGTAGAAGATAGTTAAAATAAGGATAATAATGAAACTCAAAATCTTATCTCATTGCTTGCAATTCAAAATGAAGAAGTCCAGTAAGCAACAACACGAATTGGAAAAAATATGTAGAATTCACTGTATATAGAAAACCGGATAAAATGAACGAAAAACTTAGAAATTTGTAAACAACAGGCTAGGATTTTTGTTTGTTTTTTTTCCCTTTATAAAGAACGGATGACCATTTCTTCGACCGTTATATTATTATATCATATATAGGTTTGGTTTCGTCGGTCTTAGGGTCAATAAAACAACATTAAAAAAAAATTATTGAATCAATTTATATCAATAAAAATATTATTATTTCAATAAATTGTAAGGCTGAAATTATGAATATTAATCGAATTTGCCATGGCATTATTTAACATATGATTTTCAAGTTTGTATTCTCAAGCTTTAGCACGCTTTTCATTCACGGAGAAACTTTTTATATCAATTTTTACTATAGTATTTTTCAATTTAGGGAAAGACGTATCACTTTGAGGATTTTTGTTAGTAAAAATACTAAACTTTATTATAATGATATGAAACTTCAGCATAGTCCATAGCAAATTTTACTATAGTTTATACTAAAGTTTCATATCATTATTATAAAGTTTAGTATTTTTACTAACAAAAATTCCCAAAGTCATAAGTTTTTCCCTAAATTGAAAAATACTATAGTAAAAATTCATATAAAAAGTTTCTCCGTGTTGGTGAATTTAATTCAATTTATCGTATCTTCGTCTCTCTATCCTAAAGTTTGCGTTGCTTCATCGGATTGTACACACCGTATTATAATGTAATTTAAAATTATTGAAGCCCTCAATCTTTGAGGCTTTAATTTTAATAACATTTTCAAGAATAAGACTGAATCTTCATGTGTGTTTTCGTTTTTTTGTAATTTATGTAAGTACTTATTTATTATATCAACACAACATATAAAATAGTTCTCTTTGGAAAAAGAATTTTGATGGTAAATTGATTTGTTCAATTTTTAGTGACATATATATTCCTTGAAAAAGACCCGCAGTGAGGTTGAAACATAGGAGAATTTTTGACCAAATATAATGAAGGAGTTTTTTATAGAATGTTGTTTTATTGACCGCAAGACCGACGAAACCAAACCTATATGATATAAAGATCTACAAGTTTGAACTGCAACATTTTTTCATAAGATGTATATTTTTCTTTTTAATTAAAAAAAAAATACCATTGAAAATCCGAAATTCAATTTTTTAACTAAAATATGTGAAAAACGAAAAAAACGTAGAAATGGAAAATTGTTCGTTTCAATAATATATACAAATATTTTCAGATATAGTTTCTAATAAAACGTATATTTTTCATTATAATTTTAAAAAATACGATTAAAATTCAAAAATTCCATTATTTGAACAAAATATGTAACATACGAAAAAAACGTTGAGCTAGAAAATTATTTGCCTAAATGAGGTCTACAAATTCTCAGTAGGACATTTTTTGACAAGATATATATTTCATGTTTTGGTTTTAAAAAATACAATATTGAAAATAAAAAATCCCATTTTTGAACCAAAATATGTGTGATACAAAATAAGCGATAATACTTAAATTCGTTTTCTCTAAAAGAGTCTATGAATTCTCCTCCTTTTTTAAATATTTGGAAGAAAATAGATTTTTTGTAATCTTGTAAATTATTAGAAAGTTACAGAAATGTATACAGAAAATCGAGCGCGAAGCGCAAGTTTCATGATAAGAATGTGTTCTTTAAGGCTGATAGAGCTTTAAGTAAATTGAATTTCTTTTTTCATTTGAAATCAAAAACAAATTTAGTAACTTTGAGAAAATGTAATTCACATCGATAATATTATAAAATTGACTTGAACTTCAGTATCAAATTACAAGTAATAAATTTAAATAATAATGAAACAGGACTTATATCGACCCTTAGTATTAATATTCAAATATTGTTCATGTTCTTAGTTGGCTTTACGGTCCGAAGAATATAAGACCGAGTGCGACGATCGAATCGCGCGCCCCAGGCGCGCTCAAACTTGCAAGCGAAGCGCGCCATGAGAATGTGCCCACGAAGCGGGCAGATTTTTTGTAGTATATTTTTAAAACATTAATATTATGCTCTTAACTTGGGCTTATTAGAAGCAAAACTGTGTTAACTTTTATTTTAGCATCATGAAAAAATGTTAACCTTTTATTATAAAAATTAAGTTACTTTAACAATAGCTTAAATAACATATGAACCTCTAATTTTCGATGGAAGTGTCTGTGTAAAGAAAGGTTTTAAATATTACAAAAAAAGCATAAATTGTATTTGAATTCGCATGCGATCTTGCACTTTGAGATTTATTCGGTGTGAAGTAAATTCGACAAATCATTACTATAAAGTAAAATACTTGAAAAAACATTTTCAAAATATTTAATATTTTTACACGAATGTACATACAGTCGACCGGCAATCGAAATACCCGGGCTTGAAACCCGGTGCATTCGAAAACGTCTTTTTTCCACAGAAAGATTTTAAATTCTTTAAACTTAAGTATGTAACTATGAACGTATTAATATGTTTAATGTTTTTAAATTATTCAATGTTTTATTAAAACAATTAAAATAGTAAATTGTAATGACCCTTGATTTAATTTATAATAGACTTCTTCATTTATGGACCCTAAAGCCAATGCAATTTATTAAAACATTTTGAATTCAAAATAATTCTGAATGTTTGAGTATAAAAGGTTTAAATATTTGAAAAATACATAAATTATATCAAAATGAGCACACGAAATCGTACACTAACTTTAATTTGGTATGAAGTAAAATTGAATCTAAATCCTTTAGAATAAAAAATTTTGAAAAAACTTTCAGAATACATAACATATTATAAATGAAAATTTCAATATATAAGTATAAATAAAAGGTCTGATTATTCAAAAGTAAAATATATTATATCTAATATTTTATCGAACAGCACACTTTAAGATTTCATTGGTATGGAGATACACATTTTTAAAATTACACGACTTTTTGTAACATGTTCAACCCCAGCATATAGAATCCAGAAAAGACTTTCTAAAAATATTTTAATTAGGTATACATATACATACTTATATACATACTTATTAATTTCCTTCAAAGAGATCTAAATTAAAATTTCTTTTGTAATATCTTTCTATAAAATAAATCACTTTAACGAAAGTTGAAACTCCAGGTCAACCTCTGTAATTTCCGATGGTAGTTTATATATATATATATACAAATTGTCATGTAGAAGATGTAAATTCCAAAAAATGTTATAGTTACAAAGCTTCAAAATTTTGTAATTAAAATTTTAATATAAAACTTTAAGCATTTATTGACCTTGAATTCCATTGCAAAATTTGTTGTTTACTGTTCAAATCTTCCTCCGATTTCAGAAGAACAGACAAATTAAAAATTACAAAATATTTCATTAAAAAAATTGAACTCGTCCATATGATCTTGTCATATTGTAACAAGATTTGAACACTTCGGACAAAAATTTTTATGTAAAATTTAATATCGATAAATATTTACATGTTCATATGAAGATATTAATGAACACATATTTTAGCTTCTTAATTTATCCACATCTGTTAGAAAATTTTTCCTTTCCATAGACCATTTCATTTTTTTAATGATTAGTCTGTGCTTAGGCTACAAAAATGTGAGATGAAAATATTGCTAACATAAAACTGAGAATGTAAATTTTAAACTTGAATTTTATGTTTATCTCTTCTTAATAGAAAATATTTCTCTAACTAAAAAGTTTTTAAATGCACAAAATTGATAAGAAGTATGGAAATTTGAATAGGAAAATATATATTGATTCAAATTTGGAACATTTATTGGCATCAAATTTTACTGAAAGTTTATTTTTGAAGTGTTTAAATGCTTATAAAATTTTACACGATATTTCAGATTTTTATTTTAGGCAGATTTTTTCCAAAATATCTGAAAAAAAGTGTTGTCTCTTAAATAACATATTTCGTAAATTTGAAATTGTCGTCTGCTTCGCGCCTCTTTTGCACGGTTTCGACAGAAATACACAATTCTCAATTCCGACTCGATAACCGAAATACCGAAAGCGTGAAATCTAAAAATAGCATTGCATGAAGGAAGCGAGGAGAATAAGGAGAAGTGGGACGTGTCGTTCTCGCGTGCAAGAGCGACGAGGAAGAAACAAGGGCACCGCGCGCCGCTGCCCCTCCATAGAAATTCTGATGGTAAATCATTTCTGGATTTTCTAACTTTCATTATTTATCGACGCGCAAAGTACACCTTTTGCGCAACGCGTTCAGAGGGCGCGTTTATCAGCCCACTTTTGTGAAATTCTCTTATTCCATTACTTTAGCAATCTCCCAACTCATCTCTGACAAAACACTTCTTCTTCTTCTTCTTGTTTGTGGCCGCCACGAAGGAATAATAAGGAGACCTATTTCCATGTAAACGACTTGGCAGGAGCAACGGCACGGTAAGTGCCCGGTTTGTAAGTTGGAAGTAGTGGAAAGGAGTGCGCAAGTGCGCAGTTGTCCTCTTCTTACTCACAAGAAAATGTGCGAGTTAGACGAATTTGTCAAATTGTGAAATTGATCTAAGCCAAAGTGGTTATGTTGATTGATTTTTTGATCATTTGCAAGCGGCAGATATTTGTTCAATTTTCAATTCAGTTTAAAAAAAAAATTCTTATCTCAGGACTCCTATCAAGCTAAAGGAGTGCATTATAAAAGTGGTATGTATATATCGAATATAATAAGATTGTAAATCTTGAAATTGAAATTATGTTATTTGTTATTACTTCGTAAATCGTGTGTAAAATAATGTTGAATAGTTTTTTTCTTTACAGGTGAGGGAATTTAATCCGAGAAATTTTCAAGATTTTGAAGATCGAATATAATATAATATAATGCATTTAATATAATACATTTTTTTCTTAGCAATGTCGTGTCGCGTACCGGGTTGCATAACCTCTCTGGCTTAGATCAATTTGACACGTGCGTTTCACTCGCACATTTTCTTGTGAGTAAGAAGAGGACAACTGCGCACTTGCGCACTCCTTTCCACTACTTCCAACTTACAAGCCGGGCACTTACCGTGCCGTTGCTCCTGCCAGATTCGGATAAGTTTCCCATGGCAGTTTGGTCTCCTTATTATTCCTTCGTGGTGGCCGCTTGCAATTCTGCAAATAGCCATAAAATAGTATATATAGTCAGTTCAATCGGTAACCAGGCCAGCAAGCACAACAGCACATAGCAGAGAACAGCGAACACGCTCCATAAGCAGGCACGAAAGCCAGAAAAATCCAAAGTCCGCCCCAGCGAACAAGGGGCCCTACGTGATCGGCCAAGTACTTAGTGAGCAAACTTCCCGATGCGGGCACGTGTGTTCCCTGAGTGCAAAATGGCGGCATCCCCGGTTTATAACCATCGTGTTTTAAACGTCGCCATTGTGCACCCAGGGAACACACATGCTCTCTTCGGGAAGTTTTGTAACTATGTACTTGGCAGAACTTCATTTCGGGAATGGATATATGGAGATTGGTCTCCTTATATCTAGTCTCCATGGGTTATCGCATGGAGCCTAGATACAGAGATGAGTTGGGAGATTGCTAAAGTAATGGAATAAGAGGATTTCACAAAAGTGGGCTGATAAACGCGCCCTCTGAACGCGTTGCGCAAAAGATGTACTTTGCGCGTCGGTAAATAATGAAAGTTAGAAATTCCATAAATGATTTATCATCAGAATTTCTATGGAGGGGCAGCGGCGCGCGCTGCCCTTGTTTCTTCCTCGTCGCTCTTGCACGCGAGAACGGGTCGTCCCACTTCGCCTTATTCTCCTCGCTTCCTCCATGCAATGCTATTTTTAGATTTCACGCTTTCGGTTATTAGAGTTCCGAGTCGGTTATATTACATTGAGAACGGTAACGAGAATGAGAATATTACCGAGAATATAACCGGCAGATAAATTCTCTTAGAATTTATGAGAATTTTCTCATTTTGACTTTTTAAATGTTTTAAACAATCAGAATCAATTATTTATTGCGTATAAAATTATAGTTCAGTATTTCAAACATATTCTGATTGTATATTGAACGCCTGAGAGGAAAAGTTGGACATTTTTTTTCAGTTTAAAATACTTGTACATAAATGTGTTGGGTGGAAGAATTGGATAAAAAAATTCGCGTAGAAACATCGAACATCCACCTTTTATGAGTATAAACCGAACATGAGTTGTCTAGGGTGAAAAAGCGAACAAAGACGGGTTGCGAGGAAAAACCGAACCTTCCGATGTTCGGCTTTTCCTCGCAACATGTTTATATTCGCTTTTTCACCTGAGACGAATCATGTTCGGTTTTTGCACTTACGTTTTTTCAGACTCAAAAATATGTATTATCTTTTCTACGTGATATTGATATTTTTCGGACTCGGGCAAAGATATTATAAACCTAGATGCGGCCAATTATAGTTCGGTAGACTTAAATGCAGACGTCGCTATCGGCGTGTTTTTACCGGTCCCCTCTTGCCACTCACCAAACCGTAGGTTCCAATCAAATTAGTTCCTCGAAAGCATTATAGAGGCGCTAAATGTATCTCCCTCCACTCCCCTCCAACGACTAAGATACAATAAAACAGTAAGGGCGCTTTAAAAATTTTAATTTTAATTATATATATTGAAGAAAATTAAAAATTGGTAAACAAAGCAAGGAAAAGCGACGTGTAAAGTGTTTCAATGTTACTTTATGTGTATTTTATTTTGCTTTATAGTATCATTTTGATATTGAAATAGGTTACAGTGAACATGCATTGCTAAATTAACTTTCTGTCAGTGAAAGATAAGTACATGAATGAAAAACCAATATTTAATTATTATAATTTGAACATGTATGCAATAGAAAGAGAATTAGTTTCTTATTTTTAAAAAGTTTAATTTTTTATTTTCATATCTTCGTATTTTTAATTCTTTTTTTTTACATTCTCATCATGGATGAGAAGGTATGGGTTTTATGTGAAAAATGACTTTCGAAATTTTCATCAAATCTTTACGTTTTGAGACCCCCTGAGTCAGAAAAAATGTTTTTTACGAAATTATCAGTCTGTCTGTCTGTCTGTAGTAGGTCGTGTGGGGCATAAATCTCGATAGAATTATCAGATTGAATTGAGCTTTGGCACAATTTATCGGAGCCGGAAAAGTAAGGACAACTTCGTCAACCAGCCACATCCAATCAAAATTGAGGGATTGAACACTACTTTTGTGTTTTTAAAAATAACTTTTTGAAAAAATCAAAAATTTCAATACTCATTTTTGATAGTGCTCATTAATCTCTACAAATTATCCTGATAACATTTTTTGATTAAATCAAAATTAGAAATGTTACAGCATATTCAAATTCAAAAAAAGTCAATATCAAAATTCCATTTTCCAGTTAAATTATACGAGATACGAAAAAACGTTATGATACAATATTATTTTTTACATAAAGACCTATCAATTTAAATTGTAACATTTTTTCATAAGATACATATTTTTCTTTTTAATTTAAAAAAAAACTATTGAAAATCCAAAATTCAATTTTTTAACAATAATATGTGAAATACGAAAAAAACGTGAGAATACAAAGTTGTTGGTTTCAAAAAGATCTACAAGTTTTGTCTGACACAGTTTTTGATAAAACATACATTTTTCGTTTCAATTCCAAAAAATACGATTAAAATTCAAAAATTCCATTTTTTAGACAAAATATGTGAGATACATAAAAAACGTTTAGATGAAAAGTTATTTGCCCAAATGAGGTCTACACATTCTTTTTAAGAAATTTCTCGACAGGATGTATATTTTATATTTTGATTTTTAATATTAAAAAAATTCGATTTTTTTCACCAAAATATGTGAGATACGAAATAAGCGTTGTTGTGCAAAATCGTTTCCTTAAATAAAGTCTACGATTGTTTTTTCTTTTTGAGAGATTTGGAGGAAAATAAATTATTTTAATCATGTAATTTATTAAAAAGTTACCGAAATGTATACAGAAAATCGAGCGCGAAGCGCAAGCGTCATGATGAGTATGTGTTCCTTAAGGCTGATAGAGCCTTAAGTAAATTGAATTTCCAGTTTCACTTAAATTCAAAAAGAAATTGATTGACTTTGAGAAAATGTGTAATTCACATCATCTGTAATATTAATATAAAATTGGTTTGAGCTTCAGTATCAAATTATAAGAAATAAATTTAAATGTATTATAAAAATAAAATTTTAAATTAATTAGTTAATTGAAAATTTAGACTTAAGAGCATGTGATACTTTGCCATAAGAGCATTTTAGTTTACACAGTTGTTCTTCCACAATTTTTAATTCTTCAAAAAAATAATAGTGCACAGACGTCAGTGTTAATTTTCTTTACGTTTCAGCACTATTATTTTTTTGAAAAATTCAAAATTGTGGAAAAACAACTGGGTAAACTAAATTGCTTTGAAGGTAAAGTATCACATACCCTTAAATCAATATCTTACCAGTACAAATGTTGAAGTCTTCTCCTTTTTTTAAGCTCAATGTTTACAGAAAATTTAGTTGTAAATTTAAAGAAGAAAGTTGTCCGAAGCTCAATAATTTTTAATTTCTGAAATATTTGTCTAATTCACACTAGTCAGAATGTTTTAAAATCTCATTGTAATTTATGGCTAGTTCTTGTATTTTCTTATTAAAAAAGTGATAATTCCACACTTTTCTGAAAAAAAAATAGATCAATGTTTTTCAAAAAAACTCAAATGAATTGATTTATAAGCATTTATAATAAGATGTATAAATAAATAAATTGCATTTAATGAAATATTTCAAATGAAACAATGACTTTTTGTGCTCTTTTGAGGATATTGTTAGAATTTCCTTTTCACATAATTTTACTGGGAATTCTTATATAAATCAGGATCACCTTCGGTAAGTATACGCTTTATTTCACTATCCGAATCAAAATAAGTGCACTCAGAAAAAAGATTTAATTGAATCAAAGAAAATTATTTGCTTGAAAGACTTTCTTTGATTTAAAGAAATGATTTATTTAAATGAAATAAAATTTTTTTAATTCAAACAAAATGTCTTTAAACGAAATAAATATTTGTTTGAATAAAATTAATTTTTCTTCAAAACAAAGAAATTAATTCAATGATATATGGTCAAAGATATAAATTGTTTGATTGAAGGCAGAAATTTATTTGATTCGAACAAATATTTATTTGGTCCAAAGATGTTTTGTTTGAATCAAAAAAATTGTGTTTCATTAAGGTAGTTTTTATCCACGAAAAGTAAACCTCAGGCAAAAATAGATAATTTTGCTTTAAAGAATAACAATATTATTATTGAAGGGCTATTTTAGAAGAGAAAAGGTTATTTTCCATAAAAAAATTTAAAATACAGAAAAATAATTTTATTAATAAATTTCATTTTGGACCCAACTTTTTTTCTTATCGCTTCTTATCAAATTTTAAAAAATTATGCGATTCTAATAAATCATGAATCATTTTTTCAGAGAAAAGATTTCCCACAACTTCACGGTGTCTGATTTTTAAAAATAAATTCTTTATTGGCTGAAAGCAATAAAAAAACATTTTCCAAAACGAAATTTTTATAAACAAATTGCTGAATTTGATAATAATTTATTCATATTCGAAAATTGGAAATGGTTACGTTGTCGGAAATCTTTTCTCTGAAAAAATGATTCATGATTTATTAGAATCGCATATTTTTTTAAAATTTGGTAAGAAGCGATAAGAAAAAAAGTTGGGGCAAAAATAAAATTTATTAATAAAATTATTTTTCTGTATTTCAAATTTTTTTCATGGAAATTAATCGTTTCTCTTCCAAAATAGCCCTTCAATAATAATATTGTTATTCTTGAAAGCAAAATTATCTATTTTTGCCTGAGGTTTACTTTTTGTGGATAAAAACTACCTTAATGAAACAAAATTTTTTTAATTCAAACAAAATATCTTTGGACCAAATAAATATTTGTTCGAATCAAATAAATTTCTGCCTTCAATCAAACAATTTATATATTTGACCATATATCATTGAATTAATTTCTTTGTTTTAAAGAAAAATTAATTTGATTCAAAGAAGTATTTATTTCGTTTAAAGACATTATGTTTGAATTAAAAATTTTTTATTTCATTTAAACGAATCATTTCTTTAAATCAAAGAAAGTCTTTCAAGCAAATAATTTTCTTTGATTCAATCAAATCTTTTTTCTGAGTGCACTTATTTTGATTTAGAGAGTGAAATAAAGCGTACTTACCGAAGGTGATCCTGATTTATATAAGAATTCCCAGTAAAATTGTGAGAAAAGGAAATTCTAACAATATCCTCAAAAGAGGGCACAAAAAATAATTGTTTCATTTGAAATATTTCATTAAATGCAATTTGAAATGATTTCCATGAATAAATTTCCTAGTTTTCTAAAGTCCGAGGACTATTTCAATTTTGTCGATATATAACTAAAATTACTTTAAATTATATAGATTTATTTTAAAAGCCCTTGAAAATCGAGGATATTTTACAATTGGAATTGTTTGCAATTAAAATTTTTGTAAAGAGGAACTACTATAATTATTTGTAGATCTTTTTATTTAAATATTCCCATCTTATTCAATTTAAAATTGGAAATATTACTATTAAGCAATTTTCAATACCTCATTATTTTTTAATCTGTCCACTTATGATTTTCTTGTAAGCTTTTAATTAATCACTTGTAAAAAGCACTTATAGCCTTAAGAAAGCCTTTGAAAATTAAAAAAATTTTGAGTTCAAACGATTTTAAAACTCTTTCATTTTTAGATCATTGTATCATTAATTCATCTGATTTACATTGTACGTTTGTAAAATTTCAATAACTGTAATTTAATTTTCATTTGCAAGACTGTAAGAGTATTGGATTTAAATTCTAAACTCAAAATTTCAATTTCTCATTTCGACCAAAAATATTGACAGTAACAATTTTTCCCTTCATAGATGTACTTTATTACCATAAGGTATAGGTAAGAATGAATATTAAATATTTATTTCCTGTAAGTAATTATTTATTTAGTTATTTCATAAATTTCGGGTCGGCTGCAAAGTTTTTCCTACGTAAGCAAACTTGAAGCTAGGTTTCCACATTTTATCTTTAAAGGAGTGTTTTTATATTCTCATAAAATAGAATTACAAGAAAGGTAATTATGACAGAATTTATTAATTAAAAATGATTATTATTTTTAAAATTTACATAAAAATGCAATTAATTAATGTTCTGAATTTATAATATTCAAAATCAATTGAGTGAAATTAAAGAAAGTTAAAAAATAAAACTACTTGAATACAACAGGTTATGAACCTAACCTCAAATTCTGCATTTAAATTCTACAAACAAATAGTATCGGATAAATAGTCCTTGCAGATCACACACTCGAAAGAATTATTTAAAATTTCCTGAAATTCATAAAATTTATGTCACGTCATCAACATTATTTAAGACTTTTTACAAAATTTGTCAGCTGTCAAATTTTGTAAACAGAAGTCGCCGGGCGAGCAGACGACGAGATGCATGAGACATCGAATCGAAGAAATCGCAGAAACTCAGAAAGTGAGGGAACGCTTGCTTTTACCAGTGATCCCAGAACGTGGGAGCTGGCGGCCCCCACCATAGATCCCACCAGCTCATGGCTTCTTCCTCGCTCGACTGCCATAGGTTGGTTGAATGAGGAAGACACAATGAGCTTGAGGCATCTATGGTGGGGACCGCCAGCTCCCACGTTCTGGGATCACTGGATTTTACTTTATTTCGTATATGCTATATATAGACGAAATAAGGAGAGAGCCGAAGTCTCCCGAATATTTCCGAGCATCTCCGTGTTTTCGAATTCATAAGACACTGCGAGAAACACGCGTCGCCATGGAAACGGCTGAAAGTTGTGAAGAGGGCAGCACCTCGATACCCAAGAAAGAGTGATGTTCTATATATATCGTTCCCCCACTCCGAGGCCACTCGCCGCATCTAGGTTTATAATATCTTTGACTCGGGACTGTCTGCACATTATTTATTACCAGCTTTCCTCACGCGCTCACATTACAACCGCGTTTTTCACGCTCAGACGTTTTAGAACGTATTGTGCACAGGAAAAAAGTCTTGAAGGAAGTCCAAAAATGGGCTTCTTTTTAGGTGGGATATAAAGTAGACCATTAGAGAAGGGCAGACTTATGCGCTTATACACGGGGTTGCTAAATTTAAGCCAAAATCATCTATTTGACGTGACAGATTAAAGACTTTTTTTTCTGTGTGCATTACAGGAAATTGACCAATCGTGTCTTATTATACAAAGTGTACATTCGATTATTTTTATTAATAATTGATTATGATTTGTTGAAATTGTTATTCAATAATCTTCACGAAATTTCATGAGTAATAATTGCCTAATGAATATCTGCGTTGTTCAATAAGAAGTATTGAAATCGTGCAAAAAATGATTATTTGTTAATTTTTGTAAGTTTCATAAAAAGTAGTTGAAAACAGTAGTAATAATTTTTTAATTTTTTTATAAAATTCGACTTTCAATTCGATTCTCATAACGTTACTTTATCAGAAAACTCATAATAAAAGGCATAATTATGCCTGTACTGAAAGTCTGTGCTGGCGCGGTACTGGGATTATTCCAACAGATAACTCGGCTGAGAGTTGTCTGTCAGTACTGGGGCGGTACTGGGAAATGTACCGAAAATCTGTATTGTACTAAGATAAAAAGTACAGGGAAAGTTCGAGTTAATACTAATATTTACCGTTTTTAAATTGGGCAGAAGTTCGAGACGTCACCAGAGACGAAATTGAATAATAAATTTAAAAAATTCAAATCCGCACAGAAAAGTGAAATGACCATAACAAACGCATATTACATGCTTTTGCAATAAAAAAATAGAAAAACAACAAATTGAGGCGCAATAAAAGAATTCGAGACGGTCGTATAGGACACGAATTTCAAATTTATGAAAAAACCATAAGCCTGTCTTATCTATATTTGCCACCGGCTGAAAGAATACACAAAGAGACATTACTAAAAAAATGTGCCCGCTTCGCGGGCACATTCTCATCACGCGCTTCGCGCGCAGCTCGCTTCGCTCGCAAGCTTGGGCGAGCCTAGGGCGCGGGATTTGATCGCCGCGCTCCGTAATACTTGATCGTCGCTCTGCGCGCTCCGTTCTTTCTGGACCTCGTGCTTCGCGCTCGGTCTTGTGCTCTTCGCATACATTTAAGTTTATTTCTTATAATTTAATACTGAAGCTCAAACCAATTTTATAATATTAAAGATAATGTGAATTACTCATTTTCTCAAAATCACTAAATTTCTTTTTCAGTTTAAGTGAAACAGGACAAGATAGAATAATCAGATTGAATTGAGCTTTGGCACACTTTATCGGAGCCGAAAAAGTAAGGACAAGTTCGTTAACCAGCCACATCCAATCAAAATTGAAGGATTGAGCACTACTTTTGTGTTTTTGAAAATAACTTTTTGAAAAAATCAAAAATTTCAATACTGGTTTTTGATAGTGCTAATAAATGTCTACAAATTATCCTGATAGCATTTTTTGATTAAATAAAAATTAGAAATGTTACACCCTATTCAAATTCGAAAAAAGTCAATATAAAAATTCCATTTTCCAGTTAAATTATAATAGATACGAAAAAACGTTATGACACAATATTATTTTCTACATAAAGACCTATAAATTTAAATTGTAACATTTTTTCATAAGATGCATATTTTTCTTTTTAATTTAAAAAAAAACTATTGAAAATCCAAAATTCAATTTTTTAACAATAATATGTGAAATACGAAAAAACGTAAGAATACAAAGTTGTTCGTTTCAAAAATATCTACAAATTTTGTCTGACACAGTTTTTGATAAAACATACATTTTTCGTTTCAATTCCAAAAAATACGATTAAAATTCAAAAATTCCATTTTTTAGACAAAATATGTGAGATACATAAAAAACGTTTAGATGAAAAATTATTTGCCTAAATGAGGTCTACACATTCTTTTAAGAAATTTCTCGACAGGATGTATATTTTATGTTTTGATTTTTAATATTAAAAAAATTCGATTTTTTTCACCAAAATATGTGAGATTCGAAATAAGCGTTGTTCTGCAAAATCGTTTCCTTAAATAAATTTCTACGATTGTTCTTCCTTTTTGAGATATTTGGAAGAAGATAAATAAATAATTTTAATCATGTAATTTATTAAAAAGTTACTGAAATGTATACAGAAAATCGAGCGTGAAGCGCAAGTGTCATGATGAGAATGTGTTCTTTAAGGCCGATAGAGCCTTAAGTAAATTGAATTTCCTGTTTCACTTAAACTCAAAATGAAATTTAGTGTATTTGAGAAAATGAGTAATTTACATCGTCTTTAATATTATAAAATTGGTTTGAGCTTTAGTATTAAATTATAAGAAATAAACTTAAATGTTAATTTTTTTTTTAATGCAAAAGCATGTAATATGCGTGAGTTATGGTCATTTTACTTTTCTGTGCTGATTTAAATTTTTTGAATTTATTTTTCAATTTCGTCTGTGGTGACGTCTCGAACTTGTGCCCAATGTTTTTAACGGCAACGGAGGGATATTCGCTTGGTAGGTGAAGTTTACTGTTTTCACAGTAAAATATCTGTTTTCAAGCTAGAAAATTTTTTCTGAGTTAATTGACAATAGTTTTTCGTTACACGTACACCGAAAAAAAATCTCAGTAGGTTTGACTACTTTTTAACTTACTTTCCGTAGTTCGTAAAGGCCCCAGTGTCATTTTTGAAGTCAAGTGAACTGCAGGAACATAGGTAAATCAAATAAGAGCAGTAGTTGAATCGATGAATATTCTTAGTACATTTCAAAACTTTATTTACTTTCAAGCAGACTCTAACTTACTACTTTTATATGCAAACTTACCTACAAACACACATTCCCCTCTACACTAGACAAACGCTCGTTTAGGTAGTATTAAAAGTTATTCTTGACGTTGCGGTTTCGAACCCTCTCTACTTATAATTAACGCATTGCTAACCTAACGACTAAGCCTCTCGGCTGCGCACGCTTGGAATACAAGAAAGAAAATAGCGCTTATCACCTTCAACTACTGCAGGGCTGTGTAAGAAGTGTATAGGCCCCGTGTAATCGGGAATTTTCATATTTTATCCCAATTTATGATTCTGATTAAAATTTTTAAGATTTTTAATTATTAAATCGATTTTCTATAAAATAAAATATTTTTGAAGGAAAGTGAACAAATTTTTGAATTAAAGAACATTACATAATAAAAAGATTTATATATATTTTAGAATTACTAACTTTTATTATTGTATATTAGTCATACTTTATACAGGTTATGATTCCTTTAATTTTTGTTTTCAAGAGTAACATCAACGTAACACGTAGATCAATAAGTCCCGGGAGTGACACATAGATGGCGTTGCCAACAAAAGTTCTGTATGATTTTTCATGAGTACCAACCTTCAAAAGATACCTGTCAAAATTTCATGACATTCAGATGTTTTCCACGAGTTACAGTGATTTAAGCGAAGCTAGTCTTGATATTCTCAAAACGCTTATTTCGAGGCCAAAGATAAATCGTTCTACAAGAAAGGTATTGAAATGTTAGAGAAGCGCTGGACTGATTGTTTTGCTTTTGAAGGAGACGATGTTGATGAATAAAGTCGAGTTTTGCCAAAAAAATGTGTTTTTCCTGGTTAGTCCCGGGACTTATTGATACACGTGTTATGTTCAGAATCTAAAAATTTTGATTTTTTTCAATTCCAAAAATATGATGAAACTTTGGAATCAAGAAAATTATCTCATAACGAAATTATGCATTCAAATTCGCGATAAGTTATTCCAACTTATCAAGTACTATTAAAAAAAATAGTACACATGGACTCCATACTGGGGCAGTACTAATCAGTACTGCACCAACGCTCGGCGCGGTACTAATGATCAGTACTGGCCTTGCTCCTCATTTACAACTGGCGCGGTAAAATGCCGTTCGTAAGATCCGGTATAAGTCCGACTTTTCCGCCTGGGTACTAAACCAGTACCGCGCCAACGCTCGTCATGAATCCCTAAGTCGGCTTCTAGGCAGCATTTGGACTCCATACTGGGGCAGTACTACACCAGTACCGCGCCAACGCTCGGCAAAAATCCCTCAGTCGGTTTCTAGACAACATTTGACTCCATACTGGGCCAGTACTATACCAGTACCGCGCCAACGCTCTGCATAAATCCCTAAGTCAGCTTCTAGACAGCATTTGACTCCATACTGGGGCAGTACTATACCAGTACCGCACCAACGCTCTGCATAAATCCATACTGGGGCAGTACTATTCAGTACTGCACCAACGTTCGGCGCGGTGCTAATGATCAGTACTGGCCTTGCTCCTCATTTACAACAGATTTGTTCTCTTAATTAAATTCAAAACTATCAAAATTCTTCATAAAATGAGCCCAGCATGATATTTTTGAAAGTATCCAATTGACTTCTCCATAGTTAAAACTAGAAGTAGATTATGCCACATAATATCTAATATATTCTCTTAAATATACAAGATATTAATGGCCAATAACAGTTTATATTCAAAATTTAAAATATTAGATATTGAACTTTAATATCTAAGATGTTATGAACAGTAGCGTGCACGTGCCTGAAGAAAAGTCACGTGATCAGAGTCTTTGAATTTCATATAAAATTTGTCTATCGCGCTCGCCCATAGCTTTTCTGGTCTGGTGGTTTGAAATGAATTTTCCAAGCTCTCAATAGCACGTTCTCTGTGTAACCGTTTTTAAATTCAACATCGAATTGGAATTTGCTTACTGAAATTCGTAATAGATTCCAAATGTTTACAATTATGTTGAACGTTTCTATAATCTCCATTTTTCAACAGGTTGCCTTGAATTTGAGAATAATCAACCAAATATGGACTTGCGAAAACTCTTAGATCGAGGAATTCAAGGAAGAAAGGAGATAATGAGAATATTTTGAATTCCTTAATCAATCATTATTTATATCATGTTATATTTTCTTAATTTCATTTTTTTCTTTCAATTTTTCAATCAGCATTTTTACATAATTATTAGACAATTGCATTCAATGACATAAATATTGACTTTAATTATCTAAGATATTACAGTTTAATATCTCAAATACTATAACCTGATATCTATAATGTATTTCAGTTTAACATATCTGAGATATTTCAAATTAACATATTGGGTTCTATAGTTTAATATCTTAGATATTGCTAAAAAACATCTTTTTTTTAATATCTAGAGATACTCTGTTTCAATATCTAGATGGCTGTCCCATAGTTAAATCGCAAATATATTATCTGCTAATATCAAGATATTGCGGTTTACTATCTATTTTTCTCCGTGTGGGTAAAAAATGACCCACGTGGTACTTCTAGCGTTAATGATATAATTTACAGGAGTAATTCAAATCGATAATCTCGAAAAAATGGTGAGTCCTTGAGATTCCATCGAATGAATTCGTCAAGTTTACCCCCCTCCCCCCGCTCCTCACACGCCGCTTTTTGTAGAATTAGGAAGGACCTTGTAGGATGATCGTATACATTCTTGCGAATTTCGAAAAATTTGTAATGTTTGTATCGGTATGGACGTTCAAAATAATTATTAATAAATTTACAAGTAAATAAATTTTCACTCTTTTTCACAAAGTGACGTTTGACCGAATAATCATGTGAACTTTTATAAGAGTGATCAATTTTTAAGTATAGCTATACTCTCTAAATCTGAATCAGTCAAATTTTCACTGATTGAATCACTTGAGTAATAAGAGTTCAAATTTTCACTTTATATGAAGAAGCAATTTATTTCGCTCTATTCGAGCCAAATGTCCTACAAACAAAAGTGAATCTGATTTTACTCGAAAAATTAGTAAACATTTAATTTTTAAAATATTAAAGAGTAGGATCATTATGAATGAAACTGTCTAAAACTTCGATATTGACCTCGACCTTATAACAATCGAATAGGTTTATTATAAGTTTTCTGATGAAGTAACGTTTAAAAAATGACATTGAAAGTCGAATTTCATCACAAAATTGAAAAATTGTTACTACTGTTTTTAACTACTTTTTTTAAAACTTAGAAAAATTGGAAAATAATCATTTTTCTCACGAATTTGAAAATTCTTATTGAACAACGCAGATAACAATTAGGCAATTATTTTCTCATGGAATTTCGTTAAGATTATTGAATAACAATTGCAAGAAATCATAATCAACTATAAATAAAAATAATCCGATGTAAGCTTCATGTAATAAGACACGATTGGCAGATTTCTTATAATGCACAATGCATTCCAAAACGTCTGAGCGCGAAATACGCGGTTGTAATGTCAATATCACGTAGAAAATATAATACATATTTTTCAGTCTGAAAAAACATAAGTGCAAAAACCGAACATGATTCGTCTCAGGTTTTTCCTCGCAACCCGTCTTTGTTCGCTTTTTCACCCTAGACGACTCATGTTCGGTTTATACTCATAAACGGCGGATGTTCGATGTTTCTACGCGAATTTTTTTATCCAATTCTTCCACCAAAAACATTTATGTACAAGTCTTTTAAACTTAAAAAAAATGTCCAACTTTTCCTCTTAGGCGTTCATATGATAAGCGTCTGTCGAAATTTAATAAATATCATAATCACAACACGTCGTTTGCCGGTTGCTGGGTCCGTAAGTACTTATCACGAAAAGTTGATCCTAATGTGACTGAATGAGACGAAGTGAAAGATATCAAATGCAATGGAAACATTAGTTTATTTAATTAGAATACTCTGCCGGTCAAAATTGGGGGACCACGTGTTTTTCGATGATTACTTAATTTATCTTAATTTTAATTTTGTGAGTGATGAAATTTGCTCTCATTATGAATTGAATGCCATCAAAATTCTCTATAAAATGAGTCAAGAATGAAGTTGTTTTGTTAAATTTTGAAGAAGGTATTGCAAAAAAAGTGTAGATTTCAATGTTTACTTAAATTTTAAAAAACATTCAAATTAATCAACATTTATTAATGTTCTTGGGCTCATTTTAAAGCTAAGATTCTTCCAAATCGTATCAAATTCTCATTATAAATGTATAATTTTTTTCTTGCATTGTGCAAAGAGTTAAAATTGTAACAAAAACAAAGGAAAAATTCGAAAACATTCCATCTGCAGGGAAATCATAATAAAAATCATATAAATATATGTTTGAAGGGAGTACTATAGAAAATTCATGATTATATGTTTTATATACCTTATAAAAATGTTTTTCTTAGCAAAAGCAATATTGGGATTTTTCCAATTTTTTTATTCGAACTTTAACCTAGTGCACTGTGCAAGAAAAAAATTATTGGATTTCCATGAATCATGGCTTATTCTTTTGGGGAAAAGATTCTCTATAACTGTACTGTTTCCAATTTTAAAAGCATAGTCTTCTGTTATTAAAAGCGTTGATGCAATTTTTCAAAAAGAATTTTTTTTCAAAATAGCTATATTTGAAGATTTCCCACTTATTTTCAAACTGGGAAACAGTAGGGTTATAGAGAATATTTTCCCTGGTAAAATAGGCCATGATTTATGAAAATTCAATTATTTTCAAAAAATTGATAAGAAGGTTTAGTAAGGAAAGATTCTATTACAACAAATAATGTTAAAAGTATTATTTTTCGTGATTTTTCAATTTTCTCCATAAGAAATAATTTTTTCTGTTTCATATAAAACGACTAATGATATCATTTCAAGTCTCAAAATCATAAAAGAACTTTTTTCTTCAGAGACCTGTTTCTTGGCACGACAACTACCTTAATGATAATATGTTAGCCTCATATTTTTCGAAAACGATGGGTACATACTTAGGAATAGGTAGAGAATAGGTATAAGTGATATCAATATTTTTTACTAAAGTTGCATTCTCAAAAGTTTTTATACTACGATTTAAGCGTTTATGAAGGTCAAATGTTAAATTTTTTTTTTTTAATGTAGCTTAAGCTATATTACTCTATATTTTATATGCTAGGTCTTAAAAAGTTGAACAGTATTGAGGAAAATGAAAACAAAAGGCTGAAAAAGATTACTAAGATTCTCAAGCTCATTAAAGTAATGTGTTTTACATAATTAAAATATAATAATGTTCTATTTTGTTCTAATAAAAATTGTTTAAAGAATATCATGCAAATAAGACGTTTAATTTACTGAAGAAATTAATATAATTCATTGAAATTTTTATAATTATGGAGATAATGTTAATTTAATATCTTTAGTATTAAATTCAAATTGAACATAACCTAAAATTTCAGCGGTGGAAAGTTTTAATATCTTGAGAGTGCTTGACATAATTTTTACTATATTTATTTGTTTTTCATTTTGGCATAGGGTCAGGCTCTTTTTATTTTCACAATACCATTTTTCTCAATGGCAGATATAAAAAAAACGTAAAAAGTATGGCAAACGTTTCGGCCACATATGGGGGCCCTCTTCAGTGCCATAAATTATAAAATTCGACTAAAATTTCTTTAAAATATCACAATATAGAAAATCATTAAAATAAGGAATGGTATAAAAACAAAACTTATCTCATAGCTTGCAACTCAAAATGAAGCAGTCCGGTATGCAAAACACGCATTGAAAACATATTAAAAAATTCACTGTATATAAAAAACCCCGATATAATGAACGAAAATTTTATTTTATTTTTTTTTATTATTATAATTTCGCGAAAAGAACCGACCGGTAAAGAACTTTTCTTTTTTTCTTTTTTTTATTATAATATATAAAATGTGAAATTGATAATCTGGACGACCCGAGCACTTATCAATTTTTAGAATTTTTACTTTTTTTGAGGACTGTTACCGGAGTCTCTCGACGATCGAGTTGAACTGTTTTGAAAACCGACTCGGTACATGTGGCTTTGCGGACTGAATTTTTTTTTTAAATTGCTTCATTTTGAGTTACAAGCTATGAGATAAGTTTTGTTTTTATACCATTCCTCATTTTAATGATTTTCTATATTGTGATATTTTAAAGAAATTTTAGTCGAATTTTATAATTTATGGCACTGAAGAGGGCCCCCATATGTGGCCGAAACGTTTGCCATACTTTTTACGTTTTTTTTATATCTGCCATTGAGAAAAATGGTATTGTGAAAATAAAAAGAGCCTGACCCTATGCCAAAATGAAAAACAAATAAATATTGTATGAATTATGGGTCAATACAAAATCAGATATGTTCTAAAACATGTCACATCACATAATGTAAAATGGCATCTTTAATACCTTCAGTATATACGCGGTTTTTCAATGTTCTGAATATCTTCAGAACTAATAAAATTCAAAACTCTAAGAATAAATTTAAAATTTATAATTAATATAAATGTTGTTCCTATTTCATTACAATAAGTACTCGAAGAATTTTAAGTAAATTAAAATATACAGATATGATAGTAACTTACTTTCTGTAAATCCTTGCTTGCAAATTCATTATAAAATAGTTTGTCCGTGAAGCAGATATACCTAAAAATTTTCATTTAAAATACACGCTTCCCTCTGCTCGTAAAGTCATTATATAAGAAAGTTCCAAATTTTATATCTCAGCATTGTAAGCGAGCGTGTGCGTGATTCGACGAAAGCGTATCGTACTATATATAAGTGTAGTTATTAGGTTTATATATGTAAGGTTATATGTTTAAGTACATTTGTAATTTGAAATGTGATTGGCTACGTCTGAATGGTGTGAATGGATTTGTAAGTTTTTTATGTATGTACCGGATGACTATTGGTAGGCTCGAGGTAAGAATTTTTTTTATTTGAGAGAAGCATACCATTGCCAGTTCAAATAATACGCCCGATGCTCATTTTACCCAACTACGATTTGAAGCACCTCAAGCGTCGGTGATATACTTATACATTTCATGTTAACCCACTGACGCATGTTGGTGCCCTGTCGTCGATAACGTTTTACTCAACTCCTTACTATTCCCTATGTAACGCTTATTGTTATTCACTTTGGGTAAATTAGGTATATATCAAATTGATTTTACCCGACTAGGATTTAATAGATGTTCAAATGTCCTTATGTCCCAAGTTTAATCGACAGAGTTGAGTAAAATTACTTCAACTATTTTTCTCCGTGTATAATTTAACTGGAAAATGGAATTTTGATATTGACTTTTTTCGAATTTGAATATGCTGTAACATTTCTAATTTTGATTCAATCAAAAAATATTATCAGGATAATTTGTAGAGATTTATGAGCACTATCAAAAACCAGTATTGAAATTTTTTATTTTTTCAAAAAATTATTTTCAAAAACACAAAAGTAGTGCTCAATCCCTCAATTTTGATTGGATGTGGCTGGTTAACGAATTTGTCCTTTTCCGGCTCCGATAAAGTGTTCCAAAACTCAATTCAATCTGATAATTCTGTCGAGAGTTATGCCGCACACGACCTACTACAGACAGACAGACACTTACGTAAAAACCGTTTTTTCTGATTCAGGGGGTCTCAAAACGTAAAGATTTGATGAAAATTTCGAAAGTGATTTTTCACATAAAACCAATACCTTCTCATCCATGATGAGAATGTAAAGAAACAAACAAAAATTCTGGCCTGTTGTTCACAAATTTCTAAGTTTTTCGTTCATTTTATCCGGTTTTCTATATACAGTGAATTCTACATATTTTTTCCAATTCGTGTTGTTGCTTACTGGACTTCTTCATTTTGAATTGCAAGCAATGAGATAAGTTTTTGAGTTTCATTATTATCCTTATTTTAACTATCACCGACGTTTTTAACTTTTACGAAAATTTTGAATTAATCTTTTAATTTATGTCACTGAAGAGGGCCCCCATGTGGCCGAAACGTTTGCCTTCTCTCTTATTTTGCGTTTTTTATCGTAAGTAGCATTGATAATATTAATAGAAGAAAATAAAAAGAGGCTGACCCAATGTCAAAAAAATGAGAAATTAACAAAAATTCTGTAAATTTTGGGTCAATATAATAGCAGATACACTGAGAAAACTGGAGTGTCAAGCTAAACATTTGGAGGGTGAAGCAGACTATATTTGAGGTTAAACTATAGGACAGCCTTCTAGATAGTGTAATTTATTACCTGTGGATTGTGAAAATAAGATGGTCAACATGAATACTTTAGAGGGAAAAGTTGATCATCGCAGAGAGAAAATTAGATTATCGAAGAGGGAAAAACAGACCTCTATGGCTAACCTCAAAACTATTACATTTAAGCTTTCACAATTATTATGTTATTATAGCAAGTGAAATAGGTACTCGACAATTAGTTGGCAAAAATAACCCTCGTGACACTTTAACACGTAAAAGACGCGAAACTGGCAATGAGGTTAGAGTCCACGCTGGTGATATTGGAGGAAAAATAGGCGAACCCACGTGACTTTACAATTTTGGCGCGTATTTCACCAATCGACACTCTTTATAGTGATTCTGACCCTCTGGTAACAGTTAAGCAGAATATCAAATGAGTGTCTCCCTGACCAAAAAGAAAAAATTTCGGAGAAAGTGTTGTACTATCTAGAAGTTCAAACTGACTATCTACATTTTGATACTCAAAGTTTGACACTCCAGTTTTCTCAGTGTATGTCATCAAACATGTCACTTTACCGTTATTACTGTTGTAGATCTTTATGTAGTAAACCATTTTTACATTCTCATCATGGATGAGAAGGTATTGGTTTTATGTGAAAAATGACTTTTGAAATTTTCATCAAATCTTTACGTTTTGAGACCCCCTGAGTCAGAAAAAACGGTTTTTAAGAAAGTTTCTGTCTGCCTGTCCGTCTGTCTGTCTGTCTGTCTATCTGCCTGTAGTAGGTCGTGTGCGGCATAACTCTCGATAGAATTATCAGATTGAATTGAGCTTTGGCACACTTTATCGGAGCCGAAAAAGTAAGGACAAGTTCGTTAACCAGTCACATCCAATCAAAATTGAGGGATTGAGCACTACTTTTGTGTTTTTGAAAATAATTTTTTGAAAAAATCAAAAATTCCAATACTGGTTTTTGATAGTGCTCGTAAATCTCTACAAATTATCCTGATAACATGTTTTTATTAAATCAAAATTAGAAATGTTATAGCATATTCAAATTCGAAAAAAGTCAATATCAATATTCCATTTTCCAGTTAAATTATACGAGATACGAAAAAACGTTATGATACAATATTATTAAATAAATAAAGACCTACAAATTTGAATTGTAACATTTTTTCATAAGATGCATATTTTTCTTTTTAATTCAAAAAAAACTATTGAAAATCCAAAATTCAATTTTTTAACAATAATATTCGAAATACGAAAAAACGTAAGAATACGAAGTTGTTTGTTTCAAAGAGATCTACAAATTTTGTCTCATATAGTTTCTGATAAAACGTATATTTTTCGTTTCAATTCCAAAAAATACGATTAAAATTCAATAATTCCATTTTTTAGACAAAATATGTGAGATACAAAAAAAACGTTTAGATGGAAAATTGTTTGCCTAAATGAGGTCTATAAATTCTTATTAGGACATTTCGGGACAGGATGTATATTTTATGTTTTGATTTTTGATATTAAAAAAATTCGATTTTTTTCACCAAAATATGTGAGATACGAAATAAGCGTTGTTCTGCAAAATCGTTTCCTTAAATAAACTCTACGATTGCTTTTTCTTTTTGAGAGATTTGGAAGAAAATAAATTATTTTAATCATGTAATTTATTAAAAAGTTACCGAAATGTATACAGAAAATCGAGCGCGAAGCGCAAGCGTCATGATGAGAATGTGTTCCTTAAGGCTGATAGAGCCTTAAGTAAATTGAATTTTCTGTTTCACTTAAATTCAAAAAGAAATTGAGTGACTTTGAGAAAATGTGTAATTTACATCATCTGTAATATTATTATAAAATTGGTTTGAGCTTCAGTATCAAATTATAATAAATAAACTTAAATGTATGCAAAGAGCACAATACCGAGCGCGAAGTGCGAGTTCCAGAGAGAACGGAGCGCGCAGCGCGACGATCAAATCGCGTGCCCTAGGCGCGCTCAAACTTGCGAGCTGCGCGCGAAGCGCGTGATGAGAATGTGCCCGCGAAGCAGGCAGATTTCTTATCATAGCTTTTATTCATATATCTCGTATTATTTAACTGGAAAATGGATATTGACTTTTTACAAGTTTTAATATACTGTAACTTTCTTAATTTTATTTTAATTGCAAAATATTATAAGGATAATTAGTAGAGCTTTACGAGAATTATCAGAAACCAGTCTTAAAATTTTTGATTTTTTCATAAAGTTTTTTTCAAAAACACAAAAAATGCTCCTATTTTGACAATTTTTGTCGGATGTAGCTGGTTAACGAACTTATGTCCTTACTTTTTCAGCTGCGATAATGTATGCCAACCCGTGCAGAAATCGCCCATTTTGTCCTTATTTAAGGTAGGGCTACGGTTAGGCCCTCGCTAGAAAAAGTAGACTAGGAAGTTCTAGGCGGGCCCCGGCGAGGCGTTGATAAGGTTCACCCTGTTTGGTTTCTAGAAAAACTAGTTCCTTCTAGTCGGGCCCTATTTTTGGATTTTAGTCAGGCCCTAGGTAGTTCCTTATTTTAATAAAAAGTTTAGATATTCTTTGCTGCGCATGCTCATGCAAAAGGCCTTTACATACACGGAGAAAAATAGTTAAAGTAATTTTACTCAACTTCCGATCAAATTTGGGACATAAGGACCAGTTAGAAGTTATTTAGTATCACTGTATTTATTTGTGATATATTAAATGTTCGAAAATGAATCAAATTTGAGTAAAATTCAGAAGTGTAGGGTGAATTATGAAAGCGTGCATTAAAAATGTTTAAATATATATATTATTACTCGTAGTATAACTATAAAAAAACCAATCTTTTATTAAATCACAAAAATAGTAGAGCTTTCCGTTCATTCTACTCTACGCTTCAATTTAGAGTTGAGTAAACCGTAAATCGCAAGATTTATTCCAACAGCTACATCTATTCACGCAGGAACGAATGAAAGTAATCTGCGCCTTGGGCACACATGAAAAATTTTTAATTTCAAAAACTTCAATTCTTAAAATTAAATTGATCTTATGAAAATTTAAACAAAACAAAATCGATAAGTGTATTACATAAAATATGAAATATCACATAAATTACTCAGGCAGAATAATAATTTGGAATTCGCAAATGTAAAATCCATATTTTGAAAATATAAAACACAGAAAATAAAAGAACCTTCTTTTAAATGTTTTTATACAAGATACTTCTTAATAATAATGCAATTTTTTAATGTACATTTGAAAATTTAGTTTCACTAAACTTCATACGTTGTTATAATAAAAATGTATACTAAATGTAATTTAATAATTATATTATATATATCAATAATCATAGTTATAATAATTGTGTAATTATATTAATTTTTAAACATATGTTATTAATCATTTATGAAAAAAGTTGATTTATTTTTACTTGAGTAAGGCTAAAAAATTTTATTGACGGCACTTACTCTCACAAGCTCTGAATAACTCATGCAGTCACTATATAAGAAAGTTCCAAATTTTATATCTCAGCATTGTAAGCGAGCGTGTGCGTGATTCGACGAAAGCGTATCGTACTATATTATAAGTGTTTTTATTAGGTTTATATATGTAAGGTTATATGTTTAAGTGTATTTGTAATTTGAAATATGATTGGCTACGTCCGTAATGGTGTGAATGTATTTATAAGTTGTTTATGTATATACCGGATGACTATTGTCAGGCTCGAGGTAAGAATTTTTTTTATTTGAGAGAACCATACCATTGCCAGTTGAAATAATACGCCCGATGCTCATTTTACCCAACTACGGTTTGAAGCACCTCAAGCGTCGGTGATATACTTATACATTTCATGTTAACCTACTGACGCTACTACTATATCTACTACCTACTACGTATATATCAAATTAATTTTACCCGACTAGGATTTAATAGATGTTCAAATGTCCTTATGTCCCAAGTTTAACGACAGAGTTGAGTAAAATTACTTCAACTATTTTTCTCCGTGTATAGCTGGGGCCCCATTGTACGGTTAGGCAATAGATATGTGTTCTAATCAGGGCCCGACTAGATGTCTAAAATAGGGCCTGCCTAAAACAGCGTTACAGAAGTAGATGGGGCCTGACTACTTTTCCCTACTAGATCCCGACTAGAAGTAGGGAAAAGTAGACAGGGCCCTACTATATCCTAAATGAAATTTCTGCACGGGAAAGCTCAATTCAATCTGACAATTTCTTTCTATCAAGAGTTATCGAGTATATGACCTATTACTATAGACGGACAGACCGACAGACAGAAAGAAACTTTCGTAAAAACCGTTTTTTCTGACTCACAATCACGGGATCTCAAAACGTAAAGATTTGACGAAAATTCCGAAAATGATTTTTCACGTAAAACCAAAACCTTAATTCTCATATGATGGGAATCTAAAAGATATCAAATTTAGATCTTTCTTAATAATATTAATAACTCTAAAATTAATTAACATTGTGAAAAGTCTGTAGTCTCATTTCAAAGGTAAGTTTTTCGTAGTATTTTTCTAACTAATTAAGATGTTTTTGGAATTTTTCTGCTAGATTCTGCTCTAGAATCAAACATGGTGATGAAAAATCATCAAATTTCAAATGATGATTGTACTACATTCATTTGAAGAATTCAAAAAATCCAAACTATCAATATTTTGATAAAAATTTTTAAATTTATTAAAATATGATATACATCGATTTTTAAAAACTTCTTGAAGAAGCTACATATTTTAAAAATTGCATGACTTTTTTTAATTCTGTTCAACCCCAAGATAGAATCCAGGAAAGAATTTCTAAAAATATTTTGATTAGGTTAAGAAATCACTATGAGGACATACTGAAAAAAACCTTTTGAAATCTAAATCTAAATTAAAATTTATTTTGTAATATCTTTCTATAAAATAAAATACTTTGACGAAAGTTGAAACTCCAGGTCAATCTGTAATTTCCGATGGTAGTTTATATATACAAGTAGATACGAATTGTCATGTAAAAGATGTTAAATCCCAAAAAATGTTATTCAATGTATTTTTTTTTATAGTAAAGGTTTGTCGACTTAGCTTCATATCAAGAAAAGTTTGAGGTGTAAATTCACATATAATTTATGTATTTTCTTAAATCAGCAAACACTTAATTTACATTCATCTATTGAAATTGCCATACGTATAAGATGTTTCATACTTCAAAAAATTGTATTCAAAGTATTTTACTGTATAAAAGTTTAAGAAGTAAAGTTTTATAGAATTAGCACCATACCAAAAAAATTCAAGGTGTAAATTCATATTGCGAATTCAGATATAATTTATGTACTTTCTTGATAGTTTATCTTTAAAAATTAGATCTCAGGTAAAAAAAGATAATTTTGCTTTCAAAAATAGAAAAATTATTATTGAAGAGTTCATTTCAAAGAGAAGAGATTAAATTCCAAGAAAAAATATTTGAAGCATAAGAAGAAATAAATTTAACAAATTTTATTTTTACCCCGACTTTTTTACATTCTCATCATGGATGAGAAGGTATTGGTTTTATGTGAAAAATGACTTTCGAAATTTTCATCAAATCTTTACGTTTTGAGACCCCCTGAGTCAGAAAAAATGGTTTTTACGAAAGTGTCTGTCTGTCTGTCTGTCTGTCTGTCTGTAGGTCGTGTGCGGCATAACTCTCGATAGAATTATCAGATTGAATTGAGCTTCGGTACACTTTATCGGAGCCGAAAAAGTAAGGACAAGTTCGTTAACCAGCCACATCCAATCAAAATTGAGGGATTGAGCACTACTTTTGTGTTTTTGAAAATAATTTTTTGAAAAAATCAAAAATTTCAATACTGGTTTTTGATAGTGCTCATAAATCTCTACAAATTATCCTCATAACATTTTTTGATTAAATCAAAATTAGAAATGTTACAGCATATTCAAATTCGAAAAAAGTCAATATCTAAATTCCATTTTCCAGTTAAATTATACGAAATACGAAAAAACGTTATGATACAATATTATTAAATAAATAAAGACCTACAAATTTGAATTGTAACATTTTTTCATAAGATGCATATTTTTCTTTTTAATTAAAAAAAAAAATATTGAAAATCCAAAATTCAATTTTTTAACAATAATATTCGAAATACGAAAAAAACGTAAGAATACAAAGTTTGTCGTTTGAAAAAGATCTACAAATTTTGTCTCACACAGTTTCTGATAAAACATATATTTTTCGTTTCAATTCCAAAAAATACGATTAAAATTCAAAAATTCCATTCTTTAGACAAAATATGTGAGATGCAAAAAAAACGTTTAGATGGAAAATTGTTTGCCTAAATGAGGTCTACAAATTCTCATTAAGACATTTCGGGACAGGATTTATATTTTATGTTTTGATTTTTAATATTAAAAAAATTCGAATTTTTCACCAAAATATGTGAGATACGAAATAAGCGTTGTTCTGCAAAATAGTTTCCTTAAATAAAGTCTACGATTGTTTTCCCTTTTTGATAGATTTGGAAGTAAATAAATTATTTTAATCATATAATTTATTAAAAAGTTACTGAAATGTATACAGAAAATCGAGCGCGAAGCGCAAGCGTCATGATGAGAATGTGTTCCTTAAGGCTGATAGAGCCTTAAGTAAATTGAATTTTCTGTTTCACTTAAATTCAAAAAGAAATTGAGTGACTGAGAAAATGTGTAATTCACATCATCTGTAATATTATTATAAATTTGGTTTGAGCTTCAGTATCAAATTATAATAAATAAACTTAAATGTATGCAAAGAGCACAATACCGAGCGCGAAGCGCGAGGTCCAGAAAGAACGGAGCGCGAAGCGCGACGATCGAATCGCGCGCCCTAGGCGCGCTCAAACTTGCGAGCGAACCGAGCTGCGCGCCATGAGAATGTGCCCGCGAAGCGTGCAGATTTTTTCTTATCGCTTCATGCCAAATTCAAAAAAAAATTATGTGATTCAAATAAATCAAGAATCGTTTTTCAAGGAAAAAGACCTAATACAACCTAGCCGTTTCCATATTTCTAAAATGAATAAATTTTTACCAAATTCAGTAATTTTTTTACAAGAATTTTGTTTTGGAAAATTTATTTTTAACGGTTTCAGCCATTAAAGAATTTATTATAATTTCCAAAAAATGGAAACGGTTAAGTTGTAGAAATAAGCCTTTTTCTTATAAAAATTATCCGTGATTTCACAGAATCACATCATTTTTTAAAATTTGGTATGAAGCGATAAGAAAACAAGTCCGGGTAAAAATAAAATTTGTTAAATGCATTATTTTTTTATGTTTTAATTTTTTTTCTTGGAAACTAATATCTTTTCTTCCAAATGATCTCTTCAATAATAATATTGCTATTCTTGAAAAAAAATTTATCTATTTTTGCCTGAAGTCTAATTTTTGTGGATGAACTACCTTAAATCACCAAACACTTCATTTACATTTATTTATCGAAATTTTCATACACGGAGAAAAGTAGTTGAAGTAATTTTACTCAACTTCCGATTAAATTTGGGACATAAGGACAAGTTAGAAGTTATTTAGTATCGCTGTATTTATTTGTGATATATTAAATGTTCGAAAATGAATCAAAGTTGAGTAAAATTCAGAAGTGTAGGGTGAAGTATGAAAGCGTGCATTAAAAGTTTTTAAATATATATATTATTACTCGTAGTATAACTATAAAAAACCAATCTTTTATTAAATCACAAAAATAGTAGAGCTTTCCGTTCATATTCTACTCTACGCTTCAATCGTGAGTTGAGTAAACCGCGAATCGCAAGATTTATTCCAACATTTCCAACAGCTACATCTATTCACGCAGGAACGAATGAAAGTAATCTGCGCCTTGGGCACACATAACAAATTTTTAATTTCAAAAACTTAAATTCTTAAAATTAAATTGATATTATGAAAATTTAAACAAAAAAAAGTCGATAAGTGTATTACATAAAATATGAAATATCACATAAATTACTCAGGCAGAATAATAAGTTGGAATTCGCAAATGCAAAACATATATTTTGAAAATATAAAAACCAGAAAATAAAAGAACCTTCTTTTAAACGTTTTTATACAAGATACTTCTTAATATTAATGCAATTTTTTAATGTACATTTGAAAATTTAGTTTCACTAAACTTCATACGTTGTTATGATAAAAATGTATACTAAATATAATTTAATAATTATATTATATATATCAATAATCATAGTTATAATAATTGTGTAATTATATTAATTTTTAAAAATATTTTATTAATCATTTATGAAAAAAGTTGATTTATTTTTACTTGAGTAAGGCTAAAAAATTTTATTGACGGCACTTACTCTCACAAGCTCTGAATAACTCATGCAGTCATTATATAACAAAGTTCCAAATTTTATATCTCAGCATTGTAAGCGAGCGTGTGCGTGATTCGACGAAAGCGTATCGTACTATATATAAGTGTAGTTATTAGGTTTATATGTGTAAGGTTATATGTTTAAGTACATTTGTAATTTGAAATGTGATTGGCTACGTCTGAATGGTGTGAATGGATTTGTAAGTTTTTTATGTATGTACCGGATGACTATTGGTAGGCTCGAGGTAAGAATTTTTTTTATTTGAGAGAAGCATACCATTGCCAGTTCAAATAATACGCCCGATGCTCATTTTACCCAACTACGATTTGAAGCACCTCAAGCGTCGGTGATATACTTATACATTTCATGTTAACCCACTGACGCATGTTGGTGCCCTGTCGTCGATAACGTTTTACTCAACTCCTTACTATTCCCTATGTAACGCTTATTGTTATTCAATTTGGGTGAATTAGGTATATATCAAATTGATTTTACCCGACTAGGATTTAATAGATGTTCAAATGTCCTTATGTCCCAAGTTTAATGGACAGAGTTGAGAAAAATTACTTCAACTATTTTTCTCCGTGTACAAAAGATGTTACATGTTTTAAAAATATTCAAACCCTTCATTTTTGAAACTTGTATCTCATCTTGAATGATATCTTATTATAAAATATTCCCTACATAATTTAAAAAAAAATGCTGAAATCGATATTTTGTTTCGAATCTTTAAGCATTTATTGACTTTAAATTTCATTAAAAAATTATTTTTCAAGTATTTAAATCTTCTTAAAATTTCAAAAAATCTTTTAGATACTTATTTCAGATCAATATTTTTCAAAGTATATAGAAAAAAAGTGTAATTTTCTTAATTTTATATTCCGTGATTTTGAATTCTACGTCTATTTCGCGCCTTCTTTGCATGAAGTCGAGAAAAATACAATTTCTGATTTTAACTCGACAACCGACAGCGTGAAATCGAAGCGAGTTAGTGGGGATACACCACTGATCTCTATAATACACTGGATGCACAATGCCAATGGGAAAGTCCGCAAAGTCGTATGCCCAATTGAAGGCTGAGCCGCCATATTTACTTAGGTTGATTACAAAGAATGTTGCGGTGAATTCAAATATAGTAAAAAGGGAAAAGTGTAAATATTAAAGAAACAATATGAAACCCATGCTTTTTACCGGTACTAGTATTGATAGTATACATAATTAAACTAATGAAATGAAATTTATTGATTAATACTGAAATATAATTCGGTAATATCTATTATTATGGTATATAATGTTGTATATATTTAAATAGGCATATGTATTTATTGCTTAACTATAATTAAATATAAATTTATTGTAAATTTATGAAATATAGATTACAGAATTCAACAAGTAAACGTACCTTGGAGTAGTGTAAAAATTATCTCACGTTCTGAACGTGAACTATTAATAATAGTCACATATAATAACTATTTTTAGTATAAATTAATTCGCGTTTCATAATTCAACCCTTATGTACCTGTACATAAACGGTTTTAAAAACTGGAAAAAAGCTCCATCCCCTTTTGTTTTATAAAATGTTGAATAACTCGATCTTGTTGGCCTTTTTTAGTCATACGTTTAAATTGCTCAGGAGTAATAATTTACTCCAACTGAAAGAAGTAATAGAAATAATTTTAAATATATACAAAAATTATAAACTATTATATTTTGGTCGTTTACGAAAATTTTAATTTATTAGAAAATAATAAAATTGGAAAAGAAAGGAACCCTGAAATATAATTAATACCGAATGCAGATATTACGTGAAAGTTAAGTGTGTACATGCTGTGGACTAGTATGTTACTAAATAATAGAATCTAATTCTATAAAGACCTAAGTAATAATACAGAAGATTATCACTAAATTGTACAAAACGTCAGGTACGAAAGTACTTCACAAGCAGCAAATCACTTAATTAAAAATCACCAGAGTATCACAAACAAGAAGTTTTAAATGTCAAACTAAAGTAGTGACTAATTTAACACCTTAATTTTTAAACTACATGCAAAAGTAATAAATAAACAATTCTTAAAAGAAAACATTAATTTTCTTCATTATTTATTTATTATTTTGTTTATTACTGTAATTATTATTGATTCTTTTCTTTTAAGAATTATTTTTTTATTATTTATTAATTATTTTGTTTATTATTTTAATTATTATTGATTTTTTTCTTTTAAGAATTGTTTATTTATTACTTTTGCATGTAGTTTAAAAATTAAGGTGTTGAATTAGTCACTACTTTAGTTTGACATTTAAAACTTCTGTTTTGTGATACTCTGGTAATTTTTTATTAAGTGATTTGCTGCTTGTGAAGTACTTTCGTACCTGATATTTTGTACTATTTAGTGATAATCTTCTGTATTATAACTTAGGTCTTTATAGAATTAGATTCTATTATTTAGTAACATACTAGTCCACAGCATGTACACACTTAACTTTCACGTAATATCTGCATTCAGTATTAATTATATTTCAGGGTTTCTTTCTTTTCCAATTTTATTATTTTCTAATAAATTAAAATTTTCGTAAACGACCAAAATATAATAGTTTATAATTTTTGTATATATTTAAAATTATTTCTATTACTTCTTTCAGTTGGAGTAAATTATTACTCCTGAGCAATTTAAACGTATGTCTAAAAAAGGCCAACAAGATCGAGTTATTCAACATTTTATAAAACAAAAGGGGATGGAGCTTTTTTCCAGTTTTTAAAACCGTTTATGTACAGGTACATAAGGGTTGAATTATGAAACGCGAATTAATTTATACTAAAAATAGTTATTATATGTGACTATTATTAATAGTTCACGTTCAGAACGTGAGATAATTTTTACACTACTCCAAGGTACGTTTACTTGTTGAATTCTGTAATCTATATTTCATAAATTTACAATAAATTTATATTTAATTATAGTTAAGCAATAAATACATATGCCTATTTAAATATATACAACATTATATACCATAATAATAGATATTACCGAATTATATTTCAGTATTAATCAATAAATTTCATTTCATTAGTTTAATTATGTATACTATCAATACTAGTACCGGTAAAAAGCATGGGTTTCATATTGTTTCTTTAATATTTACACTTTTCCCTTTTTACTATATTTGAATTCACCGCAACATTCTTTGTAATCAACCTAAGTAAATATGGCGGCTCAGCCTTCAATTGGGCACACGACTTTGCATTGATTGTGCATCCAGTGTATTATAGACATGGAGACTAGATATAAGGAGACCAATCTCCATATATCCATCCCCGAAATGAAGTTCTATCAAGTACATAGTTACAAAACTTGCCGATGAGGGCATGTGTGTTCCTTGGGTGCAAAATGGCGATGCCTAATACACGATGCTTATAAACCGTAGAAGACGCCATTTTGCATTCAGGGAACACACGTGCCCTCATCGGGAAGTTTTGTAACTAAGTACTTGGCAGAACTTCATTTCGTGTTTTGTGAAGTACGGCCATAAGAGATTGGTCTCCTTATATCTAGTCTCCATGATTATAGAGATCAGTGGCATGAACCTTTCATTTTAGTTCCCAAGAGCAGCCCTGTCCGACTAAAAACAAAATGGTGGTTCCTTAGCGATTATAGTTTCTATGTGCGAAGTTTTCTCACCAGAGCGGCGCTGCACGCGGCACGCTCTACAAAAGCATTATACTAATAGACAAATATTTAAAAAAATTTAAATAATTAAGTTTCTGAACAATATGAAATGAAAAAATGTTTCTAAAATGATTCTAGGACATAAAATACACATTTTCCATAAATCAATTAATACAAAATAAAAAAAAGAACACATTAAACTTCGTAAAATATATACTATGGATACGCATGAAGAATTCTTGAGACCCTGAACAAAATTTTTTTTATGTTATCCCCATATAACTGAAAATATATTTAAAAATAAATAAAAAGCTTAAGCTTCTAAATAGCAGTATTTTCCATTTTTATTCTCCAGCTTCAAACGAATGAAATGAAAAATAATTATTTTGTTAAGCCCTGTGTTCAACATAAAAAAGCATGTGAAGGGAAATATATACTAAATTAAAAATTTGTAAATGTAACAAAAAATATTCATTACTATAAAATTTGCTAGTACATATTTTTAACATATCTTAAATTTTTAACATGTACAGATCAATGATGACTAGTTAAGTGTCGCAAAGCTTGGCTGCTTTTTTCTTCAAGACGCTAACTTTTTTAATCTCAGCCATTTCCTGTCTTACGAATTGTCTCATCCGTAGTTGAAGATAAAATTGAATTATATATGCTAACATCTCCACAGCTTCATTGGCATGTTCTTTGCATTGAAAACTAAATTTTGTTTCAGATGAAATTAAATCGTCTAGAATTAGATCAAAAGAATTGCTAGACCGGTAATGTTTGTTGAATAGATATTCGACAACTCTGATAAGCTTGTATAACTTTAACATTTAAGTGTATGAAATCTTTATTTATTCTTGCAAATCTACTCAAACTTTCAGGTAACTGATCACAAGAAAAAGATATCGTGTCTGCATGAATTTCAGAAGTAGTCAAAAATGCATTTAAGGATGTCGAACACTGAGTGTGCTGTTTAATGTAAGCAGTTATACGACCAGTTGTGTAAAAAATCAAACAATCTCTAACAGCTAGTAAAGCATAATCGTGCGCTACTGCATCTACAAAATCATTAAAATCAGTGTCTTCACAATCGATTATTGCTTTTAACTTTTCTTGAATTTCTTGAATTGCGCTCTTACTATTCGTCTGATGTAATTCTTTCAATTTTGAAATTGTTATTAAGGGCTGTGGAGGGTTGCCATCGAAAGTACTACAATGTCCAAGCTTTGGAGGTTTCAAAATGCTAAAGGCAGCTAATATCTTGTATATTTGCAAGAAGGTTGGTGCACAAGGATGATTATTTGTTCCTCTAGCTAATCTGATAGTGCCAAAAAATCTCTAAATAAAAGGAAAGGAACAAAAAATTAGTAAAACTTTTATACAGTATATTGATAATATTCCATTCGAAATCTCATACACGGAGAAACTCTTCATTGCAAATTTTAGTATTATTATATCACCATTTTCTCCAATATTATTAGTAACTCCATAGTTTAATATTCAAAATAGTAATTTCTAAAAAAGTGACGTTATATCCTCGTTTCCTATTGACTTTTAGTAAAAATAAATATAATAATACTAAAATTTGCAATGAAGAGTTTCTCCGTGTATGAGATTTCGAATGGAATATTATCAATATACTGTATAAAAGTTTTACTAATTTTTTGTTCCATTCCTTTTATTTAGATTATGCTTTACTAGCTGTTAGAGATTGTTTGATTTTTTACACAACTGGTCGTATAACTGCTTACATTAAACAGCACACTCAGTGTTCGACATGCTTAAATGCATTTTTGACTACTTCTGAAATTAATGGAGATACGATATCTTTTTCTTGTGATCAGTTACCTGAAAGTTTGAGTAGATTTGCAAGAATAAATAAAGATTTCATACATTTAAATGTTAAAGTTATACAAGCTTATCAGAGTTGTCGAATATCTATTCAACAAACATTACCGGTCTAGCAATTCTTTTGATCTAATTCTAGACGATTTAATTTCATCTGAAACAAAATTTAGTTTTCAATGCAAAGAACATGCCAATGAAGCTGTGGAGATGTTAGCATATATAATTCAATTTTATCTTCAACTACGGATGAGACAATTCGTAAGACAGGAAATGGCTGAGATTAAAAAAGTTAGCGTCTTGAAGAAAAAAGCAGCCAAGCTTTGCGACACTTAACTAGTCATCATTGATCTGTACATGTTAAAAATTTAAGATATGTTAAAAATATGTACTAGCAAATTTTATAGTAATGAATATTTTTTGTTACATTTACAAATTTTTAATTTAGTATATATTTCCCTTCACATGCTTTTTTATGTTGAACACAGGGCTTAACAAAATAATTATTTTTCATTTCATTCGTTTGAAGCTGGAAAATAAAAATGGAAAATACTGCTATTTAGAAGCTTAAGCTTTTTATTTATTTTTAAATATATTTTCAGTTATATGGGGATAACATAAAAAAAATTTTGTTCAGGGTCTCAAGAATTCTTCATGCGTATCCATAGTATATATTTTACGAAGTTTAATGTGTTCTTTTTTTTATTTTGTATTAATTGATTTATGGAAAATGTGTATTTTATGTCCTAGAATCATTTTAGAAACATTTTTTCATTTCATATTGTTCAGAAACTTAATTATTTAAACATAATTATTAAGAAATTTTCTGTGAAAAAAGGAACGTTTCCACTCCGCTGGGTATCGAGCCCAGGTCCTTTCGATTGCCGGTCGAATGCTCTGTCATCTGAGCTACGGAGCTAAGTTCCTTTTTTCACAGAAAATTTCTTAATAATTATGATTAAAAATTCCATCTAGTCTTGCGAGACGTTACATTAATTCTGAATCATGGGTTGATAAGTTCGATATAGTAGAGTTCCGTTATCACATACAGTGATACACTCTTCTAATGATCGACATAATCGACTGAAATGATTTAGAAAGATCAGAAAATAGTTCCCGGTTTATCCGTAGCCATGATTAGGCGTTAACAAGTTTCTGTGAGAAAAGTTGTGGAACCTCCGTAGCTCAGATGACAGAGCATTCGACCGGCAATCGAAAGGACCTGGGCTCGATACCCAGCGGAGTGGAAGCGTTCCTTTTTTCACAGAAAATTTCTTAATAATTATGATTAAAAATTCCATCTAGTCTTGCGAGACGTTACATTAATTCTGAATCATGGGTTGATAAGGTCGATATAGTAGAGTTCCGTTATCACATACAGTGATACACTCTTCTAATGATCGACATAATCGACTGAAATGATTTAGAAAGATCAGAAAATTAATTATTTAAAATTTTTTAAATATTTGTCTATTAGTGTAATGCTTTTGTAGAGCGTGCCGCGTGCAGCGCCGCTCTGGTGAGAAAACTTCGCACATAAACACTATAATCACTATGGGAATCAAGTTCTTGCCGTTGCAGGCAGGGAGTCGGATAGGGCTGCCCAAGAGCAATTCGCAATAGGGCGCGCTGCCGAAAATCACTCGAAATTAACATTACACGCGGCGCTAACTGTACCATCACTCCCTGAAAATGCACAGTAACATACGAAGAATTTAATAAAAAAATTTTTTAAATATATTATGCAATGCCATAAACAAATAAAAGAGATCAGACTTTAAATAACAATATTATTTGAATATTTTTAATTAAATTTTCCCTTTTTTATTCATATTTATCTCGTACAAAAACTATTTTGAAACATTCAGCTGATATTGGAATTTAAATATTAATATCTCTTTTATTCCTTTTTGGCATCAAATAATAACTTTTTAAAATTTTTTATATTTAATTGTCTACATATCACTGCATTCATATTATTTTTTTGAGGTAAAATTAGGTTGAAAAATGAAAAAAAAAATGAAAAATTCTGAACAAGGAACGAAGTTGATGATAGTTGTAATTAGTTGGAAATCATTATGAATAATTAAAGAAAATAGAATATAAAATAAGGTGAATATAATTTCTTTTTAAAAATAGTCAACTAACATTAATAAAAACAGTGTAATAAGAACAATTAAATTTTTTTTTCATTTTCAAATCCAGAAGTAGTCTATCTACGTCCGTTTTCATCCTCTCTAACATTCACGAAATTTTGGAAACAACATTTTATGTACTTTGGACACGAACAAGTAGAAACTGGACCAAATTTTGCATTTAGTGACCTAAAAACCAAGTGTTTTTGTAGCATTGACAAAAATAATTCAAAAAAAGTCCAAATTTCATAGTTTTAACCATTTTTAATAACACCTAAAGCAATGAACTTTTCAAAATTGTTGTTCATCTATCACAAAGGTAGATTTACGGAAAATATTCACTGTATATGAAAGAAACTGTAATCATTTTTACCTGGATGCTGTGAAAGTTTAAATTTAGGGAAACAAAGTTGTAAAAGTTCAAATTCGTGAAATCATTCATAAAAAAAATATAAAAATACTCTTAATGTATTTCTGAGTTACATATTTTCTATTTTGTTTCTAATAATCAATTTTCACAATTTGTAGGATCCGCTTTTTAGGTATGAAAATACTTTGAATTTTTACAACTTTTTGTTTCCCTAAATTTCAACTTCCACATTTCGTGATTGTTAGAGAGGATGAAAACGGACGCAGATAGACTACTTCTGGATTTGAAAATGAAAAAAATTTAATTGTCCTTATTATACTGTTTTTATTAATGTTAGTTAACTATTTAAAAAAAAAAAATTATATTCACCTTATTTTATATTCTATTTTCTTTAATTATTCATAATGATTTCCAACTAATTACAACTCTCATCAACTTCGTTCCTTGTTCAGAATTTTTCATTTTTTTTTCCATTTTTCAACCTAATTTTACCTCAAAAAAATAATATAAATGCAGTGATATGTAGAAAATTAAATATAACAATTTTTAAAAATTTATTATTCAATGCCAAAAAGGAATAAAAGAGATATTAATATTTAAATTCTAATATCAGCTGAATGTTTCAAAATAGTTTTTGTACGAGGTAAATATGGATAAAAAGGGAAAAATTTAATTTAAAATATTCAAATAATATTAATATTCAAAGTCTGATCTCTTTTATTTGTTTATGGCATTGAATAATATATTTCAAAAATTTTTTTATTAAATTCTTCGCATGTTACTGTGCAATTTCAGGGAGTGATGGTACAGTTAGCGCCAAGTGTGACGGTACGGCAAACTAACTTAGGAATTAAACTTATGACACTAACGGGGCGCCATTTTCTTTTCTGATGCATACGACTGCTCTTAACTCATCTCTGGTAGTGCCAAGTACACAGTTACAAAACTTCCCGATGAGGGCATGTGTGTTCCCTGGGTGCAAAATGGCGACGCCCAATACATGATGTCAAAGTATTTATCTTATATTTATTAGATTAGTATAAACCATGCATGCCGCCATTTTGCACCCAGGGAACATACGCGCCCTCATCGGGAAGTTTCCTAACTAAGTACAGTAAAACCTATCGTAGCCGACACTCTCCTAACGAACATCCCACTCTGACGCTTCACATTATTGGTCGAGAAATGTGCATGGTCAGGGCCGTCTTAAACACCGTCTTTGGAGGGTCCTCATATTTTTGTAAAAAATCTTTGTAATTTTTTTTTCCAATGAATATTTAAAATGAAATATTAATTTAATTAATGATTATATTTGAATTATAAATTTTAATTACAATTTAACTTCGAAAAATTGGAGAATCTTCATAACCAATTATATTTCAACTTATTAAGATCTTAAATATGTATGTACAGTCGTGCAACATAATCTCAACTGTCATCTATACATTTTCCACTAAAAGCACTAAGTATTCCTTATATTTTTTTATCGACTGGATTTATCCATGAAATTTTTAAATTATCAACAAAAATAACTGATTATTTTTCAAACTAACTTCTACTCACCTTTTTGCACAAAAGTAAACACAAAAACTAAGTACAAGCCGGTACATGTGTGTTACTAAACACAGGGGCACCTGTTGCCACAGCACTGAACCAAGCTAGTAATAAGTCCCTAGCAATTATCGCATGTCATTGGTACCCATCGTAGCCGAACTTGTCTGCCATATGTGTCGGCTACGATAGGTTTTACTGTACTTGGCAGAACTTAATTTCGTGTTTTATGAACTGCGGCCATGAGAGATTGGTTTCCTTATATCTAGTCTCCATAATCGCACCTGTGCGCTCATCTTTATTGCGGAGAGCGAATAAACGGCTGTAGGCAAATTGTCCGAAGAAACAATTACCAGTCGATGAAATATCTAGGAACGAAAGTATCCAGGCAATGAAGTTATCTTGGGATGAAAGTATCCAGGAGCAGCCCTGTCCGACTAAAAACAAAATGGTGGTTCCTTAGTGATTATAGTTTCTATGTGCGAAGTTTTCTCACCAGAACGGCGCTGCACGCGGCACGCTCTGCAAAAGCATTATACCAGAGATGAGTTGGGAGATTGCTAAAGTAATGTATTTAATTTCGAGTGATTTTCCGTAGCGCGCCCTATTGCGAAATGCTCTTGGAAACTAAAATGAAAGGTTCATGCTACTACTTGAAGGGTAAAACAGAGTTACTGTTTATCACTTTTGCAGCGCCCCCAATTGCGTACAGCTTTTTCGGATATTTCTCGAACTAAAAATAAAGGTCCGCGCTGTTATAATAACATGTGGGAGCACACGCAATGAAGCGCGTCATGTCAGTGTATCCCCACTAACTCGCTTCGATTTCACGCTGTCGGTTGTCGAGTTAAAATCAGAAATTGTATTTTTCTCGACTTCATGCAAAGGAGGCGCGAAATAGACGCAGAATTCACAATTACGGAATATAACATGTAAAAAATTACACTTTTTTTCTATATACTTTGAAAAATATTGATCTGAAATAAGTATCTAAAAGATTTTGTGAAATTTTAAGATGATTTAAATACTTGAAAAATAATTTTTTAATGAAATTTAAAGTCAATAAATGCTTAAAGATTCAAAACAAAATATCGATTTCAGCATTTTTTTTTTAAATTATGTAGAGAATATTTTATAATAAGATATCATTCAAGATGAAATACAAGTTTCAAAAATGAAGGGTTTGAACATTTTTGTAATAGGTAACATCTTTGGTATGAAAATTTCGATAAATAAATGTAAATGAAGTTTTTGCTGATTTCAGGTAGTTCATCTACAAAAATTAGACTTCAGGCAAAAATAGATAAATTTTTTTTCAAGAATAGCAATATTATTATTGAAGTGTTCATGTGGAAGAAAAGAGATAAGTTTCCAAGAAAAAAAATTAAAACATAAAAAAATAATGCATTTAACAAATTTTATTTTTACCCGGACTTGTTTTCTTATCGCTTCATACCAAATTTTAGAAAATGATGTGATTCTGTGAAATCACGGATAATTTTTTTAAGAAAAGGGCTTTCTACAAATAAAATTTCCAAAACAAAATTCTTGTAAAAAAATTACTGAATTTGGTAAAAACTTATTCATTTTAGAAATATGGAAACGGCTAGGTTGTATTAGGTCTTTTTCCTGAAAAAACGATTCTTGATTTATTTGAATCACATCATTTTTTTTTTAATTTGGTTTGAAGCGATAAGAAAAAAAGTCGGGGTAAAAATAAAATTTGTTAAATTTATTTTTTCTTATGCTTCAAATATTTTTCTTGGAAATTAATCTCTTTTCTTTGAAATGATCTCTTCAATAATAATTTTTCTATTTTTGGAAGCAAAATTATCTTTTTTTACCTAAGACATATGGGAATTTCAATAGATGAATGTAAATGAAGTGTTTGCTGATTTAAGAAAATACATAAATTATATGTGAATTTACACCTCAAACTTTTCTTGATATGAAGCTAAGTCGACAAACGGTTGCTAAAAAATAAAATACATTGAATACAATTTTTTGGAATTTAACATCTTTTACATGACAATTCGTATGTATACATATATATAAACTACCATCGGAAATTACAGATTGACCTGGAGTTTCAACTTTCGTCAAAGTGTTTTATTTTATAGAAAGATATTACAAAATAAATTTTAATTTAGATTTAGATTTCAAAAGGTTTTTTCAGTATGTCTTCATAGTGATTTCTTAATCTAATCAAAATATTTTTAGAAATTCTTTTCTGGATTCTATCTTGGGGTTGAACAGAATTCAAAAAAGTCATGCAATTTTTAAAATATGTAGCTTCTTCAAGAAGTTTTTAAAAATCGACCTATATCATATTTTAATAAATTTAGAAATTTTTATCAAAATATTGATAGTTTGGATTTTTTGAATTCTTCAAATGAATGTAGTACAATCATCATTTGAAATTTGATGATTTTTCATTACCATCTTTGATTCTAGAGCAGAATCTAGCAGAAAAATTCCAAAAACATCTTAATTAGTTAGAAAAATACTATGAAAACTTACCTTTGAAATGAGACTACAGACTTTTGACAATGTTAATTAATTTTAGAGTTATTAATATTATTAAGAAAGATCTAAATTTGATGTCTTTTAGATTCTCATCATATGAGAATTAAGGTTTTGGTTTTATGTGAAAAATAATTTTCGGAATTTTCGTCAAATCTTTACGTTTTGAGATCCCCTGAGTCAGAAAAAACGGTTTTTACGAAAGTGTCTGTCTGTCTGTCTGTCCGTCTGCAGTAGTAATAGGTCATATACTCGATAACTCTGGATAGAAAAAATTGTCGGATTGAATTGAGCTTATGCATACATTATCGCAGCTGAAAAAGTAAAGACAAGTTCGTTAACTATCTACATCCGACAAAAATTGTCAAAATAGGAGCATTTTTTGTGTTTTTGAAAAAAACTTTATGAAAAAATCAAAATTTTTAAGACTGGTTTCTGATAATTTTCGTAAATCTCTACTAATTATCCTGATAATATTTTGCAATTAAAATAAATTTAAGAAAGTTACAGTATATTAAAACTTGAAAAAAGTCAATATCCATTTTCTAGTTAAATTATACGAGATACGAATAAAAGTTATGATAAAAAATGGTTTAATACATAAAGATCTACAACAGTAATACAGTAAAGTGACATGTTTGATGACATGTCTGCTATTATATTGACACAAAATTCACAGAATTTTTGTTAATTTCTCATTTTTTTGGCATTGGGTCAGCCTCTTTTTATTTTCTTCTATTAATATTATCAATGCTACTTACGATAAAAAAAAAAAGAGAGATGGCAAACGTTTCGGCCACATGTGGGGGCCCTCTTCAGTGCCATAAATTAAAAGATTAATTCAAAATTGTCGTAAAAGATAAAAATGTAGAAGATAGTTAAAATAAGGATAATAATGAAACTCAAAAACTTATCTCATTGCTTGCAATTCAAAATGAAGAAGTCCAGTAAGCAACAACACGAATTGGAAAAAATATGTAGAATTCACTGTATATACACGGAGAAAAATGGAGATGATGAGAATACGGACGATTACTGAGAATTAAGAATGATTACTATAAAAGAGAAGAGAGTATTTAACAGCACAAGACTGATTCCCAAACAGTGTAACACTCTCTTCTGTCATCTAATAATTTTTCCTATTTTCCAGTAATCACCCATATTTCTCTGATCTCCATTTTTCTCCGTGTAGAAAACCGGATAAAATGAACGAAAAACTTAGAAATTTGTAAACAACAGGCTAGAATTTTTGTTTATTTTTTTTCCTTTGTAAAGAACGGATGACCATTTCTTCGACCGTTATATTATTATATCATATATAGGTTTGGTTTCGTCGGTCTTAAGGTCAATAAAGCAACATTAAAGAAAAATTATTGAATCAATTTATATCAATAAAAATATTAATATTTCAATAAATTGTAAGGCTGAAATTATGAATATTAATCGAATTTGCCATGGCATTATTTAACATATGATTTTCAAGTTTGTGTTCTCAAGCTTTAGCACGCTTTTCATTTTGGTGAATTTAATTCAATTTATCGTATCTTTGTCTCTCTATCCTACAGTTTGCGTTGCTTCATCGGATTGTACACACCGTATTATAATGTAATTTTAAATCATTGAAGCCCTCAATCTTTGAGGCTTTAATTTTAATAACATTTTCAAGAGTAAGACTGAATCTTCATGTGTGCTTCCGTTTTTTTGTAATTTATGTAAGTACTTATTTATTATATCAACACAACATATAAAATAGTTCTCTTTGGAAAAAGAAATTTGATGGTAAATTGATTTGTTCAATTTTTAGTGACATATATATTCCTTGAAAAAGACCCGCAGTGAGGTTGAAACATAGGAGAATTTTTGACCAAATATAATGAAGGAGTTTTTTATAGAATGTTGTTTTATTGACCGCAAGACCGACGAAACCAAACCTATATGATATAAAGATCTACAAGTTTGAACTGCAACATTTTTTCATAAGATGTATATTTTTCTTTTTAATTAAAAAAAAAATACCATTGAAAATCAGAAATTTAATTTTTTAACTAAAATATGTCAAATACGAAAAAAACGTAAGAATGGTAAATTGTTCGTTTCAATAATATATACAAATATTTTCAGATATAGTTTCTAATAAAACATATATTTTTCATTATAATTTTAAAAAATACGATTAAAATTAAAAAATTCCATTATTTGAACAAAATATGTAACATACGAAAAAAACGTTGAGCTAGAAAATTATTTGCCTAAATGAGGTCTACAAATTCTCAGTAGGACATTTTTTGACAAGATATATATTTCATGTTTTGGTTTTAAAAAATACAATATTGAAAATAAAAAATTCCATTTTTGAACCAAAATATGTGTGATACAAAATAAGCGATAATACAAAAATTCGTTTTCTCTAAAAGAGTCTATGAATTCTCCTCCTTTTTTAAATATTTGGAAGAAAATAGATTTTTTGTAATCTTGTAAATTATTAGAAAGTTACAGAAATGTATACAGAAAATCGAGCGCGAAGCGCAAGTTTCATGATAAGAATGTGTTCTTTAAGGCTGATAGAGCTTGAAGTAAATTGAATTTCTTTTTTCATTTGAAATCAAAAACAAATTTAGTAACTTTGAGAAAATGTAATTCACATCGATAATATTATAAAATTGACTTGAACTTAAGTATCAAATTACAAGTAATAAATTTAAATAATAATGAAACAGGACTTATATCGACCCTTAATATAAGACCGAGTGCGACGATCGAATCACGCGCCCCAGGCGCGCTCAAACTTGCAAGCGAAGCGCGCGATGAGAATGTGCCCACGAAGCGGGCAGATTTTTTGTAGTATATTTTTACAAAATTAATATTATGCTCTTAACTTGGGCTTATTAGAAGCAAAACTGTGTTAACTTTTATTTTAGCATCATGAAAAAATGTTAACCATTTATTATAAAAATTAAGTTACTTTAACAATAGCTTAAATAGCATATGAACCTCTAATTTCCGATGGAAGTGTCTGTGTAAAGAAAGGTTTTAAATATTACAAAAAAAGCATAAATTGTATTTGAATTCGCATGTGATCTTGCACTTTGAGATTTATTCGGTGTGAAGTAAATTCGACAAATCATTACTATAAAATAAAATACTTGAAAAAACATTTTCAAAATATTTAATATTTTTACACGAATGTACATACAGTCGACCGGCAATCGAAATACCCGGGCTCGAATCCCGCTGCATTCGAAAACGTCTTTTTTCCACAGAAAGTTTTTCAAATTCTTTAAACTTAAGTATGTAACTATGAACGTATTAATATGTTTAATGTTTTTAAATTATTCAATGTTTTATTAAAACAATTAAAATAGTAAATTGTAATGACCCTTGATTTAATTTATAATAGACTTCTTCATTTATGGACCCTAAAGCCAATGCAATTTATTAAAACATTTTGAATTCAAAATAATTCTGAATGTTTGAGTATAAAAGGTTTAAATATTTGAAATATACATAAATTATATCAAAATTAGCACACGAAATCGTACACTAACTTTAATTTGGTATGAAGTAAAATTGAATCTAAATCCTTTAGAATAAAAAATTTTGAAAAAACTTTCAGAATACATAACATATTATAAATGAAAATTTCAATATATAAGTATAAATAAAAGGTCTGATTATTCAAAAGTAAAATATATTATATCTAATATTTTATCGAACAGCACACTTTAAGATTTCATTGGTATGGGGATACACATTTTTAAAATTACACGACTTTTTGTAACATGTTCAACCCCAGTATATAGAATCCAGAAAAGACTTTCTAAAAATATTTTAATTAGGTTAACAAATCACTATGAAGACATACTAAAAATAATCTTTTAAAATTTTAATTTTTTTACATACTTATTAATTTCCTTCAAAGAGATTTAAATTAAAATTTCTTTTGTATTATCTTTCTATAAAATAAATCACTTTAACGAAAGTTGAAACTCCAGGTCAACCTCTTTAATTTCCGATGGTAGTTAATATATATATATACAAATTGTCATGTAGAAGATGTAAATTCCAGAAAATGTTATAGTTCCAAAGGTTCAAAATTTTTTAATTAAAATTTTAATATAAAACTTTAAGCATTTATTGACCTTGAATTCCATTGGAAAATTTGTTGTTTACTTTTCAAATCTTCCTCCGATTTCAGAAGAACAGACAAATTAAAAATTACAAAATATTTCATTCAAAAGATTGAACTCGTCCATATGATCTTGTCAAATTGTAACAAGATTTGAACACTTCGGACAAAAATTTTTATGTAAAATTTAATATCGATAAATATTTACATGTTCATATGAAGATATTAATGAACAGATATTTTAGCTTCTTAATTTATCCACATCTGTTAGAAAATTTTTCCTTTCCATAGACCATTTCATTTTTTTAATGAAAAGTCTGTGCTTCAGCTACAAAAATGTGAGATGAAAATATTGCTAACATAAAACTGAGAATGTAAATTTTAAACTTGAAATTTATGTTTATATCTTCTTAATAGAAAATATCTCTCTAACTAAAAAGTTTTTAAATGCACAAAATTGATAAGAAATATGGAAATTTGAATAGGAAAATATATTCTGATTCAAATTTGGGACATTTATTGGCATCAAATTTTACTGAAAGTTTATTTTTGAAGTGTTTAAATGCTTATAAAATTGTACACGATATTTCAGATTTTTATTTTGGGCAGATTTTTTCCAAAATATCGGAAAAAAAGTGTTGTCTCTTAAATAACATATTTCGTAAATTTGAAATTGTCGTCTGCTTCGCGCCTCTTTTGCACGGTTTCGACAGAAATACACAATTCTCAATTCCGACTCGATAACCGAAAGCGTGAAATCTAAAAATAGCATTGCATGAAGGAAGCGAGGAGAATAAGGAGAAGTGGGACGAGTTGTTCTCGCGTGCAAGAGCGACGAGGAAGAAACAAGGGCAGCGCGCGCCGCTGCCCCTCCATAGAAATTCTGATGGTAAATCATGTCTGGATTTTCTAACTTTCATTACTTACCGACGCGCAAAGTACACCTTTTGCGCAACGCGTTCAGAGGGCGCGTTTATCAGCCCACTTTTGTGAAATTCTCTTATTCCATTACTTTAGCAATCTCCCAACTCATCACTGATTATACTAATAGACAAATATTTAAAAATTTTAAATAATTAATTTTCTGAACAATATGAAATGAAAAAATGTTCCTAAAATGATTCTAGGACATAAAATACACATTTTCCATAAATCAATTAATACAAAATAAAAAAAAGAACACATTAAACTTCGTAAAATATATACTGTGGATACGCATGAAGAATTCTTGAGACCCTGAACAAAATTTTTTTTATGTTATCCCCATATAACTGAAAATATATTTAAAAATAAATAAAAAGCTTAAGCTTCTAAATAGCAGTATTTTCCATTTTTATTTTCCAGCTTCAAACGAATGAAATGAAAAATAATTATTTTGTTAAGCCCTGTGTTCAACATAAAAAACCATGTGAAGGGAAATATATACTCAATTAAAAATTTGTAAATGTAACAAAAAATATTCATTACTATAAAATTTGCTAGTACATATTTTTAACATATTTTAATTTTTTAACATGTACAGATCGATGATGACTAGTTAAGTGTCGCAAAGCTTGGCATGCTTTTTTTTCAAGACGCTAAATTTTTAAATTTCAGCCATTTCCTGTCTTGCGAATTGTCTCATTCTTATTTAAAATAAAATTAAATCACATATGCTAACATCTCTACAGCTTCATTGGCATGTTCTTTGCATTGAAAAATAAATATTGTTTTACATGACAAAAAATATTCATTACTATAAAATTTGGTAGTACATATTTTTAACATATTTTTAATTTTTAACATGTACAGATCGATGATGACTAGTTAAGTGTCGCAAAGCTTGGCTACTTTTTTCTTTAAGACGCTAACTTTTTTAATCTCAGCCATTTCCTGTCTTACGAATTGTCTCATCCGTATTTGAAGATAAAATTGAATTATATATGCTAACATCTCCACAGCTTCATTGGCATGTTCTTTGCATTGAAAACTAAATTTTGTTTCAGATGAAATTAAATCGTCTAGAATTAGATCAAAAGAATTGCTAGACTGGCAATGTTTGTTAAATAGATATTCGACAACTGTGATAAGCTTGTATAACTTAACATTTGGATGTATGTAATCTTTATTTATTTTTGCAAATCTACTCAAACTTTCAGGTAACTGATCACAAGAAAAAGATATCGTATCTCCATTAATTTCAGAAGTAGTCAAAAATGCATTTAAGCATGTCGAACACTGAGTGTGCTGTTTAATGTAAGCAGTTATACGACCAGTTGTGTAAAAAATCAAACAATCTCTAACAGCTAGTAAAGCATAATCGTGCGCTACTGCATCTACAAAATCATTAAAATCAGTGTCTTCACAATCGATTATTGCTTTTAACTTTTCTTGAATTTCTTGAATTGCGCTCTTACTATTCGTCTGATGTAATTCTTTCAATTTTGAAATTGTTATTAAGGGCTGTGGAGGGTTGCCATCGAAAGTACTACAATGTCCAAGCTTTGGAGGTTTCAAAATGCTAAAGGCAGCTAATATCTTGTATATTTGCAAGAAGGTTGGTGTACAAGGATGATTATTTGTTCCTCCAGCTAATCTGATAGTGCCAAAAAATCTCTAAACAAAAGGAAGGGAACAAAAAATTAGTAAAACTTTTATACAGTATATTGATAATATTCCATTCGAAATCTCATACTGAATAAAATATTTTTATCTTGTCCAATTAAATTTTCTGGAATTAAGCAAGCTAAAGAAATACTAAATGGATTTTGAATGCGACATCGACGACACTATTTTTCTTATACAAATCCATTTTGTAAAAAAATATAAAAGTGCTTTCTTCGATATTTATATTTCACTGGATGAATTCGGATGAAATGCAATGGATTGAAGGGATATAAAGATAAATTTTGGAGTTAAATAAGTACCGTGTTGATTAATATGAACGTATCTGGAAATAAAATATTAGACCAGATTTTATATAAAGATATTTTATTATACGCGTAAAAAATACTAAGTATAAAGTAATTAAAATAAATATTTTAATATTATTATTATAAACGGTAGTTTATTTTTCCTGCAAAACACGTCATATTAAAATGAATACATATGTGCATATTTTTTCGTGAAGTTCAATACTTATAAAAATTGATTGAATATAATGAAAAAAGACGAAAAAAATCAGCTATATCTGACAAAGTATCTAATATATCTATATTCCCTGTATGAAATATGTCGAACATAACCGAAGACATATGTAAATATGTTAAAAATATGTACTAGCAAATTTTATAGTAATGAATATTTTTTGTCATGTGATACAAAATTTATTTTTCAATGCAAAGAACATGCCAATGAAGCTGTAGAGATGTTAACATATGTGATTTAATTTAATTTTAAGTCCATGGATCAACCAGATCTCGTGACCACATTCCTGTAAAAGTTCGTGTAAGATAACTTTTTTATTTTACAAAATATTTTTCTGAAAATTTGAAAAATACTACAGAACGGGACAGAGAACGTTTGTCAACTTCGTTTGAGTGAAAATTTTGCAAACATTTTTACAGTTAAATGTAATTGTCGATAAGTTTTCAAATTTTTTTCCAAATTTTTACTTAAAATAAGTTCTTTACTGTTTTTTTTTACGTTTCCCAAATTTTCAGAAAGATACTTTGTAAATTTAAAAAGTTATCTTACATGAACCAATAAATGTATAATTTAGTCACGTGGTCCGATTGATCCATGGCCTTAAATAAGAATATGACAATTCGTAAGACAGGAAATTGCTGAAATTTAAAAATTTAGCGTCTTGAAAAAAAAGCATGCCAATCTTTGCGACACTTAATTAGTCATCATCGATCTGTACATGTTAAAAATTTAAAATATGTTAAAAAAATGTACTAGCAAATTTTATAGTAATGAATATTTTTTGTTACATTTACAAATTTTTAATTGAGTATATATTTCCCTTCGCATGGTTTTTTATGTTGAACACAGGTCTTAACAAAATATTTATTTTTCATTTCATTTGTTTGAAGCTGGAAAATAAAAATGGAAAATACTTCTATTTAAAAGCTTAAGCTTTTTATTTATTTTTAAATGTATTTTCAGTTATATGGGGATAACATAAAAAAAATTTTGTTCAGGGTCTCAAGAATTCTTCATGCGTATCCACAGTATATATTTTACGAAGTTTAATGTGTTCTTTTTTTTATTTTGTAATAATTGATTTATGGAAAATGTGTATTTTATGTCCTAGAATCATTTTAGGAACATTTTTTCATTTCATATTGTTCAGAAACTTAATTATTTAAATTTTTTTAAATATTTGTCTATTAGTATAATGCTTTTGTAGAGCGTGCTGCGTGCAGCGCCGTTCTCGTGAGAAAACTTCGCACATAGAAACTATAATCACTAAGGGAATCAAGTTCTCGCCGTTGCAGGCAGGGAGTCGGATAGGGCTGTCCAGGAGTGAAATTAGTCCGGCAAATTCAGAAATTCCAATATGGTAATGTTGCAAACGATATTATCGACAATTCTGATCGCTTGCACATATGAACGACGCGTCATTCTTATGACGTACAACATTTTAAATATGTAGTTCAACAAAAAATTAATATTCAACTAGTAAATATATTAAATTGTGTGAAGAAGCTACTTAACATAAAAAAGTAACTAAAAATTATTCTAATCTTATGTTAGAACATAATTTATCGCGATTTATGGTTTAAGAATTAATTAGTGCAATAAAATAAAAGAACTAAATCACATCCATGCAGTTTATTAGAAAATATGAGATTATAAATTAAATATCATATTACTGTCCTTTATAATAATAATAATCTTATATAATATTTGCACATGCAAATTATTTTTAACCGGATCTAAGAAGGACTTAAGAAGGTTCGACCTTTGATAGGAACCCCTTGAAACACTCAATTAATTACCACCTTAAAAATATTAATGCTATTTTTCAATACACAATATTAGAGAAGAACATTCGATTCATCGGGGGGAAATTTTTAAATATATAAAATGCCTTTTTTTAGTAAAAGATATTTTTTTATACATTTTGTTTGATTTTTCAACATTTTTTATTAGCAATAAGAAAATAAGAGATTAATTAACAAATCGAAGACAGTGGAGTTTTCTAAATACGTCTGAATAAGAAAATGAGCCATCATGCCTTGAAATCTGATCATTTTTAAAAAGTGAACTTTGACATAGAGTAATTGTTATTAAAAATGATATTTTTTTAATTTTTCAGTTTTTCCCCAATGAAATGAAGATAACAACTCAAACCTCCTTAAGTAGAAGAAAACCATGAAAATATTTTTGTGCAACTTCTCCAATTTGATCTAATAGGTTTCTATGAGCGCTCTTTAACAGAAACTGCATGTGACACGAATCGCTTTGACATACTATATAAAAATTGAAAAAGCGGATATAAAATGTAACGTTATTCAAATGGAATTAATTCGGCGCATTTGTAGCATTATTTATTTTCAATGAAATGTCATTTTCATAAATCAGGTAACGGAAGAAGACAATAGAAGCAATAAAAAACCCTCTATAAACCACACTGAGAAAACAGGAGTGTCAACCTAAACATTTGGAGGGTGAAGCAGACTATATTTGAGGTTAAACTATAGGACAGCCTTCTAGATAGTGTAACTTATTACCTGTGGATTGTGGAAATAAGATGGTCAACTTGAATACTTTAGAGGGAAAAGTTGATCATCGCAGAGAGAAAAATAGATTATCGAAGAGGGAAAAACAGACCTCTATGGCTAACCTCAAAACTATTACATTTAAGCTTTCACAATTATTATATTATTATAGCAAGTGAAATAGTTACTCAACAATTAGTTGGCAAAAATAACCCTCGTGACACTTTAACACGTAAAGGACGCGAAACTGGCAATGAGGTTAAAGTCCACGCTGGTGATATTGGAGGAAAAATAGGCGAACCTACGTGACCTTACAATTTTGGCGCGTATTTCACCAATTGACACTCTTTATAGTGATTCTGACCCTCTGGTAACAGTTAAGCAGAATATCAAATGAGTGTCTCCCTGACCAAAAAGAAAAATTTCGGAGAAAGTGTTGTACTATCTAGAAGTTCAAACTGACTATCTACATTTTGACACTCAAAGTTTGACACTCCAGTTTTCTCAGTGCAAAGGACTTTTATACCTAAGTTCGGGATAAAATTTACATGTATAGAACCCTTGGGGCAGCCGAAAATTTTATGACTTAGAGGTTAACGAAAAATGTTCGTGAAAAACTCTTCTCATATCTTAAACCTACATGTGCAAAGTCCGCAAAGATTGCATATATGCTTCAAGCCGAATCGTCCCAAATTTTGTCGGCCAGCTCGAAGTCGAACCCAAAAGCAGGTAGTGGGTCATGACAAAAGAGGCAATAAACCGTACGTGCGGCGTACTCTCAATTCAAAATTGATCTTATCCTCAATTAACCCATGAGATTGAACATCATAGAGTTTTTTCGCGAAACACATCATATGAATGTAATGTCACATATGAGAACGCGAATTGTGGAATACCCATAAAGTGGCTGTAACCTCTGTGGAGACTTTTAATTTGAAAATTGAGATGCTTTATAGGGAAAAAAAATTGTGTTATTAAAGTAGTTGATTCCCAGAGCTTGAAAATATTTTACTTAATATTTATATTTCAAACATTGAATATTTATTGACATTGATTTAAACTAAAAAATTTGCATTGAAGTTGTAATATCTTTTTACAATTTTACAAGATGAGCTAAATTTTTAATTACAAATGTTTTCATTAAAATAAGAAATAGTCACTCACCTCAAATAAACCTCGGGAAGAAATCTGAAAATTGAAGAAAGGTTTAAGTACATCGAAAATAATGTTATTGTGAAATTTTGTGTCGTCTTATATTTAAACTTACAATACAATACACGGAGAAAAGTAGTTGAAGTAATTTTACTCAACTTCCGATCAAATTTGGGACATAAGGACAAGTTAGAAGTTATTTAGTATCGCTGTATTTATTTGTGATATATTAAATGTTCGAAAATGAATCAAAGTTGAGTAAAATTCAGAAGTGTAGGGTGAAGTATGAAAGCGTGCGTTAAAAGTTTTTAAATATATATATTATTACTCGTAGTATAACTATAAAAAACCAATCTTTTATTAAATCACAAAAATAGTAGAGCTTTCCGTTCATTCTACTCTACGCTTCAATCGTGAGTTGAGTAAACCGTGAATCGCAAGATTTATTCCAACAGCTACATCTATTCACGCAGGAACGAATGAAAGTAATCTGCGTCTTGGGCATACATAACAAATTTTTAATTTCAAAAACTTAAATTCTTAAAATTAAATTGATATTATGAAAACTTAAACAAAAAAAGTCGATAAGTGTATTACATAAAATATGAAATATCACATAAATTACTCAGGCAGAATAATAATTTGGAATTCGCAAATGCAAAACACATATTTTGAAAATATAAAACACAGAAAATAAAAGAACCTTCTTTTAAACGTTTTTATACAAGATACTTCTTAATATTAATGCAATTTTTTAATGTACATTTGAAAATTTAGTTTCACTAAACTTCATACGTTGTTATAATAAAAATGTATACTAAATGTAATTTAATAATTATATTATATATATCAATAATTATAGTTATAATAATTGATTAATTATATTAATTTTTAAAAATATTTTATTAATCATTTATGAAAAAAGTCGATTTATTTTTACTTGAGTAAGGCTAAAAAATTTTATTGACGGCACTTACTCTCACAAGCTCTGAATAACTCATGTAGTCACTATATAAGAAAGTTCCAAATTTTATATCTCAGCATTGTAAGCGAGCGTGTGCGTGATTCGACGAAAGCGTATCGTACTATATATAAAAGTGTTGTTATTAGATTTATATATGCAAGGTTATATGTTTAAGTACATTTGTAATTTGAAATATGATTGGCTACGTCCGTAATGGTGTAAATGTATTTGTAAGTTGTTTGACTTTTGACTGTTGGCAGGTTCGAGGTAAGAATTTTTTTTTATTTGAGAGAAGCATACCATTGCCAGTTCAAATAATACGCCCGATGCTCATTTTACTCAACTACGATTTGAAGCACCTCAAGCGTCGGTGATATACTTATACATTTCATGTTAACCCACTGACGCATGTTGGTGCCCTGTCGTCGATAACGTTTTACTCAACTCCTTACTATTCCCTATGTAACGCTTATTGTTATTCAATTTGGGTGAATTAGGTATATATCAAATTGATTTTACCCGACTAGGATTTAATAGATGTTCAAATGTCCTTATGTCCCAAGTTTAATCGACAGAGTTGAGTAAAATTACTTCAACTATTTTTCTCCGTGTAGATCAATTATTGACAAATTTTTAGCTTTGTCTAACAAAGTGTTATTTGGAAATTTTTAATTTTCATAAAAAGGTGATCGTAATACTTATGAATTTCTTAAATATTCGCGTACATTTAAACAATATCGAAGCAGAGAATTATGTGCAACGTATTTTCCATTAAGAAGAGATAAACATATATGACATAACAAATTTAAAATCTACATTCTTAGTTTTATGGTGAAAGAATTTTATCTCACTTTTTTGTGGCCTAAGCACAGATTTTGAATTCAAAATATAAAAATGCTCTACACAGCTAAATTACTTTCTGAATCAAATAGTTTATTTACAAAGCGTCAAAATTTTGTAATTAAAATCATGATATAAATCTTTAAGCATTTATTGACCTTGAATTCAATTGGAAAATTTTTTGTTCATTGTTCAAATCTTCCCCCGATTTCAGAAGAACAGACAAATTAAAAATTACCAAATATTCCATCAAAAAGATTGAACTCGTCCACTAGATCTTGTCAAATTGTAACAAGATTCCCACACTTCGAACAAAAATTTTCATGTAAAATTTGATATCGGTGATATTTGTAATATTTACATGTTTATATGAAGATATCAATAAACACATATTTCAGCTTTTTAACTTATTCACTTCTATTAGAAAATTTTTCCTTTTTGTAGAGCATTTCATTGTTTGAATGAAATGTCTGAGCTTAGGCTACAAAAATGTAAGATGAAAATATTTCTAAGATAAAACTGAGAATGTAAATTTAAAACTTGAATTTTATGTGAAATACTTATGAATTTCTTAAATATTCGTACATTTAAAAAATATTGTAACAGAGAATTATGTGTTAAGTATTTTCCATTAAGAAGAGATAAATGTATGACATAATAAGTTTTAAATCTACACTTTTAGTTTTATGGTGAAAGAATTTTTATCTTCCTTTTTTGTGGCCTAAGCACAGATTTTGAATTCCAAATATAAAAATGTTTTACAGAGCTGAATTACTTTTAAAATCAAGTAGTCATTTACAATGATAATTACAAAGCTTCAAACTTTTGTAATGAAAATCTTCATTTACAACTTTAAGCATTTAATGACATTGAATTCCATTGGAAATTTTTCTGTTTACTGTTCAAATCTTGACAGGATTTCAGATGAGCAGACAAATTAAAAATTATAAAATATTTCATTCAAAAGATTGAACTCGTCCATATGATCTTGTCAAATTGTAACAAGATTTAAACACTTCGAACAAAAATTTTCATGTAAAATTTGATATCGGTAAATAGTTACATGTTCATGTGAAGATAGCAATGAACATATATTTTAGTTTTTTAATTTATCAACTTCTATTACAAAATTTTTCCTTTTTGTAGATCATTTTATCTTTTAAATAAAAAGTCTATGCTTAGGCTAAAAAAATGTAAAATAAAAATATTTCTAATATAAAACTGAGAATGTAAATTTTAAACTTGAAACTTATGTTAATCTTTTCTTAATAGAATATATCTTTCTTACTGAAAATGTTTTAAATGTACTAAATTGATTAGAAGTATGGAAATTTAAATAGAAAAATATATATTGATTTAAATATTGAACATTCATTGGCATCAAATTTTACTGAAAGTTCGAAATTGTCGTCTGCTTCGCGCCTCTTTTGTGCGGAGTCCAGAGAAATACAATTCTCAATTTCGACTCGATATCCGAAATACCGAAAGCGTGAAATCTAAAAATAGCATTTCAAGGAGGAAGCGAGGAGAAAAAGGAGAAGTGGGATGAGTCGTTCTCGCGTGCAAGAGCGACGAGGAAGAAAGACAGGCAGCACGCGCCATCGCCTTTCCCTACTCGCTTCTCACGGACAGGAGGTGCTTCTGTAGTTGTGACAGCGTCGGTATCAGATCTGTGCACACTTTCGAGCTGGCCGACAAAATTTGGGACGATTCGGCTTGAAGCATATATGCAATCTTTGCGGACTTTGCACATGTAGGTTTAAGATATGAGAAGAGTTTTTTACGAACATTTTTCGTTAACCTCTATGTCATAAAATTTTCGGCTGCCCCAAGGGTTCTATACATGTAAATTTTGTCCCGAACTTAGGTATAAAAGTCCTTTGGTTTATAGAGGGTTTTTTATTGCTTCTATTGTCTTCTGCCGTTACCTGATCTAGGGATGAATTTCCGTCACGTATGAAAATTTCCTTCCTAATATTTCGTCTCACAATTCGTCACAAGTTTGGGTCTGAGACGTCTCAAACTTCTATATCATAATTTTTTTTCGCTATTGCTTTTCAAGAATTAAAAAGAAATAATTGAATTTTCATGAATCATCGCTCAATTTTTCGGGGAGAATATTCTCTATACAACTCTACTGTTTCCAATTTTGAAAGTAAAGTTTTCAGTCGGTGAAATTGTCAAAATTGTATTCAAAAAGAAAGTTTTCGAAATAACTATATTTGAAGAATATTTACTTATTTTCAAAATGGAAATAGTAGAGTTGTAGAGAATGTATTTTCCGAGACAAATAAGTCATGACTTATGAAAACCCAATTATTTTTTAAAAATTAGTAAGAAGCGATAGTGAGGAAAAATTCTATTGCAAAACACATGATTAAAAGTATCATTTTCCGTAAGTTGTAAATTTATTTTATAAAAGAAAAAAATTTTCCTTCATGAAACACAATTAGTTTTATCATTTCAACTTTTAAAATCATAGAAAAACTTTTTTTCCAGACACCTGTTTTTTCGCACAACTACCTCAAGAAAGTCTGTAACAATGTTGTGAGCAAATTTATGAAAATAACATTTCATTGAAAATAAATAATGCTACAAATGCGCCGAATTAATTACATTTGAATAACGTTACATTTTATATCTGTTTTTTCAATTTTTATATAGTATGTCAAAGCGATTCGTGTCACATGCAGTTTCTGTTAAAGAACGCTCATAGAAACCTATTAGATCAAATTGGAGAAGTTACACAAAAATATTTTCATGATTTTCTTCTACTTAAGAAGGTTTTAGTTGTTATCTTCATTTCATTGGGGAAAAACTGAAAAATTAAAAAAATGTCATTTTTAATAACAAATACTCTATGTGAAAGTTCACTTTTTAAAAATGATCAGATTTCAAGGCATGATGTATCGAGTTATGGCCCGATGACCGCACCGTAGCATGTATGTATATAGATATACCCAGAACGTAGTCAGCTGTGAAAGCTGTCTGTAAACCACGGGTATTCCTTCCACTACTCGATTGCAGCGCTGCCCAAGCGGTCACTTTCGAAACAACTACTCGTCACGATAAGGGAACATCCCCCACCACGGGAGATGCCAGACCTGTCTATACGACCGTGTTCCTCGCGCACGCAATATCAGCTGTAGGTACAAGGTAGTGATGCAATGTCGATATCGGAATATCGAAAATATCGATATTTTCCTCTTGACATATCGATATGTTCCATACCGATATTCGATATGGGATATCGATATTTTCCCCAAAACCGATATTTTTCCTGATCGATATTTAACATTTAAGTGGAAATTGTGGAATCCGTTGCCGACAGGAAATAAAAAAAAATTGTTTTCACATTGCAGAACACTTTATTGAAGAAAGCAGTGACAGAACAAAGACTAATAAAATCTACATGTACACACGTCACGCGGTCGCCCGAGCCGGTTGCTTGCTCGCAATTGTTCTTTTGATTGTTAGCAAAAGTAAGAATTGTTGTTAACATCTTTTGAAAAATCGCACAACTCGGCAGAAGTTTCCAATTCCTGAATTTATTTTTTTATAAAATTCTGATTTTTTGATTCCGAATTTTTTAAAAATATTTTTAAAATTAGGGATTCGGAATTACAGCAAAGTAATGAAAGTTGTATCTGTTACTCAATAAACATTTTATTGACCTGTAAAAATGTAGAAAAACATTTGTTTTTGTAAATTCAAAATTTTATGGTTTTTTTGTTTTTTTCGAAAAGCAGGCAAAGTTGCGAAATTTCTGTTAGCAGCACAAAATTGGATGCACTTGAGAGTACCTAGCACAACTGTCAGTTTTATGTTACGGCAAAGTTGCGGTTCTAGCAAAAAAAAGTTCTTCAAAATGTACGGCCGTAATTTTTGATTTTTCAAAAAATCGTTTGCGGCACAAATCAGCACAACTCTAGCACAACTGAGCACAACTTTTATTCTCTGAAAATATTATGTTTGTGGTTCTAACTTCCAGAACATTAAAAATACAGTATTCTATTTTTGTTCCATGCGTTTTTAAAATTTTTTGTATCAGTTCTCAAAAATTTTGTCAATAAAAATATTGAACATGTTAAATAGTTAATTAAGTTAACTTCTTAATTTTTTGTATCTTGATAAATAAAGAATAAGATTACTGCACAGTGCTTATAGATCGTGGATGAAAATTACCTCCTCCACTTTACCATATTATTGAACAAGAATAATTTTGGAAAATTTTATAATATAGTTAAAGACCAACTTAAAAAAGTCATATAATTACAACAATTTTCCAAATTGTGTCCGACGAATTATTATTTTTTTAGATAAAATTGTAAAATGGAGGGGGTAAATTTGATCTACGATATAAGAACATTGTTACAGCAGTCGTTTTACCTACATTGAATTAAAGAAAATTATTTGTTTTACTTTTACATTGAATGAAGTACCTGAATTATTATTTAAAATTTAAAAAAACTTTAATATCGATATTATATCGATATATCGGAAACTTTCGCCGATATATCAGTGATATCGATATTTACCTTCCTGATATATCGATATTGCAAATATCGATATGTTCCTTTCGATAGTGCATCACTAGTACAAGGAGCCTTCAACCAGAGAGAACTTAGAGAATCACTGCAAACAGCAGACGCAAAACGCTGCGCGCGCAACTATTCTCACGTACTTACTGCTGTTGGCGTTGCGTGTGTAACGTTCGTGTTTCAAATCTGGACAAACTGATGATGCAAAAGAAGCTCTCGCTTACGATCTTGACTTGTATTTACAAATGCGAATGCGTCGGTTTACAAAAATTAAAATGGCTAATGAAAAGAAGGAAAACCTGATAATGAAGATAGCTGCAAATTTAGTATCAACTTAAACTTCGCGAACTTGGAACCCTAAGAACTGATTTTTTATTCTTGGAAGCACTTCCAACAGTCATTTTGTGAGATTATTAATTTATACGGGGGAAAATATTTATTTAAAATATTAAATAAAATTTGTTAAAATATTTAATATTTTATATACTAAATACAAATTATTTAAAAAGAAAAGACTTATATACAAATACTATGCGGCATAAAAATGTTTTTTAAATTTAATAAAAATAATTTCAAATTAATTAGTTGAGTTTGAAATTTTTGTCACTGCCTACATCGGAGGATCACTAGTCGCGTGTCAGATAGGATACGTTGTCGACAGGTGTCCTCGTAGACAATTTCAAACTCTTATATCGCAAATAATGCAAATAAATTTAATATTTTAAAGAATTTGAAAATCTTTCTGTGGAAAAAATGACGCTTTCGACTGCGCTGGGATTCGAGCCCAGGTCTTTCGATTGCCGGTCGACTGCTCTGACCACTGAGCTACACAGGCGTCCGACATCTCCTTCTCCACAGGAAGATCTCCTTATATCGCCTAGTGGCTCAGCCTTGCGGCTGTAAATGATTTCAAATTAATTAGTTGAATTTGAAATTTTTGTCACTGTCTACATTATCGGAGGATCACTAGTCGCGTGTCAGATAGGATACGTTGTCGACAGAAAGATTTTCAAATTCTTTAAAATATTAAAAATAATTGTTATTAAATTTTTGTTGCGGTGAAAGCATGCATGCTTAATACTTCACTTTCAGAAAAAAATTCTGTATAAACAAAATATTTTATTCTTTAACTTGGGTAATAATTTATTTATTTCACCTATCCAGTTTTTAAGAAGTTCATTGAAATGCACCATTTTTTTATTAAAATATGCAAAAATAATTTATAATATCTAAATTATTGTATTTTTGCTTCTTTATGAAGGGAGCAAAGTGCGCATATAATGAGCACCTTATAAACTCAAATACAACTGGAAAAGACGCGAGGTGAAATTCATAGCTAGTTTCTTAATTAAATGGAACTAACTAATCTTCATCAACTATTACATTTATTATGGAAATCCTTTTTGTAATTTGAATTAATAAGCTTTCTGGTGAGTAGGAATGCATTGGGATTTATGTTTAAAAGCAATGAATTTTACAATATTCGCAAGTTTTTTTTTTAATTGAAAAGAATAAAAAAACCATAAATATCATAAATTTTCACCCAGAGATATCAAAAAAATTATTTTTATGAAACAATAAAATTTTTTAAAACATTTTTGCCTTGCTTTATTTTAATTCTATGCCAACCAGGGTTACAAAGTGACGTGTAACTTGAGGTTTTCTATGTAAATTACATAAACTACGTCAATTACGTAAATTACTGGACCACTTCATTTTGAATTTCAAGCTATGAGATAAGTTTTTCAATTTTATGATAATCCTTATTTTAATTATCTCCGTTTTACAGAAATTTTGAATTAATCTTTGAATTTATGGCACTGAAGAGGGCCCTCATATGTGGCCGAAACGTTTGCTTTGCTTTCTTTTTGAGTATTTTTATATCTAATAGTGAAAATTTTAATCGAAGAAAATAAAAAGAATCTGACCCTATGCCAAAATTACGAGAAATGAAATAAATTCTATGAATTTTGGGTCAATATAATAGCAGACATGTCATCAAACATGTCACTTTAAAAGTATATATAACCTCTCTTCTTGTGATTGTGATCAAATTGTTTTATAATTATACCAACTTATTGTTTCATTTATGTTAAAAAAAGTGTGCAAAGTGGAATCGACTAAAAAATACAATTCTGAGGATGAAAATTATCTATATCAAGAGGACCTTACGGAAATAGATAATCATCTTAAAAAACGTAAAGTTTATTGAAAAAAAATACTAAAAAGACAAAAACTACATTAAATAGTTATTTCAAATTAATTAGTTGAGTTTGAAATTTTTGTCACTGCCTACATTATCGGAGGATCATTAGTCGCGTATCAGATAGGATACGTTGTCGACAGGTGTCCTCGTAAACAATTTCAAACTCTTATATCGCAAATAATGCAAATAAATTCAATATTTAAAGAATTTGAAAATCTTTCTGTGGAAAAAATGACGCTTTCGACTGCGCTGGGATTCGAGCCCAGGTCTTTCGATTGCCGGTCGACTGCTCTAACCACTGAGCTACACAGGCGTCCGACATCTCCTTCTCCACAGGAAGATCTCCTTATATCGCCTAGTGGCTCAGCCTTGCGGCTGTAAATAATTTCAAATTAATTAGTTGAGTTTGAAATTTTTGTCACTGCCTACATTATCGGAGGATCACTAGTCGCGTATCAGATAGGATACGTTGTCGACAGGTGTCCTCGTAAACAATTTCAAACTCTTATATCGCAAATAATGCAAATAAATTCAATATTTAAGAAAGATTTTCAAATTCTTTAAATATTAAATAGTTATATTATAATTTGTGCAAAATTAAGGATATTGTCTATTTTTTTTTGTGAAACATCTTTAGCATCAAATAATTGTAGCCACGGTAAATTTTTTTTGACATGATATTAAAGTTTTATTTCATATAAAAATTGAACAGCACTATTTCTTCTGAAGAAATATTGCTTTTATTGAGCACAAGACTCATGCTTGAAGTGTAAGTGATATATTGCCTTTTGTCAATTTACATCTGCTCATCTGCTAGCAAATCATTTTCAATGGCAATGCACCTTTTACTGGGAAAAAGTAATTTCCGTGCATTGGCCTACCACCCTTATTCATGTTTAAATTATAATTCTGTCATCTATTAACAAATTGACAAGATTCGCAAATGGTACACAAAAATTAGGTTAGCTTGCGCTCCCGCGAAAGTTTTAAGTCTAGCATATAACGCAAATTACGTGTAGGAAACCTCCACGTAATATACATAGTAAATTACGTATAGAAAACCTCCCGTAATATACAGTAAAACCTATCGTAGCCGACACTCTCCTAACGAACATCCCACTCTGACGCTTCACATTATTGGTCGAGAAATGTGCATGGTCAGGGCCGTCTTAAACACCGTCTTTGGAGGGTCCTCATATTTTTGTAAAAAATCTTAGTAATTTTTTTTTCAATGAATATTTAAAATGAAATATTAATTTAATTAATGATTATATTTGAATTATAAATTTTAATTACAATTTAACTTCGAAAAATTGGAGAATTATTATAACCAATTATATCTCAACTTATTAAGATCCTAAATATGTATGTACAGTCGTGCAACATAACCTCAACTGTCATCTATACATTTTCCACTAGAAGCACTAAGTATTCCTTATAGTTTTTTATCGACTGAATTTATCCATGAAATTTTTAAATTATCAACAAAAGAACTGATTATTTTTCAAACTAACTTTTACTCACCTTTTTGCACAAAAGTAAACACAAAAAATATGTACAAGCCGGTACGTGTGTTACTAAACACAGGAGCACCTGTTGCCACAGCACTGAACCAAGCTAGTAGTAAGTCCCTAGCAATTATCGCATGTCATTGGTACCCATCGTAGCCGAACTTGTCTCCCATATGTGTCGGCTACGATAGGTTTTACTGTACATAGTAAATTACGTATAAAAAACCATGTAAATTACGTTAGGTATTTTACCTTCGCAACCCTGATGCCAACTATACATAGCTGGAGCCAGGCTAGGTCAACTGTGTGGAGAAAAAATGGCAAAGTTCTTAGCGCCACCTGTGTCGGGCGGTGAACTAACAATGTTTGCATGTGTTTGTGCGTATGCATGTATATTAAAGACCCTTGTGTGCATTGAATATTTTATTATTTTACAAAATTAATGATGATTGATGCAAAATAAAGCAAATGAAAAAGATGAAATTATGATATAAGTTAATTATTATTGTATGCATCATTTAGTGTTTTCTATTTGCTTTATTTTCCATTCATTTGTATTGAAAACAGATACGTAGGTTAGCGTCGCACGTTGGGACGCTGGTATACAGAACTCTGATAAAACAATTAGGTACAAAAAATTTTACTCAAACAACCTGCGTTTTTTATAGTACAATCTACATGTTATATATAAAATGTTTATATTTGAAAAAAACTTTTTTGACATTTTTAAAATATTTTTTAAAATTAATTTTGAGATGCGTATTTTTAAATACTTTTCAAACAGCGGGTGGCCATGTTTGCCACTGACTCATGGAGGCAATGACGTCACGATCATAACAACTTGAGATCTTTCTATAGAGTTCATACGGCCAACGTATTTTTATCAGGATTCTTTTTTGAATTGTTCCCGCACAACGGAACGAAACATGCTCGATAGCCTTTTAAACTTTTCTTGGTTGTTACCTGTGTTTCTTTTACACTCATTGTACAATAAATTAGTGAAAACAATCTATTTCAACTTGCGAGTCTATCAAATCCTACGTTAACGTATCCGAGTTTTATGATCGTGACGTCACGGGGCCTTCTGCTATCCGCGCGCCATGATTTTGGCGCGTTTGAATCTCGTTTAAAAATGTGCAATATTCAATAATTTATTTTACGGGCAGATATGCGTATTAAAAATTCAGGAAAAAAATTTACTATAAAACTACGTATTATCTATCGATTGCTGCTATTATCACGAAAACGTTTTTTTCCTAATTGCAGAACAATATTGACAATATGGATGCCGCTCCTTCTTTACCCCACAACTCCCCGCAACGGTCAAAGTGACGCTATCCGTGTCGGGCGGTGAACTATTTTTGTACCCTTCATGGCCCCTTGAACCCCCGCACCGTAGTTCTAAACTTTGCCATTTCAGCCCATTAGAGTTGACCTAGCCTGGCTGGCGCAGCCACATGGCGACCGTCAATTCTCATGACAAATATTTCAATGCCATTCAATGCCCACCTTCTTACTAGGTATATTCTAAAGAGCGGAAATTTCTCAAACATAAATCAATTATTTATACGATTTGATTTTATCAAAAGAATATCAAACTATGGTTGCTATTGGTTACAACAGGATAAAAAGAACATCGGTAGCGACAATAGCGCCACCACTTGTTGATAGCAAACACTATAATTCGTTCCCCTTTTCTCCTATATGAGCGGACCCACTGTGTTTGGTCTCCTTATAATTATTCTCGATAGCCAGGTGCAAGTGTGTTCGCGATTCGTGAATTTTAGACGCTTGTTATGTTTTTGAGAGTTGACGAAGAACCTAACTTAAATTTTAATTTTACATCCAGACGATGAACGTACACGTAGGAGAAATATTGTCACCTGGACCCGCAGTATCGGTGAAACAGGAAATCGGAGAACAAATACAAACAGAAAGTGTACAAAATTTTCAGGAATCCCATCAGCAAAGTAGTATTTATAATAACGAGGACAATGAACAACAAATAGAATGCACTACAGAAAGCCATGAGAATGACATTCGTGCGTTCCTTTCTAAATGTGTATTTTGCAACAATACCTTTATCTCCGTCGATGATCTTAAGCTTCTTGAGTGCCTTCATACAATCTGTACTAGATGTATGGTTATGAAACGCAACAACCAGAACACGTCTATGGATACCGAAGTTTTTGGTGAGTGTCATACATGTTGAATTTCAGATTTCATTTTTTATTAATTACTGGGTCAATTTGTGAAGGTGAGAATTAATATTTATAATAATACATTTATTGGCAATCGTCTAAGAAAGAATTAAACCCTCTAGGACTTGCGCTCTGAGCATTCTTTAACAATTAAGAAGTTAGTTGAGTCTGAATATTTCCAAAATCAAGAAAGTTATAGGCTCCAATGACAGATTTGAAAACAGCTGTAACTTTGATCGTAGCGCTTGCGGTGGCGAAATAAAGAAACTTTGTAATTACGTCTGTCAATGCATATTATATATGCGTTGATAAATAACAAGGGAGCTATGAAAGAGAGACTGTTAAAAAATGAAAAAATAGTTCCCCCATATTGCACTATTTATTACGTTGTAAGTGTAGAATTCACATAAATTAGGACCGTCAGTGAACACTTATAAGTAAACCTTATTGTCGACTCTGAATTGTAACCTGAAGAGGCCCATCGACCTTTATAAGTTATTTCCACCTTAGTGATTGAAGTTTTAATAGATCCCACGTGAATTACCGCTATATAAATGAGTTTAAATGCCCTTTTCTTTGGTTGCAACACGGAAATCTATCGAATGAGTAATCGCGTCGAGTCCAGTTCTCAATTCAATGTCAACAGCAGACTGCAGCAGACGAAAACTCACTGTTGTGACGGAGTCTATCAAAAAATGACATTTCTCCATAAAACATGATCGTCGCTTAAAATGTGTTTAATATCTGACTTGCTTTACTTATCTAATCTAAGTTATAAACAAAGTTATCAATCAATCGTACAAAAGGTCCTTATTCTAACGTGCACGTGTGAGGTTCTCTGAAGCCCCGACTCACGGCACAAACTCCAAAAGATAAAAATATTTACTAAATATTTCACGCAAGGGATGTATCCCTTGCTACGCAATATTTTTGAAGCTGTAAATTTATGAATATAAGTTTCCTTTTGAAGTGCAAACTAAAACGTAGTTAAAACGATGATGCATTGCGATTACCATCCACGTTTCCTAAATAACCATTTACATCAAACTATACTTCATTTTGTTACGTCCGAAAACGCAGCATGCAAATTATAATTTCAATAGTGATCAACGAGTGTTGATCCCTTATTTTAGGTCAACGCCCACGCGCTATAACCTAGGAATCCAGACCTTGATGATGCGATGCGCGAAACTCATAGACCGAAATCGAAGCCGTTAATGAAAAATAGAGAAAACCTCAAACAATTTTCATAAAACTTATGTTACGATTACCTTCCTAAAATCGCTTACAAAAATGCATACATTCGCCAATCCAAGACAACCCAAGGTTCCACATTGAAAGGTGGTATGTGAACGTATTGAAAGCTGTCTTGATTGACTCCCAACGTTAGAGTCGATTGTTAAATAAAAATTAACCGTTAGAATAACCGACGTGAATAAAAAATTGAGTGAACGATTCGAACCTACACCAAACTGATGGATGTTGAGCGTTTGGTTCGAATAAACATTTTGATGAGGCAGATCTATATTTTTAATAAACAATTACAATTAACGATTTAAATGATTCACTTGAGTAAACAATTTTAAAGATTCGAACCTACACCAAACTGATAAATGTTGAGCGTTTGGTTCGAATAAACATTTAGATGAGACAGATCTATATTTTTAATAAACAATTAAAATTAACGATTAAAATAATTCACTTGAATAAACAATTTTAAAGATTCGAACCTACACCAAACTGATAAATTTTGAGCGTTTGGTTCGAATAAACATTTAGATGAGACAGATCTATATTTTTAATAAACAATTAAAATTAACGATTAAAATAATTCACTTGAATAAACAATTTTAAAGATTCGAACCTACACCAAACTGATGAATGTTGAGCGTTTTGTTCGAATAAACATTTAGATGAAACATCTATATTTTTAATAAACAATTAAATTAACAATTTCAGTAATTCACTTCAATAAACATTTTTAAAGATTGGAACCTACACCAAACTGATGAATGTTGAGCGTTTGGTTCGAATAAACATTTACATGAGACAGATCTATTTTTTTAATAAACAATTAAAATTAACGATTTAAATAATTCACTTGAATAAACAATTTTAAAGATTCGAACCTACACCAAACTGATAAATGTTGAGCGTTTGGTTCGAATAAACATTTAGATGAGACAGATCTATATTTTTAATAAACAATTAAAATTAACGATTAAAATAATTCACTTCAATAAACAATTTTAAAGATTCGAACCTACACCAAACTGATGAATGTTGAGCGTTTGGTTCGAATAGACATTTAGATGACACAGATCGATATTTTTATAAACAATTGAAATTAACGATTTAAATAATTCACTTCAATAAACAATTTTTAAAGATTCGAACCTACACCAAACTGATGAATGTTGAACGTTTGGTTCGAATAAACATTTAGAAAGATTGAATCGCAAATGAACAGCTTAAATCCTCTAAGCATAAAATTGTAAAATTCGTTTAAATTCAGTTTTATAAACTTGAAATTATATTTTCAATTAATATGGAATTTTGAGTAATTAAAATTTGAAGTTGGGTTGCGATGGGTATGAAATTATAAGAGAAAAATTGTACTCACTTTTTAGAATTTTATTATTGTTGCAGATTGGAAATATAACAGTTGCTTATGCTTGAAAACTTACAAATTTGGAAAATTTAAACTTTAGTTTAAGTAGTTTGGGGCTAGTTCTGCTAAGAACCAAACTCCCAGATCTTGACTGACTCTCTTGTTTTTTTACGCGGTATATATATGATTTGGTCCCTATAAGGGCCGTGTGTAAGACGAAGAGAGTAAAAGGATAGATGATACTTATACCGGGTGTCCAGTTATTCTCTTAGTCTTTTACAGTTCTATTAGGTTATTTTTATTCGTGCATGTTATGCTGTTGCTGAATACATTAATTTGTGCAATATGTAGTATTTGTAAATATATAATTTTCTATTTTGTTCTTATTTTCGCAACAAGTATGGTTTTCTTATTTTAAATAAGTAAATCATCGTCTATATGTTTATTAATTACCGTAATTGTCCGTTACTATGTATGTAAATGCACGTGTAAATTAATATACATGTGCATATACATGTATATTGTACGCTTAGGTTTATTTGGTGAACGCATATTTCGCATTTTAACATAAATCTGGAATTGGAAAGTTTGATTTTTGAAAACATGATATTTACCTTAGAATAATTTCGAAAGTAAATAGATTCTGGACTCATCGAAAATATAGATCTTACGCAATAGCACTTACAGTTTCCGTTGCGCTTATCTTAACTATGCAGTTAAATGAGTCGAAAGTCTGATATTTCGTGTTTTTAAAAGGTTTTCCCTTTATATACTGGGTAGTACAAAATTCTTATATCTAATACGTACTGGACGTAACAATTTCATCATTATTAATTTTTATTTTGGTAATCGATTTAAAATTTAGTGCGCAAAGTTTGTCTCTGAGAGCTGCTGCTCTCTAGTGAAGAACGAGCGAGGTATAGTCGCTCGTCACAACAATGTAACGCTCAGGTCCAATATTGAGCGCGAAAAAGTTAGTTTTAAAACCTGTAAACTGCGATTCGTTCCATAACGAAGGACTAGGAAGCCCAACTCTCGCGAATGAACCGATTTGTTTGTCGAATTCTATTAGTAAGAAAAAACAAAGAATATTTATGAGTTGACGCAAAACAGAACACAATTATTATGATGCAAATAAAAAAAAAAAAAATGTAATTTATTATTACATGCGTAATATTTTATAATAATTTGTTACAGTTAAATAGTTTTATTGTTCAAGACAGATATAAATTTGCTCGAGCAAGGACGAAAAAATGCAAGACACGAGCTTCTCGTCCTCTGTCAAAATTGAATCTGAATCTGAAAAACACTTTGTCGTTGACGTCTTGATGAATCGGCGTGCGCGAGACCCAGGATTCTTGCCTGTTAGTCCATCCTTCCATTCGCGGGAAAACATCTGTTCTTTGTCACATTTATTCCCACTAGTCAAAACTCAGTGTATCCATAAAAGAATAGTATGACCGCGTACTCGAGCTGGCCCATCTTGACATGCCATACAATTTGAGGCCCTTTGTAGGCGAGTGAAAAGGTTAGCCCTGAACAGGTGTTACGGTTTGTGTAAACAAATCTTTGTTGCAGTCTTTTGCACATCATAAACGCGTCCCTTCCCACGGTTAAAGCGCTTATAAAAAAGTATGGCGTGACAATAAATTCTCTCTCCACTTAAGGGATTTTCTATGAAAGTCTGTAAGAAGAGAAAACTTTTGAACAATTTTACAGGGTTCTGGATTCAAGATGTTTTTATAAAAAACAAAGGAATTTTTATTTGCTTTTTGTAGATTCAGTAAGTTTCGACGCATATCTAATTATAAAACATATTGTTAAAGTAAACATGTAAAAGTTAAGAAGAAATCAATATTTAAACACATGGACTAAGTTTATAAAATACATTTAAACAAGTGAGTTATGTATTTAGAACGAGATCATCATTCTTATGGAATTTTAGTTTGTCGACTTGTCATTATCGCCAGCCAATTCTCTCTCTGTATTATTCTAATTTCTATGAATCAGTTAATCCGCGTTTGAATTAAACTGTGCGTTTCCGAGGTGATCATGCGTGCTCTAGTGTGTGCTTGGGTGAACCTGTCAAATATCTGTTGGGCTTGGCGATACACCTGCTGTACATCGATACCTAATGCAGGTATGTCCCTTTAAACTTTGTCAAATCCGTTAAAACTGATTTTCATTGAATTTCTTATCATTCTAGTAAGTAATTAATTTGTTATCTCAAACTTGTTTTAGTCTTCTAACCTTTCTGAACTATAACATCTTAATTATTCATTTAAGTTTTCTGTCTATTATGAAAATGTTTATTTGAGTAAATTCATATCGTAATGAATATTTTCAGCACATACACTAAATCAAGTTAATTTAAAATAGTCGATAAAAATGTATAGATACTATTATATTATGTGCCTAGGCGCATAATGAGGGTTATTACGCGACGAGCGACAATGCTCGCAGGAGATCGAAGCCAAGGCATAGTCGAGGCTTAGGTGAGGCGTAGCTGAGGTAAAGCCGAGACGAAGTCGAGGCGCGATCAGTCCTGCGAGCATTTTAAGCGAGTCTCGTAATTACTCGAATTGTGTGCATTGGCGCATATTCTGTTTTATGTGACTTCGGCGCATTTACGAGTTTTTCTGCGTACACTCGAATCCAATCTGAAAAGGTCGAAATTACCGTGGTTATCGCCCATCTCACTTGACATTTCGCGAATACTTCCGGCCATTTTGATTTTCTCGATCTTGTGTGGTAGTAGCGTATTGTAATAGACGCATGCGTAGTTCAAATGTATAAGGCTTTGTCAGTACGGTGCCAACGCTGTACGAAGAAGAAGAATAATATGGTCCACTGTATCGTAATAGGCGCATGTGCAGTTCAATTTTTACATTATGTTTCTCTGTATCGTAATACACAACATTACGATACTCTCAACTGTAGCATAAAAACGCGTTTATGCGCCGGAGTCACATAAATTCATTTTCTTCACGTTTTCATTATTTGCTCATTTACTTATCGATGTTGATGTTGGTAAATCTGTCTATGTGTTCTAACTTTATTATTATCTATACATTTACAATATTTACTACTATTATTTGTTATTATTGTTATGGACACTATTTTTATTCATTTTAAAAAAAATATTTTTTTGATTATTGTTATTACAACTATTACACAGTGCTGCAGTCATTCTGAACTATTAAAGTGACCTAGTGGAAGTTGTAGGTATGGTCTAGTACAACATGAAACGGTGTGTGAAAATTGTCAGCACCCTCAAAATTTTAATCTGTTGTTAACAATCCGTTTTTACTTTCTTTCGCACACTCATAAATCAGTTACTCATTCAATTATAAACCAATTTTCGATTTCTCAACGGTTTCAGAAAGGGGAAATACAAAACATTCGAACAATATATATTGTTTTGTAAAATTTGTGCGATTACTGTGTCCATTTATCGAGCAAATGTGGATTTTTTACTTTTTTTCCACGTTTTTCAACTTTAACGATGTTTTAAAACGTTTTTTTCTCAAAAATGTTGCTGTAGAAATTGAAATAGAAATGTAGAAATTTAAAAAAATCGATTTTTTTATTACCTTAAAAAATTCTTTGTACCTTGTAAAATAAAAGACAAAAGCTTTTATACTTTTTTATTCTTTTTTTATACTATCTGCGTCGGATGGCTACCTGCTGAGCAGGAACTGCCTATTTTCGTACCCATCAATTTCTAAGAGTTCTATGGCACTAATAGATGTTGCCATGCTTCCGTTAGAAGCATTTTTATTTAAACATGCTTTAGGACATGTCAGCAACTCACGTTAGTATAGCTTAGGTGCACGTGTAAAACGGACAATTGATTTTAAAATGATCAGTCGGACGCTTGTTTCTTAGTGTACAGAAGTTTCTGTGTGTCTTGTAAACAATATTTATGTAGTTTCGGAGTGATATTAGGTAAAAATGAGTGATGAAAAAGTGTATTTAGGCAAAAAAGCTACGAAAACATCGTATCCAACGCGGCGTCGGAGCAGTGGAACGTAAGGATATGAGGCTGAAGGTAATTCGGAAGGAGTGAGTGCTTCTGCCAAGAAATTGAACATGGCTAATGAAGATTTCGACAATGGAATTTTAAATTTTGTGACCGTTTTCTCTGTGATTTCTTAGCATATGAAGTGTAAAACATGCGATTCCGATATTCATTTTCATGAAAGAACTCCTCGAGGTTTAGGATTCAAGATAGTAATGGTTGATGTTGAGGTAAAATTGTAAGGCTTGCGAGTACTGGAAGAGTAAGTTTGGGACATGTGAGTACAATGAATGAATTGAAACCCACGCCGATCAATGTCAAGCGAATCACGAAGGCTCATCTGGAAAAATGGAAGTGGACGTGGTAATTGAGCTGTTCAAGCGCTCTGAAAGTTTGCATGGATTGAAATCAGTGTGCTCAGATCTGATACCGACGCAGTCACAACTACAGAAGCACCTCCTGTTCGTGAGAAGCGAGTAGGGAAAGGCGTCGGCGCGCGCTGCCCTTCTTTCTTCCTCGTCGCTCTTGCACGCGAGAACGACTCGTCCCACTTCTCCTAATTCTCCTCGTTTCGTCCATGCAGGCTATTTTTAGATTTCACGCGTTCGGTTATCGAGTCGAAATTAAGAATTGTATTTCTCTCGACCCCCTGCAAAAGAAGCGCGAAGCAGACGACAATTTCAAATTTACGAAATATGTTATTTAAGAAATAACACTTTTTTTCCGATATTTTGGAAAAAATCTGCCTAAAATAAACATTTAAAAGATCGTATAAAATTTTATAAGCATTCGAACAATTCAAAAATAAACTTTCAGTAAAATTTGATGCCAATAAATGTTCAAAATTTTAATCAATATATATTTTTCTATTTAAATTTCCATACTTTTAATCAATTTTGTAGATTTAAAAAATTTTCAGTAAGAGCGACAAATTCTATTAAGAAAAGATAAACATAAAATTCAAGTTTAAAATTTACATTCTCAGTTTTATGTTAGAAATATTTTCATCTTACATTTTTGTAGCCTAAGCTCAGACATTTCATTCAAACAATGAAATGCTCTACAAAAAGGAAAAATTTTCTAATAGAAGTGAATAAGTTAAAAAGCTGAAATATGTGTTTATTGATATCTTCATATAAACATGTAAATATTACAAATATCACCGATATCAAATTTTACATGAAAATTTTTGTTCGAAGTGTGGGAATCTTGTTACAATTTGACAAGATCTAGTGGACAAGTTCAATCTTTTTGATGGAATATTTGGTAATTTTTAATTTGTCTGTTCTTCTGAAATCGGGGGAAGATTTGAGCAGTAAACAAAAAATTTTCCAATTGAATTCAAGGTCAATAAATGCTTAAAGATTTATATCATGATTTTAATTACAAAATTTTGACGCTTTGTAAATAAACTACTTGATTCAGAAAGTAATTTAGCTGTGTAGAGCATTTTTATATTTTGAATTCAAAATCTGTGTTTAGGCCACAAAAAAGTAAGATAAAATTCTTTCACCATAAAACTAAGAATGTAGATTTTAAATTTATTATGTCATATGTTTATCTCTTCTTAATGGAAAATACTTTGCACATAATTCTCTGCTTCGATATTTTTTAAATGTACGCGAATATTTAAGAAATTCATAAGTATTTCACCTTTTTATGAAAATTAAAAATTTCCAAATAACACTTTGTTTGACAAAGCTAAAAATTTGTCAATAATTGATCTATTGTATTGTAAGTTTAAACATAGGACGACTTAAAATTTCACAATGACATTATTTTTCAAGTACTTAAACCTTTCTTTAATTTCGAGAATTCTTCCCGAGGTTTATTTCAGGTGAGTGACTTTTTCTTTTTTTAATGAAAACATTTGTAATTCTAAATATTCAATGTTTGAAATTGAAATATTAACTAAAAGATTTTCAAGCTCTGGGAATCAACTGCTTTAATAACACAATTTTTCTTCTCTGTAAAGCATCTCAATTTTCAAATTAAAAGTCTCCACAAAGGTAAATAAAACTTAAGATGAAAATAATTTTATTAAAAAATTTTAAATACAGATTTCAAACTTAAAACCAATTTGCCTAAAATAAACGTCTCAAAGATCTTGTAGAAATAAAGGGAGATTTGAATACTTCAAAAATAAATTTTCAGTAATATGTTGAACTTAAGAAATTTTCAAAGCTTAAATCAGGATATCAGTAATATCGTAATTTTTGAAGTTTATATCAATTAACAAAGTAATAAAAATTGTGCGTATCTAAAAAACTGACATTGACAACTGCGCATCGTACCAGTGAAAATGTCACAAGACTTTCAAGCGCAGTCCAAGAATTTTTCTTTGACTTGTATAGCAGGCATTCATTTCTTTCTAATCAAATTATTCTATCCAAACTTTAAAAAAATCTGAAACACTTTAGAAAAAGTATTTGCCTTTCTATAATTTTTCAAAAACTATACAATAAAATTTGAAAGAATTTCGTTCTTTGACTGTGCTTGAATTAATCTAGGAGATTCTTTTTTTTTATGAAGTTCTAAGCTTTTTCCTAAAAAGTATATAGGATCTTCGGAAAAATTTTCCTGTCCAACAGTCGAGGACTGTCAAGTAAATTCCCCAGTACTTATTTTTTCCGTGTACCTGGTTTAAATGCAATTTTATAATTGTACTCTTGCAATTTTACTATCCAGCGAGCTAAGCGCGAACCCATTGTAGGATCTTCAGGGTTGCCACAAGTCAGGGAAGTCAGGGAAGTCAGGGAAAAGTCAGGGAAATCGTAGTGGTCTGGAAAAGTCAGGGAAAAGTCAGGGAATTTAAGGTTTAGTCAGGGAATCGCTGTGGCCAGATCGTGCGTTACTGCGTTTCACTGTGCCGCGGTCAGTTCTTCCAACTCTTCTTCCTTCTTGCTCGGTTAACTCGCCGCAGCAGACACAGGCTAGCAAAAGTGTTCTCAGATCGTGGAACTGACTGAAATATGTAACATTTTTTATGAAATGTCGTTTTCGAATCCCAAATGCGAATAAAAGGTGTCATTGTTTAAAAAAAAATCATGCCTAAATTTGGATACGAAATTACATCATGAGATTTCTCTGCTATAAAGTAAAGTTGAAGACTGTTTCCTTTGAATAAAATGCTTCGAAACAAATTTTGTTTAAATAATAGTTTTGTCAGATAAATATTACGGAAATGCCTGTTAAAATCAACATTTTGAAGATAATTGCTTATTTTATTAATTTTACTGGCATTTTGGTAATGATTATCAGCAAATGTATTATACTTTCCAAAAAGCGGTGAATTGTATTAAAATATCTACTAAATTTGCAAAAATTTTGTGCTATAACTATTTAAAATTGTTGACTCAGTAAAATTATGTATGTTTTTCCTGACGCCACGCAAAAAAAAGCGCCAAAAGACACGCCAATTCATTATTTATGGAATATTTAATTTAAATTTAAATTATTTAATAATAACTTAAATTATTTTGATTTCATATATTTTGAAAAATATTTGCCCAAAAAAAATACCTGAAAAATTTTGTTAACTTTTTAGAATGATTTAGACACTTGAAATATGATTTTGCATTAACATTTGAAAGTCAAGAAAATGTTAATAATTAAAAAAATATATATCGATTTAAACTTTGTGTATCTTTTAAATCTATTATTGTAATTTAAAAATTATGCACAAAAATTGTGTTTTACAATAAATATGAGGTTCAAGTTTAAAATAAATATTGTGTTTTTGTTGTATATGCAGAGACTCTTAATTTGAAAATTCAAAAACTCTATAGAATGGAAAAAAACTAGCTTTTTAGGAAATGTATTGAAGTATTTAAGAGCTAGGTATTTTCTGCTCAAAATTTGCCCCGAAATGATAAAGACGATAAAAACGGACGTAGATAGACTACTGCGGTTTCGAAATTAAAAAAACTTAAATTTAAAAAAAAATACGTATCAGAAAATTTCGTTTCTTTGTCAAAACCAAAAGTAGTCTATCTATGACGATCAGTTTTCTCTATCTTCTTTACCATTTCCAAAAAATTTTGGAAACAAAAGTTGATGCATGTGCATGTATACATATTTTCTGTACGTTTCCCTTAGCATGCAGTGAAATCTATCAGATACGAAAAAAATCAAGTTTGGTAGCTTTCACTGGAAGTTAAGTGGACTTGTACAAAAAAACTGTTCATTGCACCAGATTTCTGGTAATATATCTACTCAAAATTCAATTTGTAAAAATAAGTACTGAACTTTCTGTAAATTTTACTAGAATTTTTTTCTGCGTGTTCAACTTATAAATTCGCTAAGGAATGCCTGTTAAACTAATAAAATAAGAAATTTTCTTCACAATGTTAATTTTAACAGGGATTTCCGTAATGTTTATCGATAAAACTATCATTCAAAAAAGTGCGTTAAATAATTAATAATTTTGCTTCATACCAAAGAAATTTCAGTTTTATTTTGTATGCATATTTAAATATAGTGTATATGTATATATTTATTAAATATTTTAACCCTTTATTTAAAGAATTTGAAAATCTTTCTGTGGAAAAAATGACGCTTTCGACTGCGCTGGGATTCGAGCCCAGGTCTTTCGATTGCCGGTCGACTGCTCTAACCACTGAGCTACACAGGCGTCCGACATCTCTTTCTCCACAGGAAGATCTCCTTATATCGCCTAGTGGCTCAGCCTTGCGGCTGTAAATGATTCCAAATTAATTAGTTGAGTTTGAAATTTTTGTCACTGCCTACATTATCGGAGGATCACTAGTCGCGTATCAGATAGGATACGTTGTCGACAGGTGTCCTCGTAGACAATTTCACACTCTTATATCGCAAATAATGCAAATAAATTTAATATTTAAAGAATTTGAAAATCTTTCTGTGGAAAAAATTTCAAACTCAACTAATTAATTTTAACCCTTTATTTACACTAATATATTGAAAAAATATAATAAAATATATATTAAAAAATTTGTTTCGAAGCACTTTATTTGAACGAAATATTCTTCAACTTTCCTTCACAGCAGAGAAATCTTATGATGTAATTTCGTATCCAAATTTAGGCATGATTTCTTTTCAAACAATGAAACCTCTTATTCGCACTTGGGATTCGAAAACGACATTTCATAAAAAATGTTACATATTTCAAAAACTTTAAAGAATATTTTATTGGAATTTAATGTTTTTTCATGTTGCTTTCTATCAAAAAAATCTTATTGTCTAATTTTGTGTGTAAATTTAAATACAATTTATGTTTCTTATATTTATAACATTTTAATATAAAGTATTTTAGGCATAATTTTTCATTTTAAATAGTTTATTTACAATACTAAAAAATATATAAATCTATATTTTGTTTTGAAGCTTTTAACATTTATTGAACTATACATTTTACTGAACATTTTTTTTCTCAAGTGTTTAAATCATCCTAAAATTCGAAAAAAATCTTTTAGATATTCATTTTAGGTGAAGGTTTTTTAAAACATCAAAAAAAGGAGGGTAATTTCTTAAATTATATATTTAGTCATTTTAAATATGTCTTCTGCTTCGCGCCACGTTTGAACGAAGTTTGATTGTGTGCAGATCCACACGGGTCAGTGGTGGAGGCCGAAAACATCCACGTTCTGCGTATACTCGCGTGGTTTCACATTCTTACGGCTAAACGACAGTAAGTGCTCCTCTTGCTAGGCAAACATGGTTCGGCCTTTGCTTCTGGACTAGTGATGTGCCGATACCACCATTTTTTGGTCACTGGTAATTTCTTACCGTAATTCGGTAAATAGTCAGTAAAACTGGTAATTTGTTATTTACTCTGTTATTGGTGAAAATTTTTGAAAGATGACGTGCTGGAATACTTTTTTTCAAAAGAAAAGTAGCTATAATAAGAATAAATGTCTGTAAAGTAATTTGGAAGTAAGAACAACGAAACTTTATTACTCTATTCTGTCAAATTGATTTTGCAGAACAAGCATGTATAAACTAATTATGAAATGAGAACTTTAAAAAAAAAATAATATTACATAAACTTTTATTGTAACTTATATAGGACATTCCTTTGCAAATCGTACGGATTTCAAAAAAAGAAGATTGTTCACATTTTTAAAAGTCTTAAATTTTATTCTGTGGCATCTTTTTATTAATTTAATCGACACATATATCAGGATTTTCGAAAAAAAAATTTTTTTGAGAGATATATTAATTTAAACTTTTGATAAAATTGGACAAAATGCTAAAGTCTCTTGTGCTTAAAATTCATTATCTCCGGTTGAAATAATTAAATCGATTTCGGGTTTGTTTCATTTTTTAGCTTATTACGTTAGGTTTCAGATAAATATTTTTATAATTTTTATTTTGTTAATTAACTACAGATATTGGTAGTTTAATTGTTTAAGCATGTTTGCCCCCTCAGTGAAAAAATGTGGAAAAAGAAGTATCATATGCGCTATGTCACAATGTAACTAGCGCATATTTAATAAAAGTGGAGACTCAATTAGATCGGAAGATGTTAAATATTTTTTCACTGAGGGGTCAAACATGCGAAAATTGTTTAAACAATGAAACTACTAATATGTAAGATTGATCTCTTTAAGTTGACCCCGCTGTGATTGATATAACCAAAAAGTTATAAATTTCCTATGATGCCATTTTTTATGTTTAACGTTCGATGGCAACATGCAAGTTATGGCATACCAGTTCGTTTCCTTTTAAGTTTTGATAAAAAATAAATAAATAGAAATACGTTGTTTCTATCTTACCTTCTCTTATTTAACATCCTCTCTGTTGAAAAATAACAGGGAAAAACACGCAAATATTATATAATAGGAACATAGTTCCACCGAGATGAGTCCTCTTACAATAGATTTTGGTCAGAGAAATCAGCTTGAAAAGTCAGGGAAAAGTCAGGGAAATTAGGATACTGAAACTTGTGGCAACCCTGATCTTTTAATTGATCTAACCAAATTAAAAAATGATGTTTTGTTATTAAGGTAAATTTCTGTCCATAAACATACGGCCGAAAATGTTTTACTGCAAAAATTATCGCTGGAAGTTCCTTTCCCGTCGTATTATAATTTATTTCTGTTTGACTCAGTGTACGAGAGGCGAACCCAATTGTCAAGTCTTCCCCGATAGAGTTCTGACTAAGAATCAAGCCTAAAGTATGATCAGATGCGTCAGTGGTAATTATGAAAGATTTTGTAAAGTCTGGGTACTGTAAAATAGGCTTTGAGTAAAGAATATTTCGTAATTTTTCGAAAGCCTTATGTGCTGTTTCCGTCCATGTGAATGGCACATTTTTTCTTAAAAGTGAAGTCATGGGCTTCGCAGTAGACGCAAAATCGGGTATAAGCCAATGGTAATATCCGGCTAAATCCAGGAATTGTTTCACTTCTTTGCGATCTTTTGGACAAGGAAATTGACTAACAACCTCTATCTTTTTCGGATCGGGCATCACTCTTTCTTCAGAAATCACGTGTCCTAAATAGCCTATTTCTTTGCAAAGAAATCTAAATTTATTCGGTTGAAGCACGAGGCCCGCTATTTTCAAACGCCCTAAAAGATTCTCTAGTTTTTCGTTATGCTCTTTTAATGAATTTGTATAAATTTGAAAAGGACAGAAAATTCCGTGTATATCAAGATTTACCTCTCTCACAGTTTTCATCCCTTCCTGTACAATGCCAAATAAATAATATTTAAATTTAAAATTTATATATGTATCTGTTTCGACCTTCTCAGGTTTAATCAAATTTAGTTCCGCGCCTGCGTCTACTACAAATATTCCGCTATTATCTTTTATGTATTTGCTTTTTAATTTGACGTTAGGTGACAGCGATTTTCTTTCATTCTTGATACTTAAGGGGCACAACTAGTTTGAAATTTTGAGAATTTCGATTTTTTTTTTACATTTTTTAACAGCCCAGCAGGCGCTTTTCGAAGAAGAGGTCGGTGAATTGTATGGGCCTGGAATAGCAGATTAGCTCTAGGTATGATACTAGAAAATTTATAACAATGAAATCAATACTTTTATCTTTAAACGCGTTTTTCTCAAAACTACATTTTTCAAATTTGCTGCAGCTGTAACTCGATAAAAAATCATCCAATCGACTTGCCTCATTTTTTATCTTATTGTGTATTTGTTTTTCCATACAATGACCCTCCAGTTTTATGATTGGATGAAAAATGTAATTTTACCACGCCAAAAACCATCACATTTTTAAGCAAAATTTTTATTTTTTTTCAAAACTCCGCTATTTTGTTGCATTTTAATTTTTTTTTACATTCGAGGGTCATTGTTTAGGAAGTATATTCCAGTTTAATTAAATTTTTGGTTTTTTAAATTTCAGGCACTGTGAAGGCGACAATCACTGCAGCAGTAGCGGAACTTTTTATTTTTGAAGACTCAGGAGATAGTGGATAACTTGCTGAAAATCGAATATTTTCATTTGAAAACATTACTGTTTATTCATTACTTATGCACAAATATATCTGACAAATTTTAAAACATTCGATGCAACACTTTTTTGGAAAAAAATTCACAAAAATCATCTGTTTTTTAGGCGGCCAAACTAGTTGTGCCTCTTAAGACAACCGGTCGGACGGGTGCTTCGTCTGGAAAAAGTCCGCCGTAGCACCACTCCGACAAACTTACTTCTCGTTATAATTTTTCTGTTTATCTTGATGACCATGTGCAATTTTATTGACACCTTTATTACAATCATCGTAATTATGTCCCGGAATTTTGCAATAGCTACAGGTTATTTTTATTCTTGAAGAGATTTTGGTCTGTTACCCTAACTCGCCAAATTAAATCTCTTTTTAAATCGATTATAAAATTATCGTTAGCAGTGTTCAGTAAAGGTTTCTTTTATGTGCTTTAGTAAATCTTCCATATTATTCAAGTCACGATCTTGCAGAGAATTAAAAGCGTTTCCTACTACTCTAGGTCTTACCATTTAAAATAAATACCGACGATCCTTGTCTACAATCGAATCGCGTGCAAATCGACCAACGGGCATGTTTTCACCATCGAAACTTTTAGGGATAAATTCTAAGGAAGCCCTAAAAGGTATTAGATTTTCTGGCTCTTGATCAGGAAGAGAAAACATTCCTGAGCCGCAATCGGCACAACTCGACGCATGAGCGGGAATAAGTTCTACAGGGGCTTCATAGGGAACCGTGAATTGGTTAAGTTACTCGCGTCGTAAACAACTACAGTTTCGCGCCTGAGACCTGGTCTATCTATTAAAATGTTTATATTCCGCTCTGAAATAATTTCCCCTGCTGTTTCTTCAAAATGATTTTGTTTAGTCGTAGAAGGTCGTCCTCTACGAGCACCTCGAACAATAGTATTTATTCTAATACTAACGTTACTGGATTTACTTTCACACTACCGCGACTTTGCTTACGCATTTTACAGCAAGTTTATTCTCAAATTATTCAAATATTTATCCAGAAAAACCGTGGATATCTCAATTTAAGTTACTACAAATCTTATATGTTAAAATACGTATATATATATATATATATATATATATATCTTTTTTCTTAGAAATGGGCTTGCAACATGAATATTGGCAAAATCGACTTACTTGGCGAGGTTCTGGAAGAATGACTGATCTCTAAAAAATGAGATAATAAAATAAAAATAAAAGTTATTCATTCATAACACCAGTTTTGCACACGCGTATCAGTCTTTTCGGGCTTCTTGAATAGTTGATTGGTTCTAAGCCTAGGGAGTTTGCTGGGAGGATTCTCTGCTCTTGCTGTTGTTCATCCTTGCCTAATGTTCCTTAAAGCCTGCAGTGATATAGGAGGAATGGTTACGTGGACCCTTGAAATCACTGACTGCGATTCTCGGCACCTCTAAACTGTATCCTTAGCCTCTTGTTTTAAAATAACCACGCCAAGAAAACCTTTGAGGAAGAAATCGCGGCCATGTAAATTGTCCTCTTCCTTTGCCTTCCTATCTTCTTTCTTCTTGAGAACCTTCGTTTCTAACACTATTTAATTCACGCTATACTGAAAAGGCGGTACTCGAAAGATAGTACATCGGCAGCTGCTTCCTGGTTCACGATGAACAGAGTATCTTGGTTGTTAAAAAGAACACTCACACACTAGTAAAATCTTATTTGCTTTTTGTAGATTCAGTAAGTTTCGACTCATACCTAAATCTAAAACATATTGTTAAAGTAAACATGTGAAAGTTAAGAAGAAATCAATATTTATACATATGGACTAAATTTATAAAATACATTTAAACAAGTAAGTTATGTATTCAGAACGAGATCACCATTCTCATGGATTTTTAGTTTGTCGACTTGCCAATATCGCCAGCCAATTCTCTCTCTATATTATTCTAATTTCTATGAATCAGTTAATCCGCGTTTAAATTAAACCGCGCGTTTCCGAGGTAATCATGTGTGCTCTAGTGTGTAAAACGAACAGCAGAAGGATTCTGCGCTCGTTACAACAACACGGAGGCTATAGATTAAAAAAAAGAGATTTAGAAACTCGAACATAAAATCATTCACACTGCAAATACTTTGGCATGCTAACAGTCTAACCATGTAAAACCCTACTTACCAATCAGGGAGATGGTACTTTTCAGCCAGTTGGTGGAGGCATCCAAGGTAACAGTACAAGTTTATCACTGACTAGAACAAACTTCTAATGTGTTACCTGGGATGTGCATTTAATAAACTAGAAATGACTGAAAGTAATAAAAATGTTCAGTTTATGATAAAATACAGAAACAACTTCTCACACAGCTTAAGTTAAGTTAATTAAGTTAAGGAGGTTTGGGTACTACACAAAAATACAAAGAATGTTATGAAATTAAAAAATATAATAGTTAAGAGGGCCAGAAATATTACTGATTTTCAAAATATATTTCCTATTGATAATTTTTTCGATAAATCATTGAAAATTGCGCTTATTAGCATTGCGTCTTATGAGAGACACATATTGTGACTTGAATATATTGAAAATATCCTTTATTCAAGGATAGTTTTGCGTTTATATAAATTTACCTTACCGACTATTTGGAAAAGTTATAAATAATTTACTACAAAATATGATTGGATAAAAAATGATTGTCAAGACGATGTCTCAGTGATGAAGATATTATAATTTAATTGTGCTTTATTTTATTTAGTTATTATTTTATTTTTAGTGATAATAATGAAAGACAATGTATATTTGAACATGTTTCATACAGAAATTATGCACAAAATCGCTATTACAATGGCACAAGAAAAACGTCTATTATAAAGAAAAAACTTGTTTCAATAATGTAATGTTTTATGGTAGAATTTATTTTAACATTTTATGCACAAAAACTACTAATCTAGTTAGTTATAATGTATAAGGTGAACAGCATTTTCAAAATACATTTCAGTCAACTTAAAGTATTATTCATATATATATATATCTTTTAACTTACTTTGAGTACAATCATACCTTTGGAAGACTAACGCATTCACAGAGAGACATATTAATCATGGTACAGCAATCAAATAATTTATAATACTGTTTGCATGTTGATTGATTGGCTTATCAAGTATTCTTTCAGTTTTAATAGTAGTTGCTTTTCCATCAATTTTTCCTTCTAATAAAGATTTTGTTTCTTCTTAACCTTTGGTTTTGAATGTCTGTACAATAGTATTGTAACATATTCCGAAACTAGTTAATCTATTTTTTGTACCATCACTTACCAGGGGTGTAGTTGAAGTTTGCCGGTTCTTTCAATAAAGAAAAAATTAATTCTCAAGGGAATCTCAAAAATTTTTCATTCAAAGTATTGACCATTGGATTCTACACCTTTTGCCCATCTTTCAGGCAAATCATGGATATCATTCCAAAAAAACTTTTTCTCTTGCAAGGCAAACCATTCGACGAGCCATTTTTCGACTTCTTCAAAATTGGCGAAGCGCTGCTCTGCGAGTGAGTGTCCCATCGATGCGAAAAGGTGATAGACGGACGGGGCGAGGTCTGGAGCGTACGGCGGGTGCGATAATATTTCCCAATTCAATGCTTTTAATGTATTCTTCACCACTTTAGCGGTATGAGACGGTGCGTTGTCATGTTGTAGGATAACTTTGCCATGTCTTCGGTTTTCCATACTTTTGGATTTTTCCCATGGATTTTAAACGTTGGCAAATTGCTCCTCGGGTCACACTTAGTGTTTGTGCCAATTGTTGTTGCGATTGGGTTGGGTCTTCATCCAATAACGCCTGCAATTCCTCGTCTTCGAACTTTTTCGCTGCACCAGGATGTTCATTGTCTGTTAAATCGAAATCTCCACTTTTAACTTGACGAAACCATGTCTCACATGTTCTAATCACTGGAGCATTTTCACCATAAGTTTCTACCAGCAATCGATGAGCTTCAACTGCTTTTTTCTTTTGATGAAATAAGAAAAGCAACGAATGCCGCAAATGCGATTTACTTGGAACGAAACTCGACATATTCACTGATGTAAACAACTATGATGCTATTATTTTGGCAGAATGTAATTGTGTATTTTTGAAGGTTATTGTCCATAGAAAAATATGACATAGATGCCAAATCATAGAAATGTATACGTATACCCCTGGTATAATGGACTTATTCATTGGTTTGGAAGAAGATAACATTTTATTGCGTTTTCATTCTTCAGAAAATTTGCTAAAACATTTGCAATGGATTTTTTAGTTTTAATGATTTTCTTTATATCTAAATGAACCATGCAAAGTTTCCCTAGTAGTGATAAATCAAATTTTGTATCGTGTGCTCCATCACAAGAAAGAGCCACAGCAGCTCAGAAGCAAGTAGTGTTAGTTTATATCCATGCTCTCTATTTGTAAATTGTTGGAATTGTGCTAATGAATCAGAAAATCCTTCAATATGGTTCTGATATTCTTCTAGAAGAGATAACCCTTGATTTGCAAATACAAAACGAGCTGAATGGAAAGTACAATTATGAGCAACAAGAACGAACTTTTTTAAAGACTTTTTAAATACTCAAGTATTTTTTCAGAAACTATTCGTTGAGAAAGAGTAGGAACTTCTCTACCATGCTAATACAGTTTTTTATGAACTTTAGTCAATCCATGTACTTTTGTTGCTCTAGGATTTATTGGGCGAATCGGTGTAATAAATGAATGAAAGATATATTTTTCACACTTCATCGAGATTTGTAAAATGCCACCTGTCATCTCAAATCCTCCTGTTTCCAGATAAAAAAATACAATTAAAAGATCATGAGTCTCATAAGTTAAAACATCACCTGTTATAAGTTCGATGCAACTGACAATATAAGAATTGGCTCTAGATTTCCTAGCAGTTCCATATTACTTTTATACATGTCTCCTTCACCATTTTCTTTCCTATTTCATAACTGAGATTTTTCTGCTTTTAAATGTAATCTAAGTTTTTCTCTGTTCTGGTAAAATAGAATTTTCTCTTTTTATTAGTGACATTTTATCTTATTGCTGTATACGTTTTGACAAATTAGTAGTCCACGGTATGGTGACTTTCTCCATACTACGTCGCAGGTAATCTTCTCGGAAATTTTTTTATGCAACAGTTGCAGCAAACCTAAAATCTGAAAATTCTGAAGTACTATATGAAATATTTTTTGGAGCTTTACTACACATAGAATTACTGAGACTCTCACTTGGCTGACTGCTAGCTGCACTAGCAAATTTTTCAGCATTTGCGTTTAGTTGACTAAAGGTATTTTTCAAAACGTCAAATAAAATTTCATTTTTCAGTCGGATACTTAGTGCATTTTTCTTATCTCCATTTTTACACCAGGCGTCACATTTTTCATGCTTATCAAATAAATGGTTAGGTATATTTTCTATCGCGTTTTTAATTCTAGGAATGTCCCCTTTATTTTGGTGAACTGCATATGAAAAACATCGCTGTATATATTTGATGATGTCGTTGGATAGTTCTTTATCTATATCTACCGTTTTCTTTTTGTGTATTTCGTGTAGAATATTGCCTACACTTTTCGTTGAGTGATTCATATCAGCTTGTTTTAGAATAGTATATGTAATTATAGCTTGAATTGATGATATACAGCAACTGTCATTGTCGCCAATAAAGACTCCTACTTAAACATTAGCATCTTTTAGAATATAACTTTTTGAAACAAGTTCCAGTGCTCCATACGCCTCCATGGCATTAGTACTGTCATTAAAATTAAGCCTACAATCATGCTCTGGTTTTTCCAGTACGTGCTTGAACATCACAGATCTTACATATTCTATTTCTTGTACAGTAATCAAGAACTTTTCCAGTCTTCAGACCAATAAGTGCACAATATTCATTCTAACTATCGTACGTGTATCCATTCCCTCGTTGACTTCATCCCATATTGTATGAAGCAAAAATTCTCAGAATAGGTATATCACCGCTCGATAAATCTGCATTCACTATTAGATATCCTTCCTGTAAGTCTTCAGGTTTACAAAGGGACACAAGATTTTGTTACTAATGAAATTACACAAGTATTTGTATTACAATTTTTATTGCAATTTCAGAATTCATCAATACAACCTAGGAAAAACGTGTAAAAATATATCAATAATTCTAAATAATATTCTACGATTTAGATTGTATAAAAAATGCTATAATCGGGATTATAAAGAATATTGTGCATAGTTCATCATAAATAGTAATTTCTTATACAATTACATTATAACATAAATAAAAAAATAACTTGTATAATTGCAATTTTAAAAAAATAAGATGATGGAACGAGAAGATACTATATTTCGTTTCGCGATAAGGCTCTCTATGTTTAAGGGTAGATGTAGCTTAAGTTTTAGTAAGGATCTGATAAGTTAGCTTTGCTGTGCATTGTAGAGTTTGCATTGCCAAATAACATGGTTCAGATTCTCATTTTCGTAATTATATTTACATATAGGATTATTAATAAGATTTACTCGGAAAAGAGATTCAATGAGGTTATTAATCGTTATCTCAGTATTACGAGGAAGAGTTTTATTTTTATTAAAATGTATCAAAATAGTTTTGCTCGGTTCAAATTCTAGACCAAGAAAGAAAAGGTTTTACGCCATGATGGAAATAGCTTTAATTAGTAAAGTTTACCTATTGCAAGTGATCTAATTTTTATGTACATGGCGAAGTCGTCCGCAAATTGTGAAATACAAACGCTTTTAGGAGCTTTATCTGTGATCGAGGATACATAAAGAATGTAAAGCAGTGGGCTCAAAAGAGCAACCTGAGCGACTTCTTTGTGCATGGCATGGTTCTAAAATTGGTAGTGGAGCTTTCTGTTAAAAACTTGTCTATCATGAGTTATAAACTTTATGAATTTTAATACGTGGATAGAGCAACCAATTGAGACGAATTTAGGCAGTAAGATATCAATGTTTACAAGGTCAAATGCGCCTTTAACATTCAAGAATGCAGCAAGGACTTCTTTTCTTTCATTAAAGGCCTCGTCTACTTTCAACGTTAGATTTACAGTATTATCGTTGCAAGTCCTTCCATTGCGAAAACCTGATTGGTTATCTGGTAATAAGCCATTAAGTTTGGCCCACCATTATAGTCTGTTCTTTAATAGAGTTTCGAAAAGCTTACACAAGCACGGAGTCAGAGCAATGGGCCTGACATTTTTGCCGTCAGATTTATTTATGAACATCGCGAAGAATTTTTTCCAGCTCTGAGGGTAGTTTTTAGTTTGGTACAAATTGTTTAAAATATCTAATAACAAAAGTTTCTATTGGGCTGGTAACTTTTTAATTATTTGAAAACTGATTCCGTCCATACAGGGAGACGATTCCATATTTTTATCATCTAAAGCGATATTAAATTCAACAAAATCGAAGTGTGAATCGAATAATGTATTATCTTTACCCTGAGAAAACCACTCAGGGTCTGTTTGTGCCCAAGGTGGACTTAATTTATCTAATGCAGTTTCATTTTTGTTTTGGGTCTGTAGGTTTTTACTACTGTTTTGTGGTTTTATTTTAACCCAATTGTGTTTAAAGATTTTACATTTAAACTACCGGTCAAAATTGTGCGACCACCTACAAAAATTGTATTAAAAACATGCTCGTCTTTGAAAGCGGCTATCACCGTGAAAAATTAAGTTAGAAATATTTTCAAAAAGGTGTTTAAAAGATTATAAAATTTTGCATCAAATAAGCTCTATTTGAAGTATTTTTATTGAATAGAAGCCGAGGTAGCGTGTGAGAAAGGCCGACGTAATTTCCGATTTTGACAAATTTTCACTTTTAAACTTCAGCTCCCTGCATACTTTAGGGAAATTATAGGAAAAATTTGAAACTTTGCTAAAATAACGCCTAAAGCCTCAGCTATAAATTGAGCCCCAAAACATTTTAAAACAATTAAAATCTATTTGAGTGACAAAAGATTAAAAAAAGAATAAATATTCTCCGAATAGTGGTGCCCCGGTTGGCGCCTACCGCCTATTGTGCCCTGACAGTGTCTCGTGAGTCGAGCGACCGGCTGAAACGCTACTTCAAAAATTTTTCGAGCATCGCTCAACAAATAAAGTCATTTCTCGGAAACTAATGAATTTTTTAAAATGTTTTTGGGCTCAATTTATAGCTGAGGCTTTAGGCGTTATTTTAGCAAAGTTTCAAATTTTTCCTATAATTTCCCTAAAGTATGCAGGGAGCTGAAGTTTAAAAGTGAAAATTTGTCAAAATCGGAAATTACGTCTGCCTTTCTCACACGCTACCTCGGCTTCTATTCAATGAAAATACTTCAAATGGAGCTTATTTGATGCAAAATTTTATAATCTTTTAAACACCTTTGTGTTAAAACACAAAACACATTCCAAATCCTAAAAATATTTAGCGGTAGCATGGGCTATTAGAAAATTCAGACCATACCTCGAAGGTTATAGTTTTAAAGTAACAGATCACATGGCACTCAAATGATTACATAATTTAAAAAACCCTACAGGACAATTAGCTTGGTGGGCGTTGGAACTATTTGAATTCGACTATGAAGTAATCTACAGAAAGGGAAGTTTGAACCTAGTCCGAGACGCTCTTTCAAGATCTAATGAAACAACAAAATCAACAACATTTGCGTTAGCATGTAGGGCAGAAAAATCAAAAGCGGAAATAAATGACGAAACAAATGATTGGTACTCGAAAAAAATGAGAAAAGTCAGGAAAAGACCGGAAGATCATTAAAATTGGAGAATATAGGGATTTTCAACTGTATTTGTTTAGAACAGACCTACTCAAATCTCCCCTTTTGCCAGATATCAACCCATGGAAATTGGTTGTGCTTAAAAAATTAAGACCACAGGTTCTAAAAGAAAACCATGAAGAATTGCAATCAGGACATTTAGGATCCGAAAAACACACGCCAGAATATCTGAATGCTACTACTGGCCAGGGTTGTATTCAGAGGCAATCAACTACGTGAAAATCTGCAAAATCTGTCAAAGGACCAAACCTAGCAACCAGACAAAAATAAGACTAATGAGGAAAAGACTCATCGAAGAGCCCTGGACCATGGTGGCAGCTGACATCATAGGGCCGCTTCTGTTGAGTAAAAAGAAAAAAAATCAATATAAAGGGTTTTCCAATAGGGACATAACAATTTTATCTATGAATAAAACACAGAAATATTTGAGATATTGAGTTCAAATTTATTGTGGGTGTAGTGCAAGCATTACATTTTAGGAATGAAATTCGATATCGGTCATATGACCAGCACGAGCCCGTTTACAGCAGACGATTCTTTGAACCCGTTTTTCCACCACACTGGCACACATTTCGAACGGAACGTTGGCAATCCCGCGTTGGATGTTGTCTTTGAGGTCGTCTAAAGTTGCTGGCTTGTTGGCATAGGTCAGTGACTTGATATGGCCCCATAAAAAGAAATCCAATGGCGTTAGATCGCACAAACGAGGCGGCCATTCGACCGGACCATTTCTCGAGATAACACGTTCACCGAATTTGCCTTTCAATAAATCGATTATGACGCGTGCTGTGTGGCTAGTGGCACCGTCTTGTTGAAACCACATAGCACGATAGCGCTCTCCATTGACGGTAAAATGACGGTCGTTTTCATCCACGAAAAAATACGGCCCAATCACACCTCCGGAATGAAAACCGCACCAAAAAGTCACTTTTTGCGGATGCAACGGTGTCTCAAGAAGCACATTTGGGTTTGTTGCTGACCAATAACGCATATTTTGCTTATTAACAAAGCCATTGAGCCAAAAATGAACTTCATTGCTGAAGATGATTTTTCGATTAAGTTCTTTATTTTCTTCAAGCTTTGCCAGAGCCCAATTGGAGAAGTTTCGGCGTTTCAAATGATCAAGTGGCTTTATTTCTTGAGTCAATTTAATCTTGAAAGCATGTAGGCCAAGATCTTTTCGCATAATACGCCACAGTGTCGTTTGAGCGATGCCCAATTCTTGAGAACGACGTGGAATCGACTGATTAGGCTCATTTTGAATCGATACACTTACGGCTGCGATGATTATTTTTCGCTTCGAGCAATAAGACGTCTTTTTGGCATCGGAACGTCCAATAGTGTAAATTTGATCTCGAATTTATCCACTATAGCACGCACAGCCTGTCGGGTGGGACAATTATTACGGCCGAAAATTGGAGTAAGCGCTCTTAAAGTTGCAACCACCGACTCAGAATTTCGTTAGTAATTTAAGAATCAAACAAATAATTAAAGCATACCTAGGAAATGACCATGCAACATGGGATGATAATGTTAATGATCTCCAATTCGCAGTTAACACTAGTAAAAATGCAGCAACTCAGTATACTCCTGCATTTTGGAACATAGGCCGCAAATTAAAACCACTTCAATCTCTCAGGAGAAGCCGTTTGTCAAAAGTTCGCGTCACCAGTAAGTTTTGGTAGAAATTGACAGATGTAAAACGTCACTGTCGTATGGCTGGAAATCTGTCAACAACACAACCTTGAAATATTAGTGAATCTTTATCAGTATAATATATTCTTTTGTGTGCGAAAATGTAGAGTTTTGAGCCGAATAAGCGTCATTTGTGGGAACTTTTGATTTACTCCTTCAATCTGAAAAAATCTGCAGCTGGGGCGCATCGATTACCTGTAGAAACATATAGTGAGGCTGCCTTCAGTGAAGGCAGTTGTCGTGAATGGTTTGAAAAGTTTAAGGACGGTGAATTTGACATAGAAGACAAAGAACGTATCGGAAGGCCGAAAGTGTACGAAGATGTGGAATTGGAAGCATTATTGGATCAAGATTCGTGCCAAACGCAAGAAGAACAATACGATGGACAATATTTCGAATAAAATATAAGGTTCCGTTCTTTCACAATAAATTCTCAACTTTTGATAAAAAACGACGAAAATTTATTTGTACACCTGATAGATGGACGGATAGGTTAAGAAAATTACAAATAATGAAGGAAGTAGCCCAAAGAATTTGGACGAAGCGAATACAAAACAGGCTACTCGTTATAATTTGCGCCGAAGATCCATAGAATTTAAGGTAGATAATAGGGTTTTAAAAACAGCATCCAATTTATCGAATAAAGCGGATAGTAAGGCAGGGAAACTTTACCATAAATACGAAGGCCCCTATATAATTAAAAGAAAAATCTCCCGCACAATTTACGAATTGAAAAAGCTTTAAGGTAAAAGCGTAGGGAAATGGAATATAAATGATTTTAAGTTATAAAATAAACGTAGTAATAGAGATATATAAGCAATGAATAGATGGTTTGACCATGACGGGACAACTTGATTCAACTCGCACTTTAAAATACAGTTAGACAGTTAAAATCTTGTTTATCCAACACAAGACTTACTCCAAATAAGCAAACAGACAAGAACAGAGCATATATTAATTTCAGCAGAATGGACCCAATGAAGAAATGCTGGTGGTGCCAAACCTCGGTGTTGGAAAACACTGTGACCGACCACGCCACGAACTGCTTGGCGCTCAAGTAAGTAGGCCGGCGTAAGTCGGGTGTCCCACAGAGGGTGATAACGTACCACCCTCACCGACACGTACGCCGCTTCATTAACAAGGATTGGGAAGGAATGGGTAGAGAAGAAGAGGACAGGAGGAGGGAAGGACAAAGAGAAAAATTATACTTTCAACCATCAAATTTCTATCCGTGTATTTAATAAAAATTAATTTTATTGGGTTATAATTTTTTTGTATCGTTTTCTGATCCAATCTTTTTTTTGAGTTTTAGAAATTAAAACTTAATTTTTTATCATTTGAGGGCATGTTATTGACGTGACTTTTTCCAATACCTTTCTTCCTTCCCATTCTTAAATTAATAGCTGAAATAGATTTTTCATTGCAGATAAACATAAAACTCAAAATTTACTTTAGAATCACAATTAAAACAATTTGAATGTCTTTTGTGCTCTTATTATTCATATTGTTACGAGGTCAGCGAATGGTTAGCGAACGGTTAGTGAACGGTCAACTAATTCGCTGACCATTAACTGGACTGGTTCCGCCTGGGCCTGTTGATCAGTGTTTATCTTTCTGCTTTTTCTACTAAATATAACGAACCCATGCAAAATTAATTCTCTCTACTTCATGTGGTGGTTGTCATCTACAATCCTTTCCTTACACTCAGAATAACAAACAACCTCAAGAGGTAACAAATTGTTAAAAAATATTTCTCCAACTGCGTGAAAGGTTAGTCCAAAAAACGTCTTTAATCTACGTTTGTGAGATGTGTGTGTGTGTGTGTGTTCGTTTATATTTATAAGGTTTGTGTATCCGTATTTATAAGTATTTATTAAAACAAGTAATTTAGTTAAAATACTTGAAATAGTTTTAATAGGTTCAAACAAGGTTGTTCAATACACCTTCACACCAAAGATATCATTATATAGGTACAATAACCTTTGTATTGCTCAATTATCTAAATCTCCCATTTTCACTTATAAATTTTATTTATCATATTAGGTATTGTTTGTTTGGTATTATGTTTCGAAAACAACAGAATCTATCTCCAGATTTTTATAAAAATGAATGGAAGTAAATTTTTAATATATTACAAAATTAAATCACAACACTCTAGATAAATTTTTGTCACCTTTGCTGACAATCCAGAATTATAACTTTTTTAAACAATAGGTACTTACAGTTCTGGACGTTTATTGAACGATGAAAAATATTCTTCATCAAAACTTGCATAGATGGAGAAAAACACTATAGGATCTGCTAGAGCGTTAAATACATAAATAAAGATATAAATTGTGTAAAAAATATAAAGGTTCATTAATCTTATTAGTCCTGTTATAGGTATTACTATGCTTGGTACAGGAAATGAATGAATGAATGGGGGATACGCAAATTTACTTCAGTTGTAGTATCGAATCATGAGGAATAAACTAGAATGTACACAAAGAACATAAGATTGAGCGTGAAGCGAGACGATTACATTGTGTACTCAAACTAGTGAACAAGTGAGCTGCGCGAAATTATAAAGTTCCTATCTTTTATGTAATGACAATATTTGGATAACAATATTAAACATAAATGTTAGTGTTGTAAACATTTTGTCTTACAATTGGTATATTTTGTTTTGCTTCCTATTGGTCGTTACATTTTAGTATTAAAATACTTTGTTGGATATCATAAAATAATTATATTTTTTCGTTAATTCGAATTTAATTAATTTCGAATTTTTCGTTATAAATTATTACATAGTTTTTTGTAATAGTATGAACATGACATCAGTATAAGGTTACATATGGTTTATTCTTCGTTACTATTTCTAAATGCGAGTATGATTAAGTGAATAATTTTTTTTCATGCGATACGTTTTTAACTCAGAATCCATTTATTGTTTTGCTTTTTCAATATCTTATACAGATCCGTAGATAATTAAAAAAATAAAACACGAAAAAAATGGTTTTACAAAGAACCTTATATTTAACTAAATATAATTTATTTTTTAATCAACTGCGTGCCATTCTCTTCTTTTTTTTTTGATGCAGAAAAAATTTCAAAAAATTTTATAGTTCCAGCTGTAACCGTTCGAAAGATACTTGGCAGAGAAGTTGTCTCTTTCTATAGAGTTGCCAGTTTGACGACTGACAAGTACTTGCTATGCTGTTATGAAATTGTTACTTGACAAAATAAATTACAAATCATATGAGTGGTCTATCTGTGGCGATTTTGAAGTCATAGGGATTCTACTCGGATTGCAACCTGGCTATACAAAAAATTATTGCTTTCCATACACCTGGGACAGCAGAGCACGAGACCAGCATTATAATGTTGAAGTTTGGCCCACCGAAAGACGTTAGAACCATGAAAAATGAACGTTGCTCAAAAACCACTGGTTGATCCTCAAAAAATCTTACTACCACCATTACATGCGAATCTCGGCGTCGTACAAAATTTTGTCATAGTGATGCATAAACTCGGAGAAAGTTTTCGTTTCTTGAAAAGAAAATTCCCTAAGCTTAGTGAAGCTAAAATCATGGACGGAGTTTTTCAAAGACCACAAATCCGACAACTGATGTTGGATTGTGATTTAGAAAAGAGCCTGACTAACTTTGAGAGACAAACTTGGTTGTCATTAAAAGCTGTTATAAACAATTTCTTGGGGAACTCGAAATCTAGAAACTACAAACACCTAATGAACACTACGTTGCAGAACTTCCATAAAATGAAAGTGAATATGTCACTAAAGATTCATATTCTTCTTTCTTACTTGGACTTCATCCCAGAAAATTTGGGAACAGTTAGTGATGAACACGGGGAAAGATTTCATCAAGACATTGCTGAAATCGAACAGAGGTACCAAGGTAAGTGGAGCGTGAACGTTTTAGCAGGCTACCGCTCGAGTCTCATGACTGATAAACCAAATGCTCATCATCGTCGAGCATGCAAAAGAAAAAGTTTGTAGTCAATAGTAGCAGCTTATAATCATTTTTCGACAGAAGATAACAACCAATAATAAAGGTATATTTTAAACTTTGTAAATACTGTAAACTCTGTGAATATTGTAAATAAATGTTCATTTTCTGGTTTTTAATTTTTATATGGTCTTATATGCGGCTTGGTGGATTATAAACTCATATTTCAGTATCTTGCATTTCATGTTGCGAGAAGTTTTGCGCGTTGTTGTTCTTCACTTTATTAATTTCTTAGGAATATTTATCCTATTTCCCTACTAAGATACCTTATATAGATCTACACTTTTGATAGGCTAATTCAAAGAAAGCCTTTTATTAATTTGCAGAAACAAGTACACCTTTAAATTCGCTAAGTTGATAGTATAACCATTCCCGTATTAAGTTATTTATATAGTATAATCCTTATTACTTTAAGATGACTTTTGTATTTTAGATGAGGTACATTTTTCGTTGAAAATAAGTTGTATCAATTCCCTGTTATTAGTTATTTAGATCATTGGCATATATCAATAGATGTAATTAAATAAAATCATTGAAAAAATTGAAAATATATCTGGAGAAGCACCTGGAATTTTCAGTGAATTTCTTCTCACAATTTGAATAGATTTCTTAAACCGAATTTTTATAATTATGTAATACAAATTCAAACTATAAAATAAAATTCATATCCGTTTCAGTGGAGAGCGGTGCCATCGTGTGCACCATTTGCAACATAACTAGCCACGCAGAGAATTTGATCGAAAATCGATTCATTTCGAAGTTGGTTCAAGAAGAATGCAATGTTGGTGCAGACGAAGAAAGAAAAGATAGTGAAGAAGAGAAGCAATGCACGAGTTGCAATGAGAATGCTAAAGCTACTAGCTATTGCATTGACTGTGAAGAGTTCATTTGTCAAAACTGCGTTATGGTAAATTTTACTCTTAAGCACTTGACTGGCAGCAGAATACAGCGTCCACTAACAGAAAATGATAAGATAAAACTTTTTTTCGATTTTCATGAAACTCGTTAGTATGAAGATTATTGGGTTGCTGAATACAAGTTCGCAGTCAATTCAAAATTTTAAAGCCATGTTGGTTCAACCATTTCGAATTTAGAAATTTGTACCGAAAATTCGGATTCAGTGGCCCCAAAAACCCCTTATCAGCGACTGTTATGAAAATTTAACAATTTGATCATTTTTTCAAAATGTTCAGTTGACCTTTTGTATTTTTCGTTTCTTAATTTAGAATTTTGACTGCCAATTCAGATTCAGTGGCCCCAAAAACCCCTCATCAGCGACTGTTATGAAAATTCAACAATTTGATCGTTTTTTCAAAATGTTCAGTTGACCTTTTGTATTTTTCGTTTCGTAATTTGGAATTTTGACTGCCAATTCAGATTCAGTGATCCGGAAAACCCATTAGTAGCAGCTTTTATAAAAATCCGCCATTTTGATAATTTTTTCAAAAGCTTCAGTGGCCATATTACGTCGGCCGTTCAGAAATCTAACCTTTTTACCACAAATTCGGATTCAGCGACCCAAAAATCCTGATTTTTATAAAGTTTTATGAAAATCGTACAGACCAGAAATAAATGAAACTAAATGCACACTATTGCGTCATTAACATTTTTGTTACACCATTTTTTTATACAGAAATGCGTCATTGCTAGTCAAGTGGTTAATTAAATTGGTTATTCATCATTTTTTACCACGAAGAAAAAGAAACATTTCTGCAGCATTCGAATTTTAGGCTCACCAAAGGCTAAAAATTACTAAAGATCATACCATTCAACCAAGAAGCTCAGCTGGTAATGATGATTGCACCAAGAATGGAGAGAAGAAAATTCAGGATTATTTATTTTGTTTCATTCACCCACATGAACAGTTGTCCTTGTTTTGCCAAACATGTGATCGACTTACTTGTAGAGATTGTCAACTAACTGATCATCGTGATCATAAATATAATTTCATTCACGAAATAGCTGCCACTACGCGGGCTTCGGTGTCGACATTACTAAAAGAAGTTAGGTAAGTTAAAATTTCTTATTAATTGATTTTACTTCAAAATTTCTTAACTGCACCTTCATAAAAGCAGCATTGTAATCGCAGAATAATATTAGGATTTTAGGCTCATATTTTTTCCTCGATATTATACAATTTTATTAAATAATAAAAAGGCAGAAAATAACAATAAATCAGTTTTTTAAATCAATTACCAGACATCACAAGATAGTTCTGTCATATTGTCATTCTACACGTCATTGGTTTATTTTTCAATGACCTTATTCTTTTCTGCATAAATATTTTAGGTCACTTATATACCATCTGGTTTTGTGAAAAGAATTCCGGATCAGAACCCGGGCAATCTTTTTGAAAAACGTGCGATAAATCAAATATTCGTGGATTGCTGCTCTCCTATGCATTTCAACGGAAAAAGAGTGGAGAGACGAAAAAAAGTAGAAAAAATTCTGAGAAATAAAAACAAAAAAAGAATCTTCTGGTACAGTCTTAGATTCGACTGTCGTAAAGACACAATTTTTGAGAAGGTTAGAGTAAACATACAAAATAGTTTTATAATATATATGTGGAACGTTCCACGTCAGCCGGAATACTCCCATAGCCAAAAATTGACGTTCTGATTGTATACTGTTTCCTACACGGAGAAAATAGTTGAAGTAATTTTATTCGACTCTGTCGGTTAAACATGGGACATTAGGACATTTCAACATCTTTTAAATTCTAGTGGAGTAAAATGAATTTGATAAATACTTAATTCACCCAACGTAAATGATAAAGAGCGTTACATAGGGAATGGTAAGGAGTTAAGTGAAACGTTGTTAACGACAGAAAATCAACATGCGTCAGTGGGCTAACATGAAATGTATAACACCGACGCTCGAGGAGCTTCAAACGATAGTTTGTTGCTATCACGCCTAGTTTGTACTGAAATTTCAGTGCTCTGTAATTCAGAACATATTTACTTTTTTTAATAAACAATAGGTCGATTTATTTGTTTTTTCATAAAGAATAATGATCTGCAACAAAATTTTAATTTAGATCATCCGTTTCTGAAAAATCTTGAAAAATACGTACCTTTCTTTTCCATTTCCGAAAACGGATGAGACTCCAACAATAATCAGCAAGACTAATGGTACTCCATTTACCCTGATATCTCGTCTCAATAGTTGCTATAACTTGGTAGAATTCTTCTCCGTCCTCGTCACTGACTGATCCCAACTTTACAGGAAAGAAATCTAAATGTGAATGTAGGGAATGTAATTTATCAATTTTTGATAAAAAATGGCGGAAACTTATTTGTACGAGAGCTGTTCAATACATGAAGAACACTTTTTATAACAAAAATTTCAATTTTTTTTAAAACATTGTCCTCTCTTAACTGTACACATTTATTATAACGGTACTCAAGCTTCTTTATGCCCTCTGAAAAGTAATTTTTATCAAACCCCTCAAAGTACTCATTTGTCGCAGCAATGATCTCTTCGTTCGATGAAAATCTTGTACCTCCAAGCTAAATTTTCATGTTAGGAAACAAAAAATAATCGAAAGGAGCCAAATCTGGGGAATAAGGTGGATGAGGAAGTATTTCGTAGCGTAAATCAAATAATTTGGCCGTTGCAATGACACTTGTGTGAGCTGGTGCATTGTCGTGGTGGAAAAGCACTTTTTTTCGTCAGATGGGGCTGCTTTTCCTTCAGTATGGCATCCAATCGATCTAATAATGAGGCATAATACTCTCCTATAATAATTTTTCCCTTCTGTAGATAATCGATTAATATTATACCATGTGAGTCCCAAAAAATTGTGGCCATGACCTTGCCGGCTCTTACCCATCTTGCAAACAGCTTCCTCATGGCCAAAGATTCATGTAAAATGTGCCATACGCGTCCCACTGAAATGTTTACAGTCTCACTAATCTCACGGACTTCAAATCAATGATCGTTGAGTACGATGTCGTGGATTTTATCGATAATTTCTTGAGAAGTCACCTCTTTTGGACGGCCAGGACGCTCGGAGTCATTTGTGCTAATACGGCCGCAACGAAATTCAGTGAACCACTTATAAACCATGCCATGTGATGGAGCAGACTCCTTATAATATTTTGCGAGCTTTTCTTCAGTTTCTTTGATTGATTTTCGTCGTAGGAAATAATGTTTAATAAGCACTCGAAACTCGCTTTTTCCATGATTTTGTTTTAACAATGAAAAACTAAATTCAAGTAGCTGTAAAAAATTTTCTAACTAACATACTGATTTGAAACTTTGTATGCGCACTGACATTAGATGGTATTCTCTTAGAGTAGTAACATATTTACGATAACGGCACCATCTTTCAAGAAATCACGAACTTATTGAACAGCCCTCGTACACCTGATACTTATTAAAATAAGTAATTAAGTTGAATCCAATCATATTTTAAATCATAAAAATATGATACATTCATAAATAATAAAATTAAACATAATATAAATATTTTTAATAATATAAATAGTCTGTCAAATGGTCCTTCTACAAGTAAAAAAAGAAAAACTGGACTTGGAGAGAGGTTTAGAGAAATTATGGAATTTCAAACAGATATTGGCCACAAATTTGCTAAACTTTCTATTTGTCAAAGATTGAAAGAAAAAGCAAAAATTATTAAAATGAAGAACTGCAACACGTCTGATATTAAGAGGCATCTTGAAATATCCCACAATAATATTTTCAAGCAGACTTATGGTGTTTCCCAAAATTTTAAGGCCATGGATCAACTAGTACAGTTGACTAAATAAAATCAGTTTACCAGCAATATTTTTCTAAGATAATAAATTTTTGCAGCTGAAACTTTAGGACATAATGAAGGACATATCAGCGGATGGCTGTAGACTTTAATTAGTTTTTAACAATTACAAAAGTGTTAGTGTCAGTGAACTCAGAATTATTATTTTTATTGGATTTTACTACTTAAAATCTGCAGCCACCCGCTAATATTTCCTTTATTATCTCTAAAAGTTTCAACTGTAACAATTCATTATTGTGGACAAATTTTGGGAGAAATTGATTTCATTGATTTAGTCAGCTGTACTGGTGGATCCATGGCATTAGTTATAAGAATTTTTCATTACTTTTTTGAAAGCTTTGAGACAAAAATCATAAACGAAAAAATTGTTTTTGAGTTATTTAAATTTAGAATCGTCAACGTAATTGACTGTGATAACTAGTCTCAAAATAGTCCTTCAGTTTTCATGTTTTACAATATTAAGAAAAATCCTGGAAATTGTAGCACTTAGAAATGGTTTTGATTCTACTTATTAAAATTTGTCTGGATTTAAGTAAAATTTATTTGAATCCAGGACTCAGTTCTGAAATTCAGGTAATGAAGACTAAAACTTAATTCAATTTTACTCGAAGCCAAACAAATTTCTCTGAATTAGTGCAAGCTCGTTTACCAATCGTTTCAGTAAGCATTTCCACTAATTCATAGTAAAAACGCTTATCAAAACAATTGGTAAACTAGTTCGTACTAATAAATTAGTAGAAAACTACTAATTCAGATTTACAGCGTTTATAACTGTGCAATGAACAAGTTTTAAACAGTTTGCTATTTTCTTAGATGAAATTTAGCCAAGAAATGTTAAACAAGGTCTTGACCAACTGGGTGGACAAAAAATATTAGCCGTTCTATTTCTTCGATGACAATGACATGCAGAATGTTTTTCGCTATTTACGAAATAAATAATAAATATCTCATTTTACCATCTGTAGTTGTGGGTTTAAATATACTCCTGTAACGGGGTAGAGGAAATATATAACAATTCCTAATATTTGTATATTATGCCTGAAATATACTGCAGGACTTCTTTATTATATAACAGACCTAACGTTGTCAAAGGTACTAAAAGGACTGACTCCCTTTCACAAGAGATGTGGTGGCCAAGGCCCTTCCCGAACCGACTGTAGAGTGGGGGAGGATATATGTTTCCGTTACAATCCCCCCTTTATTGTGGGTTTAGTCTCTAAACCCTTTTGTTGGGTCTTATTTTAACATTCGCAGTCTTAATAGTGCAATCCATGTTACTTATTTCTGTAGGTGCTGTAGGCGCAGGAGTATAATGCACAGTTGGAGCTGCGGTTACTGTTGTTTTTACGCAAAATATACAAATTTTCCGAGGGACACATTTACGAAGTAGTTCGACGATACCACATTTGTAACCCGCAAAAATTAAGATAGTTCCAATCGCACCGCAGCCTAAGTACTGTAACTAGGTAGTAGCCTGTTCAGTCCAGTTTCTCGTTCGCCTGTCTCTACTGACCTTGTCAACGGCATTTTCGATGTCATCGATTGATTGTTTTAAATTATTTAAATTTAAAGGCTTGATTTCCTGCGTTAGCAGTATCAGTTTTTCTTTAATAGAATCTAATTGCTTATCAGTATATGGTAGGGACAAGTTTTTCTTATATTTTATTTCTCCCACTAAAGATTCTGTAGTGCTTAATTTTAATACTATATTCAATCCATTCAAAATACATTTATCGTTGCTAGTAATCTTCGTTGGACCTTGAATTCTAATTTTTTGCTGACCTGATTCACACAACGCGTCTACTTCTATAGATTCGTGGGGAATCAGGATGTATCCACTAGTAAGCGGGATAAAAGCGATGTTTACAATTTTAAATGGGGAGTATTTGCACTCCTCCCCAATTGTTTTTACATGTGTTCTTAATATACTATTCTCGCAGTTATGGGTTTCTGACATCAGATACGTAGATTGGATTCGTTTACACATTCTTGTTTTTCCATAAGTTTTACATGTGTCTAGAGCCGTTTTGTCGGTAGGTACGTATGTAGTGTGTCCCTGTCCCATGAACAAGTATTCGTAGTCTGGGATTATGGCAAGGAAAACCGAACTGATTTGTTTGGGGATAGGTATTAAGTGCTTGATTTCATAGGTCTCGGTTTCCGGGATAGGAATGTGAATAGAGTACACAAATCGATTCTTTGCGATGGCTACGTTCACTATTGAGATGTCGATGATATGCTGGAAGTTAGATTCTTTCAAAGGAATGGTATATTTGACGTTCAGCTTTTCTTCAAATTCTTTCATCTCAAGTATAAGGATATCTGGTGTTAGAAGTTGGGGATGAACTATTCCATTTTTCCCGTCATTTATTGCATTTATCAGGAGGTTGATGTCTTCACCCAATTCATCGACTATCATCATGCAAACCGTTATTTGGTTGGCAATGGCTAAATTTTGTGTATTTTTGTTGGTTCCGTTAGCCAGTTGATTAAGACGATTAGCGGTTTCCTTACTGTGTAGTTCAAGCGTGTTGAGATCAGTAGAAGCAGAATTTAATAGTAATTTTATTACCTTGGTCTGGTTAGAAATACCAGTTGATAGAATGGTATTATCTTTGAATAGTTTATCTAGCTCTTTATTAATGTAATTCATATCATTTTCACTTAGAGTACCAAAAAGTGTTTTCGAGACATCTCCTATGAAGTTGAAAGATCCTCTTTCATTTCGTTTTTTACCCAAAAGTTGGTTCAAAAGGCCTCTTTGTTTGTCTAGCCTTTGAATCCTTGATTGGATTAGATTCAACTCAAATCGTTCCAGACAGTCATCACACTGATATGAAGTGGCGGCAAAAGCACTTTGCAATGACCCAAGCCTATCGTCAATGTCGTTGGTCCCTACCCCAAGGATGATGTTCCAGGTGTCATGGTAGAGTTGAGCCTGCCCCAATTCTTCTGAGTAAATAATTACCCCGGTCAGGTCTGTTGTGATGATCTCCGCCGATATTATCTTCAGTAGCCATAAAAGAATTAGTGTCGTCATCTGGAACATTATTTATAGTAGGGTATAAGCTGATTTGCATGAATGCGAATTCTTTCGTTGTTAAATAGTATTGTATAATTATTATTTTCTTGGTGTTCCACGATAACTGCCGGCCCTTTCCATGGGGGAGACAGTTTGTTCTCTGGGTGGTTATTGATGAACTTGACTAAATCCCCCGGTTCGTAGACACCTTGTGGTATGGAAATTTTTAAATCTTGGAGCTTTTTATATTTAATTTTCTGTATCTCTATTTTCTCTTTTGCCTTCTATAAGTAGTGTTCGTGCCTTCGTTTCCAAAGGTTAAGTAATTCCTCATATTTGACCTTTGGTGTGGTGCTTAGCATTGAGGGTAAGTTTACCTCTCTGCCGAAGGTTAGTTGGAAAGGCGAGTATCCGGTACCTTCGTTTTTCATAGTGTTTTATGCCATACAAATTATTTTCAAATTTTGATCCCATTCGGTGCTATAATCCTCGATACTGGTTTTTAATAAATTCTTAATTGTTGAATGGGCTCTTTCAAGTGCTCCATTGCTCTGTGGGTGATACGCTGTTGTCTTTATGTGCTTAATCCTAAAAATTTTTTGCAAAGTTCTGTATCAGATCAGATACAAAGTTTTGTCCCTGATCTGTTAGGATATTCCTGGGTGCTCCGAATAGGTATATGTAATAGTCAAATAAGCCTTCTATAATGTTCTCGGATGCTATGTTTTTCAGAGGTATCACGGTTAAGTACTTTGTAAGCATATCTTGAATGCTGAGGATATATTCGTTTCTTGAAAGTCTCACGGGCAAGGGTCCGAAAATGTCCATTGCCATTTTGTCGTTAGGGTTGACCGGCGTATCTGGAATGATTGCTTCACATTGTCTTTTAATTCTAACTGTCTTTTGTAATTGGCAAACCGGACATCGTTTGATGTAGTGGATGATTTCTTGCTCCATATTTTTCCATTCTCCTAGTGTTCTTGCTCGTTCAATTGTTTTGTTTTCGCCGAAATGTTATGCCGTAATAGACCCATGTGATTCCCTTATGATCTCTCCCTCTTCCTGTCAAGTGAGCTCTGTACGTGGGGTGTAGCACGTGTGAAACTGCTGTTCTTTGTTTTTATTGCTCAGGAAGTTAAGGTAATCCTGTATTTTCAGCTTTTCTAATGGCGTTATCGTTGGGTCAACGAAGTGGTAACGTGTAATGGTTAGTTTGGTGGTCATGGCCTCTTAGTTTATTCTGTCTAATATTGCTAACCACTGAGTCTCATTAAATGGAGGTAATGTATATCGAGATGTTTCCTGGCTGCCTTTCCGTTCCTTTGATATCGCGCGCCAAAGTTTTCCTTCTGCATTAGGTTTATTACTTGCTCTACTAGGCATTCTGTTGGTAATCCATTTTTTATATTTCCTAATCAAGTTTTCTCTTTCGTCAGTTAGTCCTTCCTCATCTGAGATGAGCTGGTCTGCATCCATGCGCCGTTTTATACAGCTGCTAGACGCATCGGTTATGCCTGGAAGTTGCGAGCTTCCAGGTAGTTGCGAGCTGATTAATGATTCTTCTTCAGACTCCTCGCTAGAGGTTTTGCTATTTCCTGTAGTGGTACTGTTCTAGGTGAAGCCTCCATCGTAACAGTCGTGAAGAGGGATCTTTCATTTTATGTAACCATATCAATGCTTGGCGGTCAGTTTGAATGGTGAACGTTCTGCCCAGAAGGTATTGTCTCAGTCTTTTGCATGCCCAAACTATTGCTAACGGCTCCTTCTCCGTTGTATTATAATTGATTTCAGCTTTATTTAGTGTCCTGGATATATAACAACAGGGGTGTCCATTTTGTGATAAAACTGCTCCTAATCCAACGTTGGATGCGTCCGTTGTCAACGTAAACTTTTCCTTGTAATCTGGGAATCTCAATACTAGTGCTGTACATAGTAATTCCTTTATTGTATCAAAAGACTTTTGACAATCCATCGTCCAATTGAAAGGGGTTTCCTTTTGTGTTAAGTTCGTAAGTGGTTTACCAAGGTGAGCAAAATTTTTTATAAACTTCCTATAGTATCCTGCGAGTCCTAGGAAGCTTTGGATTTGAGTGACGTTCTGCGGTGTTTTGAAAGCTCTCACTGCCTGTATCTTTGCAGGGTTGGGTTTCACGTCATCCTTGGTTATTAAATGTCCCAGATATTCAAGTTCCGGTCGCAAATACGCACACTTGTCTGGTTGGAGTTTGAGTCCCGTTTTCTGTAATCTGTCAAAAACATCAATCATGTTCTTGTTGTGTTCTTGTAAGGTGGAGCCAAATACCACAATGTCATCCAGGTAAACGAAACATTGTTTCCCTATCAATCCTCTCAAAGCATTGTCCATCATTCTGTAAAAGGTTGCAGGGGCGTTTTTAAGCCCGAAGGGCATTCGGTTAAATTCAAAATGTCCCTCTGGTGTTGAGAACACAGTATTGCGTAAATTCGTCTTTAACGCGTTATAGAGGTCATCGTAACAGTGTCAATCCGACAGTGTCGGATTGCTCTTTTGGCATTTCCAACTATCTTTTCTGTTAAGATATAGTCTAATAGTAAACCAGGTTGAGAGCATCGGATCTTAGCACGCTTCACGGTATTGATGAAGTCATGTACCCCAACGTCATCTTAGCCGTTGAGAACCTCTACAGTGCGTATAAGTTCTGTAGCGTGGGAAAGCGGTTCGTTTTCCCTCGGAAACACCGCTTGTAGATTATTTCTCGGAAAGGCATGTGCAGGTGTTAGAGATGGACTTGCGTGTGCGCCGGATGCGCTGGGTGTTGTCGAGTCGAAGGAATTCAGTGGTTGCATACCGTTCCCTCTTGGTCTAGCCGGACCACCCGCTGTTAAAATGGTTTTGGGCGGCATTGGCGGTGTCATTTCCTCGTCTGACGACTCCTGATGATGCAAGAGTTCATTGGACTCATCCTCCGTGACCAATGCATTGTTGATCTGAGCGAGATTTCTAATTTCGTCCGCTCGCTTCAGATTTTCTGCATTTAGAGTTGACATGCCGGTTTCAATCCTGCTTTGCTTATCCTCAATTAGCTGTAACTTACTCAGGGTAAGGGACAAAGTATCCTGACTCATTTTTGATGATTCTTCTACCGGGATCTCGAGCGGCATGGTAGTAGATGAGCTGTCAGAATCCGTAGAACTGTCGGTTTGTGGTATTGTGTACTTAAATTTTCCCTATAAGCGTAGAACGCCAGGTTTGATCTTAACTGCGAGTGTCGGGTGTGTCTGTCGCGAACGCGTAACAATGTTTAATTTTGATCTAATTTTTTTATTTTTAAACTCTTCACTTGGGGGATCGTGCTACAACAATGCCTCAAGGTTAATTCAGAGTACTTCGTTGACTTTTATTATCGGTGGCAGAGCTTGCGAGCACGCGAAGTATACCAACGCCTAAAGTTACTCAATTTGAGTAACTGCACAAATTTTCTATCTTATTTTCTAAATTCACTGCTTACTTGGAAATTTCTGCTGCTTAATGCTGCTTGAAAGGTTGTTCCGCTGCTTACTGCTGCTTGGAGAATTGTTGTTCTGCTGCTTACTGCTGCTGGGCACGTCTTTTTCTGAGACTTACTGTCCTGTTTGACAAGCTCTAGGTTTTTACCGTTATAATAACGCACCCAATTATTCGGTTTACGGGCTTTACCGTAGTAATAGTCCGGAGTCCTTGATTAACCACCGTAGTGATTTTCGTTGTCCAAGTTTTTATCCAAAGATAGGGTAGTTTGATCAATAAATCACTCCGTAGAGTCGAGATCGTTTACTCCTATCCTGGTAGGATCGCCAATTTTGTAACGGGTAGAGGAAATATATAACAATTCCTAATATTTGTATATTATGCCTGAAATATACTGCAGGACTTCTTTATTATATAATAGACCTAACGTTGTCAAAAGTACTAAAAGGACTGACTCCCTTTCACAAGAGATGCGGTGGCCAAGGCCCTTCCCGAACCGACTGTAGAGTGGGGGAGGATATATGTTTCCGTTACACTCCTAGATAAATTAAAGTTTTCTATAAAGAAACTTGAAGGAAAACTCAGAAAAACTAACGTGGAAACTAAATTGCAGAATGCTCTTTTATCAGCTTTTGAAAAACTTATAAAACATCACAGAAATATGAATTGGATTTACTGCGCAGTTCTCATCCATGACTCACGACACAAGATAAAATTGTTTTAAAAAACAAAATGGGAAAGAGAAATGGAAATTGACTCTTTAGAGAAATTTGAAACAATATTCAGAGAGTTGTACTTAAATCAGTCAAAAGAAACTATTAACAATTCTAGATTTGATGAGAACAACGAAGTCGACAATGATAGTGACAATGTGAGCAGCCTTGTAGACATAAGTTTTCAGAAAACATCAAAGCTGACTTGGTAATGAAGCGGCTAGATCTTGCATATGCCTGCAATCTTGACCCACTTGTAATTTAAACTCTAATATAGAAACTCTACTTAACTTTGCACAAGGAAGTTCAGAATTTTAGAGCTGTATTTCAACTTCCTTTGTTGTATTTGTGAATAAAGTTAAAATTATGAAAAATCTGCTACATATCTATATTCCACACTTTCAAAAATTTACACGTGCCTTATAATTTAATTAAAGTCAGCTTACTTTGTGTGAAATTCGAATCTATTTTTGAAGCAACCGCAAATTCCAGATAAGTTATAATATATTGTTACGTCACAACTACGTAAATACTTACTTCATTCAAAGATTCCTAGTTTTGCTTAGGAATGAGATAAGTCAGTAAAGGATACAATGGTTAGTAAAGCAAGACAGATTGAACTTATTTAAATTATGAGAATTAATATAAACAATTAAAATTCAAGTCAATTACATTTATTAACAATAAAATTAATGAATGAGGTACAGGCTAGTTGCTTGAATAATAAAGAGAAAGACAGAGAGTGAGAGAAGCTTACCGAGTCTAAGATCTTTTCAAATATCTAAAGGTAGATCACGATGACTTTTACGACTGCCGAACTTGAATTTTAAATTATCCCTGTCGAATTTTATGATCTGCAACTAGGCGATTCTTGGAGTTAATTAGAAGTTGCCGCACTTTTTTTTGTCGCGAAACCGGCGATAATTTTAAGGAAAACTCAACTGACCAACTGAACGAAATTTAACTGCTCGCTCCTGTTGTGGACTTCTTATATATTTTTCTTTACTTTCTAGTCAGCGTTTCACGTGACTTAGTCATGTTTTCCTAGAAGAGAAGGGCCACTTAACTTCTTATTTCTGGTTCCTCTTTTATGATTTTTTCATAGATTTTTACTAAACCTAGCCTGTGCGTATTAAATACATTTAAATGCGTCGCGAAACATGACACCTCCCCCCTCAGTTCGAGCTCGAGGTCAAAGCTTCCGTGATCGTATCTTCGGAAAAGAGTACATTGGTTAATGTTTTCAAGAGATACATTAAATTCCAATCTTTGATATAATGACAATATCTGGATAACAATAATAAATGTAAATGTTGGTGTTATTAACATTTTGTCTTACAATTTGTATATTTTTTTTGTTTCCCAATAGTCCTTACATTCTACTATTAAAATACTTTGTTGGATATCATGAAAAAACTATATTAGTCTAATATTAGAATTTTTCGTTATAAATTATTACATAGTTTTTTGTAATAGTATGAACTTGACATCAGTATAAGGTTACATATGGTTTATTCTTCGTTACTATTTCTAAATGCGAGTATGATTAAGTGAATAATTTTTTTTATACATAAAACTGGTCAACAAAATATGACCTATGTGTTCATGGAATGAGATATATCATTTCCAAAGTAGTTTTCTGTGCTGAGTCCAAATCTGCCCTCTGCTCTTTCTCAGTACGTCAGGTTTTGAGGATTTTTTGAGTTAAATTTGTTTTCGATAGATCACAAATCGTATGATAAAAGAGTGTATCCATTTATTGTTTTGCTTTTTCGATATCTTATACAGATCCGTAGATAATTAAAAAAATAAAACACGAAAAAAATGGTTTTACAAAGAACCTTATATTTAACTAAATATAATTTATTTTTTAATCAACTGCGTGCCATTCTCTTCTTTTTTTTTTGATGCAGAAAAAATTTCAAAAAGTTTATAGTTCCAGCTGTAACTGTTCGAAAGATACTTGGCAGAGAAGTGGTCTCTTTTTTATATCTCATTGCGTTAAAATCTAGAATGTTTGCAATATTTACAATATTCAGAGAGTTCAAAGTATTTATGACGTTTAAAATATACTTTCTTTATTATTGCTGTCCGTTTAAAAAAATTTGTACACCTATTTATCATACGATTTGTGATTTTTCAAAAAAATATTTAACATTGGTCATAATTTTTGACCAGTGTAAATAAGACGTTTTTGGAATATTATTAGTTTATTTTCGTTATATAAGATTCCGAAAATATAACGTTATTATGGACTTATGTGATATCTTATGTAAAGTGTAATCGTAAAGTATTAAAAACTGGTTACTATTTTGGAAGGTATAAGTGGCCTTTCCGGTGTTGTATAGATATTATTGAAAAACACGTCATGATTGCTATGAATACACCTTTATAATTGCAACATTATCAAAACTAAAGATGAAACGTATTATGTAAAAAGATACTGCTCTTAAAATCGAAGGAATTGCTTGTGAGTAACAGTTTTCATACATTTGTTCTTTATTCAGTTAAACATATACTTCTTATATTATTTATACAGGGTGTCTAAAAAGTCCCGGGACGGTTGGTTATTTCCTCAGATGAAATATTTTTCAAAAAAGTGAAGGTTATTCCTGCAGTAAATTTCAACGAGGAATTCAATGGTGACCTTCATTTTGACCTTGAAGTTGACCTTTATGGCTTTTTGAAGGTCAACTTTGTTTTTTTAAATGGAAACCCCCTTTTTTCACATCTGCAATCGATAGAGCGAAAAATACTACGTTTAAGTACGTGCCCAAGTCATAGGTCAATTGTATCGTTCAAGGTCAATTACAGGTTATTTGAAATAAAAAAAGTTTTCCAAGAGGTCAGTGCAATTCCTGCAGTAAATTTCAACGAGGAATTCAATGGTGACCTTCATTTTGACCTTGAAGTTGACCTTCATGGCTTTTTGAAGGTCAACTTTGTTTTTTTTAATGGAAACCCCCTTTTTTCACATCTGCAATCGATAGAGCGAAAAATACTACGTTTAAGTACGTGCCCAAGTCATAGGTCAATTGTATCGTTCAAGGTCAATTAGAAGTTATTTGAAATAAAAAAAGTTTTCCAAGAGGTCAGTGCATTTCCTGGAGTATTTTTCAATGGGGAATTCAATGGTGACCTTCATTTTGACCTTGAAGTTGACCTTCATGGCTTTTTGAAGGTCAAATTTGTTTTTTTTTAAATGGAAACTTCCTTTTTATACATCTGCAATCGATAGAGCGGAAAATTCTACGTTCATGTACGTATCCACGTCATAGGTCAATTGTAACGTTCCAGGTCAGTTAAACGTTATTTGAAATTAACAAAGTTTTCCAAGAGGTCAGTGTAATTCCTGAAGTAAATTTCAACGAGAAATTCATTGGTGAGCTCTGTATTGATCTTGGTGATGATCTTTAAGGTTTTTTTAAGGTTTTTTCCAAGCAGTTTACGTTTACGTTTAGCATTACCCAGGAACAACGACGTGAATGTAGTAAATTCTGTCCCCTTTGGGGTGCTTGATTAGCGTGAGTCCCCTTGCCTCTCACGTTTCGGAGTGATTGATTAGCGTAAGTCCCCTTGCCTCGCATGTTTCAGAGTGCTTGATTGGCACAAATCCCCTTGCATCGCATGTTTCGGAGTGCTTGATTAGAATAAGTCCCCTTGCCTCTCACGCTTCGGGGTGCTTGATTAGCATGAGTCCCCTTGCCTCTCACGCTTCAGTGAAGATGTTCAAACTGAAAACCTTGAGCTTCTTGACAAAAAGCTATGCGATTGTAAAAATGATCTTGGTAAGGACCAATATTTTGGTCGAAACGTCGACGATTTTTCAATAAAATCTATACAACACCGGAAAGGCCACTTATACCTTCCAAAATAGAAATACCGGTAACACCAAATTTTCAATATAAACTGGTTACAATGGTTGAAGAATATTTTTGTATTTTTTATTTCTTAGATGATCGTGGCATTTGGGAATCAAATGTTCTCTTTGAAAACACTTGTCACATGCATAAGTCCACTATTTTAAGAATTTTCAAATCATTATTTTCATTAATCACCAATATCCTTGTATTTGTCGTTGAGGAAGGAGTCACTCGCAATGAGGGTTCGCCCAATAGCCTCGCCTTGGCTTTCCTTAAGGTGGAGAATCGGAGTCTCCAAGACCTCGAAAGGATCATTCAGGGAGAAGTAGCAGCTGTTCACACGAACCCCCGCCACCTTCATCCAAGCGAACCCTGCGTCGGTCTCCAGAAAGTCCCCGACGTCATAGTCGGGGTTGCACACAAGGGTATCGGCCCTCCTTGATGCATCTTGGTAGCAGGCAAAATTATCGGATCATTTGTACTGCTCACTAATGAGGAGCATGTCGACCCCTCTTTGGGGTCACTGGGCAAGAAGCGCTCCCAGAAACATGGATGACATCTTTTTTGCCCCTATCAGTGCATGTCAGGCCCCTAAGGGGGGCCTTACACTCCTTGGACCTGTGCGTCGTGTCTTTACACCTCTAGCAGGCATCATTCCCACCACGGCGCGTACATTTATGGGAAACATGGCCATATCCCTGGAACCTGTAGCACCGGGCAATCTCGGCATGCTCCTGGATGCGGCAATTCACTCTCATGACCCACACCTCTTCCAGGTGAAACAAACTCAGAGCATCCACCTGTGCCAGCCTGATCAATGCAGTCATCACCCCGCCGAAACGGGTAAAAGCCTGCACGGCTCATCTAGGTCGGGTTTTCTCAACGTCCTCTTCTTCTTTTCGGACTGCCTTTTGGGAGTATCACCCAGAGACGCTGACTTGGGTCTCCGAAAAATCTCCATTTTCACCCCGCTTCCAATTAGACACTTATGAGTGTTAATGAGGCTGTCCAAAACTTCGGCAGCCTTTCCAACATTCGATTTAACGGGAACTGGGGTCTTCCTTAGTATATTGTCTTGAATTACTTTTTAGGGCCATGCCTAATCTCTACATTTTCTGACTTGGCTCTTATGGGATCTGGTGGATGTCTTAGAATCCCCCGTGCCCCGGAAGATCCAGTTCCCCAGGGCCCAACCTTTTCTAAGCCAGTCCCGAAATACACGGACTGACCGGAATCGCTTGGGGCAATATATAATTATATAAATTATTATATAAATTTTTTGTTTATTATATATTTTTATTATATAATTTTTTTTATTTTTTTTTATTTTTATTATATAATTTTTTTTTATTATACAAATTATATAAAATTAGCGCCTAATTGAGCTCCATTAATTCATTTTACTCCTGATAAATGATGTTTAGATTTTTTTAAATGTAATGAAATAATTATTTTAAAAACACCAATAAAGGGTGATCTTCTGCAGTTCATATAGTTTTTTTACTACAGCACTGATAACTTCGAACTAATTTGAATCACACCAATACACAAGCTATTCATGTATATACTGTGCAAACGAACAATCCATGTTGCAGACTATGGCTATATAATTTGTTTATAACCGTAGACTTGAGAAGGTAATAATTTTTTATTCTTCCAAACACCCTCGCGCATTGAATATAGGCGATGCTAAGCATAGGAAAAATTGTTACAAGCGAGGGGCATCTCACTCTGGAGTCAAATAAAATCGTACAAACGTTGTTGATCGTTGTTTGACGATTCTGTACGGTTTCATACGACGTCAACGCTAAACACTTGACTCCCAATTTTTGAGATTGTGTGCTTTCAGCGCGTCAAAGTTGACGCGTTAAATGCCTGCATTCACAGTGAATTCGGCTGAATTTGATGATCTGGAGCGCTGAGTACAAGAGGTAGAGACGTAATGTGCTGATTTCTCGTTAACTACACTGAATTCTTCCCTTTCGCTTACGATTTCAAACGTTAGGCATAGTAAGATCAAACGAATCTTAGCCTGACGGAGGCCAGGAAATTAATATTCGGTTCATTGTAGTTTTTAGTGGTTTTCTTGAAAAACCACTCTCTTTTCTATCGTAAAACAGTATAGTATTTTCCTGTAATTTTAGTTTTGAAGATTTTGGTGTCTTAATCACACATTAAAAACTGATTACATACAGAATGAAAAGAATTTCCGGAAAATAGTTTTAAAATGTACAAAAACATATATTTATAATCAGAGATTGACCTTACCGACATCCAGATTACTTTTACGTAAATCATCAAATTTTATGCCAATAATCGAGAAATTTATCCTTAACCTAACAAGCACTAATCTAACATAACTTAATTGATAAGGGAAAATTTATTTATGCGATAAAGGAATGTCCAATAATCGACAACGTCTTCCCTAACCTACAAAGCAGTAATCTAATGTAACTTAACTTATGCGATAAAGAAAGGCCAATAATCGAGAACTTCATTCTTAAGGACCATTTCCTTATAGAAGTTCTCGATTATCGTCATGAAATTCGATTAAACTTATATGCAGGATGAGGCACATAAAGTGTTACAGAGCGATAGCACTCAAACTATTGATCATATCCAAAAATGTTTCAGACAAAAGTTTCAGTGTTCCAAAAGGCCGTCATACTGGACCACCCTATTTTTTTATCGGTGGAGACGCTGAAGCTACGTCAAAGTCAAGTCCACTTTTTAAAATGGAACTTTTTTTTTCGATGACATTATTACCGATTTTAAGACGAATTCAGCGACCTACAACACAAGGTGATTCTAGTCACGCAAAGTATGAAAATAGTCGTAATAGTATATTACGTGCCTAGACGCATAATGAGGGTTATTACGCGACGAGCGACAATGCTCGCAGGAGATCGAAGCCGAAACAAAGCCGAGACGAAACCGAGGCGCGATGAGTCCTTCGAGCATTGTCGCGAGTCTACGTGAGAGTTTTCAGTCGCTTCACTAGTTAAATTATGGCTCACGCCATTTCTTTAAAATCCGTTACTTCAAGTGATGTGGTAGTATATGTATTTCAGGTAAGTTTTTTTCTCTCATTTTTATTTTGGCAACAAAAATTTATTTCATCCCAATTCGGAAAAGATTGCCTTCAAATCTTTAGTTTCTACCAAAAGATAGCAAAACCTAACCAAATCACTTATTGACATCTCTTTGACAAAATATTGTTTTTGAAAAGATTTTCGGGACGTTAATCATCGCGATTATGAGGTAAAGACTATTAATTAAACAAAAAAAGAATATCAAATAATTACCAATCAATGAATTTGAGTTTTAATTTTTTTTAAATACATGTAATGTATTTTTTCCAGGTTGCATAAATAACATTTACATGAGGATTAATTTAAAGCTAAAGTTCACACTTTAGGAAGAAGAACGATGTCATTGTGCACGCTATTTTAAAGTTTCAGAAAATACGCATATCACAATAGGACATACAGCATTCTTTTGCAGTCAACAGTCATCCTCAGTCTTTAGGTAAGAATTCAGTTTGAAAGTTATTAGCAAAACTTGCTGAATGATTCAAGTTTTTGAAGTATTTGTTTGCAATCGGCAACGATGCCTCGATAGAACTTTTAAAAATTAACTTAATTGTTTTTCTTAAAAAATTCTAATTGTTTTATTTGTGTTTCTTGGGAGTTGAACAGATATTTTGAAAGTTACCTCGAGAAAAAATGGACCAACCGATGAAGGAATTTTGCTGGTTTAAAGCGAGGCTGTTGTGCGAACTTACGAAAAACCGAGGAATTTTAATCAATGAAGGTACAAAGAATGATCCTTTGATATGGCTTGATAGATTAGCTGCCATTTTTGGACACACGAGTTCTCAGGTCGATGAAAGCAAGGAGTTTTTCAATTATATGATTATGTTTATTAAAGTTTTGTATATGCTATAAAATTAATACTAAAAATGTAAATAACCGCTTATTGCAGAATGAACATCTTTATGAAATCATAATATAGCTTCAAAATTTTATTCTTGGTACATTGCTACGAAAGTAATATAAAATACAATAATTGTATATGTATCTTCTGAAAATAAAAATTACATATTTTTTTGATTTTTACTCATTACGACAAAACCAAGATTTAATGCAAAACTGTGAAAATGTAATTCACGAGTGAGTTGATATTAACTTCTCACTCTTGAATTATATTTTCACAATTTCGCATTAAATCTTCAATTTCATAAATATTAATGGAAATTAAAACTACAATTTTGGAAGACGGCTCCTTTTTCTATCAAAGCCGACAATTTCTTTTCCACAAGATCAGGAATCTTGTGATCGGGTTTGTTGACCCCATTGTATTCGTCGTTTTTGTTGCTCAATTTTTGCTTCTTTATTTCGGATTGTTGATCCTCACGCGTACTTGTCCCCGCAAATGACAATTCGTCATGGAAGTTTCGTTTCATTATCTTGGTCGAGTCATCCACGGGGAGTTCTTTCGTCATGAATGAGTTTATGGTGTTAGCAGTAGCCATCTTCTTTTCGACAGATTCTTCGATGTGACCTTGTACGACAGCATCGCTTTTCCAGCCCCCATGACGTTTCAAGGCTAAATTGTCAGCGCCAGCATCAGCAAGGACAATTGCGGAAATGCGACGAAAAGCATGAGTCGTGTACTCTTTAACTGTTTCCAGATTCAAGTACGAAGCTATTTCTCTAGAAATCGATTCGAACTTGTGAGTTCCAATGACTTGATAAGTGCACTTTCCCATTTAATATCGCAAGAAAACGCGATCCGACTTCGCTTTGTTGGGAAGAAGACTTATGTATTTGTTGACGCTGGAGACATCTTTTTCAGGTATGATGAAAGTACGAGGTTTGTTGGTTTTGGTTTCAGCAATATTGATTAACAGCAAATTTCCTTAGTTTGAAACGCCTGTGATCTTCACATTGAGGAACTCACATTTTCTGAGTGCACCGTAGAGTCCAAAAATTAGGATTACCTTAAAAAAATACACATATTTTGTATATACTTGTAGTTGTGAGTTGTTTGTGCATATTTCTTATGAAATTTATATGAAAAATGCAAAATACGTATTTGAACTGATAATATTTTTATTGGTATTCATACCTTGTGTGCGATATATTGAATATACGGAGCTTCTTGCAAAAACTTGTTCATTTGCGCGACAGTGAAGACTTTCGCTTTCTTACTTTGAAAACCATTTGCTTCTTTCTTCAACAATGAGGTTAAAGCACAGTATTGGGCAATATCGATCTTCTCTTTTACGTTCAACGTCTTTTTGAGCATTGAATAATATTTCCATAAAGAGGATGGCTTGTATTTCTTCTTCAATTCAGTAAAATATGCCATTAAGATATTCTCAGAGGACGATGTAGTACGAATTTGCTTTTTATAATTATTAAACTTTGCGTATGCTAGTTCGTATTTTTCTTTCGACTTTGTCGGAAGCAAATCATTAAATGCATTTTTTGCAATTTCTGCTACGTCGGGAGGAGTACCTTCAAACACATCTTCATCCTTAAAAAGGTCGAAATTATCATTATTCTCGTCCATTGCACTTGATGTTTCGTGACTAGTTCCGGCCATTTTGATTTTATCGATCTTGTGTAGTAGTAGCGTATTGTAATAGAGCATGCGAGTTCAAATGTACAAGGCTTTGTCAGTAGGGTGCTAACGCTGTACGAAGAAGAATAAGAAGAAGATTACGCTCCGCTGTGCGCAGTTCAATTTTTACATTACATTCCTCTGTAGCGTAATACACAACATTGCGCTAGTCTCATCTGTAGCGTGAAAACGAGTTTACCTGCTGGAGGCACATGAAATCATTTTCAATTCTTTTTATTTCTTACGATACAACGGAACGCGAAAATGAACGGTTTTTAAGAATATTTTGATATGTTGATGGTGCTTGGGGAATGCCGTAAACATTACGGAAACACCCAAGATTTGTATGCAGCTGGTTGTGGCGGTGGCACCTACCACCCCTGACGACATGAAACAAAGAATACGCCGAGCATGTACCGAAATTACACCACAAATTTTGGCTGAAGTTAGACCCAAACCAATTTTAGTGGATCCTTTGAAAGTGATTATTCCGATATGTTTGGATTTTTCGACTATTTTCATACTTTACGTGACTAGAATGACCTTGTGTTGTAGGTCGCTGAATTCGTCTGAAAATCGGTAATAATGTCATCGAAAAAAGATACATGGCTCCATTTAAAAAAGTGGAGTTGACCTTGACGTAGCTTCAGCGCATATGCGTATAACACTGCAATAGGTGCAAGCCCAGTAGACGAAACAACCCCTACACAGTCTATGTCTGCGTTCAGATGAGTAGGTAGAATTAATCGACTGACTGAAAACTCAATACAGACAAGGATAAGGACGCCACCACCCCTGCCTGAAACCAACAACCTCCTAGATAGTGCCTTCGGTAAGCCATGTCTTAGTAATTCCAAGAGCATCGAGATTATGCTCATACACCAAAGACTCCACTGCAGGTGTTCCCAGACCGCTAGGCGAAAAGTGCTATTTTACAAAAGATATAACCGAAAAATAGGATAAAATGAATAGGGAGAAAATGAAGATCTCACCAGGCTGAATTTAAAAGATATGCAAAGTTAAATACAAATTTACGTGTGACTACTCAGTCCCCACGTTAATGGAAACAACAGAAGCGTAGCAATAGCGATAAATGCAGCAACCCATGCAGGGCCAAGCGAGGCACACCCCGCATACAGCTTGAACCCCGACGCATAAGGCGGAGGTAGCGAGAAATAGATTAGAATAGAGAGAAAATTTCCACTATCTCAGTATTAATTATTAATGCTAATTCCTTTTTCGAACAATTTCGAACCTTCAAATTTCTTAATTTTATCAATTTTTAATTTTCATAAACCAACTCTCGCCTATTCTGACCCAAAATTACTTATTCAAAATCTTGATCCTTGTGTCGCACGAAGGGAGAAAATTTCGCGAGACGGAATCCCCCATTTTTCAAATGATACTGTAAGAGCAAACTCACATTTAATAGTATATTACGTGCCTAGGCGCACAATGAGGGTTATTGCGTGACGAGCGACAATGCTCGCAGGAGATCGAAGCCAAGGCGTATTCGAGGCGCGATCAGTCCTGCGAGCATTGTCGCGAGTCTCGTAATTTCCCGCATTGTGTGCATTGGCACGTATTCTATTTTATGTGACTTCGGTGCGGATACGAGTTTTTATGCGTACACTCGAATCTAATCTAGTATTGTAGTTGCTTGCGGCGCTAGTCATTACACTTGATATTTCGCGACTAGTCCCAGCCATTTTGATTTTATCGATCTTGTGTAGTAGTAGCTTGTTGTAATAGAGCATGCGCAGTTCAAATGTACAAGGCTTTGTCAGTAGGGTGCTAACGCTGTACGAAGAAGAAGAAGAAGATTCTGCTGCGCTGTAAGACTATATGCGCATGTGCAGTTCAATTTTTACAACGAGTTTCCGCGCCGGAGGCACATAAAAAATTTTATTTTTGAATTGGCACGTAGTCGGACCTGTAGGATTTTTCGCAATCATGGTCTTCAATTTTCCTGATACGTAGAACAAAATGCGCCTTATTATCAATTTCTCCCCGGAGATTCCACGTTCTAATTTTGGGAGTTTTCCCGAAACCTGAAAATAAAAGGTTTTGACCAATAGGATTTTTTAAAAGTAAACATGCGTATCCCAATTATCCAAAATTCTCTCTTCCTTTCACGAACTTTTAATTTTAATAAAAAGCGGCATCAGAGGTAAACAGTGCAATGTAAAGTTGGTAACACAGGCCTGCCACAGTTCATCATATGCCTTCCTCCGTATTATGATTTATTTTTCTATGAAAGCGCGCTTAACTTGGCAGGCTTTTCTCAGTGGATAAATGCCAGATTGTTAACCCACAGACGAAGCTCCCCGTGGGGTTTCGACGCTGCAGGGCTTAATTATGAGAGGTAGCTTTTTAGGCGAAGCTCCCCATGGGAATTTGACACCTTCAAGCTTTCCCTTTTTTATATTATTTTTATGTTGAAAATTAGGAATGCCACGTTCGATGTGTCCCTCGATATGAGAGTTCACACTACTTGTGGCACGAGCCGAGATAACCAAGTATATTAAAGAAAAAAAATCGAATCTGGAGTTTAAAAACGTGAAAAAACAATAAAACAGACAAGACCCATTGATCCCTAGCTTTGGGGGGTGGGGGCATATACGATTAAGTACTCTAAAGATTAGGTGGGGTGATGCTAAAATGCACCTCACCTAATCTTGAGCCTTGATCTATTTTCCACAAGGCGTTGAGCCGTGCTATCACCTTGTAAGGCTTTGCGCCTGGAATAAATTTCGAGGATCTGCAACCGAGCTCGTTACGTCCGGTGTGGACACGTTTGAACACAGTACGGCCACTACCATGTATTTAAGGAGGGTACTTAAAAAAGTGAAAATGAGCATCAGCGCCGCCAAGTTTTGATAGCAAGAACTAATATCAATGCAAACGAAACCCCCGTCCCCCCAACCCGATGTATTCTAAAGAGCGGAAAATTTTGAAATATATTTTATGCAATCCATTTCATAAATTTAAATGATTTAAAGTTGAAAATAATTTGTGAAAAAATAAAAATACAACAAGAATTTTTAAATATGAATCACAATGAACAGTTAAATACTGTACTATTACACGGAGAAAAATAGTTGAAGTAATTTTACTCAACTCTGTCGATTAAACTTGGGACTTAAGGACATTTGAACATTTATTAAATCCTAGTCGGGTAAAATGAATTTGATAAATACCTAATTCACCCAAAGTGAATATCAATAAGCGTTACATAGGTTAGTCAGTGGGTTAACCTGAAATGTATAAATATATCACCGACGCTTGAGGTGCTTCGAACGGTAGTTGAGTAAAATGAGCATCGGCTGTATTATTTAAACGGCACAGTGGGTCCACTCATATAGGAGAAAAGGGGAACGAATTATAATGTTTGCTATCAACAATTGGTGGCGCTATTGTCGCTACCGATGTTATTTTTAAACTGTTGTAACCATAGCAAACATATCATTGCCAGTTGAAATAATACAGCCGATGCTCATTCTACTCAACTACCGTTCGAAGCACCTCAAGCGTCGGTGATATATTTATACATTTCAGGTTAACCCACTGACGCATTGTGATGCCCTGTCGTCGACAACGTTTTACTCAACTCCTTACTATTTCCTATGTAACGCTTATTGATATTCACTTTGTGTGAATTAGGTATTTATCAAATTCATTTTAACCAACTAGGATTTAATAAATTTTCAAATGTCCTTAAGTCCCAAGTTTAATTGACAGAGTTGAGTAAAATTACTTCAACTATTTTTCTCCGTGTAATAGTACAGTATTTAACTGTTCATTGTGATTCATATTTAAAAATTCTTGTTGTATTTTTATTCTTTCACAAATTATTTTCAACTTTAAATCATTTAAATTTATAAAATGGATTTCATACAATATATTTCAAAATTTTACGCTCTTTAGAATACGTCTGGTTGGGGGACGGGAGTTTCGTTTGCATTGATATTAGTTCTTGCTATCAAAACTTGGCGGCGCTGATGCTCATTTTAATTTTTTTAAGTACCCTCCTAAAATACATGGTAGTGGCCGCACTGTGTTAAACTGGCAATGATATGGTTGCTATGGTTACAACAGCTTAAAAATAATATCGGTAGCGACAATAGCGCCACCACTTGTTGATAGCAAACATTATAATTCGTTCCCCTTTTCTCCTATATAAGTGGACCCACTGTGCGTTTGAAAATTTGTATGCATCGAAAAAGGAAGGCATACCGTGCGTTAACGACGAGAGTGTTCTTCCCCTATACGCGTTTCTCCTGGCACGGGTGACGATCCATGGATGGCATAACCACTTGCTGATTGGCCGCCCGTGTCTTAAAGCGCCAATCACACACGCTCCCTGGCTAGACGAGCGCTTGTATTGGGTGGCAGCATGTGAACGCTTGAAGTTCACGCAAAGATCTCCCATATCCTAAAGACGAGTGAAAAAATGATTTTATGGTCGCATATTATTTATTTATTCTTGAAATCGGCATTTTGGCTCAACATTTATAATGTTTTAATAATTCTTGGGGTTCATTAATGAGTTGAGAAATTCATATTTTTATCGAACTTATATTGATTTATTTAATTTATACTTATATTTTTGTATAACTTATGTTTATTTTTATAAATTAATTGCCATAGCATCTAAATATTTATTTACTTATGTTTAAATATTATAGGCCAACATTATCAATAATTGAGCTGCCTACATGCATAGAAATAAAAGAACCAATAATAAATAAAGTAAGGAAAAAAAGCCCAAACGAAAAATGAGCGTGGGACGCCCATCTCGTGAGACACGCACAAAGCAGCTTCACCCAGGTGACTGGGTGCGTGGCAGCAACCGCAGGCTAGTGCGGCGCTCTCTAAGATTACGAAGAAAAATGTCCGTGAAAACCAGACGACAGTGTTCAAGCCACATGCACTTCGGGTTTGGAAGTTTATGAGCAATTACGGAACTAAGACTCAACGAAGTTGAGTTATTTATGGGTTATTTAAGATGGTTATTAATGGGAATTTTGCTCCCTTTCTTTCGTAAATCAGCCAAAACTCGAGGCTGGGCAGTCTCAGGAGATATGGATCGAAATTAGGAGACAGGTGTAATGGATAAAATAAAATAAAGACAGACTCCAAGAAGTACAGCGTGTGTTGATGAAACATCAATCACCAAATTGTAATCCTATTGAACTTATGTGAGATGAAATTGATTGTAACGCCAGACTAAAGAGAACAACACATGTTAACGACTTATGGATGCCTGAAAGAATTTTTTCAAAAAATATGTCGACAAGCTGATTACAAAAATGCTAAAAGAGTGCAGCTGTAATGAAGGCAAGAGCGAAATATTCCGAAGAAGCCAAAATTCAAGAAAATAACTTTTGTATTTTGAGAATAATTTACGTAGATGAAGAATACAAAAAATAAGTTTATAGTAAAATTAAATTTTCTAATGAAAAAAAAACAGACTATGGCAATCACGCATTTTCAGAAAATAGAGAAAATCCACAGTGAAATGATCCAAGTTGGATGAACAAAAATGACACACTAGACAGAACGAAAATATAATTTCCAATTGCCAGAAAAATGTCAATAACTAAAATATCAAAACAAATTTAAAAAACGTTTTTCCAAGTTACAATATAAACTTTTAGATTTTATTCTTATTAATTAATATAAATTAAATTAAATTTTTTATTAAGTGGTTGGGAATGACATAAAAATTAGTTTTTGAGATAAAAAATGAAAAAGAAAGAGATTGAAACTGATCTTCTTCACATAGCGCGCCAAAGTGGCATGTGACATATTCTTGGCTTCAGCGACAGATCGGATTGAGTTCTTATGGATTTTGATCTGCTTAATTGCTTCCAAAACAACAGAAAAGTCAATCGATGACTCATGTTTGGCATAATAACGTGGCATGGGTGGAATTTTGACTATAAAAATTTAAATAAGAAAATCGGGAAAAATCAGAAAAAATCCACTGATATTCTGTCTGAATTTTGCATAAAAAATAATAAACACGCATAAAAATGCGATATTGACTTGAAATATGCCAAAAATATTGTATCTCGCAATTCTTTGAACACTTTGGTTGACAAGATGCCCGTGCATTATGATTCACTCATTGAATGTTTATGTAAAAATGTACTTACAGTTTTGAACGTTCAAATGAACGATAAGAATTTTTCTTTTTTTGAAGGTATTTTTTGTGATATTCATGTTCGGGGAGCACACGATATACGATCTAGTGCAAAAAATATCAAGTTTTTTTATTTCCTGCCAAAAAAACTACCCTTATACGAAAATCACCTAAAATCGGCTATTTCGTATCGAGGGCGTAAATAATAAATTTTTTTTAATGTCTTAAAAAATAGCTTAGGCGAATACGAGACGATTGACGTTTTTAAAAAAAGGGGGAAAGATTTGGTTAACCTACCCTTATACGAAAATCACCTAAAATCGGCTATTTCGTATCGAGGGCGTGAATAATAAATTTTTTTAATGTCTTAAAAAATAGCTTAGGCGAATACGAGACGATTGACGTTTTTAAATAAAGGGGGAAAAATTTGGGTAACCCAAATTTTAGGTCGATAGTACTTTAGGTAAATTAAATTTTTTCACTTGAAATTGAATCAAATTTAGTAACTTTAAGAACATTTATTTTACATTTACACTATTATAAAATTGACTTGAATTTCAGTATTAAATTACAAGAATTAACTCAAGTGAGTTTTATAATATTGTAAATATTAATTTGAATCTCTCTCAGTTTCCATATAATCATAACAATTTATTACATTTATTGTACAGATTTTATGTCTTGATTTATTCTGAGTTGAAATTTTAAGCATTTCAGCTTTTTACAGCGTTGTGACATCTAGTTATTTCACTTACAATGAACGAGTGTACAATGCTACGTTGCCACATAAGCTAACTGTTTCAAGACTCGCGTCAGTTTTGCAGATCAAACGTGGCGTGTCGGTGTGCCCCCACTTCCTTGCTTCAAATCCACGCGGTCGGCTGTTGTGCTAAGAATTGAGAAATATGTTTCTTACGACTCCCTGCAAAAGTGGCGCGAAAAAGACGGCAAATTCAATATTACAAAACACATAATTCAACAAATTACACTTATTTTTTATATATTTTAAAAAAGATTAACTCAAAATAAATGTCTGAAAGATTTTGTAAAATTGTAGGATAGTTTTATCACTTAAAAAATTATTTTTCAGTGAAATTAAAAGTCAATTAATGTTTGAAATATTAAAACAAAAAATCAATTTTAATATTTTCATAAAGTTACTGATTTAATTAGAAAATTATGTGGAGAATATTTTATATAAAGATTTGATTAAATATGAGATTCAAGTTTTAAAAATACAGGGTTTGAACATTTAAAAAATACATAAATGATATCTAAATTTACACATGGAATCACACAGTAGGATTTCTCTGATTTAAGGAAACATCGAAAAACATTTCATTCGAATAAAATACTTTTAAAAGTTTTTGAAATACGCAACATTTTTTATTAGTAAATTTCGATTTGTAAGTAAGAATAAAAGGTTTGAATATACACTGAGAAAAAAGAATATTCGAATCAAAGAATATTTCTTTGATTCAAATAAATGGTTGAGCTGGATGGTGACGAATAAATATTTTTTTAGATCAAAGAAATATTTTTATTGTCTTCAAAAAATGAATAATTAAAGCAAAAAAATGTTTTTCTAGTACTATTAAATATTCATTAGATTGAATAAATATGTTATTAACATTGTGTAGCAATTATTTGATAAGAGAAGTGAATTCTTTGATGTAAAATGATATGATGCATCTTCAAAGAAACAATACATTAATTCAAAAAAATTTGCATTGGTTCAAGTAAATTTGTTTTCCATTCCAATATCTGATTCCTTGTTTGTAATGAGCGAATTGTAAATTGAGAGAAATATTTCTTTGAAATGAGGAGATAATTTTTGGTAGGATTAAATAATTATTTGCTCCGAAAATGTGATTTACTGTTTAAAATGGTCAAGTAGTAAAGTGTATTGAGTAATAATGGATGCAAAAAACGATAATGTTGCCTATGGTAAGTTAGAGATTTGTGTCAAAAAGATGTTACTGATATGAATAAACGTGTTTTGAAATTTAAGAAATATTTCTTAAATTTAATGTAATATAAACTTCATGAATTGTAAGGAGTCAAGTATAAAGGTTGTCATGGTTCTCTTAAATAACAAAAAAATTCTTACCTCGAACCTGCCATTTGTCATGCGATACATATATATATATATATATATATATACATCATACAATTACATTCGCACCATTCAGTCGCAGCCAATCATATTTTCTATCACAAATACACTTAAATATACAACTTCGCAAATATAAACCTAATAACTAAAACTTATATATAGGACGATACGCTTTCGTCGAACCACGCACACGCTCGCTTACAATCCTGAGACGTAAAATTTGGAACTTTCTTATATAGTGACTGCAAGAGTTATTCAGAGCTTGTGAGAGAAATGTGTCGTGACTAGAGCTTTTGAGCCTCACTCAAGTAAAAATAAATCAACTATTTTTATAAATTATTCATAAAACATTTTTTAAAATTATTATAATTATGATTATTGATAAATATATAATATAATTATTAATTAATATTAAGTATACATTTTTATTATAACTATACGTATGAAGTTTAATGAAACTAAATTTTAAAATATATATTCAAAAATTACATTAATATAAAAAAGAATCTTGTGTAAAAACATTTAAATGAAAATTCTTTTCTTTCAACTAAAGAAATATATATTTATGTAAACACAATATTTTATTCATATAAAAAAACGTTACATTGATATACATTTATCAACTCTTTGAATCGAATAAATATCTTCCTAAATTAATTAATGAATGCCTCAATTAAATAAATATTTCCTTGATTCAAGAAAACCTAAAGCTTGATTCATCCATGGATAAATTATTTGATTCAAATACGTCTTGTTGAATTCAAAAAATAGGACTTATTGAATCAAATAAATATTTCTTTGAGTGCGAAAACAAGATTCAAATAAACTAGGTACTTAGTTTCAAAGAAATGAATTGGTTGAGTTAATTCGCTCACATTCATAAGCAAAGAAATATTTCTTTGTATTAAAGAAATGCCTATCAAATAAATTATTTCTTTGAATCAAAGCACGCGTTTCATGCTTCTAAAAAATATTTAATTGAATTGGGTAACGAATTGTTTGATACAAAGAAATGGAATCAATTAAATACATTTCTTTGGATCTAAGAATCTTTTTTCTCAGTGTATGAAAAAACAAAAAAAAATCTCAATTTGCAGACGAAATTACAACTTGAGATTTCTTTGATATGAGAAAAATTTGAAAAATACTTCTTACGAATAAAATACTTTCAAAAAATGTCTATAATATACGTAATATCTTTCACATGAAAATTTCAATAAATCAATGTAAATTAGGAGTTTCATTATTTCAAAAAATTAATATATTATATCTAAATTCGCATACAAAATTACACCCTTTAATATTTTTTTTTTTTTTTGTGTGGAGAGCTAATTGAAGAAACCGTTACCATAAAATGCAATACTTTGAATAAAATGTTTTGACATATGAAACTTTATTTACCAGTCAACTTTAATATATACACTACCATTGGAAATTACAAGCTCACCTGTAGTTTCAACTATTATTAAAATGTCTTGATTCTTAAAATAACAAGTCATGTTTAAAATATTACGTATTCTATAAGAGTTTTGTCAGAGTATTATAATATTAATAATACTGTTTTTTATCGGACTTTTTCCCGTGATTTGAACACTGTTCATATCAATTTGTCAGACTTTTTCCTCTTTTTTATCGGACTTTTTCCTTTTTTCATGGGACTTTTCAAGGCAAAAAAAAAGGAAAAATTTATTTTCCCTTTTATCGATCCTTTTCTTCTTCTTCCCTCTTCTCTGTACAACGTTTCTACCTTCATTATTTTCTACTTATCATTGACAACCTTGTGTGAAAGGAGAAATTATTCAGACTTTTATTATCATGCACAATTATGAAACAATGTTCCGAATTATATTAGGCAATTTGAGCATTTATGTAGTAAATCTGAAGGAATCTGAAAATAATTCTGCTCCAAGCTGGGTTTGAACTCGCGCACTCGTGGTTCGTAGGCTAGAACGTAGACCGCTAACCTGTGAAACAATTCCAACGGCACTTCGATTATTAGTTACATGACCCACAGCCTGAGATGCCCCATTTTCTTAAGAGTTTTACTTTGAAAAACCCTACTGTTGTTGGTGAAATCGTTTCCCAACTGTAAAAAAACAAATTTGTTTTTCTAAATGTAAATTCTACATAGCGATATACAGATGGTTCTTAGTAATTAAAAACTTTATAAAGCCACTTTTTTAAAATAAAAATTTTATAAAATTGGTGACTTTTTAAGAAGTCAACTTTATAAAAATTTTTATATACATTGTCTTTATGAAATGCGATTTTTTTTTTAATAAAAATACAAAACCATAAAATCACTGACTTTTATAAAGTTTTGTCTTTTTATAAAGGTACAATTCTTGATAAAAACTCTCAACCTTGTAAAATTTTTATATTATTGACTTTATCAAAAATTGGTATTTTTACAAAGTTTTTATAAAATGACTTCACATGAACTGTTTACAATATTTGTAAAGTTTGTATCTAGTTTTTTGAGATTGACTTAATAAAAGCACGTGTTTTTTTATAAAGTCAACATTATAAAAATATATATACATTATGATTTATACATTATGTAAACTGAATAAATGTACCAATTTTGTATATATTAAACCTTATGAAAGTTTTATAAAGTTTTCTATTTTTATAAAGAACTTTTTTTATTATAATACTAAACTTTATAAAATTTTTGTATAGATGACTTTATGAAAAGTTAGTATTTTTATGAGGATTCGTTTTTTTATAAAAAAAATCGCATTTCATAAAAAAACCGGACTTTATAAAAAAAATTTAAAGTAGACTTCATAAAAAGTCATTAATTTTATGAAGTTTTGTATTTTCATATAAAGTAGCGTTTTATAAAAAAAGCAAAAATTTATAAATATTTTTTCAAGTTCACTTCTTCAAAAGTGTGCTCAGATTTGATAACGACGCAGTCACAACTACAGAAGCACCTCCTGTCCGTGAGAAGCGAGTAGGGAAAGGCGGCGGCGCGTGCTGCCCTTCTTTCTTCCTCGTCGCTCTTGCACGCGAGAACGACTCGTCCCACTTCTCCTTATTCTCCTCGCATCCTCCTTGCAATGCTATTTTTAGATTTAACGCTGTCGGTTTTCGAGTCGAAATTGAGAATTGTATTTTGCTCGACTCCGTGCAAAAGAGGCGCGAAGCAGACGAAAATTTCAAATTTACGAAATATGTTATTTAAGAAATAACACTTTTTTTCCCGATATTTTGTAAAAATCTGCCTAAAATAAACATCTAAAAGATCGTGTAAAATTATAAAAGCATTTGAACACTTCAAAAGTAAATTTTCAGTAAAATTTTATGCCAATAAATGTTCAAAATTTGAATCAATATATATTTTTCTATTGAAATTTCCATATTTCTTATCAATTGTGTAAATTTAAAAAAATTTCAGTTGGAGAGATATATTCTATTAAGAGATAAACATAAAATTCAATTTTAAAATTTACATTCTCAGTTTTATGTTAGAAATATTTTCATCCCACTTTTTTGTGGCCCAAGCACAGACTTTTCATTCGAAAAATGAAATGGTCTACGGAAAGGAAAATTTTTCTAATAGAAATGGATAAATTAAAAAGCTAAAATATGTGTTCATTGATATCTTCATATGAACATGTAAATATTAATCGATATCAAATTTTACATAAAATATTTTGTTCGAAGTGTTTAAATCTTGTTACAATTTTACAATATCATATGGACAAGTTTAATCTTTTAAATGAAATATTCTGTAATGTTTAATTTGTCTGTTCTTCTGAAATCGAGAGGGAGATTTGAACAATAAACAAAAAATTTTCCAAAGGAATTCAAGTTTTTTTTTTTTTCTTTTTTTTTTTTTTTGGTGAGGAGGAAAAATGGCAAAATCTTTTATAGACGTTGTACAGGACTCTCCTAGGACGGGTGTAGGCATACCTGTTAAAACCAGAAAACCCCCTCTCTCGAACCAATACACCACCCGCGGGACCGCCTTTCGGCTTTAAACTTCACGGGTGGTTGGTTCCATTAAAGTCGCGTACGACTCTTCCGTCATCCGTTCGCTCGGAACTTCCACCCGCGGCCACACGCCCACTAGGATAACCGACTAGCCGCGCCACCCAGGGGAGAAACAAACAGATTCCCTCCCCGAATGACGCGGACAGCCAAGTCTACCCGAGACGCAGGACCGCGGGTGCCGGCCCCGATGCGATTTCTACTGGCCCTCCCCGTTGTTTCGCTCTCGACGCCCATCAAGCTCTCTCGTCTTCATCACAAGTGTGACGAATGACTCGATGAGCGTCCAGAACCGTTCAGACTGGAGCATGAGGGGGACTATCGTGTCAGGAGTAAGTTCGGAACCCACCGACTGACCGAGGACCCCCTAGCCACACCCCATTTTGCGCAGACGAAGAGTGCGTGCTCTGCGTTATCCACCGGGGATTCGCAGTAGCAACACGTCTCCTCGTCTCTCTTCTTAAAGCGCCTCAGGTACGCGTTAAAACAGCCATGGCCCGAGATCGCTTGTGCCAAGTAAAAGCCGACTTCCCCGTGCTTTCTGTTCAGCCAGGTGGCGAGCTCCGAGATCAGGCGGTAGGTCCATCTCCCTGTCTGCTCACCATGCCATCTCATCTGCCATTTCTCGACGAGTCTGCGCCTTCCATCCTTGCGGATGGCCTCCTTCGCGCGAGCGATTTTCTGCAGGTCGGCGCAGGTAAGCTCCTTGCGAAGCTGAAAGGTTTCCTGCCTTTCCTCCGCCAATAAATCTATTGGCGGGACGCTCGCCAGGACCAGCACAGCGCTCGTCGAGATAGTTCTATATGCCGAAACTATTCTCAGCGCGACAAGTCTCTGCGCCGAGAACAGCTTCTTCTGAATAGCATGGTTTTGCAAGGCATTGGCCCAGACCGGAGCTGCATAAAGCAGCTTCGAATGGACCACGCTCGCCACCAATCTTCTTTCGCTTCCCTGGGTCCACCAATGTTTGGCATAAGCCGGGCCAAGTTTGCTCCACATTGGATGGCTTTGGCGGCTGCGATCTTTAGGTGTTCGCCAAAGCTAAGCCTACGATCCAGCTGCACCCCCAGGTACTTAATGCTTGTTTTCCACTCGACTTCATGCTCTCCGAGAACGATCCTCGGGTATTGGAAGGATCTCCTGTCCGTAACGAGCAAAGCCTCGGTTTTCTCAGGGGCCAATTTAAGACCTCTGCCATCCAACCAGCGCTTCGCTCGCCACAGACTTTCATTGATCCTCAGCTCTAGGATTCCGACGTCGTCAGCGGCGCACACGACAAGTGCGTCATCCGCGAAGCCGACGATGCTCGTTCCAGCAGGCAGGTCCATGCGCAGGAAATCGTCGTACATGACGTTCCAAACGAGTGGACCCACCCGCGACCCTTGAGGGGCGCCACATGTCATTTCCTCCTTGAGAGACCATTTGTCGCCCTCATATATCACCCACCTGTCGCTCAGATAGTCATCTATCATTCGCAACAGGTAGTCTGGAACCTTTTTCCGCACCATCGCCTCGATGCAGATGTTCCATCTCGCGGTATTGAACGCATTGCGTATGTCAATGCTAATCAACGCACAGAATCCCTTACGCTTACCAGTTCCTTTTCTTGCATTTGTGGCGATGTTAACCACAGCTTGGATGGCGTCCACAGTGGACCTGCCTTTCCTGAATCCGAACTGGTTTTCCGAGAGCCCGTTCTCCCCGACCAAGAGAGCCTGAAGCCGTTGTAGAATCAACTCCTCCAGAAGCTTCCCCATCGTATCCAATAGGCATATTGGTCTATACGACGAGGCGACCCCTAGAGGTTTGTTGCCCTTCCTCAGCAGGACCAACCTCTGCTTCTTCCAATCTGCGAAGAACCTCCCCTCCCGAAGACAGGAGTTAAAGGCTTCTAGGAGGATCTCTGGGTACGCCCCGATCACCTCTTTGAGGATCTCGTTCGGCACCCCGTCGATACCTGGCGCTGTATTTGCCTTAAGCCTTCCACCCGCTCTCTTTAGTTCTTCGAGAGTGAAGAGTTCTTCGCGCCGGACCACGCAGGAACTTCGGTCCTGTCTTTGGAACGGCTCCACGTGTGGAAACAAGCTACACACAATGTACTGGACTCGATCGGGATTGCCTGCGCTCACGGCGAGGCATCGAGTAGTCGCAAGCCGCGACCACCTTCTGCCTCACCGAGCGCACAGCAGCTTCAAACGACCCAGCAGGGCAGACCCAACCAAGCTCATCGATGAGCCTGGTTTCTTCGAGGTGTTCGCGAAGTCTTTCCCTGCTGAGTCGTCTCGTGTTCCAGGAGGGGCTCCTTCCTTCGCCGCCCCTACCCTTATCCACCGCCTGATACCGTTGTTCTAGTGTGAATTCGATGCACCGGTGGTCACTCAAGGTTATTACCTCGAGGACCGACCAGTCGCTTATCCTTGAAGCGAGGCGAGGTGCGGCAATTGTGAGATCAATTATTGACCCCCCCGCTCCTCGTCTGAACGTAAATTCCCCGCCCTGATTCAAGACGATCAGTTCGTTCCTAGCGACCATCTCGCCAACCAAGATTCCCCTCCTATCTAGGCGGGCTTCACCCCACTCGGGCGACTTACTGTTGAAGTCCCCCCCTATGAGGGATCGCCCGATGGCCTCACGGAGGCTTTCCTCAAGGAGGAGGATCTGGGTCTCAAAGACATCGAAGGGATCGCCGGGGGAGAAGTAGCAGCTGTACACACGCACACCCGCCACCTCCACCCAGACGAACCCCGCGTCGGTCTCCAGGAAGTCCCCGACGCCCAAATCAGGGTTACAAACAAGGATGCCGGCCCTCCTTGATGCATCCTGATACCAAGCAGAGTTATCGGACCACTTGTACTGCTCACTAATGAGCAGCACATCAGCCCCCCTCTCCCTGGCAGTCTGCATCAGGAGGTCCTGGGCATCCTTCCTTCCGAGGTTGAGTTGCAGGAACTTCAATTCCTGCCTCTCAACCTCCGAAGCTCTTCCCGGAAGACCGGGCAGGAGCCGCTCCCCGACACATGGGCGACATCTTTTTCGCCCCTGTCTGCACATGACAGGCACCTTGGTGGTGCCTTACAGGTCCCGGCCAAGTGTCCCGTGGCGCCGCACCTCCAACAGGCGTTTTTCCTGTCGGGGTTGCTGCAGCCCCGGGACCCGTGGCCGTACCCAAGGCACCTGAAGCAGCGGGCGACTTCCAGGTGTTCGCGAATGCGGCACTCTACCCACCTGATCCTCAACTTACCTAGCTGAAGCAGACGCGCGGCGTCTGCCTCAGCCAGCCGGATCACTGCAGTCTTCACCCCACCAAAGCGGGTGAAGAGCCTGCAGGACCCCTCAAAAGCCGGTCTGCCCAATGCCAAGCACAGGGCAGACACAACCTCTTCTTTTTCAACGGTCTCGTCGAGGTCCCTAATTTCGAGGGACCTCGTCGAGACCAGGGCTGAAATTTGCGCCCTTTCCCCGACCGCCAGGTCGAGCTCCGTTCGGAAGGCCGAAACGTCTCCCCCCTTTTTGAGGACCAAAAGGACTTCTTCCTTCCTGGTCCTCCGGATAGACAGGACCTCAAGTCCTGCCTTCCGGGGGTCGACCTTCGCCTTCATTTCCCTCAAGATGTCGGCGTAGGACTGGCCGTCCTTCGCCGACACCTTGATGGCGTCGCCCGACCTCGCGGCCGGGGAGCGCCTCGGCAACTTTCCCTTTGTTTTGTGTTCCTGCGCAGAGGGCACAGGAACCTCTTTCTTCTTCTTCTCTTTTTTTTTCTTCTTTTTCTTCTTCTCCACCAGCTGCCATTCCCCATCCTTTTTTGGGGTCTGGCCTCTGGTGGCCGCGGCATAAGACGGCGATATGCAGCCCTTCCCTTTCTTGGGAAGCCGATCTTCGGGGGGAGAAGGAGCAACCCTCTTCTCCCCCTTTGTCAGCTTCTTGGGGGTATCTCCCAGAGACGCAGAGCGCAGTCTCCGGAAGATACCCATCTTTTTTGAGGCGGGGTGGGATTCCAGCTTCTTCTGGATTTCCATCCCGCTTTCTACAAGACATTTATGGGTGTTGAGCATTCCGCTCAACACCTCTGATGCCTCGTTAACACTGTCCTTTACGTGGCCAGGGTTATTTCTCAGCATACCCTGCTGGATGACACTGAGAGCCCTGGCCAACTTTTCCATTTTCCATCCCTCAGCCCCTGGAGAAGTGTGTGAGGGCGTATCTGACGCCTTCAACTCTTCACCTCCTTTATTTTTTAAAATATTCATATCAAAACTGTCGTGACTTAAGACGGTTCGCCCATCATGGGAGCCCTACCGCGGTAGGGCTACTATCCCCGCCTATATGGATCCCTAGTTATGTGCGCCGAAACCGAGAAGCGGCTTATCGGATGGTCGATCCTATCGGCACATTAGATGAAACTAGTAAAAGGTTACGGGATAGGCCCGCGCCATAATGATGCTAAAGGTTTAACGTCACCCCTATCGACCGAGCGGTGCCGAGTCCGCCCCGACACCTGACCCGGACTTCAGGCTAGACGGTGTGCGATTTATCCTACGCAGCGTCGGATATAAGGAAATACTGACCAGGTAATCCTTCATTCCTGCGCCCGGACGTCCATGATTTCAACCCCGACATTGGCTCCAGACAGTAGGATCGTGAGCGGTTTTCCCAGATTAACATGTGGTTTCACGGGATCTTTGCCCTTCGCGGTCGAACACCGGAGGGACTTACGGTTACCCATATTACTTCCACAGAGGTGAGGTACTGACATCGCGTCCTACCCTGGTCGAGAGGCTACTACTCCTCCCTTGGCTAGTCTATCGGGAATATCCACCAGGCGCCGGCCGCAGCCTCATTCACTCAGCGTCCCATTCATTCTGGTGTGTGTGGGTGTCGGTGTCGTGCATGTGATTGTAGTGTGACCGCAAGAGCGCACGCGGGAAGTTCAGCGTCATCGCCGCATACGCATTTGGGGCGATACCCCGATTAAGGGGCCCCCCGCATTCACTCCGTGTACGTTCATTCGGCATCAAGAGACCTGTTCATGGTCCCCTGATGCTTTCGCTCCACACCGCGTCCTCACGGGTTTGAAAGTCGCAGAACAACCGTCGTGGCACGTGCGCCGGCAGGCCCATAACTAGGGAAAAGCCCGTCTATAGGGCTCCCTTGGCAGCCATCCTGACGGCAACAGCCCTACTGCTGGCAGAGTCCTTGCGGCTACTACCGTTGGTGGGCTGCAGGACGCGTCTGCTCCGTGCTTGGACTCATGCGTTCACCTCGGCGAGACCCTGCCCGCCCACAGAACGCTCTCTCGGTTGTTAGGTGTGTTGTGTTTAGTGTCGCTGTAATGTGTTGTGTCATGTTGCTGTCTGTGTGCCCCCTCCTCCTTTCTCATCCGGGCTTGGGACCGGCAATGTCGGAGTTAAAGGAATTCAAGTTCAATAAATGCTTAAAGCTTTATATCAAGATTTCAATTACAAAATTTTAAAGCTTCGTAAATAAACTACTTGATTCAGAAAGTAATTCAGCTCTGTAGAGCATTTTTATATTTTGAATTTAAAATCTGTGCTTAGGCCACAAAAAAGGAAGATAAAATTCCTTCACCATAAAACTAAGAATGTAGATTTTAAATTTATTATGTCATATGTTTATCTCTTCTTAATGGAAAATACTTTGCACATAATTCTCTGCTTCGATATTTTTTAAATGTACGCCAATATTCAAGAAATTCCTAAGTATTTCACCTTTTTATGAAAATTAAAAATTTCCCAATAACACTTTGATAGACGAAGCTAAAAATTTGTCAACACTGAAAAAAATGGTTAGTAAAACCAACTACTTCTGTTTGTAAAATATGCCTCAGCTACTTTATTAGTTAGCACAACAATTTTTTTTGTTGGTTTTACTGTCTCAATTGTTATCACAAGAACTTGGGTAGTAAGAGCAACAAAAAAAATTGTTGTGCTAACTAATAAAATCGCTGCGGCACATTTTACAAACCGAAGTAGTTGGTTTTACTAACCATTTTTTTCAGTGAATAATTATTGATCTATTGTATAGTAAGTTTAAACATAGGACGACTTAAAATTTAACAATGACATTATTTTTCAAGTACTTAAACCTTTCTTCAATTTTGAGAATTCTTTCAGAGGTTTATTTCAGGTGAGTGACTTTTTCTTTTTTTAATGACAAAGTTTGTAATTCTAAATTTGGCTCATCTTGTAACATTTTAAAAAGATTTTATAACTTCAACAAAAATTTGTCAGTTTAATTCAAAGTCAATCAATATTCAACGTTTGAAATTGAAATATTGATTGAAAGATTTTCAAGCTCTGGGAATCAACTACTTTAATAACACAATTTTTCTTCTCTGTAAAGCATCTCAATTTTCAAATTAGAAGTCTCCGTATAGGTTACAAAAACTTAAGATGAAAATACTTTTATTAAAAAATTTAAAATATAGATTTCAAACTCAAAAACTATTTGTCTAAAATCAACGTCTTGAAGATTTTGTAGAAATAATGGGAGATTCGAATATTTCAAAAATAAACTTGCAGTGAAATGTTGAACTCAGTAAATGTTCAAAACTTAAATCAAGATATCAGTTTACAAATTTTTAGTTGTGCAAATTGACTACTTCAATTAAAAACTTTACTCTAAATTTAATCTTACAGCGATCAAATCTTTTCACATTTGTATAAAATCTTATAAATATTTATTTGAAGCAAATGCACTGAGAGACTTTTCGTTAGAATAAATCGTAAAAGTGAATCATATTTTAGTATAATATCGTTTCAAAGTGAGGCAAGCAGGGTTTACGTATCAGAAATTAATATAGTGGTTTTCAAGGGGCAAAGTTGATATTTTCGTTTGTATAAATAGAATATATGTTTTACTATCTCTTACAAAACCGACGAGAATTTGAAATTCACTATATTAAAGTTGCGAAGCGAATTTAAAGTGGTGTTAATACATTTTATTCGAAAGACTGAAAGAATCTTTTCAAATTTTCAAACAAAGAATATGAGAATCTGAAAACCACTATATGAAAAATCACTCACTCCACCAAAAGGTTTGACCTTTAGAAGTGACGGCTTCAGAAAAGGAATTCTTGTGTCTTTTTCTGATGCGACATTCTGAAACACATATCGATACCCACGTTCTAATATGTCGTATCCCACATTTGGAAAATTTTTCAGGAAACGATAAAAACGTCTTGCTAGCACAAATAAATAAATGTAAACAAATTTTTGTTTTATACGTTCATAAAAATGCATAAATAATAATAATTAAAGCAAAAAAAATTATTTAAATAAATTTTATGATATTTATGTGGGTCACGCAAGAAGAAAAAATTAAAATGTATTTTAGAAAAGAAATTGATTTAATCATTTTATAATTAAATATTGTTTCATCCCATACATAACATTTTTCTCTCTTATTTTGTATTGTTTAATTCATAATTATTATAATATAACATTATTGATACATTTTATTTTTACTATCTTTAATATTGCTTAAAACATTTTTTTTTTCATTTTAAGTACTTTTAATTTTTTTTTTTTTACTTCAGGTACATTTTCTTGCTGAGATTGTTGAAAATTTCTTGTCCTCTTTCGTCTGGTGTTATCACAATTTTTTTTATAATTAATATCATTATCTTGAGGTTTTATAAATCTATTATTAGTACGCAGTACTTTGCTATTAACACCAAGATTAACTTGATTATAGCTTTTCGTTTCTTACTCTTAGTCTTTTCAGTTACCTTAACTATATTTTTACTCTCGGCTTCCAAATTTTTTATTGATGGAGATTGGTCAGAAGCAGAGTCAGTATCATCAATATATTTTATATTATCATAGAAGCAGTGTGTAGAAGAACACTTTTTTTAATGCCTGTAATTGTTGCCATTTACTTTTGGTTCTTTTTAATCGATCTACAAACAGAGGTTTCAGCGGATGCTCTAGATTTAATTGGAGTTGTAAAAATATTATTTGTAATTAACTTCTTACTCATTTTATTAAATAATTTCTTAAAATAAACTTAAGACTAACCACAAAATAGAAATTGACTGTCACATCGCTATAGCGCTGACTTAACCAATGGATGTGGGATACGACATATTAGAATTCGTGAAAATCGGCATGTGGGATACGGCATATTAGAATATTTATTTTAAAATATTAAATAAACAATTTGACTCCCAAGATTTTAACACAAGCTGTAAAACATTATTATTAATCCATTTTTCAAAAAAAGTCAATTTCTCAAATTTTGTGGGATACGACATATTAGAACGTGGGTATCGATATACAAATATTATTATCATACCTTATTTATGTTCACATTATTTAAGTACGCAATAATACACTATTTTATAATAACATACTTGAATTAAATTTCAGAATCGCTTTTTGGGTTCGAAACCTCTAACCCTACCTATATCTACATAACTAAACGCATGTCTAACGCCTAAAGCCTCTCGGCTATTCTCGCTTGCCATATTCCGAAAGAAATATCGCTTATAAGCCACTACTGAGTTGGGCAGACTTGGATTGAGTCTACGAAGCCAATCGAAAAACATCGGAAGCACTCGTACTGCATTCTGAAACGAATTATACGAAAAACCGAGACTAAACATTTTGATTTTTGCTGCGCGTCACCAGGTTTCTAGCAAGTTCATATTCATAATATGTATTTTTCAAACATGCTTTCCAATATGTGATATTCATTATTCATCTTATTCAAATTATTTTTAGACAACTTAGTAATCATAATATAATTTTCTCGTACTTTCAATTTCTCGAATAGAGATTCATAATATTTAGTATTTAAAATACTACTTTATCTTCTTCATGTATTAAAGACCGTTATGACTATATATATATATGTCATAATATGAATGAGTATAATAAAGCCTCAGCTTTCCCCATTTTGAAACGATATTATACTAAATTTTGATTCATCTTTATCATTTACTCTAACGAAAAGTCTCTCAGTGTGTTTTTTTAAAATATTCGAAATATAAGTGTAATTATTTTAATTAAATATTTCGTAAAATTTTGCATTTGGCTGATCTTGCGAAATTGTTGAAAGATTTAAACACTGATCTAACAATCTTTTAATGAAATTTAAAGTCAATAAATGCATAAAGTTTTATCTCATGTTTCTGAGGTCTAAAATGAAAATATTTTGTACCAGATTTGAATTTAAATTTAATTTTAATTTTATGTGGCCTAAGCACAGACTTATTTCAAAAAATATTTATTGATTTCAACTTTGACATAAATTTTTTTTTCGAAGTGTTTAAATCTTGTTACGACCTCACAAGATCTTATGGATGATCTTCAGGCGGATGTTTTTTCAAATATCAAGAAAACAAAAATTTTCCTATTCTTGTGGCTTCGTAGGAAGATTTGAGCACTAAACAAAGAATTTTTCAATGAAATACAAATTCAATAAATGCTCAAAGTTTTATATGAAGATATTAATTTAAAAATTTTTAAGTTTTACAGTTTTGAACGTTCATTGAACGATGTCAAAATTTTTTCTTTCAACACAAAATTAGGTATTATGTATATATTCAGAGCCTCTTAAAAATAAAATCTGTTATTTCAAATCTGGTATAAAATATTTTCATTTTATACCTCAGAAACATGAGATAAAACTTTAAGCATTATTTATTATTTTATTCTTGTTACAACTTTTATGTTAATGTAAATAGCGGAAAAAATGTCGATTTTTCAAATTTTATTTTTTATTTCTTCGAGTAAATTTTTCCTAGGCCTGTCACACCCCAGCTCCGATGCGTAGGAGTATATAGAATGGAATAATTTTATTGACATGTGAATTCATTTGTTATAAACAAATAGATATAACAATTAGTCAACGGAATGGATTGGTCATTTGTGCAATCCAATTAAGAATCGGAATCAATCGTTCCCATCTCTAAGATGATATCTCATCATGAAAATTCGTCATCCGTTATTATTTGTTAACTTTAACAACAAATAATGTAAACAAATGCACAGTATGGGCATTTGTAGGCAAAAACGAGCCGAATTTCTTCCGAATCTTCATCATAATACATTGCTTGTGATGTTGACAGATGTTATTTCGTCATCCGTTATTATTTGTTCACTTTACCAACAAATAATATAAACAAATGCACAGTATGGGCATTTGTAGGCAAAAACGAGCCGAATTTCTTCCGAATCTTCGTCATAATACAATTTAGCATCTAATTGTTTTTATGAATAATTTCACTATCACTATTAACTAAAATATCAATAAACAATTTATTTATACACTTGATAGATATGCGTTGAAATAAATATTCATACCAAACTTCTCTCCATGTAGGTACAAAATAAATTCAAATTTTCTGCTACAATGTAGCAGGTGTTCCATTTAAAATATTGGTCTTCATGTAGTAAGTTTAGTTTTAAACGTTCTGAGTTAGGTTTAAGTGATGAGTAATGAAATATGAGACTTCTCCGTTAGTTTATAACTTCATTGGATTAATGTTTAAATATGAGATTTCAAAGTGATTTTTACTTTTTTAATAACATGAAGTATTGTTTTTCTGTAAATAACTAAATAACTGTGTGGAATTTGAAATTTAAAATGATAAATTACAACAAGAATATTTAAATTTTTTGAATTCGTTTATAATAAGAGGACGGATAATAATCGGACGGCGCAATATCTGGGGAATACGGCGGGTGGGGTAGGACTTCCCATTTGAGCGTTTCCACAGGTAGGTTTTGATGGGTTTGGCAACGTGAGGCCGAGCGCTGTCATGCTGTAGAATCACTTTTTCGTGCCTCTGTTCGTATTGTGGCTGTTTTCGCGCAGTGCTCGGCTCAAACGCATCAATTGCGTTCGATACCGTTCCCCAGTGATGGTTTCATTCGGTTTCAATAGCTCATAATAAATAACATCAGCTTCTTCGAATGTTTTTGGCCTTCCTTTACGTGGACGGTTTTTAACATCGAACTCACCGTCTTTGAAGCGACGGAACCAATCACGGCACGTTGTTTCACTTAAAGCAGCATCCCCGTAAACTTTTTGGAGCTCTCGATGCACTTCTGCCGCCGTTTTCTTCGAATGAAAGAAGAAAATCAACAGTTCTCGCAAACGACGATTATTGGGCACAAAATCAGACATTTTCACACAACCAAAAGTATATGGCGCCAAAACAAAACTTACTGCTGGAAACATCTATTGACAAACAGCGGGAACTTAGTTGCGCACCTAATAATTTTTTCGAAATAACTGTTTACAGACAATTTTATGCACATTTCGAAGAAGTAAATTGAATGCGCAAGTTGTATTGACCCTTAAATGTCAAATAATACTGGTAAGTTTGCCGGAAAATTGTTTTGTTCTCAAAACACTTCCCCTTACACTGAGAGACTTTTCGTTATAGTAAATCATAAAAATTAATTTTTTTTAGTATAATATCGTTTCAAAATAAGGCAAACAGGGTTTACGTATCAGAAATTAATAAAGTGGTTTTCAAGCGGCAAAGTTAGTACGAGGTCTGTCCGGAAAGTATCGGGCCTACCTTTATATCTCCGCGAAATAGTGTTCGAGCCACCTCTGCAGGGCATGAACTTCAACAGTAAAGCCTCACGAACCTATCGGTTGTTTGCTGACATCTGCCGGGCGTATAATTTATGCGCAGCGTGTGTTTGTTTACAAAGCTATTTTTGAGTTCGGCGGATTTTGTGATTGTTAAAAATGACTGAAAAACAAGATTAACGAATTTGCATCAAATTTTGTTTTCAACTCGGAAAAACGAGTTCGGAAAAACTTTTCATATGATGCAGAAGGCCTTTGTGAATGAGTGTATGAGCAAAACTCGAATATAAGAGTGGTATAATCGTTTCAAATGAGGCCGCACTTCTGTTGATAGTGATTCTCGTTCTGGCCGACCTTCGACGACAAAAACATTGGATAATATTGAGCGGGTGCGACTTGCGATTCAAGGTGATCGTCGATTGACTGTTCTTGAACTAGAAAATGATCTCGGAATACCGAAAACTACTGTTTGGGAAATTTTGAACAAGATTTTAGGAATGACTCGCGTGTGTGCAGTGACTGGCTTCTTCACCACGATAACTCGCCAGCGCATTCATCGAATCTTGTGCAGCAGTTTCTCAGTAAACACAGTATCGCATTGCTTCGACAACCTCCGTACAGTCCCGACATAGCCCCCTGTGACTTTTAGCTGTTTCCAAAACTCAAAAAACCACTCAAAGGACAGCGATTTGATGACAAAACGACGGTTGAAGATAATGCGACGAGCGTACTCAAGGCCATCCCTAAAAGTGAGTTCCAGGACTGTTTCGAGAAGTGGAAACATCGCTGGAAGCTACGCGAGAAGAAGTAAAGACTCAATCTATCTATAAATCTTTTATTTTTACTGTGACATTTATCTTCTTACAAATAAGGAACTTGAATTAATTATTGATCTTTGGACAATTCTCACTCATGAAGATAAATCTCCAACATCAGTCTTGAGTGCTATGATTCTTAAAATAAACATAAAAATTCTTTGCTTCCATTTGCTCATTAAATCTATAAAAAAACCGTATCGTACCCAATCAACCTAACTTGCCATTCTACGGGGGCTAACCTACTTTCTTATATTTGTAAGGCTTATGACGTCCGCTTACAATATGTTCTACTAACTGCTACTAAACCTACGAGAATTTGAAATTTACTATATTTTTCTACTTTTCTAACGCGTGCAAAACAAATAAATGAAAGAGGGGTTCGGTGCTGAGAAGAGGGGAGAGGTTTCAGTGGAAACATGGACACAAATATTACTATAATAATACCTCATTTATGTGCAGATATTTAAGTTACACAATGATACATTATTTGTAATCCCACGCTTGAATTAAAAATTTTATAATCGCTTTTGGATTCGAACCCTAAACCTATCTGTATCTACATAAATAAACGCATTCCTAATGCCTAAAGCCTCTCGGGTATTCTCGCTTGCCATATTTCGAAAGAAATCTCGCTTATAAGCTACTACTGAGTTAGACATACATGGATCGAGTCTACGAAGCCAATCGGAAAACAACGGAAGCACTCGAAAGACATTCTGAGACGAATCATATGAAGAACCGAGAATGAATATTTCTATCAAATATGCTTTCCAGGTTATGATATTTATTGTTCGATGTATTAGAATTATTTTTAAACAACTTTATTATCATAATATAATTTTTTTCGTACTGAAACATTACACTTTTTCGAGTGTAATTTCTTATTCAGATTACTAATGTTCATCAATTTTCCCGGTAATTTGTTATCAATTTTACTCTTTTCACAATCAAAAAAGTTTCCCGAAGGGAGAAAAATTTCATGAAAACCATCTCTTTATTTCAACGCGTGGTAATATAAAAGAAAAATCTTACATTTTATTAATTCAACTGAGCAAAACCTCGCGCGTTTGAACTTGGCGTTTTCGTGTTGACACGTGTGGTTTCAAATTCTGGAAACATGAAATGAATAAGACACGCGTTACTATCTCATATCGATCTGCCTGTTCTAATTTTGGGGAGCTTCCCTATTTTTTTTTTTTGCGCGCGTATTCGTTATTGACCACGATCTAGGGTAATTTAATCGATAAATTAGAAGTTTTGTGCACGATTTTCTTACGCCTTCAAAACAGTCTTAGTGCATGCATTCAAGCATGTAATGAAAGCTGGTGGTTTCGCAGTTACGAGGGTGTGCTTTTGATCGCTAAAAAGTGCAACGTGCATGTGATAGATGCATTAGAGAATCGGCGCGTGTAAGAGGGAGAAGGTGTCTCACGCGTAGGATGAAGAAAGCGCTTCCCCGTTAAACTTGTTTCGCCCAGTGGCTAATGGATCCACGCGTCCTACGATCGCTCAATGATCGATCATTTGCGTCTACATAACCGAATTTGAGAATTTAATTAGATGCGTGGTCTTAATTGAACTATGTTCTTACCGAGTATAGATTTAGAATTATAGAAATCACGCATAACTATGATGCACCCATGTCTATATCTTTTTGTGAGTACATTTTTAGGCATTTACTCTTTTGCGTAAGTTTTATTAATAATTATATTCGAAAATTGTATGTAAAAAACTAATTCAATCAATTACTAGTAAAAAATGATTACACGTAGAAGAAATATACAAATTCTGTTATAATTCCTTTAAAAAAGAGTGGAGAAAAGAAAAAGTCACAAATATGATTAAGTGCCTAAACTGATATTAATTAAGCGTGGATTATAAAAAATCAAGTAGATGCTGAAATATATACATACAAGTATACCAGGGCTGTTAGTTGAAATTTGACGGTTTTACTCATAGATGTCGCTAGAGATATGTATACATTTCTATGATTTGGCATCTATGTCATATTTTTCTATGGACAATAACCTTCAAAAATACACAATTACATTCTGCCAAAATAATAGCATCATAGTTGTTTACATCAGTGAATATGTCGAGTTTCGTTCCAAGTAAATCGCATTTGCGGCATTCGTTGCTTTTCTTATTTCATCAAAAGAAAAAAGCAGTTGAAGCTCATCGATTGCTGGTAGAAACTTATGGTGAAAATGCTCCAGTGATTAGAACATGTGAGACATGGTTTCGTCAAGTTAAAAGTGGAGATTTCGATTTAACAGACAATGAACATCCTGGTGCAGCGAAAAAGTTCGAAGACGAGGAATTGCAGGCGTTATTGGATGAAGACCCAACCCAATCGCAACAACAATTGGCACAAACACTAAGTGTGACCCGAGGAGCAATTTGCCAACGTTTAAAATCCATGGGAAAAATCCAAAAGTATGGAAAACCAACTGAACGATAGACAAATGGAAAATCGAAAAACCATTTGTGAAATACTGCTTCAACGGTTCGAAAAGAAATCGGCCCATCGACTCCAAGGCCAAATCGCTTTAGCCGTAAGACAATGCCCTGTGATTGGTGGGACCAGTCTGGTGTGGTGTACTCCGAATTATTAAAACCTGGTGAGACGGTGAATACGGATCGCTAGCGACAACAAATTATCAATTTGAATCATGCGTTGATCGAAAAACGGCCGGAATGGGCCCGAAGACATTAAAAGCATTGAATTGGGAAATATTATCGCCCCGCCGTACTCTCCAGACCTCGCCCCGTCCGACTATCACCTTTTCGCATCGATGGGAAATCTCTGGTTTCGCAGAGCAGCGCTTCGCCAATTTTGAAGAAATCGAAAAATGGCTCGTCGAATGGTTTGATTTGAAAGAGAAAAAGTTTTTTTGGAATGGTATCCATGATTTGCCTGAAAGATGGGCAAAATGTGTAGAATCCAATGGTCAATACTTTGAATAAAAAATTTTTGAGATTCCCTTGAGAATTAAGTGTTTTCTTTATTGAAAAAACCGGCAAACTTCAACTAACACCCCTGGTATCTATAACATCAACAAATCTTTTTATGTGAGTGAATTTTAAGGCGATTTCCTAGGTGGGCCACATGTCCAAGTCAGTCCTCGAATCGATATTTTTTTTGTCGACATTTAAAATTAAAAGTTGAAAGAAAGTGGAAAAAAGTTGAGAAAAAGTTAATAAAGTAGAATTGAAAAATTAATTAAAAGCGCACATTTAGGGCAACAAAAAAGATTGTTATAAAATAATCAATCATGCAATCTGCGTTACCATGACGGATCTTGCTAGATCGTGCGCATACAGAGTTCTATGGGGAAGGTTGGTAATCGCACAACTAAGTTTATTTATTGAAAACTTTTTCTACATTTATAAATATTATAAACCAGATAAACCTTCTTCATTGTCTTTTATTCAATTTTCGCTAGTTTCGAATCGATCTATCATTTTTTGTGAAAATGCGACAGACGACAAAAATTATCCATATTTAATTTCTTCGGAAAAAAATTGTTTCGGAATTTTCACCCAAATGAAGCAGATAAACGTAGTTTAATATTCTCTCTACCATTTCCCAAAGTTTAAGGATGGTATTTTTATTACAGAAAAAGTTATATGGGCGTAAAAAAAATTCTAATTGGTCACGTGGCTCACCTAGGACATGTCCTTAAGATATTCACTCTTTCATTCAACATTCATGATTAATTACCATTATTATAAAAGACCAGTCTGATAGAGACTGGACCGTTCCAACTAGAATATTACTTATAATATTATAACCAGGATATTACTATACACAAAATGGAATGAAATAAAAATGTTTGAACTCCCATTCGAGTAGTCACCGCGCCTAAAGCTGCTTGACGTCCACAATCGGACGAAAGCCGGCAGACGCAACCTAGTGTGGTTCTGTTCTCCTAAACTATATGGCCTATCAAGGCGTGATGATGATCATCGTAGCAAATATACCTGGTCTGTATATGTCTAATACGTTTGAGCTGAAGTCTGAACTGGTTGTAATTTATTTTAGATTAGGAATGAAAAAGGGCATACTAAAATACATATATTTATAATCTTTATTCCATTCGTTTTTTTACGAGTAAATTTTAAGACTTAATCTTTCATTTATATTATTATTTCATTTATTTTCTTTTTTTATAGCTTTCATCATTAATTTTTTTTTAAACTATCACTAAGGCTCACCTATTTCAACGCTCCCCAAACGAAGTAATCCTTTTCTCAAAAAGGATTAATTCGTTTTCGAAATAATATTTACACGTATATTAAGTGGGAATTCTTTTGTTGTAGTCTCAAAAAAGGAGGAAGAAAGTGGAAGGGTCATCGAACCAAACCAAACTTACTTACTTACTTATTGATAAATAAATTGCAAATTATTTATCGTAAAAAATAAATTTGAGGGACTTCGATCCGATTGTAGATCACGCTCATAGCTGCTTGATTCGGTTGATCGGGCGAGTACCGGTAGAGCGCAGTTAGTATGGTCTTGTCTGTCCTCTTAAATGCACTGACCCCTTTATAATGAGAGATGAATTTCTTACAAAGAAAATCCAAAAACAAGACAGGCGTTTTATTGAGGCGATTGTTAATTTTGTATTCGAAAATTCCAAGTGCAGGTATGTTACCTGTATGAACATATGAGACTCCATCAACTTGTGTCGGAAACTGGACCATGCTTTCACAAACCAAATGCTAATCTTACTCATACCTAATAGTCTTGAGTAGACACAGCACAAATTAAAACCAGACACTGTAAATTAACGTCACCGACTGGCGCTTGAACGTGAATGTTATATGAACGTTATTATTTATCGAAGTTGTTAATAAAACCTTGCGTTAGGGAGAACAAATTGACCCTTATAGTTGGCAATCCAGGGATCTGGTCAGAATTCAAAAATTCAATGTTTACTGATGGATCCATATTTACGTTCTAATCTGGAAAATCATATTTATTTATACTCTTATTGAGAGAAGATAAGGATTATTGCTACGCAGACAAAATATATCTAATAAAAATCATTTGGTATTAATATAAATATATTTAATATAAAATATATATCTAGAATTAATATTAAAGGGAAAATGTTTGTGTTTTTTTTTATTTTACTTTATTTTGTATTTGTTTTTTTCAACTTTCAAATAAACTAAGTTTGTTTACAAAATGGCCATGTGACATAAATCCACATGCATACACTTGCAGAACTATAAATATTAAGCTTGTATTATTAATACTAATTTTAATTACGCTAGATCTGATACAAATTCTAATTTACAATAATTATTTCAAATGGTTTGCTATTCTTAAACTATTAGGTGCGCAACTAAGTTTCCGCTGTTTGTCAATAGATGGCTCCAGCAGTAAGTACTGGTCGATTTTGACATATCCAAAACGTCATGAACCAAGCTTAAGCATATGGTAAACAAGCCGTTTTGACATATTAGTAATTTTGTTTAGGCGTCATATACTTTTGGTTGTGTGAAAATTCTACAGCATGACAACGCTCGGCCTGACATTGCTAAACCTGTTAAAACCTACCTGGAACGCTCAAATGGGAAGTCCTACCCTACCCGTTGTATTCCCCAGATATTGCACCGTCCGATTATTACTTGTTCCAGTCCTGTATAGCCTCCAAAGATGAACACTTTTACCGTAACGGTATTCGAGCTCTACCAGAAAGATGGGCAAAAGTTGTAGCTAGTGATGGGCAATACTTTGAATGATTCATTTGTAACCATTTTTTCACAATAAAGTTGCATTTTCATAAAAAAAACAGCGAGAACTTAGTTGCGGACCTAATAAAAAAAACATTGAAAATACACAACCTGCTGAAGCATGTAAATCAATCGCTTGAATTACTCAGTAATTCAGATGATTTGAGATTGTGGTCTGAACAGTCTGGAAAGTCCGCTCATCGATAACTCCTCAAATTTTGGAACAGACTCAACATCACCTCAATTGTAGAATCTTCTTATGGAAAGAGATTGAAAGTTGCAGTCGTTAAATTTTCTTCGCTTCATATTTAAAACTTGGAATGCATCCTTTATTTCATTTATGACATTATTTGAAGTCATCATCTTATAGTTCATTCGTTGTTTGAGAGATTATTATTGTTCAAGAGTTAAACTAAAATTGACAAGAAAATATATGGAGCCAGTTTCTGATTTACATGCGTATAGAATTTTATCAGGTTTTGATTCGACTTTTTTCTAGCATCTTAGGTCATGAGACATTTTTGAAAAACTGATTTTCAACATTTTTATCAGGATTTCTGGATTTAAGAAGTCGAACACGTCAGGATCATGCGAAAAATGCCCACGGGGTATACCAATTCTTGTTTTTCTAAGTGATAAATTTTATAATCTCGCGAAATTTTACAATTCAAAAACCTCCATGCCCCACGTTGGGCGTCAGTTGAAACATTTCGCTTCTTCCGGAAATAAAACATCAATTTTTAATATTTTTATGAGCAATTTTGACCTATTTTGGCCCAAAATCGCTTGTTTTAAACTTGTAATCGGGTTCCACGAAGGGGGTAAATTCCGCGCAATCAACTTCCTTATTTTAACAAATGCCGATATAAAAATTGACTCACGTTTTTAAGGTTCTCAGAAAAGGAATCTCACGTGTCAAAAATTTCGGAAGTTTGAATATTCCGGGATCTGCAAACAAAATATGCATTATGACATTGCATGTGTGCTGGTTCTAATTTTGGGATGTGTTCCCTAAGCCTGAAAATAAATACATTTTGATCTTTTGGATTCATAGATCGGCCATTTCATGCCAGAAAATCAAGCATACTAAACCTGAAAATGCGCCACCCACCGAGTCTACTTTTTTCTCTTGACATAGTACATCATTTGGTCTGTCAATTGTTGACTTGATGAGCAAATCCTCCCGATAAGGTCTTCATTTGTCCTCTCCCCCTGTTTTAAGAAAAAGTCAGCACTGGTTTGTAGTTGATCCTTTTGGTGCAGAAAGGAAAAGGCATTGTGGCAGTAAAGTGCCCTTAGAGCTCCGATACTGCTCAACGTTAACGAGTTGGTGAGGATAGGGCTGCTTTCCCCGTGTCTCACTAATTGTGAGGTACGAGGTAGCGAGTAATTACGGCCTGAGCTGACCGCAAACCAATTTAGACTTATTTAATTAATTTTAAATATTTATTATTGGTTATCGAACGATCAAAACGAAATGAATGTTAAGATCGAAAAGATCCCTAACAATTAGGGGGGGGGGGGGGGGGGGCTGGAGACATAGACAATCAGGTTCTCAAGACAATTCACATGATCAACAGGTGCAGGTGAGTTTGCCTGAGCCCTCGATGTATTTTATCCGTGTGGAGCGATAGCGTTTTGCCTTGGATAGGTGTGAACACCGGAATGAAACTCCAGGATTGACAACCAAGTTCATCAGCTCGGATTAGCGATCTCGATCCATCATAGTCTAATCGATAAATTGAAAAATTTCCACGCGATACTTTCAACCCTTTGCAGACAGTTTTGAATGTGCATTCTGATATCATAAGAAAGCTGATATCAAAGGTTATCTAAAATCAAAGGTATCCAGGGAACCTGACATGCATTCTGAGCCCATATTTAGAGAACCTGTCAACGCGCATGCGGTATTGATGTGCGCATTTCTGTTGGATGCGAGTTTCAAAATCTTAAATACATGCATGATTATAATATGCTTATTTCTAGTTATTATTTCCCTTACTAAAAAATGTCATTAATAATTTTTATTTAAAATTAACATGCAAATCGATATAATACATTTCCAGGACGTAATTTTACCAACCACAGAATGGATGTGAGAATTGTCGTAAAACTCCACATAAAAAGATAAAAGTTTTTATGATTTTATATTTGAACAATTTTTTCTTTGAAAAAAGGAACGCTTCCACTCCGCTGGGTATCGAGCCCAGGACCTTTCGATTGCCGGTCGAATGCTCTATCATCTGAGCTACAAAGGTTCCACAAAACTTTTCTCACAGAATCTATTTACGCCAATTTGGCCACGGATATATCATGAACTATATACTGTAACGTGGCATGTTGCCACTGAAACGCACTCTCTCACCTGGTATGGGTAGAGGTATAAAGGCACATAAGGCAGGATCCACAACGTAAGTAGTAAGTAACCTTACGTAAGTAGGATCACGCCGGATCGAGTGGAAAGGGTTAAATCTTGATGAATAGCCCGAGAAGAAAGAAGAACTCGATCTGGGTGGGAAAAGTGTATTATGTCTATTCCTTAAGTTACTACATTACAAAGTACGTTTAGGTTATAAGTGACTATGTTTTGAATAATGATAAACCATTGTAATGATATTTTGTTATGCCAATATGTAAATTTGTATAACTTTCCAGAGAAGAGGGGGAGAGAGATGAATGTTGGAAGGAAAAAGGACAGTAGATGGTAGGCAGGAATGGCGGTTCTCCCAAATGGGAAGCGAGGGCGCACGGTTCTGGACCGGGAAGGTGTACCAATGGCATCCAGCCAGAATAGTGAATGGCCGTTCGCCGCTCGCCCTCTACCAACCACGCTGCAGATCGACTGGAAGTCGATAACAAAACAAACAAGGAAACAAGAGTCCTCCATATTACCAGTTCCCTAGCCGGGAGGAGGTCTTAATCCATATTTAATTATTACGACTTATACTCGAGATGGCAGCATCTCCCGATCATGGAACATGAAACGTGGAACGTGAAGCTGGCCCGTGAGGAGAGACGCCATTCTGTCTTGTGTGCTTGTCGAGTTCAATAGTTCGACCTGTTACAGTAAAGAAAAAAACGGAAAATAATAAGTGAAGAGAAATAGTAAAAAGCTGAAACCGGTTAACGAAGACAACAGAAGTTTCTCTCTCTCTCTCCGTCGTCTTCAAAAAGTGTAACAAAGGTGAAAGGCAAAATTATATTGGATTCTGGTGTGTGTGCGTTGCATGGTGTGTCTGAGCGAGTGTGAGTGTGGGGTTAAAAAATGTAAAATTGTAGTAAAAAGGGGGGGGGAACTAATGTTAAATAAAGGGTACTTTTGTTGTTAGAGTGATAAATATGATGAGTTTTATTTAAAGTAGCTCAGAATTCTTTTAGTGTTAATTAGCGAAGCCTGCCGGCGGTGACTGTAGCATCAGTGCCTGCCCCCACGAAATCCCTCTCCACGGAGCTAGATGGGCAGGGGATTTCGTCATCACCCCTTCTGGGTGATTGGCGCCCTTTTGTACTTGGAAAAAGTGTATCGTACTATAAAAATTAGCACGAAACGTGTGGTCGCCAATTTGTGGCGTCGCTTGGCCGCCATTACCCTAATTGGCGGTAAGGCACGTCACAATACAAATTTTTCTAAATCATTTCAGTCGATTATGTCGATAATTAGACGAGTGTGTCACCCACCATGATAACCTAACTCTACCACATCGACCCTATCAACCTGTGATCTAGAATTAACGTCATTTAAGACCAGATGGAATTTTCAATATATATTTGAACAATTTTTTCCGTGAAAAAAGGAACGCTTCCACTCCGCTGGGTTTCGAGCCTAGGACCTTTCGATTGCCGGTCGAATGCTCTATTCAGAGTCGGAGCCATGTCAAGTTGATGCTGTTATTTTTTTCGATTGTAAGGGTGTGGAAGCACCGTTGGGAGCGTGTGGTTCAATCAAATGGGGACTACTTCGAAGGATGCCACGGTCCGGATAACAAAGAATAGCACCAACGCGGAGATATGAACGCAGGTCGGTTACTTTTCGGACACACCTCGAATGCTCGAGAGCCAAATTCATCGCAAAAAATAATTGTATGAAAAAGTAGTCCATCCTCTACTTAATTTTGTCGACTAATCAGATTTAGTTTCATAAAAGAAACCACTTAGAGTTACCATAGCCGAGAGAGACCACATTCAAGGACAAATAGATAACCTTCCGCCAAATGAAATTGAATTTTGATCATTAGAAAACATCAACATTTCTCCTGAATTGATAATGACGATAGACAGTTAAGGTGGCTTGATCGTTTTTGAAAAAAATTATAGACTGCTCTGAAACTTAGAGATTATCTTAATAAAATATGCTAGATTCACATGGAAAAAAGAAATACCGTGGTTGACGATGTCAATGCCGAAAAAATCGCTACCGAAAAAATGTCAGTTTAACACGTAGTCTTATGGGATTCCTCATCAAAATCGACGAAACTCCGGAACAACACAAAAGCCCCCATAAATCAAATATATAATAGTACTTTCGATTTCGAGGAATCTATTAGTATTATAAAAACAAAGGGTTGACGACTTCAATCAAGAGAAAATTGCGAAAAAGGTACAGAATATAGAAATCGCCTCGAGGTGAAACTAATAATTTTTTACTATCGCTTTTTTCCGGGGACATTTCCGCGATTTCTTACCCTTCTACTCAGATGTTACTATAATACATATGATTATTAAAAAAATAAGTAGCAATGGGCATTCATGTCACACGTGCCCCCACGGTGCCCCTCACTTCATACGACACCAAACGATTAAGCCACCTTAAGTGTACAATGCAGTGACTGAAACAACTTTTGCACAATGATGCTATGTTTGTGGAGCAACACCAAGTTCGTTGATGTTAGAATATAAAGATACATTAATAGTGTACTCGTATGCAATATACTGTAAAGCGCGTGAGAGCCGTGCGATAGGAAATTATGCGCAACTGTAAGCTACCGTTTGGAGTAAGCTGCCTAAATCGTTAAGACGAACAGGTGTTTAGTCGTTGCTATGTTCTCTGAGTGAGCAGCTCGCATGCGAAACGTGCTTTGATTTTCATTGCCTTAAATAAACCGCATTTACCAAGACAGAATTTTCTCCTTATTTCGACAATTGAATAACATCGAAGAAATTTCCGGAAAAAAATGCTTTGCTACCAAGATACATACATTTCTCATCTCGTCAGACGTCGTGATTTCAGACAAAAATCCGAGTCCTCGGAAGGAATCAAAACAATTTCCAATAAAGTTCCTGCCCTTTTGAAAATATCACAGATAACGAGTAGAAATCTCTCGCCAGAAACAGTTTAGAGTTCTTCAGATGACAAAAATGTGAATGCTAAGCATTATAATGATGACACGAATAAAGAACCAAACATTTATTTTAAATTTAATTTTCGAAATTATTGAAATTTTTGTAACTATCAACGAATAACTTGATTGTAGCAAATGGACGAAATGTGAAAATTACGGGGAAAATAATAATGCTACTCGAAATCAATCACATACCAAAAGATATTTTATTTATATTAATAACAAAATTAATAGTAGAGCGATTGTAGGTAATGACAACTTCAAGCAGTCTTGAACCCTCCCAAAGAAATCTAATGATTTGAACCCTTAAAAACAAAGACGGCCAGATTTAGACCGAAATCCACCTTTGAACAAGAAAATATACAAGAGAAAAGACTATAGCTCCATGAGCAAAATGAAGTCGTGGAAAGCCGAACGGTGAATACGTTGCCCGATGGTGCTCAGTGGTCATGGAGCTATCGTTGCTGATGTCCGGTGCTATATTAAAAAATCTATATTTCTGACAATTTTTAGCGCATTGATTTGAAAATTTCCGGAAATCTTCCTTATATAATGGTAAACAAATGCTTCACTCGAAGTTGTTTCAACTCAGAAGTTCACTCGATACTTTTTCCCGGCAAAGCTAAAAACATGGTTACCGACACGCCTCAATTTGCAATGAAATATTATTAAATAAACAAGGATTCTAAGGTTTATGTTTACTTTGCGGATATCACTTGACCATACCTCGTGTGGGTGTCAAATTTCAATCGATTTGATCAACATTTGTCTACCTTACGACGATTTGTATTTCAAAAACTTATAAAATATCATGTTCAAAATAGTAATGAAATTTATTCAGCCAAAAAATATCCCACAAAGCGAGAAAAACGGCAAATTATGAATAACAAAATTGTATTTCTTGAAAGTTGGACCCCTTTAATCACATATAAGAGAAAAGTCAAGGAAATCAACCGTGCTACAAGAATTTAGAGGCCAAATAATGGATAAAAATAATTACGTCATACAATAAGAGCACCTAAGAATGAAAAGGTTTGAGCGCGCTTCGCGCTCTGTTCTGTTTGGACCTCGCACTTTGCGCTTGATTCTTATATTTTTCGTATACTGTTTTGACATTTGTATAAACAAAGCTTTGCTTGTTTTTTTTTTGGTTGAAATTCGTGACGTCATTCATATAAAGGAACAATCCTTTAGATGCGATGGCTCTTTCCACAACGTAGGTTTGTTATATTCCATGTCCTTAGAATGTTTGCTTGAATTCCAACGATGTAACATCTTAGAGCAAGCTGCACATATTTTGTGTGTCATCCATTTTTGTACCTTATTTTAAGACCAAAACATTCCTGATGAATTATTCCAATTTTCGCAAAAATTATTCATCAGTCTGTTGGAGGCTGGTATTTGCTATATATGTGGCAAAAAGCATCAATGTCTTTGTTGCATGTATGTTTCGAAAGAGAAACTGGAAATTTTTTGCTCGAAGATGCCATGAGTGTTAAGAAAAACCTATACCTCTACAGGCTTAAGTATGAGAGCTTTCCGACTTTGGCGAGGACTATGTCAACTCGTCGTTGGACAAACTACGGCTTCATCCTCAGTGTTTTAATTTATTTTATAAGGTTATGAATGGAATGCGATCTCAGCGAGTCAAATGACCCGAAATTCGGTTTCAGTGACCCCAAAAATGTATAGAAATGTTTATCTCGTTTGGTGGACAAGACCTGTTTTTCGTGTGCCTGTGTAATCAACCGGAACAACAAAACAAAACAAAAGTTTATTGTCCAACAGATTTCCAGGTGCCAGACTATCGGTTCCAATTAGTCTTACATGCCATTAATTACTTCCATGCTAAGAAACAACTTATATTTTACTCTAGACGTCGGGAAGTGGATGAGTGCTGGCCGACAACAAATTAATATATTATTCACGATTAGGACGGGCCCTTCCACTGATGGAAACCCGCTCGGATTAGATTATGACTAAGCATAAATTGCTTTGATGTCTATACAGCGTGTCCCAAAAATAACCGAACTTTATATTTAAATCATACAGCATGCAGCGTCATCTATTAAAAATTTTCAGCATTAAAAAGATACATTCATCCTCTTCCAAACGCACCTAAATTCATGTAAATCGGATGACAGATGTGAAATTTACAGCCATTTCAATAAAAGAAAAGGTGTGCTAATGTTACAAAACACAAATGGAACAATGAGCAAATATAAAATTTTGTATTAAAATTGAAAAAAAAAATTCGCTGAGACATACGAATTGATGAAAAAAGTTTATGGTGATGATTGTATGAGTCGTACTCAAGTTTATACATAGTTTATACGATTTAAAAATGGCCGTGACGATTTAAATGATGATTCAAGACCTGGACGACCAGAAGCATCAAATCGTGCTCAGTTAGTGGAAAAAGTACGTGAAATAATCGCTATCGATGCAAATTTCACTGTGAGAATGCTGGCAAAAGAATTAAATTTATCTTACTGTACAATCTACACAATATTAACTGAAGATTTGGGTAAAAGAAAGATCTTTGCACATTTTGATCCACATCAGTTAAATTTTCTGTTCCCACAACTAAAAACTGCAATTAAAGGAGCTTTTTACGATCACGTTCCAACCATTCAATCAGCTGTGACACAGGTGCTCAAGAACATCCCAAAAACCGAGTTTAAAAAGTCTATGGATAAATTGGTTGATCGTTCCAAACGTTGTATTGAGTCTAATGGAACCTATTTTGAATAAATAATAACTTTCAAAGATAATATAATGTGTATCTTATTCTATATCCAAAAACCTCGGTTATTTTTGGGACACTGTGTATGTAGCGAAAATGATTTCACTGGGTGTGACAAACCTTATTGGCCTAACAGAATTAATTAATTCCCTGTTAAAAAATTTAACTTAACGTAAAATTTGACGCTTCATTTATTTCCAGTTCAATAAGTAGGGCGTTCTATTAGAAAATAAAAAACCTTTCAACCTGCAAAGGGCGTTCAAAGAAGTCATTCTTATCAATTTAAAGCTTACTATCAAATGCGGTGTATTAAAGTCTAAAACTTATGTTCCAAATATATTTTTCTAAAACTTAAACTTCTTAAGTTATTTCTTTGCCTTGACCTTTTTGGTACAACATGTATACATGAATGTCAATTCTATTTGTAAAACTGAATTTGTCCTTGATATTACCTTGAAAATTTTGATTCAGCAAAATATAATTATTACTTTTTGATTCTTCTCCCAAATCCCAACAACTGTTACTCAAACTGTTTTTTTGTATAACGCAATTGTGCTGAGATATTTGCGTGAGGTTTTTAAAATGGGACACTCTGTCTAAATTAGGGTGGAAAAATCTTAGATCATTTGAATATATTTTCAGTGATATTTATTTTTTAATCTTATATATTTCAGTTACAAAAGGGTTCTACTGAAAAGTGCGATGAAAGTAATAGAAGATAGGCAAATCCTAATATTAGAAAAAAAAAAGAATTTAGTTCAAGATATCACAAATATGGTTGTACAGTGAGTAAAGTACATATTATGAACTTCACAGATAATAATTTTTACAAATTTATATGTACTGAAATATGATTTTAGGTTGACGAACACAATCAACGTAAGGAGTAAACAGTTAGTACTGCGCCTGAACGAGGTGTGTGACCAAAAACAAAGCACGCTAAACGAAAAGAAAATTGCTTTAGACCAATTGTCAAGACTTACTGATCACTGTATTCAATTTGTTACCTATGCATTAGAAAAAGGATCCGATGTTGAACTTCTGTACAGCAAAAAGTATAACAAAATCTGCATCTGTGAAGTGCATGTGTGTTTATTTTGTCTCTCATTAAATATATGTTAATCTTATTTATTTATTTGTTTAGATCAATCGCTAATCATCTGCAACGGATAAAAAGTCGACGAGCGGATATTCCGAATCCAGAAATACCTGTTAGAATCAATCTGTCTTTAGAAAAACTATCTGACTTAAACAAAGGTTTGTGTCGACTTCAATTTTGAATTTGATCATTTCCAACCTAAATTAATAGGTCTATAATTAAGAATTGTAATGAGATTCTTAAAATGAGAGGAAAAATCTCCTAAAGGGAGGTTTCCCTTGAGGAAATAAATTCTCTTTAAGGTTTAACTGCCTGCACTTTTTCATAGTTTAATAATGTTTGAGCGTATAAAAATATTCAGGCATAATCATTTTTGCATGATGGCGCCCAAATATAGTACTTTTCATGTACTGTTTATGTAGAGAGACTTTATCTTGCATAATCTAAAAATTCTCAATTTCTTTTTTGGTGCCTAAAAGAAAGAATTATTTTTAAGAACTGTTAGTAAACCCAGTAGCGATTGCAAGTCAACTTTTTTCTTATTATTTTGGTGTGAAATTAAAAGCTTTAATGGTATGCTTTAAATTTGGTTGGTAGGATCATTTGATTTCTTGCAGATTTGGGTGAGAAATTGAATTAGTGAGCTCCAAATATCACCTATCATGTGGATTAATCATACGAAGATACGGTGTAGCAGAGAGCTGCTTCATGAATGTTATTCTTGGTGTATATCCCATTCGGTGCTAAGGATTGTGAAAGGTTTCAGGAGTGTGGCTTGTTTTAGTAGTAATTTATGCCAGTTTCCCTCAGTGAGGTAATACGATGGTAAGCTTGAATTTGAACTGACCCTTGTTCCCTTTGCCTTTATTATGTACGAGGTCTGTCCGGAAAGTATCGGGCCTACCTTTATATCTTCGCGCCATAGTGTTCGAACGACCTCTGCGGCGCATGAACGTCAACAGTAAAGCCTCACGAACCTATCGGTTGTTTGCTGACATCTGCCGGGCATATAGTTCATTTTCAGATGAAGCATTTTCATAACCTGGCATTACTCTTTTAATGTGAAGCATAGGCAACAGGCATGGATAGAAACTCATTATCAGTATGCAGAAGAACTCCTTCCAGACTAGTTTTTTCAGTGATTACATTTCGAGCCATTATGCAGGGATCTATGAATGTATTTATACCTCTGATGGGGCGCCCCAACAATTCAAAAATTTTAAGCATTTTTAAACAATTTTTTATCACAAAAAACATTTTGGTCGCTCTGCTGTTTGGAATTTTCATGCTACAGCTCATGGAAAAGGCTCTTATGATGAAGCAGGTGGAGCTCTGAAAAGAATGACACGTAAAGCTAGTCTTCAAATAACTTCAGATCAAATAACAAGTGAACAAGTACTTTACGAGTGGGCTGAGCATATCTCTTCATTCACTAATATTTCTGTTATTTGCAAGAGCGAAAAAGAATATGAAACTACGGCTAAATTTTTGAATGAGCATTTCAAAAACTGTAAAACTGTCACGGGGACTCAAAAATTGCACTATGTTATGCCCTACGAGAATTTCAAACTCAAAGTCAAAAATTATTCTTCGTGTCCGAAATTCGAAATCTTTAATTTTTCGAAATCAGAGCCAAAACGTGCAGTTTAACAAAAATCGTGTTAATTGAAAAATACGAGGTCTATCCGGAAAGTATCGGGCCTACCTTTGTATCTCCACGCTGGCATTATTCTTCATCATCGGACGCGTGGCATCCTTCAAAGTAATCCCCACTTGATTGAATTTCATTTTCTAGTCCAAGAACAGTTAATCAACGATCACCTTCAATCGCAAGTCGCACCCGCTCAATATTATCCAATGTTTTTGTCGTCGAAGGTCGGCCAGAACGAGAATCACTATCAACAGAAGTGCGGCCTCCTTTGAAACGATTATACCACTCTTTTATTCGAGTTTTGCTGATACACTCATTCACAAAGGCCTTCTGCATCATCTGAACAGTTTTTCCGAACTCGTTTTTCCGAGTTGAAAACAAAATTTGATGCAAATTCGTTGATCTTGTTTTTCTGACATTTTTAACAATCACAAAATCCGCCGAACTCAAAAATAGCTTCGTAAACAAAGACACGCTGCGCATGAACTATACGTCCGGCAGATGTCAGCAAGCAACCGATAGGTTCGTGAAGCTTTACTGTTGACGTTCATGCCCCCCCAGAGGTCGTTCCAACACTATGGCGCGGAAATATAAAGGTAGGCCCGATACTTTCCGGACAAACCTCATATGCTGACGGTTTTTGAGTTAAGAACATTTAAGAATTTGTGAATCATACAAAACTTGTAAACAACCATAGTCGTTTTAATTTAAATTATTGTAGGCATCGATGAATAAAGTAAAGCTCGACTATGTCTTTGCAATTACTTATAAAACCGAGATAGAAAAATCCAAAAAGCCAAAAAATCGAAAAACTATATAAGTATATATAAGTCGTTACAATAAATGAGGGTATTTTGTCTAGAAAAATATGTGATTGAATCTTTATCTCGATTCCGATGAAAAGAGATTTTCACATCTTTTTCAATCAAATTTCTTTCCTTGAGTCTAGAGCCCAAGATTTCAGTCTCATTTTTAGATAAATTCAGATCCCGTATCAAATCATTCAATCCTTTTTTATCAAATAATTGTTGCAAGTTTCTGGTCGGCTCATGTTCCATGGCTTGATTTTCATCAGAATAATTGGTTTCTTCTGCTTTGCATTTTGTGAAATTTCCTGAGATTGAATCTTTACGGTTGTACGAAGCTTTTGTCATGGAAGAAACATTAGAGTAAATTATAGAGTCCTTTCATTTCGATGGGTAACTTTAACATCTGTTAAACAGAAATAACAATCTTCGATATGGTTCTGAGGTTCTCTCCAAGAAGTAGGGGAAGTAAATCTGAAGAGATGATCGAAATCTCCTCGATATATTGACCTCAATGAAATAGCACAAGTCGAGTAGCAACTGTTGGGTATCCAATATTTTCTTCCATTTTCGGGTTTAATCTGAAAATAAATCTCATAGCCTTCTCGCATTGCAAAAGACACTTTTAATCTTTGTTGTTGTGGGGAAAAAACACTGCAAACGTACCGAAGGCTATCAGGATTATTTTTGCAACAGAGCTCCATTTTGCAATCGTTGTGGAATGAGAGTTGAATGATAGCTTAGCGCTAATAGATTGGTGTTAAATACGAATGACTTCAAGTCCTAGAGTACAAGTCCTGGAGTAGGTAGTATATATTGATACTCCGCAGAGGTCTAGCATGAAATGAAGATGGCACGGAGCACGATGCGAACAAGAGCTTAAAGCTGTTGCATGTGATATAGTGGAGAGGAGTTGCGCATGCGCCTTCTACACTTTCCCTTCAACAATTCCTTGTATCACGTGTGCTTTTCCGAAGCTATGAATTCTGTTAATACTACAGATGTTGTAAATTGTGATGCAATGAAATACTAGAGACAATAATTCGCTTCATGCATGTGTAATTCGTCAAGCTGTCAGCTCTTTAGAAAGATACAACTTCTCTGCCATGTATCTTTCGAACGGTGATGGCCTGAAACCTAAATTTTATTTACATTTCTTTAGCATCAAGAAACAAAGAGAATGTTTTTTTGTAAAACTTCTGTTTCCTGTTTTTCTCAGTTTTTCTAAATTATCTCGCCAACTGTACAAGATATCAAAAAAACAAGCCCACCGTCGGATTCAGGATTAAAAACTGCATCGAAATCACATATTGCTTTTCATAAAAAATATTGTTTATAACATTTTAACTCATGCTTTGTGACTTAAAAAAAAAATTGATTAGAAAAATCTAAAAAACCAAACACTACTAGAAATTTTTGTCGATATTAAAATATCAGTTGTAAATCTGATATGGTATGACCCGCATATTCTTTTTTTTAAGAAAATAAGTTGTATTTCTTCTCATTACCTTGAGTTCTGCAAATGAATTGCTCTTTAGAAAGATGATGCTTTTAATAAATACTTTTAAGAACCAATCTGACATTTTTCATAAATTTCGTAAGCTATGCTCACATTGCCCACAACAGTCGCACTGTAATTTTAATACTCTAACATTAGAATATTGCTTTGATCATACAATTCGATACAATATATTTTTTTGTCACAGATTTGCGAAGGAGTGTGGATATAGCGCGCAGATTATATTTAATTATTTCTTGCGATTCTAGACCTTTGTCTTGAAAGCATAGACTGAAAAAAGCCTTCATATCTTTAGTAGAAAAAAACACTTTACTTTGTCAAGCCTAGTTTTTGGAATTAAATTTAAACGTAAGAAACTTTGTGTCCTTGATATATTTCCTCAGGTTCAAACAGACCTCACACATGATTACATGTTTTCAACATAGATTTTCATGCTCTATCGACTTTCTGTGGTAAAAGTAGGGCATATCATTTGAAAAAAAAATTATTGACTCTTATATGACCTTAATGAATGATGTTTAAATAAAGTTTACGGCTTCCATTACACTCCACTCTCAAACTTTCATAACTTTTACAAAACACACTTTCCTTTTCCCAACTGACAATGGGTGATCAAATTATTCTGAACACTCACAATATTTACAAGAATTAATATTCACGTTTACACTGTTAGGAATTCCTACCGGAATTTCCTACGATACAAACTGCAGTTCTATACAGTTCCATGAAAGTTCATTACGTTAATTTATGTTAAAATTAGTAGAATAAAGTTACCTCTTAGTAAATTCTAACTCAATTTATCTCATATACCAATACTTGTACTGGAAGTTCTGAAGCTTTGAACAATAAAAAATGTCATTCTATGTGACCGAAGCTGCCTTCAGTTATATATTGTACAAAAACCTTTTTAATAACTTATCCATTTATTCGCATTTATCTTTATCCACATGATTCAGATCCAGGATCCTCTTTAATCTATCCAGATGAATTTAATTTCCTGGGTTCTCGTTGTTGAGAATTACACGTCCTTCTAGGTTATTCTTCATGTTCTGTATTGTAAATATGTCCAGATACTCTTCCTCGAGTAACTTTATATTAGGTGTACAACTTTGGTCCCGCCGTTTCTTTCCAAAATTTGCAGCCATATTATTAATTGCCGGATACCATCTCGAAAAAACAATACATCTTTTGAGGCCTTCCGTGAATCGACCCATTTTTTGACTTCTTCACAAGAACGGAAATGCTGATGAGCCAGGCCGTGTGCCATCGATGGAAACAAATGGTAGTCGGAAAGAGCAACATCTGGAGAGTACGGCGGGTGGGGTGAGACCTCCTATTTCAGCGTTTCCAAGTATGCCTTGACCGGTCTTGCGACATGTGTTCGAGCATTGTCATGCTGGAGGATAACTTTGTAGTGTCTCTCTTGGTACTGTGGCCGTTTCTCCTTCAATGCTCGGCTCAAAAGCATCAATTGCGTCCGATACCGAACCCATGTGATAGTTTCACTCGGTTTCAACAGATCATAATACACCACATCGAAGTGGTCCCACCAAATGCAGAGCATAACCCTGGCAGATTTTTGCGGGGTAAACTACCCCACAATAACTTTTAATTATACAAAACATCTCCAAACGGGCATGATTACAACCCGAAAAAAACTGCAAAAAATATATTTTGCACGCGATAATAAAATAAAGTTTGCGTATTTTTGCATTTTGACGAGAAATCAATATAAGGGAATTTAAGGGAATAACTTAAGGAAATTTTATTATGTTTCTATAAATTACAGAACGTTATATTATACATATAAGTATATTTTTAGAAATACAAAAATTACATTTTTAGCTAATGCAGAAGGATAAACTGATTAAACGGCTGTTTTCCTCGACCCACGTATCTTTACTAATGCATTGAATGGTACATGAGGTTTAATTTATTTGTTTGTCAAAAGCAAGTTTTACTTTTAGGAAGCAATCTTTTGTGAAGGTTGCGAATAATCATCCAGTGTTGCTTTCATCGTTCTTGAGTTAAAAAGTAAATTTCTTGGCTTCTACAGTGAATTGTTCATCTTACCTTTTAAACATGCCGATAAATCCCTTGAATATTATAAAACTTTTGTTAGTTGTATTCCAAACCATGAACATACCAGACAGTGAAGTTAATGATGCAGAATAACAACTGGCAGATCATTTTCAAGAAATATTAATTCAGCCTATGAATGAGTTCAATGGCGTTGAGATTGTAGAAGAATATACTTTAGACTATTCAGAACCATACAAAGACTGTGAGCCTTCCGTTATGGAAGACACTTATGCAGATTGGAAATTGAAGGTACAAGACAAGTCGAATGTGTTGTCCAATCTATTTCTTCTACAACTCACAGCTACACTATCCAACCCTCGATTTCTGCGGTTGAAAAGCTTCAGTCTCCACTTTATCTTGTGTTAAAAGAGTCATGTGAAAAATTTGGACCCATTGTGCAAGAAACCATCTTCCAGACTATAAATGTCTTTGTAGCTGCATCCAGATCTGGAAAACTTACGTCTGGTAAATTTTTTTATTTCTAATAATTTTAGTTCATGAAATAAAGTTATCAGCGTCATTCAATTTTGCAAATTATTTTGCCTACAGAACATTTCCAGAGCTGGTTGGAAAATGTTTTTTCCCCGAATGTAGAGCCGACAAGCGTGTTGCTCATAGACTCTTGGACTGGACATTGCCCAGAAGTTGTACGGCAAGCAACACCTACTGGAAAGAGAATAATTCCTATGATTATACTAAAAGGCACTACTCGAAAATTTCAACCCCTTAACGTCTACGGATTTCGCATATGAAAAAATTGTGTGCGATATTTTTCACATTCAGTTATACTGTTAGACTATGATTTAAATCTGCACATACGAAATAATATTATAAAGTTACAGTCTTTAGAACATAATCAATTATCTTCACCAAGGTATCACTGTCTTTTCAAGTACTCCTGGTTTAAAAGTGGTTATGTTTCAGAAAAACCAGGAGAATTTAAGAATCCAGTGGACTTTTCCTACAAAACATTTTCCAACACATTATATGAAATTCCGGGATGTCATAATGTAGCCGTTATTAGATGTTCGTGGTGCAAAAAATATTTATGTTTTAAACATGCACTTAAAAATGCACTTAAGGATGATTACCTTGTATAAATTAATTTCTCGTGAAAATGCAAAAATACGTAAACTTTATTTTATTATCGCGTGCAGCATATATTTTTTCCAGTTTTTTTTCAGGTTGTAATCATGCCCGTTTGGAAATGTTTTGTATAATTAAAAGTTATTGTGGGGTAGCTTACCCCCCAAAAATCTTTTTGATCAAGTTGACAAAATCACATTTTTCATCTTTTATTGTGAGGACATCATTCGAGTTGATTTGATTGTGAAACATTCTGTTATTATATGTGAAACAATTAAATGGTTATTTGGTACTACACTTTTCGGGGGTGGTTTTTACCCCTTTAAAACCATTTTGGGCACATAAGAAAAAATACTTGCCGCTTAGTGTTTCGAATACTACAACATATATGTGAGACTGAATAAAATCTGAGGGGGCACCTATCTACTGTTCCTTGTCAGTAGCAAATTGTACAGGGAAAAGTATGTGTTGTCGGATTAGGTTGCCCGGGGTAATTTATCTTACCCCGAACCTTGTATATAAAATTCTGTGTTAAATAAATCTTCCAGTCTAAATAAAAATGTAGACCCAGATTTATTTCGATTTACATTTAATAAAAGGTCAAACTAACCTTAATTAACCATAGAATTAAAATTAAGGTTACAATATATATATAGGGTGAGGCACATAAAGTGTTATAGTGCGATAGCACTGAAACTATTGATCATATCCAAAAATGTTTCAGACAAAAGTTTCAGTGTTCGAGAAGGCTGTCATACTGGACCACCCTATTCTTTTATCGGTGGAGGCGCTAAAGCTACGTCAAGGTCAACTCCACTTTTTAAAATGGAACCATGTATTTTTTCGATGACATTATTACCGATTTCAAGACGAATTCAGCGATCTACAACACAAGGTCATTCTAGTCACGCAAAGTATGAAAATAGTCGAAAAATCGAAACATATCGGAATAATCACTTTCAAATGATCCACTAACCTTGGTTTGGGTCTACCTACAGAAGATGCTCGAAGTAATGACCCCCGACTTGTAAGCACTTGTTAATTCGCTGATGAAAAGACCTTCTAATTTCAGCCAACATTTGTGGTGTATTCTTTCTTTAATGTCGTCAGGCATGGTAGGTGCTACCGCCATTACGCGTTCTTTGACGAAACCCCATAAAAAGTAATGTGGTGTTGTTAGATCTGTCGAACGAGGTGGCCAAGCTACAGGGCTGCCTCGTCCTATCCACTTTTCGTCAAAAATCTCATTCATCACTTGTCTTGAACACAGAGCATAATGGGGTGGTGCACCGCCGTGTTGCATCACAGTAGGTCCAGTACCATGTATTTTAGGAGGATACTTAAAAAAGTGAAAATGAGCATCAGTGCCGCCATATTATGATAGCAAGAACTAATATCAATGCAAACGAAACCCCCGTACCCCGAAATCCATTAAAAAGGTTGGCATTGAATGACATTGAAATGTCAGAATCTGGAAAAAAGGGAATCAAGAATGAAACTTTTGAATTCTTTTTAATGCCTAGGAATTAAAATGCGTTCAAAAGTTTTATCGATCTTTTAGAAATGGTACAGTTCTCATCCATCGAGGATTCTCATTTGTCCTATAATGCATATTATGCCTATTCACATTTCCCGTATTTGCGAAGTTAGCTTCATCAGAAAAAAGCACATGACTCAAAAATGAGACGTCTGTGCGCATTTTTCTAGAAATCCAATTACAGAAATTGACGCGTTTTGAGAAATCATTGCCGCACAAATCCTGATGTAATGTCATACGATACAGATGGAACTTGTGTTGATGTAAGATTCTTAATACAGATCGCTGACTAATTCCACTCTTTTTTTCCATTTGCCTGCTGCTCGCATGTGGATTTAGTGCAACAGAACCTAAGATAGCAGCCGCATTATTTTCATTAACAATTGGTCGACGTTTGACTCGTGTTTTTTGCACTGTACCGAAGCGACAGAAATGGTCAGCTAATATTCGAAAATTTTTACTGTAAATATTCGGAACATTTGCCTTCTTTGTTAAGAGGCTTAACAAATTACTTTATGAAACTCAATTTAATATGAGGAGGAGGTAGAATTATTCTGTCTGGATTGACAAACGGAGTTTGCTTAATATTCTGCTTATTTTGTGTATTATCCATTTTTGTACGTTATTTGAAGACCAAAACATTCGTGATGCCTTCTTCAAAATCTTCGCAAAAATTAGTCTTCAGTATGTTGGAGGCTGGCATTTGCTACATATGTAGCAAAAAGCATCAACGTCTTTGTTACATGTATGTTTCGAAAGAGAAACTGGGAATTTTTTGTTTGAAGGTGTCATATGTTTTGGGTAAAGTTTGTTGACTTTCGGTCACTTACCAATTTAGGCCTCGTTACGGATTGTAGGTTGTAAGTTGCTCCAGGACTGGGAAATTTGCATTAATCTAACGACTATTATTTACAACTATTGAGATCAAGTTAATTTTTTGTTGAAACCACCGCCTGAGACTCACCTTAAGAGAAGACACGTATCCGAGGAGGACACAACTACGTTAGACACGTGATCGCTGAGCGAGAAGTGCCGAGTCAAGATGGCAGCCAAATTGGGTTATACGTTCGTCGAGGAGGCCAATTAGAGCACATATATGCACTCCACAACCCCTCCGTGATGAAGAAATCGAAGCAAGTACTGCTCCTTGTCATGCAGCAATAGACAGAGAGAGAGTCCGATATCTGCGTCGCATGTTAACCAACGGGTATCGATAAGATTTGTTTAGAGTATCGGTTTTTACGATATATTACGGGCTTTTAACGCCCAATTAAGATAGGACCTTGACCGCAGGTCTCGGGCGATGGTCCAAGCTATGATTCAGGGAAGATTTTCGGGTTTTCAACTTGGCGGAGAAAAGTAGTGGGGTTGCAAAGCCCTTTCAGTAGTTACAGCCAGTGAGTGCGGATAAGGATGGGGACTGTACAATCCCATCCGGGACTCTTGCCATGCGCAAAACTACTAGGGAGGCTACCCACAAGTTGCGACTCTAACCTGGCGGAGTACGGACCTTCCACGATCCAGCCCTGTTCAAGACTCAAGGCAAGTACCAGATGCGAATATAGACTGGAAAATAGTTACATTTGGATGACTCCGTAACCCTGTTCTAAACACTACCCAGAAAACAAAGTGTCTACGTAATGCGCAGCATGACGCACGCAATTTTCAAGAACAATAACAATCGTTTGACACACATTGAATGAACATCAATTGAACTATAACTTTATATCAATGACCCATATCTTTTGAATAAAATGAAACTGTCGAAATTAATTTATATTTTATTAATTTATATTTAATTTATATTTATATTTTATATTTATATTTTATATTTATATTTTATATTTATATATTTATATTTATTTAATTTAATTTAATTCATATTTCATTAATACATGAAAAATGTAATTCTGCATGTAATATTTTTGTACTCAAATTATATTTTTATACGACAGCCTTATTTCATGGAACTTTCAACACGATCATCATCAATTATAACTTCATTGTAAAGTCCATTTCTTGACTTAAATTATTACGTATTCAAAATTAATTCTCATGAAAAAAGTCAGTCAGAATTGAAATGAGTATTAAAAAGTTTAATCCTTATTAATTCCATTTCTTTCAAATCTATGAAGTATAGCAACCGAGAATGAGCAGAATTCAATCCCTTTGAATGCTGCTTTAAGAATCTCAAAAATTTTTAAGCAAAAAATTTTTTAATTTAAAACTTTTTCAGTAGTCTGTGGACCTCTACTGTTAGTACAAGCTCAGAATTATATTCTTTTTTGTGTAACACCGTTTTATAAATATCTCAAAATTTATGGCATCAAAAATTTTTTAATTTACAATATATATATACTGCGACGCATATGCATCGCACTGATATGCCCCTCACGCCTTCAAACCAGTGCGCGCGAGATTGCTGCATTCTCTTTCGCACACGGGACCCGCGTGGCGTGCAGGTGTTGTGCCGCGCACGATTGTTATCTGGGTAGGCAGGTTCCAGTTGAGAACAAGGGTTGATAATATGTGATAGACAGTTTTGAGTATCCATCCCATGGTTAATAGAAAATGGCCAACTTGGACGATCTCTCTGAGATCAACGTTGTGGAGTGACCTTTAGTCGAAGAACCTCGAGCGACTTGACGATGAACCAGTGTGAAACCGCCTTGTCTCAATCCTAACGGCGGGGAAGAGGAATGGATTTTGGGCGGGAGCAGAGCTGATGGCGTCTGGGAGGACTTACTTTCTTGGTGAGATAGTGAGTGTCAATTTTTGAGGAGTTTTACCTCAGACTAGACGGCATTTATTTCGAGAGAAAATTAAAAAAAGGTGAACTGTGAAAGATTTGTTGGAACAAATACTACGTGCGCTTAGGAGTTTTTAACGATTGGTTGTTCGAAAAATAAGAAGAAAAAACGAATTATAGACTGGAGAAAATTTTGACGTGAATAAGGGGATTGAAGGTACGAAATTTTGTATTCTCTACTGGCGATTGAATCCGAACGACACGTGCCTGTAGATTTAATTAATTTGAACCTCTCCTTTTACTTGTAACGAGAATAGGCCTGTGCACGTCCACGAGATTCCCCCGCTAGTCCCTGTATGATTCAATTTGGCGCGAAACCAGCCCTGGAGCACTTCCCATGAAACGAGCTCCAACTCCCCACCCTTTCTAAATAATTAACAACTCAAAAGGATGAAGAATAAACTTCCTCCCAACTCTACGTTCCAGCTGAGTGCGACATTTGTGAAGTGGCCCAAGAAAGGCCTGGCGTCTGGCAAACCGTTTTTCGGTAATTAGAAAGGTAAATGAGTAGTCCTAGTGCAAGGTACCGTAGTTGTGCGTGGTAAACTTTCAAATGGGAGAAAAACCACGTTACAGCCTGTGTAATCAACCGGAACAACAAAACAATACAAAAGTTTATTAGATCTGGTTTATTAAAGTTTATTAGATTTTTAGGTGCAACAACTTATATCTTACTCTGGACGTCGGGGAGTGGATAACTGCCAACCGACAACAAATTAATATATTATCCACGAGTAGGATGGGCCCTTCACTGATGGAAATCCGCTCGGATTAGATTATGACTAAGCATAAATTGATTTGATTTCTATGTAGCAAAATTAATTGCAACTGGGTGCGACAAACCTTATTGGCCTAACAGAATTAATTAATTCCCTATTGGAAAATTGAATACTACTATTCTACCCCTTCCCATAACTTGAACTAGGTTGAGGGTAACTGAAATTGACATATATGCTATACAATACTGGTTTATTTGTTGCGGTAAAATTCCCTAGTCTGGCATGATACTGACCACCTAGTTGTCACTTTTGTGACTCAATTTTCTAGGTATTGGGAGAATCAACCTCAATGACTACGAAGGGAGCTGGGTTGCATCTTACTGGACACGTCACCTGCTGTGCTACACAATGTCTGGCTTGGTATCTCGACCAAGTCGCGTATCTCAAGGACCTGGTCTCTGTGGTGACGGTCGTAATATTTAGCTTTATTTACGAATGCTCGATCCGAAAATGCGGAATTATGTCGCGCAGGTGCGTTAGTTTCAACACGAGTTACCCAGTATCTTACACCTACTGAAGTCAGCTCGTTTCCTCTCCAAACCAAGACGGCGAAAACTTTTTCGCGAGCCCAGCTCGCATCCCATATTTAATAACACCGGGATTATATGATTTGTGGTATGGAACGCCGTATTATAGGTAAATCTAAAATCGTTTATGTGAGCATTCCAGTCCCAGTTCCTGAGCAGGGTGAGAAATACTTCTTAACTTTGGTAGCTAGTCGACATTGCAGATCCTCTCGTCTACTTCGAGTGGACTCTTAACTCTAGAGGAATCACGCATTCAAGTGTCTCTCGATGCGATGTGACTAGATTCGTCGACCGACTGGTGTCCGGAGAAGACTGAAAATTACTTAATTCGTGTTTTAGAAGAAAGCCACTTCTCGAGTTCTGGGATGTATCGATGTTCAATTCATTATGATTGTTGAGGGTCAATGAGAGGTCAGTATCACGTGCCGATTCAGGGTTGCAAAAAAGTTTCGTCATAACTGAATTTAGGGTTTGCTGAGGAATCAAAGGAGGAGCATAGACCCTGAGGTCGCTGTCCTTTACATTCTTCCCTGGCAGTAATCGGAGTTAAATTTTCGCTTTACAATAATTATTTCAAATGGTTTGCTATTCTTAAACTATTAGGTGCACAACTAAGTTTCAGCTGTTTGTCAATAGATGGCTCCAGCAGTAAGTGTTGATCGATTTTGACACATCCAAAACGTCATGAACCAAGCTTAAGCATATGGTAAACAAGTCGTTTTGACATATTAGTGATTTTGTTTAGGCGTCATATACTTTTGGTTGTGTGAAAATTCTGCAGCATGACAACGCTCGGACTCACATTGACAAACCTCTTAAAACCTACCTGGAACGCTCAAATGAGAAGTCCTACCATACCCGCTGTATTCCCCAGATATTGCGCCGTCCGATTATTACTTGTTCCAGTCCTGTATAGCCTCGAATGATGAACACTTTTACCGTAACGGTATTCGAGCTCTACCAGAAAGATGGGCAAAAGTTGTAGCTAACGATGGGCAATACTTTGAATGATTCATTTGTAACCATTTTTTCACAATAATGTTGCTACCCAATAGGAGCGCGCTCCTACTCAGGGATTGCGTGTGATTGGGGCCTAGGGACACGGGCGGCCAATCAGCGAGCACTTAGACCATCCATGCTTTCCACACACCGTGACCCGTGCCAGGAGAAACGGCGTAGGGGAATAACTTTCTCCTTGCTACCGCTTGAAATGTAAAATACATCATCGTGATCGCGAAAACATCATCAAAGAGGTGGAAATCCGAGGTGATGTGCTTGGTTGCAGATCCTCGAAAATCAGTCCGGTGCCGCACCTTTGAAAGGAAAGGCTATATCGACCCGGGCAATTTTCTCAACTAAATTAGATCGAGGCTCAGATCAGATACTGGGCATTTTAGCATCACAGTGCCTGACTGTTAGAGAACTCGGTCGCCTATGTCTCCCCCATCCTCCAAACAGATAGGGACTTGCGGGCTTGTAGTTTATTTGATTTTGGGCGCGTTTTTATTCAATTTTATTCTATTTTATTTATTATATTAAATTTTGATCTCGGTGTTTTACGAGGGGATTGCCTTTTGGCAATCACACTGGATTTGTTCTCCGAGTCTTGAATGGCGAGTACCTGTTGACTCACCTCAGAGTGAGAAATTGGGAAAGTCACTCTCCTTTTAAGAATTGTTTATCAATTTTAATTGTCGATTAGGTGCCGTAGCCCCTCAGGGCACTTTACCTGCGAGACAATAATTTTTATTACTTATTCACGTGAATTCAATTGTCAACCAGGTACCGCAGCCCCTCAGGGCACTTTACCTATGAGGCAATATTTTTTTTTATTATTTTATTTTATTTTATGGAAATTCAATTGTACATCAGGCGCCGTAGCCCCTCAGGGCCCTTTAACTGTGAGACGACATTCTCTCTTTTTCTATTTTTTCTTTAATCTCAATTATGGATGTGGTGCCGTAGTCCCTTAGGGCACTTTACCAGTAAAACGTTTTTCCTTGCCCCCGGAGATTGGGGAACAAATCCACGAGTAATCACGTTCTGTGGGAAGGTTTTTTTTGGAAATTAAGGTGTTAAACATATCTTCCAGGGCAAATAATGAAAGTTTCTGCAAGTGTGAGCCTGAGTGCTTTTAGTACACGACAGAACTCTGATGCAAAAATTGGAAGATTTCCTTAATTTCAATGAAAGTAGATTGATAAAATTTTTCGTTTTTTAAAGGTTTCAAGGGTGGAAAATGGAAATGTAGATGCACAAAAATTGAAGTTGAAAAGAGCCTGCAAGTCAACCAAAATGATATTTTCAGAAGTAGGGAAAACCCCCAACTTAAAACGTGTTATTAAAGGCACAACTGCGCGAAATTATAGCGCAAACTAATTGAAGTTTTTCATTACGCACTTTAGATACGAAATTTTTGAGTTACGGACAACAAATACGAGGATTCGTGTGTATTGCCTTCGGTCGCTCGAAAAATTAAAATCGTGAGTTTGTTTTCGGTATTCTTGCTCCTTGAATAAAGAATCCCATCTCGCGAAATTTTCACCCTTCGTGTGACCCATACGTAAATTTAAAAAGACAATTTGAGCCAATATAGGCCAAAATAGTGAAAAGAAGTTTGAAAATATTTACATATCAATAAATTTGAAGATGAAAAGAGTCGAAATGTTTCAATATATAAATGTATTTTAATGCTATTAATCAACCTTTTTTTTACATCCATCTTTGGTTTTATTCTGCATGACATATAAGTGACCTTTAAAGTTCATCAGAAGGTCAAATTACTCTCTCAAATTAATTCAACTCAGATACAAAATTATCTGAAATGAGAAATATATGAATTACCAATCTTTATCGAGCATGGTTTAAACTTGTGATATTTCTCCGATGGGGATTGAAGAACCAAGACAGCAGACACCTATTTCCACGCGCTAACAATGAATGGCGTTTTTTAATACTCTGGACGGCGGACTCACCTGCGATCGGACCAAGATCCCTAACGCTTTATCTGAAAATTCTTTCAACAAAAATCCTGACGTATTTTACTCTATATGTACATATGTGCTATTCGTCGTTAGCGCGTGGATATAGGTGTCTGCTGTCTTGGTTCTCTAATCTCCCTCGGAAAAATATCACGAGTTTAAACCATTCGTAATAAAGATTTGTAATTTATAGATTTCTCAATATATATTGGATCTATAAGTTAATTCGTACGGTTTTATTTTCAAAATTTGAACGTTTATTTAAGAAAAACATGTTCAATAGTATTATTTAAAGTATTGCCCAGATGAAGCTATGACTTTTTCCCATCTTTCTGGCAATTTGTGGATTCCATCCCAAAAGAACTGCACCGGCTTGGCGGCCAAGAATGAATCAAACCAATTTTTGATATCCTGTTCTGATGTCTACCGTATTCCAGTGAAAGCGTTCTGCATCGACTGGAACAAATGGTAGTCAGAAGGGGCAAGGTCTGGGCTATAAGGCGGGTGGGGTAAAACTTCCCATCCACTGTTTCCCAAATAGTTCTTAACCGGAATAGCAACATGGGGCCGAGCGTTGTCATGATGTAAAATTATAGCGTCGTGTCTGGTCGCATATTCCGAGCGTTTTTCGGCTATTGCTCTCTTCAAGCGGATTAATTGTGTTCGGTAGCGTTCTCCATTGATGGTTTCACCCGGTTTTAGCAGCTCATAATACAGCGCACCCTTCTGATCCCACCAAATACAGAGCATTAACTTCGCGCCATGGATATTCGGCTTTGCCGTTGATTTGGCAGGTTGGCCGGGTTTCACTTATGATTTTTTGCACTTGGGGTCGTCCTAATAGATCCATTTTTCATCACCAGTAACAACCCGATGCTAAAATCACTTCTTTTTGAGACGTTCCAGCAGCATTTCGGACATGCAAAACTGCCTTACAACGTCTTTTGGCTTGATTTCATGTGGAACCCAATTTCCTAGCTTTTGAATGTATCCGGCTGCTTTTAAACCTTTTGAAATGGCTGCTTGAGTGACTCCCAAAGATTCTGCGAGCTCTTCTTGTGTTTGGCAACAATCTTCATCGAGTAATGCTTCCAGTTCTTCATCTTCAAACTTTTTTGGCTGCCCAGGACGATCTTCGTCTTCCAAGCCAAAATCACCACTTTTAAATCATGCAAACCAGTTTTGGCACGTTCGCTCAGCTAGAGCATGTTCGCCATAAACTTCCACCAAAATACGATGACTTTCGGCAGCAGTTTTCTTCATATTAATGTGATGAAGAAGAACTCCCAGCAAAACACTTTTTCAGGCATAAAGTTCGACATATTTGAGTGAAAAAAATTATTGTTGTTTACGCTTCAAATGAATGACATATACTGAAAAAGACGCACAATGACTGTAGCTTTCCAACGCATGTTCGGAATATTGGAACGATGGAATAATAATCAGGTTACGCCATCTCTTAGCAAACCGCACGAATTAACTTATAGATCTAATATAATTTTACTTCTTAGTTTAATTTATTTTAAAAAGTGATTCGACTTGTACTGATTACATCTTTACTTTAATCCCGTTTATAATTTCGATTTCTTTTCAGAAAATTCAAAATTAGGTTGGTTTCAAAATGTCTGAGCCATCAAACTCTCAAGTCTTTTATTATGTATAGAATTAGGTTTTAAAGCTTTGATTATCAGACATTTTATTGATTTAAATATTAATATACTGTAAATTTAAATATTCATGTTCAGTTCTACTTTGTTTTTTCAGTTTTATCATCGATAGGAGCTATAGTAGTCGATGGCAGAGTTTATCCATCAACAACACCAGTGTCTGAGAAAATTGCAACTCCGGTTTCATTTGTTGAACAACCACCGACTAAGCAACAAATCATGATTCCACCCATCCACGTGGAAACGTCTTCTCAACCCATGACATCATTATCTTCGCTTTCAAATAATATACAGCAGAACTGTTACCAACGTATAATTCCGCATCATCATTCGCATCAACAACAACCTCAGTCGCAGCTTCAGCACGTAGCTCACCTGCCAAATCACATTCAACATTACCCCCCTCCTCATATGCCACCGCGATCATCTCCACAAAACCGCATGCCTTATAATATAAATTTTAGCAGCAGTATTCAACAGTCGTTACTGCTGTCACAAACGTCTGGCCTCACTGGTCATCAACAACAAGTTACATCGTCGACTCATCCGCATCAACAAGTGCATGTTGATCAAATGGTACAAAACGCCAGTCTTCGAGGGCTTTTAGGTCACAGCTCCCCTTATCGACCGCCTTCGAATCACGTGTCTTACAGAATGCTTCCAGCTAGTCGATATCCAATTAGTGGCCCCCAACAGAGACCAATGATAGGTCACTCATATTCACCTAGTAATGCACCAATGGCTCGCCTTCCACCTTACAACTCGACTAACACTCAGCATATGAACTTTCCTGTCCAGCAACAGCAAGCTACAGCTCGCTGGCATATTCCTCAAAATTTGAACCCTTGTCTTCCTCACACAGCCGTTAGGCAACACTCTATGCCTCCCACGTACGTCCCTCCGAATGATAGTTATAAGATAACACTGAAATCAGCGTATAATAACGACAATAAATTGCAAAACAGTAATCAAAATTCGAATAACTTGATCCATTTGGAGAATTCCCCGTCTTCGGGACAAACTATTAGTTCCTCTATGCCTAAAACACCTAGCCCTACGCTACTCAGCAAAAGTGACGAGATGGAAAAAAATTTAGACAAGTTTTGCCAAAAATCTTTAAATGACCTCATGCTGACGATTGCAAAGCTAGACAGTAATGGTATTGTGGTTATACCGGAAGACCAGAAAAATCATATGGATTCAAGTCATGTTGACAGCTCCACGGATGAAGCTGTGCATTCTTTAGGATCTGGAAGTGTTCAAAGTATGTTGAGTAAGTCTTTATGGATTTATTATTCGTTAAACTTTAACTTATTTGACTATGTACCACTGTTCATGAAGATTGTGTATTAGAATTACCTGATACATGATTTTATAATGTATTCTAGAACTGTTTTATTATTTAAAGCCATGGATTAATCAGACCACGTAACCAAATTTCTGTCAAAATTCATACAAGACAACTTTTATTTCACAGAATGTTGATAAGTTTTCAATTTTTTTTTTCAAAATGTTTACTTAAAAGAAGTGAACAGACGTGCTTTATTGTCTTTCATTAACTTCCCCAAATTTTCGAAGAGATGTTTTGTAAATTAAAAAGTGATCTCACATGAACAAATTAATGTATAACTTAATTACGTGGCCTGATTGATCCGTGGCCTTAATAGAGCAATATTACTTTACTTTGTTTATAATCCTTGCAGCATTTAAGATGTTTTTGAAGTTTTTATAGAATAGAGAACTTCAACTACGATTTTGAATCAAATCCTCTACTACACAGTATTAATCCTTTGATAATTTCAGAATCTTGATTGATGAATACTGGAATTCAAGAGTAATTAAACAAAAAGCCATATAATTTTTTTGTTATGTAACTGCGTGTATGCATTTGGAAATAAATAACTTTATAAAATAAGTGGATATTAAAATTTCTTGAATTCTCGTTGTTTTAAGATATGGTCAGTTCCTTCTTTTTTGTTTTAATTGTTATCACAAGCGTAAATCAATTCCACAATAAAAGGAACACTACTTAATAGCTTGCAATTAAAACCGACCGATAAATAAATATCTTTGAGCATTATTTTATCTTCAATAACGCATGCTTTATTGTTGTTTCAATTAGGCACTGCAAAAAGTACTCCAAATTCAGTGAGCAAAGACGATCCGAATGAAGATTGGTGTGCTGTTTGTATGGATGGAGGAGATGCAGTTCTTTGTTGCGATAAATGCCCAAAAGTCTTCCACTTATACTGCCATATACCTGTAATGAAGACGTTTCCTGAGTAAGCAAATTTGGTTTGACAGGATATAAAAAATTTTTGATGACTATTTTCAATTTTGAAGTAAAAATTTTGGACCCAAAATTTAGACCCTATGTAACCAATATTACACGGAGAAAAATAGTTAAAGTAATTTTATTCGACTCTGCCAATTAAACGTGGGATATGAGGACATTTGAACATCTATTAAATCCTAGTCGAGTAAAATGAATTCGATAAATACCTAATTCACCCAAAGTGAATAACAATAAGCGTTACATAGGGAATAGTAAGGAGTTGAATAAAACGTTGTCGACGAAAAGACATCAACATGCGTCAATGGATTAACATGAAATGTATTAGTATATCACCGACACTTGAGGAGTTTCAAACTGTAGTTGAGTAAAATGAGCATCGGGCGTATTATTATCTTAAATTTAAAAAAATTCTTACCTCCATTCTGCCACTAGTCATCCGATACATACATACTTACATAAACAGCATTCAAATACATTCACACCATTCAGTCGTTGCCAACTATATTTCAAATCACAAATAAACTTAAACATATAACCTTACATATATAAACCTAATAACTACACTTATATATAGTACGATACGCTTTCGTCTAATCACGCACACGCTCGCTTACAATTCTAAGACATAAGATTTGGAACTTTCTTATATAGTGACTGCAAGAATTATTCAGAACTTGTGGACTAGTGTCGTCATTAGAGTTTTTGAGCCTCACTCAAGTAAAAATAAATCAACTTTTTCCATAAATTATTCATAAAATATGTTTTAAAACTAATATAATTAATCAATTATTATAGTTATGATTTTTGATATATATGAATATAATTATTAATTAATATTTAGTATACACTTTTATTATAACTACGTTTGAAGTTTAATGAAACTAAATTTTGAAATATATTGTACATTAAAAAATTACATTATCATGAAAAAGTATCTTGTGTAAAAATATTTAAAAGAAGTTTCTTTAATTTTCTGTGTTGTATATTTTGAAAGTATGGATTTTACAATTGCGAATTCCAAATTATTATTGTGCCTGAGATGTGAAATCTAAATCCTGTGTAGATTTTTTATATTCTATGTAATGCAGTTATACAGACTTTTGCTGTTTAAATTTTCATGAAATCAATTTAATTTAAAAAACTTGAGTGAAATAGAAAAAGTAATTATAAATGAATTAAGAAAAAATTATGAATCAAGAATTTATTAAACATAAAGAATCTATATAACTAGATTATGTGAAACTTTCAAATAAATTATATAAACTGTTAGACTATAACAGGATTTGTCATAAAAGTGTTAGATGAGAAAAAAAATGTTTTTTCACTAAATTGACTATAGTTTTTATACCTTGAAAGTAACGAAAGATTCAGATGGAATGGAAATAAAAATTCTTATTGTAGTCACTTGTCATTGACTTTTGGATAGGACTGTAATTGCAAAAAAATCCATTGACTATTTCAATAATTGCGTACACCTTTCAATAAAACCCTCTAAAAAAGTTGTCGGAATTCTCATTGACTAGTCATATCCAAAAGCCGATGACAATTAAAGAAAGTTTCAACAGTTAATATTTTCCGTGCAGGAGCGTTAGCTTCAATCAAATAGGATCTAATTACTAACTCTCTAATACTAAAACGAATCCCAATTGTATTTACCCAGGAAAAAAGAAACGATTGATTGAAATTTCTGTGAATTGCGTACTATATCTTAAAATTTGCGATTGAAGGTTTCTGAATCTGCAGTTTTATCTGAAAACGATTGCATCGAAACATTGTTGAATTGCGTTCAGAACTTTTCAATCGTATAAATTTGTTTCAATGGCGTTGAATCGTAGTTTTACGATTAAGTGACACAGTCCATTAAATTTAAACCGTCAAGATACGTTTCGTAAATTGTTTATCTCAATTGTGAAATCACGATTAACATCAGTAAAACAAAATTTTACGAATGGAAAAAGCTTAAAACCTATTCAACAAAGTAATGATTTAATCGGTCTGGAATCAAATTGCCGATTGAAAAAGCTTACCGATTCAAATGCCCACAACACAATGAAACAAAAATATTTTAAATCTGCAATTTTAAAATACGGAATTCACAGCGATTTTAATCTCTCGCTTTTTTTTACTGGGTAGTATTTTTATAACTGTTATCTATTATCAAATATAATATCCTGAACCATTAATATGCTGAAAATTTGACACGTTTTTCAAATTAAAATATTTTTATGTGTGCCCAAGGCGCAGATTACTTTCATTCGTTCCTGGTGGAATGAGTCTTGCGACTCACGGTTTACTCAACTCTCGATTGAAGCGTTGAGTAGAATAAACGGAAAGCTATAGTATTTTTATGATTGAATAAAAGATTGACTTATCATAATTATACTAGGAGTAATAATATATATTTTTAGAAATATTTAATGCACGCTTTCATACTTTACTCTACACTTCTGAATTTTACTCAACTTTGATTGATTCTGAAACATTTAATACATCACAAATAATTACATTGATACTAAATAACTTTTAACTTGTCCATATGTCCCAACTTTTATCGAAAATTGAGTAAAATTACTTCAACTATTTATCTCCGTGTATATAACAATAGACTCATCATCAAAATGGTTGTAAAAATGCAAGTGCCACTCAATTTCTGTAAAATTCATAATATGAGTGCAAAAAGGGCATGGCCGGGTAAGCATACAAAATCTGCCCCCGCACGTATTAACTTTAAATTTCTGTCATAGGTTCGCATCCATGTGGAGTAAAATTCCTCCCAATGATAACCCTAACCGTTATGGTGCACTGCTCCCGATCGCATACTTTGGAACACAACTCTATTGCATTTTTTCATGGTTAGAAACGTTGTTGAAAATGCAGATAGCATTGTAATTGATTCACCTGATGTAATTAAATACATCATAAGTAATATTTTCTTCATAAACACTTGCAGTTAGCCTATCCAAATAATATTTCCCAGAGTTCACCACGAGGAGGTTGCAGTACGATTTTAAACTCCTTTCTCCAGGATGCTTTATTATCGTGAGGCCTCTCGCCTCTCACAAATCGGGTTGCTTTATTTTAATTACGGTGCTTTTAACAGTATATTATGCGCCGAGGCTCAGAATGAGGGTTATTACGCGACGAGCTACAATACATGAGTGGTTCGGAGAGAACGATTTGTAGGTTAGATTGTAATAACGTCCAACATCACTATATTGTTTTTATTATTGTACAATGAATGTTACAATGAAATCGTCTGGAACTACGAAGCGTATATTAATGAAAGGCCACCAGCAATAACTCGCCGGTCGGTTGAGATGGCGGAAAACTATTGTCCACACACGAAATACATCGCTGCCAAATCTGCAATAATAAACAAATGTTTCTGAAAATTTCCAGAAAACTCTCTCTAACGGTAAGAAACAATTTTGTCGCTGGAAGTTTTCCGAAATCGAAAAATTATTAGACTTTCTACCGGGACTACCACAAAAACATGGTTTTTTATTTACATTAAAATATTATTCAAAGAAAAATGTTTCGACATATTTCATTTAAGGGGGGAATCCCGTGTAGCGAATGCAAAAAATCAATTTTTTTTTTGCCTTAACGATAGCTCCGAGAAAGTCCAAGTAACGATTGGAACCCCTTAAGATATCAAGAACTTACTTTTTTCCAACATTTTTCTCTATGTCAATCTTTAAACACGTTTATCTTGGTTTCACTCTTTTCAAAATTGCCCGATTCATAGCTCAAAAAGTATTTGACGGATCGACTTGAACTCGAGTATACAGATTGCTTAAATATGCCATTTGTCGGTGAACCACTTCAAATTGAAAAGAAAATTCTTTCAACGAGTTTTTTTTCAACAAATTCAGGAAAATTTTTGCGTAAAAATCGGATTTTTCTTCAAATGGCCAGCATTTTGTGAAATATTAATATTTTTCGAAATTTTGTTGGTTCACTGACTAACCAAGGATCCAAAGTTTAAAAAACTTTTTGTTTTTTGTGTTGCAGACGCCTGTGTGAGGAACTAGAAATTCGACATTGCTTGACAAAATCAGCGAATATAGCCTTTCAGTAAAACAAATTAAGAATTTTACTGGGTTATCTTGGGAAAATCTTCTTGTGATAAAAGACTTAATAACTTCATTGCGTAATAGTCAATATCGTTCAGTGATCCAAGCTCTTATTGTGTTTCTTTTTAAACTACGTATAGGAAGTTCCAATAAACTATTAGCTTCTATATTGAACATAGATAATGAACAGTCAAATTCGGAATATTCTAAAAGTATAATTCAATCTTTTGAAATAGACGTTTTGTCACTTCGTTTTGGCTTGAATTCTGCTAACACGGATAATCTTATTCGAAACCACACAACAGGAATTGCAAAAAAAATTGTTTGATGCTCAGGATAATTTGCTTCTGATTTATGATGGTGCATATGCGCGTCATCAGAAAAGTACAAATAATGAGTATAAAAGAGATTCTTTCTCTGGACAGAGGAGAAAGTTCTTTGTAAGCCCTTCACTATTTGTCTGACTCATGGATAAGTATTGGGCATGCTTGAGCCGTATCCTGCAAACCAAAATGATGGGGATATCATGAAAACCATCATTGAGGATCCAAATGGTTTATGCAAGTTTTTGAAGAAAGAAATTGAAACAAACTCAAATAAAAGTATCGTCTTCTCGACCATAAGATAACAATTTGGTACTAAATATTGGAATCTATTTTAGAGTGGCATCATTCCTTAATAATCCTTACGTTCAAAGGATGCAGTCTGACAAAGAACTTTCATATGAAATAGTACAGAGGATGCATGCTCAAAAAGATGTCGACAATACACTAGCTACTGAGGCAGAGTAGAAAGGATACAAAGGCACCCCGATTTGTGAGAGGCGAGGGGCCTCACTATAATGAAGCATCCTGGAGAAAGGAGTTTAAAATCGTACTGCAACCTCCTCGTGGTGAACTCTGGAAAATATTATTTGGATAGGCTAACTGCAAGTGTTTATGAAGAAAATATTACTTATGATGTATTTAATTACATCAGGTGAATCAATTACAATGCTATCTGCATTTTCAACAACGTTTCTAACCATGAAAAAATGCAATAGAGTTGTGTTCCAAAGTATGCGATCGGGAACAGTGCACCATAACGGTTAGGGTTATCATTGGGAGGAATTTTATTCCACATGGATGCGAACCTATGACAGAAATTTAAAGTTAATATGTGTGAGGGCAGATTTTGTATACTTACCCGGCCTACCCTTTTCTATGGTTTTTTTTTCATCCTGAATTAAAAAAGTCAAAATAAGTATTATGAATAAAAAGCTTAGTAAATTGAGCTTCACGCTGATCGAGTGATTATAAATATTTATACAACGTAAGCATGTTTTTCTCGCACTTTTATGCGTGTTTTTCGGGAGTGAAGTAGGTATTTAGTGCACTGTGAGCACAAATCGGTAATGGAGGGTGCTTAAATGACTACTTTTATGCACTATACAGATGTGGCAGAACCGATTTCCGAAACTCGTCCTTGTCTATCCATGTGTTAGAAAAGGAAGGAAATATTACCGTTACCGTTTTTTTCCGAAAAATTCAAAATTCGGATTCCGAATCACGTCTAAAATAAGTGAAAACGAAAGCAGCGAATATTGGCTCACCCCAACTGAATTTCGAGGGGCAACGAACCTAGTCAAAAATGCGTTGTTAACAGCGAAATCAAAAGATATTTACAAAACAACGTATGAAAAATTTTTGAAATGAAGATACGAAAAGAAAGTGATGCCGTCTTCTCAACTTATTTTAACGGGTTATTTTCACGAATTAAGAGAAAAATACCCCTGCTTAAAAAAACCGTTAGAATCCGATAGAATCCTGTTAGAATATGAGTTTATACCTGGGTGTAAACGGAGTTGTACACGGTTTTTGCAAATGGGTCCTTCCCCGGGTTGTATCCGGCCCTAAGAAGGGTTCTGTATGTCCAAAACAGGGTTTTATACGCAGCTAAACATTGTTACGCTTTGCCCTTTTAGACACGCAGAGCGCCCATGATTAAATTTGTCAATCTATGTCTCCGCTATAACCCGTTCAGACCCTTTTAGACGCCCATACCTGCGATTCAAGAGATCCCTAGTAGTACACTCTGAATAAATTTATCAATCTATGTCCCCGCTATAACCCGTCCAGACCCTTTTTGACGCCCAAACCTGCGATTCAAGAGACCCCTAGTAGAACCACGGTAGATTCGTTTAGACACCCAGAGTACACTTTGACCAAATTTGTCAATCTATGTCCCCGCCTTAGACCGTTTAGACTCTGATAAACGCCCACACCCATGATTCCTTAGATTCCCGATACAACCACACTAGACCCGTTTAAACACCCAAAGTGCACTTTGAAAGAATAATTTTTTTATACTGATCCCGGACGGTAGCCATGTATACCCTGTTAGGTCCCGTTTTCCAATTTAAATAATATAATTTGAGTACCAGTTACCCATGTAGAACTCGCTTACACCCGGATAGCATTCCACAATTATGTTATAATTTCCCGGTGGAACCCAGGTAGGTCCAAATAAAGTGCCAGAGCTTATGATGGAATCCTACGCTGTAAAAAATTTTCCGGCAACTTCACACCAATGGTGTATAGTTGCAAGCGCTTGGTGTAAGATTCTGGTGTGACTTTGGATTGGAATACTGTTTCACACCGAACTGGTGCTGATTTCTTTGAAGAACAACACCAGTTGGTGTTGAAATAAAGTAGAAAAAAGAAAGTTACACCAAGTAGTGATATTATATGTTTCTTCACACCAAGTGGTGTGATATTAAAACCGGGCGGTGTGAGATCAACACCGATCCGGTGTTGAGAATCGTGAATATGCGCATTGCACATGCGTCGACTGGTCTTGACAAAAACAACTAGTATTTTCGGTCGCGAAGTTCCAATGCTTTCCCGGATCCAGTTATTGTTCATATCCACAATGAATCGAGAGCTACGAAAAGTGATTTGTGATGGAAAAACGATTTGGATAAATATTCCATTTACCGGGGATTCTGCGTCATACGAAGAATTTGTTATTGCAGGATTTTTGTTTTACATACCTCTGGCATCATATTTTGCCGTCCACGGACGATAAAATTGGCCAGAACGATCCAGTTAAAGTACAATCCTTCATTTATTCTTGCTCTCAATTAAATAAAATAATTGTCATGTTTTTGGGCCCTTATTAGCTAAGGAACGTTTTAAAAAATCAAAAATTGAAGTTACGGAAAAATCAGTTTTGATTGAAATATGAGTAGCTAAAAATTCTACACTTCATGCAAACACATATATTTTTTTTCTTCGTAGGTATTCTTAACCTTTATGACGTCGACCTCATGAAATCATTACAACCTAATGATCAGGATGTTGTTATGACGATTAGTAACATTGATTCCGCAGAATGTGCACTTTCAAGTGTTCCAATTCAAATAAATGCTGCAGTGCAAAACTTCCCAGAGTCGGAGCCATTTGTAAGAGAGCTTTTTTAAAATTTAAAATGAATGTTTGCACTGATAAAAACTTTACAACACTGTAAACGCAATTACTACCTTAAACATTTTCATTGCTTCCTTTTGGACTGTTGTAGTATTGAATATCTTGTTCGCCGTATTCAAACAAAAATGTTAGCTCTCGCAACTATAATATTAGTCTTCGCCTTGCATTGCAATTTACTCTTTTTCAAAGATTTTTTAAATTACAACTGTCTACAACATGGAATTTTTCTTTGTGAAAAAATTTGATACAGAACTATTTTAATATTGTGCTAGGATATCCGCGAAGAAATCAAAGGCATATCTGGGGGCCTTGAGTTAATTGAAAAGTATGAGAAACAAGGTTTTATTTTAAACCATTTCCTGCTTAAAAAATATTGTAAATCAAAACAAAAATTTTTCAGTTAGTTTTTGCTTCGGATGAAAAATGGCAAAATTATTTTAGACAGAAGCTGTTTTGAGTACGATCAAATTGCAGACGACTCAGCCATGTTTGTTGGCCCTGGGACCGGAACCGAACGCGATCATGAGCTATTTTATCGCTCTTAACAAAGAATTTCTGCCAATTGAAGCTACCAACGTAATCGAGGCTTTATATCAGTTGTTCAAATGTCACTACGTCTTCGAAACGGCCTATGATTCAGACTTGGCGAACTTCTTCAAATTCATCGCGGTCACTTTCTATGGCTTGTACGACAATAAAATTTTAACCCCCCACATGCAAGAGATATCCCGATTGATCTTATAAGACTTATCGGCTCCACGGTTTGATATATAGATTGCTTGCCCTAAAGAAAATCATCTTTGAATCTCTTTCATAAATAATGCAATTAGTTTAATTTGCGAATTACTTATTCGCTCATGTGATAATTTCCAAAAAGGGTAGTATTTACAATAAGTCTATTTTCGTACTATATTTTTGTACTTAAATCGCAAAGATGGATCTCAAATGTCTTATTTGTGGAATAGATTTAGATAGCATTGATAGTACCCGTTCTCACTTTCGCCTGAAGCATGGCTTATTCAATGGCAAGCTTTTGGTTTTAGAATGTTGTTTGCCGAAGTGCACAGAAAAACTGAATTCGTATAAGAGCTTCAGGGAACATTTGAGATCTAGCCACGACAGCCTACATTATGTACCAGGTCTAGAAGTATGAAACCGAAATTTCCCTATAGATAGTGCTTGCCATCAGTTTAGGGACCGTACCACCGATTCTGCAGCGCCATCTTCTCCCTCTAGCAGCTGAGAATGATTTTCAGTAGACAATAACCCAAGATCGATATACCAGTATATTTACTACAAGCAACAACATGTCGAGTTTTGTGCCTACGAACTACAATTTGCGGACACCACTGGTTTTTTGTTATCACTTGGAGAAAAATGCTGCAGAATCGCATCGAATGCTTGTCGAAGATTACGGTGAACATGCTCTTGGCAAAACACAGTGTTTCGAGTGGTTTAATAAATTCAAAAGTGGTAATTTTGATGTGAGAAACGAAGATCGTGGAAAACCACCGAAAAAATTTGAAGACAACGAATTATCTATTATGAGCTGCTGAAACCTGGTGAAACTGTCAACACGAATCGCTACCAATAGCAAATGATCGATTTAAATCGAGCATTACAAGAAAAATGACCGGATTATCGAAGAAGACAACACAAAGTCATTTTTCTTCACGATAATGCCTCATCACACACAGCGAAACGGGTCAAGTAAACGATCGAGACGTTCAGTTGGGAAATACTGGCGCATGCCACTTATTCTCCAGACTTGGATCCGTCAGATTACCATCTGTTCGCATCACTGGGCCACGCTCTCGCTGAACAACGCTTCACTTCGTACGAAAATGTACGAGGATGGCTGGATAACTGGTTTGATTTAAAAGATGAACAGTTTTATTGGCGTGGCATTCATCACCTTCCGGGGAGGTGGGAAAAATGTGTAAATAGCAATGGAGATTACTTTGAATAAAATATTTTTGATCATTTTCATGCAACAGACGTGTAATTTTTGCAAAAAAAATTCCGGTTTCATACATCTAGACCTGGTAAGTAATACAAATGTAACCACACAGAAAGAAATGCGAGTAAGTGAAAATGAAGAATCCAGCGCAATTGGTAAAAAGGCGGTCGATTTGTGCAACAAAAGTACTTCTATTTTACAACCCATTAATGGTAATTCTGCTGTCAGAGATGACACTTCAAAAGATCAAAATACCGGGACAGTATGTGGGGAAAAACAATTCGATAATTACGAGATTTTTTTTATCAATCTCGATGCGTCAATTTCACCAAAACAGATATCGACAAAATTGTCAAGGGAAGTTCTAAATTGTTACATCAGGTATTGAAAGATATTACTGAAATTTGTTCTGACGCACCACCACTTATTGTGAAGAAAATTGACGATTACGTCAATGAATAAAAAAAGAATGGAAAATGTGGCAACTAACATAAATACAAAACAAATAAGCTACTATCGACTCAAGCTGGAATAGTTATGCCAAAATTCGTTCCAGTTTGTAAAAGATCTGACCAGATACGTGATAGGAAAACAGGTATTTACAAAAGTATCCCAGTAACTTGTAAAATGGCTTATATTCCGATATTAGAGACAATCGAATCCGTTTTGTTGAACAAATCTGTATGGCAGGAAATATCGAAGACCCATATTAATCAAAATGGCCAAATAAGAGGATTCAGAGACGGTACATATTATCAAAGACATGTCTTATTCAAAGAAAACAACTCCAATGTCGCTTTAATTTTGTACTTTGACGAGTTTGAAACTGTAAATCCATTAGGGAGAAAAACTGGTGGCCATAAGATAGGAGCAATATATTGTGCTTTGAGGAATTTGCCTAATGAATTCAATGCAATCCTCGAAAACATTCATTTAGTTGGTCTTTTTTATTCCATTGATGCCAAAATTAATGGAATGGAGAAAATATTGCATCCTTTAATTTAAACAACAATTTGGGGGAAAACATGCTCTACAATTTACCACAGTCTATCAATAAAACAAATTTCTGTAGAATTCGTACTGTTTCTCACGTGTCGGCAAAGACCATGATTTTAGAGAAAGAAGAACTCCTCAGATCCGAATTATTAAATTCCCGTTGCGAGGATGACAATTTTTGCAGAACTACAGGACAAAAAGCAGAAACAATTTTCAACGAGCTGGAATTTTTCAGTGAATTTAACTGCTTATCTGTTGACATTGCCCACGATATATTAGAGGGGATTGCTCAGGCCGAAATAAAATTATTCCTAAAAGAAGTCGTTGAAAAAAAAATTGATAAGAATCGAAGATTTAAACGAACGCATTAAGAGATTCAATTACGGACTAATTGAGTCTGCAAATAAGCCAAATCATATCGTTTTAACACAGAAAAGCAATCTGATTGGTCAACGAGCTGTGCAAACCCGATGTTTGATAACTTTTTTGCCACTTATAATCAGTGATATCGTTACGAAAGCTAATGAACAGTGAGAATCAGATTCGGTTTCACAGAAATGGAAAGTTCTTTTGTTGCTGCTGCAAATCATGCAGATCGTTTTCTCGCCTGTGGTTACCTCTGCGATGCTTGCAGAATTAAAAGAATTGATAACCGCTCATCACTCTTTGTATCTAGAATGTTTTAGAAGTCACTTGCTTCCTAAACATCACCTGATGCTTCATTACCCACTAGTATTAAAACTAATGGGACCACTTATATTTTTGTGGACTTTAAGATTTGAAGTGAAGCATAACTATTTTAAGGATTTAATGAAAAATATTAAACATTTCAAAAATGCGATAAAACCTTTGTCTGAACAGCAAGCATCAGAAGTATATGTACGATAAATGGTTTGTACAAGCAAAAAATGTACAACAAGCGATTGAGGCATCAGGACGAACAGAAATGGACGTTGACAAAATGTTGGGAAATAAGATATTCACGCAAAAAGTTGGAAAAATTTTTTGCCACAAAAAGTACAGCTGTATCGAAAATTTAACTACAGAGTGGAATATAGACAGGGTTTTTTCATAGCAACAAAAGAAAATGATTCAGAATTTCCTATTTTACAAAAAATTGTTACCTTACTTGTTGCTTCTGATACACCTTTTGCTGTATGTAAAATTTACAAAACTGTCGAATACAATGAGTTATATTTAGGGTATAAAATCCAAGAAAAAATTTCTTGCAAAAATCGCATAATTAATTTGAAAGAATTGTCACATATTTTAGTTTATGAGCGACATCAACCATATCACTCTTCTGGGTATTATATAATTTCAAGATATAAAATAATATGAAATGTTACCATTAGAAAATAAGATTGTTATGTACAATAAAAATATAACACGAAAAATGAAATATTTAATATTCTTTGCATTTTGACCTGTACACTCAAATGGAAGCTACTTCTAAGATATTTCACATGATTTATATTTTGACGTCTTCGTTATAATATTCTCATTGGACAAAAAATTAAACATTATTGTTACTACATCAAGCCGTATAGTATTAATATATAATTTATATTTTCCAAATAAAGTATAAAATCCCACGATACTAAAAAAAATTTCATCTATCGATTCATTGAAAAAACGAAAAATAAACATAATGATAAGTATTACCATTTCTCCAAGTTCATACAGAACATTTTTATTTTATTTGAACAAAATTTAATGTCTTAATAAACCACTTAAAATAATTGGTTTTCTTTAAAAAATGATTTCTTAAAATTCAAACATCAAAAAACCAGTGATTGGCTTGATATCCAGAAAAATGCATTACGTATAAAACAATCAAACATATAAATCGTTTATTAACACCAAAGCGGTGTTCATAATACTTTCTTTAACACTAATGTGGTGTGAAACTTGAATAAAGTTGAATATTGACACCGAACACCGAATTCACACCGCAGTAGTGTGACTTTCACATTTGACTGGTGTGAGGCTCAAAAATCAACACCTATTCGGTGTTAGGAGCCGCACCGATTTTTAACAGTGCACCCTGGTTCTAAATAGCGTTTTCCCCGGTTCCAATCATGGTTCTAAGGGTTTTTTTAAGCAAAGACAAAGCATCAACGCTTTGGTTATTTTTCTCGATGCTCAATAATAACCTCAAAATCAAAGAAAGTTAGGATATCGATTTATATTTCGATTGAAAATCGTTTTTGAAAAGGAAATCAGGGGGACTCCACAACAAGAAAGCACTTGTTTTCACTTCCGAAAACGTCAAACAATTTTCTGAAGGAGCACTATATTACGAACACCTGGTAACGAAGGCAAATTTTATTGTATTGTATATTGCACATAATTTTAATAAACAGCTTCTTTATGTAATTTATTGAATATCAGAACCTCCGGAACTTGTCGAGGAAATAAGTTGGTAAACATTACTTATAGCGACATCAAAGAACAAGTTCAACTCCTGATCGTCAATCTCCCGACAACGAAAACTAAAAAATCTTGCACTTTCGTCATCAGAGAAAAATTCTTTAAAAAATGCAAAGATTTGCGACCATCAGCCATGAGAAGTGATTGTTTTTTTATAACCTATACAAATCAAAATGCACTAAACAAGTTATTGGGCGAAACAAAATTTCGTTGATGCCCAGTATAATCGCGACTTTTTGAACTTGGATAATCCGAAATTGTACACGGGGCATTCCTCTCGACGAACCTCAGCAACATTGCTCACGAAATTCGGAGCAAGTATAACAACTTTAAATCGTCACGGAGGATGGAAATCCGACAATGTTAAATTGTTACATTCAAATTTAAGGTCCAAATTTGAGAATTAAAGTTGTTGGATCCAAAATGCAGGATAAAAGAATTTACTATTATTAGAAGAGTGTACTGATCAATAATGAATGACTTCAATATGATCAATTATCAATGCTTTTACGAAGAGTTTGTTCGTTGAACGAGTTAAGAGCCATTCATTTATTTCACAGCTGATCTTAGTTTTCAGTTTCCTTGGTACGCACTGTAAAGAATATTTATTTGTTTAATAAAGTTTGTTACTTAGTATAAATAAAATAAGTTTTATTAAGTTTTCTTATCCCTTGTGTCCCTTTTTATTGGTTTTGTAGACAAAATATGCATTTCAGGGGACATGAGAGTAACTCTAAGTGGTGTTTCGAATAATTGGCTTAATATTGTGTTCAAATATAGTGTTTATAGGTTAATATAGGCAGGGTCTTGAGGAAAATAAAATTTTTGTTTACTCATTCCCCATACAGAGAAGTCAGGGTTTTGTTTCTTATCACGCCTTTCTTTTGAAATAATACTTCAACATGCGTAACAAAAGTACCTCTCACGGGGGAAAGAATCATTTCGTTTAGAGGGTAATATAGGATACAGAGAAAAACAATCTTCGTTTGCGAATGATAATAGGATGTGAGATGAAAGATGGTATCGTTGTGCAAATACTAAAAAAAATGGTATAGACGTTTTCGAAATGGAAACTAAATTATTTATTATTCATGGTAGTGGATCCCATTTTTGGCCTCAAACTTTGACGTGAATTTGGTCTCCTATTCTGATCGAAAATTCAGATTCATTTGCCGAACGTTCTAGCTTCTGAAAAAAGTTATCATAGCACTCCTTATACAAGACACGGTCTGGGCTTTGGTTCATATCTGCCTTTCTCTTCAAACCCTGAAGGCACTTCGTCGAGGACTCCTTAATTTTGAGGACATTGACATTCGTGCACCTACCCTAGGGGTCCCTTTTCACAGTTTATGTGAAGGCGTTCTTGACCTCCACTGTTCGTTGGCCCCTTTAGTCGAAGGTCACTTGATCTTGTTAGATCACCCTCTCGGTTTTGGAGGTGAACGAAAAAGTACGGACATGATTCGCCAAGTGGTGATCTCTGACCTGGGTTCCTTGGCTGATCCTTCCATCAAGGGACGATGTGGAGTTGATGGCTATTTGATTTCTAATCAAAGATAAAAAATTTAAAAAAGAGAAAAAACGGTGTAATTCTAATCAAATTCTGGAGTAATAAGATTTTACATCTAAATTTGAGCTGTGAATTGGGTTGTTCTGCTCATTTTCTTGGTTGCTATATTTGTACGCAAATAAGATAACTTCAGATTTGTTAGAAGGATTGGAGATACTTTGTAGGATATTGCATTATTAATTCGATCTTAATAACTCTACGGACATGAGTACATGCGTGGCAGGCTGACGTTGTGGAACCACCACTCAAGGCTACTCTCATGTCCCCTGACATGCAGATTTTGTCTACAAAACCAATTAAAAAGAGACACAAGAGGAAAAAAAACTTAATCAAACTTATTTTATTTATACTAAGTAACAAATTCTATTAAACATCACTTTTGGTAATATCTTAGTATCGACATGATGAAATTTAGGACATACTTGTTTTCCTTTAAGCTTCTAAATTTAGTAAATTCAAAGCATGACAGAAAATATTTGTCATTCAGTGCCAGTGATACTGAAGAGAAACGTTTAAATATTGTATCTTGTGCTATCTTCTGAATTATTGAGTCCTAAAGTAAATGAAACTAAAATGAAAATGTATGTATAAATATTTAAAAACACTCAGTATCAAAGCCTCACAAAAATGAAGTTCATTCGATATCCAATGTGGTTGTGTTGTGAGCCATACTTTAGAGTACATAGTACTCTTATAATAGAATGAGTGTATTGGTATTCATACTTTTAACATTCATTCGGGCAGTATATATTGTATAACTTAATTTAGAGGAAGATTGATAGGACAGTATCTCACAAGTATGATTAACATCACTAAATCAAGAATAATGATGTTTTTATAAATATATCTGTTATTCTTCAATTTAATTCTTTTACTTAAGTTTATAATAAAGACATACAAACGAGATTTGCAATTAAGGTAAATGTGGGGGTTATCGTCAATGTACCGGTTATCGGTAGGTGGCACAGCCATTTCGTATTTTCAACCTTCCGCCCGACACCCGGTTTTGTTTTCAATCGTTAGTTAAATATACTTCTCATTCAGCCAGCGACTCGTGCTCCTAAGCAGCTTCCTGAAATTTTATTGGCTATCGATCTATAACAAAATCATGACGAAAAAGTCTTTAGAAAGGGATGTTATAAGGACATCAAAAAAGTACACCTTCGGACCGACACATGGTGCCTGGCTGGACTTTTGTATGAAAACGTATGGAATCCGAAGTAACATTTTTGTAACGCTTAGCTATATATGTGAAGGTGAGAGAGGGGCAGAAGTATATTCAATTTTTAAATTTTATTCTGCATCCTGCTCCTTCACGCACACATCCGTACAAGCTTCACAAAAATGTTCTTTGGGATATGATATATTTTCATCATTTTACCTGGCTTTTTTCTACTATTTCTTAGTCATTTTCTATCTAGACTGTCTTTTATGTTCATTTGACACACATGCATGTATATATTCACGTACACATAAGTACATTCGTGTGTATTATTACTATAATTTCGTTTTTTTTAAACGTCAATTGACGACTGAATGTTGAACGACAAATTAGTGCCAATAAAAAATATCTTATGTGCCAAACTTTTGTGATTTGTTCTTTGCGTTGTTTTGATCATAATGGGTGACGAAGTGGAATTCGTTTATAACACGCGATCGCGTTGCAGAAGCCTGAATGATATTGATTACCATACGCGATTGGCAGCGGCTTTGTTGAATGATATACAACATGGAAGATGCATCGGATATCGAGAACGAATTGGTAATCGAGTCAAATGAAATATTTGACAGTAATGAGGAAGATGGAATGGGTGGAATGCAAGCTGCTTAACCGCAAAGTGCTATTGATAGTTGTTTCTACGGTAAAGACGGTACAAAATGGAATAAGGATCAACCAGCTGTTGCTGTACGTGTGCATCAACACAATATTATACGTTTTTGAGCTGTGCCCAAGGAACAGAATTCGATTCCGATTGAGATATTCAAGAAATTTTTCACACTGAATATTTCGTTCATAATCATTACCGAAACAAATCGATATGCAAAAGATGCAGTTCAAAAGTGGAATGAAAAAAATCCCAACTCAAAACCGAGAAATTGGAATAATTTGACCAGTACTGAACTTGATGCATTTATTGGAATACTTTTGACATCGATCTAAACTTACTGTTTGATCTTCTTTCAAAAAAAAAAAAATAAGATCAAAAACACATAATTACAACTGTCACTCTAAGAAATTTCCGTTATGCCAGTAGGAAAAATTCGTGTGACATACACGACTCAATCGTGTGGCCCACATGACTCGGCCATGCAGCAATACTACAGAGTAATATAGGTGGCACTACTCTTGACTTCAAATTGTCTAATGTGCTCCTTTCCAGTGTACCGCCCTCTCATCTACTAGCCGAAAGACCACAGGTGAAAGACGTCGCACTATCTTAAATCACCCGGGTAACTTGTCCGACAACTTAACGGCATTATTCTTTTCTTAACTTGATAAGACACGTTCGCGGTGCAGATTTGGAAGGTGCAGATCCAATTCCCAATTACTATGGTCATCTCTGAGAAAGGCCATGATCATCGTTTTCAATATGCGATTGATCCTCTCAGTTGGATTTGCCTGAATATCGTATGCCAGTTCAGTGGTATAAACACAAACAGGTCTTTAAACTGTCGTTTGTTCGTAGGTTCGTTGGCAATCCTGATTAGCACGACTTCCACGCACTTCGTAAAGAGGTCTTGGAGAACCAGGACATACGTGTAGCTACTCTTGTTATACGGAAACCGGCCCATGACATCGCTCACCACCAACGTCCAGGGTGGCTCAGCAATGCGTTTTCTCATCAAGCCGGCTGGTTGAGCCTGCTCAACCTTGGACCTTTGTCAGAAGTCGCATTGCCTCACAAAGTTTACAATATCGGCGTAAATCCCTGGCCAGTAGTATCTGAGCGATGCCCGTTGGTTCGTCATCTTGACACCCAAATGGCCCCGAGTGGGCTTCTTTTAGAATTTCTATTCACTGCTCCTCGGGCAGTACTAGCTTCTATGCCTCAAGGTCCTTCATGGGTAGATCGACCATCCCATTTGGCCTATGTCGGAATTTCCTTTAGTCTTCTACCTTCTAATCTGGGACGATCTAGAGCCTTTCCGAAATGGCTGCGACGCAACGGTTGTATCGGGAGTTGTGCAGCCATTTAAGGCTGCTATGATCGGTTATAATTGTGGAGGAAAAGCCCTCAAAGTACTCACGAAACTTGCGAATTCCCCACACGATTAACAGGCACTCCCTTTCGATTACCGAGTAGTTACTGGCCGTTAACAGAGTACGGCTTTCAATGGAAATCACGCGCTCCTCCCCATCTTGCACTTGGGACAATACGGCGCCTAGCCCGGTAATACTCGCGTTCGTCTGTAGGTTCAAGGGGTTCGCTACCATATATTTAAAATCAGGGAATGCCAAAATTGGCGCTCTTTCCAAGGTTCATCTACCCATTTAAACGCTTGCTGTTGCTCCTGGACCCAATGCCATTTCACATTTTATCTAAATAGTCAAGTTAACGGCTAGGCTACAACAGCATATTTCAAAACAAATCACTGGTACCACTAAGCTAAATCTATAAAACGCCTCAATTGCTCAATATTTTTCGGGGCCAGGTACGTCAATATTGTTTTTGTTCTATCTGGGTTGACTCTCGAACCATCTGTATTCACAACAATCGTCAAATACTTAACCTCGCTACAGCAAGACTCGCATTTTTCTCGCTTCAAGACACTTCAAATGCTCCTCGAAAGTCTCACTGACGACAATTATGTCATCTAAATAACAGAACGCGTGCGGTCTAAGTTCCGGGCGTATCACATAGTCAATTAGCCTCTAGAAGGTGGCAGGCGCGTACGTAAGGCCAAAAGGATTCCTGACAAATTAGGATAATCCTCTGCCCGGCATGGTAAACGCGATGTATTCCTGACACGCTTCATTTAGAGGAATATAGTTGAACACGGAACTCAAGTCTATTGTCGAAATATATTTCGAGGCTCTCAGCTATTTCAGGATGTCCGACATATACGGTAATGAGTAGGCATCCTCCTTCGAAACAGCTTTCAGTTTTCGGAAATCAAGGCAAAGACGATAACCGCCATTTGCTTTCTTCGTCATGATCCGAAATATATATCGAATTTAGCCTGATCGGAGATTTTCGAAGTGCATTCGAAACTAATCTTAGTGTCTTTTTCGGAATTTCCTTCGGTCGCGGAAGTTTGAAAAGCAGTGCAAACCGGTCTCACTGCTTCTCTTTTTCGTTTCACGATCAGTTTTTCAGGGTACGGTGCAATATATTTGAAAATGGCCAGGTTTCCGACACCCTAAACAAGTAACTTTTTTTCCGAGTTTTGAGAACTTTAAGGGGTTTCTTCAGCAGACATACTCGGACGCTGCTGACCTCCCCCCACCTTGAGAACGTTCCTAGTACCTTTAAAACGTTTGTCATACTCTCAACTCTGTTTTCATTTCGGATTTCGCGAATTTTGGAACTTTGTTTCCCGTAATTTGATAACCCCGTATCCCGTCGAGGTGACGCGCTCTCGGTAACGGCCGAAGCTTGGGTCCGTTTATGCGTAGCCGACGTGGTTTCCGCTCAATACGCGAATTCGGGAAGAAAGAACTTTTCCGGCGGTGGTGGGACTCGGTACTCCTTGGCTGCAGCCCACGCTATTTCCCGACTTATCCCTATCGGAGTCAGAACTTGAAAAGCTCGGAAATCAAACTTCCGAATTACTTTCTTGAATTCGGACCTCTGTCTTTGATAGGCCGAGTCTATTTGTTTGACCATCAGCACTTCGGTGTTTAGCATCGCAGTTAACCCTAGCGTGTTAGACAGATAACCGACTATTTTTTCTTTATGACCATGTAATGGACTCGAGACTTATTTCCCGGGATTGTGCTTCAAAGTTGTCGTCACCGAAGCTTTGTCGAAAGTTAAGGTTGAGCTGTGACCAATTCTCCACTTATTTTTATTTATTTGAAACCAAGATAAGGCTCCATCTTTAAATAGCAAAGGTATGGTCCTAAGCAAGTCGTTGTCGTTAATCGGCGTGACTCCGCAACACTCTTCTAGCCGAGTTAAGAATGCCTCCGCGCTAACTTCCGATTTACCGCTGGAAGAGATTTTCTTAGGTCCTGAATCTCTCTTCGCGGTTCAAACCGAGAGTTGGAAAATCCTAAACCATGGTTTGCCCGGGAGCCATCTACGTTATTACGATCGGGTAATCTGGACTTTTCCGACTAACTCCCACCATTTCATATCCTCTTAATCCCTACGGATCAGTAATACTGTTCCTGAACACTATACGTTCTCTGTTCTGGATCCGCATCAAAATAGAGGGGCCTGAAATCCGCCTCATGCTGAGAAAAATGGTTCAACTCCCTTTCCGAGTTATACTGCATAAGGTTAGGCCCACGCGTGAATTCGTCTGGGACCGCAGTCTGATTGACTCTCTCCAGATTTGGATTTAGCTCGAGGTGAAGATCCAAACGTATCCGAAGACTAACGCTAAACCAGATAGTACTGTATGCGTAGAGGGTGTTGCTCTAAGTATAGTGACACCATGATCCGATTCAGAAACCGTCACATACCCTACCAAACTTCTACTCATTGTACCCACCATTGTCGTGATAGGGGAACCGGGTGCAACCTTGCTAGCCGTAACTGTGACTGGAGCTTGGACCGATACTGGGATTTCCATATTGTTATTCTCGTTCCCATAACGCTCCAAGTCATTAAGATCGTCCCTACTTCCTTTGCGTGGAGTTGAAAGCGAGATCAAAATCCGATAATCTATATAAGAAACCCCTATATAACAATATTTTCCTTTTAAGATGTTTGTATTTTTCTGTGCGGGTACCATCCACGGACAATCCATACGGTATTATCACGTCCATCAATTCGGCATCAGATGAACCGCAGATACATTCTACAACTTGACACGAGAGATCGCAGAGAAGCTTAACATATCACATAAATGTGTTGAAAAACATTTAAAACAACTTGGTTACGTTAATAAGCTCGATTTTTGGATTCCTCACCAATTGAACGAAATGCAACTCACCAAACGAATTTCCATTTGTGATTCACTGCTAAAACGTAACGAAACCGATCCATTTTTGAAGCAAATCCTAACGAGCGATGAAAAATGGGTTGCTTACGATAACATCGTGTGAAAAAGATCATGGAGCAAGCTAGATGAGCCTACACAATCGACATCAAAAGCCGATATTCATCAAAAGAAGGTTATACTGAGTGTTTGGTGAGATTTCAAAGGTATAGTTTATTTTGAGCTGCTCCCAAGGAACCAAACTATAAATTCGAATGTCTACAGTCGCCAGCTAATGAAATTGGACAAAGAAATCAAGGAAAAGCGACCAGAACTGGCAACTCGTAAAGGCGTCATCTTCCATCAAGATAAAGCCAGACCAAATACATCTTTGGTCACTCTCAAAAAATTATTAGAGTTAGGCTGAAAAGTGATTCCTCATCCACTGTATAGTCCTAACCTTGCACCATCCGATTATCATTTATTTCGTTCACTTGAAAACCATTTGAATGAAAAAACATTCGATTCAAATGAGGCTGTCAAAAATGAATTGATTCAGTTTTTTGCCTCTAAGAACCAAACTTTCTACGAAAGCAGAATTATGAAGCTGACTGAAAGATGGCAAAAGGTCATCGAACGGAATGTTCAATGCATGATTGATTAATGTTTGTTATTTGTATTAATAAACTTGCTTTGAAAATCATGATAAAAAAACGAAATGACTTTGTTGCCAACCCAATAATATCGAATATTTAATGCAAATACATCCAAATGACCGATCACTTGAGAAAGACAGCGCTTATTAGGCATCCTGTAATTCCTCTCAACTAATCGTTAAAATTTTCCGAATTAAAAGTCTAGTTGTGAAAGTTCAGTAATGTAATTTCTCAATTATACCCGATAAATTCTAATTAATAGTCTTATTCTTATTTTTAAAAAAAATTCCTAAACGGGATACATGAATTTGAAAAAAGAAAAGGAAATAAAGGTTAAATATTCGCACTTCCTATAATAAGGAGCACGCAAAATATTTAGAGCCTTTTATGAAAGGGTTAAAAACTGGGAAAAACGAACTACAGCACTGGGGTGATTACCAGCAACAAGTACCATAAGTTCGGGGAGGAAACAACAATATTTTTATAAATTTTAAAGATGGAAGAAAATGAGAAAGTAAAGATAGCCAATTAAATCCACTTTTATTTAATTCTTCCTTTATGAAGATAAATATCTGGTAAACTCAGATGAAACTGAGGAGATTTGGCATCCAGAACCTTTTAAAATTTTTTATTTTAGAACTGAACTGTTAGAATTAGATATGTTAATTTTTTAATTAAACTCAGAACTTAGAATTTTTAATTTTTGAAGTGAATTAAATTTTTTTAGGTGTGCAACCCGTTTTTATGAAAATGTTTTACTTTCCCTTTTCATAAAAAAAAAATATTCCAACGTTTCTTAGAGTTATCTTTTTAAGTTTTGATTGGGTGAGATAAGCAAGAGCGGTTACACATTTGCTTCTCATAGGAAGATTCGGTAACGGGCCCTGATACCTGGGTCTAGTGGGCGGTTCCAAAATATCTCAAGTTCATCCATTTTCTCATAGATGGAGACTTTTGTACAATTTTTATCATAAATTATGATTTTTGTGTAAAATCTATGATTATTAACAATTAAATTGACATTTGTTAAGTTCCGGAGTCGTACAATAATTCCTAGTTCTTTTGTTGAGAAAAAAAATGATTTACTATTAATATAAACCTTTAACTATTAGTTATTACAGAATAAATTCAATTTCATATTTTTAAAATAATCAATGCTTATTCTTTTGATTTCTATTTCTTAAATAATTATTTATTATTATTTAAATTTACCTATTCAGATTGTAAATGTAATAATTTATTCTTTAAGAATGAAGCATGCATATATTCGGTTACTTTACTTTTACTTTAGGATATCGGCATAGAAATTATATTTAGGTTCAATATTTAGAGTTTAATTATAAAAATAAAGTATTTAAAAGAAAAACAGAAAAGTAATAGAAAGATTAAATTTAACTAATTATATTCTGTAATTTAATTATTGTCTTTTGCATAGTAAAAGTAATTTAAAAGTAAATTAACACACCTCCAATTATAGATTATTTAGAATTTGAATTGGTCAAAATGCCGGATATTAACGTGCTGTATAGAAAGTGGCGATTATTACATGTATTGAAATAAATTAGTATACATGAACGGAATTGTGTCGAGTTTGTTATTAACCATTTATATTCACCGTAAAAATAAGTTCGGAGTTTTGTTAAAATAAGTTCAAGTAAATTGGTATATTGTAATAGAAGTCATAAGCTAGATTTTTACCTTTTTATACAGATTTATTCTAACTTAAGGTATTTGTATAATATGATTTATAGGTCATTAAATGATTAATTCGAATTACACTTTTTATCAAAGGTCATTATTACCTTTGGTTGAGAAAGAATGATTTGAATTATTATATCCAATAAAAATAGACTTAAAATATAATTTGTTTTCTGTAAGAAAAAAATAACAATATATGTAGTTACATTTTTCTGTGCATATAATTTGTTTATGAAAAGAGTAAAAAGTTTTTTTGTTGGTAAACTCGAGATTCTTACTTTTATTACAATTTTTCAGTATGTGACTTTTATTTCTGACAGGAAATGCATCTAAGTCTATTTGTATTTACTTAGGTTTTTGTATGGATAGTGTCTGCCTCTTTTGAGACGATGATACAAGTCGCTTTCTAGGTTCTAGGAAGTCTAAACGAGATTAAACTAACTCCTCGCATTTGTATTATAGTTTATACATTTGATTATAATAAATGCGCGTGATTTTTTAGAGCAAGTGCGATCGTTTATGGTGAGTTAAACTTAATCATACATTTTTTTTGGAACCCGGATGGTTTTTCATATGTCTTGTAGATTTTGTAGGCGTTTAAACGAGGTTTGCCTTTAGATATGTGAATGTATACATAGACGCAAGTTGAATTATTAATGAAAGCAGAAAACACATACTGGATGATCATAAGTCTTTTCAAGATAGTAGATACAAATATGACTGTAAGATGCAGTTAATCTAAAGATGTTTCGTTTAAATGTTAACAAAAGTTAAAAAAAAATAATGCTAAAGGTGAAACGTATATATAAACTTATTTATTAAGACGGATGATTAAACAGAACGTCACAAATCACTGGAGGACTCTCCGTTCATCGCAGAGGCTTCACTAATTATTTCACATATAAAAAGTCTTCTATCGATGCAGCTTTCGTCAAGGTTCGGTGCATTTAATTCTCTGTGGGGTACGTAAGCTTCTTCAGGTTTTTTGGGAGCAGAGTCCTTTCTTAGCCTTCCCCGTCGCTTAGGGATCGCTCAAGCTGAGGTGGATAGTTGTGGCGGAACTTTGAGTTTAGTCCTCGTGGCGTTAAAGGAAGTGCATGGAAGCACAGACGGTTTTCTTTTGCTTCTCATGGGCATCGCGATTTTGACACTGGAAGCAGAAGTGGAAGAGTTCTCTGACAGTGAAAATTCGTTCGGTCGAGTTGCATCTCCAGAAGAGCCAGAGGGCTTATAAGTGATGGAGGAGGGTTCATTTTTATCATATCCTGCTTGCGAACCCCTGAAACGCGTACGTCCAGGCTGGCTAAAATCAGGTTACTGGAGCACAGGTTTGTTGCAGAGATATCCACATATTTTCCGGAAGCTTCTCTGTGGTGTTTGCCCCCACTCTCGTTTCGTATCCTTTTTCAGCAAATTAGGTAAGGGTTTCGCTAATTTACCGTAATCCTTTATAAATCTCCTGTGATAACCTGAAAGGCCTAAGAATTGTCGAATAGCCCGGACTGTTTTTGGTCGTAGAAATTTTCTGATCGTGGCTATTTCGGCGGGATTAGGTTTAATTCCGTCACGACCGATTATGTAGCCTAAACAAGCTATCTCAGTTCGTAAAAATTTATACTTGTCTGACTAAAGTTTGAGATGCGCCTTTCTTAGCCTATTGAACAATCTGCTGACTTTTGTGTCGTGTTTTTATAAGGTTTCTGAATAAATGACAATGTCATCTAGATAAACAAAGACTTCAGTACTATGCATACCCTTCACCACGATTTCCATGAGGCGTTGATAGATTGCTGAAGTATTTTAAATCCCCATTGGCATCCGTAGATATTCGAAGTGGCCACGAGGGGTTAAAAACGCAGTTTTTGTTTGATGATCAGGATGTGTTTCCACCTGGTGGAAAGCACTTGCCAACTCAAACACAGAAAAATAATGGTATTATTGACAAATGCGTGACAGATGCCGTCGTGAGTTGAGACTGCTGCCTCTCCTATGTAGAGCCCTTCAGGAGTATCGAGGTTAGGCAGGTAGCCTTCAGAAATCTCCAGGTTTCTGACGCTTATATTAACAGATAGCCTTGTTTCAGAATGAAATTTAAGCCTGTTCTCGCCTCAAATAAGGTATTCCTAAAATTCCATCCAACGAAATGGGGATGCTATTTTCAACGTCATGGAATTGGACTAAAGTGTTTAGAATAAAAAGCTCGATTCTTTCTATTGTGATCTCGGAATTATTTTTTATCCCCGTGATCGGAATAGATTTTTTTGGGTCGAGAATTGATTCTTGATGCAAAGTGCTAAGTTTTATTAAATTAACGTCAGAGCCTGGGTCCACGTGAAAAGTAGCGAACATAGCTTACGGAACTCAGAAACACTCAAATTAACTACGGGTGATCGTCCCGGCGAAGTCGATCTAGGAGGCCTAATATTTCCTAGCGGCCTGCTATACCCGTGCCATGGTTGATTCTTCCCTGTCCCGCTCCTAGTCGGAGGCTCAGAAGGCTACTGTGGTATAGGTGGAATAGATGGGTATGAGTAGGGGTATTGGTGGGTTGGAGGGTATGGTTATGTAAAATTTATAAGAAATACTAGGAATCTCGACAACTATTTATTTTAGGCTAGAGGTCGATGGTAGATATGACCCCAAATGTATAAATAAGCAATATTATATACTTGTGTAACAAAGACAAGTAAGTAACGAAAAAGTATGAAAATGAAAACCTTGAACTCTCGTTTTGCCTGCTGGGATTTCCTTAAGTTAATATCTGCTTTATCAAGCAGATTTTCGAAAAAGTATGGAAATTCGTCAAAATTGTTTGTCTGTTTAATTTCGAATCCCTGAAGGTTGGAAATTTGGGTTGGAGCCTGTGGTAACAGGGCAGGAGCAGACTCTTCTACGCTGTCAGGAGTTTCTTTTGAATCGAGAAAAGTTACTTTTGCTTCATCCAACTTCTTGTCAAATCTTTCTCTTGCTTGTCGACCTGCACGCAACTCATTGCGTGATATATTTATAATATTTAATATATTTCGCAATATATTATTACGCATATATATTACGCAATATATTTCCACTTGCAGTCCAAAACTCAATTTAATTGGGAAAAGAAGGATTAGTTTCTTTCTGTCGAATTAAGGCTTCCTGCTAAAGAGCACAAAAGATTTAATTCTGAGATGGACACTCTGCTAATGAACACAAGAGTAAATCCCTAACAAAAGATGCAACTAAAGTTTGCAACGTTTATAGCCAAAAAGATGAAATTTGTTTTCAATTATGATTTGTTGGTTATTAAATGATTGACAGATGATTACTTTTTTTCTCTTTTTGAACATTTATACACGAAAATATAAACTGTTCATAAATTATTTCATACTTTAAAACAAAGTTTGCAGGCCTATGCTGTTTATGAATTTACACAAATGAAAAGCAGTAAATAATTTTTTTAAGCATTAAGAAATATTAGCTTAGAATTATCACTCATGAAGTACCGAATTGAAAAATCTATACCTCGCCCCTTTTATAACTTTTTTTGTTTTACAAATTTCTTTGATTTAGTAAGCTTGAAATGATTTTCTTTTTAAACTTACATAGTCATACTGGTAAAATACATATCTTAGAGCAACAATCAAATAACTTATCATGTGAAAAAATTCAAATGCAATGGTTCTCTTACAAAAAGAAATAATTTACAATGGTAGCTTTATCGAAGAAATAACAACGTTTGTTTTTTAACAACCCTAATGTTCATGAGAGAAACCTTCTACATTTTCAGAGAAAGTGAAACCTGGCAGTGTATGTTGTGTAGCAATGTACTAGATTGTTCTGAGGATCCTGTTGATGAAAAACAACCAAATCGCATGACGGCGCGAGAATTAAGAATAGCACAGAGAATAGTTCTTGAGCTTTATTGTCAGTATGAGCAAAGTCTACCATTTCGAGAGGTTGTTTCGCCTGAGGTAATTTCACAGCTAATCATGCAATCACTGACTTAATTTCATAAATATATCAGTTTACGAATGTACAAATTATAGTTAATAAACACAGCATTTGTTGCAGCAGATCGTTGAATATCACAGAGTCATCAAGAAGCCTATGGCTCTGGATGTGATCAAGAATAAATTAAAGCTCGACAATCCCGGTCACTATACAGACTTAAGACAAGTCATGGCGGACATACGGCTGATGTTCAAAAACGCTTTTACATATAATCCTGTGAGTATTATTGCGGGTACTTAGCTAAAAAAGATAAATTCCCGTAACTACCAGGGGAGTTTTTGTTTATGTGAAAACTCATTTGTGCTCATTCCTTAAATCAGAAGTAAAAGTAATTAGAGAGATGAAGAAAGGGATAAAAAGAAAGATTGACATTGAGTCATCAATATGACTAAAGTAAACTGTTCATAGCTTAAGTAAGTCGCGATTCCCAGGATATGTTGCGGTATATATACTCCAAGTTTACTCCCGGTGGTTTTCATTAGTTGTGGGCAAATATACGGTTGACATGATTAATTTCAGACCATCATATTATCAACGTCTTGAACAGACCCTTAAATACCTTAAATTATTTCATCTATGAGTCTTATTATTCTCTTCACATTACGTTCCATCCACAAGGGGTCTTATTGTGCACCCATCCACTAGGTCAAAATTTATCGTACTCCGCTGCTGTTAAAAGGCTTAGAATGTCTAAGCGCTTTGTGCAAACGAGGTTTGAGCGATTTAGGGACTCGAAAACCGCTTGCGATCCCACTTTGCGACTGTCAAGCCAAGGCTACACTATCTGAAAAGGAAATAAACGTGAGTGTCAACGCTACAAAACGTTGATTATCTGAGGCAAAAATCCAATACCGTGCCAGGAAACTAAAATCCTTCCTCTCAGAGAGTTTTCTGACGAAGCATCGTTTTGAGTATAGACTCCCATAAAACATGCTTGGTTTTCTCCCGGTGACCGTTTTTAAGATTAAGATCTCTTAAGAAGATATTTGGAGCCCATAATGACGATTGGGTCTTACAAGAAGACAATGACCCCAAACATTAGAACCACCTCTGCACGAACTGGAAAGCCGAAAGTGGTATCAACACATTGAGCTGGCCTGTAAGTTACCCCGTCGCTAACCCGATTGAGAACGTCTAGAGTGTAATGAAGAAGAAACTTGTAGAAAAGTGTGTGTCCGCCTTGAAGTGATTCTGTCGACATATCAAGGAGATATGACGCTCATTCTTTATTGACTGTAAGTAGTGCAAACTATTTTCTGGTAAGTGATAACTTAATACCTTCTCATTAAGTAATGAAAGCTATCCAAAAGTAATTGTTAAAATGGCAATTCTTAAAGCGTTTATAGTGATTCAATCGGAAAATAATTAAACTACGTCATAAGTGAGTACTCCACCTGATCCATTTCACGAAAACTTTGCATGATCATACCTCTTGGTAGCCTTCCATTTCTTACACCTTTATCTCTTGCAAATCTTATCGCTTATGAAGAATTAACAAAATTTTGTATGATAAATAATGAAGTTCTTCACGGTGCGCGTGAACTGCTCTTCGAGTGCGTTAAGCGAAATTCTCTGCGATATATGCCGAAATTTCTGTCGCACTGGCAAGATGTATGTCCTCTAAATGGAAAAATATGCATTGTATGAAAATAAGCAAAACAATTTTCGATAAAATTGAGTAAAAAACGGTATTTTTGGCAGCGGTAAATTTTGCGCAAAGTCAAATTTAATTCAAAAAGAATTTTTTTCACTTTTGAGTTTTTCCTTTAACTTTTTGTACTCCTCAAGTTTTGTTTTATCTTGCACATACTTTTTACGTTAGTTCGCGAAAATGTGAAAGAAAAATCCAAATTATGATTGAAGTACTTTGAGTACATTGAAAACTACTTTTTTTTTTTTTTTTTTTTTTTTTTTTTTTTGGTGAGGAGGAAAAATGGCAAAATCTTTTATAGACGTTGTACAGGACTCTCCTAGGACGGGTCTAGGCATACCTGTTAAAACCAAAAAACCCCCTCTCTCGAACCAATACACCACCCGCGGGACCGCCTTTCGGCTTTAAACTTCACGGGTGGTTGGTTCCATTAAAGTCGCGTACGACTCTTCCGTCATCCGTTCGCTCGGAACTTCCACCCGCGGCCACACGCCCACTAGGATAACCGACTAGCCGCGCCACCCAGGGGAGAAACAAACAGATTCCCTCCCCGAATGACGCGGACAGCCAAGTCTACCCGAGACGCAGGACCGCGGGTGCCGGCCCCGATGCGATTTCTACTGGCCCTCCCCGTTGTTTCGCTCTCGACGCCCATCAAGCTCTCTCGTCTTCATCACAAGTGTGACGAATGACTCGATGAGCGTCCAGAACCGTTCAGACTGGAGCATGAGGGGGACTATCGTGTCAGGAGTAAGTTCGGAACCCACCGACTGACCGAGGACCCCTAGCCACACCCCATTTTGCGCAGACGAAGAGTGCGTGCTCTGCGTTATCCACCGGGGATTCGCAGTAGCAACACGTCTCCTCGTCTCTCTTCTTAAAGCGCCTCAGGTACGCGTTAAAACAGCCATGGCCCGAGAGCGCTTGCGCCAAGTAAAAGCCGACTTCCCCGTGCTTTCTGTTCAGCCAGGTGGCGAGCTCCGGGATCAGGCGGTAGGTCCATCTCCCTGTCTGCTCACCATGCCATCTCATCTGCCATTTCTCGACGAGTCTGCGCCTTCCATCCTTGCGGATGGCCTCCTTCGCGCGAGCGATTTCCTGCAGGTCGGCGCAGGTAAGCTCCTTGCGAAGCTTAAAGGTTTCCTGCCTTTCCTCCGCCAATAAATCTATTGGCGGGACGCTCGCCAGGACCAGCACAGCGTTCGTCGAGATAGTTCTATATGCCGAAACTATTCTCAGCGCGACAAGTCTCTGCGCCGAGAACAGCTTCTTCTGGATAGCATGGTTTTGCAAAGCATTGGCCCAGACCGGAGCTGCGTAAAGCAGCTTCGAATGGACCACGCTCGCCACCAATCTTCTTTTCGCTTCCCTGGGTCCACCAATGTTTGGCATCAGCCGGGCCAAATTCGCTCCACATTGGATGGCTTTGGCAGCTGCGATCTTTAGATGTTCGCCAAAGCTAAGCCTACGATCCAGCTGCACCCCCAGGTACTTAATGCTTGTTTTCCACTCGACTTCATGCTCTCCGAGAACGATCCTCGGGTATTGGAAGGATCTCCTGTCCGTAACGAGCAAAGCCTCGGTTTTCTCAGGGGCCATTTTAAGACCCCTGCCATCCAACCAGCGCCTTGCTCGCCACAGACTTTCATTGATCCTCAGCTCTAGGATTCTGACGTCGTCAGCGGCGCACACGACAAGTGCGTCATCCGCGAAGCCGACGATGCTCGTTCCAGCAGGCAGGTCCATGCGCAGGAAGTCATCATACATGATGTTCCAAACGAGTGGACCCACCCGCGACCCTTGAGGAGCGCCACATGTCATCTCTTCTTTGAGAGACCATTTGTCGCCCTCGTATATCACCCACCTGTCGCTCAGATAGTCATCCATCATTCGCAACAGGTAGTCTGGAACCTTTTTCCGCATCATCGCCTCGATGCAGATGTCCCATCTCGCGGTATTGAACGCATTGCGTATGTCATTGCTAATCAACGCACAGAATCCCTTACGCTTACCAGTTCCTTTTCTTACATTTGTGGCGATGTTAACCACAGCTTGGATGGCGTCCACAGTGGATCTGCCTTTCCTGAATCCGAACTGGCTTTCCGAGAGCCCGTTCTCCCCGACCAAGAGAGCCTGAAGCCGTTGTAGAATCAACTCCTCCAGAAGCTTCCCCATCGTATCCAATAAGCATATTGGTCTATACGACGAGGCAACCCCTAGAGGTTTGTTGCCCTTCCTCAGCAGGACCAACCTCTGCTTCTTCCAATCTGCGAAGAACCTCCCATCCCGAAGACAGGAGTTAAAGGCTTCTAGGAGGATCTCCGGGTATGCCCCGATCACCTCTTTGAGGATCTCGTTCGGCACCCCGTCGATACCCGGCGCTGTATTTGCCTTAAGCCTTCCACCCGCTCTCTTTAGTTCTTCGAGAGTGAAGAGTTCTTCGCGCCGGACCACGCAGGAACTTCGGTCCTGTCTTTGGAACGGCTCCACGTGTGGAAACAAGCTTCGCACAATGTACTTGACTCGATCGGGATTATCCAGGCCCGGGGTCTTTCTTCTAGTCACCAATCTCTTGGTGACTATTTTGAAGGCGAGACCCCATGGATCCTTCTCGACCTCACCGATCAAGTCTTTCCAGCATTAAAGTCGGCTTTTCTTTATGCCTCGCCTCAAAGCTGTTTTTGCCCCTTTCCATGCCTCGTGCAGCGTAGCATCCCCCTTTGAACGGGTGAATTTTCGCCGCGCTGCGAGGCATTCTCGACGTAGGGCTGCTAACTGGTCGTTCCACCAGTACATCGAACCCTTGGCTTCCCTGCGCTTACGGCGAGGCATCGAGTAGTCACAAGCCGCGACCACCTTCTGCCTCACCGAGCGCACAGAAGCTTCGTACGACCCAGCAGGGCAGACCCAACCAAGCTCATCCATGAGCCTGGTTTCTTCGAGGTGTTCGCGAAGTCTTTCCCTGCTGAGTCGTCTCGTGTTCCAGGAGGGGCTCCTTCCTTTGCCGCCCCCTACCCTTTTCCACCGCTTGGCACCCTTGTTCTAGGCTAAATTCGATGCACCGGTGGTCACTCAAGGTTATTACCTCGAGGACCGACCAGTCGCTTATCCTTGAAGCGAGGCGAGGTGCGGCGATCGTGAGGTCAATTATTGACCCTCCCGCTCCTCGTCTGAACGTGAAATCCCCGCCCTGATTCAGGACGATCAGGTCGTTCCTAGCGACCATCTCGCCAACCAAGATTCCCCTCCTATCTAGGCGGGCCTCACACCACTCGGGCGATTTACTGTTGAAGTCACCCCCTATGAGGGATCGCCCGATGGCCTCACTGAGGCTTTCCTCAAGGAGGAGGATCTGGGTCTCAAAGACATCGAAGGGATCGCCGGGGGAGAAGTAGCAGCTGTACACACGCACACCCGCCACCTCCACCCAAACGAACCCCGCGTCGGTCTCCAGGAAGTCTCCGACGCCCAAATCAGGGTTACAAACAAGAATGCCGGCCCTCCTTGATGCATCCTGATACCAAGCAGAGTTTTCGGACCACTTGTACTGCTCACTAATGAGCAGCACATCGGCCCCCTCTCCCTGGCAGTCTGCATCAGGAGGTCCTGGGCATCCCCCCCCTTCCGAGGTTGAGCTGCAGGAACTTCAATTCCTGCCTCTCAACCTCCGAAGCTCTTCCCGGAAGACCGGGCAGGAGCCGCTCCCTGACACATGTGCGACATCTTTTTCGCCCCTGTCTATGCATGTCAGGCACCTTGGTGGCGCCTTACAACTCCTGGCCAAGTGTCCCGTGGCGCCACATCTCCAACAGACGTTTTTTCTGTCGGGGTTGCTGCAGCCCCGGGACCCGTGGCCGTACCCAAGGCACCTGAAGCAGCGGGCGACTTCCACGTGCCCGCGAATGCGGCACGCGACCCACCCGATCCTCAGCTTACCTAGCTGAAGCAGACGCGCGGCGTCTGCCTCAGCCAGGCGGATCACTGCAGTCTTCACCCCACCAAAGCGGGTGAAGAGCCTGCAGGACCCCCTCAAAAGCCGGTCTGCCCAGTGCCAAGCACAGGGCAGACACAACCTCCTCTTTTTCAACGGTCTCGTCGAGGTCCCTAATTTCGAGGGACCTCGTCGAGACCAGGGCTGAAATTTGCGCCCTTTCTCCGACCGCCAGGTCGAGCTCCTTTCGGAAGGCCGAAACGTCTCCCCTCTTTGAGGACCAGAAGGACTTCTTCCTTCATGGTCCTCCGGATAGACAGGACCTCAATTCCTGCCTTCCGGGGGTCGACCTTCGCCTTCATTTCCTTCAAGATGTCGGCGTAGGACTGGCCGTCCTTCGCCGACACCTTGATGGCGTCGCCCGACCTGGCGGGCGTAGAGCGCTTCGACTTAGGAGTGGCGGTGGCCCCCTGCGCTTTTTGCGCCGGGTCCTCCGCCCTTTTCTCCTTTTTTCTTCTTTTTTTTTCTTTTTCTTTTCTTTTCTCTTCTTTGTGACCACATGCCAGTCCCCTTCTTTATTTGGGGGCTGGCTCGTGGCCACCTGGGCATAAGAGGGCGAAGAGGCACCCTTTCCCCTCTTAAGAGTTTTTTTCCAGAGGGGGGAGGGTGCAGATCTCTTTTGCCCCATCACCTGATTTTGGGGCATCTCCCAGAGACGCCGAACGTGGTCTCTGAAAGATCCCCAGTTTCCTCATAGCGGGGTGAGATTCCATTTTTCTTCTGGATTTTCACCCCGCTCTCCAGGAGGCACTTGTGGGTGTTGAGCATACCGCTCAACACCTCAGTTGCCTCGTTCACCGAGTCTTTAACGAAGCCAGGGTTATTCCTCAGCATACCCTGTTGGATAACGCTGAGGGCCCTGGCTAGTTTCTCCATTTTGTCATTTTGCTCCTTCAGGAGCTGGAGGACGTCTTGCCATCCCTCAGCCCCTGGAGGAGTGTGTGAGTGCGCATCTAGCGCCTTCACCTCCTTATCTCTTTCATTTTTTTTAGAATTCATATCTAATACCGTCGTGTCTTAAGACGGTTCGCCCATCATGGGAGCCCTACCGCAGTAGGGCTACTATCCCCGCCTGTATAGATCCCTAGTTATGTGCGCCGAAACCGAGAAGCGGCTTATCGGATTGTCGATCCTATCAGCACATTTAAATGAGGCTAGAAAAAGGTTACGGGATAGGCCCGCGCCATAATGATGCAAAAGGTTTAACGTCACCCCTATCGAGCGAGCGGTGCCGGGTCCGCCCCGACACCTGACCCGGACTTCAGGCTAGACGGTGTGCGATTTATCCTACGCAGCGTCGGATATAAGGAAATACTGACCAGGTAATCCTTCATTCCTGCGCCCGGACGTCCATGATTTCAACCCCCGAAATTGGCTCCAGACAGCAGAAACGTGAGCGGTTTTCCCAATTTAACATGTGGTTTCACGAGATCTTTGCCCTTCGCGGCTGAGCACCGGAGGGACTTACATTTACCCATATTACTTCCACAGAGGTGAGGTACTGACATCGCGTCCTACCCTGGTCGAGAGGCTACTACTCCTCCCTTGGCTAGTCTATCGGGAATATCCACCAGGCGCCGGCCGCAGCCCCATTCACTCAGCATCCCATTCATTCTGGTGTGTGTGGGTGTCGGTGTCGTGCATGTAATTGTGGTGTGACCGCAAGAGCGCACGCGGGAAGTTCAGCGTCATCGCCGCATACGCATTTGGGGCGATACCCCGATTAAGGGGCCCCCGCATTCACTCCGTGCTCGTTCATTCGGCATCAAGAGACCTGTTCAAGGTCCCCCGATGCTTTCGCTCCACACCGCGTCCTCACGCGCTTGAAAGTCGCAGAACAACCGTCGTGGCACGTGCGCCCGGAAGGCCCATCACTAGGGAAAAGCCTGTCTGTGAGGCTCCCTTGGCGGCCATCCTGACGGCGACAGCCCTACTGCTGGCAGAGTCCTTGTGGCTACTACCGTTGGTGGGCTGCAGGACGCGTCTGCTCCGTGCTTGGACTCATGCATACACCTCGGCGTGACCCTGCCCGCCCGCAAAACGCTCTCTCGGTTGTTAGGCGTTTTGTGTTCAGTGTCGCTGTTATGTGTTGTGTCATATTGCTGTCTGTTTATTTGCAAATTCGAGTAAGTCAAAGTCCAAGCACTTTAGTCTGGGTATGGAGGTTATTTAAAGAGGAGAGATTTATTATAATATAATTATAGAAATAAATGTATTATCAATATTAAATAAAGATAATTGAAAATTCGTAAGAATGTATAGATATTTGAACGCAAAATATTGTTATAATCATTTATTGTTATGTTAAATATTATGAATTTTCACGAAAATATCTGGTCAACTTTGACATGAGACACTTTAAAAAATTTCAAAACCTTTCGAAACGCTTTCCCAGGATGACTAGGGTTAGAGGTTTCTCAGCTGTCTGAACTTAAATTTGAAATAAAAATTTCAAGTTTCAAAATAGTGGATCCAATGCAAACAATAGTGGTTATTTATATTTCTAAACTACTATTTGGAATTTTTCAATTCTGACTTTAGATTTTGAATGATGTGCTGAAAAACCTCCAACTACAATTTATCTTTGAAACGCTGCTTGCGCTGTTTCCAGAGTAAAGGGCATTCGCTGGAATTCCTAATGACCGTAAGGTGTGGAAAATGTGGTTTATAAAAGTCATTAGGGTCCATTTTTATATGCTAAAAACCGGTAGCTAAATAAAATACTGGGAAATATTTTGCTGTTCCTTGTGAATAAGTATATCGTTTATTTAGGTAGAGGATACGAGTTTTGAAATGTTTTTTTATTCAATTTACGAAAACCAAGAACCATTCTCAGTATTATTTTTCCTTGAAAATTAGGTTTTTTAGCTCTTAATTCATTTTCTTCGAGGTCAAAACATCGTTTTGACTGCATTCGAGTTTTTAGGCGAAAAAATTTTTAGTCTTTCTATAAAAAAGTATTATAAAAGTGGGCAAAATATTCATGAAAGTTATTAACCAATTTGTTCTAAATTATTTCAGTCGATCATGCCGATCATTAGAAGAGTGTGTATCACTCTACGTGACAGCAGAACTCTACCATATCGATCTTACCAACCTGCAATTTAGAACTAATTTAACGTCTCGTAAGACTAGATGGAAATTTTTAATATAATTTTTGAAGAAATTTTCTGTGAAAAAAGGAACGCTTCCACTCCGCTGGGCATCGAGCCCAGGTCCTTTCGATTGCCGGTCGAATGCTCTGTCATCTGAGCTACATCCGTAGTTCCACAACTTTTCTCACAGAATCTTGTTGTTAAACCGCCAATTCGGCAAAGGATATACCATGAACTATGTAGCCAATTTGTTCTAAATTATTTCAGTCGATCATTTCGATCATTAGAAGAGTGTGTATCACTTTTATAATTAATTATATTATTAATTAATTATATTAAAAATTTCCATCTAGTCTTACGAGACGTTAAATTAGTTCTAAATTGCAGGTTGGTAAGATCGATATGGTAGAGTTCTGCTGTCAGGTAGAGTGATACACACTCTTCCAATGATCGACATGATCGACTGAAATAATTTAGAACAACTTGGTTACATAGTTCATGGTATATCCTTCGCCGAATTGGCGGTTTAACAACAAGATTCTGTGAGAAAAGTTGTGTAACCTCCGTAGCTCAGATGACAGAGCATTCGACCGGCAATCGAAAGGACCTGGGCTTGATACCCAGCGGAGTGGAAGCGTTCCTTTTTTCACAGAAAATTTCTATAAAAGTTATTAACAATGTAACGTGAACAACATCATATCGAAAAAGGCAGAAAACGTTGCAGAAATGAAAATACCTTGGCCTATCACGTCATAAAAATGCTCGGGATGCTGTATGTTGAAAATCAAAATCATATTCATAAATTGTGTTGAAACTATCATAAAAAGATGTTTAGGTACGCCATTCACTCTATAGTCATTTTACAGTTTACTTGGTTTCACTTTACTTAAGTTAGTTATCTTTGATTTTTGTTAAAATTTGTGTTTTTCGTATAATTCAATTACTTTGGGAACGATAACGTGCAAATCGTTGAGGACTTTATCAGATTTCTGGTCTTCGAAGCTAAAAAGTAATACATGTATTTAATGAATAGTTTTTCATACTAGATTTTCCGAATTAAAATATTCTTACTATTTTTATATCTCACATTTTATAACGCTACATTTATATTTAAAGATGTTAAGTGAAGCATTTAAGAAAAAAATTAATTTTTTTTCGTCAAAAATGTCCATAAGGCATAGTTTATTTTCGAGCCCGAGCGCTCGGCAAGTTATTCGAGTCAAACACTCAATTTAAATCAATCAATAAAATTATAATTTACTTTATTCTAATTGGCATATAAATACTTTATAATTTAAAAGATAAGATTTAGTAATCGAGGCGTAGCCCAGGCGCAGATGAGGCAAAGCCTAGACGATGTCGAGGCGCGATCAGTCCTGCGAGAATTTTAAGCAAGTCTCGTAATTACCCGAATTGTGTGCATTGGCGCATATTCTGTTTTATGTGACTTCGGCGGAATTATAAGTTTTTCTACGTACACTCGAATCCAATCTGAAAAGGTCGAAGTTGCCGTGATTATCGCCCATCTCACTTGACATTTCACGAACACTTCCAGCCATTGTGATTTTCTCGATCTTGTGAGGTAGTAGTGTATTGTAATAGACGCATGCGCAGTTCAAATGTACAAGGCTTTGTCAGTGCGGTATGTCACATTCTGAAGGCAACTTTGGAAGCGACTATACAGCAAGAGATTATAAAGGTTCTGGTATTCGATAGTAAAAATATGCCTGTCATAGATTTTATTGATGATGCCACGTTTAAAAGGTGCTGAAAGAAACAGTATGTATAAAATACTTTTATGTGCCTCCGGCGAGTAAACTCGTTTTTACGCTACAGTTAAGAGTAGCGTAATGTTGCGTATTATTGGAATTGTAGTATTGGATTCGAGTTTACGAATAAAAACTCGTATATGCGCCGAAGGCACATAAAATAGATAAACCAACTGATCATTTAAAGTAACGGCATGCTCTTCGTAAGGCATACTCATGGTATATAAATAAAATGGCTATTAATTAATTAATTTAATTTAATCAAATCACTTTTTCTGCCCCTCAATGATTGCGCCTTAAAAGCGTTTATTCGCGTTTTACCTGGCAGACTGTCAGCAATAGTAGAATCTCGAAATTCAAATACATTGAAAATCGCCCTAAAATACGTTCTTGACTATGAAATGAAACATCAAACTAATACTCAATTTTTGGATCATGTTTCTCTGTATCAGCAGACAATTTATTTTGATCCAAGCGATAGAAGCATTATCCCACAAAAACACTTTACACCATTTCATAATGGACAGAATTCTACAATCCCCGTGTCAAATCCAACTTAAAAAATTGCAAAGCTCAACAATTACAAGCAATTTTAATCCTCGGTATCAATATACCTTTTATATGTAGTACAATCCCTACTTATGTTTGCCATTACCCCAGATTCATGAAGACCACATACCTAATCACAAATTTATTAGCTATACTAATTTCAGCAGTAAGTTAAATGAAAATGCATCAGACAGAATGGAAGCAAAAGAACGTCAAACAAGTGTTAAAATCCTAATGTAATGTAAAAATCTTTTTTTCGTAAAATCTTTTGTCCCCAAGGATTCATTTTCTGTACAACCTAACACAGAGGAAAGTAAAGATAACAGTAGAAAACTTATAAAAGTCCTAGCCAAAGTACCATCGATACAAAATCGTCAAGGAGCAGGTACCAACGATTTGGAAAAGAAAAAGCCAATAAAACAAGAAAAAGGATTATCATCAAACATCAACGAATTAAAAATGTAAGAAAATATCTTCTTTTAAATTCCAATATTAATCAATGATAAAGAAGGTGAAGAAGAAAATAGAAAAACAGAGGTTGATATGACTGGGAGTGAGTTGCAAAAATTATCATTTTGTCATCCTTTTGAAGTTCACAATTGCTAAATTAAGGAAGTAATGCTGAAAGACGAATTAGAGTTAGTAAGAATTCAAGAAAACGAAAAATAATACCTCTAAATTTCTATACGTAGACTTCCCATCTCCAAAAAACTTCTGAAAAACACGACTTTGGGGGAAACGCGTTTAAACATATATGATGAAATAAAACATGATTAGAAAACCTTATGATTCAATCGACTATACCAGGACAAATTTCTAGTAACGTCTAGATTTCAAATATGCAACAAAAAAATATCGATTTTTTTAAACCTCGAAGGTAGGCGACCCCCTTAAATCTCACTTGTTTTCACTTTCCCTATCGCACTTTTCCTTATTTGCTAATTCTTTCACTTTCTTCTCAAATTTACAGGCAAATCGGCAGAGGAGTAAGTTCAGTTTTTCTTTTAATGAAAATGATCAGTAAGTCCGCATAGACCACATGTACTGTCTTTATATCCCTTATTCCCTGCCTTTCCTACATTCCCGCATCTTATCTTTGTCCAACGTCCTTTTTCTCTACATTTATTACTTTTTCCTACCAATACTTTTCTATTCCCACATTGCTTTCCCATTTTCTATACCTGCTGCAATAAGTTGAGCTATCTATGCTAGCCGAATCACTTTATATTTTCTGATCTTTTCTTGTCTCTACACCTTTTGCTAAAGGGCATAGCCGGGTAAGCATACAGAATCTGCCCCCGCACGTATTAACTTGAAATTTCTGTAATAGGTTCGCACCCATGTGAAGTAAAATTCCTCCCAATGATAACCCTAGAAATTCATTTTTTGGAAGTCATGGAGGGAAAAAGAAAAATTTAAAAAGTGCTTTTTCTTGAAAACGGCTTGACCGACTTTGATAAACAAAATATATGTTGTAGATACTAATGAGGCTATTCCAAAAATTGCAGCTAAAAAAATTTTTTGATTTTTTTTTTGAGGTTATTTTCTAGATTGATCACTTCCATATTATACGTCAACATTCCTTAGAATATCTTTCATAACATATATTTTTGTTGAATTTTTTGAAGGGGTGGAATAATGTAAAAAAAAATAAAAATCGCGCATGCAACACTGCGTACCTCGCCTCTCACAAATCGGGGTGCTTTATTATAATTAGGTTGTTTTTGAAAATATATCATAGTCAGTACACATGAGTTTTTAAAAACATAATTTTATTCATAATTTTGCGCTCTTCGTTTATTTCTTGTCAGTGTTACTCGTTTATGCGTCATTCCCCTCTGCGATCTTCATTTATTCTAGTTCGTAATTTTCGTTTACGTGCCATCTCATTGTGTGATTTTCAATTGTTTCCTATTTTTGATTCTCATATGTGCGCCCATCCACACTGTGAGCTTCATTTGATCCTGGTCATTATTCTAGCCTGTACGTTATTTTATTTGTTTCCTAAGATAACTTTAATGATCTTACTACTTATTGCGATCTTCCACTTATTGTTGCATCGTATAGATGTTGAAGATACACGCCTAACAGCTTCGGTGTTTGCGGGGTAACACACTATGCATGCGAGTGTGCTAATGGCAGACTAACAGTTGCTGCTAACACATTGCTGCCATCGTGTATTACCTCTTTCATGCTAGGTATTTGTCGAAAATTCTTCAACCAGCACAAGCATTCAGTGAAATGTTTAAGAAAAACCATTGCACTGCAGTGATTAATAATGATAGCATGAGGATTAAGAAAATTCTGGATTGGTGAGAAGGGAGGGGACTCACGATAATAAAGCACCCTGATTTGTGATTCTAAGGAATGTTCACGTAAAATATGGATTTGGTCATTCTAAAACATGACCACAAAAAAAAAAATTCGAAAAATTCAAAATTTCTTTTAAATTATTTTTTTGAATAGCCTCATTAGTATCTACAACATATATTTTCTTCATAAAAATCGGTCGAGCCGATTTCAAGAAAAACCACTTATAACACAGGCACACAAAAAAAACCAAGTCTCTGATATTTGAACGCGACACATATGTTCCCATGTAATTTGATCCGCTGATCACGAATCCGCGGTCCAATTGACCCCATGACATCTGGGTCAAGGGCATTTGAAGGTCAAAATTGAACACACACATTTGAGTTGAAAAAAAATGACTAATCTTTATGTTTTTTGGGTCGCTGAATAATAATTCGAGGTCGGTTTGACCTCAAGTAGTAAAAGGTCAAGGTCATTTGAAGGTCAAACGTGTTTATTTTGGAAATAATGCATTTTTGACTGCAGATTCTGAAAGAACGGAAAATTTTACGTCCAAAACTGTATTTTTTTAATTTTTTTTAATATTATACAAAGGTCATTTCAAGGTCATTATAAGTGGTGATGTGGAGAATCAATTTAATCACTGCAAAAATACGAAAATATGATTTCCTTTACCTAAACTACTGTGGTAATATATTTTGGTGGTTGCTGGATCAGAATACGAGGTCTTTTTGACCCCATCACACCTGGGTCAAGGGCATTTGAAGGTCGAAATTGGGAAAAATATCGTTTTAGTGGAATAAACTACTTATCATTATGTTTTTTGGTTCGCTGAATTCGAATTTGAGGTCGGTTTGATCTCAAGCTGTGAAGGTCAAGGTCATTTTTAAGGTCAAACTTGTTTTATTTTGAAAAGAAACTGCATTTTTGACTCCAGATTCTGAAAGAACGGAGTAGTATCTATCAGTAATACCTATCTTGTGTCAGCACCCAGGGCACCCTCCACGTGGTGACGGCGGAAACGGCTTTGTTTTTCTTGTTTGTTTTCCGGCTAAGCCCTGGGGTGAAGGCATGACGCCGTCATGGCTGGCACAGGAAAGTCTACGATGCAGGGTCTTGGATGCCCAGTATCGGCGGTTGGTCAGGGTGAGCAAGCGGTCCCGCAATCATCGTCATCAAGTGACCGCAGCTCTTTACTAGTTGGTGACTTGGCTAATAAGGAGTATGATGCTACAAGAAGAATTGAAGATGCTGCAAGCCACTTTTGTGGCACTGATAAAAATATTTTTTGTTACGTTTGCGGGAAATATGAAGTAAGCAAATATCGTAGGTCAATGAATAAAAAATGTACAGATATATATGAGAAATGTTATAAAAAAGAACTTTCTGTTCAAAATTCAACGTTTGCTCCAGAAACTATTTGCTGCTCTTGTTTTAATATGCTTATCCGATGGGATAAAACCAGAAATGATAAAATTTTGAAATATACTTCACCAGTAATATGGTCAATACCTGAATCCGAGAAAGATTGTTATTTTTGCAATACCAATGTTAAAGGATTCAACGTTAAAACAAAGTCACAGATATCATACGCACTAGTATCTTCCGTTGTACCAGCAAAATCTAGGGTAGAGTGTGCTGACGAAAAATGGATACGAGTCCATCAATGAATGAAGCTTCAACGAGTAAAGAAACTGATAGGGAGGAATGGTTTGACAGTGTAGAAGAATCTCTCGATAGCTCCGACCAAGATGATCATGAAGAAGAATATGTTCCAAAATTGAGGGAGGAAAAAATAAACCTGTAAAACTATTCAATCAAGAAAGTTTAAGTAATTTTATCAGGGATATGGGGCTTCCTAAAGATGCTTCTGAATACATGGCCGCTGTGTTGAAAAAATCGAGGAATGCTTGAACGGGGGAACGAACTCATCAGTCTACAGAAATAGAGAAAAACAATTCCGTCAATATTTCAAGAAAGACGAAGAAGGCACTCTGGTATATTGCACAGATGTTTTAGGTTTGATGAACGAAATGAAAGAAGGTATTTATGTTCCTGAAGAATGGAGATTGTTTATAGATTCCTCAAAACGGAGTCTGAAGGCAGTGCTTCTCAATAATGGAAATGGGTACGCAAGTCTACCTTTAGCGCACTCAACGCAATTGAAAGAAAGTTACGAAAATGTGGAATACGTATTGGATAAAATACGATATAAAGAACATAATTGGCAGATTTGTGGCGATCTAAAAATAATAACGATTCTTCTTGGTCAACAGTCAGGATTTACAAAGTATCCCTGCTTCCTATGTTTATGGGAAAAAAAATTGGCAATCAAGAGCACAACTAGTTCCTGGAAGTTACAATATACTGAAACTGCCTTTAGTTGATCCCTCAAAAGTTTTACTTCCGCCTCTTCACATAAAACTTGGGCTGATGAAACAGTTTGTCAAAGCGTTGGATAAAGGTGAAAAATGTTTTAAGTACTTAGTGGAGCGATTCCCTCGATTAAGTGAAGCGAAGTTGAAGGAAGGGATATTCGATGGACCTCAAATCCGTAAAATGTTTAACGATGAAAAATTCATTGATACCATGAATGACTTAGAGAAAGCTGCATGGCTCAGTTTCCGAGATGTTTGTCAGAACTTTTTTGGGAAATAACAAAAGCGATGACTACAAAACTATTGTAGCAAATATGATAAGAAACTATAAGTGTTTGGGATGTTTGATGAGTCACAAAGTTCATTTTATGGATGCTCATCTCAGCTATTTCCCTGATAACTTGGGAGATTACAGCGAAGAACAAGGGAAACGGTTCCATCAAGATCTGAAAGAGGCTGAAACTAGATGGCAAGGGAAATGGGACGTAAATATGTTGGCGGACTACTGTTGGTTACTGAAAAGAGATCGAGTGTCAGATGATGAAGAAGATGACGAGAGCGCAAAAGAATTAGAAATCCGCTACACAGATCCTTCGAAAGTAAAAGAAAGCGTTATAGAAGAAAAAACAATAGCTAAGTCTCATATTTATAGTTCTGCAGAGATTCAGTTCTTTTTTTACCTTGATGGGGCGACCCTTATCTTGTCCTTGAGGAGACAGACGAACCTTGTATTCTGGTTCAACGATCACCAAAATATATTACCGCAATAGTTTAGGTGAAGGGAACCATATTTTCGTATTTTTGCAGTGATTAAATTGATTCTCCACATCACCACTTATAATGACCTTGAAATGACCTTTGGATCATATTAAAAAAATTAAAAAATACAGTTTTGGACGTAAAATTTTCCGTTCTTTTAGAATCTGCAGTCAAAAATGCATTATTTCCAAAATAAACACGTTTGACCTTCAAATGACCTTGACCTTTACTACTTGAGGTCAAACCGACCTCGAATTATTATTCAGCGACCCAAAAAACATAAAGATTAGTCATTTTTTTTTACTCAAATGTGTGTGTTCAATTTTGACCTTCAAATGCCCTTGACCCAGATGTCATGTGGTCATTTGGACCGCGGATTCGTGATCAGCGGATCAAATTACATGGGAACATATGTGTCGCGTTCAAATATCAGAGACTTGGTTTTTTTTGTGTGCCTGTGTAATTTTTCTTTCTCCCTCCATAACTACCAAAAAAATGAATTGCTAGGGTTATCGTTGGGAGGAATTTTACTTAACATAGATAGAAACCTATGACAGAAATTGCAAGTCAATTGGGACTATTAAATTATCATGCGACATTGGCGGTCATTTCACGAACTACACAGCATGGCCGCTACCACGGACAAACGTCAATGTTGTCATAAGGAGTAATTCAGTTATTTACTTTTTTAATTTGTAATCAATTCCTTATTGTGAACTTCCAATCGATACCGTGTTCTAAATAAAATGGAATTCCCGACCGGATATAGAAAAGCAAGTGGTGGTGGACGCTGCTGCGTTTCAAATTGTAGATCCGTGAAGAGAAAAAGTAACAATATCAGTTTCCATACTGTGCCATCATGAAATAGCGTTCAAAAAGCTGAACGAAAAAATCTATTCGGTGATTCCGAATGCGTCAATAGACGAGCTGAGTGGCTAAGGATTCTAAAAGTTAAAGACGTGGAGAAGGAACTTTTAGTTTGTTCGCTGCACTTTGTAAAAGAAGACTACAGTTTTCCAGGTAATTAGTTTCGTTTAAAGTGATTCTGTACATGTAGTTCAATTAATATTTATGAATATACTTATAACTGATAATAAGTAGCATCGCATAAAAATATGTATACATTATTTTTTTATTATATACTTTATTTATACTTCTTCGTTTTTTTCTGAATATTACACGGAGAGAAAAATCGGCGTTTCAAACGAAGAAAGGGCATCGTAGTTCAAAACGACGACTTCATCGTCGTCTGAGTCGACGAATATCGTCGCTTCATCCTACGGATCGCTCCGTAGTTCGAAGCTACGATCATCGTCGTTTAAAACTACGATACTCTTGCATTCCTGAATTAGGCCACGCCTCTAATTTAGAAGCGCGTACGAGCATAAACGTAGGTCATTATAATCAGCGATTAATACCTATATATACTTCAATAACTCCTTTTAAATTGTTTAAAAAATTAAGTTCCATTAATAGTAATAAACAATTATTATAAACACAATTATTTAATTTTTCATTGATTAATAATATGGGCGGGGCTTATTTTTAGTTGCAGCGCTATCATTGTTTCAAGCCACGATCCATCGTAGTTTCAAACGACGATAGTCGTAGCTTCATCCGACGATAGTCGTAATTTCATCTGACGCAACGTATCGTGGTTTCAATCGACGGTTCTCGTCGTTTTGAACTACGATCAAGAATCGCAGTTTCAATCGATGTTATAAGCGTCGTTTAAGACGCTGATTTTTCTCTCTGTGTATGCATTTAATATTGAGCCGTATGGTAATTAATGGGCGTAAAAATATAAATTATTGTTAAAGGATTAAAAGTTTCATCGAAAATTAGAAAAAATGATATATTATATGCAGGATGTAATTGTATCACAAAATTTATATAAGCAACCATTTTTTCTCATTTTCGGTAAGATATAATAATCTTTGTAATATTTTAATATAATATCACATGTGATTTTCTTACAGAACTCGATGCCAGATGAGCATGACGGTCATTGTAACAATATTGATCCTATTGTCGTAGATGAGCTCCTAGCAGATGATTAACGGACAGAAAATCACCAGGAATTGTTCAACAACGATAAACAAAATTCTATCAACGACATAGAGCCTAATAATGAAAATAAAGACGCAAACAATTGTCACACCGACAGAAGTTTGTGTTTTCACGAAAAAGTATCTCAAGTAATATTTTCAGATTACGACAATTTAGCAAATTCTAATGAAAAAGCAATTGAAGTATCAACTACGGATTTTCCAGTAACATTCGGTTCGTTTATTAAAACAGAAAAAGATCTCATAATAATGTGTAACATCAAGAGTTTCAAAATTTTTAATGAATTGGTCGAATTAATGGATGAAATTTACCCAGTACAAAGAAAGCGTTCATAATTAACCCGTGAATGCATTATATTGACAACTGCAAAGCTTAAGTTGGACATTCCTTTTGCGGAACTTGGTTTTTTAATGAACTACGTTTGTAAAGGTACGATTCGAAATTTGTTTTAATTTAATCTCAAAAAGTTGTCGACAATTTTGCAATCTATATTGACCAGGGTTTCCAAAGAAGAAATAGAAACAAATATTCCGTTGTGTTTTAATAAGTTTAGGAACACAACTTCGGTTTTAGATTGTACGGAAGTGAAAGTTCAAAAGCCAAAATGTCTTAAATGTCGTATTAAATTGTATTCGCATTACAAGGGTGATTTTACAGTCAAATTTTTAAGAGAGGTTACTTCAGCAGGAATATTAGTACATTATAGCAAGTATTTTTGTGGTAGAGCATCAGGCAAATGCATTTTTCAGCACAATAATATTCTTCAGTATTTGGAAAGCGGCAGGAATGCTGTTACGGTTGACAAAGGATTTTTGGTAGACGATGAATGTATGAATAAAAGAATCAAATTGATTAGACCACCTTTCGCAAAAAGTAATCAACAAATGCCTGAAAGTGATGCGATTGTAAACAGAGAAATTGCTTGTGCCCGGGTTCATATTGAAAGAATGAATGCGTGTATAAAAGAATTTAATATTTTGACGAATAAAATACCTTCGCACTTTATGCATAGCATATATGATATATTATGATTATTATGATATATTTTTAGTTTGTTGTTGCCTAGCTAATTTGGGTTTTCCGATTCTTGCCGATGATAAGTTTTGAAAATGTAACCCATGAAATTAATTTTTCAACAAGAAGAAGGTATAATTTTCAATTTATTTTGACGAGTTAGAATTGAGCAACATGTTATATTTCAGCTTGTATTGATTACCCAATCACTCTATCGCAGCTATATGAATAACGTTTGATAAGCTGTATTAAAAATCTTATTAATTTTACTAGACTTTAATATACGAATGGTAAATTAAAATTAACAAATTTGTATAATTTTGTATGAATGAATTTAAATTTGTATTCCGCTGTGTACGAATAAAAGGAAATTCTTACTGATAAAATTATCTTTTTTTTCTCACACGTGCAGGATCTATAGATAAATATACATAATAAAACATTTATCGCGTTTTTGTATTATATTTATCAGTGATGTGCATTAGTCGAATTTAACCGACTAATTTTCGATTCGGCTCAGCTGAGAAATGAGTCAAATTGAATTCGATTCGAACAAGCGCAGAGTCGAATGCCGGATTTTCGACAACCGACTTAAACGTGAGTCGCTTTCCGACATTCGAATAAAAGCAAGCACTGAGTCGAATGTCGGATTTTCGACAACCGACTCAAACGTGAGTCGCTTTCCGAGATTCAAATAAAAGCAAGCACTGAGTCGAATGTCGGATTTTCGACAACCGAGTATTAAAATGTAAATAAATACAGTAATGCTTTTTATATGTGAAGGAAAATTTGAGGTTATGAAAAACAAAAAGCACTAAAATTCCACAAATAGAAAATTTAAATCTCGAATACTTTTTTCTAAAACGTTTAATATTTTATTGGACAAAACTGTTGAGACTTTTGCTTACATTTACAACTCTGAAGGTTCTTGGATTTTGATGAAATTGATCCATGTTGGTGGGCATCAAAAAGTAAGCAACCCGTATTTTTTTTATCGGTCAAAAAATATTTCTAAGGGGTAATAATAACCCCTAAAATTGACTTTTATTAATTTTAACGTAAACTAGTAAATATTTTCGTGTTAAATCAATTGCATGAATTAGCCTAATAACGTGCAATTTAGTTCGACAAAGAAATATTGACTAGTTTACGTTAAAATAATAAAAGTCATTTTGAGAGGTGAACTCATTGAATAGTGACTTATTGATCAATTTACATGCAATTTTATACGCAAATAAGTCCAAATCAAAACTAAAACAAGCTTGAAAATAGTAAAAGTTTTCATTTGCCAGCTTGTTGATAACTATTAGTATGACTATTATTGAACGTAAGATTATGTTTTAAAGTTGATGAAAAACTTTAAATAAGTAGATCAATATTTTTTAAATTCAATTTTTTCTTAAATTTTAATGACTTCTAAAATTATGAATCTTTTTTAGTGTTCTTAGCTTATTTTAAAGATAAATTCCTATAGAATCGTCACAATTTATCAACATAATTATGCAATTTTAATTATTTAATAATAATCATACTAATAGTTATCAAGAACCTGGCAAATCAAAAACTTTTATTATTTTCAAGCTTGTTTTAGTTTTGATTTGGACTTATTTGCGTATAAAATTGCATGCAAATTGATCAATAAGTCACTATTCAATGAGTTCACCTCTCAAAATGACTTTAATCAATTTTAACGCAAACTAGTCAATATTTCTTTGTCAAACTAAATTGCACGTTATTAGGCTAATTCATGCAATTGATTTAACACGAAAATATTTACTAGTTTACGTTAAAATTAATAAAAGTCAATTTTAGGGGTGAATTTCAGGGGTTATTATTACCCCTTAGAAATATTTTTTGACCGATAAAAAAAATACGGGTTGCTTACTTTTTGATGCCCACCAACATGGATCAATTTCATCAAAATCCAAGAACCTTCAGAGTTGTAAATGTAAGCAAAAGTCTCAACAGTTTTGTCCAATAAAATATTAAACGTTTTAGAAAAAAGTATTCGAGATTTAAATTTTCTATTTGTGGAATTTTAGTGCTTTTTGTTTTTCATAACCTCAAATTTTCCTTCACATATAAAAAGCATTACTGTATTTATTTACATTTTAATAGTCGGTTGTCGAAAATCCGACATTCGACTCAGTGCTTGCTTTTATTCGAATGTCGGAAAGCGACTCACGTTTAAGTCGGTTGTCGAAAATCCGGCATTCGACTCTGCGCTTGCTCGAATCGAATTCAATTTGACTCATTTCTCAGCTGAGCCGAATCGAAAATTAGTCGGTTAAATTCGACTAATGCACATCACTGGAAAATGTCTGATTTTGTGCCTAATAATTGTCACTTTCGGGAAGTGCTGATTTTCTCGTTTCATTCGAAGAAAACTGCGGCTGAAACGCATCGAGAGCTCCAAAAAGTTTACGGAGATGCTGCTCTAAGTGAAACAACGTGCCGTGATTGGTTCGGTCGCTTCAAAGACGGCGATTTCGATGTTGACAACCATCCGCGTGAAGGAAGGCCAAAAACCTTCAAAGACGCTGAACTGGAGGCATTGCTCAAAGAGGATCTGTGCAAATGAAAATTAAAATCCAGATATTAAAATATCACAAAAGTACAATATAAATAAGATAAATTAATGATACAATGATCTGAAAATGAAAGAGTTTTAAAATCGTTTGAATTCCAAATTTTTAAAATTTTTAAAGCATTTTTTAGGCTATAAGTACTTTTCAAAAGTGATTAATTAAAAGCTGACAAGAAAATCATAAGTGATCAGATTAAAAAATAATGAGGTATTGAAAATTGCTCAATTAGTAATTTTTCCAATTTTAAATTGAATAAGTTGGGAAGATTCAAATGAAAAGATCTGCAAATAATTATAATGGTTTCTCTTTACAAAAATTTTAAATGCAAACAATTCCAATTGTAAAATGTCCTGAATTTTTAAGCATTTTTAAACTAAATCTATATAATTTAAAGTAATTTTATTTTCATATCGAAAAAATTGAAATTGTCTTCGGACTTAAGAAAACAATATTGTGAAGGAAGTCTCGACTATACAATTTTTGGAACCAAAACATTAAATGTGATCATATTGAAAAGATAAAAATTTTCAATGTAAAAATTGTTTTCTTAAAAAAATTAAAATCTATGTTTTCCTTCAGTTCGAAAACAAATGTTTTCAAAAAACAAAAATTTCGAAAACATTTCATCTGTAGGTAAATCATCATAAAGATCATATGAATATATATTTTGACGGAACTCAATACAAAATTCATGATTATATGTTTTATATATCTTATAAAAATGTTTTTCTCAGCAAAAGCAATATTGGAATTTTTCGAACTTTTTTATTTGAACTTTGACCTCGAGCAGTATGTAAGAAAAAAATTACACATTAATCCTAAGAATTTGATTCGATTTTGTAGAAATTTAGCTTTAAAATTAGTCCAAGAACATTAAAAAATGTTGATTATTTGGGAAGTTATTTAAAATTTAAGAAAGCATTGAAATATTGATTATTTCTGCAATAACTTCTTCAAAATTTAACAAAAAAAATTCATGCTGGGCTCATTTTATGAAGAATTTTTATAGCTTTGAATTTAATTAAAAGAACAAATTTTTTACTTACATAATTTAAATTAGGATAATTTAACCAATTATGCACTTTTTAGTCCCTTCAGCTTATAATTGTTTCATTTGAAATATTTCATTAATTGCAACTTGGAATGATTTTCATGAATAAATTTCTTAGTTTTCTAAAGTCCGAAGAATATTTCAATTTTTTCGATATGTAAATAAAATTACTTTAAATTATATAGATTTAGTTTAAAAATGCTCAAAAATTCAGGACATTTTACAATTGGAATTGTTTGCATTTAAAATTTTTGTAAAGAGAAACCATTATAATTATTTGCAGATCTTTTCATTTGAATCTTCCCAACTTATTCAATTTAAAATTGGAAATATTACTAATTGAGCAATTTTCAATACCTCATTATTTTTAATCTGTCCACTAATGATTATGAAAAGTTAAAAAAATTTGGAATTCAAACGATTTTAAAACTCTTTCATTTTCAGATCATTGTATCATTAATTTATCTTATTTATATTGTACTTTTGTGACATTTTAATATCTGTATTTTAATTTGCATTTGCAAGATTGTAAATATAAAAATAATAAATCTAAATTCTAAACTCAGAATTCCAATTTCTCATTTCGACCAAAAATATTGACAGTTACAATTTTTCCCGTCATAGATGTACTTTATTATCTAAGGTTTAGGTAAGAAAGAATTAAAGGGTTATATATTGTCAGAAAATAGAATTACAAGGAACGTAATTATGACCGAATTTATCTAGTAAATATTATGATTATTTTTAAAAAAATTTAAAAAGTAAAATTAATTAACATTTTAAATTTACAATATTCAAAATCAATTGAGTGAAATCAAAGAAAGTTAAAAAATAAAACTGCTGAATTACAACAGATTATGAACCTAACCTCAAATTCTGCATTTGAACTCTACAAACAAATAGTTTCAAATAAATAATCCTTGCAGATCACACACTCGAAAGAATTATTTGACATTTCCTGAAATTCATAAAATTTATGTCACGTCATCAACATTATTTAAGACTTTTTACAAAATTTATTAGGTGTCAAATTTTGTCAACAGAAGTCGCCGGGCGAGCAGACGACGAGATGCACGTGAAATCGAATCGAAGAAATCGCAGAAACTCAGAAAGTTAGGGAGCGCTTGCTTTTACTTTAGTTCGTATATGCTATTTATGATATATATAGATGAAACAAGGAGAGAGCCGAAGTTTCCAGAAGATTTTTGAGCATCTCCGAGTTTTCGAATTCAGAAGAGGAGAAGTCGGTTGCGCGCGCAACCAAACTTACAGCTCTTACTTTATTCACACGGACGTAGCCTGTAATTGTGTGCGCATGGTTAGCGTGTGCGATCTGAGCACACTGTTATGCGAGCGCGTCATCGTTTCCTACAACGAGCAGCTCATCGACCCCTCTTCCCCCACTACTATGGGGTAAAGCGCGTTCGAATTTAAAACAGTAACGCGCATAATAACAAGTAGGTTATGGAGGGGTTCCCTCTCGCGCCCGTTGCAGAGAACACTCCGAAGCTCGAGCTTCTCGTTGGAGGGAATCTCGAGTGTAGTTGTGATTAAAAATATGGTTGGCTGAAATTGAATGGTGTGAATGTATTTGTATGATGTTTATATATGTATGTATCGGATCACTAATGGCACGCTCGAGATAAGAATTTTTTTTATTCAAGAGAACCATACCACTGTCAGTTGAAATAATACGCCCGACGTTCATTTTACTCAATTATCGTTTGAAGCACCTCAAGCTTCGGTGATATATTATTATACATTTCATTTTAACCCATGACGCATGTTGATGTCCTGTCGTCGACAACGTTTTACTCAACTCCCTACTATTCACTAAGTAACGCTTATTGTTATTCACTTTAGACGGATTAGTTATTTATCGAATTTATTTTACTCCACTAGCATTTAATAGATGTTCAAATGTCCTTATGTCCCAAGTTTAATTGACAGATTCGAGTAAAATTTGATATTGTTTACTCGATTTTAAATGCTGGCAATTTATGGTATTAATTAAAATTTTTGGAATTAGGACTTGTGGCGACATCTATTAGATTCAACTTCAATCAAAATCATGATTTGGTAATTCAAAGTTGGCTAATCAATCTAATTCTGTGTTTGATGTTACATCAGAATTTACAAGTTTTCAATACCTACTAGATGACAAAAAGTAATAGCTTTCGTTATTATAAGTATGAATAATTTGAAAAGGTGCAAACTGCATGTGCCAGGACGAATTCAACCTTCCTTCTATGAACGTATTTCTAGGGACTTTACTCGATAAAGGCACGAAGGGAGCACCACTTCCATGGATTCAGTTATATGCTTTTAACATTTGCGCCGTTAGTCCTTTTAAGTTGTTCAAATTTATAACAGAATAAACTCTTGTTTCACCCGTTTTCGAGCGTTCGACGAATAATTCTTTCACATATATCCTATTTTTTATTTCTAGCTGTTTTTGTTTTTCTGACTAATTTTGTGTTTGTTTACATATTTATGTGCCTCCGGCGCATTAACGCGTTTTTATGATACAGTTGAGTGTAGCGTAGTGTTGTGTATTACGATACAGAGGAACATAATGTAAAAATTGAACTGAGCATGCGCCTATTACGATACAGCGGAGCATAATCTTCTTCTTATTCCTCTTCTTGTTCGTACAGCGTTGGCACCGCACTGACAAAGCCTTGTACATTTGAACTGCACATGCGTCTATTACAATACTCTACTACTACACAAGATCGAGAAAATCAAAATGGCTGGAAGTGTTCGTAAAAAGGCAAATGAGATGGGAAATAATCACGGCAACTTCGACCTTTTCAGATTGGATTCGGGTGTACGCAGAAAAACTTATAAATCCGCCGAAGTCACATGAAATAGAATATGCGCCAATTCACACAATTCGGGTAGTTACGAGACTTGCTTAGACTGATCGCGCCTCGGCTTCGATGTCCTGCGAGCATTGTCGCTCGTCGCGTAATAACCCTCATTATGCGCCTAGGTACATAATATACTATTAATTGCTTTAGAAAATATTCCTGGTCAAAAGTAGTTTTTAATATTCTAGCGTAAGTTTCTTCTAATATTTTTAATCTGAATTTTTTGGGGATTGTTAATTTCCAAGGGCCTTCATTTAGTAGTAAGTCTGATTTGAGTGGTTCGGGTCTGAAAAAATATAGTTTGTTGCCCCTGATTCGCCATTTTTGGACTTTTCCACAAATGTGATGTGATGTCATTAACTACTTTAAATTCGTATCCTTTATAAAGGGTGACTTCCGCTGAAACGACTAAATGAAATAAAATTTTTATCAAGGCGGACCCGAGGACTCGAGATTACCCTCGGCGTCGCCGTCGTTACTAAGGCGGCTTTTTAAAATGAGCGCCTGGCGCCTCTCGACGCCATATTTATAAACTTGATGACCCTGAAAATAAAATTTTGCATGCAAACAAGCAAAGAAGCAAAGCAAGGGTTCCGGCTAGGTCACGGTGTCCCCACTCCCATAGGCCAAGTGGCGAAAGAAAAATAGTGATTGCTACGTCCCCTAGTCACCGCTAGTGTGTCATCGAAATGAACGCCGTGCGCGGTAGACATGTTATCACTTGTCTGCATGTTGTAAGTAATTAAAATTGATTGCGATTTTAATTGATTTTAATGAACTTCGATCTTTAAAGTGCTAATACCTGGACTAATGTGCCAACAATCAGCAGTACTTTACTGTTTGCCCTCCAAATGAAAATAATTGTAGCTGCAAATCGGGTAAGTCACCAATAAATTTTGTTTTGAATCTAAAATAAAACTCATAAAGGCTTGTTTTCTCGTTTTGTTCATAAAAATTAATTACGTATTATATTGCAAAACGCGGTAAGAAAGTTTGCATTAAAAAGTATTTTCGTTCTTCAATTTTAAATCCGGATTCAAGTGACGATAAAGATAAAACTCCAGTCCCATTCAAAGCTGATTTAAGCCATGTAAAGTAACCTCAAATATAATAAAATCCTAATTTTTCCTTTTTCGCATGGGAAGGCGAAAATTTCGCGCCCTTCATTTCTGTATCTGAAGTGGAGGGGGGAGGGGTAGTTTTCGTGAAAATTAGTTCCTGCTACGTCCCCTAGATGTTGCTGATATAAATTCATTTGCCCCGCCACCATCTGTAAGTACCCCTTTGTAATACATGGGAGTGGGCACACCGTGGGCTAGGGCTTGATGGGTACGAGAGTTTTTATTGGGTGGTGTTTCTGAGGTTAAGGAAGAAACTAACCTAAAACATAGAAGCTCTTGAAAAAAAAAGAATAAAATAAATTAAGTAGCGCACGGTGGTGCCAAGCGCTTTCATGCCTGGCCAAAATTCAAAATTTAAACTTTGGCGTTACGTCTTGATGCTTTGTTATACTGTAGAGAGGGAGTCACTGCATAAGTAAACAAAAGAACAGAGAGCTAGGCTAAGTATTACGTCTACAAAAGCTGTTCAAAGTGAGCCTCCTCTCGGAGCAGCGAATGTCACATTTTAACAGTTTTGAGCAGCAATTTTTGTAAGAGTTGGTGACAATTTATCGTCACGCCGATTGATCCCAGCAAAATGGAGGATGTTCCTGGAGGTATGTTGTATATTTATCTGCATTTTTTACTCATATAATGAATAATAAAATGTCATAAAATCCAAGACAAAAAGTGCCTATTTCCCTGATTATCTTAAGAACACCGCGATCGAAAATTGTGAAAAAAGTTGTGATTCCAGGAGATCCTGCATAGTTCAAAGTTTTAACGATTGTAAAATAATGTTGAGAATAAATATAATCAAAGAGAAGTTTCGGATTACCTCAGACGCAGGCTCTGGACAATTTTTTCTCCACTGTATACGTCTGACTGTGATGCAGTGCTCAAGGAACGTCATTATGTGATTGTTTTAACTTACAATCCTGCACGCGTAGGTTTTTTGGATCGCTGATTATGAATTGAAAGTTGAACATAGGTATTTTTTTATTTATTTATTTTTTTTTGGTGAGGAGGAAAAATGGCGAAATCTTTTATAGACGTTGCACAGGACTCTCCTAGGACGGGTCTAGGCATACTTGTTAAAACCAAAAAACCCCCTCTCTCGAACTAGTACACCGCCCGCATATTATTATTCTAAACTCCTAATTGATCATAAAATCAGTTCACAGGGTTTTTTTGTACTCTAATAGTAAATTTGAGGTTCATATTGCAATGAAAAATTAGAATTACACGTTTGCAAGTAATTATCCTTAAAATTTGACAAATACAAGCTTTTCTGTTTATTAGCGTCTTTTTATATTGGGTGTTTCTAAAATACACAGTGTCGAGAAATATCCATGTTTTTTTAATTTGTTCTAATTCATCATAGCTGAAAGCAATATTATATATGATAGAAAAAGTTTCTCCAAATCATTCATGCAATACTCGTTACTGTTTTCCAATCTGATCAACATATTTATTTGTCAGGATCAGGGACTGATATCACATTCGAATATGAATTTTGTTCGACGTTACTTTTGAAACTGTGGTTTCAACATTGAATACATTTTTATTAAACTCTGATACTTTTATTATGACTTTACGATGTTACTTATTTCTCTGAAAAGTGTGGCATGGGCTTCTGTACAAAGTCAGGAAATTTTTTAATATACATTTTCAGTTACTAACAAACCTGATAGACGCCTATTTTACAAAATCCTTAAGTATCCAAAAAATTTTGTTACTGTTATCGAATCAGTAATTTTTGATTTTTTAATAATATACTAAAATTTCGACCATAAATTTTAAAGTCAGCGATCTCCAAAACATAAGAAGACTAATTTTTGAAGGCGAAGATTCACTTCACTCATTTTAGCCCGTTTTTAAGGTGCTAAGTCGGCTATGTTCGAGCAGCCTTCTTGAATTTGCAAATTTTGACCCCAAATTTGTATTCAGCGACCTCGAAAACACAAGTATACTTACTTCTGGAAATTGAAACACAATTTTTAGCTTTTTGGCCAGGCGTCAAAGCGTTTGGCACCACTGTGCAGCGTATAAATATCGACTAGAGCTACAATTTATCCAATAATGGTCAAAGCCCAGGCTCAATACAGATTCAAAATAAAATAAAAATTGGTTGCCAATAATGGCGTACATCACTTAAACCTAATATGCAGGCTCTGGGAGAGCCTGAGAGCCACACAGGTATGTGAAAAAAAGGAATTTACAATCATTAGGCGACTTATAATGGCCCGGAATCTAGTCCGAAAAACTCACCGGGCTTCTGGCCGCAATCTCGCGCCTTGTTTCCTCCAAATCAAAAACTGAGGTGGCGTCCATTGGAAATAACTTTCATAAATTTCGGCCACTACTTGGCACTCGGTTTTATTACGTCAGCTGGAAAGGCTGGCGCACGCACATGAAGCTCAGGTTTGCGCGGGCCACTCGTCTTGTGAGGACGACGGCGCCAGGCAACCAATAAGCTGAAGCGTCTATCGGTCAGCTTGCCCCAATGGCTTAAAACGCCGAAGCGTGCGTTTAAACTACGAAGAGTTTGTATTGCATAACACAATAGTTTCAATTAGGCTACGCGCGCATATAAAATACAATACATAATATCAGTGACTCCAACTCAAAAGATCCTTTTTATATTAATTATAACGGTATCGCTGTAAAGGTGTTGGAGACCATGAGCTGCAGCACGTGGTCACTTTTCAGATGCCATGCCTGTCTAGTGATACCCTCTGTGGCTTGCCTGCGAACCCCTCTGACGTGCGATGGTAACAGACCGATCTTCCTGGCGGCGCCTTTCAAGCTGGTATTAATGAAACAAAAAGAGAGAAACGGCCAGCAAAGAAAATAAAATAAAAGAATTTTCCAAGCGGCTCTCAGACTGCCCCTGACAGTTTTCGTGTTTTATGAAAGGTGGTTTGGGCTCGATTCTGTCGTTGTCGGTCGAGGTAAAAGAATTTAACGTAATCTGCCACGTTACACCTTTAAAATAGTAGTACGAGCACGGTAGCATCTTTGAACAAAAGACTTGATTTGTATTTCATGTGAAGTTCAAATATGACTAAACAAACTCCGAAAGTTTGAGGGGGGTTGGCCGATTGTTTAAACAAATAATCGACTTCACAAGTCAGCATATTAAACATTGGTCTTATGGCAAAGTGGTGGATAGATGAAATGTTTTAATAATTTTCGCCCAAATTTTTCGATGAAAATGAAAAAAAAAACTATTTAATTTAAAGCTAAGACCTTAAAAAAGGAATTTAAAGAAAACCGTAGTCGCGGACTTATTAAAAAGCTAATTAAAAAAAAGGTCAGCTTTTTAGAAAAATTAGCTGGCTTTGGTTGGCATACGTACAGCTGGGGTCACGTGATCAACCTCACCTTTTTAACGCGCGCCCGCAGCGGTCTATCCCCACCCAGTACCCTGCTCGTACTACCTTAAGATAAAGTCTAAATTTTTTAATAGCCTAAATTACGGCTACGTATTTTTTGTCTGCCGTTGGGTTTTTGTTTGTTTCTGATAGCCCTTTACTTGCATATGCTATTACGTAATTCTGTCCATCTATTGTTTGTGTCAGTACTAGTCCAGGCCCTGTGTCACTTGCGTCCGTCTGTAAAATAAATGATTGTCAGAAGTCTGGACATGCTAATATTGTTGTAGTTCTTAAAAGTTTCTTCATTTTGATAAATTAATCCTCTTGTGCTTTTGTCCATTGCCATTTATTTTTCTTACTTGTATAACGCCTATTTTGGTTTTCTACTTTTAAACTTTTTTTCCTTTCTGTTACATTCAATGTTTGACCTTTTACTTTAGACTTAACTAACTCTGTTTCCCATTCTTAACCTAATGTTTCCAATCCTTCAAAATTACTGAAATCGTTTTTCTTCATATATATTTAATAATCTAATTTTAAATTTTGATACACTCTATCATACGTAATTCCCATTTTTAATCTGCTCTAGGATGTAATTTTGTAAATAACGTTCTTATTTCTGTGGGAAATAAATGTATATCTTAATCTGGTTTTTGACTGCAGTTTTATTTTATTTATTGGATCATCTATAACTTAATTCATGCGGTTTTGTTTTAGAATTTGAACGTTTATTTAAGAAAAACATGTACAATAGTATTATTCACAGTATTGCCCATCTGAAGCTATTACTTTTTCCCATCTTTCTGCCAATTTGTGGATTCCATCCCAAAAGAACTGCGCCGGCTTGTCGGCCAAGAATGAATGAAGCCAATTTTTGATACCCTGTTCTAATAATGTTCTGAAATGTAATGGATCCATTTTTCATCACCAGTAACAATCAGATCCAAAAATGACTTCTTTTTGTGGCGTTCCAACAGCATTTCGGGCATCCAAAACCGCCTTTCAACGTCTCTCGGCTTGAGTTCATGTGGAACCCAATTTCCTTGCTTTTGAATGTATCCGGCTGCTTTTAAACGTATTGAAATGGCTGCTTGAGTGAGTCCCAAAGATTCTGCGAATTCTTCTTGTGTTTGGCAACAATCTTCATCGAGTAATGCTTCCAGTTCTTCACCTTCAAACTTTTTTGAATGCCTAGGACGTTCTTCGTCTTCCAAGCCGAAATCACCACTTTTAAATCGTGCAAACCACTTTTGGCACGTTCGCTCAGCTTGAGCATGTTCACCATAAACTTCCACCAAAATATGATGACTTTCGGAAGCAGTTTTCTTCATATTAAAGTAATGAAGAAGAACTCCCCGAAAAAACACTTTTTCAGGCACAAAGTTCGACATATTTGAGTGAAAAAACTTATTGTTGTTCACGCTTCAAATTAATGACATATACTGAAAAAGGCGCACAATGACAGTAGCTTTCCAACGCATGTTCGGAACATTGGAACGATGGAATAATAATCAAGTTCGGCCATCTCTTAGCAAACCGCACGAATTAAGTTATAGATTTATTTTTTGTATGTATTTTTCATCTAAATCAATTTTTAACAAATCTCTTTTAAATTCATTTGAATCAAGCCAACTTTTTTTGCAACGTAGAACCATTCACCTGCTTCTTCCTGTAAGAAAGCATCCAGATTTTCTGAAATATCTGCATCATTAATTTGGTAACCTTTCTGGAATCTGTTTGATTGACTTATAAAATCAGTTAGACTACCCAACTTATTATTTCTGAATCTGATTGGCCATCCTGACATAATTTGGAAAGGAGTTTGGATCATTTTAAATGAGTAATAGGCTGTAGGAATCATTCGATTTAAAAACCTCTCAAAGACAGTCTTTTCCAAATCTTCCATTAATATGTCAGCCAACATTGGAGATTTAACAGAACCTATTGGAGTACACAAACTTTTGTTTATATAATTTACCATTAAATTTTAATTTAGTGGAATTCATAATAAAATCTAATCCTTGGAGAAACTCTTTTTCATCTAATTTTGTATGTGATTTAACTTTTATCCATCTATTTAAAACAACTTTTTTGACCAACTCCAACGGAATGTTCGGAAACATCAGGTATTGTCTTTATGACTATAATCTTTTGAAATTCCCAACTATTTTTAACAGTATAATTCTACTTTGATAATGAATTTTTAAGTATCATATTAAAATTTTGCTCTAAAAATCTAGTAGGTGTATTAACAGTCGAAACAACTAGTCCCAAAGGATAGTTTTCTATATGAATCTTTCTCAATCCATATCTTGATCCAATATTTAAAAGTTCTCAACAGTGCCAAGCAACTCCTCCATGTCCCTTATGCATTCCGACTTTCTCATGAGAACTGAAATATTACCCTTGTCTGCATTTGTAAACATTAAATCTTTGTTTTTTCTGAGGAACTCTTTAGTTATTTGCAAGTTATTAACAAATTTTCTATCTATACTACTTATATGCAAACTTTTTTTCTCTATCAAACCCTTGGATAAGTGTAAAACCTTGTTCCTGAAATCTTGCTGATCTCTGACCTCGGAATTTTATGTATATTAGCTTCAATATCCTTGACAATTATATATAATATCCTTGACAAGTACACAAATTATAATTTTCCTGAAAATAAAGAAAATTGTCTCACACTCTGTCCAAAGTACACTTTGGTTCAAAATGTGTTTTGTGTAATTCTGTTCCAAAATGTGTCAATTTTGTGTCCGGTGTTATCTGCCGAAATCGCGTCTGATGCTCTGTAAAAATGTCACAAATGCCAAAATGCCAAAACGCAACATTACAATATTGTTCTTTTTGTTATACACAGCATTACAATGATTTTTTAAGAAAACTTTAAATTTTCCGGTTTTTCGGACTTTTCTCCGGTTCTAATTATCCGATGGAGTCGCTCAACCTCTCATTCTCTCCGTAATTCAATTATCTACAATTCATCCCTTTATACCATTACAATTGTTTCAATCGTGTCCATTTTACGCACAAAAAACTTTAAAAAATGCAATTTTTCGTTGAAAATCATTTATAAAAAATTACCAAATGAAATTTTTATAATTATGTTTTCTAAAGCAGCGGCCGGATACCTAAGCTGTACCATATTCAACATTAAGGCCATTGAAGCTGGCGCGAATCACAAAAATGTACCTGAAAATACATTTACATACATACCATTTTTGGACAACCGTGGGCACTCAACCCGGAGTCCTAGAACCTTCAAAAATGCCTCAAATTAAAGCTTACCATTTCCCCTTTCGATGCATTCAGGAATTTTGAATGGCTATTCAAAAACTATTCATAACTGTATTAATTCTACTGCTCTCACTCGTATCCATTCATTATATATATAATAATATGTAAATATTATTTTAAACACCTCGTACTTGTTTCAAAGCTTGAAATTTGGGTTCTCCATAAGTTGAAGAAAATTGACTTTGTTCGACGCATTACCATTTTCGATTCACGCAAAACGCGAAACAAATAGTTCTGTCGTTTTAACTGAATTCAAAGCTTCGGATTTTCAAGAAAGTTTTAATCACGCAGGCATCACACTGTTGCTGAACATGTGATACAAGGATGCTTTGAAGGGAAAGTGTACAAGGCACATTCGTAACTCCCCTCCACTATATCACATGCAACAGCTCTGAGCACTTGTTCGCATCAGTGATCCCAGAACGTGGGAGCTGGCGGCCCCCACCATAGATGCCTCGAGCTCATTGTGTCTTTCTCATTCAACCAACCTATGGCAGTTTAGCGAAGAAGAAGCCATGAGCTGGTGGGGACTGGTGGGGGCTGCCAGTTCCCACGTTCTAGGATCACTGAGTCGCATCGAACTCCGTGCCATCTTCATTTCATGCTAGACCTCTGCGGAGTGACAGTATATGCTACCTACTCTAAGACTTAAAGTCATTCATATTTAAAACCAATCCATTAGCGCTAAGCTATCATTCAACTCTCATTCCGAAACGATTGCAAAATTGAGCTCTGTTAAAAAAATAAACCTGATAGCCTTCGGTACATTTGCGGTGTTTTTTCCCCACAAAAACAAAGACAAAAATGTCTTCTGCTATGCGAGAAGCCTATGAGATTTATTTTCAGATTAAAGTCGAAAATAGAGAAAAATATTGGATACCCAACACTTGCTGCTCGACTTGTGCCATTTCATTGAGGTCAGTATATCGAGGGGGTTTCGATCATCTCTTCAGATTTACTTCCCCTATTTCTTGGAGAGAACCTCAGAACCATATCGATGATTGTTATTTCTGTTTAACAGATGTTAAAGGTTACCCTTCGAAATGGAAGGACTCCTTAATTTACCCTAATGTTTCTTCTGTGACAAAAGCTGCGTACAACCTTAAAGATTCCATCTCGGGAAATTTCACAAAACGCTTTGCAGAAGAAACCAATTATTCTAATGAAAATCAAACCATGGAACATAAGCCTACGAGAAACTTGCCACAATTATTCGATCAAAAAGGATTGGATGATTTGATAAGGCATCTGAAATTATCTAAAAATAAGGCTGAAATCTTAGGCTCTAAACTCAAGGAAAGAAATTTTCTTGAAAAAGATCTAAAAATCTCTCTTTATCGGAATCGAGAGATTGATTTTACCACATATTTTTTAGCCAAGATACCCTCATTTATTGTAACGATGTAGATGGACTTTTGAGGGCCATTGGTCATGAACAACAGCCAGAGAATTGGCGTCTATTCATTGATTCGAATAAAGTTAGACTTAGAATAAACGCAACGGAAACGAATATCCATCTATACCCGTTGCTCATGCCACTAATATGAAAGTTTACTATGATGTCATGCAACTTTTACTTGGCAAAATAGATTACAAGCTACATAAATGGTTCATCTGTGGTGATGTTAAAGTAATAGGAATCTTCCTCGGATTGCAATCTGGCTATACGAAATACTGTTGCTTTCTATGTCATGTATCGAATGGTGATAGCCTGAACCTTAAATTTTTTTTACACTTCTTTAGGATCCAAAAGTGCAGAGAATGACACCTAGACGACTGGAAAATGAATGATTTTCAGTTGAATATGGAGTTTTTTTATAAAACCACTTTTGTTTCGTGTTTTCCTCAGTTTTTATAAATTATCTCGGCAACCGTACAGAACATCAAAAAAACATGTCCACCGTTGGCTTCTGCATTTCAAAATGCATCGAAATCATATATTGCTTTTCATTTGAAAAATGTTTACAACAGTTTATCTCATGATTTGTGATTAAAAAAAATATATTGTTTCTAGAATACCAAGAGAAGTCTCCAATCAGAAAAAATTACATTGGGCCATTGAGGCCCAACACCACCCACATAATTGGATAAAGAAAATCTTCTGGAATAAGAATCCAGAATATATAACGTAAATATTCCCTAGAATATTCTCTATAGCGTATACTTTTGTTGAATTTTTTTAAGTGATGCAACATGGTGTAAAAAATAAAAATCGCTTTGGAGACAGACTGCCGTGCTACAAAACCTGAAGTTTCTAGAGTTCACTACGAAGAAGTTGTAGTGCGCTTTCAAACTCCTTATTTTACCGTGAGTCCCCTTGCCTCTCACAAAGTGGGGTGCTTTATTACCGTGAAACAACGTAACATCACAGGAAACTTTACCGGAAGAAACAATACTTTGATCATACAATCAAAACTATTTTCACATCTATTAAAGACGTATAAATTAAAACCAGTAACAAAAACAAATGAAGGGTGCAGGGTGAAGTTATGTCCGGAAACATATACCGACCACAGTAGTACACCATACCGCAGTACAGCGTCGCCGAAGCGATTTTTATTTTCATTTCACCATGTTGGACCACTTGAAAAAATAAAAATTATGTTGAAGAATTATTCCGGGAGATATTTATATTAAATATGGTTAATGTAAATAAAAAAACACAACATTATTATTATTTTCAAGTTTTTATTTGGTTTAATTTTATATCACATTGATGTGAACTTATAGCGTGAATTTGAACCCGATATCTTCGGGGGCAGACTTTACATGTTTATTCTACTATACCCTTTGTACATCAATTTTTTGATGTTGTATCAAATTTACAAATTATTCTAAATTGTTTCAGGTGGATTCACAGATTTATCAAGAAGCTCGAAATTTAGAAGAATTTTTCGAAAAGTTACTGTTGAAGTGGGCACCAAATTACGCTTATGACGATCCCTTCCTAACGGCAGAAGTTGACGAAGAGGAAGAAATTTCTCCTCCGAATAGGAAATACCGTCGCATTATCAATGATTAGCCTGTACTTCTCCCTCATTTATTAATTAAATTATGCATCTTTTATTGTTAAACTTTTAGATTCATTCAATTAGTTATTGTCTAACTTGAAGCTGTTCAGATTGTGACTCATGAAATACTTAATATTACAGTATGCTTGGTCACGGATTGAACAAAAGCAAAAAAATAACTCAATAATATTTTCTTTTTTTTGACTACCGTAAATTTTCACTCATCTAGACCCGGTAAAAACGTAAACATTCAGTTATCTGGAATCGGGAGGGGCTCCCTACCAATCGAGGTGTTGCACCGTACTGTACGCGCGATGAAATACACATGCACACATATATACACATAGATATGGAATTTTCAAAACTGTCGACGCTGCCATGGTTGGTTTTTCAGTAATATTTTGCCCCGGAAAATAAGTTTTACCGTCTGAAGTATTCACATTTCAGAAAAATATTCAATACGTATTGACTCGCGCAAATGAATTAATAGTGGGTGGTGGGCGGTTAGGGGACCCTTTCACTCTAGATAACTGAAAAGTGCACTGCATTCTTTTTTAATAACTTTACGTCAGATTTATAGAATAAAAATTATAATGTTATCTTACGCTCGCAATGAATCCACATTTTTCAAAATGAGGTAAACAAAAATGAAAAATATAAATTTGTAAATTAGAAATTAGAAGCGGTTTGATTTGCGCTGAGCTGAAATTTAAAACTTGAATATAAACTCAGCGTATTCTCTGCTACGATGTTTTGGAAGGAGTCAAATTTATTTTTGTAGAAAGTGTTTCTTCCTGATTTTTACTGAAGAAAAAATAAGTAGGCTATTGCTAACATGATCAAATATCTTGCATGAAACAATGTATGTAATTCATAATTTTCTTGTATAATAAGGAAAGTATTGATTTAAAAAAAATCACAATATTTGTTATAACCTTAAAATTAAAATTATTATTGGTTTAACATAAGTTTGAATACTCAGTCACTGACTTATTATTTCTTTTTAGTTATTGTATCAAAGGAATTTAAATATTATAATGTATTAAATAGATTTTAGCATCAAAGAATGAAATAAAATCACAGCATTGTTATGTTCTAGAAGTGCATTGGATTGAAAATGTATTTGATAGAAATAATTCTACATATAATAATACATGCTTTATTTTAACAAAAAATCATTTTTAGTAATCCAGTAATTATATAATTTTATCGATTTTCAGAACATATCTTTTTTATGAGTTACTCTTTATTGTACCTTGACACGGATCACAATATTTATTTTATTTTTAATAAAGTCGATCTTTTAGCAATATTTTTTTGTATATGCTGATCACATAAATGCATTTAAACTGCTTTTATCTTGAGTATTTAACATAGTAATCGTAGCGTATCGTTTATTTATACATAGAATCGATATTTTGGTTCATTAATTTTCCACAGGAAGATCTCCTTATATCACCAAGTGGCTCTGCCTTGCGGCTGTATATCTATTTCAAATTAATTAGGTGAGTTTGAAATTTTTGTCACTGCCTACATTATTGGAGGTTCCCTAGTCGTGTATCAGATAATAATAATTTAATTGTACAATAAAAAGACATTGAAGGTGTGTACGTTAATATTATCTAAAACTCTGGGATATTCGGAATGTATTATATTAATTTTGAAATATGGTGATAGCTCTTTTTTCAGATCCATCTGATGAATCTGAACTGCAAAAGTGTTACAATATAATATAGATTATGAAGAATTTAAGAAATAACTAAAAGGCTGTGAATCGACAGCAGAATTTTTTTTTATTCTTAATCGATTATTTAATTTATTTAACTACATATTGGCGAAGGAATTTATGATGGAGACGCAATTGTAAAAAATTGCAAGGGTAAAGCTTATATCAAATTTGCAGATACAAACGAAATACCAGTAATTTATCTAACAAAATTCTGAATAGCTTCTTGAAAACCGACAATTTTTTCGACAATCCATGCAAATTTTTTAACATAACCGGTGAAGAAAGAATAGAATGCATAAAAAAGCTTCATCGTTTTGATCATTTGAATCAAGACGAATACGAACACGTAGAAAGATTAATTATCACCAGTGCAGATAAATTTCAAAGCTCAGGAGAAGCACTTGAAGCTACTAACGTTTTGCAACATTCGATTGCAACTATAGATGATTCTCCAATTTTTTCAACACAATATAGATTTGGCCCTCTTCACAAAGAAGAAATCGCAAGAAAAATCGAGGAATTATCAAAAAATAAAATAATTAAACCGTCACAATTATCCTATAACACTCCAGTATGGATAGTTCCTAAAAAACCTGATTCTCAAGGAAAAATAAAATGGAAAATGGTTCTTGATTTTCGTAAATTAAATGAAAAAACAATTGGTGATTCGTATCCTCTACCTAATATTGACAATATACTTGATTCTCTAGGATCAGCGAAATATTTTTCAGTATTTGATTTAGCTACTGGTTTACACCATATAAAAATGGACCCAAAAGACTCTCAAAAAACTGAAATTTTCTACACCTCATGGCCATTATGAATTTGATAGAATGCCTTTTGGTTTAAAAACCGCTCCTGCAACATTTCGAAGGTTAATGGATATTACTTTAACTGGATTAATAGGAACAGAACTCCTTGTATATCTTGATGACATTGTCATAATCAAGGAGGGGCGGAATCCTTGTTTTTAGCCCTGATTCGAGCGTCGGCGATTTTCTGGAGTCCGACGCGGGGTTCGTTTGGGTGGAGGTGGCGGGTGTTCGTGCGTACAGCTGCTACTTCTCCCCCAACGATCCTTTCGAGGTCTTCGGGACCCAGATCCTCCTTCTTGAGAAAAGGCTCAGTGAGGCTGTCGGGCGGTGCCTCTTAGGGGATACTTTAATAGTAAGTCGCCCGAGCGGGGTGAGGACCCCCTAGATAGGAGAGGAATCTCGGTTGGCGAGATGGTCGCTGAAACCTGATCGTTTTAAATCAGGGCAAAAAATTTACGTTCAGACAAGGAGCGGGGGGTCTATTATTGACCTCACGATTGCCGCAGCCCGTCTGCCTCAGGGATAGGTGACTGGTGCGTCCTCAAGGTTATTACCATTTATTATATTTATTATATTACCACCGGTGCATCGAATTTAATTTAGAAGAACGGTGCCCAGCAGTGGATAAGGGTAGGAGCGGCGAAGGAAGGAGCCGAAGGAACATGAGACGACTCTGCAGGGAGAGACTTAGTGTCTATCTCGAGACGACGGGCTGTTTGATGAGCTTGGTTGGGCCGGGCCTGCTGGCATGCTGAAGGACACTGTGTGCTCGGCGAGACGAAAGGTGGTCGTGGCTTATGACTACTCGATGCCTCGCCGCAAGCGCAGGCAAGCCAAGGGTTCGATGTACTGGAGGAACGATCAGTTTGGCGGCCCTACGTCGAAAATGCCTTGCAACGCGGCGAAAATTCACCCGCTCAAAGGGGGATGCTATGCTGCACGGGGCATGGAAAGGGTCAGAAGCAGCTTTGAGGCGAGGTATAAAGAAAAGCCGACTTCAATGCTGAAAGACTTGATCGGTGAAATCGAGAAGGACTCATGGGGTCTCGCCTTCAAAATAGTAACCATGAGATTGGTGACTAGAAGAACGACCCCGGGCCTGGATAGTCCCGATCGAGTTGAGTACATCGTGCGGATCTTGATTCCACACATAGAGCCGTTCCAAAGTCAGAACCAAAGTTCCTGCGTGGTCCGGCGCGAACAATTCTTCACTCTCGAAGAACTAAAGAGAGCGGGTGGAAGGCTTAAGGCAAATACAGCGCTGGGTATCGGCGGGGTGCCGAAAGAGATCCTGGAAGAGGTGATCGGGGCATACCTGGAGATCCTGCTAGAAGCCTTTAACTCCTGTCATCGGGAGAGGAGGTTCTTCGTAGACTGGAAGAAGCAGAGGTTGTTCCTACTGAGGAAGGGCAGTAAACCTCTGGGGGTTGCCTCGTCGTATAGACCAGTATGCCTATTCGATACGATGGGGAAGCTTCTGGAGAAGTTAATTCTACAACGGCTTTAGGCTCACTTGGTCGGGGAGAACGGTCTCTCGGAAAACCACTTCGGATTCAGGAAAGGCAGGCCCATTGTGGACACTATCCAAGCTGTGGTTAAAATCGCCACAAATGTGAAAAAATGAACTGATAAGCGTAAGGGATTCTGTGCCTTGATCAGCGTTGACATACGCAATGCGTTCAATACCGCGAGGTGGAATATCTGCATCGAGGCGATGATGCGGAAAAAGGTTACAGACTACCTGTTTCGATGCTGGAACGAGCATCGTCGGCTTCGCGGACTTTATGCAGCTCCGATCTGGGCTAAGGCCCTACAAAACCATGCTATCCAGAGGACGCTGTTCTCGGCGCAGAGATCTGTCGCGCTGAAAATAGTTTCAGCATATATAACGGTCTCGACGAGTGCAGTATTAGTCCTGGCGAGCGTTCCGCCAATAGATTTTTTGGCGGAGGAAAGGCAGGAGACCTTTCAGCTCCGCAAGGAGCTTACCTGTACCGACCAGCAGGAAATCGCTCGCTCGAAGGAGGCCATCTGCAAAGATGGAAGGCGCAGGCTCGTCGAGAAATGGCAGATGAGATGGCATGGTGAGCAGACCGGGAGATGGACCTATCGCCTCATCACGCAGCTCGCTACCTGGCTGAACAGAGAGCACGGGGAAGTAGGCTTTTATTTCGGGTAAGCGCTTTCAGGCCATGACTGTTTTAACGCGTACCTGAGGTGCTTTAAGAAGAGAGACGAGGAGATGTGTTGCTACTGTGATTTCCCTGTGGATAATGCAGAGCACGCACTGTTCATCTGCGCAAAATGAGGAGTGGCAAGGGAGGCCCTCGGTCAGGCAGTGGATGCCGAGCTTACTCCAGACGCGATAGTCTCTCTCATGCTCCAGTCTGAACGGAACTGGATGCTCATTAAGTCATTCGTCACACTTGTGATGAAAACGAGAGAGCTTGACGGGCGTCAAGATTGTAACAACGGGGAGGGCCAGTAGAGATCGCATCGGGGAATGTACCTGCGGACCTGCATCTCAGGCGGACTTGGCTGTCCGCGTCGTTCAGGGGAACATTCCTTTTATTTCTCTCCTGGCTGGCGCGGCTTGTCGGTTTCCCAAACGGGTGTGTGGCCGCGGATTAAAGCTCCGGGCGAACGGATGACGGAATAGTCGTACGCGACTTTAAGCTGGAACCAATCGCCCGCGAAGTTTGAAGCCGAAAGGCTATTGGCGGGCGGTGTATTGGTTCGAGAGATGGGGTTTTGGGTTTTAACAGGTATGGCTAGACCCGTCCTTGGAGAGTCCTGTACAGCGTCTATGAAAGATTTTGCCATTTTTCCTCCTCACAAAAAAAAAATTTTAAAAACATTAGCTCGTTTGAAAACTAAACATCCTATGGTTATATTTAGAAAAATTCGTTTAGATGTTACCAGTTGTAGTTAATATTGTTGAGGTTAATGGCCTTTCTGGTACACCTACTACTGCATTTAAAAAAATATCAATGGATATTGTTGGTCCACTACCAGAAACAAAATCTGGAAATTTGTATATTCTTACTATACAAGATAATTTGACAAAATACTCTTTAGCAATACCTCTTCTTAATCACCAAGCTAGTATAATAGGAGATGCTTTCGTCAAAAAATTTATTTGCATATTTGGATCGCCGAGAGGAGTACTTAATGACCAAGGCAGAGATTTTTTAAGTAATTTATTAAAAGGATTGGCAAAACGATTTAGAATTAAACAATTTCGTACAACACCTTTTCACCCTCAATCAAACGAATGATTAGAACGTTCACATCATGTTTTAGAATATCTCAGAATAATTTGTTGCAAAAAATTCAGAATGGGATGATTGGCTTGAACCAGCAATGTTCTCGTATGATACCTTCCAGTGAACCTTTATCACACCAAGGAAGATTACAAACGTATGATGATTATTTAATTAATTTCGCAACACAACTACACGAAATGCGAACACAAGCGAGAGAGAATCTTATTTTAGCAAAAGAAAAATCGTTAATATTTTATGATAAAAAAAAATGTCCTTTAGAAGTGAAAATTGGAGATAACGTATTTTTACTAAAAGGAGGTAAAATTAAAAAACTTAACAACCATTATACAGGGCCTTATGAAATATTAGATGTACTAGGAAAAGGGAATATGAAAATCAACATAAAAAGAAAACCGACAGTAGTTCACGTCAATCTAATAGAAAGATCGCACCTAAATATACAAAATTGATTAACTGAATTTGAATTCAAACTCAAAATAGTATAAACTTTGCATAAAATCAAAGCGTTTCGAATAACTAAACCAGGAAATGTTTTAAACAAAAAGATGTTTCGACATTTTTTTTAATCTTATTTTTTCTTTTTCAGAGAATCAAACTGTTCACTGAACTTTCAAATTACGATGAAAAAATATTAATGTATTTAATGGTTTTTTCTTTTTTGGAGTGATTTAAACTTCTTCAACTAGCAAGTATTTATCAAATTAATCGAAAGTTTTCAAGTTTTCTCTTTTGTTCAGTACAAACTAAAAATTTAGTATCATCACAAAAAAATTATATTTCTTTAAAATTCTTATAAGTACCTTCTTTACATTTGATTCAATCAATTTTATTATTGTTCATTGACCATTCAAAGATCAAATTAATAACATTTTTTAATAAGACAAATGCTAGTTTCCATTCGAATCATCATTTTTTTTATCACTTAAAGAACAATATAGAAATATTTGCATTTTTTTTGCATAAAAGAAACACCTTTTCTGACAAGAATAAATAAGCACTGCATAATTAAATAACTACTATTTTTCATATTCTTTCAAGCATAAATAATTTTATTTATTTACAAAAAAACATTAGAAAAACAATTAAAAGTACAAGAATTGTAGGAAAATCTATTCCCCTGTGGTTATGTAAAATTGTTTTTCTTATGATTATTTTATTCATTTAATGATACACCTATCAAATTGGAGTTCATGCAATTGATTTTTAGAAACTCGTAACAGTAATAATAAGCAATTGTAATGACATTCTTTGAAGAAATCAACTTTAGACTCAACAAAGTTTTTCCCTCTATCGACTCAAAGTGACAAACAGATCAAGAAACCAATTAAGGGATCAAGATAGCATTACCATGTGTCGTTGTAATTCCCACACAAGACAACAAATTTAGTTCAGTGAAATCGATGCCACACTGTAACATCTTCGGAATGTCAGTCCAGTTTCATCATTTTTTATACCGCGAGTTCAGTCCAATTAAGTCCAGTTTTAACTCAGAGAATCAACGCCACGACATAAAGTCTACGAGTTCTGCTAGTTCAACGACAGAAGAAAGTGAATGGGAGTCGTCTTAGAGAATCCTCTAAAATAACCGGGATCAGAAAATCAATCATCCCAACCGATTGGACCACAAGGTTCTACAAGCTAATTAATTAATAATAATTAATTTGTCAAATCACGAAGGGGTCTGACCTTGAGACTAAACTAAGTAATTAAGTGATTATTTCATTTTAAATTTGATAAATTGTTTAAACTTTCTTATTTTTTTTAATTTCGTTTAAATTTTGTTAAAATAAAATAAATTCTGTTTAATCACGCAGGGATTTGACCTTGAGGCTAAGCTGACTGATAAAACAACTTATTTCATTCACAATTATACTATCCAAATTTCTAAAGTCTTAACAAAGTTGTAATTCAAGTTTAAAAACGAGTCAAAATAGCACACGAGAGTATAAGTCCTTTTTAGATTCGTCGAACGGTCACCATTCATTACGATCAATTGAGTAAGGCAAGATTGTAAGTGCTTATGCAGTATTGTTCATATCTTCTATTTCAACTCTGTTAACCAACAAAATATTTTTAATTGCAAAAGATTAACCAAGGAGTTGTGCTTGAGTCAGGTAGTGTCCTATCTTACATTACTGAAATTCTGTACCATTTTATAATGTTCTTTGTGTATCAAAAAAATCATTTTTTCGGTGACTACAAGAATTATTCAAAACTCTATACTTAAATCTTATACCATTCTTGAATCATTATACTTAAATCATTCAACAATTTAATTTTAAAAATATATTACTTCATGACTCAAAATAACGAAACATATATTTTTATATTAGAACTTTCAACTAAAAACAGTGTTTTTGATTTGAAAACAAGTTAATCACATTTATTGCTTTCTGAAAAAAAGGTTTCTTTAAAACGAAGGATATTTTAAAGTCGTTTCGGTTGATCGAAGTGAATATTTATGTATATTGCAATTTCAAAAGTTAAATGTTCAATAATAAATCATAGTTGAGTAAAATTTAGAAGTGTAGGGTGAAGTATGAAAGCGTGCATCAAAAATTTCTAAATACATATATTATTACTCGTAGTATAATTATAAAAAACCAATCTTTCATAAAGTCACAAGAATAGTAGAGCTTTCCGCTGGTTCTACTGTGCGCTTCAATCGAGAGTTGAGTAAACCGTAAATCGCAAGATTTATTCCACCAGCTATATCTATTCACGCAGAACGAAAGAAGGTAATTTGTGCCTTGGGCACACATAAAAAAATTGTAATTTGAAAAACGTATTGAAATTTTTAGCATACTAATATTCCAAGTTATTATATTTAATAATAAAAATCAATTAAAGTCATGGAAAATACAACTACAGTTTATTTTGGTACTCTCTAAATCAAAAATAGTGTATTCCACTTATAAACAAGTGATTTTGAAAATTCATCGTACTGCAGTCGTGTTTGATTGTGTTTTGTTTGTTCGTCACGAAGCTTTTGTACATGCTCTGCAGATTTGCCACTATTTGTTTTTATGATTATTAACTAGTTTATATAATTTATTTAAAAGTTTCACATAATCTAGTTATATAGATTCTGTAAGTTTAATAAATTCTTGATTCATATTTTTTTCTTAATTCATTTATAATTACTTCTTTCTTTTTCACTTAAGTTTTTTAAATTAAATTCATTTCAGGAAAATTTAAACAACAAAAGTCTTAATAAGTGAATTACATAAAATTTGTAAAGTCTAGACAGGATTTGGATTCCACATAAATTTTTTAGACACAATAATAATTTGGAATTCACGTTTGAAAAGTCCATATTTTGAAAATTTACAACACAGAAAATAAAAAAAAACCTCTTTTAAATGTTTTCACATAAGATATTTTTTGATAATAATGCAATTTTGTAATGCACATTTCAAACTTTAGTTTCAAAGAATTTTTTTCACGGAATTTATTTTTCAAAATATATATTGAAAATTCCATTTAGTATTAAATGACGTTAATTGTAAATCACAGGTTGATAAGGTTAATATCGTAGAGTTCCGTTATCATAGTGAGTGATACACTCTTCTAATTATCAGCATAATCGACTGAAATGATTTGGGAAAATTAGGTAAAAACTTTAGTTTCATTGAACTTCATACGTAGTTATAATAACAATGTATAGTAAATATTAAATAATAATTATATTATGCATATCAACAATCATAATTATAATAATTAATTAATTATATTAATTTTAAAAAATATTTTATGTACAATTTATGAAAAAAATGATTTATTTTTATTTAAGTAAGGCTCAAAAACTGTAGTTACGACATTCACTCTCACAAGCTCTGAATAAGTCTTGTAGTCACTATATAAGAAAGTTCCAAGTTTTATGTCTCAGGATTGTAAGCGAGTGTGTGCGTGATTCGACGAAAGCGTATCGTACTATATAAAAGTGTAGTTATTAGGTTTATATATGTATGTAAGGTTATATATTTAAGTGTATTTGTGATTAAAAATATGATTGACTACGACTGAATGGTTTGAATGTATTTGAATGCTGTTTTTGTATGTATGTATGTATCGGATGACTAAGGCAGGCTCGAGGTAAGAATTTTTATTTATTTAAGAGAACCTTACCATTGCCAGTTGAAATAATACGCTCGATGCTGATTTTACTCAACTACGGTTTGAAGCATCTCAAGTGTCAGTGATATACTTATACATTACATGTTAACCTGCCCTGTCGTCGACAACGTTTTACTCAACTCCTTACTATTCCCTATTTAACGCTTATTGTTATTCACTGTGGGTGAATTAGGTATTTATCAAATTCATTTTACCCGACTAGGATTTGATGTTTGAATGTCCTTACCAGGTCTAGAAGTATGAAACCTGAATTCCCCTATTGATGGTGCTAGCCATCAGTTTAGGCACCGTACGACCGCTTCTGCAGCGCTATCTTCTCCCTCTAGCAGCTGAGAAAGATTTTCAGTAGACAACAACCCAAGTTCGATATACCAGTGTATTTACTACAAGCATCAACATGTCGATTTTTGTGCCTGCTAACTACGATTTGCGGACAGCACTTTCTTCACTTGAAGAAAACTGCTGCAGAATCGCATCGAATGCTTGTCGAAGCTTACGGTGAACATGCTCTTGGCAAAACACAGTGTTTCGAGTGGTTTAAAAAATTCAAAAGTGATAATTTTATATGAGAAACGAAGATCGTGGAAAACCATCGAAAAAGTGCGTTTAGTGTGATCAGAAGGGTGTTATCTATTATGAGCTGCCAAAACCTGGTGAAACTGTTAACACAAATCGCTACAAATAGCAAATGATCGATTTAAATCAAGCATTACGAGAAAAACGACCGGATTATCGAAGAAGGCAACACAAAGTCATTTTTCTTCACGATAATGCCCCATCACACACAGCGAAACGGGTCAAGGAAACGATCGAGACGTTCAGTTGGGAAATACTGGCGCATGCCGCTTATTCTCCAGACTTGGCTTCGTCGGATTACCATCTGTTCGCATCACTGGGCCACGCTCTCGCTGAACACGCTTCACTTCGTACGAAAATGTACGAGAATGGCTGGAGAACTGGTTTGATTTAAAAGATGAACAGTTTTATTGGCGTGGCATTCATCACCTTCCGGAGAGGTGGGAAAAATGTGTAAATAGCAATTGAGATTGCTTTGAAAAAAATATTTTTGGTCATTTTCATGCAACAGACGTGTAACTTTTGCAAAAAAATTCCGGTTTCATACTTCTAGACCTGGTATGTCCCAAGTTTAATCGACAGAGTTGAGTAAAATTTCTTCAACTATTTTTCTCCGTGTAGGCATATTGTGCTTTTAGGTATTTCAATCCACCCGAGCTAAGCATTAGAATAGAAGCTTTGGAGTTTCAATTGGGATGAGCATCTGTATGGAAATTTTATTTGCCAGTGTAGTGAATTGAAATAGCATTCGTATCCGTAGTTGGTCTGTCACACCGATTTTCCGAGTCAGTGCCCCCATAACACAATACCTTCCCTGAACGTTCTATGAACGTTCCCATGGAATGTTCGGAAGACTCCATCGGAACGTTCAAGGAGCGTTCCTAGAACTAAGAAAATGTCCGGGTTTTTTGAACTTTCAAAGCAATGTTCTCTGAATGTTCCTGTGGAACGTTCCAGGAACGTTCAAAAGGAATAATGAGAGAACGTTCCGCAGCAATATTCAGAGAATATTCAAAGAGAACGTTCCTGGAACCTTCCATAGGAACGTTCAGAGAGCATTTGTATCGAAAGTTCGTAGAACTTTTCGTGGGAACATTCAGGGAACATTCGCAGAGAACGTTTTGGAACATTCCGCGGGAACATTTAGGGAGCATTTTTTGAGAATGTTCCTGGAATTATTTTCTACAGCATTCAGGAAACTTTCTTTATAGATAATCCTGCAGCTTCAAACATACTAATGCAGAGAATGTTTTTTATAAATAATTTTGGGCATTAATTTATAGGTAAAATGAAAAGAATTAATTACAGATGTTACATCCCGGTAACGTTAAATTTTTAAACTTTCATTATTGCCCCTGTATATGAGCAATACTTCATACATGGAAGTGAATAATTAGTTATACTCTTTAATTATTATCAGTCTTATGGTAATTGCTACCTAGACCGGGTAACTATTCTGCAGAGGTAAGTTAATGCACTACCTCACATCGATAGATCGGTTCAACACTTGGTAACAAGTGATAAAGAAGAGTGTCGCTCGGTCTATATGGTAATTACTCGCGCGGTACTGAGTCAGTGAGTCACACCGCGCGTCGATAATATAGTGATGCAGCGCTAGTGACCTGACGACATGGTAACAGGTTACTGGCGTGGCGCCATTAACATTGACTAATTACTGCTTTAGATTATAATTATTACACTATCCCTGTTAGTATTTAGGCATATAAATATTAATATTGATAGAAATCAATAACAATTTATCAATTAATCATAAAACATCTACAAGTAAGAAAACGTGTTACCACATATGTGAGTAACACATAAAATATAAGCAAGAACTAAGTGGATACAGGTATTCTTAGTCATACCTGGAGCTACTTGTTGATTAGAAATAAGAATAGGTAAGAGAGAGAATAGGGGGGATATAAAAATCCAAATTACAGATCAGCATCGACCAATAGTAATAGACCGTGGTGGGAGAGGATCATAGATCTCTGATCGAACGTGCCGTCCATCACTTTTGCAACGAACGTGACTTCCATCACTTTTGCAACGAACGTGACTTCCATCACTTTTGCGTGAGTCCACTCCCACTGCAGTCACTATTGGAAGATCAATAGTATATATACCCTAGGTTCACCGCTGGTGGTTTGTCATTAAGTTCCGAACAGTTGTACGGTTGTTAGGTCCGGACCGGTTATTCAACGTCGTGAGCAGACCCTTCGATAAACGTAAGTCTCATTGGATTTCTGTGAGCAACTCAACATTCGGTACTTGGTAAATAAAATCCTTGGTCCTTAAGTGGTGCAAGTCCGGAAACCGTAGTGCTAGATAGTTCCTTTGTATTACGTGCATCGTCGTATTTAGTCGTGTCGATTAATAGTGATTCATTTCTGAAATCGGGACGAACTAACCTATCTTGTTAACAAGTGCATGTTTGATTCATTTCTCGTGTACTTAACAAGATACGTAAGCGGATAATTGATCACATCAGTTGCTGGTGGACTTGCATCCCTTACACCATACCTCCTGCAAAATTTATCGTTGTTTTGCTACCTCACGGAGACTCAAACGAAACCCAACTATCCTGCAAGGATTTGTGCGCGTTGACTTGCAATAATAGGAGTAATAAACGGCAATTCTCTCTTTTGCACTCTAATTTAAGAGCTAGACAAGTAAGTTACCAACTAAGTATCATTTTATGAAAACTTGTGCAACAACTTATTTGTTTATAATAAATTACCTTATATATTCGTAAATTCAGTGTTTTATTATCATTGTGAACAACTCAGGGCCCATAGACCTGACAAGTGACAACGTACCCACAAACAAAAATAAATTATCAGGCCTTACCAACATGATATAATCAGCTAACCTCCTCCCTTACATCCAAAAATCCAACCTACCCTCGCCTTTTGCTCGGGACGTAACAGCTGATTTGGTGGCAGCGGTGGGATTGTCACTTGTTGTCACAATTGATAATAATTTGAAAATTATTTAATTGAAGCTAATCAAATTATATGTGCAATTATTTCGAATAAAAATTGTGCATGAATAAAAGCTTCGAAATTTAGGACTTTTCAAAATTATAAGTTTAGTAGAAATAATTGGATAACATACTTCTACAAGTCAAAATTTAAATAATTAGGACTAAAATCTTAAAATAAATCATTTTATTTTAAGCGTTGGTATACTTCGTGTGATCACAAGCTCTGCCATCGTCAATAAAATCATCGAATTACGCAGGCAATTGTGTCTCAACCATTACCTAAATAAACTTATAGTATTAAAACATTGAATATTTTAATTCAAAATATTAAAATTCTGTGACATTAAACAAATTTTTTGTTTGTTTATTAACAATAAACATTTTCTGTGATTTTAAAGATTAATTAAGGGTTTGTGCTTGAGTCTGGTTTAATTAATTTTGTATCACCGAAAACGCAAGTTGTTAATACACATAATAAAATTATATATTCAAATATTGCAAAAATTTGCTCAGGAATTCGCGGTCGCGACTGGCCTGACCCGCCTTATATCACTGAAAACATATAATCCAAGGTTAAACGCTGCAGCGACTGCGCGCGCCACAGCAAGAATTTGCAGTGCAGTAATAGCTAGGATAAATCATTGACAATAATAGTTCAAAAAGTAGAATTACCGCATTCATTTAACAATAAACAATTACAGACGAATAAATAATCAAATTTAGCAATAAATAAAATTTTCTAAATTAAAAATTCAAGGTAACTACGACATTATAGTATATAATAATAATTGAATTATAATAGTTTTTTAAATATAAATTCAACACTTTGAACAAATTCTCGTACAAAAACGATAAAGAATCAATTTCAATACTATAACAGCTGATTTGCTAGCAGCAATCAAAATTCGCGACCATACGGTCAAGGCAACCAAGGAAGAAGAAATTAAGGTCTACAGAATAGTTTATCAAAATTTTAATAATCAAAATATTCTCAATTTTGCTCACAAAAGGACAAAATTTAGGGACAATTATATAAAATATTATTATCCGGAATAAGTTGAAAATTTAAGATCGGTAAATTACAATTAAAAATAAGAATATAGAGATAAAAATTGTATGGCACATAAAAACTCACATATAGTGTTTAAACGCGATTCAAACACCATAATTTCAGTTTATTCCGAATTATTAAAAAACAAAGTAGGCGACTTTTTATACGACCCAAATTTAACTATTAATCTAATCCAGAAGGAAAAATTAGCCTCTTTCAGCAATATCAATCATCTCAAAATTTACATTATTCACAACGCCACCCTTACAACAAGTGGTGTAATAAAAATCCCCGTATTAAAGCAAAAAATCGAATTCAACATTATAAATCCAGAAATAGGTACAGGCGTAGCAGGAGTAATTGGCAAATCGTTTCCAACTCTTTTCAAAATAAATATTCCGGACAAAGTCTAAATATTTCTTAGAAAAATTACAATACTGGAAATAAAAATAGATATAATTATAATAATAATAACAATAAACATTTTATATAGGCCAACTTAATTTTGGAAGGACTAATTACTGGTTTCGAAAACAAATTTTGACATTTCAATACCCACCTTATTTACCCTATCAACCTTATCCGTACTATCCAGGTTCGCTCGCATCAAACAACCCTTACCCTAACCATAATTACCCTTATAAAGGAACTAATACACCCCCGAGAGCACAATCACCCGCTCCAGCTAATAAAAATGATTTAAACTTCGACTCCGCTTGCCGAACAGACGCGACGACGAGCGTGGAGAAAACAGAGCGTCAGAACAGCGTGAGATTTCTCAAGAAGCAAGAAAAATCTTCTGTACCAAACTCAGTCGAGAATCCCCAGTAGTAGAGCTTTCGTCGAATGAACTTTTACAGTCAAAGGCAAGGTTTCTAGTGGACACAGGTGCGGACATAAATGTTATTAAATTAGATGCTTTAGATGGGGACCTACTGGTCAATGAAAATGAAGCAATAGAAATCACAGGATTCACACAAAGTAGAATTTCGACCATAGGCATTGTAAACATCGAATTAATGAAATCTAAAATCACTTTTCATGTTGTACATTCTGATTTCCCCATAAGCACAGATGGAATATTAGGTCGAGAATATCTTCGACAAGAGAAGGTGGAAATATCCTTTTGGCATAACACCATTGTGACGCATTCCAACCCCACAAAACCTATACCGTTCATAGGCAATGAATCTAGAGTAGCGTTAGAGAATAATACAGATTACAAAGGACCTCTACTAGGACCAATTAAGGTAAGAGCCAGGACTCAACGAGTTATCTCAATAGTAGTGATAAATTCAGCATTAAAGGAAGGGTACTTTCCCTTAATAAAAACTACAGAAGGCGTGCTAGTAGGCGAAGCAGCCGTAACCAACTCGAATGGAATTTGTCATGTATTCGCCATTAACACCACAGATGATGACCTCGAAATAGAATTACCCCCGCAAGAAATCCTCCCCTTTGAATATTACAAATTTCCAGGAGAGGATTTCGACGAATACTCCACCGACGAAGACTATTCACCCCCAGTAAATAAGGCTGAAGAGGTGATAAAACACCTTCGACTAGATCATTTAAACCCCGAGGAAAAGGAACACGTACTAGAGATAATTAGAGACTTTCCTTCTAATTTTTACCTTCCAGGAGAATCCCTAACCCCCACTCATTTAGTACGGCACAGAATTCACACCTTGGACGACGTACCTATTAACACCAGACCATACCGATTTTCACCCTCTCAAAGGGAAGAAGTTGAGAGAGTAATACAAAAAATGAAGACAGAAGGAGATACATTCCAGCGCCTAATGGACCAAGTTCTATTAGGGCTACAGGGGACAGAACTATTTTTCTACCTGGACGACATAGTAATATACGCCAAAGACTTAGAAGATCACGGAAAAAAGGTAAGACGTCTTCTCAAACAACTGAGAGAAGCCAACCTGTCACTACAACCAGAAAAGTGCGAATTTCTGTTCAAAGAAATAGCATATTTAGGGCACATAATTACAGACAAAGGAGTAAAGCCAGATCCTAAAAAGATCGAGGCTGTTCAAAATTTTCCCAGACCAAAAACACCAAGAAACATAAAACAATTTTTTGGTCTAGCTGGATATTACAGAAGATTCATTAAGAACTTCTCAGCAAGAGCAAAACCTCTATCAAACTTATTAAAAAAGGAAGTAGTATTTAAATGGGGACCGGAGGAAGAGAAGAACTTCAAGGATCTACGACAGGCTCTGTGTGAGAGCCCCATATTACAATACCCTGACTTTGAAAAACCCTTTACAGTAACCACTGACGCTTCTGACGACGCAATAGGAGCCGTTCTAAGCCAAGAAAAGGATGGAATGGATCTCCCTGTAGCATATATGTCAAGGGTGTTAGTTGGACCTGAATTAAATTATTCTACCACGGAGAAGGAATTCCTTGCGGTTCTTTACGCGGTACAACAATTTCGACCCTACATTTATGGAAGAAAATTTACCCTCATGAGCGACCATGAGCCCCTCAGGTGGATAGATTCTGTAGTAGATCCAGGCCAAAGACTGATTCGCTGGAGACTAAAATTAAGAGACTACGAATATGAATTTAAATACAAACCAGGAAAATTAAATACTAATGCTGATGCCCTATCAAGTAATACAATCGTAGAAAATTCTGACAAAGAAGGCAAAGAAGAAAAACAGCCTGCCAGGTTACTGCCAATGTTGACTAGGCAAGCTAATAAACGAGAGGAAAACAGCACGAAGCTTGATTCAAAACCTGAAGCCAAGAATAAACCTGCGGTTCAGACTAGAAAAGGGTTCACTTCCAGGATTTTACCCTCTAAACCATCTACTTCGAAACCTCAAAAACCAACCCTTGCTAGGTCTAAATCTAGTGCATCAACATCAGCTGATCTGGACAGGAGCACCATCACTAAACGCCTGATTAGGCGACGGGTAGAGACTCAACGAGTTCAGAATCGACTAGATTATAAAGAAGATAGTAGTTCGGAAGACACAGAAGAGGATCAAGAACCACCCCCAATCCTCAGAAAAAGAAAAAGTGTGTTACCGAGCCTGAATTTACCACCTGCAGCATACCCATCGTCACAATCCTTAAAGGCACATGAAGACTGGCTGGAGAAGGCAGAAGTGGATGAAGAAGCCCCGCTTCTTGAAGTCACAGCAGTTTCGGAAGGAGAAAATAATCAAGAGCTCCTTGATGCCATTGAAGAAATGGAACCTGCAAGCGAGAGCGAATTCACGAACAGGATTGAATCAGCTATAAAAATAGCTGAAGAATTACTAAAAGAGACTCAGGAAAAAAGAAAGGTAATAAATTCCGAAAGTAAGGAAAATCTGGACCCCGGTATTTCGTCTTCAGATGAAGAAGCCCCGACCAGAAATCTACATGCTCACACCAGAAAAAGTATAACTTTTCACCCTGGAATAGCTTCAACCCCGGATGCTTTAGAGAAATATACCCCCTCAGCACTCAGAAAACCTAGGGCTATTTCCACGCCCTTTCCTGAAAAACTTGATAACGACCCTAACTTTAATCTATCAACTGACGAAGATAGCACTCGCAGAATGGGAATAAATATACCTACATACGCAGACGAACTTACCATGGATACCACTAGTTTGCCGTCTGACCATTCGCGACCGTCAATCACTTGCATCCCTCCAGCGCTGCCTGAAGCCTGTAAAATTTCCAGTAGGACGGAGACGCACAGTAGTAAAACGTGCAGGTCAGACTAAATAACTGTCGAGAGAATCTCACTTATTTAAAAAGTAACTATGCACATTTTCTCTCGGCTGACTATGAGTTTGTCACCCCCCTAAGCCGACTACTGGTGGACTTGGAAGCAGTAGACCCTCAGGATCTGAAAGATAGGAAACCTAAAATAGGAGAAGTGCTTATCACTCCTCATAGACGCTTTAACATATATTCACTAATAGTTAAACAAAACCATTTTGATGAAATAAACGAAGAATACGTTAAAGTAGCGGTACATAATTTGAGAATAGCTTTAGAAAAGGAAAACATTTCGGAATTCCGCATTTCTAAACATGGAGATTTTAGTGACACATTACCAAAAGGAAAATTGCTCGAGATACTAACTCAAGAATTCACTAATTCAAAAATAGAAATAACGATATGTTATGGCAACGTAAACATACCCCCAGAGGAGTTACGTACTCAAATTATTTCTGAAAATCATGAGAGTAAAATTGGGGGTCACAAAGGCATAAATAAAACGTATCGAAGAATTAGAGAAAGATACATGTGGCCAGGACTAAAAGATCAAGTTACTGAATTTGTCAGAAAACGTGACATTTGCCAGAAACAAAAAATTGTACTGGCAAAAATTCACGAACCCATGTTAAACACCGATACACCCCTCGACACCTTCGACAAACTATCCTTACACACAGTAGGAAAATTGCCTACCACCCCTAACGGTAATAAACATATTCTCACTATGCAGGACAATTTATCTAAATACTGCATAGCCGTCCCCAGACCCGATATTTCAGCAACTACTATCGCTCATGCAATAGCAAAGCATTTATTCTCACAATATGGAGCCCCGAGAGCCATACTCACAGACAGGGGAGGAAGTTTCATCAATAATTTACTCAGAAAATTATCGTAAATTTTCGGAGTAAAGCAGGTTACCACCTCCAGATATAGACCACAATCAAACGGATCCCTGGAAAGGAGCCATGCCGTATTGATGGACTACATAAGGACGTATGCAGAAACCCATGACGATTGGGACCAACTTTTACCCTTCGCGATGTTTGCATACAACACGTCAATACATGAAGCCACTAAATTTACACCTTTTGAAATAGTATTTGGTAAAACCGCCCGCACCCCCAGTTCATTTCCAGACCCTGAAAGATTAGAAACCTACGGGACCTATTTGCAGGAATTAATATTAAGACTATCGGAAATTAAATTGATAGCAGCAAAAAATTTGATCACCGCGAAGGAACATTCAAGAGAAAATTATGATCGAAAGGCAAAACCATTTTTAGGAAATGTACGAGATCAGGTATACGTCCAAAGGGAAGTTAAAAGACACGGAAGATTGGATAATAAATATCATGGACCCTACACCCTTACAAAAATATTAGACAAAAACAACGCCATACTATGGCAAATTGTAAAAAACAAATTAAACGGGACAAGCGGCTTCCCGACGATCAGGAGCCAACTGAAGAAGACTTCTGGGGTCCTCCAAAAGGGGATGAAAATACAAATCTTATCTATCTGACGCCCTAGAGAAGTCTTCCTTCAATATAAAATTCATAGAATACAACTTAGCTAGTAAAATTCGCTAGGATACCCCTACAATTCATCGACAGATGCATTACCACTAATATTACTACAAACAAATATCGTCATTAATATCTTTCAACTTTTAATGTTATACATTATAGGATTAGCGAAATTATAGCTAGTTAGCACTATTCATGATTCACATCAGAGATCACTACTAGTATTATAGATATATTCTCGAATACAAATTATAACTAGATTAAGGCGTACAAATTATATTATACCCACCTATACAAATCTTGCAAAATAAATTAAAAGAAGTTTAAACGTAAGACGTTCAATCAATAATTTAAATCCCAAAACACCCATAGCATCTTATAATATTTATGCAATTGAATTGCAGTTTCAAAATCTCATTAGTTATTTCATATTCTTATATATAACTATATCACTTTTATATTTAATAATTTTTGTTGTTTCACGTCGGCATATTCTGAGTTCACGAAAATAAGGGAATAAAGAAATCAAAGGAGAGGATATTGAGGTTTCCTTATTCTTTCTTCCCTTATAAACACAACAACGTAACAAAAGATAACATCCCTGATAAAACTTTAATAAAATTCTAACAAAAACCTTACTTTAATAGACAAACAAATAGACAAACAACAGGATGATTACCCAGATCCTAGGCCAAGCAACTATGATCTGTACAGGAATACTACTGATCATGACAGGCACGTCAGGAAACCCACAGAACTACGAAGTCCAACCATTCAATAACAACCCAGGACTATTCTACGAAAAATTGGAAACTATCCGCACTACTCAGAAACATTGGAGGTTTGTTATATTCATGGACTCCCAAAAGCTACAGGAACATCTTCAATTCAACAAAATGAAGTCAGAAATTCAGAAAATCTACAAAACATGCCCAATTCGATTGAAAAGTACTAATTGCAAAGATATGATAAAATTGGATCTCCTCAATGAAAAGCTACACCAACTCGAAGTCATAAATGAGGATTTAAGTGAAATATTAATGGAACTACACCAGGACATACCCCATGAAATAATCCCCCCCCCCCCAGGACCATGCATAGGCGAAGAGCACCTCTTCTAGGATTCATAGGCAGTATTCTAGGACCAGTAATAGGGGTAATGACTTCCGACGACGCAGAAGAATACAACGAAGCGATAAATGATATTCATGATAAGCAAAATAACATCAATAAAATAATTGGAAAACAAACCCACATAATAAAAGCAGAAGTGGATAATATTCATCAGGAATTAAGCAAGAAAACTAATCAAATTCAAATCATTCAAAAAGAATTAAATGAAACCATCGACAAAATAGAATCGCAAGGACAATATTGGAATGATTACATGTATTATGAAAAAATGATGCAATGGTCAACTCATTTGGAACTAAAATTGGAAAATTTATATGAAATAATAAAACAATTCATTAAAATAACAGAATACGCACGAGAAGGCAAATTACACCCTTCGACAATTTCCAAAGCCCAACTGCAAGAAGTAATCACTGAAATACACACTAAAATGGAAGATTGCGAATTTCCGATTCCTACTTCACACATTAGAGTGGAATTACTTTCACGAATTGGCAAAACAGACCTGAAAATTAAATATGGAAAATTACTAATATCAGTAGACATTCCATTGCTAGAAAGAAAAGCACTACAATTATATAGAATTTACCCATTTCCTGTGTTCCAAGACATTTCAGAAAATCATACAAGAACCGTCTACATTTTACCAAGAAAACACTAAGCAGTTCTCCTGTACCCATATGAATGCCTATTACAAGTCTATTATTAGAAATTCATATTGCAGCGGGCCTTATAGCAATGGATGCACCGACAAGATGGCTATCATTATCAAAAACTCCATGGCAGCCCCGCAACAATGGCCACCTAAAATAAAAGCATTGTAGAACGAACAACTACCATGAAGGCACAAGTGATACATATAGGTATGCAGAACAGCAAACTCCACATACGGTATGCTATCCGGTCATGAAATTTTAAACGAACAATCAAATTTGGGAGATTCCATTAACAATAATTGAATAATATCCTCGAAGAATAAAAGATGTGCATTGCTATATATCCATAAGCCTTTAATTGTGTAAATCAATCAGAATTGAGCCACATAACTAAGGGTTTCTCCGAACTATAAGGGCACATATCTCCATTGATAACAGAGTACTAGAATTAACCGCAGCAATATTTCGAGTAATTGATTAACTAACTATCTAATGGGATAAGGCCAAATTTTGTCTAAGAAAATATTTATGAGCATGGCGATTAATAAAGCCGTTATTGGTAAAATCGGATAACGCAAAACTTAACCACGAATTTTCAATTATAAATTACCCGATTTGGCCAATAAATGAGCTCGTGCCAGCCAAATTAAAAATAAGCAATAGATGGAACGAATAAAATAACTATAAAATGGATTCCCAGAATTTGGATTATAATCAGATTATAAATTAAAAATTAGGGTAGAACTTTGTAAAATATCGATACTTCTAACACATTGAAGAAAGTGTTCTGATTTTGAATCACACGGAATCAATTTAACATTTTGAGCAACTGAGGTTTCGTACAGTTGCATGTAAAAGGAAATTTTGTGACATAATTATAATTTTATAATAACTTTTATAAAAATCCTGTTACGGTTTCATAATATTGACTAAAAATTCAAAAGTTGATGCATGTTCCGCAATTTTAAGATACCCACATTCAAATGCCTTGAGAATACCGTCAAATTTTACATAGAAAATTGATCAATTTCAAGAGTTCCTAACAAGATAATAAATAAATAATAAGAAACAAACATTGATGTGACTAATCATAATTAAAAAAAAATGCCGTTGAAATTGTATAAAATCACGTATAATTTTATACAATTTCGGCATGCAAAAGTAAAAGGGGAAAATCTCATGGCTGCCCCGTAATAATGGCTACCTAACAAGCACACAATTAGACAAGGCATGGTTATTTAAATCACTACCATGAACGCTTCAATGATACATAACAGCACGAGTGCTCCTCTAGCAGCATGCTACCCTGCTAACTACTTACTAACCCAGCAGCCGAATTCGGGTGGTCCTGTGGCAGAAATTCACACAATCTACCCGGCAACCTGAAAATAATTACTAATCAAAAGCCCACAAACCTCAAAATGTGTAAATCCATCAAAATTGAGTTACATAATTTGAGGTTTCCCGGAATAGTAATCGATCTTAAATTCCAGCATGGCAGCTCCAGTATCTTTACGGTGAGGTTAATTACTCACCAGGTGTAAATGGATTGCGAAGGCCGAAAACTACAAAGGTGGGAACGCGCAATGGCGGAATCTGACCCCCCCCCTACCATATCAAAATAGGGAACAATAATAATACAACCAATGACTATAAAATACCTTTACCTCAGAAATATTCGGTTTTCCCGGGACGAAGGCTCAGATTTAGCTAGCGAGCGAACCTCAGGTGAATTGATTGATATAACCAATCAATCCACGACTATAGCTAGGTATGGGGACATCAGATATTGATCAATGAACCCATACACAGAACGAATAAATAGGCCTAGGCATCTGTGAGCGCCCTATCTAATATCCTAACCTAAATATACTCATAGTGTAAAATTTAGAGGCCATTATCGATTGGCCAGTGAAAAAGGCATAACAGATAAGGGGGAAAGGAAACAAAAAATATGCAAAATAAAAGAGATCGGCAAGCGGGGTACACAAACAGTAAAAATGTGTAAAGGGAATAAGGATAAGCCCGCCTGACGATCTCTTAAGCACAATATAACATAAAACTGTTTATTTTACCTACTTAACTTTATTAAATAGGATAATCTTAACATAACTATAGATAAAAAAAAAGAGAGGCTTAGATATATTTTATACAACCGTAATAACAATAATTAGAATAAGGCTACAAATAGACTGCACGTGTAAAATTAAAACTGCAAAGGATCACCCGACGAACCATCCAAGGAGACGCCCAGCGGATCTTCGGTAATCCAGATGCACTCTGGTGACGGAACTGCAACAACAAAATTCGTTAGCACTAGAACAATCACAGCAAAGCAATCCGAATTCTAAACAATTGATCACTCACTCTGGGGATCGGCAGCAATGGAACCGCACCCACAATAAGACGCAGAAGCTAAGAATCGCCCACACGGACAGAAGCTCCCCCCAGTTCCAGGAGCCCTAAAACAAGAAATTAGACATCAGCCCTAAAACAATAGTAAGGAGCATGGGATAAAAGGGAGCAAAAGTCAAAATAAACCTACCCCAAACAGATTTTAAACTTTCATTATTGCCCCTGTATATGAGCAATACTTCATACATGGAAGTGAATAATTAGTTATACTCTTTAATTATTATCAGTCTTATGGTAATTTCTACCTAGACCGGGTAACTATTCTGCAGAGGTAAGTTAATGCACTACCTCACATCGATAGATCGGTTCAACACTTGGTAACAAGTATCGCGCGTCGATAATGTAGTGATGCAACGCTAGTGACCTGACGAGATGGTAACAGGTTACTGGCGTGGCGCCATTAACATTGACTAATTACTGCTTTAATTTATAATTATTACACCATCGATGTTAGTATTTAGGCATATAATTATTAATATTGATAAAAATCAATAACAATTTATCAATTAATCATAAAACATCTACAAGTAAGAAAACGTGTTACCACATATATGAGTAACACATAAAATATAAGCAAGAACTAAGTGGATACAGGTATTCTTAGTCATACCTGGAGCTACTTGTTGATTAGAAATAAGAATAGGTAAGAGAGAGAATAGGGGAGATATAAAAATCCAAATTACAGATCAACATCGACCAATAGTAATAGACCGTGGTGGGAGAGGATCATAGATCTCTGATCGAACGTGCCGTCCATCACTTTTGCAACGAACGTGACTTCCATCACTTTTGCAACGGACGTGACCTCCATCACTTTTGCGCGAGTCCACTCCCACTGCAGTCACTATTGGAAGATCAATAGTATATATACCCCAGGTTCACCTGTGGCGGTTTGTCATTAAGTTCCGAACAGTTGTACGGTTGTTAGGTCCGGACCGGTAATTCAACGTCGTGAGCAGACCCTTCGATAAACGTAAGTCTCATTGGATTTCTATGAGCAACTCAACATTCAGTACTTGGTAAATAAAATCCTTGGTCCTTAAGTGGTGCAAGTCCGGAAACCGTAGTGCTAGATAGTTCCTTTGGATTACGTGCATCGTCGTATTTAGTCGTTTCGGTTAATAGTGATTCATTTCTGAAATCGGGACGAACTAACCTATCTTGTTAACAAGTGCATGTTTGATTCATTTCTCGTGTACTTAACAAGATACGTAAGCGGATAATTGATCACATCAGTTGCTGGTGGACTTGCATCCCTTACACCATACCTCCTGCAAAATTTATCGCTGTTTTGCTACCTCACGGAGACTCAAACGAAACCCAACTATCCTGCAAGGATTTGTGCGCGTTGACTTGCAATAATAGGAGTAATAAACGACAATTCTCTCTTTTGCCCTCTAATTTAAGAGGTAGATAAGTAAGTTACCAACTAAGTATCATTTTATGAAAACTTGTGCAACAACTTATTTATTTATAATAAATTACCTTATATATTCGTAAATCCAGTGTTTTATTATCATTGTGAACAACTCAGGGCCCATAGACCTGACAAGTGACAACGTACCCACAAACAAAAATAAATTATCAGGCCTTACCAACCTGATATAATCAGCTAACCTCCTCCCTTACATCCAAAAATCCAACCTACCCTCGCCTTTTGCTCGGGACGTAACACAGATATTAATATTTGGTTTATATATTTTAAAATACTTTCAGTACAAAGAGGAAGATGCTATAGCGTTTACTGAAACATGTTTTTAATAAAATCTTTAAATAAATTACATTCTTTCATAAAGGTAACATTTGATTATCTATAAAGAAAGTTTCCTGAATGCCGTAGAAAATAATTCCAGGAACATTCTCAGAAAATGTTCCCGCGGAATGTTCCAAAACGTTCTCTGCGAATGTTCCCTGAATTTTCCCACGGAAAGTTCTACGAACGTTCGATACAAATGCTCTCTGAACGTTCCTATGGAAGGTTCCAGGAACGTTCTCTTTGAATATTCTCTGAATATTGCTGCGGAACGTATTGTGCTCTGGGGGTGAGAGCAGTGGGGATGTATCTTCTTTATAGTGTAAGTGCTACATGCACTTTCTTAGGGTGTAGCGTACATGTGTATCAACTGCATCAGGTAGGCTTAGTCGCAAGGGTCAATGACATTTTTGTATACATAAGTGATTAAATAATAACGATTATATAATTATTATACAATAAAAATGTGGTTGTATTACAATTTGTTTTCAGTTACGTTTTATTAAGTAATAACTATGTCTTTATATTTAAACATAATTGTTTATATTGGTAAATAAAATGATGCAATAATAGCAAAAATAATTGAAACTTCAATAGTTATTAATAAACACAATATATAGTTATTTATTTACTATTTATTATTGATTAATGAATAACAACAACTTGCATATGAAAAAAATAATAATAATCATAATGGTGGCAACAGCGTTAGTTGTTTAATGCTTATAGTTATCAATAACGATAATATTTGTTGCAATTAGTCAATTATCAACCATACATAATGTTTATTGTCCAGGTTCTCTCCCATAGTGGTCTTTCTAAGGCTTCCTATTCGGGGCTGCCTCCCGAAAGGCCGTGCAACGCATAGTCCCCGGTATATGGTCATTCCGGGGCTTTTCCTCCCTTGCGGCAGAGAGGAAGCACCTTGGCTTCCCGGTGCAGGAACCTGCAAGATTCCCCTCCTCGCCGCATCTCCAGCAGCACCTGCTGCGGTCTGGCCCTCGGTAGTCCGCCGCTATGTGGCCAAAGCCTCCTTTTTCCTGCGAACTCTGTAGGAGACCCATCCCATCTTGATGTGGGCCCCCTTGAGCAGCTTCAGCGCCCTTGCCTCCTCCAGGAGCACATTAGACTTCCGGTTTCCTCTATATGGTGTCTCACTTAAAGAAACCCTCAGCTCCAGCTCCGCTCCTTGGTCAAAGTAGCTCCTGACGGCATCCTCGACGTCTTCCGCTCCAGTGGTTGGTTCCAGGTCGGCGATCTCAACCTCGATCCCGGAGATGAGATGGCGGACCGTCCCCCTGGCTACAACTGCCTCTTTAAAGGCAGTGTCCAGCCTCCCTCTGCTTTTTGTGGAACATTTCAGTTCCACCAGCAAGTCCTTGGAGCGTGTCTCCCTGATTCCTTGGACTGAGGCGCCCAGTTCGTCAGAGTTGACGCGCTCCTCGAGGTCGCGCAGGATGGCAGCTGGCTGTGGGAAGGTTTGGCTTCCCTCGTCCACGACTCCCTTCCGTTTTGGCGGTCTTACCTCCTTCATCTTTTGTACCATGAGGCCTCTCATCAGGTACTCGAAGGAGTCGAGGTAGCAGACGGTATCCTCTATATCATACCACAGCGCCCCGAGCTCCTTCTTCGCTTCCTGTATACGGTCCCTGATAGGGAGGTTATTCCTTCGGGACCATCCCTCGAACATTGTCCACGACTGCTTATTTAGTTTTGTATCCGTATTCAGCAGTAACCCTCGGTACAGGGCCCCTCTATCCGCAACCTGAGGACGCGCCCGGTGGCCTGTTCTAGGGCCCCCTGATCAATTTCCGAAGAAACCAATGCAGGACCGGGGTTATAATAATAATAATAATAATAATTATTATTATTAATTAATTGACTTCGAATAATAATAATAGTCATGGATACGTGACACCTCCTCCCCTAAGTTGCATCGTGAAGGTGAAAGAATAGAGCTGTAACGATCGAATCCTCAGAAGAGGCAAATTGAGGCTACCATGAAGGTTTCAAAGAAATATTGAAGATGTCACGATTTTATAACTTGTAAATATTTATTCAATATATATATATATATATATATATGTATACAGGGTGAGGCACATAAAGTGTTACAGAGCGATAGCACTCAAACTATTGATCATATCCAAAAATATTTCAGAAAAATGTTTCAGTCTTCGAGAAGGCCGTCATACTGGGCCACCCTATTCTATTATCGGTGGAGGCGCTGAAGCTACGTCAAGGTCAACTCCACTTTTTAAAATGGAACCATGTATTTTTTTCGATGACATTATTACCGATTTTAAGACGAATTCAGCGACCTACAATACAAGGTCATTCTAGTCACGCGAAGTATGAAAATAGTCGAAAAATAGAAAGTATACATTTTCTGTTGACATATCAGTTAGTCACGCATTACCTTCTAATGTGAGTACATCGAAACGCGAAAATGAACGATTTTCAAGAATATTTTTATATGTCGATGCTGCTGGGGGAATGCCGTCAACATTACAGAAACGCCCAAGATTTGTATGCGACTCTTTATCCGGATGGGCAACAAAAATCGCACATGGCTTTTAAGCGATTAGCTGACCGTTTCTGTCGCTTCAGTACAGTGAAACAAACACGAGTCAAACGTCGACCAATTGTAAATGAAAATAATGCGGCTGCTATCTTAGCGTTTGCTGCACTAAATCCACATGCGAGCAGCAGGTAAATGAAGAAAAGAATGGCATTAGTCAGCGATCTGTATTAAGAATCTCACATCAACACAAGTCCCATCCGTATCGTGTCATTACATCAAGATTTGTACGGCAATGATTTCCTAAAACGCGTCAATTCCTGTAATTTAATTCATAGAAAAGTTCGCACAGATAGCTCATTTGGGAGTCATCTTTTTTCTGATAAAGCTAACTTCGCAAATGCGGGAAATGCGAATAGGCATAATATGCATTATTGGGCAAATGTGAATCCTCGATCAATGAGAACTTTACCATGTCAACATCCGTGGTCCGTTAATTGTTGGTGCGGCATTGCCGGCGATCATGTCATTGGTCCATATTTTTTGAAAGTCGCTTTACTGGGCAAGTTTACGCAAACTTTCTGCAAAACGTACTGCCTCAATTAATGGAAGGCGTGCCCTTGCATGTTCGCATGAACATGTGGATGCAACACGACGGTGTACCACTCCATTATGCTCTGTGTTCAAAGCAAGTGATGAATGAGATTTTTGACGAAAAGTGGATAGGACGAGGCGGCCCTGTAGCTTGTCCACCTCGTTCGCCAGATCTAACATCACCAGATTACTTTTTATTGGGTTTTATCAAAGAACGCGTAATGGCGGTAGCACCTACCACGCTTAAAGACATGAAAGAAATAATACGCTGAGCATGTACCGAAATTACACCACAAAAGTTGGCTGAAGCTAAACGGTCTTTTCATCAGAGAATTAACAAGTGCTCACAAGTCGAGAGTCATCACTTCGAGTATTTTCTGCAGGTGGACCCAAACCAAGATTAGTGGATCCTTTGAAAGTGATTATTCCGATATGTTTCGATTTTTCGACTATTTTCATACTTTGCGTGACTAGAATGACCTTGTGTAGTAGGTCACTGAATATGTCTTAAAATCGGTAATAATGTCATCGAAAAAAAATACATGGTTCCATTTAAAAAAGTGGAGTTGACCTTGACGCAGCTTCAACGCCTTCACCGATAAAAAAATAGGGTGGTCCAGTATGACGTTCTTCTCGGACACTGAAACTTTTGTCTGAAACATTTTTGGATATGATCAATAGTTTGAGTGCTATTGATCTGTAACACTTTATGTGCCTCACTCTGTATATATTTAGTTACTTTGAAGATTCTTATTTCTAATGGGTCCTCTACACATGTGAATTAAGTGACTTCGCTGATAATACCTTTCGCAAGCTCCAGTTCATTTATATAAGACTTTACGACCCCCAAGATTTTTTGGGATAGCTTCTAACCCGTTTTGTTGACTAAAAACATAGTTTTTATTCAATAATTCTAATGCTTTACGCGCTGCGTCGTGTTTTGCGTGTTTTTTACCAGGAGATGGCTTGGTAGTACATGAATACCTAATACAATCTTTAATCACCGTACAATTGGCAATAAACGTAGGAATATTCAAATTTATGGACGTAACTTCGTAGTTTGGTGTTGTAAAATCGTATTCTGCGTTATTCTTAAAATAAAACCTCGTAGTGGAAACTTACATGTATCATTGTTATAGTAGTATTAAAATTATAAAAGGATGGCATGATTTTGTTTGAATATTAAATTTATTATTTTTCATTATTTTCTTTCGAATATTATAGTTGAAGCTTTAGAACCATAATCGACCTCATTAGGTTCCGAATCCGATTCTGAATCAGATTCTATGAGCGACTGACGTACAATATGTGAATTCGGATCTTCTACACTTAATTTGAAATCTATAAAAACTCTACAGTTTTCGCAATTATCTGCTCTCTGTCTAAAAAAATATACTGGTTTGTCACAAGTATAATAATTGGTATCTGATAAGTTGCCGAATGGCGTACATCTGTCCGTAATTTGACAAATATTATCGCGTTCGTCGTCAGTTATTACAAAATAGCAGTCGAAGCACAATGGTCTTTCTAGTATAGGATTGAATAATACTTGTTCATTTGCGTGTATTTTAATGCAACAGAAACATACTGTATTGAATGGTTGTATTTGTCCGATTGAGTGCCAAGCGTTTCGATATTGATATCTTTGTTCTTCGTGATCACATAATTTGGTTAGATAACAAATTTCGCAAACGCGCATCGCTGAGAGAGTCTTATTGATATAAATAATTGGTATATGTGGTGCTAATCGAAAACATTTGCTAATGAACAATACGTTATAGGTTTCTGGGAAAATTTCTAGGTTAACACCATCAAAAAGTTTGTCATTTTCTGCTATCTCTTGTAGTGGCTTCATGGTCCTAAAAGGTCAAAAAAAGAAAACAACAAAAATAAAATGAAATTGTATTTTGGTTTGAATTTACTCTTTACTTGATTTTTAATTGATGAAATAGAGCTTTCATTATCACTATTTAATTATGAAAACAAGAAAATCAACTACGTAAAAGAAATTATTGGCCCAAATATGTTTAAAATTTAATTTATTCAAGTAAAGCTGGCAGGTGGTATTGCCCTTTATTTATCATTTTTGTATAGAATTTATTTCAGTGAAAACGAACGTTACTACGGGTTATGGTTTTTGCTTCACTTATCCACTTAAGAATTTGAAGTGGTGGCTCATGTGTTGTACATGATCTAAGAGGGTCGTAAAATGCTCCGAAAAAATCCAGATCATGTCCAAAACGTAGCTAATTTAGTGAATTTTATGGTTTTCGGCTTCGTTCATCCACTTAAGAATTTGAAGTGGTGACTCATATGTTGTACATGATCTAAGAGGTTCGTAAAATGCTTAGAAAAAGTTCAGATAATGTCCAAAGCCTAGCTAATTCTTCTTCTTTTTGTTTGTGGCTTCTTTCTGGAACTAGCAAATAGCCATATCACCACCTAGCTAATTCAGTGAGTTTTATAAAATTGAAAAAAAAGAGAGGGAAGATTTAGAGAAATTGAAGTGGAAATGGTATTATCTAAAGGTGGAAAAACTATCAGTGTAAATCTTGATCTTTTGAGTTGAAGGTGGAGTCTTTTCAAAAGGAAATTGATGAAGCTGAATTATCAGCTTCGTTTTTGGATTTAGAATATGACTCCTTGGGTTTAGTGGACTTTGATATTCTTAAGACTAATCGTGAGGGTTAAATGAATATAGCGAGCGATACAGTAAATGTAGAAAATGACGGATGGAATAATTAGATTTAGGTACTTTTGAAGAATCAAGTGCCAATAATGCGATGTAAGTGAACAATTAGTGATGTTTAGATGTTATGTGTAGTTGAGAGTAATGCTCAACTTGAGATTGATTCTCAATTGGACGATTTGCTTGGTCAGCCGATGGTTATTAAGAATCCTTGTTTATTGAATAATAACAATGAGCAAAGAATCGAGCAAGAGGTTGATATTCCTTAATTTGAGTTGAGACAGTGGTCTAGTGATGTATGGGAAAGTGTTCCTCATCAGAATATTTTCATAATCAAGATAGAAGATGGTATGAATCATTATGGACCTGGGTGGTGGGCTGATTTACCTTTGGACCAACGGGAAAAGTTAAGGGCAGAAGATTTGTCCGAGTACAATTTGCAGCGCAAACGTGTATTTATGGTAAGATACAAGGGCAGATTTGTTATTTTGATGAGAAATACACACTTGTTCTTGTAAGTGTCTGAATAATATATTTAATTCATTTTGATAGTGATAGGTGGTGATAATAGATGACATTTTAATACAGGGTAATATTGAACGAGTTAGGTACGACAAGGATGATAATCGATTCTTGTTACCTTAAAATTTTTTATAGAAGATCATACTAAAATTCAAATGCCATGGCGTTGGGCTGGTTTTGACGGGACTTGGTGTTTTCGATGCACAGTTGAGGCTAAAAGGCAGTTGAATGAAAATAGTATAGAAGCTGTCATTAGGGTTGATAGAATGTGTTTTAAAGTTGTCAATTTTGTTCTCGAACAGGTAAATATGAATAGAAAAATTGAATATAAAGGGCAATTAAATGATTTATATTGATTTTAATTTAATTTTATTATTTATTTGCAGTTTCTGCCTTGAGGACTACACATTGTGGATTAATTTATGATAAGTGACTTTTATTATAAATGCACAAGAGTATTCAGAGAGTTCAGTTGTGTTGGTGAACTTTTCATAGGATTATTATAATATTATTAGATCTTAGATTAGATTAGATTATTAATATACTTAGATCTCGATAACTAACTGGTGGTTCCAGATTTTTTAAGCTTATTGAGTTTTTATTTATTTTGAAATACAGACTCAATCCAAATATCATAAAAATGTTAGAAACAATTATGAACATAATTGTAATGATGGAGGTGTATAAAAATGAGATTTCAAAATCTCCTTCGATTCTTATTTTGTATTATTTGGATTTTGAAGCTTACTGAATGTAAATAGTTGTTGTTCAAACGTATTAAGTGAAATAATTTCATTATGTTTCCATGAAGAGAAAAAGGGTTTATATAATGAAATAGTTGTCAATGATAAATTATAAATTTTTGAAGCAATTTTATATAGAGAGATTGTATGACCTGTTGTTGGTGTAATTTCAACGGGTGTCTTCAATTTTGTATTGATTTGCGGCAAAATTAAGTTATTGGATTCTATCATGCATTCGGGTTGGGTTTGTAAAATACCACAGTTGTTGGGCGTTATGTAGAGTAATGGTGATTGTGGACGGTGTAATTCAATTTTGGTAATAAAAGGAGTAGAATATAACTATACATTGTAGAATTTAAGTGGAGTCCATTGGATATTATTAGAAATTTTAAAGTAGAAGGGACATTGGTACAACATATTCTCAGTAAGAAGTGTTGTTTCACAAATTGGATTGTTTACTGTGCTTCATATGGGTGGTAAAAGTGCAGACTTTTCCAATTTGAGTGAGATGACATGAATTGAAAAGGTATTCATCAAGAATGAAACATGATAGCTCATTGTGGGATATAGCCAAATAAGATATTGGGGATTTAATGAAAATAGCCATAGTTAAATTTGAATTGAATCTGTGATAAGTAGGGATAGAATAAGGTTCCAAGATTTAATATTTTTCTTTAGAAATGAATGGAAGTTTGAGAGAGATTATCAATTTATTTTTATGGAAAAATAGTTGAACTTGAGAAATTTTTTAAAAATTCAGAGAGGTGGCAATTGTTTGGTATATGATGTTATGGACTTGCGAATATCATGTTTTTAATCAAATTAAAATTAATTTCAGACAGGAGGGTAGGATTCCAATTACCATTGATTGCCATTGTAGTGATCCAAGATATTTCAAATATTTCATATAAGGAATTTGTTGAGTTTGGAAATTTTATGTGCCAGTCTTTGAATTTAGTAATTATGTCGTTTACTATAGTATTTATCTTATAGATATTTGCTGCATTATAAGGGAAGACAAAAATATTTCTCTCAGCCCAGTGCAATGTGGGATTGTTAACTTTTTCCCTTTTGATAACACTAGATTGCCTAAGCAAGTCATTTTGACTGCTTTTGAATTTCAATTAAAAAAATAATTATATAAATAATGACACAGCTTCTTATAATTTTGTGACTTTTTCTACAACATATAAATGGGTTAATTAATCATTGTTGTTGCCCCCCCCCCTCCTTCACTTCCGGCATATATATGTGTGTTATACACAGGTGTGTTATATCAGGCAATAAAGGTATATACTAAGCTCCCGTCTTTCTAGTGTTAACGCTTGCTTTAGAATCTTGTGTATCATTACTTCGCGTAATGTCGAAAGTATTTTCTAGAATCAAAGAAATTTTTTTTAGGACTGATTAAAAGTTAAAGTCTCTAAAGGTTCGAAGTAAATGTTAGGATTCTTAAATAAAGAAGTTTTAATGAATTGATTGTTTTACATTTGAACCTTTATCTGATCTGTTATATCCTTTTTGTGAAAGTGGATCGCGTTTAAGCAAATCAGACTTTAAATTCACTGCTAAATTTTGGAGGTTAGTTTGAAGTTTATCATTGATAAGATAGGATTGATTGATAGGAATTAGAGACATGTGCTTCTATTTCTGGTACCATTGTTGAGTTGATTATATTTCGTTTACCTGTTTTGTTTTCTTCCACGAAATTTATTGCAAAATTTGGTGCCTATGGGTTTGTGTTAGATTGTACTTTTTGTTGATCCTCGAAGTTTTCTTTTCGTTCACCTAAATTTAACAGAATTCTAGTTATACAGAGTCCAAAATAGCACCTATTAAGTAAAATGACCATCCAAAACAGTATAATGTCCCTAATGATAATCATTACACCTATAAATCCTGCGCTAACTGTACCGAAATTTGGAAATATTGTCCAAATTTTTATCCAGGTTGATTGTGCGATTTTTCCGATAGCTTCTTCATCTAATAGATTTAATAATGAGACTCCCTGATTTAATGTAGATTTCCCCATGATTCCTCGAGCTAGTGAATTTGAAATCATTGGTTTCTCCGCGGGAAACATTATATGATCGCGTAATCTATTCAAATCTGATTGGGAATAAATACATTATTGGAACAAAAGAGTTGCAATTGGTTTGCGTGCCTTTGTTTGTTAAAATATGAGTTCTTGGTGTGAGAAAAAATGTCTGATTTCCTCTGTACTACTGTGGGCAAAAACTAAGGTAAATTTTGTTATAAAATGAAAAATCTTTACTTATTCATCCACATCAATTTCATCCCCTTGAAAGTAATCCCCTCCCGATATAATGCACTTATGCCAACGTTTTTTTCCAATCGTCAAAACGATTCGGCTTGTACCTCTTTAATCGTGTCAAAACGGTGTCCTCGGAGTGGTCTTTTAAGTTTGGGGAATAGCCAGAAGTCACATGGAGCTAAATGAGGCAAATATGGTGGTTGTAGAACGATATGCGTTGAGTTTTTGGCGAACTGCTCACGAAGAACGAGTGCAGTGTTAGACGGCGCATTATCGCAATGCAAAAACCACGAGTTGTAGGCCCAAAATATCTTTTGAAACAGTGTTGAGTGATCCTCTTGAAATGCCAATAGTGTTAGCAAGGTCTCTAATTGTCAATCGACAATTCTTGTGCACTAATTCTTTAATTTGATTGACGTTTTGCTTGTCAGTTGACGTTGATGGTCGTCCGGGGTGTTCCAAGTCATCAACACGTTCTCTGCCTTCTTTGAAGTCTTTGTACCACTTATAAACATTTTCCTGCCACATGGTCAAATCACCGAAGGCCTTTTGCAACATTCTGAACGTTTCCGCAACTGAAATTTGATTCTGCAAACAAAATTTAATGGCACTTCTTTGCTCAACAAATTTAGACATTGTAAAAATCGAAAAAATCACTTTTAGTCGTTTAGAAAGCACAAGCGTAACTATGTAACAAATGATGACATTGGCATGAAATTTGGCACAGATATCATTAACAGTAGGACCAAAATAAAAATAAGAGAGTTTACCCGAATCGGTTAGCCTGCCAAGTTTAAATTAAAAATTCACCTTAGTTTTTGCCCACAGTAGTATATTGGTAGATGTAAGTAACACTCTTCAGTTTTGCGGTACTTAACTTCGATTGTATTGGATTTTATTATATGTACAACTCCTCCAGCGATTATGAACATGTAACCTGGTCCTTTCATTAGGTCGTAAGCAAATTAATCTGGAGCCTGAGTGGCCAAAATTGGGGTATTTTTGAAAATTTGTTGTTCTAGTTCACATTTTTGAGTTAACACGTCATAGTATAATTTTTTCACTTCATTACGTATGTGTCGTTCGATATATATGAACCTAGAATTTACATATGTGAATAAATCCATGTTCTGAACAAGTGGTTTTTTATTTTAAAGAATTGAGATTCCCGTAGTAATTTCAAGTATCAGTAATTTAGGGTGTTCAGTTCTGATCATTAAAAGATTACAAACTAGATTTTTTGCGCTTTGAGTAAAAACAAAAGTTATGTCTTGGGTTGTAAGAGAATATAGTATATCTGTCTTCGGTGTACTGTTATCGTAAGTTTTATTTGCGAAACCTTCATATAATATTTCATATTTATTAAAATTTCAAATGTCATCTGGTAAGGGATTCCAGAAAGTTTGTCCTCCTTCCATATCAACAAAATGAGATTCAGAGAGTGAACATGTGACTCCTAATCGCAGGTGAATTTTGTTTGTATTCAGATTGACTGGAGTATCATATTCTTAAAGTGTTACTTTTATTACGCCGTGTACGATTACGTTATTCCATGTACCAAAAGGATCTGAATTTTGAGTTCCAGAACAATCTCCATTCATAGCTAAGGATCCAGCTAGTAATACGCTGTGATAAGATGTTTGATCAGCTTTTAAATTTGAGATTTGTAGCTTTTGGCTTAAAGATATTGTGCCCGATGAGTGCAGTGTATCACATTGTTGATGTGAAAGTTCATGATGTATTCACTTTGTCCATTAGTTAGTCCATTGATTAGTTGATTGGATCCACAGTCGTATCCGGTGATTGCTTCTACAGTCCTTCTCATTAATATGAGCATGATTAAGGTTATCAGTTTTTTCTTTCCGGACCCCATGTTTAGAAAAGGAGTTTTCTAGTTAACAAATTTTTATTCACTTTCAGAAATAAAATTGATTTGTATAATAAATACTTTTTGATACTTATTCAATGAGATCCAATATTTCTGCTAATAATCCTTCTTAAGAATGTCGTAAACTTAGTATAAAATTATGGTATGGTAGTGGGCCACTAGTTTTTATTGCGAGTATTATGTCTTTTATAGTTGATGGATCTGTGAAATCATAAAGCCATAGTGAAATGTTATGATCATCTCGGTTAAAGATTTTATTTCTTATTAAAAATGGCCAAATTGTCACTATATCTATGTTGTTGACAAGAAGATCGCAATATTTATCGATTTTTTTTCGATGGATGGGATCCATTGAGTAACGATATCTGAAAGTAGTTTCCAATTTAGTCTTCTTTATTCAATCGAGTACGTTTTACTCGATTAATATGTACTACTTTTGGCTTATTTTTAATTTGAATTTTAACATTGCCTTTTCCTAAAACTTCTAAAATTTTGTAAGGACCGGAATATTGCTTTTCAAGTTTCTTAGGTTTCGGATCACTTAGTAAAAATACTTCTTCATCTACGTTAAAATTTTGTGGGCTCATATTTCTATCGTAGTACTTTTTTGATTTTTATTTTGCTGCAATGACGTTATTTCTAGCAATTGCTTTTATTTTGTGAATTTGAGTTACTAATTTAATTGAGTAATCATCATATTTTGCTAGTTTTTCGTGTTCTGGTAAGGGGTTCGCTTGAAGGTTATCTGGCTAATGTGCCAAAAACTAATTCGAATGGGGTGCAGCGAGTTCCTTTGTGAATACTTGTATTATAATAAAATGTAGCCAGTTCTATCCAGTCATCCCATTCAGAATTTTTGCTAACAAATTGTTTTATATATTCGGCAAGTACACGATGAGATCTTTCTAAAGATCCATTTTATTGTGGATGAAAAGCTGTTGTGTTGAATTGACGAATTCTAAACATTTTTGCTAGTCTTCGGATAAGATTACTTAAGAAATGTTTTCTTTGATCAGTAAGAATGGAACTAAAATGGAACCTAAAATGTCCATAGAAATTTTTTCAAAGGCGATTCCTGGAGTTTCAGTTATTATCACAGGTTCTTTTGTTTTTAGGCGTACAAGTTTTTTTAATTGGCATTTCAAACAAATTTGAATATATTTTAGAATATCTAATTTCATATTTTCTTAATAATAATTTTGACGTATTCTACTGAAAGTTTTAGTGACTCCTTTATATCCACCTAAGACCGATGAGTGGGTGCTACGTACGGCTATTATTAATTTAAATAATATTCATAAAAAGTAAAAACAATTACTCTTAATAAACTTTACTAATCAATAAAATGGGTACGCGGAGGTCGTCCAAACTGACGAATTTAGTTAATATAAATATCAACTGAATTCGTTTATTATTATGTGGGATCGTTGGTCTTCTACTCTCGGACTGAGACTGTATTCTTCACGTTTACGGTGATCACCTTTAATTTGGAACAATAAGAAGAGGGGAAAAGGTGCCTTGAATAAAATGAAGTCAGGCGGCAATTATTCGAATAAATAAAAGACAGTTTTATTTCAAAAAGAAAGAAGCGAATAACCCGAGGTGAACACTTTAGATATAAATCAAAAGAGAGACAAGTTAGAAATATAAATTGTACCTTACCACAATTAAGATTTTATTCCTAGGTTCTTAATCCTACCGGATTTCTGGAGAGCAGGAGCAAAGAAGAGAGTGCGTTCCCGTTGCTGAAGTCCTCAGTTATCCGGGCCAAACTTGATTTTATATATCTGTGGTTTCCAAAAGAAACCACCCTTGTCCTTTGCGTGATGCACACACACACTGTTTCCACATTTCTCTTATGTTTAATAAGAAAATATAACGATTGGCTTTCAACCAGAAAAGGGTCGAGTGCTTTTAAACTCGCTCTTTTCACCGCTAAAATTTTCCTATTAAATCTAATTCAAATATTTTGTGAAAATTATCACTACCGTTTTGAGATTCGGTAGTATTAATTTTCTGCGATTTCTCGCTGCTTTGTGCCGTTTTATTTTGGTGAAGAAAAACCGCGAAAAACTGGATTTGGACTGTAAATAGTCCGCCGAAGATTTTCGTTGATACACGTTCGATGCGATTGCCAAGAGTCTGTCACTAGATAATCGTTTACGAGTTACCCTCAACTAGTGAAACAGGTATACCGACCGTTCGCGATCAACGAATTGGACCTTTTAAATGGCCCGCCGAAGATGAATTTAATTTTGATGTATTCAAAATAAAAGAATTGCTTCTGTCTAGATGAAGGCTTTTGTGTTTTACTTCCGCCCGACACGATTCCAAATAAATAATTTCGTTAGAAAGAGTTTTACGGGTTCAATCAACTAACGAGGATCTAGGAACTGTCGATCTAGACCGCAGACGGGCAAAAGTAGAGAAAAGTATATTCCCTACTGTCCGAGTAGTTCCGGATAGTACCGGGTTGCTCGAGTAACTGCAAATTTTGGCTTGGCGTTGATCTGTTTTACTGTTTCATCGCGAGATGAACATGGTAGGGTTTTTCGATGATTAAGGAATCTATGATTGGACAAAGAAATAATGGTAGGGAGGTTTTAGGAATTTAGATGGACTTTGTACCATGCTGATTCAGTTATTGCACCATTTGCTGATTTTTAGGTGTCGAATATTTCTCCCCTATTTCCACACTTATCTTGAGAAAGGAAATGCGCTCATCGAATTTTAGTATTTGATGCATTGTCATCAAATTGTAGAAACAATTTTAGTTTCTAATATATTTCGTGCTAAATTGAAATATATATATTTAATCAGTCTAGGTTTATAATCATTATATGAATTATAAAGCCTTACATAATTATTTTAAATATTCAGATGAGTCCTTTAGGTTTTGATTACAAAAAGCACGTGGCCCTTGTTGTGGGAGATCAGCTGGCTAAATCATCTAAGCAAGGATAGGCGTACGAGAAGGAAGTGTGAAAATGGCATGTATGCTAGCCTCGCGATGCACAGCAGAGCACATCAAAAGTTTCAAAAAGAGTTGGGTATATGGGTCATGTGCATGGGCGGACGAAGAAAGGAATTGACAAACGGCACAAAACTATAGTGAAATACAGTGCATGAGTGTACGCGCGCTGGATATGTCTCCCTCTTCCTCTCTCTTATGCTCTCTCTTCTTCTCTCGCGCTCTCTGCTTTTGCTTCCACTTTCCAGTAGAAATATTGATAATGTTGATTATTGTTTTCATGGATTTCGATATTTCTGAAATTACATCTTATGCGATGATGTGACAGGCCACTCGCATTTAAAAATCGTAGTTATAATTATCCGCGTTTACCTGCAAACATAAACTCATATTTATACGCAGGTGCACAAGCCTGCACGTACATCAAAATATATATATATATATATATATTAACACGCATCAATATAATGCATAATATAACGCAATATGGGCGTGATATATAGCATTAATGATATAATCACAATGATATTAATAGTGATATCAATATTAATATAATAATGTATTAGGAATTACCTTCCCAAATCAACCATTTGCTAAAAGTTCCTTGACCCGAGCAACGATAAGCTGAATCAGCGACCTTGTCAAGGTGCTCGGTTACGGGCGCTTCGAGTGGCATGCGAATTTATGTAGAAATTATATTATAATTTTGGAAAAATTTGGCCGCCTTGACACGCTCGTAACAGTGAGCTTCTTCGATTAATTGAGATTGTTGTTCTTTGGTTGCATATTGTATCACTTAAATTTTCTTAAGATTCAGATTCTATTGGTAATGCTAAGTGGTACTGTAATCCTCTACGAAATTCTCATGCATGACCTATGCAAAGATTTTTAGATTGGGGTAACTCGTTACGTTTTAGTAAAATTTTAGAACCATTATCTCGTGGTTCGTTTTTGATTGAAATAAAATAAGGATAATTGTCCTTACGCATTGTAAGTTGATCTCGGCATTCGATTATATTGCGGTTTGTCGTTAAGTTTACGGCCGGCAGGTCCTTCTCAGCGGGGGGGGGGGGGGGGGGTGGTTCTGGTGGCGGTCGATTTTCTGAGTCTTTAGATCCTATATTTTGAGTTTGTGCATATAAATCATCATTAAAGTCTTCATGATTTCCTTCTTCAGTATTATCTAAATGTTGATTTTTCTGTTGTAGAGAATTATTTTCCATTAACATATCAGATTCATTAGAAAAAAAACCAAATCTGTGTCATCTTTGATTAAAGGATTTTTATTAAATTCATAATCTGAATCAATTGCATTTTCATCTTCTTCAAGATTATAATTTTTTCTCTTTTCCATTTCTTTTTTTGAGGTTTGTTCTTATTTTTAATTTAAATTTTTAATATATCCTTTCTTGGACTGCTTCTTTTTCTTCCAGATATAGGCACTGATATAGTTTTATTTTTGATAATTTTTTTTTTCCCCTTTCAGGAGGTTGATCGTCGCTTTCTTCGTCTTTTTCTTCATTTGAGTCTGAAAAATCTTTATATCTTGTGACCGGGATCGCAAACTGAGGAGGGGAAAAGGAAGGGACGCCGAGAAGGTGCACACCAAATAAAAATCTCAATCGTGGTAACCAGATTTATTTAACTCACAAGTCTGTCGCACGACACTCCGAAGCACCGTCCAAAGGCAAACCAAAAGGTAGTCGACAACGGGTAGTGACACACTGACCTAGATCCCAACAACTAGCAGCCGGTAACCGGCGACGACGCGTCATCGTAGGGCATGCCGGGCCAAGTTCCCCCGAATTCCGGTCGCAGGGCTGTGTCCTCCCGGGGCGCTAGTGTAACCTCGTTACAACCCCCTCCCTCCTGATCGGGTTGTGGTTTATTCCCTATATATTTTTTGTATTTTTTGTATTTCTTCCTCGAACTCCAGCCAGATTGGGTCTGTTTCGATGTCTAGTATGTGTCTTCTCCGCTCTGGCTGTTTTCGTTCGCTGGCTTTGTTTTCTTTTCCACGCTAATTTCTATGGTTTTCTTGAATTTTCTACTTATATCCATCCATCCGCCCCTCATATATCTGGTTTTCGCGCTGTTTGGTGTTGTATAGTAGTTTCTGATCCTGTTTGGTGTTTTCTTGCAGAAGGTGTCATGGAATATATATAACTCCTTTGGCACTCTTCTTTCGCAGAACCTGCACTCCCACATCTCGATGTCTTCCGAGGATTCCTATAGACCTTAGTGCTGGTACCAGTCTAAATAGCAAATATTTTTTCACATGACCCACTTCGGTAGGACTCAATACTTGTCCCATTATTTGTAATTGCTGGCCATTTGCTACTATTAACTTGTCATTATTTGGTTTCTTAACCTCGTAATCCAATTCCTTTATTTGTTTAAAAAATTGTTTGCCAATATAGGAGTGGGTTGCCCCTGTGTCTACTAACATTTTATATTTTGTGTCTTTCCACTTAATTATTATGTGAAATCTAGTTTCGTTTGGGGCGTCGCTGTCCGCTTCGATATATTCGGGCGATGTGGTTTGGTATTTACGTCGGCTACTACTCGCCCCTAATAGCCTTCGTTTGCGTTTCCCTGACTGTACCAACAGTCTCGTCGCATATGACCTTTCCCTCCGCAATTATAACATTTTATTGTTTGCTGCATCGTACTATTTTCGTTCTCTTCATTTTGTTTCCTTGACATGGTGTACTCTTGCACGTTTGGATTCGGTTCAAATTTTCTATTATTCCTTTCTTTTTGGTTATCGTCTTGCGTGTTATACGTTAGTACTGGCCATTTTGGGATGCTTTCTATTTGTTGTCTGTTACTGTCTTCAGGTGTTTGGTTATCCTTTCTTCCGAAAAATTGGTTTGGATTTGGGTATCCGAAACTACGGTTGCAGTTAAACTTTGTTCTGTTTAGGACTTCATCATTACCTCGAATTCGTGGATATGTGTTTTGATTTTTTGACTTGTTATAAAAATATCTTGTGCTATTGTTAGCGTACCTTGATTGGAATTGTGGTCTATACTGTGTGTTTTGTAATTCATGCCTAAAGTTATTCTGTCTTTCATAATTATTTTCGTAGTTTTGACTATGCCGTTGTTCCTGGTTTATATCTATTATTTTAATTTGTTGTCCTTTCATTCTTGATTTTGCCATTTCTGCTTCCCATTCGCGTCCTAATATTTCTAATTCTGTAAAATTTTTAAATGAATTTCTTGTAATGTAAATTTTATATTCGAGTCTTAAATTCCCGTAAACTTTTTTTAATTGCTATTCCAAGCTGGGAAGTGGTTCTAATTTCTCGAATAACTGTCTCATTTCTTTTATGAAACTGTGAATTTCTTGGTTTTTCTTTTGATCGAAATTTTTTATTTTGTTATGAATTACTTCTAGGTACTTTTCATTTACATAGACCTGTTTGAATTCTTGTATGAAACCTTCCAAGTCCTGCCAATTTCTTTTATTTACTTGGTACCAACTTTGAGCTTCTCCTATCAATACGGCGTCTAAATTTTCTAAAGTATCTTTTCCGTTGACTTTGTATCCCCTTTTAAACCTTAATAAGTTACTTAAGAAGATTGTTGGGCTGTCATCTGTATTGTTTCCAAATTTAACCGGCCAATTCGACATAATTTGGAAAGGTGTTTGGACCATTCCGAATGGGAAAAACGATGCTCGCATTGCTTGTAATTCGTTGTCCTGTATGCATTCGTCGCTTAGATTGTTATTCTCTCTATTTAGGTTGTCGTATAGTTCGACTTGCACCTCGTTTTGTTTATTTTCTCGATTAGTCAATATCTCGTTCCTTATTAATTTTCGGGGAACCGGTGTTGGCAACTTAAACTTATTCTGGTCTTGTTCGTTCTCTTCTGTATTTACGTTTTCTGACCTTTCTTTAGGTTTTGTTTTCCTATCACTATCGACTTTCATTTGGTTTACTGTTTTGAGGTTAACTATGTTAGGTGCTTCTATACTTTTATTTTGTGTATTCTTTAAGATTCGTTCCATTTTTTCTTTTAATGACTCTATTTCTAAGGTTAATTCTTCAATTTTTGACTTGTCGTTTTTTCGTTCTTCGTTTTCGATGAGTATTTTTGCTTCTTTCCAAAATTCATTATTTGTTTCTATAAACGAGTCTATTTCGAATGTCCTATCTTCTTCTTTTCTTTCATTTATTTTGTATATTTCTTGCTCTAATTTATCCTTTTCCCATTTTTCCCTAATTATTTTTTCGATCTCTACCCTCTCTTTATCTAGTTTTTTCATTTCGCTTCTTCTTATTTCGCGTTCTCTCTCTAAGTACTCCAATTCTAATTCCCGAAATTTTATTTTATCTAAATTTAAATTTTCTTCTTCCTCTAATTTTCGCCAATAACCTACCGTATTTTCCGCATTAGGAGATAGCATGCCTTTGTAAGTACTATTTATTATTTCTGTGTCTATGTTGTGTTTCTGTAATATGTCCTTGCTTCGTCCGTCTTTGTCGCGTGGTTTTGAAATTGTCTCTATGCTACGTATTGTGGCTTTCGGTATTGTGCCTGTTTTGTTGGCATGGTGTCTCTCTCTAATCTCTAATTCTACTTCTTTTAATTTATTTTCCGTTATTTCTTCATTTTCACTCTTTTCCCCCCTTAATTCATTCTTTGATACTTTATTTTCCAATTCTATTTCTTTTATTTTTTAATTTTCGATAACTTTATTTTTATTGGCCATTTTTCTATTCTTTTTTACTTTTCCGGACCTTAATCTCGCAGGGCTGTGTCCTCCCGGGGCGCTAGTGTAACCTCGTTACAATCTTGGCTGATTATATATTTTCACATTTTGTTTCCTTGCTTGACTTCGAGTCAACATTGCATTTATTTTTGATTCGAGTTTTGCATTTTGCTTTTGTTTTAATTCTGATAATATATATGAGATTACCAAATTTTCGGTTTCGTCATCAGAACTTGAATTTTGATTGGAGGATTTTTTTTCCTCAAATTTTGAAGAATTTGTGCCTATCGGAGGTTCGGTCTCGCCATCAGAATTTGTTTCGTATTTAATAGAAAGGATTTGTATATTTCGTAAAATTTGTAGATTTTTGTATATTTTGTAGGATTTATAGATTTTGTTTTCATCTCATAATCCTCTTTCATATCATTTTCTTTGATGAAATTTAAAAAATATTTTGGATCATTATTGTTTTTAGATTCAGAAGTATTTGTTTTATTTTCATTTTCTTAAATATTTTCTACAGGATTTCGAGACAACGCGTCAGCATTTCCATTCGTTTTTCCTGCTTTATATACAACATCGAAGTCATATTTGGTAAAGTCGAAAGTGCTGAACTGAGTTGACTACTGCTAGTGCCTCCTTTTTATAAGTGTCAAATTTTATTTCACTGTCGCTAAGTGTACGAGAAGTATAAGCTATCAGTTTATCTTGTCCTATTTTTCCTTGAGGAAGTATGCCTCCTATCGCACATCCGGATGCATCTATAGTTAATATTATCCTTTTTTCATTTAATTTCGTGAAATCTAAAACCATTCTCCACTTTCTTTGACCATGTGAATCTAGTTTTTTAGGTACAATAAATACCGGTGTATTGTAAGGAGATTGAGAAGGTTTGATTATTTTATTTTTTAAAAGCTCATTAACTTGTTTAGTTATTTCTTCTTTGTGTGCTGGTGGAAATCTATATTGTTTCGAAAAAATCGGTCGCTCATCAACAGTAGGGATTGAGCGCATAGCAGCATTAGTAGGTTCTAGAGGTTCATTTGGCATTTGGAATCTGTCATCCCGGCGTGATCGTCACGTCACAAGGTAAAGGAAGTATGTTTGCTTCTATTATATAGGCTTTTCCACCATGATTTTTAACAACAGCGTTTCCTGCATATATACCTATTTTAAAAAAAGTGAAGGTATAAATCCTTCTTTTCGATTTGCATTTGTAATTCGAATACAACGAGTGGAAATTGATCTTGCTGGTAAAATTGTGGTTTCAGGATTTCGAAATGGATATTTATTATTATTTCTCCATTTACTCCATTTTCTTTTACTGGTACACTATTTGGTGTTAAATTGAATATTGTAGGATATCCAAAAATGTTAAGTATAATCTGACCTAATGTATAAACTGGTACATTGTTAATTCGCGTGAGACGCAAAATTCCATTTTGGTTTATTTCTATATCCTTTTCTAATATATTCAATTTTATCAAATTTCGTCCTGCTTCTGTGTCTATCATACGCGCTGGGTTTTTTCGACCATCAGCTGATATCATTATAAAAGGAATTGGGTTTTGTGAGTGTAAATTTATTTTTGTATTTATAATATTCTGATTTGAAGTGGGTGCTTTAAAATGTTTTAAATGGCCTCCCTGATAGCACCCGCAGCGGGAAGGGTTTTGGACATATATTATATATATTATATACATATATTACATATATTATGAACTATATAAAAACTTTCCTAAATCATTTCAGTCGATTATGTCGATAATTAGAAGTTAATTCTGAATCACAGGTTGATAGGGTCGATATGGTAGAGTTCGTTTATCATGGTGAGTGATACACTCTTCTAATTATCGACAGAATCGACTGAAATGATTTAGAACAATTTGTATCCTTGCAAAAAACAATCCCGAATATCGCTGTTAAGAGTTGCTTTAAAATGTTTATCTATACTATCATTATTATTTGCTTCATGGGCGTCTAATATTTTTTCTCCAAGTTCCGTAGTACGAGTTGCGTAAGAAATTAATTTTTTACTATTCCATTGATAAATGTTCCCTAGTTCTCCTTGCAGTTGATATACTGATTTATATCTCTTGCTTGCATACACGGAGAAAAATAGTTGAAGTAATTTTACTCAACTTCCGATCAAATTTGGGACATAAGGACAAGTTAGAAGTTATTTAGTATCACTGTATTTATTTGTGATATATTAAATGTTCGAAAATGAATCAAAGTTGAGTAAAATTCAGAAGTGTAGGGTGAAGTATGAAAGCGTGCGTTAAAAATTTCTGATCATATATATTATTACTCGTAGTATAATTATGAAAAACCAATCTTTTATAAAATCACAAAAATAGTAGAGCTTTCCGTTCATTCTCCTCTACGCTTCAATCGAGAGTTGAGTAAATCGTGAATCGCAATACTTATTCCACCAGCTATATCTATTCACGCAGGAACGAATAAAAGTAATCTGCGCCTTGAGCACGCATAAAATATTTTTAATTTGAAAAACCTCTTGAATTACAGTTTATTTTAGTACTCTCTAAATCCAAAATAGTGGATTACACGGATAAACTAGTGATTTTAATAATCCATCGTACTGCAGTCGTGTTCGATTGTGTTTTGTCTGTTCGTCACGAAGGTTTCGTACATGCTCCGCAGTGTTAACCACTATTTGTTTTTATGATTATCCACTAGTTTATATAATTTATTTAAAAGTTGTACATAATCTAGTTATATAGATTCTGTAAGTTTAATAAATTCTTGATACAAGACTTTTTCTTAATTCATTTATAATTACTTTTTTCTTTTTCACTTAAGTTTTTTTAAACTAAATTGATTTCATGAAAACTTAAACAACAAAAGTCTTGGTAAGTGTATTACATAAAATTTGAAAAATCTACACAGGATTAAGATTTATTTCTTTTAAATGTTTTTACACAAGATACTTTTTGATAATGATGTAATTGTTTAATGTACAATATATTTCAAATTTTCGTTTCATTAAACTTCATACGTAGTTATTATAAAAATGTATAAGGTAAATGTACCAGTCCTTGCGCTTGTACCAGTCGTTGCGCTGTCGAGCATATTTTACGTAAAATTAAGAAAATTACTTTATATTTTTGTGTTCAAGTTGAAATATCGTTGAACATAAGGTTATTATTCATCTCTCATAACAAATTTTTAATGTAAATGCTTACTCAAAAATGCTATATTCCGGAATGTTCAAATCGTAGTTCATAAAATGACTATGTGCTTATTTTTTATGCAAATGGAACTCTTCTCGCATTTAAGTATTTATATCAATTTATTTGACATCAATTTTTAAAGTTTTTGATTTATATTTGTGATAACCCTTATATAACAATAAATAATACAATAATAAATTTCTCGCGCAAAGACTGGGCCAAACGCATTTTTTCATATTTTCGACTATTTGTTAATAAGTGTTGAAAATTTTCAGAATAATAAGCTTTGCAATACAAATCAAAAGTGTCTTTCAAAATGTGATTCGATTAATATGACGAAAAATTTTATTTTTCTATAATTAAATTCAATAATCTTCGAAGGCTTTCCTTAACCGCGCAACGACTGGTACATTTACCTTACTAAATATTAATAATTAATAATATTTTTTGTTTTTTTGTTTTTGTTTTTTTTTTTTTTTGGTGAGGAGGAAAAATGGCGAAATCTTTTATAGACGTTGTACAGGACTCTCCTAGGACGGGGCTGGAGCATGAGAGACACCATCGTGTCAGGGGTGAGTTGTGCGCCCACTTCCCGACCGACAGCCTCTCTTGCCACGCCCCACCTGGCACAGAAAAAGAGTGTGTGCTCTGCATTGTCCACAAGGGATCCGCAGTAGCTACACGACTCGTCGTCTCTCTTCTTGAAGCGCTTCAGGTACGCATTAAAGCAGCCATGGCCTGAAAGCGTTTGCGCCAGGTAAAAGCAGACTTGACCGTGATTTCTATCCAGCCAGGTGGTGAGCTCCGGGAATAGACGGTGTGTCCATCTCCCGGATTGGTCACCATGCCATCTCGCCTGCCATTTCTCGACGCGTCTGCGTCTTCCATCCTTGCGGTTGGCCTCCTTCGCGCGAGCGATTTCTTGCAGGTTTGTTAAGCAGGTGAGCTCCTTACGGAGCTGAATCCTTTCTCCGCCAATAGGTCAATTGGCGGGACGCCCGCCAGGAGCAGCGCAGCACTCGTCGACACAGTTCAGTATGCTGAGACAATTCTCATCACCACACCTCTCTGTGCCGAGAACAGCTACTTCACGATAGCATGGTTGTAAAGGGCATTTGTCCAGATCGAAGTTGCATAAAGCAGCTTCGAATTTACCATGCTCGCCACCAGCCTGCTCTCAGCTTCCCTGGGTCCACTAATGTTGGGGATGACCCGAGTCAGGGCGGCCCCACATTGGATGGCTTTGGCAGTTGTGATCTGCAGGTGTTCGCCGAAGCTAAGCCTTCGATCCAACTGCACTCCCAGGTACTTAATGATCTTTTTCCACTCAATTTCATGTTCCCCGAGAACGATCTTCGGACATTGGAAGGATCTCCTGTCTGTGAGCAGCAAAGCCTCGGTCTTCTCAGGGGCCATTTTCAGGCCTCTGCTATCTAACCAACGCTTTACCCGCCACAGAGTATCATTGGTCCTCAGCTCCAGAATTCCGACGTTGTCAGCAGCGCACACGACAAGTGCGTCGTCCGCGAAGCCGATGATGCTCGTTCCAGCAGGCAGATCCAAGCGCAGTAAATCGTCGTAGATGACATTCCAAACGAGTGGACCCACCCGCGACCCTTGAGGGGCGCCACATGTCATCTCTTCCTTGAGAGACCATTTGTCGACCTCATATATCACCCACCTGTCGCTCAGCTAGTCATCTATCATTCGCAACAGGTAGTCTGGAACCTTTTTCCGCACCATCGCCTCGATGCAGATGTTCCATCTCGCGGTATTGAACGCATTGCGTATGTTAATGCTGATCAACGCGCAGAATCCCTTACGCTTACCAGTTCCTCTTCTTGCTTTAGTGGCGATGTCCACCACTGCCTGGATGGCGTCAACTGTGGACCTACCTTTCCGAAAGCCGAACTGGTTTTCCGAGAGACCATTCTCGCGGACCATGTGGCCCTGTAGTCTTTGTAGGATCATTTCCTCCAGAAGTTTCCCCATCGTATCCAATAAACATATTGGTCTATACGATGAGGGATCCCCTAGAGGTTTGTTGCCCTTCCTCAACAGGACCAACCTCTGCTTCTTCCAGTCTGCGAAGAACCTCCCCTCCCGAAGACAGGAGTTAAAGACTTCTAGGAGGATCTCCGGGTATACCCCGATCACCTCTTTGAGGATCTCGTTCGGCAACCCGTCGATCCCTGGCGCTGTGTTTGCCTTGAGCCTTCCACCCCCTCTCTTTAGTTCTTCGAGAGTGAAGTGTTCTTCGCTCCGGACCACGCAGGAACTTCGGTCCTGTCTTTGGAACGGCTCTACATGCGGGAACAAGCTTCGCTCGATGTACTTGACTCGATCGGCATTATCCAGGCACTGGATCTTTCTTCTAGTCACCAATCTCTTAGTGACTATTTTGAAGGAGAGACCCCATGGGTCCTTCTCGACTTCCCCGATCAAGTCTTTCCAGCACTGAAGTCGGCTTTTCTTTATGCCTTGCCTCAGAGCTGATTCTGCTTTTTTCCATGCCTCGCGCAGCAGAGGATCACCCTTTGAGCGGGTAAACCTCCGCCGCGCTGTAAGGCATTTTCGACGCAGGACGGACAACTGGTTGTTCCACCAGTACATCGAGTCCCCGGTACGCCTGTGCCAGCGGCGAGGCATGGAGTGGTCACATGCTGCGACCACTTTCCGCCTTGCCGCCCGCAGTGTCCTCCATCGACTCAGCAGACCTTGCCCAACCAAGCTCATCGATGAGTCTGGTTTCTTCAAGGTGTTCACGAAGCTTGTCTTTGCTGAGTCGTCTTGTGTTCCAGGAGGGGCTCCTTCCTTTGCCGCCGCTTCCCGTATTCACTGGGTGACTCCGTTCCTGGATGCTAAACTCAATGCACTGATGGTCGCTCAATGTTATTACATCGAGGACGCACCACTCGCCTATCCTTGAGGCAAGACGGGGCGCGGCAATCGTGAGGTCGATAATCGACCCCCCCGCTCCTCGTCTGAACGTAAAATCCCTGCCCTGATTCATTACAATCAGGTCATTCCTGGCGACCATCTCACCGACCAAGATTCTCCTCCTGTCCAGACGGGCTTCTCCCCACTCGGGCGACTTACTATTAAAGTCGCCCACAATAAGGGACCGCCCACAAGCCTCTTTGAGGCTTTCCTCAAGGAGGAGGATTAATTAATAATAATATTATATATATCAACAATCCTAATTATAATAATTTATTAATCAATTATATTAATTTAACAAAATATTTTATGAATAATTTATGAAAAAATTTGATTTATTTTTACTTGAGTAAGGCTCAAAATCTTTATTAACGACACTTTCTCTCACAAGCTTTGAATAACTCTTGCAGTCACTATATAAAAAAGTTCCAAGTTTTATGTCTGAGGATTGTGTCTGATTGGAAGCGTATCGTACTATATATAAGTGTAGTTATTAGGTTATATATGTAAGGTTATATGTTTAAGTGCATTTTTGATTTGAAATGTAGTTGGCTACGATTGAATGGTGTGAATGTATTTGTATGTTGTTCATGTATGTACCGGATGACTATTGGCAGGTTCGAGGTAAAATTTTTTTTTTATTCAAGAGAACCATACCTGACAGTTGGAATAATACACCCAATGCTCATTTTACCCAACTACGGTTTAAAGCACCTCAAGCGTCGGGGATATACTTATACATTTCATGTTAACCCACTGGCGCATGTTGATGCCCTGTCGTCGACAGCGTTTTACTCAACTCCTTACTATTCCCTATGTAATGCTTATTGTTATTCACTATGGGTGAAATAGGTATTTATGAAATTCATTTCACCCGACTAGGATTTAATAGATGTTCAAATGTCCTTATGTCCCAAGTTTATTCGACAGAGTTGAGTAAAATTACTTCAACTATTTTTCTCCGTGTATCTCTTGCTTCTCTACATTCTTCAATAAATTGATCTAGAGAAATATTGTCTCCTGTAAATATTGGTACGACTTCAAGTGCATCTCGTAATGAAACTACTTGATTATTAGCGATAGGTACTATATGTGAATTATCGTTAGCCATAATTGTTTCTTGGGAATTAGATAAAATAGACTTGATTTTTTCCTTAATCAAAGGATCCAGTAATAGTGGATCGCTAGAGATTGATTTCCCAGGATCTTCTGATCATTTTTCTAGAAGATTATAATTTGATCCACTGTCTGAATCTTCTGAGAATTCAGAAAGATGTAATTGCTCTTTACAATCCGAAGTATTTGTTGGGACTAAAGTGCAATCAAATTGATCGACAACAGTAGAATTTCCAGCTAAATTTGATGTATCAAAAATACTGTGATTAAATAACACTGAGTTGGTTAAAATTGATTGTTCATTTGGAGTTATACTAGAACTAATGATTATACTGGTATATTGAATAGGAGTTTTTGTTAACTCTAATTTTTGAGAGGTTGAGGCACAGGTTTTATTTAAAGGATTGTTTGAATTTTTTATTTTTCTAGTCCTTGGTTTTCAACTGATGTTTTTTTTAAAATTTCTAACGCTTTTTTCCTGTTCTCTTCTATAATTTCGTCGAGTTTTGGATTGTTTTTAGCCTGACTACGAGTAATACTTTTTGTTGTTAAATTATCTTTCTCCTTTTCCACAGACATTTGGATTCAAGAACATGACGATAAGAAATAGAATTTTTGTGTAATTTGATTGATTAAGTTTTAACGATCTTCCATTGAAAATTCTTAGATAAGAGGTATACTATATTTTTTCTATATTTGACAAATTTGAATTAATTAATTCAATAAATAAACAAAATTTTTACAGAATTGTTTGAAAGAAATAACAAATGAATTGGTTTTTATGAATTTTATAAAATCTGTGTAAAATTGTATCAAAGTTTATAACATATGTATCTAGGGAATTGAATTTGTGGAAAAATTGTTCTAATCTGCTTTTAACAATCAAAAACTTATATTTTATACGGTGAAAAATTATTTGTTTTATCATCATAGCCGCTAAATATTTTATGTCATTATAATAGTTAAAAAAAATATTTCAGCTGCGCAATATTTTGAAATTATAAAATATAAAATTTGTTTTTAATTTTTTTGAGAAAAAAAATATCGATTATATATAATTCTAGGCACAGTTAAAAAAAAAAGAATATCTTATAATTCTTAAATGCGGAGGCATAATATTTCTCAATATTGAATCAAATCTCGTACGCACTGTTTTCGATTAAAATATTTTAAAGGGGCACCTATTAAAATTATATAAAAATTAAGTTAGTAAAAACTTGAATACAAAAGATTTGAATTTAGATATTGTTACGAGCGTGTCAAAGCGGCCAAATTTTTCCAGAAATATGATATAAAATTTCCACATAAATTCGCATGCCACTTGAAGCGCCCGTAACTGAGCACCTTGACAAGGTCACTTGATGCAGCGTATCGTTGCTCGGGTCAAGAAACTTTTAGCAGATGGTTGGTTCGGGGAGGAAATTCCTAATATATTATGTTATTAATATTAATATTACCATTAATATTGTTACTATTACGTTATTCCCGGTCCTGCATTGGTTTCCTCGGAAACTGATCAGGGGGTCCTAGAACAGGCCACCGGGCGCGTTCTCAGATTGCTGATAGAGGGGCCCTGTACCGAGGGTTACTGCTGAATACGGATACAAAACTAAATAAGCAGTCGTGGACAATGTTCCAGGGATGGTCCCGAAGGAATAACCCCCAAGCCAAGGTGTTAACTACCGTGCCGAGGGCTGCATGGCACCAAGGAGTGGTGTCTCACACGGTGTCTCTAGGAAACCAGGCCACCTCCTAGAGTATTGAGGTCTTACACCTGCATGCGGGGCTCTGCAGGGGCGGACCGATTGCTTCCCTAGCTACTTGTGGGATTAAGATGGAGATGACAAATTTGAATAAAACGATGTGTGAGGAGTTGTTTAGAGGGGAGTTAGACGTGACGGAGGAGACGGTGGATGCGTTCGAGACCGATAAGTCCCAGGTATGGCAGTACCGGAACTGGTTTCACGAGCGGAACGAGAAGCAGTTGGAGATCCTCAAGAAGGTGGAATCGGCCCTAGAAAAGATGGAAAGCTTCTCCAGGACCAAGAAGAATATGCACCTCCCTATCAGGAGCGGCATACAGGAGGCGAAGAAGGAGCTCGGGGCGTTGCGGTATGATATAGAGGATACCTTCTGCTACCTCGAAGCCTTCGAGTACCTAATGAGAGGTCTGATGGTAGAAAAAATGAAGGAGGTAAGAACATCAAAAAGTAAGGGAGTTGCAGACGACGGTAGCCAAACCCTCCCACAGCCGGCTGCCAGGTTCACACCTGACACCCGCAAACGGATGCGAGAGTCGACAGCGAGTCCGGAGGTGTCTGCGGCGAAGAAAAGCCGGCACAAAAAAGACCAAAAGCCTCCACCAAAGAAAAAGAGTGGGTGGAGGTCCCTAACAGGAAGGACCTCCGAAAGAAGAAGAAGAAGCAAGAGAAGAAGCTCTCCAGAATGCAGGAGAAATCTCGCCGTCTGCGCACAGAATCGGTGCTCATTAAACCAGCGGAGGGAATGAGCTACGCTCCAATCCTGCGCGGGCTCAAAAAGCGCGTCAACCCTGACGAACTGGGCGCCACAGTTCAGGGAATCAGGGAGACGCGATCCAAGGACTTGATAGTAGAACAGAAATGTTCTAAAAAAGACAGAGAGCGGCTGGACACCGCCTTCAAAGAGGCATTTGGAGCTAGTGGAACCACTGTCCCACTTCATGACCACTGTCATCTTATTTTCTGGATTGAGGTCGAGATCGCCGATCTACACCCAAACATTGAAGCCGGAGACGTCGAGAAGGCTGTACGAGGTTTTTTCGAGCAAGGTTCGGAGATGGAGTTTAGGGTCTCCCTAACGAAGACACCCTGTAGAGGAAACAAAAAGGCATACATGCTATTGGAGGAGGCAAGACCCATGAAACTTCTCAAGGCGGCCCACATCAAGATTGGGTGGGTATCTTGCAGGGTGCGCAGGAGAAAGGAGCTCAACCGGTGCTACCGCTGCCTTGGCTTTGGTCATATGGCAGCTGACTGCCGCGGGCCAGACCGCAGCAGGTGCTGCTGAAGATGCGGTGAGGAGGGACATATCGCGGGATCCTGCACCAGGCAACCGCGATGCTACCTCTGCACCGCAAGAGAGGAAAAGCCCCGGGTTGATCACGTCCCGGGACAATGCGTTGCGCGGCTTTTCAGGCGGCAGCCTCCAAAAGGAGGCCGTTAAAAGCCGCAAGAGCTGAGCTGAAAGATGGACTCCAGGAAACGGGAGAAGAAGAAGAAGCGAGGAGAAGGGGACTACATCGCCTTAAGATGGCCTCCACCCTGAAGTAATGCCTAACGGCGGTTCCGGGGTGGGATTCCAAGGCCTAGAGACAGGGATGGAGTTTTAGTGGGTAGGGCTGCGCGAGCAGCAGTCCCACACACCAGGGGGGGGGGGGTCACGGAGTCCCCTTGATGGTGCATAAAGCATTTCTCCCTCCTACAAAAAAAAATAAAAACTATTACGTTATTAATGCTGTATATCGCATCTATATTGCATTATATTATGCATTATATTAATATGTGCATTAATATGTCTATACATATTAATACAGGCTCGTGCACCTGCGTATGAATATGAGTACACGATTACAGAAGAACACGAACAATTATAACTATAGTTGTTCATGCGAGTGGCCTGTCACATTATCGCATAAATTGTAATTTCAGAGGTACCTAAATTCAGGAAAACATCAATCAACATTGTAAGTATTCTTACTGGAAAGTAGAAGCAAGAGGAGATAGCGCGAGAGTAAAAAAGAGAGCGTAAGAAAGAAGAAGAGGGAGAGATATCCAGCGCACTTCAATTCCTCTCTTCGTTCGCCCATGCAAATGCCCCATATACTCGTCTCTTTTGGAAACATTTTGATGTGCTCTGCTGTACATCGCGAGGCTAGCATACACTTTATATTCACACTTCCTTCTCGTGCGTCCATCCTTGCTTAGATGCTTTAGCCAGCTGTTCTCACACAACAAAGGCCACATGCTTTTTGTAATTAAAATCTAAAGACTCATCTGAACATTTGAATAATTATGTTAAAGCTTTTTAATTCATATAATGATTATAAGCCTAGACTAATTGAATATATTTCAATTTAGTATGAAATATATTAGAAACTAAAATCGTTTCTACAATTTGATGACAATGCATCAAATACTAAAAACTAATAGAAAAGTGGAAACAGTGTTTGATTGTGTGTGCATACATCACGCAAGGGACAAGAGTGGTTTCTTTTGGAAACCATGAATACGTAAAATAGCTTTTGATAATATTTTTATGTATAATTTATTTATTTAAAGTTGCAAAAATAAAATATATTTGATCTTTTTGTCATTGGTCATTAATCGAAATATCAATTATATTTAAAAAAATCTGCCCGCTTCGCAGGCACATTCTCATCGCGCGCCTTGCGCGCAGCTCGCAAGTTTGAGCGCACCTAGGGCGCGCGATTCGATCGTCGCGCTGTGCGCTCCGAAATTTTTGAACGTCGCGCTTCGCGCTCCGTTCTTTCTGGGCCTCGCGCTCGGTCTTTTGCTCTTCGCATACATTTAAGTTTATTTCTTACAATTTGATACTGAAGCTCAAACCAATTTTATAATAATATTACAGATGATGTGAATTACACATTTTCTCAAAGTCACTCTATTTCTTTTTGAATTTAAGTGAAACAGGAGATTCAATTTACTTCAGGCTCTATCAGCCTTAAGGAACACATTCTCATCATGACGCTCGCGCTTCGCGCTCGATTTTCTGTATACATTTCAGTAACTTTTTAATAAATTACATGATTGAAATAATTTATTTATTTTCTTCCAAATATCTCAAAAAGGAAAAAAAATCGTAGACTTTATTTAAGGAAACAATTTTTGCAGAACAACGCTTATTTCGTATCTCACATATTTTGGTGAAAAAAATCGAATTTTTTTAATATTAAAAATAAAAACTTAAAATATACATCCTGTCGAGAAATTTCTTAAAAAGAATGTGTAGACTTCATTTAGGCGAATAAACTTTCATCTAAACGTTTTTTATGTATCTCATATATTTTGTATAAAAAATGGAATTCTTGAATTTTAATCGTATTTTTTAGAATTGAAACGAAAAATATATGTTTTTTTAGAAACTATGTAAGACAAAATATGTTGATTGCAGTTATACATGTGGCAAAATTCCTCCGTGTCCGTGAAGCAACGGATTCATGACTCCTTGCCTGGTTGCGAATTCTTCGATGAATCCTTTCAAATCGATTTGTAATCATCCAAACAATATAACTAGCGTAATCCTTGGTTTGGTAATCGATTTCGGTTGCACTCTGTGTATTCCACTTGTTTTCTGATTCCACGTGTTTCACTCCGTATGTTTATTTTTAGACGGCGACGACAAAACGAGTTTTCAGACCAGCTAGCGTTCCCATGCGTATATTTATATAGGGATATGGTGTTTTCAGGTATTTCAATCCATCCGAGCTAAGTATTAAAATCAAACCTTTGGAGTATCAATTGGAGTGAGCATCTGCATAGAAATCTTAGTTGTCAGTGAATTGAATTGAAATAGCATTCGTGTCGGTGGTTGGTGTGTCATACCGATTTTCCGAGTCAGTGAAAGCAGTGGGGATGCATCTTCTCCATAGTGTACGTGCTACTTGCATTTTCTTAGGGTGTAGCGTACATGTGTATCTACTGCATCAGGTAGGCTTAGTCGCAAGGGTCAATGACATTTTTGTATACATAAGTGATAAAATAATAATGATGATATAGTTATTATACAATACAAATGTAGTTGTATTACAATTTGTTTTCAGTTACTTTTAATTTAGTATAATAACTGTGTCCTTATATTTAAACTTAATTGTTTATATTGGTAAATAAAATGATGTTATAATAGCGAAAATAATAGAAACTTTTCTAGTTATTAATAAACACAATTTATAGTTATTTATTTATTACTGATTATTGATTAATGAATAACAACAAATTGCATATGATAAAAATAATGATAATAATAATGGTGACAAGAGCGTGAGTTCTTTAATGTTTATAGTTATTAATAACGATGACATTTGTTGTAATTAATCAATTATCAACTATACATATTGTTTACTGTTCTAAGTTGAAATTATAGTTTATAATAATAATACAACATTAACAATAAGAACACGAACACCAAGATGACGCGACACATTGAGAGCTACACGGAACACAACACACCCAGGACCTGAGAGAGCGTTTTGCGGGCGGGCAGGGTCTCGCCGAGAAGAATGCATGAGGCCAAGCACGGAGCAGACGCGTCCTGCAGTCCACCAACGGTAGTAGCCGCAAGGACTCTGCCAGCAGTAGGGCTGTTGCCGTCAGGATGGCCGCCAAGGGAGCCCTATAGACACGCTTTTCCCTAGAGATGGGCCTGCCGGGCGCACGCGCCTCGACGGTTGCTCTGCGACCTTCAAGCGCGTGAGGACGCGGTGTGGAGCGAAAGCATCATTATGGCGCGGGCCTATCCCGTAACCTTTTTATTAGCTTCCTCAAATGTGCCGATAGGATCGACCATCCGATAAGCCGCTTCTCGGTTTCGGCTCACACAATCAGGGATTTACAGGCATGGGAGTTCCGGGCGAACGGATGACGGAATAGTCGTACGCGACTTTAAGCTGGAACCCACCACCCGTGAAGTTTAAAGCCGAAAGGCGGTTACGCGGGCGGTGCATTGGGCCGAGAGAGGGGATTTTTTGGTTTTAACAGGTATGCCCAGCCCCGTCCTAGGAGAGTCCTGTACAACGTCTATAAAAGATTTCGCCATTTTTCCTCCTCACAAAAAAAAAAAAAAAATTGCATAAATTAGATTTAATTATTAATGAAGATAAAAATAATAAAATAATAGTCATGAAAAATTGTACATGATAATAATAATAATTATTATTTTTTATGTTTTTTTAAGGAAGGGAAAAATGCTTTATGCACCTTCAAAGTGGCTCCATGTAACCCTGGTCTTTGGGACTCTGCTGCTTTCACAGCCCTACACACTAAAACTCCCTCCCTGTCTCCAGGCCATGAGTTCCCACCACGGAACCGCCGTCAGGCATTACTTCAGGGTGGGGGCCATCTTGAGGCGTCGTCTGTCTCTCCGTGAAAGACAGCGTGAAAGACACCTCGCCCTGGTGCCATGCAGCCCTCGAGACGGTAGTTAACACCTTAGCTTGGGGGTTATTCCTTCGGGACCATCCCTGGAAAATTGTCCGCGACTGCGCTGAGAGCACCTATCTGTCGATCTACAGCTTTGTTCCTAATCTGTCGTTCTTCATTCAGTCTGTCTAATGTCTCTTTCATTTCCTCCAGGCCGTCTTTAATCACAGTACTAACGTTTCTTTCCTTGTTCGTTGCAGCTTTCATGTTTCCAGTTAGGTTTTTCAGCTGGCAAATCGTTTTCATTATGAGATCGTCATGTTCATTCATTTATATTTTTAACTCCGTAATCATTTTCATTGTTTTATTGAATTCCATACAGTCCACACGAATAGCTAGGGGAATATTCGTTCCGCCCCTGCAGAGCCCCGCATGCAGGGATAAGGCCTCAATACTCTAGGAGGTGGCCTGGCTTCCTAGAGACACCGTGTGAGACACCACTTCCTGGTGCCATGCAGCCCTCGGCACGGTAGTTAACACCTGGACTTGGGGGTTATTCCTTTGAGACCATCCCTGGAACATTGTCCGCGACTGCTTATTTAGTTCTGTATCCTTACTCAGCAGTAACTCTCGGTACAGGGCCCCTCTATATGCAACCTGAGGACGCGTCTGGTGGCCTGTTCAAGGGCCCCCTGATAGGTTTCCGAGAAAACCGATGCAGGACCGGGAATAATTATAATAATAATAATAATGATAATTTTTTTTTTTTTGATGAAGGGAGAAATCCTTTATGCACTGTCAAGGGGACTCCGTGCCCCTTGGTGTGTGGGACTCTTCTGCTCACGCAGTCCTAACCACTAAAACTCTCTCCCTGTCTCTAGGCCGTGAAATCCCACCCCGGAACCGCCCTTAGGCATTACTTCAGGGTGGGGGCCATCTTGAAGCGATGTTAGCCTCTCCTCCTTGCTTCTTTATCTTCGTTACTGGACTTGTTCCTCTAGTTTTCTTCTTCATGGCCGCATCTCGAGCAGCACCTGCTGCGGTCTTGCCCTTGGCAGTCCGCTGCTATGTGGCCAAAGCCAAGGCAGCGGAAGCACCGGTTTATCTCTTTTTTCCTCCGGACTCTGCAGGAGACTCACTCGATCTTGATTTGGGCCCTCTTGAGCAGCTCCAGCGCCCCTTCCTCCTCCAGAAGCTCATACGCCTTCCGGATTCCTCTATAGGGTGTCTTAAAGATTCCCGTAGCTCCAGCTCCGGTCCTTGGTCGAAGTAGCTCCCGATGGCATCCTCGACATTTTCCGCTTCAATGGTTGGTTCCAGGTCAGCGATCTCGACCTCGATCCTGGGGATGAGATGGTGGACCGTCCCCCTGGTTCCAACCACCTCTTTAGAGGCAGTGTCGAGTCTCTCTCTGCTTTTTGTGGAACATTTCAGTTCCACCAGCAAATCCTTGGAGCGCGTCTGCCCAATTCCCTGGACTGTGGCACGAGATTTCTACGGCGTTCTGGAGAGCTTCTTCTCTTTTTTCTCCTTCTTTCGGAGGTCCTTCCTGTTATGGGCCTCCACCGACTCCTTTTCTTTGTTGGAAGCTCTCGGCCTCTTCTCTGCCGGCTTCTTTGCCGCAGACACCTCCGGGCTCGCTGTCGACTTTCTCGGCCATTTGCGGGTGTCCAGTGTGGACCTCGAGCCGGCTGGGGGAGGGTTTAGCTACCCTGGTCGGCAACTTCCTTGTTTTTGGATGCTTTTACTTCCTTTATTTTCTTTACCATCAGTCCTCGCATGAGGTACTCGAAGGAGTCGAGGTAGCAGGCTGTATCCTCTATATCATACCACAGCGCCCCATGCTCCTTCTTTGCCTCCTGTATGCCATCTCTGATAGGGAGGTGCATATACTTCTTAGATTTTTGTAAAAATTCGAATACATTAAGAACTTATGTATAATTTCGCTACTAATTATCATAAATCAGTGAACACATTCTAAAGAGATAACAAAACTTTGCTTTTTCATCAATGATTATGTTTAGAATGTTATTAAAACTTCACTACCATCAGTCTTATCCTCATTTTCAATATATTTCCTTTTATTCAATCTCTACTTGCCTCTGATTTTCACTCCTAAAATTCAATCCGTGCAACTCCTCTTTTTCATCATTTTCAAGAACACTAGAATCAGACTCTGCAGTCTCTAAATCTTTCTCTTCTTCATAGAGAAATATCTCATCCCCTGATTCGCTGATTGCGAATTCATATTGGCTCTCCTTACAAAGTAAGGTTTCAAGTTCTCTTTCAACACCGGAGTTAATATTTTCTACCAATACTGACTCTTCTGTTTCCACCAATCCGGAATCAAAATGAGTATTACTGTCGCCTTCATCTGCTCCTTTAATTAGACGAATATTTTGCCCTACAAACGAGAAATGAATTATTATAGTGACAAACAAATTTATTCTGTGTAATGAATTTATTTCAAAATATCTTAAAATATTACTTTTGTTGGCTTTCGAACTAGGTTTCTTTAAATCTGCGATTTTTTCGACAATGTACTTAGCGACTTTATGAGTTTCAACGTCAATAGTTTTTTGTGATACATTATTTTTTTGCAACCAGTATCGCGTGATGTCTATAAGTGTACATTGTATTTATTCTAAAATACTAATCTGGTCGTAGATTTGAATAAAATTTGAATTTAAAGTATATATTTTAGTCTCTTCATGCTAAAATATTGAGAACTATTAAAACGTAATACATTTTTATGATGGTTCATTTAACACTGTAAATTCACATGTATACCTTTAAGTGCTGAAACTCTAGTAGAGTCCAATTTACTAGGAGCGTGATCTTCACCATTTTACCGTTTCCTGTGACTGGCTCTGCCTATTATAGTTGAAGTAAATAATTCATGGGGCTCAAGCAAAATATCACACACAGTGTTTTAACGAATAAAGCTACTGAATTCTTGTTGCAGGCTTCATTATATAAGTATTGAGATAGCCAAACGCTTCTGCCCAAGCGAATCTGCACGCAATTCATTATAAGTATATCAATATTTGCTCATTTTAAAATAAAATTTAAATATTGACAATATTGTCATATTTTCCTATATATCCTGGGGGAGCATGTGGAGATACAGAACCCGTCTGAGAACATTCCAAAAGTTTTGCTGAAAAAATTTAAAGTAGTTCAATACTTGTATTGTTTGTGGCGTATAAGTAGCACAATTAAAAAAATTAAACCAATACTAAATCATTAACAGTAAATATTTTTAATCGTCGCAATATTTCTCTTTCTTTTTTTTAAATTTATGACGTAATATACCAATTTTATATAATTTGTCTTCGAACTCACCATGTCAGTCTAGAAGGGCTTTTTGCAATTCATCAGTTTTCTGCCTTAATTCTAGCATTTCCAACTCCGCTGCTTCAACAACATTGCGTTGCTGTTCTAATAATTTCGTAAGATCTGCAATTGTTTCTCCTAGCTGCAGGATACGTTCTTTGCACCGCATGTTTCGACAGTCCAATAAGTCCTCCTGGAAACATAAATTAGATTTTGCAATGTAAAGTAGGAAAAGTAGTACAGTTAAAATGTATTGAAAGTAATGAAAGTTGGCCACTGAAGTTGAGAAAAATTGTAAGCTTAGATGGGCAATAGTTATTACAATATTTCTCTAATAGTATTCTAATTCTTACCTGATAAGATAAATCTGTATAATTCTTTTCTGGAAAAACTGCTTCTTCTGCAGCATTTTTCATGAAGAAGTGCTTTCTAGCAGCAGCGCATCTATCTAAGCTTGCAGAATTTATGCCTGGTCGTATCATTGCTTAAGAAATGACTTTTAATGTTCATTGTCTACTACATATTGTCCAATCTAACACAGCTTTTCCTTTTGAAAGTTTCTTGTTCACACGGAAACTATATGTGACTGCGACAAAACAACTGGAGCAACAAATGGATAAAAAGGCTTTGGATATTTTACACTACAAGTACAGAAACAGGTACAAACAAAAAGAAAGAAAGGTAGACCAAGGAAACAAATAATTGAAGATGAACTTCCGGAAATATATACGAAGAAGCCAAGTCAAGAAGAACTAGGATCCGATTCTGACTCTGATCCTGAATATTTGGACTATTTGAAAGAAATCCAAGCAAAAAATAAAAGGGAGAAAAATTGCAAAAAGCCTAAACAATTCATTATAACTCAAGAAGAAGAAAGCGAAAATTATTTTTGTACTTCTGATGATGAAGTAATTGATATAGAACCTGAAGATGAAGATAACTCTGAAGACTCTTGTATTGAAGGAATTTTTGAAAATAAAAATGTTGGAGACACTTTTAATGAACAAAATTTTGAAATATACAACAAACAACAAATAGGAACTAGGGAAAATATCGAAAATTATAATAATTCAGAATCAGAAGAAAAGCGTCCACCCCCAAAGCAGTGTTCAGAGATTGCGTAAGATTTTTGCTCCCACCATGGATCCCACCAGCTCATGGTTTCTTTCTCGCTCCACTGCCAGAAGTTGGTTGAATGAGGAAGACACAATGAGCTGGTGGGATCCATGATGGGAGCAAAAATCTTACGCAATATGTGAACACTGCCCCAAAGCCCCCTCCATCCAACTCCAAATCTACCAGGCAAATTTTAATAAATAAAAATATCGTCGAATGTCGCGATCAATTAACGATGCGAAAAGATAATTATGTATATTTTGTTACATCAAATAGAACTCCTCTAGATAATGGATTAGAAAGTCTAGAAAAACGTGGAACCTTACAAAAATTTTGAAATTTGCAAAAGGGAACAGCAAAAGAAATTAAAAGGGGAAACTATTATTATTTTGCTCTTCCGATTGAAGAAGAAACTAAAGATAATTTATTCGAATCCTTAAATAATATAAAATTGGCAATTTACTCATTACAAGAATTATCTCAAAAATTGAATCTACGATCGATGAGTATTTCAAGGACTTCAAAAATCAACCATATAGCTTGGAAAGATATCAAATTAATTTTTGATTTAGTTTTTGCAAATTCACTTACGGTAATAATATTTTGTAACGATAGAAGAGAATTTTATCAAATATTCTTTAGCAATACCTCTTCCTAATCACCAAGCTAGTACGATAGCAGATGCTTTCGTGAAAAAATGTGTTTGCACATTTGGATCACCGAAAGGAGTATTTACTGACCAAGGCAGAGATTTTTTAAGTACTTAATTAAAAAGAAAATGTGAAAATTGTTTTTCCAATAGAAATTAATGTGCAAGAATAACAAATTGAATAATTACTATTCTTCATATTTTTTCATGCGCAAATAATTCTATTTATTTACAAAAATATTAGAAAAACAATTGAAAGTACAAGAATTGTAGGAAAATATATCCCCCTGTTTTTATGTAAAATTTTTTTTGTTGTGATTATTTTATTCATTTAATAATACACAAATCAAATTGAAGTTCATGTGATTAATTTTTAGAAACTCTTGACAGTAGTAATAAGAAATCACACTGCCATTCTTTGAAGAAATCAATTTTAGATTCAACCAAGTTTTTTTCTCTTCAATGTACCAATTTACAACGTCTATTAATTCATATATGTAATACACGATCCTAATATTTTTTTATCTCTAATATTGGTATTATGAAGGGTTTTCCAATAGGGATATAACAATTTCGTATCTTTATATGAACGCACCCTTAAACTTTTTTAATAAACTGTCAATGTCAAAACGTTAGTTAAAGTCAACATTTTCATCATGGTAAAGTTCACGAACCAGCAACGTTTGGAAATTATTAAAAATTACTACCGAAATTCTGAATCGGTGGTCGCAACTTTAACAGCGCTTACTCCAATTTTCGGCCGTAATAATCGTCCCACCCGACAGACTGTGCGTGCTATAGTGGATAAATTCGAGACCAAATTTACACTATTGGACGTTCCGGTTCCAATAAGACGTCGTATTGTTCGAAGCGAAGAAATAATCGCAGCCGTAAGTGCATCGATTTAAAATAAGCCAAATCAGTCGATTCCACGTCGTTCTCAAGAATTGGGCATCGCTTAAACGACACTGTGGCGTATTATGCGAAAAGATATTGGCCTACATGCTTTTAAGATTAAATTGACTCAAGAACTAAAGCCACTTGATCATTTGAAACGTCGAAACTTCTCCAATTGGGCTCTGGCAAAGCTTAAAGAAAATGAAGAATTTCATCGAAAAATCATCTTCACCGATGAAGCTCATTTCTAGCTCAATGGCTTTGTTAATAAACAAAATATGCGTTATTGGTCAGCAACAAACCCAACTGTGCTTCTTGAGACACCGTTGCATCCGCAAAAAGTGACTGTTTGGTGCGGTTTTCATGCCGGAGGTGTGATTGGGCTGTATTTTTTCGTGGATGAAAACGACTGTCATGTTACCGTTAATGAAGAACGCTATCGTGCTATGTAGGAAGATTATTTGTGGCCAGAATTGGATGAACTTGACATCAACGATATGTGATTTCAACAAGGCGGTGCCACTAGCCACACAGCACGCGTCACAATCGATTTATTGAAAGGCAAATTCGGTGAACGTGTTATCTCGAGAAATTGTCCGGTTCAATGGCCGCCTCTTTCATGCGATCTAATGCCATTGAATTTCTTTATATGTGGCCATATCAAGTCACTGGTCTATGCTAACAAGCCAGCAACTTTATACGACCTCAAAGACAACATCCGACGCGAAATTCCCAACGTTCCGGTCGAAATGTGTGCCAGAGTGGTGGAAAATTGGGTCCAAAGAATCGACCGCTGTAAACGAGCTCGTGTTGGCCATATGACCGATATCGAAATTCATTCATAAAATTTAATGCTTGCACTACACCCACAATAAATTTGAACTCAATATCTCAAATATTTCTGTGTTTTATTCATAGATCGTAATATTTTGCAATTCCTTCCCTCGGACTGGTACCTTGACAAAGTCCTTCTCTTGGCTATGCCAAAAAAGGACGGGTAGAGAGGCTTAGCAGACGGCCCTCGGGTCATGAAGGTTCTAGTGTCCCGATGAATCAGTGAACAAATGCAGGGGGCTCTATAGACTGGCATCTCCACATTGCGTGAAGGGTGCCCTATAAACGGGTCTATCCCAGGTTCAAAGCGGGGGACGCTATAAGCGCGTCTATTCCCATGCATGGAGAAGGATGTATGCCCCAGGCAGCGGCGCTAAGAATGAATCTGCGAGTGTTTGTGAGAAATGAGTGAACTGAATGAATGTCAGCGCCGCATGACTGTGATATGTGTCCTTAGAATGTAAGAGGAGAACCTATAGACGGACTCTCTCTTGAATGAGGCTCGGAGCAAATGCATGTATGGAATCTCCTGTCGGACACTGCAAAAGCCTCCGCAGTCTGTGACCAAGAACATTCTAAACGATCATTTCCGTATGGCATCCCACTGGAAGCGCTTCAACGCCGAGTGGTGTCTTCTCCGACCCACGAGGAGGCGAGGTTGATGTGAGCCTAGCACTGCCGAGGTGGTATGCCATGCGGGATTAGGAGACAGTCCCTTAGGGATCTTGATCAGGTAGTGCGTATTGAACACAGGTGTATTCCGGGATCGACAAAATGGAGGTTGGGCCTCAGGGAACTGGGGGTAGGATTTCGGTCCGAGGTTACACCCGTTCCCAACTATTCCAACTCGCTCCTCTACGCACGATACGATGGTAAAAAGATCTATGGACGCCAAAAAAACCGATGGGGACAGAGAAATTGGGTGCTCCTACAGGAGCTGAGGAATGGAAGGACGTCCTTTAGCTCCTGAAGGAGCAAAGTAAAAAAAGGAGGTTTTAGCCAGGGCTCTCAGTGTTATCCAGCAGGGTATGCTGAGAAATAACCCTGGCTACGTGAAGGACAGCGTGAATGAGGCCACAGAGGTGTTAAGCAGAATGCTCAACACCCATAAATGCCTTCTAGAAAGCGGATTGGAAATCCAGAAGGAGCTGAAAACCCACCCCGCCTCAAAAAAGATGGGTATCTTCCGGAGACTGCGCTCTGCGTTTCTGGGAGATACCCCAAAAAAGCTGACACGGAGGAGGAAGAGGGTTGCTTCTTCACCCCTCCGAGGATCGGTTTCCCAAGAAAGGGAAGGTCGGCTCATCACCATCTTACGTTGCGGCCACCAGAGGCCAGACCCCACAAAAGGATCGGGAATGGCAGCTGGTGCAAAAGGAAAAAAAAAGAGAAGAAGAAAGAGGTTCTCGTGCCTTCTGCGCAGGAACCTAAAGCAAAGGGGAAGTTGCAGTGGCGCTCTCCGGCGGCCAGGACAGGCGACGCTATCAGGGTGTCGGCGAAGGACGGAAAGTCTTACGCGGAGATCCTGAAAGCTATGAAGGTGAAGGTAAACCCCCAAAATGCAGGAGCAAGCCAGACCTCGGGGTCCAGTGCAGCATGTTCAAGCGCTTCGGCGATGTGCAGACTGCAGTGGTCTGTTTAACCGAGGCGGAAGCCCGGAGTTTGCTCGGGCTTGGTGGGCTATGGGTGGGGTGGGGGAACTGCCGCATCTGAGAGTATATCGAGATTTCCTGGTGCTTCAGGTGCCAGGGATATGTCCATGTGTCGCGCGGCTGCGCGCTTCCAGGCAGGAAGGATGCCTGCTGGAGGTGTGCGGGCGCGTCGCACGTGGCCAATGAGTGCAAGGCTCCCTCTCGGTGCCTAACTTGCGCTGATAGGGGCGAAAAAGATGTCGCCCATGCTTCGGGGAGCGGTTCCTGCCCAATATTTAGGGCGGAGCTCCGGAGGTTGAGAGGCAGAAATTGAAGTACCTCGAGCTCAACCTCGGGAGAGGGAAGGAAGCCCAGAACCTTTTGATGTAGACTGCCAGGGAGAGGAGGGCCGATGTCCTGCTTATTAGTGAGCAATACAAATGGTCCGAAAACTCTGCTTGGTACCAGGATGCATCAAGGAGGGTTGGGCTCCTTGTTTGCAGCCCTGATTTGAGCATCGAGGATTTCCTGGAGACCAACGCGGGGTTCATTTGGGTGGAGCTGGCGGGGGTACGTGTGTACGGCTGCTACTTCTCTCCCAACGATCCTTTCGAGATCTTTGAGACCTAGATCCTCCTCCTTGAGGAAAGCCTCAGAGAGGCTAGTGGGCGGTCCCTTACTGCGGGCGACTTTGATAGTAAGTCGTCCGATTGGGGAGAAGCCCGTCTGGACAGGAGGGGGATCTTGGTCGGCGAGATGGTCGCTAGGAACGACCTGATTGTATTGAATCGGGGCAGGGATATTACCTTCACACGAGGAGCGGGGGGGTCGAATTTCGAACTCAAGATGTCCGCTCCCCGCCTAGCCTCAAGGATAGGCGACTGGTTCGTCCTCGAGGTGATAACCTTGAGTGACCACCAGTGCATTGAGTTTAGCATCCGGAAACGGAGTCACCCAGTGAATACGGGAAGGGGCGGCAAGGCGAGGAGCCCCTTTTGGAACACAAAACGACTCAGCAAAGACAAGCTTCATGAGCATCTTGAAGAAACCAGGCTCCTAGATGAGCTTGGTTGGGCAAGGTCTGCTGGGTCGTTGGAGGACACTGTGCGAGTGGTGAGGCGGAAAGTAGTCAATAAATTTCAAATTTTATATATGCAATAATAAATATTCACTTAAATATTTAGGAAATATTACTTTAAAGAATATTCTATCAGGCATACAAAAGGAATTTGAGGCTTCATTGTTATGACCTAATAAATATTTATTGTTAGTTCTTTGAATAATTGTATAACATCTATATTTTAAAAAGATTTTTACAAGTTTTCTGTATCACTTCACTTACAACGATGAGGGTGATACTTATCATACAAGCAAGTAAAACATACATTTTCTCGACACCAGGAACATTTAATAAACGCTACATTGCTACATGAACAATTTTTCTTCAATAAAGTAAGTGGAAAGCAAAGTTCGTTCAAATTTAAAAATATTGGCTTTTCTTCAACCAATTTCGACGCGAACCATGTGTAGTTCAACATTCGTTGAAAAGCAGATGCGCTGAATTGGTGAAGTAGCAAAGAATGCAATCGCATTGCATCTTCCCTGCTTGCAATTTTTCTTTGCTCTTCCAACAAAGCAGGTAAAAATTGCAAAAAATTAAACGAAATTTGCATTCAAAATAAATTTGAGTATACAAAATATACAGTATTACGAATAAAAACCTCATTAGAAAACTCAACATACATAGCAATTTGTTTTATAATGACATTAAACGAATAAGAAATGCAAGCACAATAAAAACAGCAAAGGATTTCGCATCAATAAAAATGATAAATTCTCTTTTGCAAAAAGATAAAAAATGTGAAGTAAATTTAATAAACTCACTAGAACATTTGCATGTCACAATCCAAGAATCACCTATAAATGTTTCAAAACCTTCAACAAGTGGTCAGATAGCAAAACCTAGTGCATTCCAATAACCGTCGTTTTAAAAATACAAATCCTTATAAAATAAAAAGAAATGATATTTCTACTACATTGCCTTTTTCTGGAAAAAGCTTTGAGAAATGTTTCAAATGCGGATATAGACCCCCCAATCAGTACAATAAATTCTAATATAAATATTCCATATCGATTCAGGAAATCATCTGCAATGGAGCATTACTATGATGAGCCTGCCCACGTGGGAAGTTACAAAAAAAAGATATGTAGAACAGACTCTATGGGACTTTTAAACCACGTGGAAATTTTGAGAAATTTTACGATAAAATATGGATTACCGTTACCACAATACATAGTTTATCCTGATCCAAATTCAAAAACAAAATCATTTTTTCTTGCTCAAGTTAACGCAAACGATCATTTTGTTGTACAAGCGGGTACTACCAACGATTTAGCTGAAAATAGAGCTGCTTTGAAATTGCTACAACTATGGATATGATCTTATGATCATTGCGATGAGGATTTTTACAATAATACTTGTAAATGGACAAGAAAAACTAATGATCAAAGTATTGAAACTTATCCAAGACCGAAATTAGTATTATGGAAAAATTAATGTAGATATTGTAACATTCAAATGCATGCTACAAAAGAGTGCCGTAGACGGAGCGTTTTCAAAGCTGTTAAATCAACACAATATCCCCCTACACTTCCACCTCGAAACTCTTTAACATTTAGTAGTCTATTTTCCCCTTTTTTTCAAAAAACTTCCAGACCTAAATCCAGTCATATGTAAACATCCAATTTTATCCAAACTAATCCTTTTTTCTTTTTCAGCCATTCGAGAAGCATAATGAAATTTCTATACCAACTACCTGCTGGCGTATACTTTATGTTAATTCTGTTTTTTACGTCTGAAGCAGAAAATTTGTATATCATTCCACAATTTTATCACTCATCTGGTATTTATTTTGAACCTATTTCAAAAATACATCTATTTTCCGCAAATTATAATTTTATCTCTTATTTTGACATTTTGCAACCAGAAAACTTAGAATATTAAATAGTAGATATTTCTCACAAACTTTATGAACATTGTGTACTTACAAATGTTGCAAATAACTGTAATATATATTCACCACACTCAGCTTCAATTTATGAACAACCGTATAAATTACTCTCTCGGAGAAATATCATTTATATCCAGACAAGCTCACAATATCACTAATATTCCCAAAAATAGTGATCCATTTTTACACCAAATTCAAAAAGTTCTTCTACAGTCATTACTGAGACGGCCCAGCCTTCGGTATCCGCCTTTTTGCGACGAAAAGAGGAAGAAATCCACAAAATTAGGATTACTTTCAGAACAAGTAGATTCCCACGAGACTCGCACAAAAGAATTGCGAGGTATGATCCAGTATTTGAGCAGCAATTAATGATTTGCCTCCAAACCGGAAGTGAACGCGGCGTGAACGAGGCAGCCTGCTTTTCACGGACATTTTCGTTCGTGCTCTGAGCGAGCGCCACACTAACCTGTGGTTGCTGCCACCCGACCACTCACTCAGATCAAGCAGCGTGTGGCATGGTCCGCTGGATAGGCGGGCGTCCCACACTGTTACTTTTTTTTATATTCTTTTTTATTATTTATAACAGGATCATTTATTTATTTACACGTATGGGAGTTTTAATTAATGATTAAATAAAATAACCAAATGAACAAATGTAATGTATAAATAAATGAACCTAACAGTATGGTTATAAGTGAATACAGCTATTATTATATTTTGAATAAGCAAATATAATTGTTATTTTATTTTAAATAAATAATTATAATCATTGCCACATTGCAAGTATTATAGATTTTTGATATTATAAGTAAAGATAATTATCATTGTGCCGTAAAATCCATTAGTATTCAACATTACGAATAACTGTATTTATGAAAATGGGTCACTTAACAATGATAAATAGAAGTTGATTTATTGAAATCTCCTTTTTATTATAAAAAGCGTTACACGACGTTCAAGCCTGCCCACACCGCTGTCCAATAGGAACCCTCGCCCACGCAAGTAGCACACGCCAGCGGGAGGTGAAATGGGAGAAAGGCTTTCTCGTCATCGTCACGCGGTGCGTTTTCGCTTTTGAGTGCAGATCAATTTTTGAATGCTTCCACGGGACGAAATATGCGACTTTTCGAAATTTGAAAAACATCGTCATAATCAAGAGAATATCAGCTTTTTCCTGATACTGATTTTCAACCCGAAAACGGTCGTAAAAAGGGGGAAAACATCGCGCATAAAACTCTTGATTTATTGATTTAATTGGACTCGATCGCGGTCGCTAATTGAGGCGCGCGCATACTAATTAAGGGGGGAAATTAATAGAGAGGTGGAAAACCGAGGTAACGTGCACGGTTGCTGATCCACAAATTTTATGACAGGCGCGCTGCCCAGAAAGGTGAGAGCACGTCTCGACACCGGGGCGTTTAGCAAATTGTCTCAAGATCTCGGGCTCGAGTATGTTCACTTGCATCTCACGATCAGGTGAACTACTTTGAGAACCAGATCGTCCATGGTTCCTGGTCCTCCCTTATTTGCTAGGGATTTTTTGGATCACTTTTTTTTTAAATAAAAAAAGTTATCGTAGACTGGATTTTTCTCAAATTCACGTGGGTCTTCTTTTATGAATTAAAAATAGCGAGCAATAAGCTCGAGCAGACACTACTGGATTATGGTCAACCCGGGAGGCAAGTATCCGTGCACTCACAAAAAGTGAGACTCGGAGAAAGCTCCCATCCTTACAACTTTTCTTTCTGCCGAGCAGTGTCGGAGCCCTGAGGGCACTTCGCTGCCACGGTGCTTCCCTACACTTCCCTAAATAAATTCCAATTGGGTCAACCAAGGTCCAGTATAATTGTGGTTTATTCTTGTGGGAGGGAAAAGGCAAATGATGACCTCGTCGGGAGCTTATGCTCATAATTTCCAAAATTTGGAACCGACTTTACTGATGCTTTCTTAACTAACTAAATTTTTAAATAAACGGTAGGGCGCGAAATCAAATAACTGAGGTATTCTCGGGGTAATTTATCTGGCAGAGCAAGCTATTCCATGATCCAAAAAGTCAAACAACGTTATTTTCAGATGTAGGGAAAACCCAAAAATTAAACCGTGTATTTGAAGGCGCAACTGCGCGAAATCTTGGTGCTTGCTAATTGAAGTTTTTTTTTATGGTTTTTAGATTCTCAAAAATCAAATATCACGGGCAATATATCCGACGATTCCTCCGTTCTATTTTGCTCATTCGGAAAAACTGAAAATCGTGAGTTTCTTTTCTGTTCTCACTCTTAAAATAAAGAATAAAAGCTCGCGAAATTTTCACCCTTCGTGTAACCCACACGTAGATTTTGAAAGGACAATTTTGGTCTAAAATAGGGCAAAGTTGCCTTTCCAAAATTCAGGAAATTGATATAATTAGAAATTGCAGATTTGAAATTTAAAATCAGAATCTAAAAGCGAAACTTTTGACCAAATCGGGCAAAAATAACTTGATAAATTTTTAAAAATTGATAAATTAAAGATCGTAAAGGTCGAAATGTTTCATTACATTATTTATAATGCGGTACCGCTTCTCTTTAATGATGCAAGAAACATCCTCCATATTATTCCTTATAATATGTAAAAGAATGTTCTTATTTTTTTGTATCCTACTACTATTCGTGTAGAGCCAATTCATAGGTATGCGCAAAATTCGCCCACAACAATCAATATAACGATCGTTTTCCTTGATCGCAATAGACGAATTTTGACCCGTCCATTTTAAATCTTCAGGCCCTACCTATAAAAAAACAGAAGAATGAAAGAAACTTATGAATTATCTAAACTTTACAAACAAGCAAACAAGATATATTCTTATTACTTGCACGAAAAATTTTTTTTTAGCAAGGCAATCCTTTTATCAACAGGTAACGAGTTCTACTCACAAGGACACTTTACAAATTCCCCTCCAAAAAAAACGTCAAAACCACTATTCACATTGAATTTTGAACCCACTGACTCCAATTCCTCTATTATTGTCCTAAAGTCACCTTCAGATAAACGTTCAACGTTCTCAACACCAGAATCTAACTCACTTATCAAAGATCTAAAATCAATTCTGTCTATACATTCATCTGGTATCACTTATTCACATTGTGACGTCTAAGGTGACACAAGATTTTAAATTGTTAGAAGAAAAATTTAAAAAGGTATCTTTTGAGTCTAGAAATTTTACTCTAATAACTCACGAACGAAACTTTATGCAATTCAACAGTCAATAGTTTTACAGAATTTCTTTCTAAACCTGGGGGAGTTTTAATAGTTGGAAGAAGGGAATTGAGTATCAAGCAAAATTGCACATCACATTGAGGAGCACACCTGATTGCTTGAAAACTCTAGGATAGGTGAAGCAAAGATAAATTATGAATACCGATACCAGATTGGTTACTGGCATCCAGACCCAAGTAACACAAGATCATCTATTAGACGTCTAAAACAGCTTTTTGAGAAAAACGGGAGAGCTCTAGAAGACGTTCCGATTTTCCGCCGAAAGTGCTATTAGACGTCTAGTACAGCCCAAATTGGCCGCTAATTCAACTATTTTTGGCGTCTAGAAGACTATCGAAAAAAAGCATCTACAAGATGTCCTTATGCCGTCTTTTAGAGGGATATCATTCGATGAGTTTTAGATTGTTTGAAGAGCTCTGTTAGAGCTCGCGATAATCTATTCTACAAGACGTTATGAAAATCGTCTTTTAGACAAAAATTAAAAGCTCTGCTAGAACAGGTAAGTAAATATTTCCTAGAGCTGTAGGTTGAGTGTTCTAGCAGAGCTTTTAATTTTTGTCTAAAAGACGATTTTCGTAACGTCTTGTAGAATAGATTATCGCAGGCTCTAATAGAGCTCTTCAAACAATCTAAAACTCATCGAATGACACTCCTCTAAAAGACGACATAAGGACGTCTTGTAGATGCTTTTTGTCGATCGTCTTCTAGACGCCAAAAATAGTTGAATTAGCGGCCAATTTGGGCTCTACTAAACGTCTAATAGCACTTTCGGCGGAAAATCGGAACGTCTTCTAGAGCTCTCCCGTTTTTCTCAAAAAGCTGTTTTAGACGTCTAATAGATGATCCTGTGTTACTTGGGGATATTCATATGGAGGAAACAAAGATATACAGAAATATTCAATTGAAAAGAGTTAAAAAGATTTAGATAGCCAATTTTTTAGTTGTTTTACTTACATTTTCTTTTCTGTCAAAGTCTTCCCAAAGGGGGTTAAGATTTCTAGTTATGTTTTCTGATTAGTCGAATGTTCAAGATAAGTTGCTACGCCCCCGTGATAACAGGAGAAAATTCTAAGGGCTGACCCACTGGGTTGGGCCTTGCAGGAGTTGACAAACTTTTCCAGGTTCATCAATTTCCCAAGAGATGGAGCTACGTGTACATTCTTAAATAAAATACGTTATAAATTCATTATTTATACAATTTTGTTTCACAGGCGTCACTAAGTTTGAATACTAGGAAAGTTAGACTACAACATGGTTCATTTATATTTTAATTTAACTTACATCCTCGTTAATTTACATCAAACTAGCCATGTTTCTATTTAATATTTTAAAGAATCCTTATAGCTCAAGATTGACGCGTATTTTCTCAATAAACATGAAAATAAAAATTAAAACATTCAAACATTCAAACTGAACATCGAATATTTTGTTTAAATATACAGGATTTCAAATTTAGACGGTTAAATTTATACATAAGTTTCTCTTGTGAATTCATTTTTTGAAAATACAAAGAGTGTATGAATATCTTTTTAAACTAGTATTTTACCTTCAAAAATAAATTCTCATAAATTTATACATTGATAAAGTAGATTCCTAATTATTAAATCTTTTAATAATTTGCCATTGGTTTTTGCCTACATTCTATAAGTTTAAAACGTTAGTTCACATTAGAAAAACATAGATTCAAATTACAGTTCCCTTATTAGCTAATATGATTGTATTTTTTTAAATTCATAGCATATGTCACGGCCCGCGACGTGTTTGAATGTATATAATACGCACAGGCTGGATTGAATTAAGAAATCTATGATAAAATCGATAAAGGGGAATAAGGAGTAGGGGAAGTAGGGAGCAGTATAGGGCCCCTTCTCCTCTAAGAAGATATGACTACGTCACGATTTTCGCTGAGCGTCAATTTGTATGAAAAAATATAAAAGAGGCCCACACCAAGAGAAAGCAGTCAGTAAATTCTTCGTCTAGTTCGACACTTAAATTTTCCTTCAGATTTATCACCGGTCTCGCGACAATAGTCTAGTGCGGCATTTCAATTTAACTTCGAAAATCTCTGAGTTTGAGATTAATAAAATTCGACTGGGACAATTTAAAATCCAAGTTCGGGAGTCGTAAAAGTCATCGTGGACTTGTATAGATCTTTGTAAAGATCTTCGAACAGTGTCATAAATTTGGATCACCGCCCTTTACGGAATATACCTGTGCGGCTTATAACTCCGTCTCTCTCACACACTTGGACTACACCTGTAGGGATCCAGTACTTATAACTCACCGCTGTGTGGATTAACCCTGAACATAAAGGTACCGTACTTTAGTGATGCAATATCGATATCGAAACATCGAAAATATCGATATTTTCCTCTAGATATATCGATATTTTCCATACCGATATTTGATATGGAATATCGATGTTTTCCCCAAAACCGATATTTTTTCTGATCGATATTTAACATTTAAGTGGAAATAGTGAAATCCGTTGCCGACAGGAAATATAAAAAAATTGTATTCACATTTTTAGCAAAAGTAAGAATTGTTGTTAACATCTTCTTAAATCGCACAACTCGGCACAAGTTTCCAAATCCTGAAATTATTTTTTTATAAAATTCTGATTTTTTGATTCCGAATTTTTTTTAAATATTTTTAAAATTAGGGGTTCGGAATTACAGCAAAGCAATAAAATTTGTATCTGTTACTCAATAAAAATTTTATTGACTTGTAAAAATCTAGAAAAACATTCATTTTTGTAAATACAAAATTTTTTTGTTTTTTTTCGAAAAGCGGGCAAAGCTTTTCGTCAATTTGGGGTAACCAGCCCCAAGTGCGAAATCATAAACGGCCCAACTTTGGCCCAGTAGTGGCAAATATGTTGCCGAGACTTGGCCGCCAGTGCTGCGCCATTACCGAAATGATATCTAAGGGCTGCACTTGGCCGCCTTCACTTGCCCGTCATTGACTGCCAGTATTGGCTCGAAATCGGCATATGTTAATGGCCTATTACCGAAATGATATCTAAGGGCTGCACTTGGCCGCCTTCACTTGCCCGTCTTTGACTGCCAGTATTGGCTCGAAATCGGCATTTGTTAATGGCCCATTACCGAAATGATATCTAAGGGCTGCACTTGGCCGCCTTAACTTGCCCGTCACTGACTGCCAGTATTGGCTCAAAATCGGCATATGTTGATGGCTCATTACTGAAATGATATTTAAGGGCTACACTTGGCGGCCTATACTTGGCTGCCTTTACTTGCGCGTCACTGGCTGCCAGTATTGGCCCAAAGCTACATAAAAATAATGGCCCAAAAATGGGTGGGAAGTTGGTCTAATTCGGCATTTCCGGTAGGGTGTACTTTCGATCGTATATCGATTCTCCAAAGCATTAATTCTCCCAGGCGCAGTGAACTTCACGCTAGAAATTCTTAGAATTTTTAGGCGCCTTTCTTGTGAATTATAAAGCGCGCCTGAAAATTCCTAGAATTTTCTGCGTGAAGTTCACTGCGCTTGGGAGAATTAATGCTTTGGAGAATCGATATACAGTCCAAAGTACACCCTACCGGCATTTCCCTATAATTGAAGGAAATAAACAAGAAGTTTGAATCAACGTACGTTTATTCTTAATATAATTGACATGGTATATGTTAAACTTATAGGCTCATTCTGAGGCGTTCCTTTTTTCCGCCTTCTCTGTCCACTGCTCCGGACAACCACTTTCCTGTTTTTGCAAGCACTTCTTTAAAATTTACTTGCAGCAAGTGGCATGAAGCATCTGCAACAAACACTTGAATTGAAATAAAGACTTTAATTATTTTTAAAAATAGATTCGCAATTCGAACTCTTTTTATATTTTAAATAAATCAACTTCAAAATTAGATAGTAAACAAAATCTAAGTCTACAAGATTAAAAAAAACTTTGTTTCATAATGACAAGTTGTCGAATTGGAAATATATGAAATACATTTAAAATATTTTAATATATACTTTAGGGTTTCGTTTTTATACATACATACCTGTCATACAATGGTAGGTGTAAGTTTCACCGAAATTTTCTTTTCCGACGCTTTAACTTTTCGTCCAGTTGCGGTGTACTCAAGTTGGACTTTTTTCCCATGAAAATAGGCAGATAATTTCGGATACCTTCTGACACAGATGTGGAGCCTTGAAGCAAGCACTGGATCAAGGATTTCTAAAAACAATACACAGTTATTACCACCATTATATTCTGTAGTTCTAATTATGAATTTTAATTGAGCCGACGGATGCAATAAGGGCACTTGCGCTCGAACAGACTGGAAAGTATTGTCCAAACGCGTGACGTCACAGCAAAAATTAAAACTCGAAGTTTAAAAAAAATATATATTTATCTTGATACATCTTGATAAATGAAGTTCGAGTTTTAATTTATGCTGCGTTTTCCAGCGTGTTCGAGCGCAAATGCCCTTATTGCATCCGTTGGCTCAATTATGTAATTTTAAATTGAAAGTACTTTACACTTACTAAAGCGCTATTTTTTACAAGATCATCTTTTACGGTCTTATCAAACGTCTTGAAAGTTTCAAAATCACGAATAGGCAGTTGAATATCCAGCTTTTTCTTCTCCTCCTCAATTTTTCCTATGGTCGTTTCAATACCATTTTTCAGTAATGACGTTGATAACAACTCCATTCTTTTCTTCAAGTCGTACAAAATACTGTTCTTGGCATTTTTTATCTCTTTTCTTATCATAATAATTATTCTATCTTCCATATCTTTTAAACAATCTTTGAAATAAGACTGCGGCATTTGCTGAAATCCTGCACAAATAAAAAGTTTTAAATTAAATTTAAGGGCATGTGATACTTAATTACTTACCACATGAGCCATATCTGTTTCTCCGACTTTCTGTCCACAATAATAAATATTAATAATATTTATTATTATAATAATATTTATATTATAATATAAATATGAAAACATACGTCTGTCAACTCTTCTTTTTTTCAGAATTAAAAACAAAAATTCTAGCCAGTAAAAAAGGATTCAACGTTTTTTAAATTTGTTAGGAAAATAAGAGCTGACAGACGTATATTTAAATTTCCCAAAGTTTTAGCAAAAAGTATTTATTATTATAGACAAAAACCCGAAGAAACTTATATAGCTCCTATGTAAGTAATTAAGTATTACATGACCTCAAAATTCAATTTAAACGTGAATTTTTATTTGGAAACAATTTAGAAATAAGATATAAGTATACCGTCGTCATTTTGTGACAAATCATTGGAACTACCAAAAGCAATCGAGGCCTGTTTTTCCATGTGTTTTGGTTTCTTTGACGCTGGAACGATCGAACTTTTTTGGCTCGTAACTGAAAAACAGTTTTTTTACTATCAGTTTTGATGAATTCCAAGTATTTCTATGTAATGTATTTTTTAAATAATAAGTAAGTTATTTTCATAATTAAATTCAGGAATTACCTTTTTTGGGAGATTCAATCGATAAATTTCGTTTAGCAGATTTTTTCAGTACTTTGATTCTTTCAGGAGTATTCTCTCTGGAATTTCCACGAGAATCGACATCTGTATAAATATGAAAGTACATATTAGGTACATTTTATTTAAATTGGATTGAACTGACAATTAAATCTTCTTTTACTATACCTGAGGCTAAATCTTTCCTTGTAGTTTTCTGGGGCTTTGGAGAACTAGTAGACCCATCTGAAATTGAAATTAAATGTCCAGTACATTTTATTTAAATTAAATTAAATTGACAAGTAAATTTTTTCCATTATACCTGAGGTTGAATATTTTCTTAAATTTTTATGGCGCTTTGGAGAACTAGCAGATCCATCTGAAAATTAAATTAAATGTTAGGTAAAATTTATTCAAATTGAACTGAATTCACAAGTTTATTTTTTTTACTACACCTATAGTTGAATTCTGCCTAGCTTTTTTTTGCGCTTTTGAGAAATAACAGACCAATCTGAATTAATATCATCACTGTCTCCTTTCCCATTGTCATTACCCTCTGACGCCTGTTTTTCTTCGCCATTGGAACAATCAGAATCGGGGCTAGATTCTCCTGCTGTCGTGCTTTCCACAGTTGATTGAGCGCACGATCGGTTAACACGCCTTTCACCCTGTGCATAGGTATCTGTAACATTCAAATATGTATTATTGTTATATTTTTTATTTAGGCAGTTTGCTTTGGCAAAAGACACTATAAAAAGCAATTATCTAGACATAAAAGAATTTTTGTTAAGCACAAAAAATTATTCAAATTATTATAAAGAAAACTTACTTGCTCCCTGTAAAATCTTTATTTCGTGTTCTTTCCACGAAAAGTGAGGTTCAGCCTGTGTTTTTATTAATTCTTGCAACTTTTTTCCACCTCGAAGTGGATAACGACATACGGGGAAAGATCCGGATTTGTCTATACATTTTGATGGAACCAAATCCACGACTTTTTTGCCATCGTCGTCAACTTCGTTAACGAAGACAACGATTACGAATGATTTCTGAAGATGCTTTAATGTCTAAGCAATAAAAAGGTCTTGTTTAGTTGACAGAAATAGATAATTGTTTTTTTTATTGAATATTGAGGTGGCCACTCAGACTACACGAAAAAAATTAGTCGCTTAAAATTTAAGTTACTTACGAAGACTCTTGGCAGAAAATTTCAGTGACTTTTTACTAAATAGAGTTCAACTTTTTCTACCATTTAATGAAATTCTTCTGTTATTTAATGAAAAGTTACTGAAGTTTTCTGCGACTGCAACTTATAAAACTCTATGTCCAAGAGTCTTCGAAAGTAACTTAAATTTTAAGCGATTAATTTTTTCTGTGTACAAAGAAAGTCAGCTCCATTATCGATTTTCAAAAACGTCTCTTAGTAATTTAAATTTGAAATAATATGAAGCATTAAACATAATAATTTCCTAACAGATGGATTTAATATAAAACATTTGTAAATTCTGAAATATTCAAATAAAATATTAAACACTCAAAAGTAAAGAATTGTTAACTCAATGAAATTTAATATATTACAATTAAAAATTGTTTAGTTTCAAATTTAAATGATTCAAAATTGCAGAATTATAAATGAAAGCCTGCTGTTAATATTTCAATGAAATTCAAAATTTAATTTTAAACATATTAATCTAAAAGCTATTTGAGCTTTGTATTTAAAATTAATTTATACAATCAATTTACACAAAACATGGTCAGAAATCAATTTTATTCACTAAAGTTAATATCACAAAAACTGATCTCTTTAGTTTATACTTTTAACCAATCTTTGTTAACAAAACTGTTTGTATAAAATATAAATGAACATCAGGCTAACAATTATTAAAAAAGAAAGTGTGAAAATTATTTCAATACAATATGTAAAATATGTGAATTTACCAGAGAATCCATTGTTCCGGCACGTGACTAATCTCCTAAATCTGTGATGCTAGATGCCTTCGATCGTTTCTGCACTCTTGTATAGTTGCGGTGAACACTTTTTTCGCCAATTATTTATTAAATTTTTTGCGAAAATTTTTCCACAAATAACTTTGAAATAAACTCAAAATGTCTCACTGCATCGATGTGTTTAAAACAGATGAAAATCATCGGCACGTCAACGACAGCAGCAGCAATGTCGTTCCAATCAAACTCGAAATGTATATACTCGATCGACTTCATATATTTGAACAACTTAATAGTTGTAAATACTCTTTTTATTTAACACATTAATTTCTTCTCAATAAATAAAGAAAGTACAGAATTTAGTAGTATCAGTGTGAGATTTTTTTTAAATTCTACCATAAACATATACATTCTGAGGGAAAGATACGCAAAATTATGGAAACATTTATTAAAGAGATTTATTAAATTGTGCTTTTACAGTTTTAATAATTTTTTCCGTTTAAATAACATTTCTATCAATAGAGCGCATAGCAGAATATTGTGAAAATCATTTTATGTAATAATAGAAATAACTACGCGTATTTATTGTTATTAAGTCTGTCACCAAAATTCATCTGAATATTTACGTTTCTGATGAACGAGAAAAATAATCTTATTAATTAACGCATACTTTTAAAACATGAAGTAATTTTAACCTTTAAATTGAAAATTCGGTTTCATAATGATATTTTTAAAACCTTACACTTTTTATTTATTAACTTTAAATAAAACAATTCTGCGAATTACCAACTACACGTGTAGGAGATTTACTAAGTAAGTTGATCCTTCAACAATTATACGAAAGCACTTTCGTACGATTAATCCCATAGAATATTCTTTTAACGAATGACTTATCGATGTTTGCATGTGAAGACCTACTTCAGACGATGATCTAGGATAATCAAATATATCCTTTTTTCTTAACGTTTGGCCTTCAATAAACATATAATTTATATCACTAGAACTGCAAAAGATACGCTGGATCTGTACGAAGGCTCCCGTGTTTAATTCAACAATATTATTCGGCTCTTTTACACTGATGTGAAATGATCTCAGTTTCAGATCAGAGTAATCTATCTGGCTATTGGTTTGAGCAATCTGCACGCGATTACTTAATTCTGGAATTTTCGTCATAATCTTAGAAGAATGATAGATTTCCGATAATCGCCTGAAAATTTGTGCTAATGGATTATTCGGTGTTCTTATCAGTCTTTTAATTATTCCTAACAGGTTCTCAAATGGAAATGCTGAATAATGTGTTAACGGTGCTTTTAGCTGCCTAACATCATCTGCCAAGTGTATCAAATTATGGAAGTTGATAACCTGAATGTTCTCTCCATACAGGTCAGGTAGTTCAGAAAAAAATCTCTGTAAAAGATTATCAGCAAAATCAGTGTAAGTAAGTGCGATGGTGGGATGACAAAGTATGCGACTTCCGAACGACAAATGTAGAAAGTTCCGATAGTATTTCGTTGGCAATACAGGTTTCAAAACGAAAGGTCCGGCATATAGTAAAAAAAACCTATACTGAGTTGCTTTCCAATTTGCTATATCGTCTAACTCAAAGGTTTTCCTTTGAAACTCTGTTGGGATAGAACCTTTTAATAACAATAAAATGTTTGACAGTTGCTTCCGTGTGAGCCGACAAAGCTTTGCCCGAATATTCTTTTTTCCAGTCCACCTTTCTAGCAGAGTCTTTATAACACCATTACAGAGAAGGTGCATATAATCAAGAGTCACTTGACGTACGGGATCGAATTGTGGAATGCGAATCAAGGGTAATGTCAAGTTCAGCAAATGATGTTGTTTTTGTTGTTTAGTCTTCCTTCGGGCCATGAAAGTAGCTTTCGTTCGTTTTGGACATCTGGTTTGTGGAAAAACTCTCTTGCCATTGACAGTTTTTCCACGTATCTGAAAAAAGTTATATTTTTTGCATTGATTAAGTATTTTATTATTATTGCTTTTTAATCATTTTTTTAAACTGGAAAATTAATAATATTGTTTCTCGGTTACCGAATGTAAATTACTAATGTATATTGTTTTAAATTTACCTCGCATCTTTCACACGAATAAAAGCCAGAATGCCCCTTTGTGCACTTTATGAAGGAGCGAGCAGGAGTGTCACAGACGAATGCATCAATTTGAACTTTATAAACGGTATTGTCAATCACAAAACCTTCTTTAATTAACTTGCAACATTCCTCAACAAAATCTTCCAGAAACTCGCTTGCGCTTGCAGGTTTAGAGTCACCACAATACATGCCAGCTACAAAGGGTTTGCAATAGTAATCATCGCATAATACTTGTACGAGGATTGGCCACAATTGAATTAGAGATTTATTGTATAGGGGTAGACCATCGATGTTGATTAATAAATGAATCACTTTTCCTGTGAAGGCTTGTTTATCTATTTTATCTTTTAAAACACTTTCTATGCCAATGTATATATATGAACCATTAGTGCCTCTCTTTGATTTCATTTGTCTTATTCTGCCCCATGTTCGTTGCGTGCCCAATAGCGACTCTGCACATTTTGGTAATTCAGTATGTCCATGGTCACGCAATATTTTTAGCAACTGATCCAAACAGGTCCTTGTTATGTTATTGACATTTTCGTTAGCCCAGTTGCTGAGTTTTTCTCTCAGGGTACTTTTTGGGGTTTCCGCGTTGTCATCCCATTCTAAATTATTAGGCTGTAGCTCGTAGTTTTTCAGAAAGTTTTCCTCTATTTCATTTCTTTCATCAGTATAATATTCCGAATCCAATGTGCAAAATTTATCCGTAAATGATTCTTTGCTAAAAGATAAAATTCACACAGCAAATGATTATATTAAAAATATTTTTTAATAAAAATAAGCGTAGATCGTATTTTATATATTACTTGTATATTTTAAATTTCTAAACATAGTTGTATTATCATCTCTCATAAACTCTACATTAAAGAATATAATTGACCTGTAATATACACTATTATAAATATATATACATACCTTAATCCCGCTAAAGGTAATTCAGGTAAAGGTACTTCCGGTAATTCTTCCAAGCTGCAAAAATAAGTTCAGTGTTAAGAGTTGAGTATTCCTTGTCAATTCGGCTATCTGGGTTATTTTTGCTAATGAAATTATTATTAGATTTATTTATGTTCATACGCACTCATTCTGATTTATTAAAATAGTTTGAGAAACCCATGAAAATGTAGTAAGGGTTTCTTATAATCCTTCCGAAAAACTTTGAACATTTTTTAAAATCTTTTTAGATTTTTAAAATTCTACAAAATCTGGTACTCAAAATTTCTCAAAATATTTTGAACTTCTCTAAAGTTCTTCAAAATATTTTGAGATGTCATTTACGAGAAATGAATCTTAGGTTAGATTTATATGTTTTAAATTATTAAGAAAGTCTCTGTAATCAACGTATTGTTTACCATCAAACTAGCATGAATTATAAAAGATTGTTAATAAAAATTAAAAAAGGACAAAACCTATAAACCAGAATTGACAGATGGCAGACTTAGGTTATTTTTATGATTGCTGTTAAAGAAAAGAAAAAGTTTTTACTCACTCATGGGAGACAGCTTCATCGCTAAAAGTATCGTCAGATGTGGATCCAGTGGATGAACTATTAAATATTTTCTCTGGAGGCTCTTCATTTTCGTGACTCCGATCGATTCTTTTTCTTTTATTTAGCTCTCGGGATTTGCATAATTGATAATATTTAGACATATTTGTCTTTTAAAAAATTTTAAAAAATGCTTTTTGGGTAAAGTAAACTTTGTGAACTGTTTGTTTACTCGAATTTGAACACTAGACTAGTCAAGTACCCTTACTGGGCCAGACTCTGAGTTTTGACTCCCCGCATGGTAAGCCGGAGTAATGACGACTTTCGGACCTGTATGAGTCCCGTTTGGGTACGTTGAACGGTCACCATTGATTACGATCATTGGGTAGGGCAAAGTTCGAAGTGCTTGTGATTGTTAGAATATGAGGTACATTTATGTAAGTGTGTATCAGAGAATGTGTGCGCAGCGCTATCACACGGAAGTATATGTATACTATAGCGAGCGGCTGAACGGCGGCTCTCTCGTTTGCGGTTGTATATTAAGACAGAGAGCTGTACCGAAGTTACTGTAGAGTGATTAAATAAAGTTTCTGGTTGATATTATATAATAACATGGTTTATTAGAACAAACCCTGTTAACAACAAACATGGTAGCAGAGCGTGGTTACGGCCGGGGAGGTAAAGTGTTTTTGATTTGAGCGCTAGGTATGTGCAAGAACAAGAAAAACGCATGAGCGTAAAAAAAGAACCTCAAGTAGTAAAAAGTGAAACAAAAGGTGACATTGAACAAACAGAAGAGTTTTTCGATTGCGAAACAAAAAGTGAACAAAAGGAAGTTCCTGTTGAAAACAAGATGACCTCGGAAAATAAAGGAATCACGTTACAAGTATTTGATGGGACAGACTATGATAAATGGAAGTACAAATTAAAATTATTTCTAGAATTTAAAGAGTGCAATGAAGTTATAGAAAATGATGAAAGACCGGCAGCGATAACAGAAGTTGAATGGAAGAAGAAAGAGATAAAAGCCAAAAATTATATAGTAAACAGTATGACAAATACACAATTGGAATTGATTATTTCAGAAGAAACTGCAAAGAAAATGGTTGCTAAGTTAGATGAAAATTACTTAGTTAAAACTAGTGCTGTGAAATTATTATGTAAAAGAAGGCTGCTCGATTTTAAAATGGAACTAAGTGAGAACCCGACAGACTTTTATAATAACTTTGAAAAATTAGTGAACGAATTAAAAAATGCTGGAGAAAATGTGACGAAAGAAGATAAACTAAACTATTTCTTATTGACGCTACCAGAAAGTATGTCACACATGGTTGATATTGTGGACGCATTAGCTGAAAAGGACAAAACAGTGGAATTTTTAAAATCAAAGTTGGAATTTGAATTTAAAAAGAGACATGGTGAAAGTGAAAATTCGAGATCAAACGCGTTTACGTTTGAGAAAAGAAGAGAGGATAAAAGGACATGTTATGTATGCGGCAGTGAAGGACACATACAGTACGATTGCCCGAAGAAAAACAATTCGTGGAATCAAGGGACGCCGCAGCGAGGAGGCGGTAGAGGAAGCCGTGCGCCACAAAGAGGAGGGGGCAACGGCAGAGGCTACAACACGCAGCAGCGAGGAACTTCAGTAGAAACAAGGTCTGCGAATATAAGTAACGGTAATGTAAATGAAAATAAAATAGAATGGATTTTAGATAGCGGATGTACAGACCACGTAATTAATAATGTAAACTATTTTAGTGATGCAATTGTATTAAAAGAGCCTATTAATGTTAAAGTAGGTGATGGTAGAATTTTGAAAGCGACAAAAGTAGGTCATGTAAAAAGCAAATTCAGAACGTTTAATGAAGAAATAGATTGGGAATCACAAAATGTATTTTACGTGGAAGATATGGACAGAAATTTAATAAGTTTCGCTAAAGTGACTGATAATCATAAAATAATATCTATCGGAAATAGCTCAAAAATATATAATAGAAACAATAAATTGATTGCGATAGCATGGAAAATTGGTAGAATGTATAAAATGACTAGTTTTATTGAAAGAAGTAAAGAATCTAATTTGACAGTTAAAAATGGAAAAATGACTTTAAAAGAAAAGTGGCATAGAACATTGGGACACGTTAACTTTAATTATTTGAATACAATGTGTAAAAATCATGTTTTGCAGGGTTTGCCTAGTGAAATAGAAACAGATTACTATAAATGTGCTACGTGTATTGAAAACAAAATGCACAATATCCCTTTTGATAATAATAGGAAAAGAGCGTAGGATATATTAGAAATAGTACATACAGATTTGAATGGTCCACACAATACAGCAGGTTATAGAGGAGAAAAGTATTTTATAACTTTTATTGATGATTATAGTAAATTGGCGAAAATTTATGCAATTAAGTCTAAAGATGAAGTTTATGATCGTTTTATTGAATATATAAATTTAATTGAAAATAAGACTGGAAAAAAAAGAAATTAAGATGTGATAATGGAACTGAATATTTGAATAAAGATATGTATAAATTGTGTAGACAAAAGGGAATTGAATTAGAAACATGTCCACCTTATGTACATGAGCTTAACGGTACAGCAGAAAGGTACAATAGGACAATTATGGATAGTACTAGGTGTTTGCTAGCTGAGTCCAAGATAGAGAGAAAGTTTTGGCCAGAGGTAGTCTGCACCGTAGCATATTTAAAGAATAGGACAATTGCGAACACGGTAGTAAGAAATAAATCTCCTTATGAGATATTTCTTAATGAAAAGCCAGACACAAAGTATTTAAAATTGTACGGAAGTAAAGTATTTGTTAGAGTACCTGAAAGCAAAAGAAATTCAAAATGGGATAGAAAAGCTGATTTGGGTATTTTAATAGGTTATGATGTAGTAGGTTACAGAGTTCTAATAGGAAATAGAGTTATTGTAGCTAGACATGTTGATGTTATAGAAGAAGATATAAAGTGCATTGGATTTAATGATATTGATGAAGGAAATGAAAAAAACAATGACCTAATCCCTTCAACTACTTCGACCCTCGGAGAGAATAGGGAAAGCAAAACTGATTTAGAAGATTTAAATGAAAATATAAATAATAATGAAAATGTTGAAAATGAAGTAGAAGAAGTACCCGAAATAAGAAGGTCACAAAGGACGATTACAAGACCTAGTAGATTTGATGATAATTATGCATATAGTGGATGTATTTATGTAAATTATTGTAGTGCAGATAGTCCTGTAAGCTTTAAAGAGGCTATTGATAGTGATGAGTCTAGTTTTTGGATAGATGCTATGAATAAAGAGATGAATAGTTTAAAGACAAATAAAACGTGGGTATTAGTTGAAAAACCAAAGAATGGGAAGGTGTTAGATGTAAAATGGATTTACACTAAAAAAAACGAACATATGTATAAAGCGAGAATTGTAGTACGAGGATACCAACAAACAGACGTGGTGGATGATATTTATTCTCCAGTAGCGAAAACACAAACGTTGAAAGTATTATTGTCATATTGTTGTCAAAATGGACTTTTGATAGAACAGATGGATGTTGAGATGGCATTTTTAAATGGGAAGGTTAAATCGAAAGTATTTGTAAAGCAGCCTGAAGGTTATGAGGATGGAACTGAAAGAGTGTGTATGTTGAATAAAGCATTGTATGGTTTGCGTGAGAGTCCCAGAGCTTGGTATGAGTGTCTGGATGATTATTTAAAATCATTAGGATTTATGAGAAGTGAACATGACTATTGTTTATATACGTTGATAGATAGAAATGAAATTATTTATTTAATTGTATTTGTAGACGACCTTTTAATTTGCTGTAAAAATAGACAAGATTTAGATTATATAAAAGGTATGTTAAAGGAAAGATTTCAGATGAAAGATTTGGGAAAAATAAGTATGTATTTGGGTATTAATATTGAATATGATGAAAAGAATAATGAGATGTACTTAGATCAAAGGAAGTATATTGAATCACTAGCTAGAAAATATCAGATTGAAGAAGCTAAATTATATAAAACGCCAATGGAACAAAATTTAAAGTTAGAGCCTGCGGAAGAGTCAAATGAGAAAATAAAGTATAGAAATTTGATAGGAGCACTTTTGTATATTACTTCAGGAACTAGATTAGATATAAGTTATAGCGTTAACTACTTAAGTAGGTTTCAAAATTGTTTTGATAAAACGCATTTTAAATATGCTTTAAGAATTTTAAAATACCTGTATTCAACCAAAGACTTAAAATTAAAGTTTAAGAGAAATGATCAAGTAGATATTCTGGAATGCTATGTAGATGCCGATTGGGCAGGAGATTGTATAGATAGAAAATCGACGACTGGATATGTTGTAAAATTGTATGGAAATGTAATACATTGGAAATCAAGAAAACAAGGAAGTGTAACAAAGTCTTCGACAGCTGCAGAATATGTTGCACTGTCAGAAGCAGTGAGTGACATTCTGTTGATAAGAGATGTGTTAAGTAGCTTTAAGGTAGAAATTAAAAAACCCGTCAATATGTATGAAGATAATTCTGGCGCAGTAAGCATAGCGAAATACGGTAATTTTACCAAGAGATCAAAGTACATAGAAGTACATTATCATTTTGTAAACGAAAATTATGAAAAGGGAATAATAGATATTGTAAAAGTTAGTTCAGAGAAAAATGTTGCGGACATATTGACGAAAGCTCTTGGTAGAGTAAGATTTGAAAATTTGAGAAGTTTATTAAATTTAATTTTTAAAAAATATTGAAATTGCGCACTACATAAATGTAAGGAGGCGTGTTAGAATATGAGGTACATTTATGTAAGTGTGTATCAGAGAATGTGTGCGCAGCGCTATCACACGGAAGTATATGTATATTTTACGTCACAAGAAAGCAAATATACTTACTTTGATCGAAGATTCCACGTTTTAAGTTAGGATCGAATGATCCTCGCTTAGGGATGAGGATAAGTCAATGAAAGACACAATGATTATGAAAATAATACAAATTGAATTTATTTTATTGGTTAAAAGGTCAGAATACACATTCGTTAAGGCAATTCTTATATAATGTAGGCACAGGCTGGTTGGTACGTGGGTGAGAAAGAGACAAAGAATAAAGATAGAGAGAGAGAGGTTCGGTACCTTTATGTTGAGGGTTAATCCACACGGCGGTGAGTTGTAAGTACTGGATCCCCACAGATGTATTCCAAGTGTGTGAGAGAGACGGAGTTATAGGCCGCACAGTTATATTCCGTAAAGGGCGGTGATCCAAATTTATGACACTGTTCGAAGATCTTTACAAAGATCTATACAAGTCCACGATGACTTTTACGACTCCCGAACTTTGATTTTAAATTGGCCTGGTCGAATTTTATTAATCTCAAACTCAGAGATTTTCGAAGTTAAATTGAAATGCCGCACTGGACTATTGTCGCGAGACCGGTTATAAATCCGAAGGAAAATTTAAGTGTCGAACTAGACGAAGAATTTACTGACTGCTTGCTCTTGGTGTGGGCCTCTTTTATATTTTTTCATACAAATTGACGGTCAGCGAAAATCGTGACGTAGTCATATCTTCTTAGAGGAGAAGGGGCCCTATACTGCTCCCTACTTCCCCTACTCCCTATTCCCCTTTATCGATTTTCTCATAGATTTCTTAACTCAATCCAGCCTGTGTGTATTATATACATTCAAATACGTCGCGGGACGTGACACCTCCCCCCTCAGTTCGAGCGCGGGGAGTTAACGATCCGCGATCGAAACTTCGGTAGAAGAATACATTTTTAATCCAAGATGCTTACTCAATCAAGTACATATTTTCAATTTAATTTGCCAATTTATAACATAAAAATTTTGTTTATACATAATTATAGGAATTGACATTTTCAATTATTGTTGCGAATTAAAAATTTATAACAAGTTTTACATAAATGCATAGTAATAACGGAGGATACAAGTCTGGAAATATTACAATCATTGATTACATATGTTATAGTGGTGATTAGGTAATTTAACAATTTTCTCTTTGATTGATAATAACTATTTGAACTTACAACATGATGATTGTTGATGAAAAGAAGATTAAAAATTGTAAAATTACATCGATTAGATATAAAATAGGAAAGAGCAATTTACAAGTATTACGATGGTTGATGTATACATTAGTGAAAAGAGAAAATGACATATATAATATTAATAATACAGATTAAAAATAATATTTAGATCGTTGATAACATATATTAACTAATATACGTTGTAACTTGGTACATTGAAGAGAAAAAACTTGGTTAAGTCTAAAATTGATTTCTTCAAAACATGGCATAGCTATTGCTTATTATTACTTTTACATGTTTCTAAAAATTAATTTCATGAACTTCAATTTCATTGGTGTATTATTAAATGAATAAAATAATCATAAGAAAAACAATTTTACATAACCACAGGGTAATAGATTTTCCTACAATTCTTGTACTTTTAATTGTTTTTCTACTCTTTCTTGTAAAATTAATAGAGTTATTTGTGCATGAAACATATGAAGAATAGTAATTATTCAATTTGTTATTGTTGCACATTAATTTCTATTGGAAAAGCAATTTTTACATTAACAATTTTGTAACGCCATCGCATAGTATACATTTACAGACTCGATATTTGTACACGGAGAAAAATGGAGGGTCAGCCTGAATATCTAGAGGGTCGGGCCGACCAAATATGATGATCGACTATAGGACAGCCTTCTAGATAATCAAACTGGTCATCCGTAGAGGGTCGGAAAAAGATAATCGATTTGATCATCGTCAAAGGTCGATTGGATCATCTCAGAGGGTCGATGTGACCGTCTCAAAGGGTCGATATGATCATCTCAGAGGGTCGATTTGATCATCCTAGAAGATCAATTTGATCATCCTAGAGGGTCGATTGAATGATTTAAGATGGTGAACTCGACCATCACAGATAATCGACCTGATCATCCTGGAGTGTCAATATGAATATTCCAGAAGAGAAAATTCAATTATCCCAGAGTGTCGACTCGAATATCTAAAATGGTAAAAATGACTATCTCTGACAGTCAAATACTTTTTTTTATTATTTGAAAAAATTAATTAAAAATAAATATGATGTGCACTCTGTGAATCTGAAGTAGTAAGAAGTTCGTGCTGTTACTAAAATGTGCAAAGTCGTGTATCAAGTGATTCATAATAAACATTTCTACTAATATTTAGTAGAAAATTACTAATTCATTTCAAAATCATTACGACCCCAGCTACTAAACAAAATTCAATAGTAAAATTACTAAAAAATTTACTAATTGAATTTGTAACAATTTCACTATGAATTAGTAATTTTATATCAAGTATTAGTACATTTTTAATAAATCAGTTGATAAACAACTTCGAAATATTTTATTAGTAACATTACTAACTTGTTACTAATTCAGATTTGAGTAATGCACGTCATATATTTTTTTTACTACTTGACTATTATTAAAACTTAAAGAGCACCTTCTATACATATATTGGAAAAATATTAAATGGATGTAAAAAAATGAAACATAGCCTTAAAAACATGTAACTTAAGGATTGAATGAAAATACACTGCAAAATTCTAGTAATTGATCAGTTTTATTAAAATAGGAAAACATAAATAATTGCGAAAACTTAGCATCAAATTGCACTTTTCATAACAATGTACATTTTTCCTGAGCAATCGTGCATGAGAATTGGTCGATGATTTTCTAATTCAGATTGTTTAATAAAAACCGTTTGTCATACATTTATAATTCTATAAGCAAATATATGCTGAGAAAAAGATAATGTTTTGAATGAGTTTCAACAAAAAAGAATGTCGTTATCCTGGCAAGAAATCAAGATCTCTTTAATTTGAGCAAATTCGGGTATGCCAAAACTATTTATATTCAGAGTGAAATAAAATATATTTACTTGTTTCTGATAGAAAATAATTTAAATAAATACTCCACGACACTTCTCACTAAATGAGTTCGAGTGTTGTAATCTAGGTTTTCACCAGATTCCAGAGCTTGACGACCCTCATAATTTGTGGAGAGGTAAGCTTTTAAACCCTAAATATATTAAATTACATAAGTTGAAAATATTAAACAGTACTTGAAGCTAGCCCAACATAAAATTAGTATAAAACAATACATTGCATTCCAAATAAGAATTCTTACTACAACTTACGTTCGGAAATAGTAGCGCTTCTTCAAAGTCCACTTCTAAAGCTGACGAGTTGCGCAAATCAACTGGTTTTAAAATTCTTCGGTCCACACTTGATCCACCAGCCTGATAACAACCATCAAATTCTGGGTGTAAATTTTCTCCAATCTCTTCCCTGTTTAAATTTAAATCAGGGTTCAAGTTTGCAGAACTGAGTTTTGGTCTTTTTGGAGAAGAATCACCTTGGTCAGAAGTGCAATCTACGAATTCATGAATTTCGCGAATATCCTGCTCGATTAAGAGTTCAAAGGACTCATCATCGATTTTATTTTCTGGAATTGAACATAGTATTTCTAGGGTCAGGTTCTGATAATTAAATTAGATAGAATTGAATTAGATAGAATACCAAAAAATAGGGGTATTGCCAAAAAGTTTTGAAGTTTTAATTCCAGCCGCTTCGCCCATTTCCATTACTTAAACATGTGAAACTTTAACTTAAGAGAACATTAGTTTACGTTGGTTTTTATCCACAATTTTTAACTTTTAAAAAAAAATTAGTGCCTAGAAGTAAAAACGTCAACACGGACGTCTGGGCACTAATCTCTTTTTGAAAAATCGAAAATTGTAAATAATAACCTGCGTAATAGTATATTGCATTACAAGAGATGAGACACAGCGATTGCAACGAGTATAAAGTTTGCTGCCTGAAGGAAGCGAATCGTTGAATCCGTTGTGTTTTGTTTTGAGTAATGCATATTATTTTTCATAGCAACTCTTTTGAGAATTTGATTACTGTTATGGCAAAGTTTCCATGTCCTTAATATATTGATTGTAAGTACCATATGCACTTAAGGACAGAATAATTTTGAATCCTACCTTCAAATGTTCGGATAATTTCTTCTCCGCACTGCCAGCTCTGCATAACTTGCAAATATGAGCGAGATGACCCTGCCATGTCTGCACAGGTGCAATTATGCGTCTCACACATGCCTGATAAAAAAAAGGCATTTACTTTTCACTTATGTTATCCTAGCCTAAGAACTTTCAATTTCGAATGACTCGCGCACAAAACTTTTACTAAAAGAAAACAGGTACACTTACCAATGATCGTTCAAACTGTCGCAAAAAATCCTGGAAACACTTTTTCGCGTAAAATGGATGAAAGTGACGAGATTAGCCGGTAGACGCGTACTATCTGAAATTAGCGCGAACTGCATGACATGGTGGTCACGTGGCTATTCAATTTTCGTGCGCATAAGGTAGCGATTATCTTTGATAGTGTACCTTCCCCTCTGCGGATGGTCGAAATGATTTAAAACAAGGTATTCAACTCGATCATCTCAGAGAATCGATTTGATTATCTTGGATAGTGTGACTGTTTCTCTGTGGTAATCAAGCTGATCATAAAACGAGAGTCTCCTTGATTATGTCGATAAAATTATGGAAGGACTATTTGATAATCTAGAGGGTCGGTCTGACTCTCTAAATTTTGAACCTCTAACTTTGACCCTCCGTTTTTCTTCGTGTAGAAACTGTTCTTCCAATAGGATGGGAATCAAGAAAAGTTCCCTTGATGGAAGAAAAAACAAAATTGAAATTATATTTATGATGGCACCGATTATGAAGTGCTTATTTATTCTTGTCAGAAAAAGTCTTTTTTTTCATCCAAAAAAGAAGAAAAATACAAATATTTCTATATTTTTCTTTAAGTGATAAAATATAATGTTGACTCGAATGAAAACTAGCATTTGTCTTTCTAAAAAGGTTATTAGTTTGTTTTTTGAAAGGTTGGTGAACAAAAATAAAATTGATTAAATTAAATGCAAAGAAATTACACATAAGAATTTTAATGAAATATAATTTCTTTGTGATGATATTGGATTATTAGATTTTGCTGAACAGAAGAGAAAAGTTAAACATTTTTGATTAATTTGATAGATACTTGCTAGTTTGAGAAGTTTAATTTACTCTGAAAAAAAAGACACGAAATATATTGAAATTTTTTGATTGGTATTTGAAGGTACAGTGAGCTTCTCGAATCTCTGAAATAGAAAAAATAAGATTAGAATAAAATTTCAAAAGATCTTTTGTTTAAAACATTTCCTGGTTCAGTTAATCTAAATACTTTGGTTTTATGCAAAGTTTATATTATTTTAGGTTTGGATTCAAATTCAGTTAATCAATTTTGTATATTCATGTACGATCTTTTTATTCGATTCATGTGAACTACTGTCGGTTTTCCTTTTACGCTGATTTTTACATTTCCTTTTCCTAGTACATCTAAATCTTCGTGAGGTCCTGTGTATTGATTATCCAGCTTTTTAATTTTTCCTCCTTTTAATAAAAATACGTTGTCTTCAATTTTTACTTCTAAAGGATTTATTTTTTTATCATAATATATTTTTTCGATTTTTCTTTTGCTGAAATAAGATTCTCTCTTGCTTGTGTTCGCATTTCGTGTAGTTGTGTTACGAAATTAATTAAATAATCACCATACGTTTGTAATTTTTCTTGTCATGATAAAGGTTCACTGGAAGGTTCACGAGCCAGTTTACCAAAAACCAATTCATAGGGTGTGCATTTTGTGCCTTCATGTACACTAGTATTATACGAGAACATTGCTAGTTCAAGCCAATCATCCCATTCTGAATTTTTTGCAACAAATTGTTTGAGATATTCTCCTAAAACATGATGTGAACGTTCTAATGACCCGTTTGATTGAGGGTGAAAAGCTGTGGTACGAAATTGTTTAATTCTAAAACGTTTTGCCAATCTTTTTAATAAATTACTTAAAAAATCTCTGCCTTGGTCAGTAAGTACTCCTTTTGGTGATCCAAATATGCAAATAAATTTTTTCACAAAAGCATCTGCTATTGTACTAGCTTGGTGATTAGGAAGAGGTATTGCTAAAGAATATTTGGTAAAATTGTCTTGTATCGTTAGAATATATAAGTTACCGGATTTTGTTTCAGGTAGTGGGCCAACAATGTCCATTGATATTTTTTCAAAAGCAGTAGTGGGTGTGTCTGTGATTACCATAGGATTTTTTGTTTTGACTCTGATTAATTTTTTCAGTTGACATTGTAAACAGCCTTGAATATATTTTTGAATGTCTACTTTCATATTTTCCCAAAAAAATTTTTGGCGAATTCGGCTATAAGTTTTTGTAACGCCTTTATGGCCTCCTAATGCCAAAGAATGAGCTTCTTCACTTAAATGAGTTCGTTGTTCCTTTGTTAGATATTGCGTTATTCCATTGCAAACTATAATTTTTGTAGTTGAATTTGAAAAAATTGAATCGAAAATTGATTTCACTTCTTCCCAAGGTATATGATTAATTCTGGAAGTTTTTGAAATACTAATTGATCGTAATTTAAATTTTTGAGATAATTCAAGTAATGAGTGAATTGATAATTTCATATTATTTAATGTTGCTGATAAATTGTCCTTAGTTTCTTCTTCAATTGGAAGTGCAAAATGGTAGTAGTTTCCTTTTTTAATCTCTTTTGCTATTCCCTTTTGTAAATTTTTAAATTTTGGTAATGTTTCACGTTTTTCTAAAGTTTTTGATCCGTTGTCGCGAGGAGTTCCATTTGTTGTAACAAAGTATGCATAATTATCTTTTCGCATAGTTAATTGATCGCGACATTCAACTAAATTTTTCCTTGTTATAATTTTTTCTGTTTGAGAGTTTATAGGAGGAGGTTCTGGGGGTGGACGATTATAATTATCATGATCTTTATCGATCTTTTCACAATTTATTTGAGATCTTCGGTTTTAATCTCAAATTTTTTTCAAAATAATGCTCTTCAAATTCGTCTTCCAATTTTTCTTCTTGGTTTACTTCAAACTTCTCTTCAAAATTTTCTTCAAGATTGTCTTCAAAATTTTCTTCAGAATTCTGTTTGAAATTCTTTTCAAAATCGTCTTCAAGATCATCTTCAAAATTCTCTTCCCAATTTTCTTCATAATTTTCTCCATCATTTCCTTCGTGTGAGGTTTCAATGTCGTTGATTTCATCTTCTGAGGTTGAGAAATAATTTTCACTGTCATCACTTTCGAATTCATTAATATTTTTTTGCTTTTTGGCATTCTTCTTTTTTCTGTTTTTGCTTTATCTTGCTCTATTCTCTTTTGAGCTCTTGTAGTAATAGTTTTCCATGATAAATTTTCGTATTTTTTGGAAAACATTGGACTTAATAAAAATATTGTCATAAAAATAAGTCTTGAAGCCATATTTTTGAATAAATTTGTGTATTTTAAAATATTCTTACCAATCTCACTAAATGATTCTTCACTAAGGAATTCTTGTAAAAATTCTGGAATTTTTGTGTCAATATTTAATATTTGGGCTTCTGGAATTTCGCTAAAATGATCTACGTCGTCTGGTACCATTCCTGGATTCAAGTTTTTTCGTTTTAAAGGTCTTACCTTATTTTTAGAGTTTTCTTGTTTATTTCTTGTAAAAGTTTTCTTGGAAAACGTTTTTTCTTGAGAAGTCATGAAAGTATCATTGTCATCAACTTGTAAATATTTTGATTTTTCCTGGCTATCATCAATAGGGTTTCTCAAGAGTGCATCTGCATTTACATTCATTTTTCCTGCTTTGTAAATTACATCAAAATCATATTCTGCGAGTTTCAATCTCCAACGTGAAACTCGTGAACAAGGGTCTTTAGAATTTTGAAACCAAACTAGAGGTTTGTGATCAGTCACTAAAGTAAATTTTCTTCCGTACAAATAAGGACGAAAATGAGTTACACAAAATATTATAGCAAGAGCTTCTTTTTCATATGTATCATATTTTTTCTCAGTATCACTTAGACTACGTGAAGCATATGCTATTGGCTTATCTTTACCTATTTTACCTTGTGATATAATATCTCCTATTGCAAATCCTGAGGCATCTGTTGTGAGTATAAAGGGCTGAGAAAAATCAGGTCGTTGTAAGAGTGGTTCTTTACATAACTTTGCTTTTAAAATATCGAAAGCTGCTTGTTGTTTTTCTGTCCAATTAAAAGGTATATCTTTTTTCAGAAGTTGATTTAAAGCAATTGCAATTTTTGAAAATCCATCAATAAATCGTCTATAATATCCTGCTAAGCCTAAAAATTGTTTAACATTTTTCTGTGTTTTTGGAACTGGAAAGTTTTTTACAGCTATTATCTTTTTTGGATCTGGACGTACTCCATTTTTATCAATTATATGACCTAAATACCCTACTTCAGGTCGTAAAAATTCGCATTTGTCTGGTTGTAAGTGAAGATTTGCTTTTCTAAGTCTTTTGCTAAATTGTTAAATTTAATTTCGTGCTCTTCTAGAGTATTTGCATATATAACTATGTCATCAAGATATACAAAAAGTTCCGTTCCGATTAATCCAGTTAATGTTAAATCCATTAATCTCTGAAATGTGGCTGGTGCAGTTTTTAAACCGAAAGGCATTCTATCGAATTCGTAATGACCGTGAGGTGTGGAAAATGCGGTTTTATGAGAGTCTTTTGGGTCCATTTTTATATGGTGAAAACCGGTAGCTAAATCAAACACTGAAAAATATTTTGCTGATCCTAGAGAATCAAGTATATCGTTTATATTAGGTAAAGGATACGAATCGCCAATTGTTTTTTCATTTAATTTACGAAAATCAAGAACCATTCTCCATTTTATTTTTCCTTGGGAGTCAGGTTTTTTAGGAACTATCCACACTGGAGTGTTGTATGGTGATTGTGAGGGCTTGATTATTTTATTTTTTAATAATTCATCGACTTGTCTTGTAATTTCTTCCTTGTGAACTGGGGGAAATCTATATTGTCTTGAAAAAATTGGAGCGTCATCTACAGTAGGAATTGAATGTTGTAATACATTAGTAAAGGGTTTTCCAATAAGGGTGATATGTTTTGAAATTGAAAAACAATACTGAATATTCATTCGGAATTGATCGAAATCTTTTTTATTATTTTTATTATATTATTTTCAATTGATTCCAGAGCCCAATCCGCGAACTCCCGACGCAAACGATGGTCATTAGGCTTCAGTTCTTGGGCCAGAATCATCTTATAGGGATGCAGGCCAAGATCCAATCGCAAAATACGCCAGGTAGTCATCCTGGACAGGCCCAATTCCTGAGATCGGCGTGGCACGGACAATTCACGGTTTTCCTCGATACTGGCCTGTACGGCGGCTATATTCTGTGTAGAACGTGCGGTACGCATACGATTTTTAGGCTTAGTATCCAATAGAGTAAATTCACTCTCCAACTTATCGATTATTCGACGAATTGAGAGCGCGGATGGAGCAGAATGACGACCATATTTTGCACGATATGCTCTTTGAACACCGACAAAACTTCTCGAATTTTGATAAAATAATTGGACAATTTCCAAACGTTGTGGAAGCGTGAAACTACTCATGATTAAATGGCAAACCTTACTGATGACAACTGACAGCAGACGTCAAAAATTTCAGTTCAAATGAGCCCGATAGGGACATTCAAAATCATATCACCCCTATTGGGAAACCCTTTAGCTTCAAGTGGTTCTCCTGGGATTTGAAATCTGTCTGCATTATTTTTAATTAATTTTTCTACATGTTCATATTCATCTTGATTTAAGTGGTCTAATCGAAGAAGTTTTTTAACACATTCTACTCTGTCTTCGTCTGTTACATTATAAAATTTGCATGAGTTAATTAGAGAATTGTCAGTTTTTAAAAAGTTATTTAATATTTTACTTGATAAATCTTCGTTATTTGTTTGTTTGAAATTAATTTATTATTTTTATTATTATTAGTTGATTCTTCGGTTTTTAAATAATCAGTATTTTTATTTCTTCGCAGTGCAGAACTTGCAGCCAATCTTCGTTCTATGTCTATCGTATCATTAATTACTTCCTTAAATGTGTCCTTTTCTTCCACACGAATTTCTAACTCAGGACGCAAACCGCGTATAAAACATTGAATTACATCTCTTTCTAAATTTTGTTTAAAAGCATTATCTACCTGACCGTCATTCATAAGTCTGTGAGCATCTTCTATTCTATCAGCAATTTCTATAATTCTAGCAGCATAGGAAAGGACATTTTCTCTTTCCCACATAAATGTATTACCTAATTCTCCCTGCAATTGATATACGCTTTTCGCAGGGGCATATACTCTTTCCAATTTTTCTATTAATTCCTCTATGGTTGCATACGTTGACCCAAAAATACATTTTCGTGCCTCACCAGACAATTTACCTCTCAATAGACGTGCAAGATTTTCTTGGGCAGCAGGTGTCGGCAGCATTGCCTTTGCTTCCATGCAACCCTCAATAAAATGGGACAATGGGAGGTTACTTCCGTCGAACAAAGGGACCACCTCTAGCGCGTCGCGTAAGGATACCTGCTGGCTGTTAGGTATGGCTACGGCCATCTCTTCGTTGTTTACTATTACGGGATTATGCTGATTTATGACTTCTGTATCGCTTTTGTCGTTGTCACTATCGTTGTTACTAATTAGAAAGTCGCGTGCCAATGAGGTTTTCAATTTTTTCTTTCAAGGTTCTTTTTTCTATTGTTATTACAGTTGAGCTTAGCAAGTTAGATCCGTCAAAATAAGATAACTCGTTCGTTAAAGTTTGATCTTGATTACTAGATCCTGTCACAATGCTCATATCTGGACAGAAACTTGAATGAAATCCGCTAGTTTTACTAGAATTTTCACTTGATATGGTTTGATCATTAATTAGAGTCTTGTCGAAACGTGAATCGTATAGCTGAAGAGTGTTATCTAATTCTTGTTCAGCAGAAAAAGTGTTTGAAATATCCTTGTATTTATTATAATCGACTAAATTTTCTTTGATTTTACCTGATCTTTTTAGTTCCAAGGAATCTATTTGATTCTGATCGACAATTTTTGCGAGTTGATTGTCTTGTTTTGCTTTACTACGCGTAATAACTTTTTGGGCGGATTCTACAGGGGTATTTGAATTTGACATTGAGTCATTATAAATTTACAGTTTCTTTTTGTTGAGCGTTATCTTAGATTATTTATTGTTAATTATCGATTGTTTATAACAATTTAAAAAAACTACATGTAAAATTTTGTTTGTAAATAAAGTGAAATTAGTAAAAATATAATTTTAATTTATAAAAATTCAAAAAAGTTATAATACTAATTTCAAAATATAATTCAATTATTTTTATTTGTTTATAACAATAATTAATATTTTTACTCTTTTATTAGGAAATAAGATAATAAAATAAAAATATAATTCTATAAAATATTCAAATAAATAAATAATCGCTCAATTTTCGTAAAATTATAATGTTAAATAATACATTTCTTAAAATTATAACAATATATATATATATATATATATATATATATATATATATTTTGTACCAACCACGTGTGTCTTATAAATTATAATGATCTATTTTATTAATTTATTGAATTATAAATTGTTTTTTTAAATAAATAAAATTGTTTATAACAAGGATCAGATAAGATTCGAGTTATGCACAATTTATTTTTCTCTAGACTGGACAAGTTAGGCTCAAGCTCAGATCCTTGGACAATCTTTGCAAATAAAAATATTCTGTTCCTTAACAGAGTTAAAATTAAAGTTATAAACAATACAATCACAAGCACTTCGAACTTTGCCCTACCCAATGATCGTAATCAATGGTGACCGTTCAACGTACCCAAAAGGGACTTATACTCTCGTGTGCTGTTTTTTTTGTTTGTTTTAACTTAAATCAAAACTTAGTTAACAAATTAGAATAATTTTTTAAATAAGATAAGTAACTTAATCACTTAGGTTAGCCTCAAGGTCAGATCCCTGCGTGATTTTTCAAACTTATTTTATTTTATACAATTTATATAAATTATAAAATTTCAAAGAAATGATTTGATTATTAAATCATTAAGGTTAGCCTCAAGGTCAAATCCCTTTGTGATCTAACAAATCTATTTTATTGAAATTTCAAGTTACAAGTTGAAATAATATTTCATAATCATTTATTTATTCACTAGAAATAATCAATGTGTTAATTTTCAATTGACTTGTGTTTCCCGGCCGATGCACCAGAAAAAAGGAAGTATGTTACGTCACAAGTACGCAAATATACTTACTTTGATCGAAGATTCCTCGTTTTAAGTTAGGATCGAATGATCCTCGCTTAGGGATTAGGATAAGTCAATGAAAGACACAATGATTATGAAAATAATACAATTGAATTTATTTTATTGGTTAAAAGGTCAGAATACACATTCGTTAAGACAATTCTTATATAATGTAGGCACAGGCTGGTTGGTACGTGGGTGAGAAAGAGACAAAGAATAAAGATAGAGAGAGAGAGGTTCGGTACCTTTATGTTGAGGGTTAATCCACACGGCGGTGAGTTGTAAGTACTGGATCCCCACAGGTGTATTCCAAGTGTGTGAGAGAGACGGAGTTATAGGCCGCACAGTTATATTCCGTAAAGGGCGGTGATCCAAATTTATGACACTGTTCGAAGATCTTTACAAAGATCTATACAAGTCCACGATGACTTTTACGACTCCCGAACTTTGATTTTAAATTGTCCTGGTCGAATTTTATTAATCTCAAACTCAGAGATTTTCGAAGTTAAATTGAAATGCCGCACTGGACTATTGTCGCGAGACCGGTTATAAATCCGAAGGAAAATTTAAGTGTCGAACTAGACGAAGAATTTACTGACTGCTTGCTCTTGGTGTGGGCTTCTTTTATATTTTTTATACATTCAAATACGTCGCGGGACGTGACATATACTATAGCGAGCGGCTGAACGGCGGCTCTCTCGTTTGCGGTTGTATATTAAGACAGAGAGCTGTACCGAAGTTACTGTAGAGTGATTAAATAAAGTTTCTGGTTGATATTATATAATAACATGGTTTATTAAAACAAACCCTGTTAACAACAAACAGTGATTGTATTGTTTATAACTTTAATTTTAACTCTGTTAAGGAACAGAATATTTTTATTTGCAAAGATTATCCAAGGATCTGAGCTTGAGCCTAACTTGTCCAATCTAGAGAAAAATAAATTGTGCATAACTCGAATCTTATCTGATCCTTGTTATAAACAATTTTATTTATTTAAAAAACAATTTATAATTCAATAAATTAATAAAATATATTATAATTTACAAAAAGGCACACGTAGTTGGTACCAAAAATATATATATATTGTTATAATTTTAAGAAATGTATTATTTAACATTATAATTTTACAAAAATTGAGCGATTATTTATTTATTTGAATATTTTATAGAATTATATTTTCATTTTATTATTTTATTTCCTGATAAAAGAGTAAAAATTTTAATTATTTTTATAAACAAATAAAAATAATTAAATTATATTTTGAAATTATTATTATTATTTTTTTTTAATTGTTATAAACTAAAATTATATTTTTACTACTTCAACTTTATTTACAAACAAAATTTTACATGTAGTTTTTTTAATTGTTATAAACAATTGATAATTAACGATAAATAATCTAAGATAACGCTCAATAAAAAGAAACTGTAAATTCAAATACCCCTGTAGAATCCGCCCAAAAGGTTATAACGCGTAGTAAAGCCAAACAAGACAATCAACTCGCAAAAATTGTGGATCAAAATCAAATAGATTCCTTGAAACTAAAAAGATCAGGTAAAATCAAAGAAAATTTAGTCGATTATAAATACAAAGATATTTCAAACCCTTTTCCTGCTGAACAAGAATTAGATAACACTCTTCAGCTAGACGATTCACGTTTCGACAAGACTCTAATTAGGGTCAGAATTGACTTTGATTCTTCCCGATTTGAAAACTTGAAATTTTATGTGAAATTTTAATAATTGTTTATAACAAATTGATAAACAAATGTCTTCTTCATCGGATTTCGACTGGAAAAAAAACCACATGTACTTCATTCAATTATCTTTCATATTCCGTTGAGAAAAAAAATCGCCCGCATTTTGGAACGATCCAATTCGGTCGAAAACATAGTCGCGCGAGGTGCCAAAACTGTGCCGTTCGCTCGCGCGCATTTATTCTTCACCGCGCAAATGCTTCGTGCTATGTAAAAAGGATTTCTCGGGTGAATAAATAAACGTAACAAAATACTTAGTTGGAACATTTAATGATGAATAACTACAAGAAGAATGATATATAGTACAACATACTGAATTAAATGACTGATTTTACACATAATTCTGGTTAATGTAAGTGTTTGGAATATTTTACAAATAATGTGTTGATTCTTCGGTTGGCGTCTAAGGAAATGTCATTCAATTTTTTGTATTAATCGTTCTAAATGTGATGCGGAATCAAGAATTGCCGCGATTATTTTGATGTATGTGTCCTCCCTACTATAAAAAAAAGTCCAGAGTTGTATTTAATCTGAATAATCCATTTTAATAATTCTCTTCATTAAATAATGCTCTGGAGCCAATTGCCGGACGGGAAAAGTGAATTGATCCAATAGCCGGACAGCGCTGCACCAATACTTGGACAAGAGAATATTATAATTTTATTGAAATGGATTTGATATTTTTTAAGCATAATAAACACTTACCACATTTGCTGGTCTGGTGAGGCACGAAAATGTATTTTTGGGTCAACGTATGCAACAATAGAGGAATTAATAGAAAAATTGAAGAGTATATGCCCCTGCGAAAAGCGTGTACCAGTTATAGGGAGAATTAGGTAACACATTTATGTGGGAAAGAGAAAATGTCCTTTCCTATGGTGCTAGAATTGAAGAAATTGCTGATAGAATAGAAGATGCTCACAGACTTAATAATGGCGGTCAGGTAGATAATGCTTTTAAACAAAATTTAGAAAGTGATGTAATTCAATGTTTTATACGCGATTTGCGTCCTGAGTTAGAAATTCGTGTAGAAGAAAAGGACACATTTAAGGAAGTAATTAATGTTACAATTGACATAGAACGAAGATTGGCTGCAACTTCTGCACTGCGAAGAAATAAAAATACGGATTCTTTAAAAACCGAAGAATCAACTAATAATAATAAAAATAATAAAACCACCCGATTCAACGTAGCACTTGAAAATAAAACTATTTGTTTAATTTGTAAAAAACCAGGTCACACAACTGAAAAATGTTTTCATTTAAGTAAAACTCAAGATGCAGTTCTTAATCATAAACAAAAAAACTTTTTGCATCCTAACCAACAAGGATATAGTAATTTCAATGGTCAAAGAAGTAATAATAATAATAATTTTGCAAGAAACAATTACAATAATTTTCCGAGTAACAATTTTTTAAGAAATAAAAATTATGATTTTAAAAACAATAATAACAATAATTTGCAAAATAGAAATAATAAATATAGAAACAATAATAATAATTTTTTACAACAAAGATACAACAATAATAATAATTTTCTTAGAAATGTTTACAATAATAACAATAATGTGAATAATAATAATAGACAATTGAATCCAGGACGATATAAAAACTTTAACTCAGGACAGTTTCAAAATCGAAATAAACCATATGAAAATAGATTTTTACAAAATAAAAACACTCAACAAAATTTAAATTATGCTGAAATAATTTGCAATGACTGTAAAAAACCCGGTCATTTAGTACGAGACTGCAAGATACGACCAAATAGCCAATCACAAACAGCTCATCAGGAAAACTCCAAAGCTCTCCCCAGCACGGGTGCACTGAGGAAAGCATAAATCGAGAACCACTGGCATCCACTTCTAACGATCATACAACAACGACAATAAATATTTCAAAGTCCACTTCAGTTCCATCAATTATAATATCAACGGAAGTTTTAAAAAATCCAACACACATGATGATTGATACTGGTGCTGCTCGAAATTTAATTAAACAAAAGGTTCTCAACCCTGAAGTACCAATAAATAGCCAAAATGTATTGAAACTTACAGGAATTAATGATTTACCACTTTACACATTAGGACAGGTAAAAATAAACATTTTTGGTTATCCAACGATATTTAACATTATTCCCAATGAAGTCCCAGTAGAAGAAGATGTAGTATTAGGATCAGAATTTTTTCAAGATAATAGTGTGAATATAAACTATACTTCAAAATGCTTAGAAATTGAGAACCACTGTTACCCTTTTAAATCTACCAATACATTTACTATTCCAGCTCGAACAGTTACAACATTTTATGTTTTTTATGTTAATATAAAAAATACAGAAAAGAGTGAAGGGTATGTACCTCGATTGCATATCCAAGATGGCGTCTACGTAGGTGACGCAAGTGTAAAAAATCACAAAGGAAAAGCTTATTTAAAATTTGCAAACACAAATGAAATACCAATAACCTTATCAGTCCCAATAGTTAATTTAGAAGATTTTGAAGAACAAGAATGTTATAAACAAATTGAAAATTAAAATAATTTCAAACAAACAAATAACGAAGATTTATCAAGGAAGATATTAAATAACTTTTTAATAACTGACAATCCCCTAATCAACTCATGCAAATTTTATAATGTAACAGACGAGGACAGAGTAGAATGTATTAAAGAACTTCTTCGATTAGACCATTTAAATCAAGATGAATATGAACAAGTAGAAAAATTAATTAAAAATAATGCAGACAGATTTCAAATCCCAGGAGAACCACTTGGAGCTACTAATGTATTACAACATTCAATTCCTACTATAGATGACGCTCCAATTTTTTCAAGACAATATAGATTTCCCCCAGTTCACAAGGAAGAAATTACAATACAAGTCGATGAATTATTAAAAAATAAAATAATTAAGCCCTCGCAGTCGCCATATAACACTCCAGTGTGGATAGTTCCTAAAAAACCTGATTCTCAAGGAAAAATAAAATGGAGAATGGTTCTTGATTTTCGTAAATTAAATGAAAAAACAATTGGCGATTCGTATCCTCTACCTAATATAAACGATATACTTGACTCTCTAGGATCAGCAAAATATTTTTCAGTATTTGATTTAGCTACTGGTTTTCACCATATAAAAATGGATCCAAAAGAATCACATAAAACTGCAATTTCTACACCTCACGCTCATTACGAATTCGATAGAATGCCTTTCGGTTTGAAAACAGCACCCGCCACATCTCAAAGATTAATGGATTTAACATTAACTGGATTAATCGGAACGGAACTTTTTGTATATCTTAATGACATAGTTATATATGCAAATACTCTAGAAGAGCACGAAATTAAATTTAACAATTTAGCAGAAAGACTTAGAAAAGCAAATCTTCACTTACAGCCAGACAAATGCGAATTTTTACGACCCGAAGTAGGATATTTAGGTCATATAATTGATAAAAATGGAGTACGTCCAGATCCAAAAAAGTGAATAGCTGTAAAAAACTTTCCAGTCCCAAAAACACAGAAAAATGTTAAACAATTTTTAGGCTTAGCAGGATATTATAGACGATTTATTGACGCATTTTCAAAAATTGCAAGTCCTCTAAACCAACTTCTGAAAAAAGATATACCTTTTAATTGGACAGAAAAACAACAAGCAGCTTTCGATATTCTAAAAGCAAAATTATGTGAAGAACCACTTTTACAACGACCTGATTTTTCTCAACCCTTTATACTCACAACAGATGCCTCAGGATTTGCAATAGGAGGTATTTTATCACATGGTAAAATAGGTAAAGATAAACTAATAGCATATGCTTCACGTAGTCTAAGTGATACTCAGAAAAAATATGATACATATGAAAAAGAAGCTCTTGCTATAATATTTTGTGTAACTCATTTTTGCCCGTATTTGTATGGAAGAAAATTTACTTTGGTAACTGATCACAAACCTCTAGTTTGGTTCCAAAATTCTGAAGACCCTTGTCCACGAGTTTCACGTTGGAGATTAAAACTCGCAGAATATGATTTTGATGTAATTTACAAAGCAGGAAAAATGAATGTAAATGCAGACGCTCTCTCAAGAAACCCTATTGATGATAGCCAGGAGAAATCAAAATATTTACAAGTTGATGACAATGATACTTTCATGACTTCTCAAGAAAAAACGTTTTCCAAGAAAACTTTTACAAGAAATAAACAAGAAAACTCTAAAAATGAGGTAAGACCTTTAAAAAGAAACTTGAATTCAGGAATCGTACCAGGGGACGTATATTATTTTAGCGAAATTCCAGAAGCCCAAATATTAAATATTGACACAAAAATTACAGAAATTTTACAAGAATTCCTTAGTGAAGAATCATTTAGTCAGATTGGTAAGAATATTTTTAAATACACAAATTTATTCAAAAATATGGCTTCAAGACTTATTTTTATGGCAATATTTTTATTAAGTCCAATGTTTTCCAAAAAATACGAAAATTTATCATGGAAAACTATTTCTACAAGAGCTCAAAATAGAATAGAGCAAGAAAAAGCAAAAAATTTGAACCGAAATGAAACTCAAGAAAAATTAGACGAAAATTTTTCTTCTAAACCTCTTGTGAAAAAACCACGAGGTAGGCCAAGAAAAAATCTACTTACAAATTTGAAAAATATTCCCTCTCAAACAAAAAGAAAGAGAGGTAGACCAAGAAAACAAATATTTGAAAACGAATTACAAGAAATAAATATGTAAATGGAAGCCGAACAAAAGTAGAATCAGATTCCGACTCTGATCCTGATTATTCAGATTATTTAAAACAAACTCAAGCAACAAACAGAAAAAAGAAGAATGCCAAGAAGCAAAAAAATATTAATGGATTTGAAAGCGAAGAAAGTGAAAATTATTTTTCAACCTCAGAAGATGAAATCAACGACATTGAAACCTCACACGAAGAAAATGATGGAGAAAATTATGAAGAAAATTTTGAAGAGAAGTTTGAAGAAAAACAAGTAGAAAACTTGGAAGAAGAATTTGAAGAGCCTTATTTCAATGAAAATTTGAAACTAAACCGAAGATCTCAAATAAATTCTGGAAAAAACGATAATGATCATGATAATTATAATCGTCCACCCCCAGAACCTCCTCCTATAAACTCTCAAACAGAAAAAATTATAACAAAGAAAAATATAGTTGAATGTCGCGATCAATTAACTATGCGAAAAGATAATTATGCATATTTTGTTACAACAAATAGAACTCCTCGCCACAACGGATCAAAAACATTAGAAAAACGTGAAACTTTACCAAAATTTAAAACTTTACAAAAAGGGATAGCAAAAGAAACTAAAAAAGGAAACTACTACCATTTTGCACTTCTAATTGAAGAAGAAACTAAGGAAAATTTATCCGAAAGTTCAAATAATATAAAATCATCAATCTACTCATTACATGAATTATTTTAAAGATTTAAGTTACGATCTATTAGTATATCAAAAACTTCCAGAGTTAATCATATACCTTGGGAAGAAGTAAAATCAATTTTCGACTAAATTTTTTCAAATTCAACTACAAAAATTATAGTTTGTAATGGAATAACGCAATATCCAACAAAAGAACAACGAACTCATTTAATTGAAGAAGCTCATTCTTCAGCATTAGGAGGCCATAAAGGCATCAAAAAAACTTATAGTCGAATTCGCCAACATTTTTTTTGGGAAAATATGAAAGTAGAAATTCAAAAATATATTCAAAGCTGTTTACAATGTCAACTGAAAAAATTAATCAGAGTCAAAACAAAAAATCCTATGGTAATCACAGACACACCCACTACTGCTTTTGAGAGAATATCAATGGACATTGTTGTTCCACTACCTGAAACAAAATCTGGTAACTTATATATTCTAACGATACAAGACAATTTTACCAAATATTCTTTAGCAATACCTCTTCCCAATCACCAAGCTAGTACAATAGCAGATGCTATTGTGAAAAAATTTATTTGCATATTTGAATCACCAAAAGGAGTACTTACTGATCAAGGCAGAGATTTTTTAAGTGCACAAAATGCACACCCTATGAATTGGTTCTTGGTAAATTAGCTCGTGAACCTTGCAGCGAACCTTTATCACAACAAGAAAAATTACAAACGTATGATGATTATTTAATTAATTTCGTAACACAACTACACGAAATGCGTACACAAGCAAGAGAGAATCTTATTTCAGCAAAAGAAAAATCGAAAATATATTATGATAAAAAAATAAATCCTTTAGAAGTAAAAATTGGAGACAACATATTTTAATTAAAAGAAGGTGAAATAAAAAAACTAGAGAACCATTATACAGGGCCTTATGAAATATTCGAAGTGTTCGGAAAAGGGAATGTCAAAATAAGCTATAAAGGCAAACCTATTGTAGTTCACATTAATAGACTAAAATGCTCACACGTACAAGTACAAAAGTAGATGAATAAAAAAAAAATAAAAAACAAAATATCTTTACTTTAATTATAAAAAAATATGTATACATATACAATTTGAACAAAATATAGAAATTTTATTTTGTCGATAAATGGTAAAAATAATATAAATACATATATAAAATTTATATAAAAATATATATTTTATATAAAAAATATATACAACAAAAAAACAAAAAAATCATGAAATTTAGACATAACACATTATTCCAGATGTAATGGATCAAATTCATCGCAAACGCATAGATGATCTCATTGAAATAGTTCCCTGTTTTATCGACATGGTAGCTCTCTGGCCATACTTAATTCAAACTGGAATTTTTTAACCAAGACGACTGTAATATTCCCACATGGAGCAGAAACCTAAACAATCCAGATACAATAAAAGACATTTTTTCAACAATCAAAACAAGAGGACCGGACGCATACAAAAACTTGATTCTCAGTTTACGCCTATCAGATCATATTGTCATAGCTGACATGTTGGATATTATAGACTAGGTACATGAAATAAAAACTTAATAAATATTATTTAAAAAAATATATATAACAGTAACAACAAAATTGTTTATTAAGTCATTTTATTAATTGTTTTATTACAAAGCAAGCTGCTAATTGGAACCTCCTTTTTCCAGAGATGGGATTACGAGGCTTCCTTTTGGCACTGCTCACTTGCAACTTCAACTATATAACAACAGTCTACGCCATCATAGGATTCGATTGCGGTTCAAATCAATCAAATATTACGACATTATCTTTACTAGAGGTAGGAGAATGTGATCTGCCTCGATCTCAAGTACATGTTGAAAGAACTTATATGCAGCTTCTACAATTAACTGGATTTTCAAATACAAAAGTAATACAATGCAAAATAGAAATTCGACGCGCTATCTCTCATTGTGGAATGCATTCTGACAGTTCCATAGTTGCAAATGGCCACAGTGAATATATACATGATGTTACACGAGATCAATGTAATCAAATGCACACAATAGGAACATTTTTAGTAAGCTCTTCTCTTCAGATATCAAAATTAAAAGTAAATGAAACTTCATTCCACAGCGTTACTTTAGCAGGTTCTGTAACACCTAATGGAGACTGTACTGGTACACAATTTTCTGACCCATACGGAACATGGAATAATGTCGTAGTCCAAGCCATATTCAAAATAACTTTACAAGAACATTACGCAACTATTCATTTAAATTCAAATAAAATTCAATTAGGATCTGGAATAACACGCACACTTTCAGACACATTCTGTACAGACGTAGAATATGGACAAACATTCTGGGATACGTTACCTAATGACGTATGTAATTTTAACAAATATGAAATTATTTATGAAGGACCAGCAAATAACACATATGACAACACAACAGACAATTCTGAAACCTTTTATTCTTTAACGACTGAAGATATAACCTTCGTACTGGCTGAAAAAACTCTAAATTCATATATGTGGAAAGACACATACGCACTGAAATAAATAGACTTTATCACGACGTTCTTACTCAACGATGTATACTTGAACACCAAGTTTTTAGAAATACATTAACCCTGGCAACCCAATCACCAGACGAATTTGCATATTATTTAATGAAAGGACCAGGATATATGTCAGCAATTGCAGGAGAAGTAGTACATATCGTAAAATGTATACCGGTTGAAGTAAAATATTGCAAAACTGAAGAATGTTATCTACAGCTACCAGTATTCAGAGGAAATCAATCCTTTTTCCTTTCTCCACGAACTCATATATTAACAAAATACGGTATCCAGACTAATTGTAATTCTTTCCTTCCACTAATGTACCTTTTTGGTGAAACCTGGTATAAATGACTTCCGAATCCTGTTGAATCCATAGCACCAACTATAATTAAACCTCTTACAAAAGCAACCTGGAAATATACAAATCCTTCATCCTTAGCAACAAGTGGCATTTATTCTCAATCTGACCTTGATAAGCTACGAGATCTTATAATGTTTCCAGCAGAAAAACCAATGATTTTAAATTCTTTAGCTAGAGAAATAACAGGACATCCGACTATTTATCAAGGAATATCATTGAAAAATTTATTTAACCAAGAAGTAATTGATAAAATTGCTGAATCAGCTTGGGGTAGATTTTGGACAGTTTTTACAAATTTCGGAACTACTAGTGCAGGTCTAATCGGATTAATTATAATAATTAGAGGGATCAAATTAATAGCAGATACCATTATTCATGGTTATGCATTACATAGATTATTTGGATGGTCTCTCCATTTACTAGGCGCCTTCTGGGATTCGGTCACTAACCTTTTGTTACACTTAGGTACCAACCGGCCTGCTGGACCTCCCGCTGAGAGCCATCAACCACTGCTTACAGCTTCAGCACCACAAAACTCTATAGAGGAAACTAAAAGTTCATCTGATAACGAAAATACCAATTCAGATAAAGATCATAATAGTACGAAAACTACACTTTATCCTCACTCTGAACTGAAAGAAGATCTTAGTAGATCACATTATTCAATTCAAATCTAACATCTTAAGAATGTCGCATGTTCCTATTTACAACCTTACTAAACAAAATTATTCAACAAAAAGGAGATCCACCCCTCATTTATGAGATACTCATTGAACAAACCAATAATAATAAATGTTTATTTCACGTTAATTTACAATATAAAAATTATATAATAATGAATAGTGGCAAAGATAAAGAAAATGTAAAGCAAAAGGTAGCACAAAATTTATATAACGCCTTGATTAATGAATCAAAGGAAACAAATCAAAACGTCCAACCAAATTCTATTAGTAAAAATTGCAAAAAATTAAACGAAATTTGCACTCAAAATAAATTTGAGTGTCCAAAATATACAGTATTACGAATAAAAACCTCATCAAAAGACTCAACATACATAGCAATTTGTTTTATTAATGATATTAAACGAATAGGAATTGAAAACACAATAAAAACAGCAAAGGATTTCACAGCTATAAAAATGATTAATGCTGTTTTGCAAAAAGATAAAAAATGTGAAGTAAATTTAATAAACTCACTAGAACATTTGCATGTACAATAAATTCTAATATAAATACTCCATACTGATTCAGGAAATCATCTGCAATGGAGCATTACTATGACGACCTACCCACGTACGAAGTTACAAAAAAAAGATATGTAGAACAGACCCTATGGGACTTTTAAACCACGTGGAAATTATGAGAAATTTTACGATAAAATATGGATTACCGTTACCAGAATACATCGTTTATCCTGATCCAAATTCAAAAACCAAATCATTTTTTCTTGCTCAAGTTAACACAAACGATCATTTTGTTGTACAAGCGGGTCCTACAAGCGAGTTAGCCGAAAATAGAGCTGCTTTGTAATTACTACAACTGTTAATAAGATAATAAGATAATACCTGTAAAGAAACAAGAAAAACAAAAAATCAAAGTGTTCAAACTGATCCAAGACCAAAATTAGTATCATGGAAAAATTCATGTAGATATTGTAACACTCAAATGCATGCTACAAAAGAGTGCCGTAGACGGAATGTTTTTAATGCTGATAAATCAACACAAGTTCCCCCTCCACTTCCACCACGAAACTCCTCAACATTTAGTAGTCTATTTTCCCCTTTTTTCCAAAAAACTTCTAGACCTAAATCCAACCATATGTAAACATCCAATTTTATCCAATACTAATCCTTTTTTCTTTTTCAGCCATTCGAGAAGCATAATGAAATTCCTATACCAACTACCTTCCGGTGTATACTTGATGTTAATTCTGTTTTTCACTTCTAAAGAAGAAAAATTTTATATCAATTCACAATTTTATCACTCATCTGGTATTTATTTTGAACCAATTTCAAAAATACGTCTATTTTCCGAAAATTATAATTTTATCTCTTATTTTGACATTTTGCTACCAGAAAACTTAAAATATAAAATAGTAGATATTTCTCACGAACTTTATGAATATTGTATACTTACAAATATTGCAAATAACTGTAATATATATAATCACCACACTCAGCTTAAATTTATGAAAAAACGTATAAATTATTTTCTGGGAGAAATTTCATTTATATCCAGTCAAGCTCATAACATCACTAAAATTCCCAAAAATAGTGATCCATTTTTACACCAAATTCCAAAAGTCTTTCTACAGTCAAAAATAAGACAAAAAGCTTCTCTTTATTGGCCTAAAGACAATTTATTCCTACTTCCAAATCCATTTTCTGAACAACTTGAAAATCTTCCATCCAATTTCAACAAGGTTACGATGTACAAAGACTGGCATAAATCACAAATTTACCCAAATTTGCACATTTATAGAATTCTTGCAGCAAATTGGCTAATGGACTTGCATGAAATATCCCGATCCTTTCTATCACTCCTAACACAACTTACGGAAGCTATAACCCATGCCGCTACAAATTTATGGCACCCCATGCTGCTTCCAAATACCTTCATAGGCTTCAAATCTAACAAAGAAGACCCTCACCTTCCAACGTCTCTTTTTTCTATGGTCATTCCATTTTCTAAAATAAGATACTTTACTTTCAAAAACTACTGAATTTTTACTATGACCATACCAATTCCATCTTCTGAAGAATTTCAAGTATTTAAAACACATTCAACCCCAATATATTTTGACTTCAATACTGATTATATTACACCTATATTCATAAAATCTCAAATTTCTTATATCGCGATTTTTCCAAATAACGAATCTTACTTCACAACAAATGAAAATTTCCTCGCTTCATGCCACCAAAATGGACTTCAAAATTTTTGTCACCCTCCTTATTCCATATACAGTACTCAAAATAATCCTATTTGCGAAACATCAATGTTTATAAAATCCCAACAGTATAAATGTAAAACATTCATAAGTTTCAATGAATATCCTTTTTTAACACCACTGTTGTCATACCGTGGATGGGTATATTCAACTATTCTTCCTAAACAAATCTTTTTATCTTGCTCCAAAAATTCCAAAATCCTTATTACTCTTCAAGGAATAGGAATTTTGCAAATAGAATCTGACTGTAATTTGGACTCACCAATTCCATACTGTAATATTAAAAATTACCCAAAAATAATGGATGACTCAATTCCACTTAGTAAATCGACCACTTCTCTTGAAATAATTTCTCCCTTATATAATATGTCGATCACAGATCCTCACTTGTTAAAAAACGTGTTACATCTTTTTCATAAAAAAGATGCCATGCTTATATCGACTTTTGAAAGTCATGTTTTCTTACTGACAAAATATGCTAACATTCAAAACATTATTCCGACTATTTTTAATTCTAGTGCATATAAAATATATATCGCGGAAGCCTTGCCCCCGCGCTCGAACTGAGGGGGGAGGTGTCACGTCCCGCGACGTATTTGAATGTATCTAATACACACAGGCTGGATTGAGTAGAAATCTATGAGAAAATCGATAAAGAGCAATAAGAAGTAGGGGAAGTAGGGAAAAGTAAGGGCCCCTTCTCCTCTAAGAAGATATGACTACGTCACGATTTTCGCTGACCGTCAATTTGCATGAAAAAATATAAAAGAGGCCCACACCAAGAGAAAGCAGTCAGTAAATTCTTCGTCTAGTTCGAGACTTAAATTTTCCTTCGGATTTATCACCGGTCTCGCGACAATAGTCCAGTGCGGCATTTAAATTTAACTTCGAAAATCTCTGAGTTTGAGATTGATAAAATTCGACCGGGACAATTTAAAATCCAAGTTCGGGAGTCGTAAAAGTCATCGTGGACTTGTATAGATCTTTGTAAATATCTTCGAACAGTGTCATAAATTTGGATCACCGCCCTTTACGGAATATACCTGTGCGGTCTATAACTCCGTCTCTCCCACACACTTGGACTACACCTGTGGGGATCCAGTACTTACAACTCACCACCGTGTGGATTAACCCTCAACATAAATTTTTTTTTTACGTTTTAGAGCAGACCAGTGTTTTCTTTGCACTGAATATCTCTTTGAGTTAGCAAACATGGAAAACGAATAAATTATTGTCCATATACATAATTATGAATGATAATAATAACTAATTTCCATTTGAATCAATTCAATCACCAACAACCCAAAGAGATAATTCTTTTGCAGATAAGGACAATGGCAATACAACAAAAAGATTTAACAGAGGGTAGCGCAGTACAAATACTTAATGAAATAAGTATTGAATACGATTTTGCAGTACCGAAGTACACAGTAAAATCACTTGGGATACAACAGGAACTGCCGCCATTCGAGGGAACTTGCGAAATTTTAAAAGATAACATAACTTATGCTTGTATTGGGGAACCAGAGTCCCAAAAGAAAGTAACCAAATAGAACGCAGCAGCTAAAGTCTTGGAAACACTTTCCACAAAATACATATTTTTAAAAGAGAAATCAGAAAAATGCTTGGTAAAAAAAAAATGCTTACTAAAAAAATATGACTACGTCACGATTTATGCTGACCGTCATTTTGTAAAGAAAAATATAAAAGAGGCCCGCATTAAGAGCGAGCAATTAGTCAGTTAATTCTTCGTCTTGTTCGTCTCCTGAATTATCCTTCGGAATTATCACCGGTCTCGCAACAGTATTTCAGTGCGGTATCTTCAATCTAACTCCGAAAATCTCTTAGTTGGACTTGCATAGATCTTTTTAAAGATCTTTGACTGTGTCATAAATAAGGATCACCGCCTTTAAGGAACATACCTGTGCGAACTATATCTCCGTCTCTTTTGCACACCTTGTCTACACCTGTGGGGATCCTTCGTACTACGCATTCACCGCCGTGTGGATTAAGGGGAGAAGTACCTTTAGAGGCCGAATAAAAAGGTCTTTTTTGCAACTGATTTGTAGAGAAATGAAAACAGTTCTTTTTAAATCAGTATAATATTTATTTTAGGCGATGTGTGAGGTTGAAAAAAAACATATTCTACAAAAGTGAAAGTTGAAAATTAACAAATTTTTCAAGGATCTTGAAAGCCATGTCGTCGCTTACGTCGTAAATTGCGTAAGCGATGCTGACTGCAATTTTCATCTGAAATCAACAAACCAAACATTTTCATACTCGAGAGGTTTTTTTTTAGTAGATAGACTAAAATATTTGCGAAATTCGAAAATTAACCCTTCAAAACAGGCTCAAAAAAAAAATTACGATTTTGACGAAAAATTTCGTTGTACTTCCAGTCAAAAATGGTCCCAAAATAATTTGTTTTTTTAATCTTTAGTCTATATAGAACAGTTTTTTATGCTCTTTAAAATGAATGCTAGATGATGAAAATCGATTCACTATTTTTTTTTATTATCACTTACGCAATTTTAAAAAACATGGTTTCGAGAAAAGGCCGTTTAAAGTTTGTGGTCAAGCGAAAAAGAACTTACTAAAGGCACTTCCGGGATGCATCTCTTCCACAATTTTGAGAATTAGCTTTTGAAACTTTGACATGATATTCTTAGGCGATATATCTATCGATTAAAACAATAAAAAATCGATTTTTTGAAGTGTCTAAAGGTACCGAACCTCTCACTCTCGCTCTTTATTTTCTGTCTCTTTATAACTTATGTATCAACCAGCCTGTGCCTACATTCGCCAATCAAATGTAAACGATTTTGTCAATTTCAACTTTTAATCATTTTAATAAATTCAATTTGTCAATTTGTATTATCAATTTCTAAATGCTAATTAAACTTTCAATGTGGAGATGAGAGACCCCTTCATCATCCCTCTTCATTCCCAGAACATGTAAATTGCTTCTGAAGTCGAAAGTAAAAGTCTAAAAAGAGACTGTTATTGATCAAATATTCTTTCTCATTCTCAATAAAAAAAATAATACCTCGTTGATAACGAAGTTTCTGAGTACATTCATTGCTTTCGTGAACATTTCTTCACCTAGTCGAAATAAAGAAGTTGGAAAAAAGTTAGTACGTCACAGTTTTTTCGACCGCCTACCGAGTTAAGCTACTACTAGAGATTAAGTTACTCTATTCAATTCATAATGTCAATATCTAATTCATCCCAAAGTTTGATACAGCATCCATCCTCTTCACAAGGCATTATTGTGGTATATCACGTTATGTAGTGGAAGAAAGATAGATAATATAATCTTTTTTTATCTGCAGCTGATGTTTTTTATATCTATTGAAAGCTTCAGATAAGTATTTTGTTGGAAGTATTGCTATTTCGTTGAGAATTTGTCTGTCGCGTATAAATATAATGTGCTTTTTTATCAAGACATTTTTTTATGATATAAAATAGTCATAAAACAACAATTTACGAATGAAGTGTGCACCGCGCGAACGGTTTATCGAGATTATATTTATAGCATTTTTTGCCGTATTTGATTACCCACTATGGGGATGAATTGTGATGGGTCTCAAGGGTTTTCTATAGGTTAATATCATTCCGAACCGAGGTGCAAGAGACCTTCGGTTCATAGAAGTATTGTTAATTGCTGCAACATAAACCTAGCGTAAAGTAGCATTATAACTTATCAAAGTGAAAAAATAAATATTTAGGTTGTCATTCATATTCTACGTTGAAATTAACGTTAAAAGGTAATGAAGATATGCAATAATTTTATTTATTAAGGCTAAGAAAATTTTAAACATAATGTCTGTTCTTGAACTCTGCTAAAAGCGACTTCAAGCGCAACGCCCAAGCATTTGGTGCGCGAAATTTCAAAATATAATTAAATTTTTTATTCATTTGTATGCAGACAATCTGGAAAAATTAATGAGGAGAAATAGTTGTCATGTTTAATTGTTTGGGTCCCAAACTGCGCGATCACGCTCTTCGCTCTTCAGATTTTGTGTCGATCCTCTTCGCAATTGATAAAGACAAGCGCTATCGCGCTGTTTGGCGTTTTTCGACCATTTTTTGTTAAATGCAACCTGGAACTCAAACGGTTTATAACAATTTAATCACATTCAATTTTCTTTACAAAAACAACTTAAATTTATTCATGGAAAATTACACAATATACATATTACAGAACAAATTCTGTTCACAAAAGACTATATAAAACGGAAGTTAGTATACAAAAATTAATTCCTATAATGATATTAAATATTTGTTTTGAAGAAATTCGTGTCAGTAATTTAATATTTCTTAATTGTAAAAAGATTTATCTACTTAATTTGACCTTTCGTAGCTCCAAAAAAAAAATCCAGATATATATTAATAGGTCACTAATATTACACGAAAAATTTAACTTTTAAAATTACTTTTATGGCCATGGACCAATTAGTACAGCTGACTAAATTAATAGAATCAGTAAAATAAGTTTTCTTTAAGATTTTTTCACAATAATAAATTTTACTAGTGGAAACTTTAGGTCATAATAAAGAACATATTAGCGGATGGCTGTAAACTTTGATTTGTTTTTAACAATTAAGACATTAGTCCCTGTTTTACCTACACTAACATTTTTTAATCCTTAAAAACTGATTAAAGTCTACAGCCATCTTTGTTAAGAGTCTTAAAAAATTGCGTTATGAAACCCAATTTAATATGGAGAGGAGGTTGGAGTACTCTGTCTGGATTGAAAAACGGGATTTGCTTAAAATTTTGCAAACTTGGTTTGAATGAAATTCTCGTTCCCCATTCTTTGTGAGTATAAATCATTCTTTCTATCCCTACTATACCACAAACACAAAAAAAAGAATTTTTAGTAAAACCTGATTGTTGTCCTAATACTAAACCTAAAATTTGTAAGTCCCCACAAATTTTTCAATTAAATTCTGAATACTTGATCTTTTTAAAAACAAATTCAAGATTTTTGTGAATCCTTGAGCACAGTTAAATGACCTCTATCCTTGCCTCTATCTGGGATGTAATTATCATCATTTTCGTGATGCTCCGATTCATCACTATATTCTTCGGAATTATTTTCTTCTTCAGATTTAATGTTTTTCCTCGATTCATCTGCTTCATCGGAATCATTTCTTACTTTTAGATAACTTTTATTTTCAAAATTATCAGAATTACTCTCATTGCAGAACTATCTTTCTGGTTTTTCTACTGTTTTGACATTGGTATAAACAAAGCTTTGCTTATTTTTTCTGTTGAATCCTGTGACGTCATTAATACAAAAGTAACAATCCTTTTAATGCAATGGTTCTTTCCACAACGTAGGTTATTTATATTTCATGTCCTTAGAATGTCTGCTTGAATACCAACGACGTAACATCTTAGAGAAAGCTGCACATATTTTTCTTATTATTTGCATATTATTGTACGTTATTTTAAGACCAAAACATTCCTGATCAATTCTTTCAATTTTCGCAGATATTATTCTTCGATCTGTTGGGGGCTGGTATTTGCTACATGCGTAGCAAAAAGCATCAATGTCTTTGTTGCATGTATGTTTCGAAAGAGAAATTGGAAATTTCTTGTTTGAAGGTGCTATATGTGTTAACCCTCCGTTACCAAACATATGAGGGATTCCCTCAGTGGGGTCAGTTTTTTCGAAATAACTTCTAATTTACGCTTCACACAGTCTGATCCGTTTGAATACCTTTCCACGAATTATTCCTGAAGCTTTTGGTAGCAATAAAAAATGTTCAAGTAGAATACTCATTCAATAATCACTTTACAAAACGAAAGGGGACGTGAATTCTGAGGGAATCCCTCCATAGTTTGGCTTTCGTGCAATGGAAATAGCTTGAGTTATTGAGTGCGGTGCTGCCACATTTTGATGTTACATGTTCAACCAAGTAGTCGCAACATTTGGGAACACTGCAGATGTTCTAACATGCAGAGGGAAATCCTCTAGTGTTTGGTAACCGTGTAACAATTTTTAAGTTTGGTAACGGAGAGTTGAGAAAAGCCTGCGCGTGAGGGATCCTGGTCCGACCGGAGATGAGTCTACTGTCCTATAGGTGATAACTATCATACCTCCCTAGGCCTAAGTATAAGAGCTTTCCGACTTTGACGAGGTCTATGCCAACTCGTCGTCGGACACACTACGGCTTCATCCTCATACCCTCACGCTCACTTGCTTCGTTACCTCAACAAATCTGAGAACGAATCATTCTACATATCCCCTTTCAGGGCAGTTGTCATCGTCACAGTATCTGTCAAGGCAGCAGGATTTTGTGCTACAGACTGATAGTCATGCTCAAAGAATAACTAACAAATTCTATGTACCGGGGTTAGGAACAAAATGCGATCTAACCGAGTCAAACCAACCACGTATTCAGATTTAGCGATCCCAAAATCGTATAGAGATGTTTTTAACTCGCATAGTGGACAAGACCGTTTTTTGCGTGTGCCTGGTTATTCATCAACAGTAAAAAAATAGTTCTTGATCTTCTAAATTCGTATGCTTCTTCTATTTTATATATTTTTGACTAGGAAGAATAGAAAAGAATAATACTTTAGCTGTTCTAAACATTTTTCTTTCACAAAAATGTATAGTTTAAACTACACAACTTATTGAAAATGACACTTACATCATAATCTCCATTCCAAATTATAATTTATGAGAAGAAATGGAAAAATAATTTAATAGGAGTATTTTTATTTATGTCGTGTGAAATATCCGATAGCTTATATTGATATTACTTTTACTTGTAACTATCGATAAAAGTTTACAATAAAAAGTACTTTTAGACATACTTGGACTATCTACTATATTTTTAAATAAAATATACTGTTATGAAGAAACAAATAGAAATATTAATATAAATTCATAATATTTCTATTGATTTTTTTATTGGTTTCTCCTAATTTATTTAGTTTTCAATTTTATTATCTATAAATCGTCTGGATAGAGTCCCCATCACCTCAAAGACTATCTGCTATGTTATCCTAAAGACTTTCGGGCTTGTATGATGACGCTGCTGACGTCTATCCTTCTACACTCCAAAAGCATTAAATGACTACAGCATGCACAGTAAAAAGGTGGGCATTGAATGGCATTGTAATGTCGAAATATGAAAAGAAGGGAAATTGAGAATTAAACTTTTGAATGCCTTTTAATGTCTTGGAAGTAAAATGCATTCAAACATCTGATAAGCGTTAAGTGGAATTCAGTGCCTTGGATCGTCGACATTTTGTGTGGATTTTTTCAGGTAAGATAAGAATTTTCGTAATTTGTGGGTGCAGAGGCGGGACTGGCAGCACGTGGCCACGGCGCGCTATTCCAGTATCTGGCCGGTTTTACGCCTGTGATGCATATAATTAGTCTGAGCTACAGACGCATACCGGTACAATCCGTGTATTGATTATTTAGCACCATTTCCGCGTTTATTTTACGTTAGTCATTTTTAGTCTAACGTAGCTACCCAGAAACTTCCTTATAAATAAAATATTAGGAAGTATTGGATCCAATATTTTTATTGCGATTGAATATTGATAATCCGATATTTTTTCACGAAATAAATATTGGATTCCTAGCGTACCCGATCCAGTGAACGGCCAGCGAATTCGCTCACCATTCACTGACCGTTCAAAGACCATTCGTTGACCTCTTAAAAATATGAATAAAAAGAGCATAAAAAACATTTAAATTGTTTCAACTATAATTCTGTAATACATTTATTCATTCTTTTTGTTGAGATAATTCTTTCCTTTCGGGATACATGGAGTGCGTTTACTGACGCTTTTTACAACTTTTCTATATAAATTATTTTACATTATTTGTACGTTCTTATCTTACACTTCGTTCCTTCTTCTCACCCGTTACCCTTTTCCGTCTCGTTTCTTTTTTACTTTTTTCATCCATTCGATACCTTGTCCCTCCTCAGTAATTAAGTCCTCAATCCTTTCATCTGTTCTTGAGTAGTTGCATTCTTTCATTACGTGAATTGCTGTCTCTTTTTCTGTCGCATGATCTACATGACTTTTTTTCTTCTTCTATCCAGTATATGCTTGCTTTCCATTCATTTCCCTAGTCTAAATCTAGCAATTATCTTTAGTTTCTACCCCTTGCTTTTCTCCTGCAAATATCTTGGCATCCTCTCCGTTCTCCATCTTTTGTACTCTTCGTTATAGACTCTTCCAATCTCCTTTCTCTTTCTCTTCTTTCTACCTCCATTACTCTGTTTTTCCATAATTCTACCACATTTTCCACTTTATCGTCTCTCCCTTCTACCTCCCCCCTGTTCATCACACCTTTTTTGTATCAGTCTTCCCTTGCTTTTCCTAATCTCGTCTCTGTCCATTTTTCCTTTTCCATCTCTCTCCTACATTGTATGAGTATTTATTTATAATACATACATTGTATGTATTTTCTGATCTCTTTATTTTTCCCTCGTATTTAATTACTCTCTCGCCTGCCTCTATCATAATCCTTTCTGTTTTCATCTCCTCTCTTACCAGGTAGTCTGATGTGCATCTCTAATCCTAGAATATTCTTCAGATACCTTTCTTGTATGCTTTCGATTACTTTTCTTTCTTCTATGCCCCATATTTCTATCGCGTACAAGCATATGTTTTTGACCATAGTACACTCGAGATTCATATTCATACATATTAATACATATTCATACATATTCATACATATTGTTTAAAAAGGGAGAATTTTACTTATCCACAGTAATGTATGAAATATCAAATTTTCCAAAGAGACTTATTCAATTTTAATGTTTGATAACCGACTTTACTCCAAAATATTGAAAACTCCAGATTGGAAAAATTAAATTTTTCATTTCAAATACTGTAAAATTACACAATTAAGTAATTTTTCAATAATTGACCAATTATTTTTTCATTAATTTGTGATGAAAGCCATCAAACTCATTTATTACTGTTTCAAATTCGAGCCCGCTTCATTCCGTAGTAGTGGGGGAAGAGGGATCGATCGTCTGCTCATTGTGGAGAACCGTGACGCGCTCGTATAAGGGAGGCCTTGTTACAAGGAATCTCGTTATAGGGAATCTCGAGTGTATTGAACATAATCATTCTCCTTCTGAAATCTCCTCCGAACATTCTTTCTCCTATGCTCTATATCTGCACCATAGCTGCTCTTGCTCTTTTCCTTGAATTCTGTATGTGTGCATTATCCTTGTTATTATATTTAAACTTGTACCCTATATATTTAAACTCTGTTAACTCTTCTATTTACTTGTCTTTCCATTTCCACTCTCCCTTCTTTCTGCTTTTTCCCTTACTGGATACCATTATTTTCGATTTTTCTGCATTTAACTCCAGTTCTTTGTCCTTGAAGTACTTATTCAGGTATTTCATCATTCTCTCCATTTCCTCTTCCGTTTCTGCGATTATCGCTAGGCCATTTGTGTATTCCAGCGCATGAACTCTCTTGTTCGCAATTGTAATTCCTCCTTCTTGTCTTTTCCTTGGGTTTTCTTCTATATCTGCTATGAACAATATGAACAGCAGTAGGCAACCCTGTCTTACCCCCTTCTCTGTGGAGAACGGCTCTGTATAGTTCTTTCCTATTTTTACCATGCTTTTCGTTTCTCTGTATATCCTTTCTATGTCATCCATCACGTCCGCCTTTATACTTTTTCCCCTCAAATACTTCTGTAGCTTTTCCCTACTAACCTTATCGAATTCCGCCTTCAGGTCCACAAAAGATGAAAACAATTTACCTTTTTTCTTATTTATTGTCTTTTCTGCTGACAAGGGGAGTGCGTAAATCTTCCCTGAGCTTTCTGCACGAAACTTGCAGTACCGAAAGTTCGATATGAATGAGTAATAATGCCGGAATGACACGACCCACTACCTCAGTTATTTCGAGAAATTGAATTTTGAAAATTGAGGTTTTCACACTCGCCGAGTGAGTAAAGGTCGGTGAGTTCTTCAGTACAGTAAAGCGGTGGCGTAGTGGTGATGGGTATCGGCTGGCATGCTCGCGGCATGGGTTCAATTCTTTTTGCCGGTGATATTTCTTTTTAAAATTTTTATACATTGTTTATTATTTACAATGTAATTAGTATACGTTTTGATAATTTGTAATGAATTTAAATTTGAATGTACTTTATTTTCCACTTGCTTTATTGAAGGAAAATCGTTCATGTAGCAATGTAGCGTTTATTAAATGTTCCTGGTCTCGATAAAATGTATGTTTTTATGATAAGTATCACCCTCATGGTTGTAAAGGAAGTGATACAGAAAACTTGTGAAAATCTTTAAAAAAAATTCATATTGTACAATTATTCAAACTAACAATAAATGTTTATTAAGTCATAACAGTGAAGCCTCAAATTCCTTTTATATGCCCAATAGAATATTCTTTGAAGTAATATTTCCTAAATATGTAAATGAATGTTTATTATTGCATAAATAAAGTGTAAAATAAATGTACCTTTCAAATAATTAATATTAATATGAATTATGCAAAATATATTGACAGCATTAATTATTATTTAAAATTTTTAGTATTTGTTATTTAAATTAAATTAATTACAAATTATCAAAACTTATACTAATTACATTGTAAATAATTAACAATGTATAAAAATCAAAAAAAAAAATCACCGGCAAAAGAATTGAACCCGCGCCGCGAGCATGCCAGCCGATAGCCACAACCATTACGCCGCCGCTTTACTGTGCTGAAGGACTTACTGGCCTTTACTTACTCAGCGCGTGCGAAAACCTCTATTTTCAAAACTCAATCTCTCGAAATTAATGAGGTAGTGGGTCCTGTCACTCCGGCATTATTACTCATTCATATCGAACTTTCGGTACTGCAAGTTTCGTGCAGTAAGCTCAGCGAAGATTGACGCACTCCCCTTGTGAGATCTTTAATTTATAGATATTGTCTATACCACTACTTCCTTTTCTAAATCTGGCCTGCGTCTCTGATAATAATTGTAAGCTGTCTATCTCCTGTCTTGATCTTTTTTCTCCTATCATTGCGTATGTCTTATACGCTGTGCACATTAACGTTACTCCGCTGTAGTTGCTTGGTTTTGATTTCTCTCCTTTCTTGTATATTGGGCATATTATGCCTTCCTTCCAGTCCTCCGGACACTTTAACCTTCCATGTCACATTCATAATCTCCCTTGGTCTCTCTCATACTTTTTCGTTCGCGTATTTTCATGCTTCCTTTCTTATTCCGTTCACGACGGCGCTCTGTTTCTTTTTTGGCTTTCTAATTGCTTCCTCGGTATCTCCCTTTATAATTTCACCTGTTTCTCCCCCCTCCACCTTCATCCATCTGTCTTCTCCTCTGCTGCTTTCTGTTCCTTCCAATAGATTCATGAAGTGTTGCTTCCACTCATCTACCGTAATACTTTCATCCATCTTCACTTTTTTTCCTCCTTCCTTCCTTTTATACTTCCGTATTTCTGTATCATCTTTTATGTTAATTATTTTTTTTATCTCCTCCTTCCATTCTTTTTCCTCGCTTTTTTTACATATCCTCTTGTGCCTTTTCTTTTCAATTGCGAACTCTTTCCTATCTGTCTTTCCTGCTGTGTATTCTTTGAATTTTTTGTTTAATACTGTTTTGCTTTCTCTGCATTCCTTGTTCCACCATTTTTTCTACCTGGCCTCCATCTGTGTATTTTCAGTCTTTTCTTAGTTACTGCTTCCCCTATTTTCTCCAACAGTTCTGTTAAACGTTCTTGTACTCCTTCCCTTTCAAATGATCCGTTCCCTTGTAGATTTAACACTATATCCTTAGAGCTTCTCTGTTATTCTTCTCACAACCATGCTGTGCTTCCTTTATTACCTGTTCTCGCGTAAAAATCCCCAGCTATTATGAGATTTCTTTTGTTGCTTTCTTCTATTCTTTCCTTTATCTCCTGAAGTTTCTTTCTTTCTCCCTCTCTGTTATATATCGAGAATACGTTCCACTTCCCGTTCTTCATATTTGGTTCCAACTCTATTATTTCCTCCCTGCTGATTTGCGCTTTTATGATTTCTATCCCTTTTCTTATTCCTGCTATCATTCCTCCTATGTTTCTTCCCTTGATGTTATCTCATCTCGCGTATTGAGCCATCCATGTGTATTATTTTGGCAATTTCCCTTCGATTACTTCCCAACTTTTTGTATCTAGCCATGTTTCCTGAAACCCTACAATCTCTAATTGCTATAGGTATTTCTAGAAATCTTCATTCTTATTTTTCAGTCCTGCGATGTTCCATGAAAGTATATTTACTCTTTTCTCTCCTTGCTTCTCTTGTACCATTGTGTTCCTTCTCTTTCATTTTATCTATACCGTATTTCATCGACTTCTATCATTTTATATCTTATTTTTACCTCTGTATTATCCTCTCTCAGCTCCTTGGCATATCGCACGATTTCCATATTTTTATCATAAGATGGCATCGATCGATAGTGAAATAGCCTGAAGTATTATCTCATGTTACGTACGAGTATTATTCAATTGAATAAAATATAAAAAGTTAAAAAAAATTACCATCGATACATTTCATTTATTAGTTTGACGAGTACGCCAAGGTTGTCCAAACTGCCGAATTTAACTAAAATAAATATTACCTAAATTTTTTTATTATTATGTGAGGCCGTTGATCTCCTGCTCTCGGACTGAGAGTGCATCCTGTACACGCCTACGGAAAAGAACGCGTTCTCGTTGCTGAAGTCCTGAATTATCCGGGCCAAACTTGATTTGATGTAGTCGTGGTCCCCAAAAGAAACCACTCTTGTCCCTTGCGTAATTTACTCACGCACACACAACCAAACACCATTTTCCACTTTTCTGATAGTTTTAATAAGAGAATATAACGGTTGGCTTTTAACCAGAAAAGGGTTGAGTGCTTTTAAACTCGCCCTTTTCCCCGATAAAATTGTCTTGTTAAATCTAATCAGAATATTTGATGAAAAATTATCACTACCGTTTTAAGGTTCAGCAGTATCAATTTTTCTGCGATTTTTCGCTGCTTTGTGCCGTTTTTTTGTTTGAGGATAACTGCGAAAAACTGAAATTGGACTTTGAATAGTCCGCCGAAGATTTTCGTTGATGCACGTTCGATGCGATTCTGGAGAATTTATCACTAGATGGTCTTTTACGAGTTATTATCCTCAACTAGTGAAATAGGTATAACCGACCGTTCACGATCTACGAATTGGACCTTTTAAATGATCCGCCGAAGATGAATTTAATTTTGCTCTCGACGAATACAGACTTATTATATACGTCCACTCGATGCAACTTCCCGAAACCAGTGTTACTAGGCGATTTTACAAGTCAGCCTCAACTAGTAATCGAAGATTGATCGTTTTGAACCGCGGACGGCAAAAGTAGAGAAAAGTATATTCCCTATTGTCCGAGTAGCTCTTGTTAGCATCAGGTTGCTCAAGAAACTGCAAATTTGGTTTGACGTTGATTTGTTATACTGGTTTATCGCGAGGTGAATCTATGATTGGACAAAGGTGATAATGGCAGGGAGGTTTTAGGAACGTGGATGGACTTTGTACCGTGCTAATTCTATTATTCCACTATTTTCTGATTTTCAGGTGTCAAATATTTTTCCCCTCTTTCCACACTTATCGTGAGAAAGGAAATGCGCTCATCGATTTTTAATATTTGATGCATGACAATCAAATTGTAGAAACGATTTTAGTTTCTAATATATTTCAGAGTGAATTGAAATATATTTAATTAATCTAGGCATATAATCATTATATGAGTTATATAGAATGTATGCTAGCCTCGCGATGTACAGCAGAGCACATCAAAATGTTTCTAAAAGAGACGGATATATCAGGCATGTGCATGGGCGAACGAAGAGAGGAACCGAAAAACGGCAGAAAGATGTAGTGATATACAGTGCATGATTGTACGCGCGCTAGACATCTCTCTCTCTCTCTCTCTCTCTCTCGCGCGCGCGCGCGCGCGTCCTCTCTTCTTGCTTCCACTTTCCAGTAAAAATATTTAAAATGCTGATTTGTAATGTTTTCCTAGGATTCACATTTATTTGAAAATAGCGGGCATTAATTTCTCGAAGGATTTGCGTTGTTTCATGATTTTACACTATTTTAGCTCTTCGCGTTGTTACATCGCTTATTCTAGATTCTTAAATATTTTGAACATAACATTTCTACGATAATGTAATAGGCCACTCGTATGTAATTATATAATTCCAATTGTTCGTATTCACATGCAAATCTGCAAACATATTCATGCGCAGTTGCACGAATCCGCATGTATATATAGTGATTCATTCGAGCGACACGATCCGAGAAACGATCGAAATATTTAAGAACAGAATACCCGATATAATTGCTCGAAAAAAGGAGCCGATAACGAACGACATCTTGCGAAACTTTTGAATTTCTCGTATCGACATGAATCACTATATATATATGTATCCACTTCATACAATTACATATATTAATTCACATGAATTAATATAATTTGACATAAAATTCATGTAGATCGACACGTATGATCACACGAACGCATATATGCATAATTTTCATTGCTTACGTTAACATTGTAAAAGCTGTATAATATAATCTAGGTACATGGGGATATTTATGCATTAACTTTCATTATTTGTATTAACGATCTGGTTCAATATAATGTAATCCAGAACAGTATAATATAATATATATGCAATATACAATAATATAATATATATATATGATATTCGGTTTTTATTTGTATTTTCATACGCATACGCATGGGTGTCAATAATGTTCATTAAATTAATTATGCTTTGATTGAAAAGTATATCTATTAATTTCCTTCCCGAATCAACCATTCATTAAAAGTTTCTTGACCTGAGGAGCGATAAGCTGCATCAGCGACCTTGTCAAGGTGCTCGGTTACGGGCGCTTCAAGTGGCACGCGAATTTATTTAGTGACTTTACATTACATTTTTGGAAAAATTTGGCTGCCTTCATACGCTCGTAAAGTCTCCTAGATATTATTTTTATGGGTGTTATGGGGGTTAGAAGGAAAATAAAAGAGTCGTTTTTATCGAGAACGGCATGACCGATTTGGATGAGCAAAAAATATGTTATGAGACTCAATAGTAGGATGCTAGAAAAAAATGCATGAACATTTTTCCATAAAAATACCCTGAAAACAATTTTTTTAGCAATTTTTTTTCCATGGGTTTTGTTCTGAATACAACTTTCATCTTCCACCAAAACAATATTTAATTCATGCCCTATAACATATTTGATCCCCAGAAAAATCGAAGAGGTAGAGCATAGTTAAAGAAAATCAAAACCGCGAGTGCACCGTATACGGGGTGCTCAACATTGTAAAATGGGTATGTACAGCAACGACTATCACCAAAAATGACGTTGAATACTTCAAGATCTATAAATGTACTCGAAAATATTGACAGTCTCATTGTTAGACAAGTACCTTGCATAATCTCCATGCTCTAAGCGTTACCTTCTGAGAATTCCTAGCGTCGCAGCATTTGTTCCGTCACTCCAACTGTTTCAGCACATTGACTTGTTTTTTCGTTGTTGGTTCACTTTTCAATAATGTCTGTTCTTTCACTGGAATTGAAAGCACTTCCAACGTCGCAGGATTTGTTTCGTCACTAACTTTTTCAGCGATATTCATTTGTTTTTCCGTATGTGTTCTATTCTCGACATCGGATAGTTGGATATTGCATTCTCAATTTAATACCAAAATCAGATCAGATCACAATTTGCACATCTGACAGGCATGTACTTAATACGTTGGGTACATATCCCGCAACTCTGAATGATGCAGAAATACGAGGTCTGTCCGGAAAGTATCGGGCCTACCTTTATATCTCTGCGCTGGCGTTATTCTTCATCATCGGGCGGGTAGCATCCTCCAAAGTAATCCCCATTTGATTGAATAATACGGTTCCAGCGATGTTTCCACTTTTCGAAACAGTCCTGGAACTTACTTTTAGGGATGGCCTTGAGTACGCTCGTCGGATTATTTTCAACCATCGTTTTGTCACCGAATCACTTTCCTTTGAGTGGTTTTTTGAGTTCTGGAAACAGCCAAAAGTCACGGGGGGCTATGTCAGGACTGTACGGAGGTTGTTGAAGCAATGCGATACTGTGTTTACGGGTATGCGGGAGCTCTATATTGCAGCACCCCGATTTTTAAAAGCTCTCCACATTAACCGCAGATGCCTCAGATTATGCGATTAGAGTCTTCCTTAGCGAAGAAAAAAAATGGAATGGATCTCTCTGTAGCATATTTGTTTTGTGCGTTAATCGAAACCAAATTGAATTATTCTACAACTGAAAAAGAATGTGTAAGGAATGCAGTAAAACAGTTTCAGTCTTATCATAATGGAAGAAAATTCATTTTAACAAGTGATCATGAACCCCTCAGATGGATGGATCAGGCAAAAGATCCGAATCAAAGATGGCGCAGTTTTTTTGCGGAGAAAGTGATGATATCCTGGGATTCAAAGAGTGTTATCTTGGTGGATTATCTTAAAAAGGGCGATTCAAAAATCAGTTTACTACTGTACCCTTTTACATCGTTTGCGTAAAGAAGTCAATGGGAAACGTCCAGGCATGCTGAGAAATAGTATATTACATAACAAGGGCAGAACGTTGAGATTCCTGCACTGCGCGCCATAATGCCCGAGGCGAAGCCGAGGGCATCATGGCACGCAGTTCAGGGCTCTCAAATTTCTGCCCATGTAGTGTATACCATTTTTCTTGCTACCCGGTCGAAAGTACGAAAATAATTGCACGTGTCCATTGGAATATATTGATGCCTGCCCCGACATTTGCGGCACGAGCGGAGCGAGTGCTGCTGGTCGGGGGGGGGGGGGGGCAGGCATCAAATACATCTATAAATTAAGGTTTAGATTTCTATTTCCTTGTTTCCATCTTTGGTAATTATCATAGACTAGCATGCATCTGTCAACGGACTTTTTGGGTAAGGTGTCAGTTTCTACTATTAATTGAGCTTCAGTTTCAAAGTTTTTATTAATTTCTTCTTCATCTGTCGATTCATCAGATATGTCATTCATTTTTTTATTTTTGTTACACTTCAGTCATTACTATTACATTCTAAATAATATCCACTCATTGCCACTAATAAACATTAGCAGAGAGCGGACAAATTTTGACGTTTGAGGTTATCGACGTTTTTACTCCCGCTATTATAGAGGGCGCGCATATAGCTTGACCAATGCATGAAAGTTAGACTTTCTGCCGTGAATTTGGTGCCGAAACCACGTACTTTCGACTAGGGTAGTAAGAAAAAAAGTTTTGTTCCACCAAGTAATTTTGAAATTACTGTAGTTTTAGGGCGGGGGGGGGGGGAATAACCAAGCACGAACGTAAAAATTCCGACATTTAGATGAGCCCACTATGAATGCAACTAGTCGCCCGCCTAACCATACACGAATTTCGATCACTGGGATCCCTTCAGCACTGCCTACGGCTCATAATACGTACAGTAGTACAAACACGCACAATAGAATAACCATGCGTACTAAATTAATTAGCTGTAGAGAAAATCTTAGTTATTTGAAAAATGATTATGTTCATTTTCCCAGGGCCTATATTTTTAAAAGCCAAAAACTAAAACATCTAACCAAATTTATGACATCTAGAAGAAATTAAATGAAACTATTTACGATATAAAACTACAAAGACAATACTGGATTGACTATATTTACTATTAAATCATAACACAATGATAATTTCACTATGGATTGAAATAAAATAACCTCTTACAAGCATTAAAATAACACAATCAGCAATGCAATTATTCGAAATATTTCCTTTCCCAGTCTACGAACAACTTTTAGAAAATTACAACGGAGCAGTTTACATTCAACTCAGAGACCAATATATTGCTCTATTTGAAGATGGAAAAAAATTCTTTCTACTAATTAAAGATCACTCTAAGTAATACCAGAAAACAATTTATACCTTTTTCAAAAATACCCAACTAGTACGCCCATTCAAAAATATTTTACATCAATTTCATATTTGAATAAAAACAGAAGAAGCAGATTTTTGGAATCAAATCTCATTACTATGAGCGTGGATATTTTCTACAAAAAATCCAAAATCAGTTAACATCACTTGCCTGGGAGGAAAACATAAAACAGGACTTTTAAACTGTTTAGGAACATTGAGATTAAAAATGAGTTGTACCAATAGAACAGAGCACACAATATTGATTAGAACTCAAGTTAACAAAAACACAAAGGAATGTATATCTATAACCCAGCTGTTGCCTAAGATATATCTAAAATTAATCTTATAATTAATGGAACATCTGCTATTGCAAAAATTAAACTATTTTTGAGTGTAAAAGAAAAAAACAGAATGATGGAGGAATTTGAACTATAACTCCTAAAACTAAAGAACCCACGAAACGTACAAAGGATTCGTCCGCAACCTAGAGGAATAATAGTTCCAACAATTGTTGCTATTGCGTAAAGAGGAAAAAGTCATCGAGGGCGGTGACGAAATAACAGATTTTTCGCTCTTTTCCTTCTACTTCGCTCTTTATTAGTCTATTCTTAAGATCAGATTTATATTTTTTTAAAGTAAAGATATTCAAAAAGAACCATGTTTTAAAATTAACAATTTTTTTGGGTAATTTATTACATATTTATTGATTAATTGTTTTCAATATTCTTTCATTATCTTGATTACAATAATAAAGACATATAGAAAGAGGAAATAAATTATTAATGATAATATTTTGAAAGTTAAATATTCATACATTATAATTCGCGTTTATACAGTAAGGTTACAGAGTCAATATTATTTCCTATAGGGATACAATAATTGCTTTTTTTAAAGAAATTTATTCTGCTCAGAGAAATTAAAACCAAAACAAATTATCGCTCTTGATATATAATAATTTTTCAGAGAATTTAAATGACCACCCTCAGACCTAAAGTTATTTTATAGACTTTGACAGTAAAATAGGCGAAAAGGCTTCTTTACCACTAGTTTACAGTTTAATAGTTTCCGTAAGGCAGCATCGTAATTATAAAGAATCATCTCAACCATGGTTATTTCTTCAGATTATAAATCTCAAATCCAAGTACCAGCAGGTGCAAAGTGTCTTAATTTAATCAATTCAATGAAATTTCATCAATAGAATATATTCAATAAAAAATAAATGATAGAATTTCCGTACTTCAATTATTTGAGTCTCCATCAATTTTTATTTATGATTAAAAATGTTTTTTCATCACTTAAAGCCCAGCCTATCGCCACAATTTTACAACACAAATCTTTCGCTCTTTTCCTTCTACTTCGCTTCTTACTTGTCTTTTGCTAAGATCGGATTTATATTTTGAAAAAATAAAGATATTCAGAAAGAACCATCTTTTGAAATCAACAATTTTTGTTTGGAAGTTATTATGTATAACAAACCAAAAATTAAAAAAAATCATTTTAACTTTATTACTTGTTTGCTATATATTAATTGAAATAATTTTTCTTTGTTTAAGGTAGTTCGAGCGGAAACCCAGTTAGCACAAGATTGTTCTGTAATTTTGTATACTAAATTTAGGCAGCATAACGGATGTCTATGCAAAACATCAATCATTGTTACAGCACAGTTTTTGAGAAATTAAATAATGAAATTAGCTGGGCTCTTATGGGAAGTATCCTTATTTGCGCTATTTGTCGTATAACTTGAAAACGCAGCATAAGATATAAAAAAAATTGACATATATAATAAATTAGTCATTAATAAACTACTTTTTTCATACTTTGTGAAAGTTTACAGGACCGTTTATTTACAATTGTTACTTTCGCGCGAGCTCACACGTTTGAAATTTTTAACTGAAAGATATGGCAACGTTGCAGAGCACTAAAGATGATGAAGTGGCTGCAAGTGGCGGGAACCTGGATAATTCAATAATAAACACGCGTGCGGTTTTGCCGATCAAAAGTTGTAGAAACCTTATACGCTTCACAGCCATCGTCAAAAATCGACGCGTAGACACCTAGTTATCGCGGCAAGCAACTTTAGGCCCTTCGATTTAAAAGGCTATACTCATAACACGTGAGAAATTGCACAAGTCCGTAATTTGCAAGTCTATTATGAGTACAAAAACGAATTTTGGCGAGTTGAAAAATGAATATAACTATCTCAAACAGTTTTCACCCGGAGAACACCGATATTTTTCGGAAGAAAAGTTTGAGAAAAGGAAAAAAGTTGGTTGCAGGTTTCGACGTTAGTGAGGTAATGGAAGAAGTTTGCAATTTGCAATCAAACATTTATTCGAGTGTTTTACGAGAAACTCTTGGAGCTCATAGTACTAGAAAAAAGGAAAATATTCACAAACCAATCGTAGAGGTTATAACGGGTGACCTCCGCTGAAACGTCAAAAAAAATAAAATCTTGAACAATGCGGACCCGAGGATTCGGGATTAACCTCGGTGTCACCGGCGTTACTAAGGCGGCTTCTAAACTGAGCGCCTGGCGTCTCTCGACGCCATATTTATAAATGTAGAGTCCCTGAAAATAAGAACTTAGCATTCAAAAAGAAAGAAAGAAAAAAAAGCGAAGCCATGCAGGGGTTCCGAATCAGGTAAAGGTTTTGAGGTTAAGGAAGGGATCCTAACCTAAGAATAGAAGCTCTTGCGCAAACAAAATAAAATAAATTAAGCAGTATAAAAGATAGGCTACAATTTATTCAATTATTGGGCAAGGCCCTGGCTCGATATAAATTCAAGAGAGCTAACAAAAGAAATTAATAAAATATCGTGGCCAACAGTGGCACATGGTACCAAAAAAGGAGGCAGAGCTCTGAGAGAGCCTGAGAGCCATGCGGTTTAAGAGAATAAAAACTTTATAATGGCCCAGAATAGACTCTCAAAGACTTACCGAGGATCTGGCCGCGATCTCGCGCCTAACTTCGTCCAAATCGAAGTCCATTGTGGCGTCCATTAGATTTATTTTGCTCTCGAGATTGTTTGACTCGCGTGACAACGACAGAATAAAGCTGCGCGCCAAAGGTGTGAGGACTACGGTGCCAGGCAACCAATGAGCTGAAGCGTCTATCGGTCGGCTTGCCCCATTGGCTTAAAACGTAGAGGGGTGCACTCAAACTATGTTGAGTTTGTACTGCACAACACAGCAGTTACAAATAGACAAGGCTAATATCCAATATATAATATAATTTCCAATTGTTCCATCTCATCATGCCCATTTTTATTTTAATTATAATTATAACGGTGTGACTGTGTAAAACCATGGGCTGCAGTAACATAGCGATTTCCTTGGCGGTGCCTTTCAAGCTGGTTTTTTTAAATGAAACAAATAAAAAAAGAAAACGGTCAGAAAACAATCAAAATAAAAGAATTTTATGAGCAGCTCTCAGACTATCCCTGTCAATGTTAAGTTTTTAATTAAAAAGGTGGTTTGGGCTCGATCCAGTCGTTGCCGGTCGAGGTAAAAAAATTAAACGTAATCTACCACGTTACAACACCCCCGGCCAGACCGGAAACGACCCCCCGAGTCTCCAAGACCACACTCCGGGCTGACTGACCAATTATTAGGTCTAGAAAATCAAAAAAGATATGCAAACCCGCGGCCCAGGCTGTCTGAGAGCGTGCTTCAATACTTAAAACTAGTGCAAACTTACGAGCTAGGAATATCAAATAGACGTAAGCATATAAAAATAAAAAATAGAAAAAGAAGAGAGAAAAAAAATAGGGAATCCACTAGTGGCACCTAGATAGGGCACCAGCGTTGTAGGAGTGCCGCTTCGCGGCGTTCGCGGACCAGCCGTCCGGCCCGCCGCCCACGGTGTCGTCTCCTTGGGGTTGGCTGGGCCCCCTCCAGCTCCTCCGGCTCCTCCTGGCTCCTTATTGGCGGCTCTTCCTCTGAATGAGGTGGCCAATCCAGGACCTCGTCCTGGAAGAAGGACAGCCACCTGATGAGTTGATCCTCTGGGCTGCTTTCCACGAGATAAGTGGGCTCGGGCTGGCACACAGCCTCGTTCCACCATGGGAACCGCGACTGCACCCAGATGTCCCGGGGAATCACGACCAGCCGGGGCCAGAACCAGTATAAGGGATCGACCACGACCACCCGCAGCGCCCCGGTCACCGGATCGGTGATTAGGTTTATAATCCCCTCGTCATTGGGGGCGAAAAATCCGTTGAAGTAGTCCGTTGGCTGTGGGCGAGATAATAAAAAGGAAGTCAGCCGATTTCTGGCGATTCATGCATACATGCAGGACAACAATAAAAACGTTCGACTCACATGGATGGACAAGGACGAACAATTCCCCTTGGACAATACAAGCACCACCTAGATTAAAACAACTGTAAGCTATCCGAGGACGCTTCTCAGAGGCAGCGGCCTCTAGATACGGCATGAGGTCTTTAGTGTCCGCGCGGTAGAACGATTCTCCTCTTTCGTTCTCGAGCTCATATATGGTACGCAAGATTACCCTCGCTACCGCGAATACGCCGTCAAATTCATTAGTGAGCGACGCGGTTACTCCATTACTCGCGGGAGAAAGCGTACGGTCTCGCTGAAGGACGCGGTCGCCGATTTGGTAAGTACGCGGACGTACTCGTGCGCGTGCGCCAGCTTATTATGGGCAGCATCTAAGTGCCTCTTTAAGAGGTCTCTCAAGGCTTCTAGCCTTTTGACCCTCTCGGACCAGGTGTCGACATTCCCGGGACGAGGGGGTTCTGATGTGACAGGCTCAAGTTTTTCATGGAGAGTGCCCTGGGGCAGCGGATCTCGGCCGAAATTTAAAAACTAAGGCGAGGTTTTCAAGGACGAATGATACGCGGTGTTAAACGCAAAGAGGAAGTCGTTAAGGTGGACGTCCCATTTAAGCTGCGTCTCCTTGATAAACGAGATAATCATCGTCTTTAATACTCGGTTGATTCGTTCGACCGGGTTCGCTTGCGGATGGTATGGCGGTGTTTTAACGCGCTTAATCGCGTACTCCTGACAGATCTGGTCCACAATCTTCTTACAAATTTCGGTAACGTTGTCCGTTAATAAAAACTTCGGTGTACCCCAGCGAGTTATAACCAGGTCTTTAAATGCCTTGGTTATGGTCGCGCCATTCGCGTTTCGTAATGGAAGGACTTCTATCCATCGCGTGAAAAAGTGATGAAAAACGAAGACATAGCGATGCTGGGCGGATGAGGGCGTATAAAGGCCCATAATATCCGCGCCAACCATGAGTCATGGATCTTCGATCACCCGATGGCCCATCTCGCCAGCAGGTTTCGCCTGCTCTACCTTGCAGTGCTGGCAAATATCTCAAACTCTAACGTACTGCGCAACGTCGTGGTAGAAACCCAACCAATAGTAGCGGGTGGCGAGACGGTGGTAGGTTTTATCCACCCCTAAATGTCCCGCTTGAGGCTGATCATGCGCCTCAGCCAGAGCTGCAGCATGATGCTCTTTAGGGAGGACCATCTTCCACGAATCTAAATCTGGGAGGATGGGATCGAGCCATTTATTCGCGCGGTGATGGTATAAGAGTCCGTTCTCTATTTTCCACGTGGGGAACGCGCGCGGATTCTTCTGAACATCCGAGAGGCGCTTATAATACCAAGCGTCCTCGGTTTTGTCCATTGCAGCGACCTCTTCAGGACCATCTAAGTCCTGGTCAAGCCGTGATAGGAAGTCCGGTACGACGTTTAAGGCCCCCTTTCTATACTGGACCTCAAAGGCGTACTCTAAAAGACAGTGCCCAACGGGCTAGTCGCCCAGTCGGGTCTTTCAGTCACCTGAGCCATCGAAGGCTATTATGGTCATTCACGACCGTGAAACGGAATCCTTCCAGATACTCACAGAACTTTTTAATTGCCCAGACGACGGCCAAACATTCCTTCTTAGTAACTGAGTAATCACGCTCAGCGGCTAACAGGGAGCGGCTGGCGTAAGCAATTACGCGCTCTACGCCTTTTATCGTCTGGGTCAGAACTGCTCCAACTCCAGTGGAGCTTGCGTCCGTTTACAAAGTGAACGGGTGCGCAAAGTCCGGGCGAGCAACTACTCGCGCTGTAGTTAAGGCGGTTTTAATCGCCTCAAATGCAGCATCCTGCTCTGCTTGCCAATCAAAGGGCTGCGCTTTCTTTAATAGTCGGAAAAGGGGTTCTGCTACTGTCGCAAAGTTCGGTATAAAGCGCCGATACTAACCTGCCGAGCCTAGAAAACTCCGAAGTTTGCGGATATTTCGCGGCGCTGGCAATTCCAAAATAGGGGCCAGCTTACTTGGATCAACCTTGACGCCCACGTTTTTAATGAGGGACCCAAGGCACCTGATCTCGCTTCGGAAGAATAGGCATTTACTGGGGTTGACTGAGAGACCAGCAGCAGCGAGTCGATCTAATACCTCTTTTAACCATTCGAGGTGATCCTCGAAGGTTTCGCTCACTACTATGACTATGAGAGGATAAGCGTCCTTCTTAGTGACTCGATTTATTTCCCTGAAGTCGATGCACAGACGATAAGCGCCACTCGATTTCCTTGCCATTACAACCAGTGAGGACCAAGCACTATTAGACGGCTCAACTAATTTTTGTTCAATTAGTTTGTCCATCAGCCTGTTCACCTCGTCCATCACAGCAGGAGACCTAACATGGTACTTCTGCTTGATGGGCGGATGGTCACCCACATCAATAGTATGTTTGGCAAGGCGGGTAGCACCCAGTTCCTTTTTTTAAATCTTTAACTCGCGCTTAAGAAAATCCTCTACCAGAGCCATTTGTGTCTTGGTGAGTTCCTTGATCGCGGCGCACCCATCGTCGTCTATCCGCGCCAAGTTGGACAATAAGTCTATAGTGGCTGTGCGATAAACTTCGTCATCGTAAGCCATACGAATAACGTTGGCATTGCCATCCACAATCAATCTAAATTGTCGAATGGCATCCATGCCCAGAACACATTGGTACTTAAAATTCGGTACCACTTTGTATTCTACGCATTTTTGGACGACATCTAGGGTGCTAGGTAGCGTCACTTGCCTTAAAACTGACTCTATGCTACCATTCGGGAATAGAATAGCTTTAACTTAAGAGGGTTTAATCTCTTGGTTAAATTCTGCGGCTAATTCTATCCCCTCTTTACCCAGAATGGATTTCGTGGAACCTGAGTCCACTAGCGTGTCGAGTTCTCTGTTGGCGATTTTTAATTTCACGAAAAATCGTGTGCCTTGTTCATAAAATTTTAAGGCTGCGCAATCGTTTTTCGAGAACTTATCGGAATCGAGATATACGCGTGATTCTGAAAGCTGTTCTAAATGTGGACCACGATGTCCATTGCGACTTCTTCAGCCGATACCATTGTAAAGCGACACCTGTAAGCAGCAATGGTAGTGCGCTAATTAATTCAATATCCGAGAGTGGAGAAAAAATTCTGCACTCGTTTAGTCGCGTTAGAAAATTTTCCGCGCTTGCCTTAGATGAGCCATTAAATTTTAAATTCCACTGGCGCACTACTTTACTGACGTCCCTATTTAATTCAACACGAGTGTTGGTACCTCGCGAATTATGATTATAGGAGTTGGTAGGCGCGGAATTAAAATTTTGCTCTTCATCCGATGTTATTGACGGAATTCGCGTCGAGTTATATACATTCGCGCCACCATTATTGTGCGGCGCATAGGGGTTAAAATTACTATGAATATTAGGGGTTGATATCCCCATGTAATCGAAACTTTGTTGCGCGATGAAGGATATAACGCGATGTGGAACAAAAGGCGGTGATTCCGTCGCTAAATTGCTTGAAATAGTTGTGCTCGGGGCCTGGTGCGCGACAGGTACGAACCTGGATGCATTTGCGAAATGCGATGCTACGGGCCCTGGGTAGGCTGCGGTGTACCCCTGTGAATACGGTGCATATGACGCGCCTGCGCAGGTCATGATTGTCGACGTGGTCGTTGCGGTGGGGGTAGCATGGACGTAGGTGTTAAACGCAGTCGCGTCTAAAATGTTCGATAGCTCAGACGGTTTTCGAGATACCGTCTGATCATCGCGTATTTGTGATTGAGACGTGTCTAGTGTTTCGTCTTCTTCCCACGGTATATTATTATCGCCTGCTCTCTTTTTAATATATCGAACTACGCGATCTCTCAAAATTGGTACCACCCCCGCTGCATTTATATTAAATGCATTCGCGAGTCTACGCAGTTCTATTTCACCCAGTGTGTAAATCCACGATTCGGTTGCGTTCGAGTCCATTATCGAGCTATTCGCAATCAATGATAAGCAAAAAGTTCAATTAAAGAAACTAGCAATTACTAATAATAGAGTAATTTTGTTAACTAATTTACAATTAATCATAATTTAAATTAATATAATTATAACAAATTTAAATAATCAAAAGAAATTAAGAGATTCAACGAAAACGTGAATTTATTTCTTTATTTCCTCGCGCTGTGGTATCAAGTGACAGTTCGGCTGCTAGAAAAGGACCGCGATAATACGAAACTAGCCGAGCGTAGTCACGAAGTTCACGTGCGCGTCGACGAGTCGAGGCAAGAAGCCAAGGTGGCGAAAACTAAAATTCACCGCTCCGTAATAGCGTCGGTTCCCGCGAGGCACGAACGCGAGCGAAGACGTACGAAGTTTGTCGAGCCGTCGAGCGAGATAAGATGGCGAGAACTGCGGAAGGCTGTCAGCTAGCAGGCTGAGACCGCGTCACGCGAGTCGAACCGAGCTGTCACGAGGAGTACCGAAGGCGGTCAGGCGTCGTGCACCGCGTACGCAAGCTATGTCGAGTGACAGGTGCGAGAGAATTACTTTAATTCTCGAACGTTTCACTCGATTTTTATGCTTTTCAGGTTTTTCCTTATCGTCCAAATTTTTGGAATAGACTCATAAATAATTTTACTATTCAATGAGACTATATAGGATATATTACGAGCGTGATTTTAATTGAAAACTAATCAAAATCGACCGAGCTGTCAACCGAACAGCTGTATAATCGCACTCCCGGAAAAACAGAGGCAAACACTTCACTCGCGTACACGATTTTTCGCGTCCTAACACCGCCTACCCGCACTTTAAATTAATATTGCAGCTTTATAGTGCTGAGCACTCTTATTCTTGTACAGCGCTTTAGCGCTTTTGTCCTTGTATAGCGCTTTAGCGCTTAAAAAAAAATACAAGATATAAAATGTGCAACACAAAATGCAAATTAATATATAAATACATTTACAACATAAAAAGATATGATACATAAAATAAATATTTTTCTTATTTGGAAAAATAAAATCCAAAATCCTGCGTGGATAAGCGAGCGCAATAGCTGAAAATAAAATTCAGGAGAAAACAAAATAATAATATTCAAGAAGAATATGAAATAGAAAATTTCAAAACTCAACTCAAAATTAAAAAATTGAGTTTAGTATTTACTGAAATTTTTAAGCTTCATAAGAGAAAGGAAGCTTGTTCCCAAAATTAAGGCCTTTGTGAATATTTTCCCCGATGAGGACGGTGCTTGGCAACCAATAAGCTGAAGCGTCTATCGGCCGGCTTGCCCCATTGGCTTAAAACGTAGAGGGGTGCGTTCAAACTACGTTGAGTTTGTACTGCACAACACAGCAGTTACAAATGGACAAGGCTAATATACAATATATAATATAATTTCCAATTGTTCCATCTCGTCATGCCCATTTTTATTTTAATTACAATTATAACGGTGTGACGGTGTTGGAAACCATGGGCTGCAGCACGTGGTCGTTTTAGATGCCATGCATGCTGGGTGATGCCCTCTGTGGCTTGCCGGTGAACCCCTCTGCGTGCGATGGTAACATAGCGATCTCCTTGGCGGCGCCTTTCAAACTGGTGTTTTTAAATGAAACAAATAAAAAAAGAAAACGGCCAGAAAACAATCAAAATAAAATACCAGCTGGAAAGGCGCCGCCAAGAAGATCGCTATGTTACCATCGCACGTCAGAGGGGTTCACAGGCAAGCCACAGAGGGCATCACCCGGCAGGCATGGCATCTGAAACGACCACGTGCTGCAGCCCATGGTTTCCAACACCGTCGCACCATTATTATTATAATTCATATAAAAAGGGCATCACGAATTGGAACAATTATAACTTACATTATATATTGTATATTAGCTTTGTCTATTTGTAACTGCTGTGTTGTGTAGTACAAACTCTACGTAGTTTAAACGCACACCTCTACGTTTTAAGCCAATGGGGCAATCTGACCGTTAGACGCTTCAGCTCATTGGTTGCCTGGCGCCGTCGTCCTCACAAGACGAGTCGCCCGCGCAAACCTGGGCTTCATGCGCATGCGCTAGCCTTTCCAGATGATGTAATAAGACTGCGCGACATATTTGGCGCGCAGCTCTATTCTGTCGTTGTAACCCGAGTGGTAAATAGCTAAGGGGAAAATTATTAAACTTCCACCTACTAATGGACGCCACCGGGGATTTTGATTTGGACGAAATGAGGCGCGAGGTCGCGGCCAGATCTCCGGTAAGTCTTTGAGACTATTCCGGGACATGAAGAAATTTTTATTCTGTTAAACCGCGTGGCTCTCAGGCCTTCTCAGAGCCTGTGTATTGGGCCCATGTGCCATGTGCCATTATTGGCGACGATATTTCATTTCTTTTATCATTTTGAGTTTGTGTCGAGCCAGGGCCTTGCCCACCAATGAATAAATTGTAGCTGTAGTTAACCTATAAGTTCCTTAATTTATTTTGTTTATGCAAGAGCTCCTATGTTTAGGTTAAGATTCTTTCCTCAACCTCAAAACCGTACCTGATCCAAACTCCCGAATCCACAATCACCCTAGCCGGAACCCTCGTTTGACTTCGCTTTTTTTCTTGTTGCATGCTAAGTTTTTATTTTACTATGTATTTTTTATATTGATTTGTGTTTTATGTGTTGCACATTTTATATCTTGAATTTTTTTTTATTAAGCACTAAAGCGCTATACAAGAATAAAAGCGCTAAAGCGCTATACAAGAATAGGAGTGCTCTGCACTATAAAGCTGCCACATTAATTTAAAGTGCGGGTAGGCGGTGATAGGTCGCGAAAAATCGTGTACGCGAGTGAAGTGTTTGCCTCTGTTTTTCCGGGAGTGCGATTATACAGCTGTTCGGTTGACAGCTCGGTCGATTTTAATTAGTTTTCAATTAAAATCACGCTTGTAATATATCCTATATAGTCTCATTGAATAGTAAAATTATTTATGAGACTATTCCAAAAATTTGGACGATAAGGAAAAACCTGAAAAGCATAAAAATCGAGTGAAACGTTCGAGAATTAAAGTAATTTTCTCGCACCTGTCACTCGACATAGCTTGCGTACGCGGTGCATGACGCCTGACCGCCTTCGGTACTCCTCGTGACAGCTCGGTTCGACTCGCGTGACGCGGTCTCAGCCTGCTAGCTAACAGCCTTCCGCAGTTCTCGCCATCTTATCTCGCTCGACGGCTCGACAAACTTCGTACGTCTTCGCTCGCGTTCGTGCCTCGCGGGAACCGACGCTATTACGGAGCGGTGAATTTTAGTTTTCGCCACCTTGGCTTCTTGTCTCGACTCGTCGACGCGCACGTGAACTTCGTGACTACGCTCGGCTAGTTTCGTATTATCGCGGTCCTTTTCTAGCAGCCGAACTGTCACTTGATACCACAGCGCGAGGAAATAAAGAAATAAATTCACGTTTTCGTTGAATCTCTTAATTTCTTTAGATTATTTAAAATTTATTACAATTATATTACTTTAAAATATAAATTATTATTATTTAATCAAACAATTTTACCTCGTTTAAATTATTTTTATCAGCTCAAAAATGGATTCCAATCCAACGGAATCGTGGGTTTAAACGCTCGGGAAAACGGAACTGCGAAGACTCGCGAATGCATTCAATATTAATGCAGCGGGAGTAGTACCAATTTTAAGAGATCGCGTAGTTCGATATATTAAAAAGAGAGCAGGCGATAATAATATACCGTGGGATGCAGATGACACACTGGACGCGTCACAACTGCAAATACGCGATGATCAAACGGTATCTAAAAAACCGTCTGACTTTTCGAACATTTTAGGCGCGACTGCGTTTAACGCCCACGCCCAGGCTAACTCCACCGCAACGACCACGTCGACAATCACGACCTGCGCAGGCGCGTCACATGCAGCGCATTCATGGGCGTGTACCGTACCCTACCCAGGGCCCGTTGCATCGCATTTCTAAAATGCATCCAGGTTCGTACCTGTTACGCACCAGGCCCCGAGCACAACCATTTCTAGCAATTTAATGACGGAATCGCCGCCTTTTGGTCCACGTCGCGTTATACCCTTCGTCGTGCAACAATGTTTCGATCACATGGGGATGTCAACCCCTAATATTCATAGTAATTTTAACCCCTATGCGCCGCACAATAATGTTGGCGCAAATGTGTATAATTCGACGTGAATTCTGCCAATAACATCAGATGAAGAGCAAAATTTTAATTCCGCGCCTACCAACCCCTATAATCATAATTCGCGAGGTACCAACACACGTGTTGAATTAAATAGGGACGTCGGTAAAGTAGTGCGCCAGTGGAATTTAAAATTTAATGGCTCATATAAGGCAAGCGCGGAAGATTTTCTAACGCGAGGAGATGAGTGCAGAATTTTTTCTCCACTCTCGGATATTGAATTAATTAGCGCACTACCATTCCTGCTGACAGGTGTCGCTTTACAATGGTATCGGCTGAAGAAGTCGCAATGGACATCATGGTCCACATTTAGAACAGCTTTCAGAATTTGATTTGGCGACGATAATTGTGACCGCCGTGTAAGAGATCAAATCCGCGTGCGCACTCAAGGCGCGAAAGAACAAATTGAAGACTATCTAACTTGCCTGTTAGGTTTATACGACAAGTTAGACGGTCCATACTCGGTCGAAGAGCAACTTGATAATGCTCACAGGGGGTTGAGACCCGAATTTAGGCGCGTAATAAAACGCAAAGATTTCACGGATTTCGAGGAAATTGCGCAGCTGGGTAAAGATTAGGAAACGGAATAAGCAACCATCCGCGATTAAAAACCACCCCCTGCGCCGGAAACGTCATTTTTACCCCAATTCGCGTATAAGGGCGAAGAAGCTTGGAACACGAAGGCGAGCTTGGCAGCAATGGACGCGAATTTCGAAGAGGAAAATATTCCTAGTGAAAAAAGACACTCACCCCCTCGGACAGCGAGATGCGAAGCAATGTCACATAGCCCACCTAGGCAAAAAATTCCTAGGCCAGGTAGCAAAATTAGCAACAATTACGCGCAAAGACTCCCCTCAGCGAACAAGGCTAAACGAAACGTGGCAAAAATAAACGTAAACGCGATTTCTCAAGCGCCGTCTACTTCGACGATGATTATATGCAGGAATTGCCTTTCTTATGGCACATCTGCACCGCATGACCACAGTGCAATAAAATGTACTAGAGAGCAGCAATTCTTTTGCTACAAATGCGGTCGCGTGGGATATAGAACCCTGGATTGTCCAACATGGGAGTGTAAAGCTTCCAAAAAGCCTCCGGGAAACGCGAAACGGACTCAGCGCTAAAAGTCAGCGCTGAACCTAGCCCATTTCTATCAGACCTTGCTACCAGCGTCTCTAATGATTACTCTGTTTCTCCATCTTTCTCGCCCTTATCGTATTCTCGCGGGGAGGGGGCGCGTATGTCGCCTGGCGAATAACGCGTATATCTCGATTCCGATAAGTTCTCGGAAAACGATTGCGCAGCCTTAAAATTTTATGAGCAAGGCACACGATTTTTTGTAAAATTAAAAATCGCCAACAAAGAACTCGACACGCTAGTGGACTCAGGTTCCACGAAATCAATTCTGGGTAAAGAGGGGATAGAATTAGCCGCAGAATTTAACCAAAAGATTAAACCCTCTGAATTTAAAGCTATTCTATTCCCGAATGGTAGCATAGAGTCAGTTTTAGGGCAAGTAGTCCAAAAATGCGTAGAATAGAAAGTAGTACCGAATTTTAAGTACCAATGTGTTCTGGGCATGATGCCATTCGACAATTTAGATTAATTGTGGATGGCAACGCCAACATTATTCGTATGGCTTACGACGATGAAGTTTACCGCACAACCATTATAGACTTATTGTCCAACTTGGCGCGGATAGACGACGATGGGTGCGCCGCGATTAAGGAACTCACCAAGACACAAATGGCTCTGGTAGAAGATTTCCTTGAACACGAGTTAAAGGTTTCAAAAAAGGAACTGGGTGCTACCCACCTTGCCAAGCATACCATTGATGTGGGTGACCAACTGGCCATCAAGCAGAAGTACCATGTTAGGTCTCCTGCTGTGATGGACGAGATGAACAGGCTGATGGACAAACTAATTGAACAGAAATTAGTTGAGCCGTCTAATAGTGCTTGGTCCTCACCGGTTGTAATGGCAAGGAAATCGAATGGCACTTATCGTCTGTGCATCGACTTCAGGAAAATAAATCGAGTCACTAAGAAGGACGCTTATCCTCTCCCGCCAATGACAAACATTCTGGATAAACTCCAGAAAGCTAACTGGAATTGGAACCTCATGCGTTCGCCTATTTAGACGACGTCATAGTAGTGAGCGAAACATTCGAGGATCACCTCAAATGGTTAAAAGAGGTATTAGATCGACTCGCTGCTGCTGGTCTCTCAGTGAACCCCAGTAGCAGGAGGCTGCATTTGAGGCGATTAAAACCGCCTTAACTACAGCGCGAGTAGTTGCTGGCCCGGACTTTGCGCACCCGTTCACTTTGTAAACGGATGCAAGCTCCACTGGAGTTGGAGCAGTTCTGACCCAGACGATAAAAGGCGTAGAGCGCGTAATCGCTTACGCCAGCCGCTCCCTATCAGTCGCCAAGCGTAATTACTCAGCGACTGGGAAGGAATGCTTGTCGTCTGGGCAATTAAAAAGTTCCGTGAGTATCTGGAAGGATTCAGCTTCACGGTCGTGACAGACCATAGTAGCCTTCGAAGGCTCAGGTCACTAAAAGACCCGACTGGACGACTAGCCCGTTGGGCACTAAGTCTTTTAGAGTACGACTTTGAGGTCCAGTACAGAAAGGGGGCCTTAAATGTCGTACCGGACTTTCTATCACGGCTCGACCAGGACTTAGATGGTCCTGAAGAGGTCGCCGCAATGGACAAAACCGAGGACGCTTGGTATCATAAGCGCCTTTCGGATGTTCAGAAGAATCCGCGCGCGTTCCCCATGTGGAAAATAGAGAACGGACTCTTATACCACCACCGCGCGAATACATGGCTCGATCCCATCCTCCCAGATTTAGATTCGTGGAAGATGGTCCTCCCTAAAGAGCATCATGCTGCAGCTCTGGCTGAGGCGCATGATCAGCCTCAAGCGGGACATTTAGGGGTGGATAAAACATACCACCGTTTCGTCACCCGCTACAATTGGTTGGGTTTCTACCACGACGTTGCGCAGTACGTTAGAGTTTGAGATATTTGCCAGCGCTGCAAGGTAGAGCGGGCGAAACCTGCTGGCGAGATGGGCCATCGGGTGATCGAAGATCCATGACTCATGGTTGGCGCGGATATTATGGGCCTTTATACGCCCTCATCCGCCCAGCATCGCTATGTCTTCGTTTTTCATCACTTTTTCACGCGATGGATAGAAGTCCTTCCATTACGAAACGCGAATGGCGCGACCATAACCAAGGCATTTAAAGACCTGGTTATAACTCGCTGGGGTACACCGAAGTTTTTATTCACGGACAACGGTACCGAATTTTGTAAGAAGATTGTGGACCAGATCTGTCAGGAGTACGCGATTAAGCGCGTTAAAACACCGCCATACCATCCGCAAGCGAACCCGGTCGAACGAATCAACCGAGTATTAAAGACGATGATTATCTCGTTTATCAAGGAGACGCAGCGTAAATGGGACGTCCACCTTAACGACTTCCTCTTCGCGTTTAACACCGTGTATCATTCGTCTTTGAAAACCTCGCCTTCGTTTTTAAATTTCGACCGAGCGCACTCTTCATGACAAGCTTGAGCCTGCAGCATCAGAACCACCTCGTCCCGGGAATGTCGACACCGGGTCCGACAGAGTCAAAAGGCTCGAAGCCTTGAGAGACCTCATGAAGAGGCACTTAGATGCTGCCCATAATAAGCAGACGCACGCGTACAATCTTCGGGTACGTCCGCGTACTTATCAAATCGGTGACCGTGTCCTTCGGCGAGACCGTACGCTTTCTTCCGCGAATAAAGGCATAACCGCCTCGCTGACCAATAAATTCGACGGCGTATTCACGGTATCGAGAGTAATCTCGCGGAAAATCTACGAACTCGTGAATGATAGAGGCGAATCGGTCGGTCGCGCGGACACCAAAGACCTCAAGCCGTATCTAGAGGCCGCTGCCTCTGAGTAGCGTCCTCGAATAACTTATAGTTGTTTTAATTTAGGTGGTGGCCATATTTTCCACAGGGAATTGGTCGTCCTTGTCCGTCCATGCGAGTCGAATGTTGTTGTCCTGCGTGCAAAAACCTTGTTGTATGCTTTACGGCTCATAGGCGCAAGGCGCCACATTAAATGTAAAAAGTTTTTTTGGTATATGAAGAGTTTGATCCCTTGACCTTTCCTTGGGACCTGTAAGATAGTAGCTCTTAAGTTAGTTATTAAGGCTCGTTCTCGGCATCGCAACCAGCGAGCTGCCGCATATTTATTTTCTCTCTTCTTTCTCTATTTTTTTATTTTTAGGCTTACGTCCTTTCGATATTCTTAGCTCATAAGTGAATGCTAGAACTAAGTATCAAAGCACGCTCTCAGACAGCCTGGGCCGCGGGTTTTCATATCTTTTTTGTTTTTCTGGACCTAATAATTGGTCAGTTGTCCCGGAGTGTGGTCTTGGAGACTTGGGGGGGTGGGGGGTCGTTTCCGGTCTGGTCGGGGGGTGTTGTAACGTGGTAGATTACGTTAAAATTTTTTTACCTCGAACGGCAACGACAGGATCGAGCCCAAGCCACCTTTTTAATTAAAACTCAACATTGTCAGGGATAGTCTGAGAGCTGCTTCTGAAATTATTTTATTTTTGATTGTTTTTCTGGTCGCTTCCTTTTTTTTTGGTTCCATTGATCATCACAAGCGATTCAAGTGAAAGATTTTTAGTGTGAAATGATTCAAACACTTTCTCAAATAATGTAAAATTGTTCGGTTAAGTTTAAAAATAATTTTGATGATAGTCTAACATATTTTTAAAATAATTTGTTTAGATTTAAAAGGGGTTATAACATTAATGAACAGGATATTTGGAAAAATGTAGACGGCGTTTTATTAGGAGAAGTTCAAAGTTGGTATCGAGTAAATAGGAGAAATTCCCAACCAAAATATGCAAACGTAAATACAAGATATTTTTATAATAATCAAAAGTTCCAAAATATTCATCCTCGTTTACAAAGTAATAATGAATTCCTAAATAATTCGAGATTGAATTATAACAAGAATTTCAGAAATTCAAGCCCAACGGATTTTTTTAGAAAGCGAGAAATTACCCGTTGGGAAATAATAGCAGACGACAAATAGAAAGAGACTCGCAATTATCAGAGCTCACTTTTAAAGTAAAAGAAAGACAGATAGGTGAACTGAAAGGTAATAAACAAAAGAAACAAGGAGTAAATGAAGGTAATAGGAACTCAGATCAAGAAAGAACAAGATAAAATAGAGAATTATAACTAAACTTGAATGCTCTAGATTTCATTGTTAGAATGGGACAAAATAAAAGAAATAAAAATGTTACGTTACAGTAACCGATAAAATGTTATAATTGAGGAGATAGAGGACATATGCGACGTGTTGTTAGTATAGTCAGGGAAACGCAAGCGGAGGCTATTAGAGACGAATAATACTCGAAGTAAATATCAAAATACATCGCCCGAATACATCGACATCGTTAGTGACGCTCCGGATGAAACAAGAACGAATTTGGATCCGCTTTTTTAAAAAATGTGTGGCATTGTTGTCGATATTGTCCTTTGGCTCCCTATTGTCTATAATGAATGCTTTATGGATTTTTTAAGATTGAAAAAAAACGAAAAAAGTCATTTTTTTCAAAGTTCCGGCATTTTAAAAACTGTTATGTTAAAAACGTAAAGGGTAGTCAGACGAGAATTACACTCCTCCAGATTAAAAAACACTACGTTTTTCATTTCAGACAAGTATTAATTCCTATCGAAGATAGCCATATTAAAAAATATGTATTATTCAGATTAGTACCAAGATTGAAATCTATAGAGATCTCAGGAACAGATACGATACAAAGATGAGGATTAAAATTGCGCTTTGCGAAAAAGATCTGGTGGTTACCGCAAATAACCACAAATTGAATATAAAATAGAATCAAATCCGAAAGAAAATATAGTAAAATGCAACAAGGAAGAAGAAAAAGATGGGGAAATGAGTAAAGGAATTCAAGAGAGGAGAATGTTCTGCGGAAGTAAGATTAACCTGCGAAATTGAATAGAAGGGGCATTGAAGAACTTTCAATGAAGAAAAGTATCCGCGGGTATCCCAACCGACCATACCATACCAAAATGTTTCCCAATAAGTCACGAACGAAAGTCAAAAAATATACAAAGGTAGATAAAAAAAGGAAGAGATATGGTGCAAAAATCCGAGAAAAAAGAGGGAAATAAAATGTAATTAAAAAAAGAAAAGAACAATGGAATCGAAAATAAAGAATCAGTAGTAAAAAAGTTAAAAGTGATACAACAAACATATTGGATTAATTTTAAAAACAACGTGATAATTAGAAATAATATTAGAGATGTGCAAGTGAACAAAACAGCGTTTGACGAATCAATCGACGAAATTTGTGAAGGAATCATAGAATTACGTGAATCTCAACGGAAACGATTTAAAAAGCTAACCGAAAGAAAGATAATAAAAACAGAAATGAAATTGGAACCCACACATTTAGCAAAACATAAAGTAATATACAAGGTCACCAAATATTTAAACAAAGATATAACTAGAAGAGTTAAACAAATTTTCAAGGACTCTAACAGTCGAATCCCCAAAACACAAAAAACATAACCAAATTTGGACCAAAAACACCACACCTCAACAGAAAAAAAATCGTGAGAAAAACAAACAAAAAAGGAGAAAAGAAAAAAGAAGGCAACCTTCCAAAACTCCTTCCTTCTTTTTCTTCCTTTCGTCCTCTTTTGTTTTTATTACCCACCACCATTTACATAAATAAAACTTAAATTTCAAACAACAAAAAATACGAAACAACTGCAAACAATCTTAGGAGTGACATCGTGGCATTAGAGATTCATACCAAGATTTGCTGAAACCAATACTAACATGTCCTGATTTTCAACAGCAATTTCAACTCGAAACGGATTCCAGTGACACGGGCCTAGGAGCTGTGCTAACGCAAAATATAATTAACATTTGGAGAATAAGAGACAACCAGCTATATTTTTTCAAGCCAGATCCTCTAGAATCATGTTTAAATCTAAATGATAATCCCTGGAAATTAACAATACCGAAAGAGCTAAGAGATCAGGTATTAAGGGAAAACCACTATAATAAACGAGTAGGACACTTAGGCATGGAAAAACATATGCAAGAATTGCAGAAAATTATTTTCAGTCAAAGATATACTTTGAGCCATTAAAATGCGTAAAAGAATGTGATACATGTCAAAGAATTAGGCCTAAAATTAATAACCAAGTAGGCCCGATGGAAAAAAGAATAATTAAGGAACCATGGACTGTCGTGGCCTCGGACATAATGGGTCCATTACCTACGTCAAAAATGAAAAATCAATATATACTTGTTTTCGTATATATGTTCACTAAATGGGTAAAAAAAATTCCGATTAAACATGAATTGGAAACAACAGTAGAAAAATCATTTAAGAGGAAAAGCATTTCTAAATGGAGAACACAAAGAATTTTTTGTACAGATAACGGTAAAGAATTTATGAATAGGATAATGGTCAAATTAACATAAAATTTTGGAATAAGACATTAAAAAATACCACGATATCACCCACAATCAAACTCAACAGAAAATGTTGAATGAATGAATGAAAAAAAATGAAAATTTGCGTTAAATGCTAGTAAACATTCATCAACAGGCTTCACACCAGCATTCTTAAATTATGGAAGAGAATCAGAACCAGTACAAACATTAAATAAAGATTGAGTAGATGTAAAGGAGGTAGAATCACAAAAATCAGGTAAATGGATAGAAAGACTAAATAGTTTAAAAGTATGAAAAAAAAGTACAATAAAATCTAAATTTAGCGAACGCAACACAGACAAAATATCATTATTTGAGACGCAGACCGATTAGTTATGAAATTGGGGTACAGGTATTGAGAAGCGAAAAAACGTTATCAAATTAAGCGGATAATATAGCGAAAAAATTTGATACAAATTTCAAAGGTCCATTCTTTATCAAAACAAAAATCTCACTAACAATATATGAAATACAAAACAAAAAGGGCAAGTCACTTGGCGAATAGAACGTAAAAGACATAAAAAAATATGTCGCGAAAAGTTAAATAAATAATTAAAAGCATGCATGCAAATAGTAGACATGCAACAGATCAAATTAAAACTGACTCAAAATAAACACAATAGAAGGGTCAATTGTGTTTACAGTTTATGGAGCAACAACCAATGTTAAATGTGGGCAATGCTACAGAGAGCTGAGGGTATCAGAGTCCTTGGGACATAGATGCTCAACTCTACTGGACCTAATCCAGGGCTCGATAGGCCCAGAATTCAAGGTAGAGGCGAAGGTAAGAAGAAAAGAAATAGAAAGAAGAAAAACAGCAAGAAAAGAAATATAGTTGAAAAATGAGTTTAGAAGAATACAGGGAGAAGAAAAATGAAGAATTAAACGATTAAAACCAATAGAAAGGAAAGAAAATAGGAGATGACGTTATAAAGATAGTGGAGGAAACAACAAAAGGATTAGGGATGCGTAGATATGAAGAAGAAAGACAAGAACTGTGAAAAAAGAAAAGGGAAAAATATTTTGAATGATGAGAAATAAAAATAAAGAAAGAAGGAATGGAACTGAAGGAATGGGAAATGAAAGAGATAGAAAACTCTGAAGAAAGGGCAAAAAAGAGAAAAGGAAGACAAAGAAGTGTTAAAAAAAAATAAAAAAGAAAAGGAGCAGAAGGAGAAAGAAATCTGTAAAAAGGCACGCAAAGAAAAGGATCTAAGGAAAGAAAAAGACTAATAGAAGAAAATAACATATAAAAGAAATAAGTGAGGAAAATATAAGAACTAGTAGAAAAAATAAAGATGACAACAAAGGAAGAGGGGACGGACAGTGGGGCGGAGACAGAAGGCAGAAGACGTCAGCGACACAGACAATTCAACAAAAATAATTATTTTCTAGGCATAAAATATTATGTAAAATGTATTATTATAAGAACCAAAGTATTTTCAAAGCTCAAAATAACATTGAAAAGAAAAGCTAACCAATAGGAATAAGTTATAAGTATTGATTGTATTGATTGAATCAATAATAATGATTTTAGAAATAGGTAGATTTCGTTTTGTTTCAGAGAGCAAACATGACGGACATCAAAATGTTTGAGTGGAAATTTTGCAGAAAGTCGAAACCAACGGAATTGTATATATTTCGCGACACTTTTTATAATTAGACAATAAATAGAACTGAAAACTATTAGACAACACCGAATAGCAAAAAAACCAGATATACCAGGGGCGAATGGATAGGAAAAAAACAAGAAATTCAGGGAAATTATAGATATTAGTTAAAAAAAAAAAATGAGGAAAATAGATAGAGGACATAAGAAATGGCGAAATACAGAAAAAAGCGAAGGTGGATTCATTAAACAAAGTCAGATAAATCGGAAAAGACACATAAATTACACCATAGATATTGAGACAGATCCGATTTGGCTGGAGTTCGAAAATTAATTAAAAACGTTAGAGAGCGACAAAAGCGAATGAACACCAACCTGAATATGGGGTAACGAAGTTACAAGCATACCCCCTTGCGCCTATACGCCTATACGCCTTGCGCATATACTCAAACGTATGACGCCGGACGCTTTCTTGGGTTTCTCCGGTTTGAACAAAAAGTGCATACGCTATAGTGGTGAGGCTTCCAGCGTGATTCTGTCTCGTATTGAGTAAGTTATATTAAACTTCTCGACTGTATTTGCCGATATTGGTCGTTTTACTGGTGTACACCTTTTCCTCAGCGTACCCCTCCTACCCTTCCCTAAGTACGCGATCTCGGTCGTACTAACAATCAATTTCTAATTTATACGCAAATAAATCTTACGGAAATAATCTATGACTATAGATGACGATGCCTATGCTATGACTATGTTTACAAAACTATTGTTTATTTAATTTATTACTTCTGGAATATTTATTCCAAAAAATAATAAATACTGCGTCGAGTTTATTATCATGAGAAAAAAATTCTCAGGGGATGCTACTCAAAACAGTTTTCTCTTTTAATTAGCTGATAGAAAACGAATACATGAATAAAGCAACATTACCTTAAGGGTTTTGAGTTGCATACAATTTTTTACATGAGTTTTTTGCTATTCTTCTGGTCGCTGCGACTTTACTTGTTATTGCAAGTTAGTTCACAATTGATTGCGAGACAAAATGACTAATATAATAAACTTTATTATGGGCATCATTGCAAGTTTAGTAGTTTGTGACAATCTAAATCAGTCCAATAATAATGCAACATTAAAATGAAGGCATTGTCAACTTGTGAGGACGTAGGATTATGGTGTTTTCAAGATAAAATATTTGAATAACTACTAAGGTAAACGATAACAAAGTACAAAAACTGCCGACTTAAGAGCTATTTATGTGTAGATCTGGATGTCGTCCACCATGTTGTCCGAAGACATTAGAGTCAAACTGCGCTCTTCGTGCATTCCTTTGGCATAGTTTATTTGTTGAGAAACCTAAAACATTTTAAAAACATTTTTAATCTTATTTCAAGACTATATGGGGCTCAAACTAGCGTGTGGTTTAATGGATTATTAACAATTCTATTTTTACTATTATTGTACAATTATTTAAAAATTTAATGTATTTGGCAAAAAACAAGAAAAAATTTGTCAGCGCTGCTGAATTTGCACTAGGGACGTTGCGCCACCGCGAAAAAGCGCAACTATAGCCCCTCTTACTAATCATACAGTAAAAAACATAAATAACTTTCTTTCAGTTAAGTTAGTTTTTATTGTTATAACGTTATCATCACATGTATCATATATATGTACATGTATGCGATAGTTATATGGTTTCGTATATAGATTATGATGGAAAAAATTTATCTAAATATATAAAGTATAGACATATTAAATTTTTTTTTAAATTTATTAATTTAACCAATATGAAATTCCACATAAATTTATAATATAAATCGAGATAACAAAATAAGATTTTTATTATACATGTAATCGAATGTACAAAATAATTATGACAACCATAATTTTCTACTACTTAAAACTTTAAACGCGTTTATCTTAAAACTGCAATTTTCAAGTCGGCTAGACACATTATTCAAACAAATTTCAACCAATTCACTTGAAATTTTAACTGTATATTTTTTATCAACAATTTTCTGACGATTTTTTATGGAATTTTATACTTTTTTATTTTAAAAATGCGCCATTTGGGAAAAAATCAAAATACCAAAAAAACGTACGTACTTCTCTAGCTATTCTCATGTGTAATCGAAAAACTTCAGTGACTCATCATAATTCAAAAATTACAGTCAATTACATGTATGATAAAAACCCTATTTTGTAATCTCAATTTATTTCATGGTTTCGCTGAAAAAATATGCCTGTTTTTGTCTGCTTCTAGAGTGTCCTAGCCCCTTAAATATAACATTTTAGCAATAGGACATCATATGCACGTAAATTATACTCAATACTCCCATTATTTTCTCGATACATTAATATTAAAATATGAATACCAGAGAAATCGCTTAAAATTATGTAATTCATGTTAAGAACACATCTCATGATTTACAGACAAATGAATCTAAAGAAGACTAAGCTACTTGGAAATCGCGCATACCTAGCAAAGAACATAAATTTTGAAACACCGGTTTTTCTTAGCGCTTTAGTGAAAATATCATTTAGTTGATCGAAAGTTAAAACATACTTTGAATCAAGCACACTACTCTCAAATTTCTCTCTTCCGAATATGTTTTGTACGTTTGTAAAACACAGGGTTTTTGGAAAGCTGAATAGCACTTTGCTTGTCTACAAACAATGTAATCGCACTTGTTAGATTTTCGCACCACTGACCGATTCAACTGACATAAGGCCATATGAGTCGATATGAACAAATTCACGCAGCACTGTGTTTCTTCGTTTATTTTTAGAGAACGACAACTTATACTGTTTTCCATATTGGCAGCCCTTACAGAAAATCGGTTATTTATCGGTTATCGGTTATTTGAACACCTTCGAAAAGATTCTTTCTTGTCATATCACAAAGGGATTTGACGTTCACATGGTGAAGCCGTTCGTGCCACAATTTTATATCGGCACGAGAAAATCTTGCGTTGAGGTTGGACTTTTGATAATGTTTGTCTTTCTGGATTCATAGACAACCATACCTGACGAAAACTTTGACTTGTCCAGAATTCTTTTTGACTATGTGCAACTCTCAATAAGAATGATTTGAAAGATGTCCATCGCCTTCGTTAGCGTGAACATAGCGATTGCATTTTTTTTGTCTCAGCTAACAATAATTATGCTGCCTCATTATCAGATCCAGGCTATGTTTCTATTCCTGAGGCGATATTGTATACTCTTTTTGCTTTAAGAGTACAGACCATTTGAAACTTCCACTGTTGATAGCTTATATATCAAACTCAGTAACCGACGCTACGCCAATCATGACCGCCACTGTTCAAAGTCTCACAATCACACTAGAAGATTTTAAGAGTGAAATGAATGCCAAAAGGTACCCTATGGAAAGACATTAGTTACTGGAAAGTTTTAGCTTAAGGTGGCAATTAAGCCAGTGGATTCTATGACCACGCCAAAAAATTGGATTATATGAAAAAAAAAATTTAATTCATATTTTCATTTTAACTCGGTCCCAAAGAATAAGATCTTAGTATTTGCCTTTGAAAACTAGAGGAGTTACTACAATGAAAGAAATTTTTATTAGTATGTAATAAAGATTTCTGAAAAGTATTAGTTAAATTGAACTAAGTGTCCAAAAAATACACGCATTCAATCAGCTGATATGTAGCATATGCAAGTTGAAAACTCCAGAGTCTCAACGACCTTAAGGTCCGTCCGTCGTGACTTGCCTTGTTTAAGCAAAGCAATTTAATATTTTATTCAATTAAAAAACCGCCATCTTTTTAAGACCTTTCAAATAATGTTTATAACATATGCATTAGGATGTCTGTTTTTTTATTGGTCAAAAACGAAAAATAAAAATCATCAAAATTTTTTCCCATTTACGACCTGGGGCATCACCATGAAAAAAATCGCACAAAAATGTCAAGAAAAGCATTTTGTAGTTTTTTTAAGCTCTATCGTAAGCACTCATATAAAAAAAATTTTAATCAAATTTATTGCTATTATGAGCATTTTTGTTGAAAATTGGCCTTTATATTCAAGATCTATTATCTCTGGAAATACGAAAGATACAGAAAAACTTTCAGGGAAAGAAATCTTTATGATTTTCAGTAGAATACTCAGAAATTTCTCCAGAATTTTTTTCGAACATTTTTTTCAGTTCCCAAAGCCGTCTGTGATATTCTTTGCGTGATACATTATATATATATAAATATGACAACACATTCATGCCAAACAATAAGTTGAAAACGAACAAAAAAATTAATTTTATAAATATAATCTCCTAGTATCACATATTATGCAAAACTGCGATCAAAAGTAAAGGTTATCATTTCAATAAAATAAAAGATCGATTGAGCAATTTTAATTTGATAAGTTAATTTTAGTTGTGATAGCATTTTTCTAATGACAAACGGGATGAAGGCGTCATCGAATTTCACATAAAAATGCAAAATAACACACGTTTACGTGAACCTGTACAGCAAGCGCGCTTTTAGGGGAGTTTAATTGCGTTCCCTTTTCATTAATTTATATGTTCGGCATTGAATTGTATAGGGATAAAAATATATTTTATTATATGATGAAAAATCCATGCCTGCGGAAGAATTTGGAGTCATTGTCTGCTGCTGTGCGAAACAAAGTTTCCTGAGAATTGAGAACCAACACCAGAAACACGTATATGACAAAATGTTTTTCTGAGTAAAAGAAACAAAAAATAGAACAATAACACGAATTCCAAAGATTTGTCACGATGAGTAGAAATTGTTTGTAAACATGTAACGAACCGTATATAGGCATTGCGTCGTAGGTCCCCTACTGCGGCGCTCGGAGGGGTATTTCCACCACCGTTACTCACGTGATTACCCCCACCGACCACCAAGCTGCGCGCGCAGATACCACCACCACTCGCGGACGGTATAAAAGGAGGAACGGAGGACCGAGACGAGGCAGTTCACTCGGGGCGGCGATCCGGGTCACAGCGGAGCGTCGCTCTGAGTACACGGCATGATGATGCTTTTCCTGATGGGTGATCAATGTGAGCTGGCACCTAGCGTTAGGTGCCTCTGACTGGGTGCTTCACAAGCTGCGGTAGGACCCCTGAACGCCTATGCCCCGACCAGAACTTATATTTGGACTATCCGCCCATCACCAGCCGGCAGGAAAATCCAAATATGCAGATGAACGCAGACCAGGTACAAATCAGACAGTCTACATCCCATATCCTCGATCAAATGAGGAAGTGGAACCGCCATTTTGATGGTAGGGGTGTTTATGAGTTATTGGAACAGGTGCAGGAACTACAGAAAGAATACTAGATTACCGACCAACAGCTACTTAGGGGCTTCCCGGAGCTCCTCAGAGGAGATGGGCAGTTATGGTATAGGAACTGCGCATCAACCATAACGACCTGAGAGGAGTTGGATCAAGGGTTGAGAAACTTTTACCTGTCACCGGGGGAACGGAGACACTTAGCCAGAAAATAAGTGACAGGCGATAATTGCCCAAAGAGCCCATATGAGTTTACGCTACGACACTACACACCCTCTTGAGAAGACATGATGGCTATGACAACGAGATTGTCATGGAAACCCTCTACTATAACATAAAGCCAAGGCTGCGGATACAAATACGTCTGAAAGAAGCCTCGACTCCCGAAGAGCTAATCTAGCGGGTCCAGGAAATCGAAAAAGTGCAAGCGCAGTTACCTCGAGACGTACTGACAGACGACAGGGCCACAAACAGAACGAGCAGGCCAGCGCATCCCCTACAAGTGGCATTTGTAAGGGAAGAATGCTGCTGGAGGTACGGATAACGAAGCTATAACCAATTTAAACAGTCGGACCGGGCAAATACTACCTGCAACCTGGTACGAAAAAATAATACCACCGACCCGAGGGCATTCATCAGTGTCAAAATAGGCATGCACTGGTTTACAGCTTTGATAGACCCCGGGTCCGTTCGCTCATATGTAGATCAGCTGATAGGCCAACAATGCCAAAAATAACAATGGAGGGTAGAAGATAGCGGCGAGACCACTATCCTCGCCGACGGATTAGAGGTCAATCTAAGAAGAAAGCTTACCGGAAAAATAACTGCAGTCAACCGGAACATCAAAACCAAATTCCTAGAATTACCAAACCTGAATCCCGGAGTCCTGTTGGGAATAAACGCCTTAAGCAAAATGGGGCTCCAGATGTTACTAAACGGAAGAAACATCACGTCAAAGGGTAGCAATAAAAAGAACAATGCCTGCATAATCGAGGGCCCAATCGCAATGACAAAGCTTGAACAGTATGAACGAGCCCAAGCTGAGAAATTCCTAAAAAAGTAGGTGGAATATTTCGAAAAGATCAAAGCAGCCACACCGCACATAAAACATGAAATCAAACTCGAAGCCCTGACACCAATCAAACAGCGGTACCGTCCAAGAAACCCACCAGCCCTTGGAGTTCACTTGTCGTCATCACTCGCCGAAAAGACAGTAAGTCTAGATTCTGTGTTTACATCTGAAGGCTTAACAACGTAACAAAAAGGGATGCCTACCCGTTACCACAAGTCAACGCAACACTAGATAAACTTCTAGGGGCTAAATATCTATCCACTATTGATCTCAAAAACCGCTACTAGCACGTACCGTTAATGGAAGAAAGCAAGCCACTCATAGCCTTCACCGTCTCCAGAAGAGGCCTGTTTGAATTTAATTTTATGTCATTCAACCTGCATTCCGCATCGTCAACAAACCAAAGACTCTTAGACTGGGTGATTAAACTAGACATTGTTCCAAACACGTTCGCTTACCTAGATGACATAGTGGTATGTACGGCGACCTTCAAGAAACCCATAGAAGTGTTGGAAAAAGTGTTCCAGAAGATATATTTACAAATTTTTCCAAATCATTTCAGTCGATTATGTCGATAATTAGAAGAGTGTATCACTCACCATGATGACCGAACTCTACCATATCGACCTTATCAACCTGGCATTTAGAATTAACGTCATTTAAGACCAGATGGAATTTCCAATACATATTTGACAAATTTTTCTGTGAAAAAAGGAACGCTTCCACTCCGCTGAGCATCGACCCCAGGACATATCCGCGTCCAAATTGACGTAAATAGATTCTGTGAGAAAAGTTTTGTGGAACCTCCGTAGCTCAGATGATAGAGCATTCGACCGGCAATCGAAAGGTCCTGGGCTCGATACCCAACGGAAGGCGTTCCTTTTTCACAGGAAAATTTGCCAGAAGATATATGACGCCAGATTATAGCCCAACACGGAAAAATGTCAATTCTTCTCGGCCAAATTCAGATATTTAGGGCATATTGTAGAAAATCATGGGCTCAGGACGGATCCAGAAAATGGGCCATATGGAAAATGCGGGATTACCTCAAAGGATATTATTTTACCGTCCTGACAGACCATTTATCACTCAAATGGTTGGGATAGGTGGACAATCCGTCCGGTCGCCTCGCTCGATGGGAGATGAAGCTCAGCCAATGAGTTCACAGTAAAATACCGAAGAGGCGGCGAAAATCTACTCGCCGACACCTTGTCTTGGCAACTAATACCGAACTGGGAAGTTTTAAAACAGAGAGACTAGTACCATCGCCGAAGGAGGGTCATCTCAGACTAACCAGAAGCGTATCCAGAGTACACCGTTAGAGACGGCAGATTAATTCGTCACATCCTCCATACTCTGGATTTCAACGATACCGATCCAGACGACCGATGAAAGATATGCATACCTCGAGCCGAGCAAGAGAAAATGCTAAGGGAGGCAACACGACGATCCGACGGCAGGTCATTTGTGGCTGGCCAACACAATAGTCCGCCAGTCCCGTCAGTACTACTGGCCAGGAATGCTGAGAATGGAGGTAAAACATGTTCGAACCTGCCCCAGCTGCCGAAAATACAATTCGCAGCAACAAGTAGCCGCCGGAAAGATGCACGCCACGCAAATAGATCAGCCGTGGGAAATAATTTTAACGGACCTGATCGGGCCACTACCGAGATACATCGTAGGGCACACTTGGCTTCCAGTGCTGCAAGACCGTTTCAAGGAGTGGATCGAACTACGCACTTTAAAGAAAGACACCGAAAAGGGTCTCACTAAAGCCAGTCCAGATATGCCTACGGCACGGATGCCCAGACGTCATCGTGACCGACAACGGACGCCAATTTATTAGTAACGAGTTTAGAGAATTCCTCTCCACGTTGCAGATCAATCACCGACCGACTCTACCGTACACACCGCAGTGAAAGCCGGTAGAGAGAAAGCCAACCGAGTCATAAAGACGATGATTGCCCAGAATGTCTCAAGAAATCAGAAGACTTGAGACAAATACCTACCGGAACTGGCGTTCGCTTATAACACGGCACAGCATGAATCAACCGGACACACACCGGCATACTTAAATTTCGGTCGAGACTTAAAAAGCCAAGGGAGTTTGGCACAAAAAACTGTCCTACCTCAGCAAGATAAACACCACAATCGGATTCACAAGTTACAAGAAGCCCTTGAACTGGCCAAAATCAAAATTGCCCAAAGTTCCCAGAAACAACAAAAATATTACAACCTCAGGCGGAGAAATTGGGCACCAGAAATTGGAGACAAAGTCCTGAAAAATACCCAATACCTTTAAGACAAAGCAGCGAGCTTCAACGTCAAACTAGCCGAAAAATACGATGGAGAAAGAAGCCGTCTCCAGTAATCGTTGACCTGCAAGACAAGGCAGAAAAATATCATTGTCATATGCAAATCAGTAACCTAACGCCATGTCAAGAACCAGCCTGTATGGCTTTGCAGTAAAACTGCACGACCGTGAAGCCAGGGACCGGCAACCTGGCAACAAACCCATGGCAAGAGGGGAAACACCGGAGTAGGGGATATACCCCTTCCGTCTTGATGTCGAAGGGCCAGGCACAATGACCAGCTCATTAGCCATCGAGATGTTGTACCGAACAGATGACTCCTCGAATACCCTCGAGTACGAGATGGCTGGCTTGGAGGCAGAGTTAGAGGCGGAGGGTTTCCTCCGCTTCAAAAAAATCGGACCCCTCTATGATAGGTCCACAATCTCGGAACCTACCACGAGGAAGCTCACCAGACCAAAGCTCAAGGACCAGATTAACAGCCACTCTTCGCGAAAATTAACACTAGACCGCGGATCCAATATAAAGGCGATCCGTGACTCAACCTTAAAATCAAAATATTTGAGCTTGATTACAGCACACAAGCCAAGCACCATAAGTGATACACCTGGACCAGAGGCGACCACACCATCAGTCACGCCCATAAAACCACAGACGGCGCCCACTCCACCGGTAAAACCAGAACCAGCCCTGCCGATAATGGTGGCACCAGAACCAGTACCGCAGATAACAGCAGCACCAGAACTAGCACCGCCGACACCAGTAGTACCAGTACCAGCGTCATCGAGGGAGGAGGACACACTGTTTACGGGTCCTGTAATTTACATATCCGGGGGTCTCACGGTTAGGGTCCCAACCAGCGACACGAGGCACCGGGTTACCGCCCAAGGGAGGAAGTACACCCTCCATTTGAATAGGGATGGAACCCTTGGGGGCCTCAGTTTCCGGAAGTTATGTTATTACTAAATTACGAAGAAAATTGAATACTGAACACTAAATATTGAATATTGAATATATTCCTTCTGTGGTTGACCTCTTTTATAGTATTTAATATAATACGACAGTCAGCGTTTTCTATGATGTAGACACTTTATCCTAGAAGAGAAGTGCCTCATTACATCTCCCTAATTCTGGTTCCTCTTTTACGATTATCTAATAGATTTTTACCACACCTAGCCTGTGCGTGATAAATACATTTTTATGTGTCACGGGACGTGACACCTCCCCCCTAGTTCGAACGCAGGGGTGAAGCATCCATGATCGAATCTTCGAAAGAAGAATACATTGTTTGACATCTTTTTATTTTATTTTCGAAACAGTACATATTTAAAACGATGACAATTTTTTGTTTCATGCATAATTTGTGGCGTGGAACAAAGAAACCCGGCTATCAGCACCAAAGACGAAATTTGAGTTCTTCGATGATTTTGAGAGACAGAAGCATGCTCTATCGAATGGGCCTATGCACAAAGCTGTGCGATCAAAAGTGACCGAGTTCGGAGGAGAAGGTATACACCTGCTTCAACTACTCGAACGGACCCGTCTCAGAGAAATGCAATTTTCTCGAAAAGTATGGTTGGACTTAAGCCTACTTCGTTTTTTGTATGGTAGAAAAGGGGAAAATAGCTTACTAACTGTTGAGAAGTTTCGAGATGGAAGTGGAGGGAGAAATTGCGTTCTTTTGTCACCTTTAAAATATTTCGTCTACAGCACTCTTGTGTAGCATGCATTTGAGTGTTACAGTATCTACATGAATTTTCCCATGGCACTAATTTCAGTCTTGGATCTGTTTGAACACCTTGATTATTCGTTTTTCTTGTTACTTCACAAGTATTACTGTAAAAATCCTCATCACAAAGATCATAATATCTTATTAATAGTTGTAATAATTTTAAAGCTGCTCTATTTTCGGCTAACTTTCTGGAAGGACCCGGCTGTACAACAAAATGATCGTTTGTGTTAACTTAAGCAAGAAAAAATGATTTTGTTTTTGAATTTAGATCAGGATACACTATATATTCAGGTAATGGCATCCATATTTGACAGTGAAATCTCTTAAAATGAATTGGCACGTGGGTTGACTCATCATAGTAATGCTCTATTTAGGTTAGTTTCCTGAATTGGTAGAAAATATTTATTTTAGAATATATTGTATTGACTGGGAGATCTATATCCAAAATTAAAACATTTCTTAAAGCTTTTCCCAGAAAAAGGTGACATTCTTAAGATGATAGATTTAGAGAGAATAATGTGCTTTACTTTTAGTTACTCTTTTAGTTCAGAGTGAGGATAAAGAGTAGTGATTTAGTCCAAGCAACAGGGAATTTGTTATGACATTATTTATTTTAGAAAGCAGACTGCGCCATCAGAAGAAAGGTTGGTCATAGAGTAATTGTATCATGTTTTGGACAACGAAATATGATTTATAAATTTTTTATCAACATTTAAGACCAAAAAATCGTATTTTTTTATTTTGTTGTTTATAACATTAAAGGTAGTCATCAAATCTTGATGACATCAATAGAAAAGTTGTAGACAATTGAATTGCCAACAAAATGACCCGTCGCTCGATCTGATTGAATAATTAGCAGAGTAAAAAATTCGGAAAAGCCGGCAAATTTAGCTTTTGTTAAACAAATTAATATCTCAGTTAATTTTTAACTTTTTAGGTTGAGGTTTGGTGGAAAAGTAGCAGACTTTATGCTCTTTAAATGTCTAAAAAACGGACACTTTAAGATAATATGTTTCTGCGCTATTGACACTTTAATTTATTTAATGCGTTAATTGTAAAATGTTTGCTTGCCGCAGAGGTGGTCCGTTTTTTATTTTGAAAACTGCCTTTAAAAATATGAATCAAGCAAAACAGAACGTCAATCTTGGTTTTTCGCTAAAATGTTGCAAAGTTTATTTAAAAAAGGTCCAGGCATGTGCAAATTGGTCTGGTGATTGGGTTGTTAGGGTTAATGTTATGTTACATGTTAATGTTATGGTTAATCAAGTTTCATTTACTTTTAATTTTCATATCTGAAGAGAAGAGGTTATTAAGAATTTTCCTATTTTGTGCATTTGATTACATTGATCTCGTGTAAAATCATGTATATATTCACTGTGACCATTTGAAACTATGGAACTGTGAGAATGCATATCAAAATAAGAAATGGTGCGTCAAATTTTTACTTTGCATTGTATTACTTTTGTATTTGAAAATCCAGTTAATTGTAAAAGTTGTATATAAGTTCTTTCAACATGTACTTGAGATCGAGGTAGATCACATTCCCCTACCTCTAGTAAAGATAACGTAGTAATGTTTGATTGGTTTGAACCACAATAAAATCCAATGGTGGCGTGGATTGTTGTTATGTAGACGAAGTTGCAAATGAGCAGTGCCAAGAGAAAGGCTCGTAATCCTACGTCTGGTAAAAGGAGGTTCCAATTAGCAGTTTATTCTGCTTCGTAGTAAAAAATTAATAAAATTACTTAATAAACAATTTTGTTGTTATTGTATTTGTTAAGGATTATTTATTAAGTTTGTATTTCGTGTACCTAGTGTATTATATCCAACATGTTGACTATGATTATATGATCTGATAGGCGTTAACTGAAAAGCAGGTTTTTGTAAGCATCGGGTCCTCTTGTTTTAATTGTTGAAAAAATGTCTTTTATTGTATCTGGGTTGTTTAGGTTTCTGCTCCATGTGGGAATATTACAGTCATCTTGGTTAAAAATTCCAGTTTGGATTAAATATGGCCAGAGAGATATCATGTCGATAAAATAGGGAACTAAGGAAAAATAAGATTAGAATAAAATTACAAAAGATTTTTTATTAAAAATTTTCTGCTTTAGTTATTCTAAACGCTTTTTTTTCATGCAAAGTTTATACTGTTTTGAGTTTGAATTTAAATTCAGTTAATATATTTTGTATATTAATATACGATTTTTTTAGTCAATTGAGGTGAATTACTGTCAGATATCCTTTTATGCTAATTTTCACATTTCCTTTTCCTAGTACATCTAAAACTTCGTGAAGACCTGTATAATGATTGAGTTTTTTAATTGCACCTCCTTTTAATAAAAATACATCATCTCCTTTTTTTACTTCTAAAGGATTGATTTTTTTATCATAATATGTTTTCGATTTTTTTTTCTAAAATAAGATTCTGTCTTGCTTGTGTTCGTATTTCATGTAGCAGTGTTACGAAATTAATTAAATAATCATCATACGTTCGTAATTTTTCTTGCTGTGATAAACGTTCACTGGAAGGTTCACGAAGCTAATTTACCAAAAACCAATTCATAGGGAGTGCCTTTTGTGCCTTCATGTACACTAGTATTATACGAGAACATTGCTAGTTTAAGCCAATCATCCCATTCTGAAATTTTTTGCAATAAATTGTTTGAGATATGTTACGTCCCGAGCAAAAGGCGAGGGTAGTTTGGATTTTTAGATGTAAGAGAGGCGGTTAGCTGATTATGTCAGGTTGGTAAGGCCTGGTAATTTATTTGTATTTGGGGATACGTTGTCACTTGTCAGGTCTATGCGCCCTGAGTTGTTCACAATGATAATTAAACACTGAATTTATAAATGTATATGATAATTTATTATAAACAAATAAGACTTTTGATAAGTTTACACTAGGAACGATACTTATGTGGTAACTTACTTGTCTACCTCTTAGATTAGAGGGCAAAAGAGAGAATTGTCGCTTGTTACTCCTATAGTTGCAAGCCAACGACACAAAGTCTTACAGGATAGTTTGGTTTCGTTTAAGCCTCCGTGAGGTAGCCAAGCAACGATAAATTTCGCAGAAGGTAGTTTGGTGTAAGGGATGCAAGTCCACCAGCTGGTATGATCAATTATCTGCTGACGTATCTTGCTAGGTAAACGAGAAATGAATTTGGCAAGCACTTGTTAACAAGATAGGTTAGTTCGTCCCGAATTCAGAATTGAATCGCTATTAACCGAACACGACTAAATACGACGATACACGTAATCCAACGGAACTAGATAGCATTACTGTTTCCGGACTTGCACCACTTAAGGACCAAGGATTTTATTTACCAAGTACCTAACGTAGAATTGTGCTCAAAGAAACCGATAAGACTTACGTTTATCGATGTGAGGAAGTGCATTAGTTTGCCGCTCTAGAATAATTACCTGGTCTAGATAGTAATTACCATAAGACTAATTTTAATTAAAGAATTATTTACTAATTATTTAAAAAAGCTTTACATCATCTTTTTATCATATTTAGTTTTCGAGAAAAATGCTCTTTTGCATCTCTGTGTATTTTGAAATAAGAACAAAAGAGACGACACGAGTGTCAGTAGAGGATGAAAAGTCCACGTGCGATTAGTTCGTCAACGGTCTTATCATGCAGTCAGGACCCTAATTAATTATTGAAAAATCAGTTATACACCAAAATTTTCATGATAACGCAAGTGAAAAAGAAGTACGTGGCATGATAAGGGGCAACGAGCACTTTTTGGAAATATTTGTGTGCCTATACCCAGCCGGTGTCAAAACCCTGTAGACCGGGCGCGAAGGGGTTCTTTATAACAAATAAAATTGCGTCATCGCGAGTGCTGAATTTTTTAAAATATATATTTTAGTTCTGAGTCTCTCCAACACAAATAAATAAGTGTGCCTGAAAAATTATTGAACCTTGTATGATGTTGACCAGGTTTTATCGATTGACTTTGGCCCTAGTAAACCGGCTGAAGGCTAGATTTACGCTGCAGCGTAAACCTCGCGTAAACCTAGCGTAGAGTAGTAATATAATGTATTACAGCAAAAAAATAAATATTTAAATTGTTTGGGAATATGATTAAAAATTGGAAAAAGCAAATTTTTCAAATAAATGTTTTGAATAATAAAATTAATAACATTAAATATGCTAATATATCAAAGTTGCACGAATCTAGTAATAAGTTTGATGTTCTGGCCATTTGTTCTATAAACAAGGAGCGATTAAAAAAAAGAAGAAGTTATAAGTTTGACGGAAAGTCATTAATAATAGTAAAGGGTTTTCCAATAGGGACATAAAAATTTCGTATCTTTATAAGAATGCACCCTTAAACTTTTTTAATGAACTGTCAATGTCAAAACGTTAGTTAAAGTCAACATTTTCATCATGGTAAAGTTCACGAACAAGCAACGTTTGGAAATTATTAAAAATTACTACCGACATTCTGAGTCGGTGGTCGCAACTTTAAGAGCGCTTACTCTAATTTTCGGCCGTAATAATCGTCCCACCCGACAGGCTGTGCGTACTATAGTGGATAAATTCGAGACCAAATGTACAATATTGGACGTTCCGGTGCCAAAAAGACGTCGTATTGCTCGAAGCGAAGAAATAATCGCAGCCGTAAGTGCACCGATTAAAAATGAGCCAAATCAGTCGATTCCACGTCGTTCTCAAGAATTGGGCATCGCTCAAGATTATTTGTGGCCATAATTGGATGAACTTGACATCAACGATATGTGGTTTCAACAAGACAGTGCCACTAGTCACACAGCACGCGTCACAAACGATTTATTGAAAGGAAAATTCGGTGAACGTGTTATCTCGAGAAATGGTCCGGTCGAATGGCTGCCTCGTTCATGCGATCTAACGCCATTGGATTTCTTTTTATGGGGCCTTATCAAGTCACTGGTCTATGCCAACAAGCCACCAACTTTAGACGACCTCAGAGAAAACATCCAACGCGAAATTGCCAACGTTCCGGTCGAAATGTGTGCCAGAGTGGTGGAAAATTGGGTCCAAAGAATCGATCGCTGTAAACGGGATCGTGGTGGTCATATGACCAATATCGAATTTCATTCATAAAAGCTAATGCTTGCACTACACCCACAATAAATTTAAACTCAATATCTCAAATATTTCTGTGTTTTATTCATAGATAAAATTGTTATGTCCCTATTGGAAAACCCTTTATATCCCCCGTGAGTTGCATATGTTATTTTGTCCAAAAACCATGTGGAATGATGACCTTTTGCATAGTCTAGAAATAATAAATTCTCATTACGTTTCATCATGATTCGCCAAAAACGTTGATTTAAAAAGAAAAAGTACAACACATAAAAACGCAACTTTAAAGACAAATAATATACAATTAGGGCGAGATTTTTTGTGAAAAAAGTTTGATATTTTATTACATGGACAGGTACTTCAAAATCCTCAACGACAAACGTTTGTTTTAAGATTTTCCGAACACTAAACTTAATAATGAATTTGTTACTTTCGAATAATGGGAATTGTGCAATTTTTGAAATTATGCATTTGCACTGATCTGATAGAATCCGCGATTTCGATTTCTTCGAATTTTTTATCGATGATCCTTTTAGACTAGCCTTATTTGAATCGATGATTAAACGCTATTCGCTGGTTATGTGCTTATGTCCGACAGCTTTCATGAATTTATTTACGATGCTACAATAGATAAGACCATCTTTATCAGAAAAAATTTGGCCAGATCTTTTTCGCAATTGCGGTAGGAAATTTTCACATTTTCTTTCAATAAAGTGTATGCGTATAAATTTAATATGCCTCTTCGATGTAATTATTTGTCACGTCCTGTGAACATCTCTATTACATAAATAATAATAATACTTTTTATATTAATGAATGACTCTACAATTGTAAAAGTAGTTCAGTTTTCTTAAAACCTTTGTTCGTCAGTCAGTTTTCTTCGACCCGTCCTCAGTATTATTCGTCGCATTCAATTGTTCAGTTGAGACAAATTTTATAACACTTCCCAAGTTCTCGTCAAGTATCGGAGTGTACCAGTCGTGAGTTCTCAATATTTTGGATTATCAGTGAGGATTTTGGAATATCAGTGGTTCCAGATTGGATTTTACCAGCCCCGTTCTTCTATTTGGAATATATCAGCAACGAGTAAGTGGTTTAATCGTCAACCCAGAAGGAACACACACACACATTTACATTTAAATTTAAAAAAAGTTTTACGAATAAAGTTGATAATTGTAATTTATTTGAATGATTATTTGTTGTTGACTTCCCTCACCCAGTTTCGGTTTAGAAATCCTCTGAATTTCAGTACCGTTCTAAACGAGCACAAACAAATTAAATAATATAATAAAGGGTAAGTAACCAAGACGCTACATAGCCCTTTATTATTTTTGGTGCATCGGCCGGGAAACACAAGAAGCTGACAACAAAAGAGAAAATTTATAAATTAATTGATTAATAAAAGTTTTTTCAAGTCTTGTGAAAATGTTTAAATATATACCTGGTGAGAAGAGGGATATTATATTTATATCTAGAAATTCCTTCTTATTTTATATGCAAAATATGACTTATATTTTGAGTGAATAAAGTGTTATGTTAAAAAATTAAAATTAAAATTTGTTGGTATATTTCACGTGTTCGCAAGCTCTGCCATCGTCAATAAAATAAAACGGTACCCTGAACAAAACTTGCATGCATTCTTTGTAGCAAGATTGTGCAAGCGAAGGGTTTTAATAAAAAAAATTTTAATGAAGAGAATAAATTAAAATTTTTTACTCTTTCTCCAAAATTTTAAATAACATTTCTTCGCAAATTTATTTCTTATTTTCGAATTTCTGCAAGTACAAAAGATTATTCAGGGCTGATACCTTCATTTTCTTGACGAACATCAGAATTTTGTAAATCACATGAATTAAGAAGGAAGTTGTGCTTGAGTCAGGCCTGATTAATTTTGTATTGCAAAAATTCTGATTTTTGACTGTCGTGATTTCTGTGAGTCGTATAATTACCCAAGATTCTGTGCTTGAGTCTAGCTTGGCTAATTTTTTTTTTCACCACAGAAAGATCGAATAATTGAAATCACAAAATAGGATATTAAAATAAAATTTATTTATATTGATTTCCATTCCTGTGACTGAAATTTTTTTTGAGATATAGTTTTTCACTTTTGTGGGAAGTTATATTAAGCAGCGACTAGCGAATTGCGCGCTCAGCTATCCCCAAACTAGAGTTTCAGACATGGGAGTGAAGCCCGCTTTGGAAGGGGAGAAACACGTCCATGCAAATGTGGGAGAATCACGCAGCCAATTAAAAATCCCCCAGAAAACCATGGGAGTGAAGCCTGCTTTGGAAGGGGAGAAACACGCCCATGTAAATGTGGCGGAATCACGCAGCCAATTGAAAATCCCCCAGAAAATAGTTGATCTCGCAGTAAAGAAGTCATAGCTGCTTGTGAAATAATATTAAGTCTGAAGGCAAGGAAATTAATGCCAAATACTTCAATGAGGCACCAGAGGCGATCAAGTTATGAAATTACAACACCAAATTTACTGCTTAATAGATAGTAATTCAAAGTTTTGCAATTTCAGCATCTAATCGCTTTAGATGTATGAAAATTTTATTTTAGAATTTATTCGGGAAAAGGGTCAGGAGGGCAACGGGAGCGCTGAAAGGCTCCATGCAAAAGTGGGGGATCACATGCTTTTACCGCCATGTTTGTTTCCAGTAATTTACCATTGGGTTTCACCCCCATGGTTTCAGAAGCAGATTGAGAATTAATTTAATAAATTTTGCATCCAAAACTCCGATTACCGTAATCAAAAATTTGTTTAAGGATGTAGCTTTTCACTTTCGTAGGAAGTTATATTAAAAAGCGATCAGCGAATTGCGCGCTCAGCTATCCTCATATTAGAGTCTCAGAAACAGATTTGTAATTAATTTAATAAATTTTATATCCGAAGTTTCGATTACTGTAATCAAAAAATTTGTTTGAGGATATAGCTTTTCACTTTCGTGGGAAATTATATTAAAAAGCGATCAGCGAATTGCGCGCTCAGCTATGCTTAAATTAGAGTTTTTGAATATCAGAATTGTAATTTTTCCTATAAAATTTATGAATGTCTATCCCCAATTATCGTAACTTTAAATATATACTCTGACTCGGAACCTGAAACAAACTCGAGTAACTTTGTTCCTAATGAAGATAAAATACCAAGTATTGAGGTTCTCAACATATCCTCAGATTCAGGATCCGAAACGGAAATTCAGGAACCCAGTTTTGCGCACAATAAAAACTTTTTGCCTAGAATAATAAATATTTGCAGTTTAGGAAAAAATAAAGTTAAGATAATTAAAGATTTATAATAAAGAAAAATTATTTTTATTCGCAAACAAAATTATAATATTGATAATAAATAAAATTAAATAAGTTACTTTTTTTTTACAACATAATATGCAAAACATCAATGTCGGTTCCACCCCAAGACACCAGTAAAAAGGGTACTATAACTCATAGTCAAGCTAAGAAAAACCCAACTTTAGCAGAAGAAATTAAGGAAACTTCACAAGGTCTGCTTAAACCAAAACAAAAAACCCGAGACGATACAGATAAATTCTCGCAATATTCAGAAACATCGAGTGCTTTAGATCAAACTGATCTTCTAGACATCAGCGTTGGAACTATTTCTGATCCCGATATCAGTACTCAAAATAAATCAATTATTGAAACAAAAAACCCATAGAGTCCATTTTTTAATCAATTAAAAACTTTCATCAGACCAAATAATAGCATCATTATTGCAGGAGATAAGTACAACGATACACCACAAATTAACCAGTCATTTGACGATACCGCAGGAGATATAACACTAACAGAAGAATCAATATTTGAAAGCATCACAGCAAATCAGCCATCAGCGATGGCATATAAACAGTCGTCTATCTAAAGCATTTATATGATTGGGCAATTTTAATTGTTAATTACTCAGTAATTATACACTTCACAAATTTTTTGTATTAGAATTTTTCATTCCATTCTTTTTTTGGAATTCAAAAATATTAATATGTACCTTGAGTCCTGGGACACCCTGTATAACCCCATCAGCAGCCAATCAGAGGAGAAAAAAATAAAATTAAATAAAAATGATTGAAGATCACAATGGAACAAAAACATCGCAAAGGCTTTGACTTATTATGTAATTTAATCGTTCGCCAAGTTGATATAAAGGCATTATGGCCATATTTATTTATAAATGGAATATTTAACAACGAGGACTGTAATATACCAAATCGGTCTCAAAACATAACAAATCCAGAAGCAATTAAAGACATAATTTTAACTATTAAAACGAGAGGACCTTACGCATATTACGACTTACTAAGAAGCTTACGACAATCTGATCAAAAATTTTTGACCGAAATTTTAGTTATGCCCAACTAAGTAATAAAACCAAAAATCAAGGAAATCAAACAGTAATATCTACAGGAAATATAGCAATAATAACAGAAAGTGAAGTAGCATTTAAACAAATAAAATTAATACAAGAACTCTACGACTTCTGTGAAGTGAAATACAAAGATTCAGAAACACAAAAAACTAAACTCCAAAATAAAAGGACCCAAACAGATATTCTCTTGAAATTACAATCCATATGTGAAAATGTAAAAAATTTCCATCACACCCTATACAATTGTTCAAAGAAATAAAAAAAACTACAATTATCAGAAAAATTTTCAACTTTTTCTCATAAACGAAGTTTGATCTGTAAACCTTTTTCCACCTAACAAATAACTCTTCTATCAGGTCAATTACTAATAGTCTCTGTTCTCTTTTCTAGGAAACACTTATCCAAAACGCATTTTGTCCGAAAGACATTTTAATATTTTCATAATTAAAGTCCATTATTTGTCCCAAATTTTTCAAAAGTCAATTTTTATAATTACCATATAAAAAAAAGAAATCAGATCATTTAACCAATATTTATTTCCAACCTTTGTAAAATTGAATTTTATTTTTGGGAGAAGATAGTTATTCACTATTTTTCAAGGATACTCGCAAAGTAATAAGTTTCCAAAACACACTAATTGAAGGAAACTAAAATATTAATTAAAAAGTGAAACTTTATTGATAAAGAATTACTAATAATAAAAGCAAACAACAAATAAAATAAAAGATTATCTTTCTCTTATAATAATACAAATATTTTCAACTTTCTTGGAGATTTATAAATATTTTTCATGCACATAATTTACTCCCATTAAGGAAATTTGCTCGTGTACTATAATAATTATCGATAACGAAAATTTTCCTAAAAATTTTCGTAAGATAATATATTCCCTTCTGCTATGGAAGTAAATGAATTTTACGTATAGAAAAATACTTATTTAGATCTGTATTAAATGTAAATATCAAGTTTTTACGTTGAAATGAATCTTATCAATGATATTCTAAAGCAGAAAGTCCTCTAAAATAAAATATAAGGTATCTATTTCGGAGTTTGAATATAAAAAACAATGAATGTCATTAACGGCTTAAGCTGAAGTTTTGATGATATAAAAAGTAAGCTTGGAACACGATTTTAGGGGCTTAAATCTTCAAATTATTAAATGTGTAAATTTCCTAGTAATATACCAATACATACTTATAGCTATATGTACTATAAGAAAATCAAAAAACAAAAGAGAAGCCAAGCATAATTCAGCACGAAAGGTGTTAGAGTTTCTGTACAAGGACTATTTATTTAGTGAACAAAGAGAGCCCGAAAATAAATTGAAAAAACCTGTAGAAAACGACTCCGATAAAGTTATACTATATAAATGGACGGGTACATGCGAACGTTGTTATCAAAGAGGTCACAAACCAGTAAATTGTCATGGTCCAAAACGTAATAAAAAGTTTGTAGAGTAAATTTTAAAGTTATTGTAAAAGAAGATAATAAATTTTATACAGCTAGATATATGATTTTCACGCGATGTGACACATTTTTCTTATAAAAATTTAAGAAAAGTTAACAAATAAGTTCGAAAATGTTAATTTCATCCTCATGTTCAAACAAAAGGGGGGAGGTGTCACGTCCCGTAACTATCGCAAATACGATTAAGTTAATCAACTTTATACAAATATTGATAAAGCGAAATACAAAAACATGAAAAATATATATGTGTGTATGTGTGTGTGTGTGTGTTGTATATATGTGATAGATATGTAAAGAATAAACCTATGTAATTATATGTGTTCTTTTTAAACAAATAATGTTAATCAAATATCTTGAAAAATGAAATTATATATATGAAAAAGTCTATTTAAACAGACGTTTCGGCTCAGATCGGAGCCCTCATCAGAGATATTTATTAAAATCTAGAAAATACAAAAAAGATGCTGTCACTAATTCCACATATTTTCTCGAAATAACTAGAGTACTTAACGTATTATACAAAAAGGAATACTTGATATATTAAATGAAAAAGCAAAGTTTGGATATATTCTTTGGTGCGAAACTAAATGTAGATAGTTTGGTCTAGACCATAAAGGCTATCTTTTGGCTATTTTTTCTGAAACTATTTTAAAACTACTTATAAACTATATATAAGATATATTCACATTTTTGCATGTCTAGTCTAAAATAGACTTTTTCATTTATGGACCCTAAAGCCAATTCAAACGTACCAAGTATTATGAATTAAATCAAGGGTCAATACAATTTACCATTTTAATTATCAAATTATGGGCAATCAAAGCCAACGAAGAGGAAATGGTTATCTCTCGACAATCCGTAACGATTATGGAGAACAAACTTGCCAACTACTCAAGAACTTCTCAAAAATCAAAACACAAATTGCAATTAAATGTAACCAAAGGATCCTGCTACTTCGATGCAGAAGGGGGAAGTTACTCCCACAACACCTTCAATGCCGTTCATCCAATTCTTTTTCGTTCCATAACGACAAACTAACTCGTAAATCCAAATTTGAAAGTCTTTTCAGATCAAAAAACGAAGACCACCACAGAATTTCTGATTCTTGGTTCACCAACCTCACTGACACTCATATACCACCCACAGTTACAAAAACACTTAGCCTAGGAAAGAATTTTGGCATCCCCTTTCCCAACAACCAACTACCTATAAATCACCTTGTCGCGGATTTCGAGTCCAACATTCAAAAAATCAATGAAGACAAAAGAAACGAAGCGAGGTTAAAATTCGTGAATTGAGTCTAACTTCTCACGTCAAAGACGAACACACACTGCCTTAAAAAAAAATGACCCAAGACATTAAATCAACACATTTTTTTCTTAAAAAACAACCCTAACATTCTAATCACAAAAGCTGATAAAGGCAACACAACCGTAGCCTTGGACAAGACCAAATATGTCAATGAAATCAAAACCATACTTTCAGACAGCAGAACGTACACACCTCTTAAAAAAGGTCCCACAAATACTACACAAAGGAAAGTTAATGATCTTATTAAAATCCAGGAAAAGAAAAACTATATAAATGACAGTATGGCAAAATCACTAAAATCAGATAATCCGCTTCCAGCTAGATTTTACGGCCTGCCAAAAATACACAAACCCAAGAACCCCCTAAGATCCATTGTTTCTTTCTGTGGCAGTCCAACGTATAATCTGGCATCTTTTTATAGAAAAATGCTGTCAAACAATATAACTCCCCCCCCCCACCCTTCTTCATGTATAAAAAAAAGTTTCGATTTCATCCACAAGATAAAAAACTTCACAACTCCCCCAGGTTACAAAATTATTTCACTCAATGCATTCTCATTGTTTACAAATGTCCAGATTAGCATTGCCATTACAGGAATTAAAAATAGATGGAATCAAATCCAACCACATACTAAATTGCCTTGGTATCAATTTGAAAAAGGCCTCCGATCCTGTTCAACCAATTCTACCTTCAATTTTCAAGGTAATTCCTATAAACAGAAATCTGGGTTCCCTATAGGCTCGCCACTCTCCCCCATTGCTGCTGACATCGTCATGGATGACCTACAATCAAATGCATCGCCTCCCTGCCCTTTCAACTTCCGTTTTACTTCCGATACGTAGACGACATCATAACAGCAGTACCACACAACAAAATGGACATAATAAAAAACACCTTTAACAACTTCAACCACAGAATTCAGTTCACAGTAGAGGAGGAATCAGAAGGTAGAATATCTTTTCTTGATGTTCTTATAATCGGAGCTGGAGATGGCATAAAAACGAACTGGTATCATAAGCCTACATGGTTTGGTCGATACCTCAATTTCAACTTAAATCACCCCTACAAATACACAATCAATGTAATTAATAACCTGGTTGATAGATGTATCTCTCTATCTCACTAAGACCTTCACAAAGCAAATTTAAAAAAAATCAAATCCGTCCTACAAAAACATAATTACCCTTCTAGCCTGATAAATTCCTGTATTGAAAAAAGGCTGTACCATCTCTCGCTGAAAACTTTAAGTACCAATACAAAGCCACACCAGCCACTGAGGATTATCCCCACACACACACAGACAAGACTGCCAAACCTAGTAGCAGGTCAAAATGCAGTCATCAACACACAGGCACCTCCAAAATACATGGCACTGCCTTACGTACAAGGCCTCTCAGAAAAATTATCAGGCATCCTCAAACCCTTTAACATAAAAATTGCATCACGCAATATCAATAATCTATCCCGTTTTTTCAAACCACCAGAAGACAAAATTTCAAAACTTGACACTGCTGATGTTGTTTACAACATTCCCTGCACAGATTGCACAGCCACTTATATAGGTAGTACAAAACGACCACTTAAAACTAGAATCCACGGGCATAAGAGGGATGTTTACAACCCTCCGGACAAATGGACTGCCTTGACAAAACACGCATGGGAACAAGAATACATTTAACTTCAACAATATCAAAATCGTATACAAAGCCGACAATTACAAAAAACGGATGATTTTGGAGATGACACACATAGCCAGCAATCCAAATTCAATTAACCAAAGAACTGACACGGACAATCTATCCGTTTTCTATATGTCATTACTAAATAACAAAAATTAAAGGGAAGAAACATTTCTCAGGGGCAATTGGCTTCCGAGGAGTGTTCTTTCCCTTTACGTTATTACTCTTCTTTTCTTTTTCTCAACTCTCCCCAACGTGGAAAATGCATAGATTGACTCCATATCTGTTGGAAATGTGCTGAACCCTTCGGACTCTGGTTACAATTTATAATCTTCCTTTCAAACTTTTTTTCCTCTACCTTTGCCTGCTTATTTTCCCGCCTAACTGTCCTCTCCGTGCTTTCAGGAATCAGTCACAAACATAACATCTTACAGTGAGTTGGTGAGAAATTATGTCTTCTTAAAATATTTCATAGAAAACGGAAAAAAAATGTTCAAAAATTCTGTGTTCAATCAAAATTTTGTACTAAAGAAAAAGGATTCCCTACTTCATACAAAGAAGGTTAGTCACATTTCAATCAAGATCAGTAAAGACTGGAAAGTTCGGATATCTAGTTTTTAGCTCAAGGTTTTTTCAAAGAATTTCCGCGATCCTTCATTCGTAAAATAACTTTACTCCAAAGAATTTATTGGTGATACAACATTAAAAATACAGATAGTCTTAGAAATAGGTTAAAAATTGTATTTTTAGGCAGAATAGTCCAGCTATTTACATTCAGCCTCGCACCAAAGAATATATCCAAACCTTCCTTTTTAATTTAATATATCAAGTACTCTTTCTTACACACACACACACACACACGCGCGCGCGCGCACGCACACACATTTATATTTAAATTTAAAAATAGTTTTACGAATAAAGTTGATAATTGTAATTTATTTGAATGATTATTTGTTGCTGGCTTCCCTCACTCAGTTTCGGTTTAGAAATCCTCTGGATTTCTTTACCGTTCTAAACGAGGACAAACTAATTAAATAATATAATAAAGGGTGAGTAACCAAGACGTTACATATTGTTAAACATAAAATAAACAGCTAGAAGTAACTATGAACATAGAATTATTTTTGTATTCAATAGATAATATTTTCATAGTGAATAATAATGCACTTTTGATTGCGTGATAATAATAACTCAACCCATAGGAATTCTGACGGTAAATAATTTCTCGATTTTATAACTTTCATTAGTTACCAACGCGCAAGGTGCACCTTTAAAGTCACTTCATATTACGCATTCAGAGGGCACGTTAATTAGCCCACTTTTGTGGAATTCTCTTATTCCGTTGCTTTAGAAATCCCCTAACTCCTCTCTGATATAATTAAACTTTTTCATTTGGATAGTGGAAAATATTTATACAATATGTTACCGCAACTGATAAAGTAAAATATTTTTATTGATGATTTTTTGTCAAACTTATCAAAATATTCGTGAAACTTTGATACATTAGCATGTTTAATGGTATTAATTTTATTATTTAATAAATTTTCTTGACGAATTTGCATTTTCAAATCTTAAAATATAATTTCAAATTGCACGTACTTAATGCTTGGGCGTTGCGCTTCAAGTTGCCTTTAGCAGAGTTCAACGACAGACCTCAGATTTTAAAAATTTCATCGTTGATAAATAAAATTTTTGCATATTTCCATTACCTTTTAACTTTAATTATAACGTACAATAAGTGTACCGGACCGTATATAGGCACTGCGCCACAGCTCCCCTACCACGGCGATCGGAGGGGAACCCCCGCCACTGTTATCCACGTGAAAACCCCCACCGACTACCGAGCTGCGCGCGCAGATAACCCCACTGCTCGCGGACAGTACTTAACGAGGGTCGAAGGACCGAAACAAGGCAGTTCACCAGGTGCGGCGATCCGGGTCACATCGGAGCGTTGCTGTGGGCGGACGGCATGAGGATGCCTCTTCTGATAGGTGCTCCCGTAGGAGGGTAACTCTGACCCTGACCACCCCACACCAGGTGAAGCCGGACCGAGCGTCGACGGATGGGTGCTACCAATGGTCGATTGTATAGAAAACCAGGATGTACAGTACCAATTATATTATTACTAGTTGTCACTGAACAACACCGATTGTTAACGAACGATGCTGACTGTTACCGAACCGCACGGCGTTACTAAATTTCCGGCATGACGGCGATGTGTGAAGTGAGGCGGTCCTGATGACACCTCGCCCTGCTCTTCTCTGGGTGTCTTGACCCAACCGTCTCACTGGACTGAATTACTGACCGACATGCCAGCACCCTCGGCCCCTGGATACCGCCATGGCCAAGGTCCCGCCCAGGGTCGGGCCCTATCAGGTACCGCTAATCGCGCCCGACCTGTATACCAGGGGTGTTAGTTGAAGTTTGCCGGTTTTTTCAATAAAGAAAACACTTAATTCTCAAGGGAATCTCAAAAAAATTTTATTCAAAGTATTGACCATTGGATTCTACACATTTTACCCATCTTTCAGGCAAATCATGGATACCATTCCAAAAAAACTTCTTCTCTTTCAAGGCAAACTATTCCACGAGCCATTTTTCGACTTCTTCAAAATTGGCGAAGCGCTGCTCTACAAGTGAGTGTCCCATCGATGCGAAAAGGTGATAGTCGGACGGGTCGAGGTCTGGAGAGTACGGCGGGTGCGATAATATTTCCCAATTCAATGCTTTTAATGTGTTCTTCACCACTTTGGCGGTATGAGACGGTGGGTTGTCATGTTGTAGGATAACTTTTCCATGTTCTCGGGCCCATTCCGGCCGTTTTTCGATCAACGCATGATTCAAATTGATAATTTGTTGTCGGTAGCGATCCGTATTCACCGTCTCACCAAGTTTTAATAACTCGAAGTCCGAAGCATTTCGGACATGCAAAACCGCCTTTCAAAGTCTCTCGGATTGAGTTCACGTGCAAGCCAATTTCTTTGCTTTTAAATGTATCCGGCTGCTTTCCAACGTTTAGAAATGGCTGCTTAAGTGACTCCCAAAAATTCCGCGAGCTCTTCTTGTGTTTAGCAACAATCTTCATCGAGTAATGCTTCCAGTTCTTCATCTTCAAACTTTTTTGGCTGCCCAGGACGTTCTTCGTCTTCCAAGCCAAAATCACCACTTTTAAATCGTGCAAACCACTTTTGGCACGTTCGCTCAGCTAGAGCATGTTCACCATAAACTTCCAACAAAATACGATGACTTTCGGCAGCCGTTTTCTTCATATTGAAGTAATGAAGAAGAAATCCCCGCAAAAACACTTTTTCAGGCACAAAGTTCGACATATTATATATATTATTATTATATATATATATTTGTTAGAAATATTGGAACGATGGAATAATAATCAAGTTACGCCATCTCTTAGCAAACCGCACGAATTAAGTTATACCAGGGGTGTTAATTGAAATTTGCCGGTTCTTCAATAAAGAAAACACTTAATTCTCAAGGGAATCTCAAAAAAATTTATTCAAAGTATTGACCATTGGATTTTACACATTTTGCCCATCTTTTAGGCAAATCATGGATACCATTCCAAAAAAACTTTTTCTCATTCAAGGCAAACCATTCGACGAGCCATTTTTCGACTTCGATAATTTCACAAATGGTTTTTTGATTTTCTATTTGTCTATCGTTCAGTTGGTGTGGCACCCATTTTCCATACTTTTGGATTTTTCCCATGGCTTTTAAACGTTGGCAAATTGCTTCTCGGGTCACATTTAGTGTCTGTGCCAATTGTTGTTGCGATTGGGTTGGTTCTTCATCCAATAACGCCTGCAATTCCTCGTCTCCGAACTTTTTCGCTGCACCAGGATGTTCATTGTCTGTCAAATCGAAATCTCCGCTTTTAAATTGACGAAACCATGTCTCACATGTTCTAATCACTGGAGCATGTTCACCATAAGTTTCTACCAGCAATCGATGAGCTTCAACTGCTTTTTTCTTCTGATGAAATAAGAAAAGCAACGAATGCCGCAAATGCGATTTACTTGAAACGAAACTCGACATATTCACTGATGTAAACAACTATGATGCTATTATTTTGGCAGAATGTAATTGTGTATTTTTGAAGGTTATTGTCCATAGAAAAATATGACATAGATGCCAAATCATAGAAATGTATACATATCTCTAGCGACATCTATGAGTAAAACCGGCAAATGTCAACTAACACCCCTAGTAATCGTCGACTGATACACCCGTGCACTCGGCTCCCTGGATACCGCCATAACCAAGGATCCGAGGGTGGAGTGCCAAACTCAGATACCGTTGAGTGCGCCATTCCTTAAAGACCGTGACCTGACATTGAAGAACTGACGAAACGTGCGGACACAAAACACCGGCACCAGATTACAGCTTTATATTCATTCACACGCACAGACATCAACCATTTTTTGTACATTTATGCTTTATTATATTTCTTCTTTCAACTTTCTCTAAATGAATCTCACAAATTTAACATATATACAATAATATAAATACAAAATATTTATCCTAACATCTCATAGCACAACTTTGTAAGGTGATTATGAATCTCTTCTGATTATTTCTGAGCAGTTTACTGATTGCATAAACCAATTCTAAGCGACGAAATGCACGAAGACATTTCACATCTTATGAAATCTTCAATTAATGTCACAGATAATTTGAAAGTGATTGTAAAGGAATTAGATCTTTCTTAAGTTAAATTACACGGCCTCACAAAAAAGTTTTTTGTGCATCAAACTCTAATAGATCACTATACCTATATGTTTTTGGGGTCCCTAAATCCGAACTCGGGCTCTTTTTGACTCCATCAGATAAGGATCAAGGTCATTTGTATTCGTAATTGTAATATGAATAATATATAATATCAATATAGTATAAATATTAAATAATATTCAATTTCAATCAAATTTTATATTGATTAATTGATTTGAATGATGATTGATCGCGTCATTTGTCGATGAAAAGGGAATTTTTATTTTTATTTTTTGTTCTTTTTAGAACGTAAATCAATATTAAGGACGAAGATGTAATAAAATATCACGCGGACTGACAGGTTCTATACAGGGAAATTTCATTCCCAGGAAAACTACTTACAGATATGGGAACTAGACGTGAAAAGCATTCTGCACGAAAGATATCAAGCTGAAACAGGATACTCCTGGATGCCCAGGATTCAATATCCGACTTGATTAGAGGTGGAATAATGCAGCACAAAGACAACCAGCAAAAATCAAAATAAGTAAGGCGTCAGTACGATGGCAGTACTCCAAAGTTTCTTTTAAGCTAGAAAAGGCACTGATGGTCTTGAAAGAATTATTCGATGTACTATACATAAGATATTGCGACATATTAGGTACCCATGACAGATGGAAATCAAGGACATTCTCAAGAACGTATGTCTACTCTAAAAATCTAATCTATGATTATCGACAAGAAGATGAATGTCGAAGAAATGCAGAAATCTGACATTTGGGAACGGAAATAGATAGTCCCAGCTCGCTGAGCCATGGAAAGAGCGAGTCAATACCCGTCCCTAATAGTGCTAAAGCAAGCTCTCAATTCCTGTCTTTGAAGCACAGAACGAGATTGTCAGTTTACATAGTCGTACGCAATCCATTCAGTAAGTGATCATTTAGGAAACTCAGGTCAAGGTTAAACAGGAAGAGCAACAGGAAATTTTCCTGGCGAACATCAACATCGCAATCCCTCGACGTCAGATTACAAGAGGAGAAAAAAAGGTCGCGTTTGAAGGATAAAACTGCATTGAAGGCCCCCTTAGTATCCAGAGCTACAAATAACGAGCTATAAAGTCAATTTATAAAAAATCAGTTTGCGCAACTTGCTCAATTTCAGGAAATGTGACTCCATTTCATAAAAGAATATTTTAATTGAAAAATTTGAATCCCAGAAAAGAAAAACTGAAAAGTGCTCTTTGAGGAGAATAATCTATGTTTTTAGATGCTGTATTCAAGACGATAGTTTCAAGGCTGTTTTAAACCTAAAAACTGAAAGTTTGCCTATTATTTTGGAGGATTGTGTTCACTCAGCGCCCTGAGCAAATATGCCAAATATATCGAACATTAAAAAATTGGTTCCATCGTTGAAATGAACATTCAGATTTACATGTATATAATAATCATAATTTCATAGATACTGTTGTAGCATTTATTTTTTATATTGGCACTAATTAATTTAACTCAAATCAAGAAATGAACGCTTCTCCCAGATAAATAATTGAAGAACGAGAAAATATCTGCCTCGGCCCGGACTCGAACCGGAGCCCGCACTCTACATAAGTGGTACGCTAACCGATTACGCTACTAATGCCTCGGCAGGTCCTTCCTCGATCTTTGCAGTCACCTGCAAGCTGATACCTTCCGTATTCATGATTGTAAGTCCTAGCGTCAGATGGAGATACTATATATTTAAACACGGTACAAACCCACGTTTATTATAAACTACCATTTGTTAGATCGGCTATCGGCAATCGATTATTAGCTAGCGTACCACTCATGCAAAGTAAGAACCTCGGTTTAAATCCGAGCCGAGGCAAATTTTTTCTTGTTCTTCAAATTATGACTGGAAGAACTTTTTATTTTTTACTTTACATTATAATAAATACCAGACGCTAAAAGTGTTAAATACATTCTTCAACAAACAATAATTTAAAGTAGACGTAAGGTACTGCCGTGTTTGAATATATAGTGTCTTCGTCTGACGCTAGGACTTACAATTATAAATACGGAAGGTATCAGCTTGCAGGTGACTACGAAGAACAAGAAAGGATCTGCCGAGATCTCAGTAGCGTAATCGGTTAGCGTACCACTCATCTAGAGTGGGGACCCCAGTTCGAGTCCGGGCCGAGGCAAATTTTTCCTCGTCCTTAAATTATTTTTCTGGAAGAACTGCTCATTTTTTAATTCAAAGTATTATAAATGCCAGGCGTTAAACGCGTTGAATACAATCTTCAACAAATGATAATTGATGAATATTACCTTCTGTGGCATAAGCGTTTGTCTTTTCAGCTTCCATATACAGCGTGTATACTAACTTATAAACCTCTCTCTAAAAGCGTATTCTGATAATGGAAATTGAATGGATAAATTTTACACCAAGACGTCTCAAAATACATTTTTCTTAACTACAGTCACTTTTAATTACTGATCAGTGAGGTATCAGGATTTTCCACGCTGAAATGCTCTAATTAAATGCATTATTTTTTCCAGAGTGGAGCCAACTGTTTTCTTATTAAATTTTAAATCAAAAGTTTACTCACCTTGTTCGTCCTGTCATTATTAGTGATCAGCTTCAGGGGTTCGTGAACTTTTCACAATTTTTTAAGGACGCGCCATACCTTGCGCACAGAGTCAACCTGGATGTTAACCACAAGTATCTAGCTGTTACATTCCATTTTTCTTGAGGAATTCTCATTTAATACTAGTTTCCTTGAGAGCTCTGCGAAACCTAGTGTATTATGATAAGCCAAGTGTTGATCATGAGTTTCACGGTCTTATGTTCAATCTTTCCCTTATGAAAAAAAGTAATAGCTATTATAAGTGATAAAGAATGTTATTGAACTCGTTTAATGTCTGAACATCTTATGAAATTCAGTATCGAATCCAGGCTGAAGAAGATTTTTTATTCTTTTTTAAATAGTTTTTCTATAATAATAAATATTTTTGCCTAAAACTTCGGGACATAACGAAGAAAACATTAAAAAAGAGTTGTAAACTTTTACTGGTTTTGAATAAATGAACAAATTGATTCCTACCTAACCAACGTTAAAGTTTTTTTAATTATTTACTATTAATAGAAATCTACAACCCTTCCTTGATATGCCCTTTCTCGTTGTCAGATAGTTTTGAAGACAAGGCAACAACAGTTTTTTGAGACAATTTCAGGATTTATTTGTCCGCTCATATTGCGCACAAAAAAATTTTTTAGTTTCGCAGAGCCAGAAACATTGGAGGTATAAGGGCGAACACCCAACCATCTTCACTTCGAGAAACAGAATGGTGGGCATAATAACTCTCAACAAAATGGTCTGAAATTAAAAAATCGAAAAGATTTACAAAAGTTAGAGAGTTAAAGTGCGCATAATACAAAACGCTTTATTTGCTCCGTTCTTCGTTTGTATTTTTTTTAAGAATTTGAATATCAAAAAAATAATTTTCGGAAATATTCTAGAGATGTTATAGAAGCAATTTAAATGAAAGGGCATAGCCGGGTTTCCATGTGAAATCGGCCTTAAAACCAAATCAAATTTCGCAATTACCTTATGGAAGGGGTTGGGCAAGAGATTATTTTGTCAAATTTTCAGATCATTATCTGCCATTTTAAATGAGTAATGGCGGATTTTACCATTTTCGTTTTTTTCTTAATTTAGCTAAACTAATCATAGGAAAATTTTGAAAAAAATCAGGGTTGTTTTTTCCAATAGAAGACACATTTTTAAATTTTTGCAGATTTTTTGATGCATAATTCGCGATGCAGAAAATTGTGGAAATTTTTGCACATAATTTTGTTCATGTTTGAATTGCGCTACCACTCTTTTGAATTTAATTACATTTTAACATTTAATAATAACAGTAGACAAATCAAAAATACAATTTCATTTGGTAATCAATCTCTAACACGGCTTACTGCTGAAATTGTTGCAAAAATTTTTCAAAATATTTTGCGAATTTTTGTTGTTGTGAAAAATCGAAATTTTTTACATGCATTGTGAACAAATGGTTGATTGTTGTTATTCGCAAGTCGAAAGAGTATTGCGAAAACTATCTATTTATATTCTTGAATATTTTTCGAATATACAGGTTTTGCCCCTTGAAAATTTAGTCCGTTGAAAAAGTTTCCGTTTTATATATAAGTGGTATACAAAAAGTAAAATTAGTTTTCCTACAAACTTACAGTTATAAACGAAGACAACGACGATGACTAATTTATAATTGAAGTAAATTTTATGCTTGGCAAATGTTCAGCCACTTATGGAGTATAAAGTGCTATGAAAGTACAATCAACCGTCTATATTTGTAAAAACTTGATGGTAGAAACATACATTTTTGTAGGAAAACCAATTTTACATTTTGTATACCACTTTCATTTAAAACGGACAGTTTTTGAACGGACTAAATTTTTTAACGGGAAAAACTTTATAAAAAAATGTAACGAAAATGTAAGTATTGCAATGCAAAATAACTGCTAAAAATTTTTTGTTATCCAGCTTTTCTTATTATTTGTGCTCATTAAAATTTCAAAAAGTAAAGTAAATGGAGGACGATTTCAGGGTATTTTCGATGTCATGTATGGTAAAATTTGTATGTTGTTTTTGTCACGTCCCGCGACTCTGCCGCCACAAGTAACAAGCAGATTAAGAAACCAATAAAGGGATCAAGACAGCATTACAGCGAGTGTGATTTTATCGACGCAAGTTATAGACAAATCTACAGATCAATAGGATGATCAATACGAAATTACCATGTGTCGTTCTAATACCTACACATGATAACAAATCGACTGACCCAGAGAGAAAGTAAATGAAGCCCTACAATACCAACACACTACCGTCATAACATGCGACTTGTAATAGCATGTGACTGGTAATAACATGCGACTCGTCATACTTGACCTTTCAAAGTTCTATAAAAAGCGAAAGTTCCAAGAGAAGTCAGTCCAGTGCCATCGAATCTATACCGCGAATGCAATCCAGTCAGTCCAGCTTCTCCAGATTTCTACCGCTACTCAACCCGAATTCTAACTCGGCGCTGAGTTCAACGACATTAGAAAGTGAAGGGGAATCGCCTTCCATATTCTTTCGAAACTGGGATCGAAGAATCAACTAGATCAACTGTCTAGATTACGAATTTACTATACAGCAGCAACTATCTGAAGATTACAAGTTACACTCAACTGACCACATTCGCTTACTGGACTCAATTGATCATCAATCAATTCAAACTCAGGATAACTAAAAGGGTATTTCTAATTACGATTCTATATTTACATTTCCATGGTGCTTACCTGATATAATTTCAATTGTCAATAAATATATTTTATATACCTAACCCTTCTCAATCACTGACTATTCCTCATCCCTTAGAGAGGATCCTTCTGATCCTGCCATAAAACGAGGAGATCTTTTAAGAAGAGAAATGTTACGTTTCTGACGTAACATACCCAATCTCTTTTTTGGTGCATCGGCCGGGAAATCACAGTCAGTGAATGGGATATCGAAATTTTATAATTAATAGGAATCAAACATTAATAAATTACAATTACAATTTATATGATTTTACACACATATTGGTTAAAATAAAATAAATTTGATAAAATCACGAAAGGACTTGACCTTGAGGCTAACTTGAGTGATTAAATAATCATTTTATTTTATTTGAAATTTTATACACATATCTTGTTAAAATAAAATAATTTTATCGAATCACAAAGGGATCTGACCTTGAGGCTGGCCTAAGCGATTAAATAATTATTTTATTTGGAATATTATTTTATTTCCTGATTTCTTGTTATTTTTTACAAATTGTGTTAAAATAAAATAAATTCTGTTGATTCACGCAGGGATTTGACATTGAGGCTAACCTAAGTGATCAAAAGACTTATTTTATTTGAAATTTTATTATCGGAATTTCTGAAAGTGCAGAGATTACATAGGATTTTGTGCTTGAGTCATGCCTGTCTAATCTCGTACTTCTTTAATTCTAAATTGTTGACTAAGTTTTAATTCGAGTTAAAACGAGAAAAAAGCAGCACAAGAGACTATAAGTCCTTTTTAGATTCGTTGAACGGTCACCATTTGATGACGATCAATTGGGTAAGGCAAAATTCAAGTGCTCATACAGTATCGTTTGAAACTTTTATTTTAACTCTGTTAACTAACAGAATATTTTTAATTGTAAAAGATTGACCAAGATGTTGTGCTTGAGTCAGGCTTGTCCAATCTTGCATTAATTAAATTCTGTACAATTTATAATTTTGTTTATGTATGTATAATAAAAAATATAACAAAAACTTTTTTTTTGTGAATGTAACAATTATTTAAAACCCAGTTATGACCTATACCATTCGACAATTATATAAAAAAAAACATATCAAGTATCCCAGGTAAGACAAGGAACAAAATTAGTTTCAATAAGAATAAATTTGAAACAAAAAATTCTAAATAAATATTTTTTCTGTAAGCACATGGAAATTGTTAGAATTAAGGCATATCATTTTAAGAATTTTGATTGATGATTATAAATTTACCTGACTCGGAACATTGAGACAATTCATATTTTCTAGTAACAGATTATTAATCACATTTATTCATTACAAAATATTTTAAAACGAAAGATATTTGAAAAAATGTTCTGTTGATCCAAATTAATATTTATGTATTGCAATTTTAAAAGTGTCTCCATGTACGTATCGGTAAATTTTATTTTATAATGTCCTATGTCGGGACCCAATCCCAGTGAATTAGGATCACAAATTCAAGGAAATCCTATTACGCGCAGTCAAGTTAAGAAAAATGCTGAACTTGCAAAAATTGTGACACAAAATCAAATTGGTCCCCTTAAACCAAAAAGAACAGTTACTGTAAAGGAAAAGGTAACTAAAGATAATTTTGAAAATATTTCTAACAAGGATAAAACAAATATCAGTTTGCAATTAGATAATATTTCTTTGGAGAAAACCTTAACGTTTGAACAATTCGAAACTGCCAGAACAAGCAATTTATCTCATTCGAATAATTGGCTTAATTCAAATTCAAGTATTATTTGTGGATCAATTGATCAGGACGAAACATTAAAAAACGAAACTACTTATATTGACAACGAAGATATAAGTTTACTTAGTTCAACGATAATTCCCAAAAACACAGTCGAAGAAAGAACTATAATAAATTTATCAGAAAATTCTCTTAAACGCCAAACAGTTTTAAGTAATAACGATAGCGACGATAATAGTACCGACAACGAACAAATGGAACAAATTGTTCACAAAAATCCTGCAGAAAACGTTAATCCAATTAGAAACAACGAAATGGTCCTACCTAATAATCAACAAGTATCCTTACGCGACGCGTTAGAAGTAGTACCCTTATTTGATGGAAGTAACATTCCATTATCACATTTTATTGAAGGATGTTATGAGGCAAAGGCAATGCTGCCAACACCCGCAGCTCAAGTAAATTTAGCACGATTATTGGGAAGTAAATTATCAGGAGAAGCGAGAAAATGTATCTTTGGATCGACTTATAATAATATCGAGGAATTAATTGAAAAACTCAAAAGAGTATACGCCCCAGGAAAAAGTGTGTATCAGTTACAAGGAGAATTAGGGAATACCTATATGTGGGAAAAAGAGAACGTACTTTCCTATGCAGCTAGAATTAAGGAGATTGCCGACAGAATCGAAGACGCTCATAGACTCAACAATAATGGACAAGTAGATAATACCTTCAAACAGAACATTCAAAAAGATGTTATTCAATGCTTTATTCGCGGTCTGCGTCCCGAATTAGAAATTCGAGTAAGAACAAAGGAAACATTCAAAGAAGTTTTCAATGACACAATCAACGTAGAAAGAGATTTGGCAGCATCATCCGCACTACGCAGAAATAAAAATTCAGATAATTTAAAAATGGATGATTCTATAAATAATAGAAATAATAAAACAACTCGGTTCAATGTTGCACGAGATAACAACATAAATTGTATAATATGTAAAAAACCAGGTCATGTTACTAAAAATTGTTATCATTTAACCAAAGCACAAGAAGCAGTATCTAGAAAACAAAGTCCTAATTTTTTTATGCAAAATCAACAGCCTAGTAATAATCACCAACGACGAGAAAATATTTACAATAATTCTGCAAGAAATAATTACCGGAATAACCACTTTTTAGGAAACAAAAATAACAATTATGATAATAATAACTATCCGAATAACAATTTTTCAAGGAACAGGAACAACAATTACAATAACTTTTCAAGTAACAGAAATAATTATCCTAACAGCAATAGATTCCACAATTACAATAATAATAATTTTTCGAGAAACAGCAATAATGATAATAGACAAGAAAATCTAGATCACAACAGGTATGCAAATCACAGACAATTTTTAAATCAAAATAGCCAACGTGAAATGCGAAATCAGCAACCAAGTAGAGCAAATCAAAATTATCCACAAAATTCAAAAGTTATATGCAACTATTGTAAAAAACCAGGACATATTATAACAAATTGTAACGTTAGATTAAATAAACAACAATCGCAAAATTCGGAAAACTCAAACGCTCTCCCCAGTACGGATGCACTGAGGAAAGCGTAAGGCAAGAACCAGAAGCATCCACTTCTGACGATCAACCGGCTATAAAGATAAGCGTTTCCAAACCAAGTATAATTCCATCGATAATGATATGCGCAGAAGGCCTTCAAAGCCCTGATCGCATGATGATAGATACCGGTGCTGGTCGAAATTTGATTAAACAAAATTCCGTAAATCCTAATTTGCCAATAGATGGAAAAAGAGTGTTAAAACTTACAGGAACAAATAATTTACCACTTTTTACAATGGGACAAATACAAATAAACATTCTGGGATATCCAACAATATTGAACATAATTCCTAATGAAGTTCCAATAGATGACGACGGAGTTCTAGGTTCAGAATTTTTTCGAGAAAATAAAGTCAATATAAATTATGTATCAAAATGTCTAGAAATACAAAATAAACTGTATCCACTTGAATCGACACAGATATTAATAATTCCAGCTAGAACAGTAACAAAATTTTATGTTCCAATTGAAAATACTGAAAAAAGCGAAGGTTACGTACCTCGGCTACATTTTGGCGAAGGAATTTATGCAGGAGACGCAATTGTAAAAAATTGCAACGGTAAAGCTTATATCAAATTTGCAAATACAAACGAAATTTCAGTAACGATATCAATACCAGCTATTACTTTAGAAGACTTTGAAGAAAGAGATTTTCAAAATGTAATAAGTCAATCAAGCAATTTAAAAAACTTAAGTGATGACGATTTATCTAACCAAATACTGAATAGCTTCTTAAAAACCGAAAATTTTTTCAACAATCCATGCAGATTTTTTAACATAACAGGTGAAGAAAGAATAGAATGCATTAAAAAACTTCTTCGTTTGGATCATTTGAATCAAGACGAATACGAACATGTAGAGAGATTAATTATTAACAGTGCAGACAGATTTCAAATTCCAAGAGAACCACTTGAAGCTACTAACGTTTTGCAACATTCAATTCCAACTACAGATGATTCTCCAATTTTTTCAAGACAATATAGATTCCCCCTGTTCATAAAGAAGAAATTACAAAACAAGTTGACGAATTATCAAAAAATAAAATAATAAAACCTTCAAAATCACCGTATAACACTCCAGTTTGGATAGTTCCTAAAAAACCAGACTCTAAAGGTAAAATAAAATGGCGAATGGTTCTAGACTTCAGAAAACTTAATGAAAAAACAATCGGAGATTCTTGCCCACTACCTAACATAAATGATATACTCGATTCACTCGGATCTGCCAAATATTTTTCAGTATTTGATTTAGCTACGGGTTTTCACCATATAAAAATGGACCCTAAAGACTCTCATAAAACTGCATTTTCTACACCTCACGGCCATTATGAATTTGATAGAATGCCCTTTGGTTTAAAAACCGCCCCTGCAAGATTTCAAAGGTTAATGGATATTACTTTAACTGGATTAATAGGGACAGAACTCTTTGTATATCTTGACGACATAGTCATATTTGCTGATACACTAGAAGAACATGAGAAAAAATTTAATAATTTAATACAACGTCTTCGAAACGCAAATCTTCATTTACAACCAGACAAATGTGAATTTCTACGACCTGAGATAGGATATTTAGGTCATATAATTGATAAAAATGGAGTTCGACCGGACCCCAAAAAAATAATAGCCGTAAAAGAATTTCCAGTTCCAAAAACACAAAAGAATGTCAAACAATTCTTAGGATTAGCAGGATATTATCGTAGATTTATCGAAGGATTTTCAAAAACTGCCAATCCTCTTAATCAACTTCTAAAAAAGGATACCCCTTTCATCTGGACCGATAAACAGCAAACAGCTTTTGATATTTTAAAATCAAGATTATGTGAAGAACCACTTTTACAACGACCCGATTTTTCGCAACCATTTGTTCTCACAACAGATGCCTCACGATACGCAATAGGAGGTATATTATCACAAGGTAAAATAGGCAAGGATAAGCCAATAGCATATGCTTCACGCAGTCTAAGTGACACTGAGAAAAAATATGACACATATGAAAAAGAAGCACTTGCAATAATATTTTGTGTCACTCATTTCCGACCTTATTTATATGGAAGAAAATTTACCCTAGTAACTGATCATAAACCACTAGTTTGGTTTCAAAATTCTAAGGACCCTTGCTCACGAGTTTCGCGCTGGAGGTTAAAACTCGCAGAATATGATTTTGATGTAGTATACAAAGCAGGAAAAATGAATGTCAATGCAGACGCTCTCTCAAGAAACCCTATTATTAATGAAGAGAGATCAAGAAATTTACACGAAGATGATGATGATACCTTTATGACATCTCAAGAAAAACGAATCTTGAGAATACCTTTGTGAAAAATAACGAAGAAAATAATATCAAAAAAGGAAATAATTCCAAAAGAGAATATTTCAATTCGATATTTACCCAAGATGATATAAATGACTTTAGTGAATCATCACAAGATCCAATATTAAATATCAATCCTAAGTTTTTAGAAACTTTTAATATTTCTCCCAATGAAGAATTATTTAATAACATTTGTAACAATTTTATGAAATATACAAGTTTATTGACACTTTTAGCATCAAAGCTTCTGTTTATGACTATTATACTCTTAAGTCCAATACTTGGAAAAAATTATGAAAATTCGCCATGGAAAACCATGACTACTAGGGGTAAAAAGAAAAAACAAGAACAAATCAAAAATTCAAATCAGCATGAAAATCTAGAAAATTTAAACCAAAATGAAATCCAAAAAGAATTAGACGAAAATTTTTCTTCTAAACCTCTTGTGAAAAAACCTCGAGGTTGGCCAAGAAAAAATCTACTTACAAATTTAAAAATTATTCCCTCTCAAACAAAAAGAAAGAAAGGTAGACCAAGAAAACAAATATATGAAAATGAATTACCAGAAATAAATATGCGAAAAGAAAGCCGAACAAAAGTAAAATCAGATTCCGACTCTGATCCTGATTCTGATCCTGAATATTTGGACTATTTAAAGGAAATCCAAGCAAAAAATAAAATAAATAAAATTGGCAAAAAGCCTAAACAATTTATTATACCTCAAGAGGAAAAGAGCGAAAATTATTTTTCAACTTCTGAAGACGAAGTAATTGATATGGAACCTGAAGATAAAGAGAGCTCTGAAAGTTCTTGTATTGAAGACATTTTTGAAAATGAAAATATCGAAGACACTTTTAATGAACGAAATTATGAAATAAACAAAAATCGACAAATAGAAACCAGGCAAAATCTCGAAAATGATAATAATTCAGAATTCGACGAAAACCCTCCACCCCCAGAACCCCCTCCACTCAACTCAAAATCTACCAGGCAAATTTTAATGAATAAAAATATCGTTGAATGTCGCGATCAATTAACGATGCAAAAAGATAGTTATGTATACTTTGTTACAACAAATGGAAATCCTCGAGATAATGGATCAAAAAGTCTAGAAAAACGTGGAACCTTACCAAAATTCAAAAACTTACAGAAGGGAACAGCGAAAGAAATTAAAAAAGGAAACTATTATCATTTTTCTCTTCCGATTGAAGGAGAAATTCAAGACAATTTATCTGAAACCTTGAATAATATAAAATTGTCAATTTATTCATTACACAAATTATCTCAAAAATTGAATTTACGATCAATTAGTATTTCAAAGACTTCAAAAATCAACCATATAGCTTGGGAAGATACAAAATTAATATTTGATTTAGTTTTTGCAAATTCACTTACGAAAATAATAATTTGTAATGGCATAACGCAAAATCCAACAAAAGAACAAAGATCACAATTAATTGAAGAAGCACACTCCTCAGCATTAGGAGGCCATAAAGGCGTCACAAAGACCTATAATCGAATTCGCCAAAAATTTTTTTGGGAAAATATGAAAGTCGATATTCAAAAGTATATTCAAGGCTGCTTACAATGCCAAATAAAAAAATTAGTTCGGGTTAAAACTAAAAATCCTATGGTTATTACTGATATACCTACTACTGCCACAAAAAAATATCAATGGATATTGTTGGTCCACTACCAGAAACAATGTCTGGAAATTTGTATATTCTTACTATACAAGATAATTTTACAAAATATTCTCTGGCAATACCTCTTCCCAATCATCAAGCTGGTACAATAGCAGACGCGTTCGTGAAAAAATTTATTTGCATATTTGGATCGCCAAAAGGAGTACTAACGGATCAAGGCAGAGATTTTTTAAGCAATTTATTAAAAAGATTAGCAAAAAGCTTTAGAATCAAACAATTTCGTACCACAGCTTTTCACCCTCAATACAATGGATCACTTGAACGATCACATCATGTCCTAGGCGAATATCTCAAACAATTTGTAGCAAAAAATTCAGAATGGGATGATTGGCTAGAATTAGTAATGTTTTCATATAACACAAGTGTACACGAAGCCACAAAATGTACGCCTTACGAATTAGTTTTTGGCAAATTAGCCCGTGAACCCTCTAGTGAAGCTCTATCACAGAATGAAAAATTGCAAAACTATGATGATTATTAGATCAATTTTGTCACACAACTGCATGATATGCGAACACAAGCAAGAGAAAACCTCATAAAGGCAAAAGAAAAATCAAAAATGTACCACGATAGAAAAATAAATCCCTTGGAAATAAAGATTGGGGATAATGTATTTTTATTAAAGGGAGGAAAAATTAAAAAACTAGATAATCAATACACAGGACCTCACGAAGTTTTAGATGTACTGGGAAAAGGAAATGTAAAAATCAACATAAAAGGAAAACCGACAGTAGTTCACATCAATCGAATAAAAAGATCGCACATAAATATACAAAACTGATTAACGGAATTTGAATTGAAACTTAAAATAACATAAACTTTGCATAAAACCAAAGCGTTTAGAATAACTAAACCAGGAAATGTTCTAAACAAAAAGATCCTTTGAAATTTTATTCTAATTCTAATTCAAAAAACAAACTAATAACCTTTTTAGTAAGACAAATGCAAGGTTTCATTCGAATCACCATTTTATTTTATTACTTAAAGAAAAATATAGAAATATTTGCATTTTTCTTCTTTTTGGATTAAAAAAAAGACTTTTTCTGACAAGAATAAATAAGCACTTCATAATTGGTGCCATCATAAATATAATTTCAGTTTTGATTTTCTTCTATCAAGGGAACTTTTCTTGATTCCCATCCTAATGGAAGAACAGTTTCTACAAATATTGAGTCTGTAAATGTAAACTGTGCGATGGCGTTACAAAATTGTTAATGTAAAAATTGCTTTTCCAATAGAAATTAATGTGCAACAATAACAAATTGAATATTTACTATTCTTCATATGTTTCATGCACAAATAACTCTATTAATTTTACAAGAAAGATTAGAAAAACAATTAAAAGTACAAGAATTGTAGGAAAATCTATTACCCTGTTATTATGTAAAATTGTTTTTCTTATGATTATTTTATTCATTTAATAATATACCAATGAAATTGAAGTTCATGAAATTAATTTTTAGAAACATGTAAAAGTAATAATAAGCAATAGCAATGCCATGTTTAGAAGAAATCAATTTTAGATTTAACCAAGTTTTTCTCTTCAATGTACCAAGTTACAACGTCTATTAATTCATATATGTAATCAACGATCTTAATATTATTTTTAATCTCTATTAATATTATATATGTCAATTTCCTTTATGTATAATCAATAATTTATAAGGCTTTTTAGATTTTATTTTTACCAATGTATACATTTAACGATCGTAATTCTTGGAAATTACTCCTTAATATTTTATATCTAATCGATAAAATTTTACAATTTTTAATCTTCTTTTCATCAACAATCATCATGTTGTATGTTAAATAGATATTTTCAATCAAAAAAAAATTTTCAAATTACCCAATACCACTATAACATATGTAATCAATGATTGTAATATCTCCAGAATTGTGTCCTCTGTTATTACTATGCATTTATGAAAAACTTGTTATGAATTTTTAATTCGCAACAATAATTTAAAATGTAAATTCCTATGTATAACCGAAATTTTTTATGTTATGAATTGTTAAATTCAACTAAAAATATGTACTTGATTGAGTAAGCATCTTGGATTTAAAATGTAATCTTCTACCGAAGTTTCGATCGCGGATCGTTAGCTCCCCGCGTTCGAATTAAGGTGGGAGGTGTCACGTCCCGCGACTCTGCCGCCACAAGTAACAAGCAGATTAAGAAACCAATAAAGGGATCAAGACAGCATTACAGCGAGTGTGATTTTATCGACGCAAGTTATAGACAAATCTACAGATCAATAGGATGATCAATACGAAATTACCATGTGTCGTTCTAATACCTACACATGATAACAAATCGACTGACCCAGAGAGAAAGAAAATGAAGCCCTACAATACCAACACACTACCGTCATAACATGCGACTTGTAATAGCATGTGACTGGTAATAACATGCGACTCGTCATAGCATGTTACTCGTCATACTTGACCTTTCAAAGTTCTATAAAAAGCGAAAGTTCCAAGAGAAGTCAGTCCAGTGCCATCGAATCTATACCGCGAGTGCAATCCAGTCAGTCCAGCTTCTCCAGATTTCTACCGCTACTCAACCCGAATTCTAACTCGGCGCTGAGTTCAGCGACATTAGAAAGTGAAGGGGAATCGCCTTCCAAATTCTCTCGAAACTGGGATCGAAGAATCAACTAGATCAACTGTCTAGATTACGAATTTACTATACAGCAGCAACTATCTGAAGATTACAAGTTACACTCAACTGACCACATTCGCTTACTGGACTCAATTGATCATCAATCAATTCAAACTCAGGATAACTAAAAGGGTATTTCTAATTACGATTCTATATTTACATTTCCATGGTGCTTACCTGATATAATTTCAATTGTCAATAAATATATTTTATATACCTAACCCTTCTCAATCACTGACTATTCCTCATCCCTTAGAGAGGATCCTTCTGATCCTGACATAAAACGAGATCTTTTAAGAAGAGAAATGTTACGTTTCTGACGTAACATTTATAACAAAGAGAAATTAATTTAACCTGTATATTCGAAAATTATTCAAGAATACGAAAAGATATTTTTAGCAGCACTATTTCGACTTGCCAATAACGACAGTCAACCATTTGTTCACAATGCATGTAAAAATCTCGATTTTTCGCAACAAAAAAAAATCGCAAAATATTTTGAAAAATTTTTCAAAAATCTCAGCAGTAAACCGTGTTAGAGATTGATTACCAAATAAAATTGTATTTTTCATTTGTCTACTGTTATTATAAAATGTGCTTTAATAGTAGGATGTTGGAAGAATGCGTATTTTGATGGTTTTTATTTTTTTTTACCCCCGTCCACACCTTGCAAAAACCTGCAAAAATTCTGTTTTAATCATCGATAGGTAACTAATGAATAGAATAATTCAAAAGAGTGGTAGCGCAATTCAAACATGAACAAAATTATGTGCAAAAATGTTGACAATTTTCTGCATCGCGAATTATGCATCAAAAAATCTGCAAAAATTTAAAAATGTGTCTTCTATTGGAAAAAACAACCCTGATTTTTTTCAAAATTTTCCTATGATTAGTTTAGCTAAGAAAAGAAAAAAACGAAAATGGTAAAATCCGCCATTACTCATTTAAAATGGCAGATAATGATCTGAAAATTTGACAAAATAATCTCTTGCCCAACCCCTTCCATAAGGTAATTGCAAAATTTGATTTGGTTTCAAGGCCGATTTCACATGGAAACCCGGCTATGCCCTTTCTTTTTTTCGATTTTTTTGTACTATCGTACCAGACGACCGCCTTTATCTAGGATAAATATTATTGTAGAGAAATCGCGGGAGGAAATTAAACATTTTTTTATCACGTGATCCACTTATTCTATGCCTCTAACCAAGATTAAACACAACACCTGGACTCACGTGCTTCACACATAGGTTGACCTTGTGCATCATTTACGACGGCTGATCATTAATAACACCAGGACGATCACAATAGATACATAAATAAACCTACTGGCACGGTTTTGTAAAAGGGCATGGATAAAGTTTCAAAAAGTTGAATCCTTTAAATTAAAAATTCACCAGAATTGTTAATCCTTAGAGACTTTGATTTTCCAATGCTTTTATCAAACAATACACTCTCAAAGGAAAGTTCATAAGTTGGGAGACACCCTGTATAATAAATAGGTTTTTCGAATAGGTAGGATTCGAATATGACACTGTACATTATTCCAAGCATATTACAATATAGTTAATTTCAGAACTCACCCACTTTGCAACAATTTCACCGTCGCACCTAACTTTCGGTCTTCTTAAAACTTCAGATTTTACAAGATTAGAAGAAGAAACTGAATCTCTAGATGTCAATTCAATGTAATGCAGAGTAACTCCGTTACTTTCTACTTTATGTGTTGGCTGACAATACAATAAATCCGCTAAACGGACTTCGGTCACGACTCCTTTCGTACCGCCAGAAATTATCCGTACTCTTTCATTCGATACTAACACCTTAAGATTATCTGCTCCGCTCCTCAAACACTCATAAGCTACAAAGAGTTCGGAATAATCTCGGTTGTTTAAGTTATAGAGAAATTCTTGTCCTTCAGCTTGATGATAGTTGTAAGGAGGTAGAAGACCTGCAGGACCACTAGCTACTCGTGGTAATCGATCTCGTTTTGGTATTGATCGATGAGCGCTGAAATAAGCCAATTAAATTAATTTTTATTTTGAAATAAATTCCACAGTATTGATACAAGGGCCTGTGAAGATTTATATCATTTTCGTAATATCAAATTATTACATATTTTATACCAATATTATAGAGTAAGGCATCTAGATGTTCTTACCGTGCCATAATTTTCATTTAGGAATTAAAAAATCAAGGTCGTTTGTCAAAGTGACACTTCTTTCACATTTGTGTTTGGTAATGTTTGCCATTTAATAACGAATCATTTAACACTTGAACAACGCTTCCAAATAGTTGAAATTTATTTTTAATTGAAGTTCCGTTCACAAATCTCATAGAGTACAATACATTTTTATTTTTAAAAAAGACAGCGGTTAAACATCGACATTGCAGGGTTCTAACAGCATGGTGCTATGTACCACACAGCCACCGAAACCATCAATTTATTGGAAGGGCAATATAGTGACAACGTTATTTCAAGATATAATCCTGTCAATTGGCCTTCAAGATCGTGTGATCGTGCCTCCAGATTATTATCGTTGGGGGTATGTTAAAATCATTTCAAAATTATTGAAGCAGAATCGTGTTTATTCATAAGAATCTCCATTTCGTTAAATACGAACACGGTTATAGGCCTTAACTTTCTTACGAGAGGAATCATAATTGAAAAAAAAATTGTGTGCGTACAAAATTTAAAAACGACTGTAACACTCATGATATTCCTTAGAATACTATTACAAATTGCATTTTGTGATTGTGCTTAAGAAACAAATACATAATTTTACTAACTTTTAACAGAAAATTATTAATCGTTACGGTCGACCGCAACGGTCAAATATAAAATTGAAATCCCCGCAATATGAAATTGCTTACATGTCTCGAGTGACGTCACTCAAGGAAACTGCCATATTCACGATTACTTCAAAGAATGTATTTTAACGATTATCTTTTAAATACAGATTAAATCCAGTTGGTCGTTTTCTTTCACCTAAGTAAAATTCCATCACCATTAATAACTATTGTAAGAATATCTTGAAAAATTCGTAAATCTGCAGCTATACGTGGTGTGATATAAAAGTAACGAGAATTTTGAAATAGCGTGCATTGTATCTTCTCAATTGATTTTATTTTTTTCTTGTATATAAACAGTTCTGCCAGTGACGTACGTTCAATTTTCAGCCTGCCGTGAGCATAATTTGTGTTTAGCGAGCCAAAAAGCAAGACGTACTTACGAGTGTTGGGCGATTTTTTGCATGACAAAATGTTGGATCAGAGAATTTGTCTGAAGTTTTGCGTTAAAAATAAAATTAAGTGCAAAGAAGCGTTCACAATGTTAAAGAAGGCCTTTGACGACGACACAATGTCACAACCACGAGTTTATGAGTACTACAAACGCTTTCGTGAAGGACGAGAAGATGTCGAAGATGACGCAAGGCCTGGCGGTCCTAGCACATCTATCACTGTTGAAAATGTGGGAAAAATAAAAGCGATTGTGTTTCCTAATCGTAGAATCACCATTAGAGAGGTTGCTGAAGGAATAGGAATTTCATACGCATCATGCGAAGCAATTTTTACTAATGTTTTGAACTTAAAACTCGTGGATTTTGCACGATGATAACGCACCAGCACACACCGCGTTACTCATCTAATAGTTCTTGGTGAAACACAAAACCGTTGTGATGCCGCAACCACTCCATTCTCCAGACCTAGCCCTCTGTGAGTTTTTCCTATTTCCCAAACTTAAACAGACAATCAAAGGACAACGTCTTTTTTTTTACAATAAATGAGATAAAGGCGAAATCGCAGGCCGAGCTCAATGCGATACCTAAAGAGGCGTTCTACCAATATTTCTCAGACTGGAAGCTACGTTGGGATAGGTGTATAATATCATACAGGAACTACTTTAAAGGAGACGAAATAAACCTTAAAGAAAAAATACACACTTTCCGACAAAATTGAAATTCTCGTCACTTTTTGCAATCTTTTTTTATGATAAAATTTGGAAACCTTGCTTAAGCTCGAGATCGTTTTCTCGGGGCAAGCTAGTTGATGCTTATTGCAGTTCGTTATCGACGCCCTTCCTATTCATTTTTTCTAAATTCTTTCCCGTTTTAATTTACAATATGAGTCTCGGATACCAGACAGGGTAGCCCAACCAGCCTCTCCTCAGCATTTTCCCAATTGTGTCGAGTAAAAGTCTAGTGCCGAAGGAGTGCTATAGCTTCACGGTAAGCATTGCAACACCCATTAATTTAGTGAATTTCCGGGTCTTGAGTGCTTTGGAAAATAATAGTAAATTAATTAATTAATTAGTAACTTGGATATATTGAAACATTTCGCTGTATGAGGTTTTCATTTTATTAACTTCAATATTTTTAGGAGCAATTTCGGCCTATTTTAGTCCAAAATCGCTCATTTTAAATCTCGTAATAGGGTCGTCTGAAGGGGGAAAATTTCACTCAACAAAACTCCTTATTTTAACGAGTGTCGATATAAAGGAAAAGTCAAGTTTTATTGTTTCAAGAGAGTGAATTTTATGAGTACGAGTCCTAGTTTTGCGTTCGTCACGTGCGATTTGTCAAATCTAAAATCAAATCAGCGAATCAATCAATTTAAGAGCTTCTCCGCTCTTGTTCACCCGCCCTCCGTGTTTATGTAGGGCTTTTAGGGTGTTTGTTGGTTTACACACAACTTTACCACGAGATCATATCAGTAAGAAGCGTTCAAGCCTGAAGAACGTTTCTACGCAAGAATTAACTTAATCCGAAAATTATTTCCAAAAATATGACGAGTTGATTATTGTGTTGTAAATGAATTCGTCACCGCGTATGTCGCGCATCAATACAATTTATGAGGGAGGCCCACAAATACCTTTGAGAATCATGCATAGCACAAAAACACAACACACGAACGCGGAAGAACGGAGTTATGTAAAAAGTAAAGAAGTTAATTTTGAATTTTATTCTCGATTCACTAAAGTGTTATTTTTTCTAAGAAACAGAGGCAGCAGATAGAAATAGACGCACAATCTGTTTGATGTCTAAAAGAAAACTGATTTGAAAACAGAGCAGTACCTTTGGAAAACTAGCGTAAAGAAATAATATATACAATGACCAATTGATGGAAAGGGTCAATTTCCAAACGCATAAAAATACTCCCGCACATAGTCTATGCCCTGTCTACTTAAGACCTAAATACGCTCGAGTGTTCAAAGACAGGAGGAAGAAAAAAATGTTCAAGACCACATGTTCAAAAAATCTTCCAGAAGAGGCAATTCAAATTCATGGAATTGTAATCTTTTTGGAAGTGCTGGAATGCGATGAAGAAGGCTATACCTAAATTGACACTTTTATTAAAGGATCTGAAACTTATAAATAACACTCCAGAAAACAGTTGAACGTATAATATTAGTAGATAAAAAATGCAGCAGAATAGGATACATTTTCGAACGCGAAAATTGTATGAATATTAAATGTCCAACTTGTATGTATAAAATGTGTCGTAAGGCAGAATACGTGTACAATGCCTGCATTATTTTATAACAATGCGGGGCACGAAATTCAAATATTTCAGAGAATAAATTAAGGAACATGTCCACATGTATGGGTTGAACGCTTAGCGGCTTCTTTTTGCGATATAATATTCATTGCAAATTGATGCAGGAGAATATAATAATATAATCTCTAAGGTATTTAAAGTTTCGTTCCCGGCATTGTTATCAAATAATGAATACATATTACACGTATTCAGCGCTACAAAACATTTTATACACGCAAGTTGGACTTTTATATATATATCAATTTAATTTGCATTTTCGCTCTTGCAAATAAAATATATTCTGCTGCATTAATCCCTAATGAATATTATACCGCAAAAACAAGCCACTACGCGTATAACTCATAAGTGTGAACATATTGCTTAATTTAATCTCAGAAATATTTGAATTTCGTGCCCGGCATTGTTATAAAATAATGCAGGCATTGTAAACGTATTCTGTCTTACAAAACATTCTGTACGCGCGAGTTTGATCATTAACCCTTTCAATACGGTAGTTCGTTCCGCCTGAGTAACGTTAGTGAACGCCTCTGTACACAGAGGTCAGCGCGTGGATGCCTGCTGTAACCGACACTCATACACAGAGGTCATCGAGTGGATGCTGTCTATATCCGGCGCTCGTAACTTGGGACAATCTTGTTCAAATAAAAGACTTGATAATTTCATTAAGAAACAGTCAATCACGTACAGTAATTCAAGCTCTTATTGTGTTCTTCTTCAAATTGCGAAAGGGAAACTGAAAAAATAATAAGCTCCATCTTGCAGTTAGAGAATGAACAATTAGCTCACACTACTAAAATAACGAAAAAGATTGATGTTTGAGATACAGTCATGATTTGTTTATTGCAAGGCACGAGACTGCTCTATTGAAAGGTCCGAGCGTTCCGCTAACCCCCAGCTTTAACTCCGCCATTGCCGGTCCCAAGCCCGGATGAGAAAGGAGGAGGAGTTATACGGACATCAACATGACACGACACATTCACAGTAACACTAAACACAACACACTCAACACCTGACAGAGCGTTTTGCGGATAGGCAGGGTCTCGCCGAGACGAATACATGAGGCCAAGCACGGAGCAGACGCGTCCTGCAGCCCTCCAACGGTAGTAGCCGCATGGTTTCTGCCAGCAGCAGGGCTGTCGCCGTCAGGATGGCCGCCAAGGGAGCCCTGTAGACAGGCTTTTCCCTAGTGATGGCCCTGCCGGGTGCACGCGCCACGACGATCGCTCTGCGACCTTCAAGCGCGTGAAGACGCGGTGTGGAGCGAAAGCATCAGGAGGCCTTGAACAGGTTCCTTGATGCCGAATAAACAAACACAGGGTGAATGTGGGGGGGCCCCTTAATTGGGGTATCGACCCAAATGCACATGCGGCGTTGACGCTGAACCTTCCGCGTGCGCTCTTGCGGTCACACCACAATCACATGCACGATACCGACACTCACACACACCAGAATGAATGGAATGCTGAGTGAAAGGGGCTGCGGCCGGCGCCTGGTGGATATTCCCGATAGACTAGCCAAGAGAGGGGTAGTAGCTTCTCGACCGGGGTAGGACGCGATGTCAGTACCTCACCTCTGTGGAAGTAATATGGGTAACTACCTGTTGCGAATGATAGATGACTATCTGAGCGAAAGGTGGGTGATATACAAGGGCAAAAATGGATGGGCAACATCAAAGAAGAGATGACATGTGGCGCTCCTCAAGGGTCGCGGGTGGGTCCACTCATTTGGAACGTCATGTATGACGATTTCCTGCGCATGGACCTGCCTGCTGGAACGAGCATCATCGGCTTTACGGATGACGCACTTGTCGTGTGCGCTGCTGACAACGTCGGATTTCTGGAACTGAGGATCAATGATAGTCTGTGGCGGGCAAAGCGTTGGTTAGATAGCAGAGGCCTGAAAATGGTCCCTGAAAAGACCGAGGCTTTGCTGGTCACAGGCAGGAGATCCTTCCAATATCCGGGGATCGTTCTCGGGGAATATGAAATCGAGTGAAAAAAGAGCAATAAGTACCTGGGAGTGCAGTTGGATCGAAGGCTTAGCTTCGGCGAACATCTGCAGATCGCGACTGCCAAAGCCATCCAATGTGGGACCGCCTTGACTCGGCTCATGCCCAACATTGGTGGACCCAGGGAAGCTAAGGGAAGGCTAGTGGCGAGCTTGGTAAATTCGAAGCTGCTTTATGCAGCTCCGATCTGGACAAGTGCCCTTAACAACCATGTTATCCTGAAGAAGCTGTTCTCAGCACAGAGAGGTGTGGTGATGAGAATTGTCTCAGCATACCGAACTGTGTCGACGAGTGCTGTGCTGGTCATGGCGAGCGTCTCGCCAATTGACTTATTGGCGGAAGAAAGGAGAGAGACCTGTGAGCTCCGTAAGGAGCTGACCTGCCTAACCAACCTGCAGGAAATCGCTCGCGCGAAGGAGGCCATCCGCAAGGATAGAAGGCGCAGACTCGTCGAGAAATGGCAGACGAGATAGCATGGTGACCAATCCGGGAGATGGACACACCGACAAGCACGGTCAAGTCGGCTTTTACCTGGCGCAAGCGCTTTCAGTCCATGGCTGCTTTAATGCGTACCTGAAGCGCTTCAAGAAAAGAGACGACGAGTCGTGTAGCTACTGCGGATCCCTTGTGGACAATGCAGAGCACACACTCTTTGTCTGTGCCAGGTGGGGCGCGGAAAAGGAGGCTGTCGGTCGGACAGTGGGCGCACAATTCACCCCTGACACGATGGTCTCTCTCATGCTCCAGTCTGAACAAAAATGGATACCTATCGAGTCATTCGACACCCTGGTGATGAAGACGAGGGAGCTCCATGGGCGTGCAGAGCGCGGCAACAACGGGGGCTAGTAGAAATCGTATCGGGGCGTGCACCCATGGTCCTGCGTCTTGAGCGGACTTGGCTGTCAGCGTCGTTCGGAGGAGGAATCGCTTTGTTTCTCCCCTGGCCGTAGCGTCTAGTCGGTCTGCCTAACGGACGTGTGGCCGCGGATGGGAGTCCCGAGCGAACGGATGACGGAAGAGTAGTACGCGACTTTAAGCCGGAACCAACCACCCGTGAAGTTTAAAGCCGAAAGGCGGTTCCGCGGGTGGTGTATTGGTTCGAAAGAGGGGGTTTTTTGGTTTTAACAGGTATGCCTAGACCCGACCTAGGCAGCGGTAGCATCTGGAAGCTCCAAACCTCCTGCGTAACCTGATCCCCGACGACGTCCCTGAAGGCATAGTCCAGCCTATCCCTATCCTTCGCAGCGCACCTCATTTCCACCAGGAGGCTCTTAGAGCGGGACTCTCTGATATCCTGTATTGTGACCAGTACCACCTCTGGGCGGGTGCGTCTTGACCTTTATAGTTCCCTGGGCCCCGGTTTATGCTCCTTTTCCCGGCGTTCCGTCCTCATTGGATCCTCCGTCCACTCCTCTTCTTTCTTCGAGGTTCTTGGCCTTTTCTCCTCCGGTTTTTTGGTTATATTCTCCTGAGGGCTAATCATCGGCTCCCTCTTGCGTTTGCAAAGTTCCGGCGTGAACCTCGGCGCCAGCTGTGAAGAGGTTTAGGTGCTCTCATCCACGATGATATTTTTTGGGGTTCTTACCTCCTTTATTCTTTCCTCCATCTTGTCCCTCAGACTGAGCTCGAACTACTGAACGACGTAATCGTTACTCTCCATGCACTGTCTCAGGTGTTGCAGATACTGGATTGCCTTCTTTGTTTCTTTGTTCTTCTTTGTTCTGCAGAAGCTCTTAATCTTCTGCAGGACCCTTACCACCGTTTTTATTGTGTCCCAATCCCTTTCATGGTTCGCGCATAGCCACTCCCGATTATGCCTAACCTCGAATTTTCCACTCTCATCAGTCTTCTCCACCACATCCACCTCTCCACAAAATAGCTCTTCGCACAAACTGTTGTTTAATTGTTTATTCTGCATTACGATACCCCGAGTAGCTAAGGAAGTATTCAGTCCGCCCCTGCAAAGGTCCGCATGCAAGGGTAAGGTCTCAATACTCTAGGAAGTGAACTGGTTTTCTAGAAAACCCCGCGTAAGACGCCTCACCCTGGTGCCACGAAACCATCGGCACGGTAGTTAACACCTTGGCTTGAGGGTTCTTCTTTCGGAACTATCCCTGGAATATTGTCCGCAACTGCTTATTTAGTGGAGTGCAATAAAGATGGAGGTGGACTGAAATAAAGAATAAACAAAGATTGCGCAATTGTGATCCTGCGATTTTCATTTGTTTCTTTTTATAATTATATCATAAGATTATGAATAAAATTGCACTATAAAAAAACTCATGTGTGCTGACTATGATATATTATTAAAAACAATCTACTATAATAAAGCACCCAATTTGTGAGAGGCGAGGGGACTCACAATAATAAAGCAACCTGGAGTAAAGAGTTCGAAATTGTAATGAAACCTCCTCGTTGTGAACTCTAGAAACTATTATTTGGATAGGCTATCTGCAGAGGCTTATGGAAAAAATAATATGTATGGTGTATCAAAATATTACAAAATTATCATGGAATGAGAATTTAAAACATTTTTATTCTGAACCTTAATCGTATTGCAATTGTAAGAAGCTCCTGGTGAATCCGCAGTAAGAATAAACTACATGCCTGAATTGTATGATGGGACTTTGAGTGAAATTGGAAATAAATTTGATCCTTGCAAAAAACAAAGACTTCAAAATATTAGAATTAATTGCTCAAAATTTCAAAACTCAAAAGATTGAAGGTTGTCTATACTCTGAAACTGAGATTAGATAATAAAAATTTCCAACATCACATCAATGGACGTGGAAGGTAGTTTCTCTCGATATGCGTATCTTTGAGGCAATAGAAGAAAAGCGTTTACTTTTGAAAATTTAAGAATGGTATTCATAGTTGCAGCTTATCTTTCAACCCTGGAAAAGAATAATAATAAAATACTACCGTCTGAGATTTAATTTTAAATGTTTCTTCAGTAGGAGTTTATTTTGTTTCAATATTCTACCTAAACGTATTGCAATAAACTTCGCCTTAGTAACTTCCTCGCTTGATCAATGATTTAAACCATGGAGACTAGATATAAGGAGACCAATCTCCATGTGTTCATTACGAGCTGAAGTTCTTCCAAGTATTTGGTTAGAAAACTTCCTAATGAGGGGACGTGTATTCCCTACATCAAAAACTAAGTAACTAACTACTTGGAAAAAATCAGCTTGCGTTTTATGAAATACAGTCATAAGAAATTGGTCTCCTTATATTTGTTTTCTATAATTAAAACCTTCATGCTCTCTCCCCACCACTTCTTCCGAGCCGATGGTTCTTTGCAACGCAAGAGCCCGAGTAACACTCTGCTGTTAAATTCGAACTACTTTCATCCGCTCTCTAATAATCATTAAGGTGAAGATAATCTGTAATAAATTTTAAAAATATTCTGGTGGAATAATTCATTTGATTGTCAGATAAGGGTATTAATAAGAATTTTAATTATTGCAATTTTTTCAAACAATATGATTCACGGAATTTCATCGAATTTTTCGTTTTCTACTTTTTGAGTACAATAAAGTATGTCACAATACGCACTAAATTTGAAAATTCATGGTACTTCCAGACCAATAATTTAAGAAGGAAAGAAAATCTGCCTCGGCCTAAAATTTGTTATTAACATAGTTGCATCATCAATCTACTAATAATATATAAGGATTTTAAAATCAATTTTTTCTAATGTACTCGTATTACCTTCTAAACCCTGCATAACAATATCTGACAGTATAGGAATATTTCAATATTGTGTATTACGCGAAGAAAAATAGTTGGAGTAATTTTACTCGTCTTTGTCGGTTGAACTTGGGACATAAGAACATTTCAAGATCTTTTAAATCCTATTTGAATAAAATGAATTTGGTAAATACCTAATTCACCCAACGTGAATAACAATGAGCGTTACATAGGGAATAGTAACGAGTTGAGTAAAACGTTGTCGACGACAGGGCATCAATATGCGTCAGTGGGTTAACATGAAATATAGAAGTATATCACGGATGCTTGAAATGCTTCAAACGATAGTGAGTATAATGATCATTGGGCGTATTGCTTTAACTGGCAGTGATATGATTCTCTTAAATAAAAAAATAGTATATTACATAACAAGGGCAGAAAGTTGAGATTCCTGCACTGCGCGCCATAATGCCCGAGGCGAAGCCGAGGGCATCATGGCACGCAGTTCAGGGCTCTCAAATTTCTGCCCATGTAGTGTATACTATTTTTCTTGCTACCCGGTCGAAAGTACGAAAACAATTGCATGTGTCCATTGGAATATATTGATGCCTGCCCCGACATTTGCGGCACGAGCGGAGCGAGTGCTGCTGGTCGGGTGGGGGGGGGGGGGGGCAGGCATCAAAAACATCTATAAATTAAGGTTTAGATTTCTACTTCCTTGTTTCCATCTTTGGTAATTATCGTAGACTAGCATGTATCTGTCAACGGACTTTTTGGGTAAGGTGTCAGTTTCTACTATTAATTGAGCTTCAGTTTCAAAGTTTTTATTAATGTCTTCTTCATCTGTCGATTCATCAGATGATATGTCATTCATTTTTTTATTTTTATTTTTGTTACACTTCTGTCACTAGTATTACATTCTAAATAATATTCACTCATTGCCACTAATAAGCATTAGCAGAGAGCGGACAAATTTTGACGCTTGATTAATTTACGTTTTTACTCCCGCTATTATAGAGGGCGCGCATATAGCTTGACCAATGCATGAAAGTTAGACTTTCTACCGTGAAATTGGTGCCGAAACCACGTACTTTCAACTAGGGTAGTAAGAAAAATTCTTATCTCGAGCCTGCCATTAGTCATCCGATACATACATACATAAACATCATACAGATATATTCACACCATTCAAACGCAGCCAATCATATTTTTAATCGCAAACACACTTAAAATATAACTTAAAATATATATAATCCTAATATCTACACTTATATATAGGACGATACGTTTTCGTCGAATTACGCACACACTCGCTTACAATGCTGAGACATAAGATTTGAAACATTCTTATATAGTGACTGCAAAAATTATTCAGAGCTTGTGAGAGTACTAGTATCGTGACTAAAGTTTTTGAGCCTCACTCAAGTATAAATAAATTAACTTTTTTCATAACCTATTTATAAGATATTTTTTTAAATTACACCAAGACCTCAGATTTCTTTGGTCCCGCGAAACGCGCGGGTTTCGGATTCGTAGGAATTTGATGGCTTCCTACTTCTCTCTATGACTAGTCGCGTTTTTTCTCACATTTCACTCTTTCTCCTAATTTGACGAACGCTCACCAGCCACGCCACTCATTGCGCGGTGGTAGGGGTGCGAAAGCAAGAGAAAGGCAAGAAAAAATGAGACCGGAATCGCCAATGATTACGAGGGCTATGAAAAGCGAAGCCAAAGAAATCCGAGGTCTTGGTGTAATATAATTGATTAATTACTATAATTACTATTATTGATATATATAATTATTAAGTAATATTTAGTACAAATTTTTATTAAAACTAAGTATGAAGTTTAATGAAACTAAAATTTGAAATGTATATTCAAAAATGGCATTATTATCAAAAGGTATCTTGTGTAAAACAGTTTATAAAAAGATTCTTTTATTTTCTGTGTCGTAAATTTTCAAAACATGTATTTTACAATTGCGAATTCCAAATTATTATTGTGCCTAAGAAATTTATGTGAAATCTAAGTCCTGTGTATATTTTTTATATTTTATGTAATACACTTATCAAGACTTTTGCTGTTTGAATTTTTATAAAATCAATTTACTTAAATGAAAAATAAAGAAGTAATTATAAATTAATTAAGAAAAATTAATGAATCAAAAATTTATTAAATTTAAATAACCTATATAATTAGATTATGTGGAAGTTTAAAATAAATTATATAAACTGCTAGACTAAAACAGGATTATTCATAAAAGTGTTAGATGAGAAAAATTATAATACTTTTTTTCACTAAATTGACTATATTTTTTATACCTTAAAAGTAACGAAAGAATCAGATGGAATGGGAATAAAAATTCTTATTGTAGTCACTTTTCATCGATTTTTGGATAGGACTGAAATTGTAAAAAAATTCATTGACGATTTCAATAATTCCTTATACCTTCCAATGAAAACTTCTAAAAATGTGTCGAAATTCTCATTAGCTAGTCATATCCAAAAGAAGATGACAATTAAAGAAAGTAGCAACAACTACAATATAATTTTCCGTTATTGAAATTAAAAAATGTTTATGTGTGCCCAAGGCGCAGATAACATTCATTCGTTCCTGCGTGAATAGATATAGCTGGTGGAACGAATTGCGATTCACGGTTTACTCAACCCTCGAGTGAAGCGTAGAGTAGAAATAAACGGAAAGCTCTAGTATTTTTGTGATTGAATAAAAGATTAGTTTTTTATGATTATACTACGAGTAATAATATATATTTTTAGAAATCTTTAATGCACGCTTTCATACTTTCCTCTACACTTCTGAATTTTACTCAACTGTGATTCATTCTTGAACATTTAATACATCGAAAATAATCACAGTAAATACTAAATAATTTCTAACTTATCCATATGCCCCAACTTAAATCGAAAATTGAGTAAAATTACTTGAACTATTTTTCTCCGTGTATATTATATATTATGTAGTATATACGTGCATAATGCACATTGCATTATCTGTCATATTGTATATTATAAATGTTCTAAATAATTATCTATGATATATATTATCAAATTGGATAAAAGAAAAAGTATTGTTCGTTATATCTCATTCCTAAATTCTTGAACAGAAAATTCAGTTCTATTTTCATAAAAGTAGGTAGTAGGTTTGGCGCAAAACACTAGCGGCCGCAGGAGGTTACTTTCTGGTATGATTTTGGGAAACAATACATTGTAGATAAATTCATTTTTGGTACCAAGAATAGTATATTGTGATACAAGTGGGGAACTACGGATTTGTATTATGTAATGCCCGTACTTCCTCACGCCTATCACATACTATTTTTTATGACAAATGCATGAGAAGCCGCAATCCGCATGCAAATAGTGAAGGAAGTGAGTTATTTTTTTATTCATTACAATACCTACAAGAATGAAACATTTCTAAAATGGATGTACGTAGATTGGTCGAACAGTTGAAGCGCTGACAAGCACTTTTAGTTACCAATCATCCCGTCGGATGGTTTTAGTTGTAAAGTATTTATTAATCTCGTCTCTTCCAAACGCAACAGTAAAAGAGAAATAATAAAAGTGTAGCAAAGTAGTGTTGTAATATTTTTGCACCATTCAGTGTCAAAATGACTCACTCCACTATTTGCATGCGGAGAAAGTGCTGGTTTCAGTGCATGTGTTATGGAAAAATATAAGAAGACCAAGTTCTTTCAGACAGGTGTATTCGGAAAAGTCTGCCAACGATTTGCCTTCGCACCAAAAGTATCATTAGCGCCTACATAGTTAAATAAACGTTGATAAAAGGCACGTAAACTATTTCAACATCATTTAGAATTTTATTTTTATTGCGTCTGTCAAATTATCTGAAAGTCAATTGAAAGTATAAATAGTCAATTTCAACCAAAATTTACTGGTGACGCGAAATTTTGCCAAACGGCGAAAACATATTTGTACACCTGATATTTTAAAGGTTATAAAATAAAAACATAATCAGTTATTAGGAAAAACTCAAACCATATTTTACTATCCACACAAATAAATAGTAGATTTATATATCGCTTCCCGTTATTATGTATGTTTTATTACTATGATGTTTATACATGAGTTATCTTAACCCTTTAAGGACGGGAGGGACAAATTCTTTACAAATTTTTTAACATCATCGTTCTCTATAATTTGGCATGTCAAAAATTTCCCGTTCCTAATAGTTCTTGGATCGCTCTTTCAGAATCTGGAATTAAAATTGAAAAAAAGTAAAATGCCAGAAAGTTGTGGCCATTTTATTATCAAAAAGTGTGATTTTTTGACATTTTTTCTATAAAAATAAATTTTTTTAGAGGGTAATGAATATCAAGAAATGCGTAAAACCGAAAAATATCGCGTCCGCAATGTCTAAGCTTTACAAAGTTGAAACATACTTTTAAAAAATTCAAGACAGTGGATCCAAAATTAGCAATGGAAGAACATTTTTTTTAAAATCATAACTTAGTGTACGAATTTTTTTAAAAATGTTAAATTTTCATACTACTTGGTATCTAGGGGTTTTCAGAGTCACTGATTACGAATCTGTATTCAGATTCCAAATATTCAAAATGGCCGATTCAATTTGGCAGCAAAGTATAGAAATTAAAAATGAATCAACTCAAGAAGAAGGAACGTCGGGGAAACGAGAATAAGAAAAACGAAGTCTCCCTTTTTTTCTTCAGTACAGAAAAATGGCAACCCAAAGGAAAAGAGGCCATCTCAGTCACGTGCCACGGTCAGGCCAACATTAGAAGAATATTAGCAGAGCAAATTAAACATAGCCAGTATCGACAAAAAAATATAAAACCCATTATTCAGCACCTAGAAGTTCCATGTCAGTATCGATCAAAAAAATGGCGAACATAGCCAGTATCGACCAAGAATTAGTGTATAAAAGTACCTGCGAATCTGCGAATCTGCGAATCGTCAGTTGCCGCCGGGAAATCTTCAGAGACGGAACTCCTCTTAAAAGGAACAGAGTTGCCGTCGGACCATCTTAAATTTGAAAACTTTTCTTTTAAGTAACCCCGGTTAACTCATTCCATCTTTTGTCAGTTTCTTCCTCATTAACTTTAAATCACATCGAAATTGAATTTAGTGCAAGATTGTTGTGAGTTAAAAAGTGGAACCTGCGAACGGTTCTTATATTGAAGAGTGTCTACGATTCGATTCCACAGAAGCCACATTCGTATATATTGAAAGGTGTATCTGAAACGCACCCTTTGGGATCATCAGTATTCCGGCCCGGAATTTGATTTGTGGATTTGGTGCCTATCTGTCAGAGATACCCTACTTGGATTTTGGTGCCTACCTTTCAAAGTTTCAACGTGTTCACGGAGAAAATTTTGGTGAATCCGCTCTCTCAACACGTAGAACTGATGCGCTAAGCACACGGAGAGCTGCGCGACCTCTGTTTGGTTGAACAGCTCTGCCAATTTGGGGGAACCATTACCCCAAACTAGGCGAGCCGTTACGCGAAATACTTGGGCTAGCCGTTCCCTCGCAAGCTTTTCGTCAGTTTGGGGTAACCAGTGTCCCAATTTTAGAGTAGAAGTTACACTAAACCAAAGACGAGCGGCTTTCCCACCGCTAGCGCTACGGTTCTACTAAACTTCTCTCCGTGTTGTAAAGTGAATTGGAAGGTGTGTACCCCTTCCGGATTATCAGTGGTTCCAGCCTGGATCTGAGTAAGTCCAATTTAATATATGACCCCCAGAAGGAAATTTTAATGACTCTCCATCTCTCTCTCTCTATCTCTCTCTCTTATTTTGTACCCATCGGAAATAAAGGTTGATAATTGTAAACTCAGTAAATTTCGAGTTTTATTTTAGTTAGCTACCCTGATCCCAGTTTCGGTTTAGAAATCCTCTGGCTTTCTGTACCGATCTAAAACGAGGGAAAATAAAATATATTATTGAAGGAAGGTAAGTGTCAGGACGTTACACATCTTTAGCTTCATAACACTGCTGGTAATTCAGTTCGTTGAAGTAAAGAACTTTTCGCCCAATAATATTTTAGGTTTCGCATTGTAATAAGCAATTCATCGAATTGGGTGAACTTACTATATTTAGTAGATTCAGCTTGTAAAATTTTGTGGACCTTAGTTCTAGTCGAACTGATTTGTCAAATGACAACTATTTCCTCCACAGAAACAAATGACAACTATGACCTTTATCTTAACTACATCGTCCGCCACTGAAACAGTTGTCATTTGTTTCTGTGGAGTAACAAGCTGTCATTTGTTTCAGCGAATATAACGAGTTTTCATTTTTGCAGTAAGAGTAGCCAGTTTTCATTTGGTTTGTTAGTACAAGAAATTTTCATTTCTTTCGTCATTCAATTTTGTTTCTAAATAGTTTCAAATATTTGGCAATGCCACTTAAAAAAAAGCGTTCGACTACAACTCAGGTCTCGAGGATTTTACAAGTTGAATGCAGTGAACTCTTTGAGAGTGACACTCATATTTATGTAGTAACTTTACCGAATTCGATGAATTCGGATGTAGAATCTGAAGTAGGCAGTGAAGATAATGATGGTGTTAAATTATCTAAATCATCATGCCACCTTATCTTACAAATCATTTTTTGCAAAGTATTCTGATGCTAGATAAAATTCGAAAAAGATCACCAATATAATTGGGTTTCTGGGGAAAGTAAGTGCCATCGAATGCTTGAAAATCAGTATCTCCAAGCAGATGTGCAGAAGAAAAGGATCCATGATAGTTCACCAACAGAACTTTTAAAAATATTTTTCTCCAATGAAATAAAGAGTTTTATAATCGACGCATAATTTGAAAAAGGTCTACATACCACACTGCGTGAGCCCTATTGTTAGGTAAACAATGTCTTGCGACCGATTTTTACAAATAAAGACGAATCTGAAGTGCTCTAAAGCTAAATATGAAGATCCAAATGATCCAGCATGACGAGTTCAAGTCATTTTGGAAATGTTTCAAAAAAATATTGAATGCTTTAGCTTTTTTGAAACAGCGTTATCCATTTATGAAATGATGGTTTAATTTTTCGGGCGTTTGAATATGAAACAATTTATTCTAAACAAGCCGATCAGATCCTGGATTAAAATGTGAGCTTTGTGTGGTGCTGATAGCTTCTTATTTAAATGTGATATTAATTACGGAAAAGATGCCAAAAATGATCATTTATCGAGTAAATGTGCTTTGTGAAGTCGGGTTGTACTAAAAATGTTACGAAGTTTATTCTTATCAAATATCCCGATGACATTATATGATTATCATATCTACTTTGAAATTTTTTTTTGCAATCCAGATTTGATGGTTCATCTGAATAAGATTGGTTCACTCGCAACTGGCACAGTGAGACAAAATAGAGTGGCAGAAAAGAACACCATCGACAAAAAATCCGCTGAGGGCACCTAACGCATTAAGAATGAGACAAATAGCGGAGTCAATTACATTACGCTGAAGAATTCCAAAATTGTATCAATGCTTTCAACAGCTGCAGGAGAAAGTCCACCAAAAGCTGTGAAGCATTATCCTAAAGCGAAAAAAGCGGATAAATATTATTGCAAGGTTTGTTTCGAAAAAATTCATACGGGTTGAAAACTTTGTTCCCTATTATTTCATTTCTATATTGAGAATTTAAAAAAAACTAAAGAAGCGTTAAATAATCATGAAAATAAAAATGCAAATTAAAATATAAAAATACAAATCAATTATATCAAAATTATTACAAAAAAATGACTCTTCACTTCACGTTTTGCTCCTCGCGGTTAGAGTCGGGCAACATTAAAATATTTTGATGGCAAAAGAACGTAGCATCTTTTTGAAACTTACCACACCAAGTACAATACTACACATAAAATTGAAAATATTCTTCTTTAGACCACATCGAGTATAAACTGTGAGGTTTTTCTAAAGCCAAGTATTATATTCGTAATCAACGACGCTAAAAACCCCCCAAGTAATAAGTTTCAAGCGGATTCGATTGATTTTGAAAAGAACCGTCCGCCATAATGGATCCGCTATTTTGAATTTTTGAAATCTGAATACAGATTCGTAATCAGCGACTCCGAAAACCTCCAAGTAACAAGCTTCAAGCGGATTCGATTGATTTTGGAAAGACCCGCCCGCCATATTGGATCCGGAATTTGAAATTTTTGAAATCTGATTACAGATTCGTAATCAACGACCTCAAAAACCCCTAGATGCCAAGTAGTATGGAAATCCAAAATTTAAAAAAAAATTCGTACACCAAGTTATGATTTAAAAAAAACATGTTCTTCCATCGCCATTTTGAATCCACTGTCATGAATTTTTCAAAAGTATGTTTCACTTTTGTAAAGCTTGGACATTGCGGACGCGATATTTTTGGGTTTTACGCATTTCTTGATATCTATTACCCAAGAAAAAATTGTATTTAAAAAAAAAATCATTCCCAACGCATGCAATCGCTTGGAAATGTCTTGGCGCGTAATATTTGATGCTGAAGCAAGCTCTTCTTGCGTTTGGCACGGATCCTCATCGAGCAATGCCTACAATTGAGCGTCTTTGAAGGGTTTTCGCCTTACTTTACGCGGACGGTCAGCAACATCGAAATCACCGTCTTTGAAGCGACGAAACCAATCACGGCACGTTGTTTCACTTCTCGCAAATGACGATTATTTGGCGCAAAATCAGACATTTTCACACCACCAAAAGTATATGACCTTGAAGCAAATTCACTAAGTGTCAAAACGTTTTGTTTACCATATGTCTAAGATTGGTTCATGACGTTTTGGATATGTGAAAATCGAACAGCACTTACTGCTGGAGCCATCTATTGACAAACTGCGGGAACTTAGTTGCGCACCTAATATAAAAAGCAAAACTAAAAATTGATATAGATACAAAGGTGAAAAAATTTATATATGTTTTAAATGTGTGTCAGTTAAAACATGATTAATACTAAGCTAAGATTTCATTATTCCTATTTACAATCTTATTCAGACTTTAATATTTTTCTTTTTTGATAGAAACCGTTTCAAGAAATAATCTATTTGGAAAGTTATTTTCTTTGTGTAATAGTATATTATGTGACTAGGCGCATAATGAGGGTTATTGCGCGACGAGCGACAATGCTTGCAGGAGATCAAAGTCGAGACAAAGCCGAGACGAAGCCGAGGCGTGATCAGTTCTGCGAGCATTTTAAGCGAGTCTCGTAATTACTCGAATTGTCTGCATTGGCACCTATTCTATTTTATGTGACTTCGGTGCGTATACAAGTTTTTATGCGTACACTCGAAGAAGAAGAAGAATAAGAAAAAGATTACGCTCCGTTGTATGGCTATAGGCGCATGCATAGTTCAATTTTTACATTACATTCCTCTGTATCGTAATACACAACACTACACTACTCTCAACTGTAGCGTAAAAACGAGTTTACGCGCCGGAGGCACATAAAATATTAATTCCATCCCATTGAACAAGGTGATTTTCTGGTTGATCTTGATTATCTTTTAAATTTTTACTGACAATATTATGATATTTCTAACTAAATTTTATATTATTTTCATGTTCCTCTATTCTAATTTTTAAAGAATGTTTTATTACGACAACATAAAATTTACCATAAACACATAAAAAACAATATACAACGATAATTTGTTGAGCGACTTTATAGCTATCTTTACCTGATTTCATACATTTTTCCGTTTTGAATAAGTTCTGAAACTTACTTGAACATCTATTTTATTGAAAATTCGTTTTGCATTCTCTAAGAGGTTACAAATGTAAGCAATTGTGATTGTGCGTTTTTTAGTATATTATGAATATTATTATCAAGTTTTGCTTGGAAAGAGTTTAATTGTGACACCAAGACTTGAATTTTATCTTTAGAAATTATTGGAAACGTACCATCAACTTAGCGAAAATAAATAGGAATCTTGAAATCCAGTTTTTAAATGAGGTTTTTAAACAGACTTATCGTAAATTGCATTAAAATTTGATACTCAAAACAAGAAGTAGTACTGATACTAGAAACAACTGGCCAAAAACGACAATATTCTTTATGAACTTTAGCTAGGAAATACATTGTAGCTAAAATTGTATTAGTGGTAATTAGTCAATATTATCTCTAGTCTGAATTCAGATATTCATATAAGAGGATATCCCGAAAAATCAGGCTACAGGTGAAAAGAGGGCAGCCAGATCGGGCGAGGCCATTAAGGTGTCAGCGAAGGACGGCCAGTCCTACGCCGACATCTTGAGGGAAATGAAGGCGAAGGTCAACCCCCGGAGGGCAGGACTCGAGGTCCTGTCTATCCAGAGGACCAGGAAGGAGGAAGTCCTTCTGGTCCTCAAAAAGGGGGCGGGGGACGTTTCGGCCTTCCGCGAGGAGCTTGCCCGGGCAGTCGGGGAGAGGGCGGAAATTTCGGCCCTGGTCTCGACGAGGTCCCTAAAAATTAGGGACCTTGACGAGACCGTCGAGAAAGAAGAGGTCGCGTCTGTCTTGTGCTTGGCACTGCGCAGACCGTTACTTGACGGGTCCTGCAGGCTCTTCACTCGCTTTGGTGGGGTAAAAACCGCAGTGATCCGGCTAGCTGGATCTTACCTAGCTGAGGCAGACGCTACGCGACCGCCTCAGCTAGGTAAGGTCAAGATCGGGTGGGTTGCGTGCCGAATCCGTGAGCATGCGGAAGTCGCCCGATGCTTCAGGTGCCTTGGTTACGGCCATGGGTCCCGAGGCTGTGGCAACCCCGACAGAAAGAATGCCTGCTGGAAATGCAGCACCACGGGACACTTTTCCAGTAGCTGTAAGGCGCGATCATGGTGCCTGACGTTCCTGCAGTTCAACCTTAGAAGGGGAAAGAATGCCCAGGACCTTCTGATGCAGAATGCCATGGAGAGGGGGCCGACGTACTGCTCATTAGTGAGTAGTACAAATGGTCTGATAATTCTGACTGGTATCAGGATGCATCAAGGAGGGCCGGCATCCTTGTTTTTAGCCCTGATTTGAGCGTCGGCGATTTTCTGGAGTCCAACGCGGGGTTCGTTTGGCTGGAGATGGCGTGTGTGCGTGTGAGCAGCTGCTACTTCTCCCCTACTGATCCTTTCGAGGTCTTCGAGACCCAGATCCTCCTTCTTGAGGGAAGCCTCAGTGAGGCTGTCAGGCGGTGCCTCATAGGGGGTGACTTTAATGGTGAGTCGCCCGAGTAGGGCGAGGACCGCATAGAGAGAAGGGGAATCTTGATTGGCGAGATGGTCGCTAGGAATGACCTGATCGTTTTAAATCAGGGCAAGGATTTTACGTTCAGACGAGGAACGGGGTGGCCTATTATTGACCTCAAGGTTGCCGCACTACGTCTTGCTTCAAAGATAGGTGAGTGGTGCGTCCTCGAGGTAATAACCTCGAGTGCCCACCGGTGCATCGAATTCAATTTAGAAACTCAGAGTCCATCTCGAGATGACCAGGCTCATTATGAGCTTGGTTGGTTCGGGCCTGCTGGGACGTTGGAGGACACTGTGCGCTCGGCGAGGCGAAACGTGGTCGTGGCTTGCGACTACTCGATGCGAAAATTCACACACTCAACGGCGGATGCTATGCTGCACGAGGCATGAAAAGGGGCAAAAGCAGCTTTGAGGCAAGTCATAAAGAAAAGCCGACTTCAATGTTGGAAAGACTTGATCAGTGAGGTCGAGAAGGACCGACGGGGTCTTGCCTTCAAAATAGTCACCAAGAGATTGGTGACTAGAAGAAAGACCCCGAGCCTGGATAATCCAGATCGAGTCAAGTACATTGTGCGGAGCTTGTTTCCACACGTAGAGTCGTTCCAAAGACAGGACCGAAGTTCCTGCTTGGTCTGGCGAGAAGAACTCTTCACTCTCGAAGAACGAAAGAGAGCGGGTGGGAGGCTTAAGGCAAATAGAGCGCCGGGTATCGACGGGGTGCCGAACGAGATCCTCAAATAGGTGATCGGGGCATACCAGGAGATCCTCCTAGAAGCATTCAACTCCTGTCTTCGGCAGGGAAGGTTCTTCGTAGACTGGAAGGAGCAGGGGTTGGTCCTGCTGAGGAAGGGCAACAAACATCTAGGGGTTACCTCGTCGCATAGACCAATATGCCCCTCATGGATCGCGGGTGGGTCCACTCGTTTGGAACGTCATGTACGACAATTTCCTGCGCATGGACTTGCCTGCTAGAGCGAGCATCATCGGCTTCGCGGATGACGCACTTATCGTGTGCGTCGCTAACGACGTCGGAATCCTAGAACTGAGGTTCAATGAAAGCCTGTGGCAAGCAAAGCGCTGGTTGGATTGGCGGAGGCCTAAAAATGGCCCCTGAGAAAACAGAGGTTTTGCTTGTTACGGACAGGAGATCCTTTCAATACCCAAGGATCGTTCTCGGACATCATGAGGTTGAGTGGGAGACAAGCATTAAGAACCTAGGGGTGCAGCTGGATCGTAGGCTTAGCTTTGGCGAACACCTAAAGATCGCAGCTGCCAAATCCATCCAATGTGAGGCAAACTTGGCAAAGGAGGTCCTCGGTCAGGCAGTGGGTGCCGAGCTTACTCCTGAGACGATGGTCGCTCTCATGCTCCAGTCTGAGCGGTTCTGGACGCTCATCGAGTCATTTGTCACACTTATGATGAAGACGAGAGAGCTCGATGGGCGTCGGGAGCGAAACAACGGGGAGGCCAGCATCGGGGCCTGCACACACGGTCCCGCATCTCGGGCGGATTCGACTGTCTGCGTCGTTCGGGGGAAGATTTTTTTTAGTCTTCCCCTGGCTGGTGCGGCTTGTCGGTTCGCCTAGCGCTCGTGTGGCCGCGGGTGAAAGTCCCGGGAGAACAGATGACGGAAGAGTCCTACGCGCCTTCAAGCTGGAACCAACCGCCCCAAAGTGTGTAGGATGAGAAAATTGGGGTTCAAAATGATTCAAAGCCTACAATTTTCCTACGATTTAAGTTTTTTTTCTAAATTAAAGCTTATTAAATTTTGAAGAAGTCTGTCGATGCCGATTTTGGACAAAAGACGCGGTGATTTTGTTATTTAAGTTGCAAATTGCAAAAAAATCATAATTTTCCATATTTGTGCTAGCTGCTCCATATATATTCGAGCCTGAAAGTTCTTTTCATCACGTTTTTTCCACGGAGTCGATTGGAATTAGTGTTCTATTGCAATCCATACCCGAAATATAATTTTTCATATTGTTATAAACAAATTTCATGAACAAATTCAATGCACAGGCGCCGCTGGATATATAAAATTCCTTTTTTTCTGCCTGATCATCAATTTCCTCTGCGAAAATGATGCTTCGATTAATGGAAAGCACAATCAAGGATATTTACATTTGTTATTAACAATACTGATTAACAAATGTATTAAACGGTCACTCTTTGGTAGAAAAAATTCATTTTTCTTCGTGAAATCGTCTATTATATACCAAAAATAGATGTATAATTAAAGAACTGACATTAAAGAATATCTTCCATTGTTCTTAGCAATTCTAGTCAACAAATGCATCCAATAGCTGTTTAATGATGGAAAAAATTCATTCTCCGCTCGAATGTTCATTTGATCCTCAGAAATGAAACTCCAATGAAATATACTTGCGTTGAACAACATTTTCTATTGATATTAACAATTACGTTCGAATAATTCTCGAAATAGGTGATTTCGTATGGAAAAAATCTGATGGTGAAAAATTCACACTCAACATTCTTCTCCATCGCTATGAACGATTTATTCAAAAAACTTATGAAGCATATGTTCTTTCAGAGGAAGGATTTGAGTATTCAGCAGAGTTGTTTATTCCATTTCAATCATCTTCAATCAGCAAATCTTTAGCTTCCGCTTTCATAGGAAGAGTGAGATTCTCATGAAGAGTTCTGAAATAGTTTATATAAGGATCGGTCATGATCAACAACTTGTGACCCAAATCTTCATTGGTTGCCATCCGACTGATATTACGGGTATTGAATTCCCTGATCCTCTTAAATGTCTTATTATTTGCTTCTTGGGCCTCTTCCGTCAATTGTCCAATAGGCAATCAGGCCTTTTCAATTACCTTAGCCCCATGGATTAGGACCTTGTGTACTGTCACAAGCATTTTGAACCATTCATATAAGCTAACGTAAAGTTTCGCAGTTTCCTCGCAATATTCTTCAAATTTGATGGAGTCTATTCTCTTGCCAGATGTCATAGCTTGTAGAATAATGGCAAATTTTTCGATCAATACTTTGTCAACTCCGGTAATACCCGAAGTTAATTCAGGATCTTGGAATAATCTTCGAGCAGTATTGCTATTATTGGATGTCCCACTCCCATGTTGTGGAACATCCACAATCAGGCCCACTTCCTCCCAAAATTCTTTTTGGATTCTCTTTTTTGCTTTGCTCATTTTCTGCTTCTGATCGGCTAAGAGTAAACTGGTGAATGGAATCTCTTGGGAGGACACTGCAGAACCTTCGCAGTCTGCGTCTTACCGTCCAACTGATCCTTCCCGTATTCTGCCGAGATTTTGGACAGCCTCTTTAACACTCATAAGTGTCTATTGCAAAGCAGCCTGGAAATCCAGAAGAGTCTGGAATCTCACCCCACCTCGAGGAAAATGGGGATTTTCCGGGGACCCAGGTCGGCGTCTCTAGAAGATACCCCTAAACCGCAGTCCAAGGGGGTCCTCGAGGAACGGACAGCAAAATGGGGAAGGGCAGATTATCGCCTTCCTATTCTGAGGCCACCAGGAGCCAGGCCCCTAAGGAGACTGAGCAACGGCAAATGGTGGAGAAGAAAAAGAAGATTAAAAAATCAAAGAAAAGAGAGAGCAAAAATAAATGTGTGCAGGTGGCACAGAAGGAGAAGGGGAAGACACTAAGGCGCTCTCCGCCCGCCAGATCATGCGATACCATCAGGGTGTCGGCGAAAGACGGACGGTCCTATGCCGAGATTCTGAAGGTGATGAAGGCCAGGGTGAACCTCTTGGATAAGGAACTAGAGATCCTAACAGCCCGAAGGACATGGAAGGATAAGCTCATCCTGTTCCTCAAGAAACAAGTCCCAACAATCAAAAGTTTTCGAGATAAAAGGGGTTGAAAGTGAAGATTAGAACTACTAGTGAAACTAATGTACCGTTCGAAACTTTACGATTAGGTGCAGATATTTTGATAAAATGTGATCAACACAATCACTGACAACACTGGCAACGCTGTATGACGTGTCCTGTTTTAAACGGGACGAGGATAATAATAAACATCAAAATATTATGTAACGGAGTTACACCAGTGCCCCGTGGGGACACAGCCCTGCGACCGGAATTTGGGGGAACCCGGCCCGGCATGCCCCGCGGTCGCGTGCCGTCGCCGGTTCCTACTCTCTCTCGCCCTGGCCATCAGATCGAGAAGTGCTAATCGTCCGGCTGTGCAAAAAAGGTATCTGACACGTGGCGTCTTCAAGTTCAAGTTCAAGTTCCCTCAGTGCGCGATCCCCGTCGCAAACTTGGCGCCGAAAGAAATAAACCACAATATCCTATTATACCAATTAAGAAATTCCTCCAGCCGAGAAAACGAATAAAAATATTGCCAAGTGACGAGGGAAAGAAAATAGTATAGAAATATAGTGCGGTGAAAAAAAAGTGTAACCCAAAAATAAAATAAAAGGAATGGCAGACACCACACGAGTAAGAAACGTAGAAATAAGTTGATGAAATTAAGGTCCAGGATGATTAAAAAGAACAAGAAAATGAACAATGAAAATGATGGTATAGACGAAAATGAAAAAATAAAGGGAATAAATTTAGAAAATAAAGTATCGAAGAATAGATTAGAGGGGGAAGAGAGCGAAAATGAAGAAACAACTGGAAATAATAAAGAAGAAAGGGAATTACTAGAAATAGATAGAGATAGAAGAATAGAATTAGAGAAAAGAGAGAGAGACAGCAGGCCAACAAAACGGGTACAATACCTAAAGCTACAATATGTAGCATAAAGACAATTTCAAAACCACGTAACAGAGACAAATGTTACAAAGAAAAAGACCTAATGAATAGTAAACACAAAGTCATGTTGTTTCCAAACACGGAAAATACAGTAGGTTATTGGCGGATATTAGAAGAAGAAGAGAATTTAGATTTAGATAGAATAGAATTTCAGGAATTAGAATTAAATTACTTAAAGAGAGAACGCGAAGTAAAAAGAAGCGAAATGGCAAAATTAGGTACGGAAAAGTTAGAAATCGAAAAAACAATGAAGGAAAAATTAAAAAGGGCTAAATAAGAGGTAGCCATATACAAAAGAACACGAAGGGAAGGAGAAATTAAAACATTTGAAATAAACTCATTCATACAAACAAATAACGAGATTTGGAAAGAAGCAGAAATACTAATCGAAAACAAAGAACAAAAAAACGATAAGTCAAAAGTTCCACTTGATTATTATGTGAAATCTACTTTCGTTTGGAGCGTCGCTGTCCGCTTCGATATATTCGGGCGATATGTTTTGGTATTTACGTTGGCTACTACTCGCCCCTGATAGACTTCGTTTCCATTTCCCTGACTGTACCAACAGTCCCGTCGCATATGGGGCAAAATTCGTCAAGTGTACCCGCCCAAAAACTTTTTGTCTCCGATTTCCTTGCAAATCCTCGAAATTATTGTCCTCGTGAACCTCTTTTATTTCCCCTAAGAGAACATCTCTAGTACGACGGTTTGTCAGTATACAGGGGCTCGAATTTTCAACCTTTTACCACGCACGCTGATACTTAATTAAACATAACTTCTACAAAAGTTATCGAAATTAATTTTTTATGGGGGTCTTAGAAATGTTTTTTCATCAGCTTTACGCTGAAGGCAATGGTTTTAGAATAAAAAAATTATTTGAGCTTCATTTTTTAATTTTAAACATATTTTTGAGTTTTTCTCCAAGTGCGGACCTCAATTTTCTTTCCAAAATTATGTTTAAAAATAAGCTTGATCTTTTCCCTTCAAAATGAGCCATGGTCGAAAGTGGGGCGAAAGAAATTGGTGGAGATATATAACACTCCTTGCACGCGGCTTCTGTCTCGCGAGCGCCCATGCTTCCAATTCAGAATGTACGGTTTCTAATAAACTACGAATAATCGACTACAAACTGCATGTTTTAACCAAATAATTATTATCGTTATAAATTATTTCACGGATAATAATTTTTATTATTTATTGGACGAGTAAAATCCACTTTTATGTCGATACTTCATTTTTAAGACTTTAGAGAGAATTTGAAAAACCCGCCGAAAAAATTAGTATACATATTTGACCACTAGACGGATGTCTTCGATACCTTTCTCGCAACAAAACTCATTGTCAGTTATTATAATTGCCAATTATTTTTCGATCAGAAATTGCTTTTATGCGATTTAGCTTCGGCTTATTTCGATGTCATAATACTGCAGGTTTTTACTTTCCCGTATATTATTTATTCTCATTTACTTTTCTCATTATTCAAAATAGACATAGTATTACTTAAATACTATATTTCGAACATTTACCCACCTTCCGTGGTTGGATTCGCATTGTTATTCAGTGCCTCAACTTAGCTTTTTCTTCTGCTTAATTTTCAATCATGCCAAGAAGAACCAGCTCGGGTCGTCGTTGTTACAATCCTTTTTCTAAGGAAAATCATAAGCGTGATCCGTGCAGTTTAAGAACAATTTCTGCAACTCTTCAAAAAAAGTATCCCAGTATACCCATCGATGCGAAACTGTGTGTAAATTGCAGGAAAGAAATTTCTCAACTTGCATTGCTATCCTCTTTGTATTCTCATAATGATCCAACAATTGAAGATGCATCAGTGATCAACGATAATTCACCTCCTATTCTCGAGAATGATATTTTAATGGAAGACGTAGATATCTTTGCCGATCCTTCAACATACAAGTTTGAAAAATCTAAAACTGATTGTTCTGATGAAAATCATAACGCCGGAATGGAGGTTCTTGAACAAATAAAAGAAAAATTTCAAAAATCTGCAAGTAATTCAGAACAAGTGTTACTTTTAACTCTTGCTCCGAAATCTTGGGGCCGCAGAAGATTGGCTAAAGAATTTGGTGCTTCTGAACGCCAGACTAGAAAGGCTAAGAAATTAGTAGCTGAGAATGGTATTTTAACTTCTCCTAATTTAAAAAAAGGTAAAACTTTAGATTCCGAGATCGAAAATTTGGTCAACAAATTTTACCTTGATGATGAGAATAGTCGTATGATGCCTGGCATGAAAGATTTCGTTTCCGTAAAAAAAGATGATGGCTCCCGTGAGCACGTTCAAAAAAAGTTTATTTTGTGCAATCTTTCGGAATTATATGCAAATTTTAAGGCTCAGCATTCTACAGTTAAAATTTGCTTATCAAAATTCTCTCAGCTTAGACCCCGAAATTGCATACTCGCTAGAGCCAGTGATACGCATACTGTTTGTGTTTGTGTCCATCATGAAAACGTTAATCTAATGCTAGATGCTGTAGATTTAAAAGAACCAATCTGCGAAAATTTTTCCCCCATCAAGACTTATCATGATGCTATGAACAGGATTATGTGTAGCGTTCCGACTTCAGAATGCTACTTGAATGAATGCAGAGCGTGTCCTGGTACAAGCGCACTTAAGGACTTTATAGCATCAGTTCTCACAGATCAGTGTATTAACAGATTAGAATTCCAGACTAGGCAACAAACTGACAGAAGTACGTTACGCACGGAAATAACAGACGCAGAAGATTTTGCTGAACCGATTTGCGAACGCTTGCTTAAGCTTAAACCTCACTCTTTTACAGCCAAACAACAGTCGTATTTCTTCAAAAACCTTAAGGACACACTGAAAGAAGGAGAATTTCTTATCCTTTGTGATTTCGCTGAAAACTATGCCTTTGTAGTCCAAAATGCAGCTCAGTCATTTAATTGGAACAATGATCAAGCTACCATTTTTACAGTGGTAATTTATTATAAAGAGGACATCATTCTAAAACACCGCAGTCTTGTTATGTTATCAAACTGTTTGACTCATGACACAATTGCTGTGTACGAATTTCAATAAATTATTACACACTATTTGAAAGAGAATTTCCAACCCAGAAAAATGATTTATTTTACAGATGGAGCCGCCCAGCACTTTAAAAATGAATATAACTTCATCAATTTGCTCCACCATGAAATGGATTTTGGTATTCCAGCCGAGTGGCATTTACATGCAACGGCGCACGGAAAAGGCCCTTGTGATGGTATTGGGGGAAATTTAAAAAGACTCGCAGCGCGTGCTAGTTTACAAGCGTCATCTAAAGATCCGATTGTGACTGCTGATGCCTTGTATCAATGGGCAAAGAAAAATTTAGTTGAAAATTTACTATTCTTTAGTCCCAAAGAAGAAAGAGAAGTGCACATACACTGTGATAAGTAAATTATTTGACTCAATTTTCGATGTGAGAGGCGAGGGGACTCACACTAAAAAATCACCCCGAATTACGAATTAATTTTCATTTTAATTTCGTACCAGCCAAAAATAACAGTTTTACGAAAAAATTATACAAAGTACAATTAAATAAGTTCCCAATGGACGGTACGTCATGATCGTGGCGCCCAGCTGCACTGCGAGGCAGAAACCCCGCGCAAGAAGTGTTATATATCTTCACCAATTTCTTTCGCCCCACTTTCGATCATGGCTCATTTTGAAGGGAAAAGATCAAGCTTATTTTTAAACATAATTTTGGAAAGAAAATTGAGGTCCGCACTTGGAGAAAAACTCAAAAATATGTTTAAAATTAAAAAATGAAGCTCAAATAATTTTTTTATTCTAAAACCATTGCCTTCAGCGTAAAGCTGATGAAAAAACATTTCTAAGACCCCCATAAAAAATTAATTTTGATAACTTTTGTAGAAGTTATGTTTAATTAAGTATCAGCGTGCGTGGTAAAAGGTTGAAAATTCGAGCCCCTGTATACTGACAAACCGTCGTACTAGAGATGTTCTCTTAGGGGAAATAAAAGAGGTTCACGAGGACAATAATTTCGAGGATTTGCAAGGAAATAGGAGACAAAAAGTTTTTGGGCGGGTACACTTGACGAATTTTGCCGCATATGCGACGGGACTGTTGGTACAGTCAGGGAAACGGAAACGAAGGCTATCAGGGGCGAGTAGTAGCCAACGTAAATACCAAAACATATCGCCCGAATATATCGAAGCGGACAGCGACGCCCCAAACGAAAGTAGATTTCACATAATAATCAAGTGGAAAGACAGGAAGGACAAGAAGAAAAAAACAATGGAACAAGAAATCTTAGAGATAATAAAAGAAACGAGAGAGAAATTGAGAATAAGAAGTTACGATGAGGAAAGACAAGAACTAGAAGAAAGAAGAAAACAAGAAGAAGACTTCTTAAAGTGGAAAAAAGAGAAACTGCAAAGGATATATATCAATGAAATAGAAGAAGAAGACAAGAAAAGAGAACGAGAACGAGAAAAAAACGAGAGAGAATGGAAGAAACAAAGAGAAGAACTGAGAAGATGGGCAGAAAAAAACATAATTTGTAAAATTATCAAGATAATAAAAGTTTCTTGTTTCACTCGACTTCGCACAATGTAAAAAGAAAACAAAAATTCAAAATAAAATAAAACTAAGATAAAATCAAACGAATCATTTTCTAATAGTAATATAGTAGTGTCAATGTTTAGTAATAGGTAGGCTATTCGGTTTCAGGTGCGGCAATGGAAGGCATCGAGATATAGGGGTGCAGGTTCTGCGAAAGAAGAATACCGAAAGAATTATATATATTCCATGGCACCTTCTGCGAGAAAACACTAAACAGGGTTAGAAACTACCATACAACACCAAACAGCACGAAAACCAAATATATGAGGGGCGGATGGATGGAAATAAGTAAAAAATTCAAGAAAATGATAGAAATCAGCGTGGAAAAGGAAACAAACCCAGTAAATAAAAACAGTCAGAAATTACTTTGAAAAAATTACTTTAAAAGAAAATCTAAAACAGGTCCTCAGGCCGCAGATTATAAAACCATGACCAGGAATCAACCAAAGAGATTCCCAAAACTTAATGCCTGGGCGCCAGTCCTTCACCGGGCACTACAAATGAAATCAATGATACGATAAGGCGCGATACAAAAGGATAAACGGAAAAGAATCTTACGTTTTACAAGCACGATAGTGCCATACTGAAAATAATGGGCAGATCCTATTATTTTTTGACTTTAATAATGCAATGCCATTGGAAAAAGAGCAGATGCTGCCATTTGGAACATTTGTTAGATGGAAATAATGCGTTAGAGACATTCTTTGCACGATAATAATCAGTAAGCGGCCAATTCTACTGTTTGGGACAGTTGTTGCGCGATAGTAGTCGGAATGAGACAGCTTCTACTGATTGGAAAGTTGTTACGCGATAGTAGCCAGAATCGGGCAAATTATAATAATTGGGACGGTCTTTACGAAATAGCGGGAAATAGTGGGAATTGGGCAGATTCTATTCACTGGGACATTCGTTGCAGGATAGCGGTCGGAATGAGAAAGAGTTTATTATTTGGGGTGCCAATAAGGTAGTTATGCGATAGGGACGAAGGTTGCAATTTTGAGACACTCGTTAGGCAGCTATGATGATGCAAAATCATCGAAAAGGAATGTTATACACAAAGTTAAATCAATAATCAGTAACATGAGAATAATATCGTCATTGATATCACAGAGTGAATAGGAAAGGTCATGGTAACAACATTCCAGGCTTCGAACTCAAGCGATGCCCAATATCGTACATAATAAAAACCAGGACAAAAAGAATAAAAAATAAATAAATAAATATAGATACAGAGTCCTTAAAATTAGCAAACAAGGCGTTGGTCAAAGGAGTGCCGAAGGTGCCCTCAGCTAAAGCCAAGTGAGACTAAACAGACCTTTTTAATATTTGTGATGGCAGTAAAAACTGCAACATCAAAACTGGCTAGACCAGTCCAGCTGATAAGGGTTCAGTCAATGAAGACATGATTGTTTTTGGGACTCGTGCCCATTGGGACTTTCGATTAGCAGGCTTAGAACTATTTTATCTTACTATTTCAGTCAATTTGACCTGGACCAGATTTTAATGGAAAATGTGCGGGGTCCTTTAAAGTGGGTACGCTTGGCAAATTTTACTTCATAAACGAGTATAAGTCATTATAAACTTGTGTATATAAACAGACGTTAAATTGAAAAAATGTTTTAAAACTGCATATAGTATACTGGTAACAACTAAAATACATATTTCTTGATAAAAATAAACTATACCTTCTACTTGTTTCTCGAATAGCAGTTGCTGTTTCTGATGCAAGGTCCAACATTCCAACGACTGGCTTCGTAACTGTTCCAATCATGCCTTTTCCCAATCCAGTGAAAAAGCCCTAAAGTTTTTAAAGATAAAAATAATTATTATATCTATTGTGTACATTCAAAACTTTAATCCTTACACGCACAGGAAACCCTTCGTTAGTTGCTCCGTCATAAGTTTGCTTGACAATGCTTGTCACTCCACCCAAAATTCCAAAACCCAATCCTTTTAAGCCAGCAAGAAAATGATCGCTACTTCCTGCAGTATTATCACGAATCCTTTGTCGAGTTTCTTCGTGTTTTTCATCCATTATTGCTCGACCGAGTCCATCAGATAATGACTCTAATACTTTGGCCGCCGAATTAGAAAGACCGTGGGTTACGTTCTTGATTAAGGTTTTCACACTACCTTCATAAATAAAACTAGAAACTCCCTCCGAAAGATCGTTAACCAAACCAAGAGGATTTCCAAGGAAATCTACAGACACAAGAATTATGGCAGCTTGCCATTTTAATTCCTGAAATGTTTAGAACAATTTATAATTCAATTATTTTGACAGAAATAGAGAAAGAATCTTCAAATAAACACAGAAAAAATAGGCGACTTACGTCTATGTAGTGTTTTAAGATAGAATGCACTATAAACTGACTGCTCTCAAAAGAATGCATCCTAATAAATGGTTCTAGATCAATAGTAGCGTCTTCAAATTTGATTAACGTTAGACCTAATTTCTTCTTGATAGCCTGGAGATGTTTTGGCAATTTTATTGACGTCAGAACACTCAATTTAACCTAAGAAACATTAAGAAATTTCCAATGTATTCAAAATAAAAATTCCAGAGGAATCAAGACATTTTATTTCCGAAATTTATCATCTTTTCCCTGATCTTGTAATTTAGAAATGTCTAAATACTGAAGCTTCGCCCTAGCGAACTGGCTGAACGGTAGCTTAACGCTGTACCATAAAGTTATCGTAAAGCTATCGTAAAGTAGCATTAGGGGAGAGTCGGGTAGCCCCGGCCACTCTTGACATTGAATAAACTGTACTCTCTGCAAAAATAAATTAACATTTTTCTCTTTCAGAATTGTGCCAAAGTGTAATTTTAAAGATATGGACTCGTATCTTTCATCAGCTTAAAAGAAAATCCGGTCTAAATATTTCATCTCTAGAAAACAGGTGCATTTTGATAAATATGTACCATCTTTATTATCAAATATTTCTAAAACTAAAAAAAATATCAGATTGGTTCTGATTGGGATATATAAATTTACTTTCTAACTATGTGACCTGTAATTTTTGTTCAATATTTTTGCGTATTTTTTTATTTACAGCAGTTTTATTGAAACTTGTCAAAGTCGGATAGCCCTGGCCATTTCGTGTCGGGTAGCCCTGGTCACATTTTTATGCATGCTCGATTTCATTTTTTTTTCTGTCCAAAATTGATAAATACCTAACCATAAATAAATTCAAGTAATTGAAGTTTTCTATACCATATAATGAAATAACCTGTATGTCTTGCACATAAAGATTATTTATTTTCGGTGAGTGTTTGGATTCTGCTTAAGGTTTCTTGTAATTTTAAATCAATTTTCCAAATAAAATTATACTTGCTCGTTTTAGGAATGCCTAAATTTAGAAAGAAATCTACAAATCGTGGGGAATGGACGACAGAGAGTATGATAAAAGGTGTAAAATTGGCTTTAGAGAAAAACTCATCAGTAAGAAAAATTTCGGAGGCTTGTAATGTTCCTCGAAGTACTTTACAGGATAAGATTTATAACATAAAACAGGGATTGGAAGTCAGTATGTCTTCGAAACTAGGAAGATTTGAGTGTACTTTTACAGATGCGTATGAAAATAACTTGTTGATTATATGATTGATCTCGATAATCGTCTCATGCCTCTATCTCGCAAAGAGTTTTTAAAATTAGCTTTTAATTTAGCTGAAAGTTTAAAAATTCCTCATAAATTCTCAAAAACAACAAGACTGGCAGGAAAAGATTTTTATTATGGTTTTGTAAAAAGACATCCTGAATTATCACTTCGTAAGCCTGAATCAACTAGTCTCGCACGTGCAGTTGGTTTCAATAAGCCTCAGGTTGAGCGCTTTTTTTCAAAATACCAAGAGCTTGATCAGAAACATCGTTTCCAAAATTTCAAAATCTTCAATTGTGACGAAACGGGCGTAACCTGCGTTCACGGTAACACGATGGTTATTTCTTTGAAAGGAAAGCGTCAGGTAGGAAAGCTCACCTCGGCAGAAAGAGGAAAAAACATCTCAATTCTATTTTGCATGAGCCCAGCAGGCACATTCATTCCACCTCTGTTCGTTTTCCCGCGAAAAAGGATGAATATGCGTTTGATGATTAATGCTCCTGAAGGGAGTGTAGGCGTTGCACAGCACAATGGTTGGATGGATGGAGAAAATTTTCTTGTGTGGCTGAAAAATGCTGTCGAAATAACCAGACCGACAGAAGATTGTCCAATTCTCGTCGTATTGGACGGCCATGGCAGTCACAAGGACCTTGATGTCATCGATTACGCTCGTGCTAATCATGTGCATCTTCTAAGTTTACCCCCACACACGAGTCACAAATTGCAACCTCTTGATCGGACATTCATGAAACCTTTTAAACAAGCATATTCGGAAGAGTGTGCTTTATGGATGTGCAAGAATCCTGGTTTGAGAATCAGTGATTATGACGTCGCTGGTCTGGTGAACGAAGCATATAAGAAAGTTTGCAGGATGGAAATAGCTACAAATGGATTTGCTTGCACTGGAGTACATCCGTTCAATCCGAAGATCTTCATGGATGCTGAGTTTGCACCTTCCTTGATAACGGATCTACCTCAGAATAATGCTCAGGAAATCCGTGCACCTACTGCTTCTTGTTCCAATCAATATGAACTCGTTAAATTGGAAGATGGTGGACAAAATTTGGCAGAGAGAAATTCTTGTCAAGAAAATGAATTTGGCTCACATCTTCAACAACTGATGCCGCTTCCTGACTCTACACAGCGCAGGATTATTTCACGAAAACGGAGAAGCCAGCATTCTGAAATTCTGACCAGCGACGAATTCTATCAAGCTTTATCGCACAAGGCTCAAGATAAAAAAGATCAAATTGAACAAAAAGAGCAGCAAAAGAAGGAAAAAGCGGAAAGAAAGAAAGCCACTGAAATGAAAAAGAAAGAAAATGTGCTTAAACGAATTCAAAAAAAAGAAGAGAGAGAAAAGAGGATGAAAGAAGCAAGCGAGGCAAAGGAAGAAAAAAAAAAAGAAGAGAATTGAAAATGAATCTAAGAAAGAGAATTTAAAAACCAAGAAAAGTTAAAAGGAGGAAAATGAGAGAAAGAAGCCAAAAAAGTAATTTTTATCTGCTTGAAGTGCAAAATTATATTTACTTTTATATATAACCTTATGTCTCTGTTTTAAATAAATTGGAAATTTTGGCTAATTGGCTGTGAATTTAATTAATCTTATGTTTATATATGTTATTAAATGTTATAATATTCTATTATTCATGAAAGTTTTTTTTCTATTAGTTCTAATTTATAATATTTCGAAATTTTGGTTTGAAAAAATACGTTTCCCATTATTCTTTTATGATAAAATGTCCAAATATTTCGGTTTTTTCGATGGCCGGGGCTACCCGACACTATTTTGTAGTACCCTATTTTAGATCTCACTTCAAACGCTTTGATTTCTTCTAAAATATGTTTATTTCCTATATTTCTCATTATATGTTGTTGGTAGGAGCATTGACATTATAACTAATCTTCTAAATTTCAATTTTAATGCCTATAAGCCAAGTTATAATCAAAAAAGCTTGAGTGGCCGGTACTACCCGACTCTCCCTTATAACTCATGAATGAGGCAAAATAAACATTCAAAATGTTTTTATCCTTATTCTACGTTGAAAATAACGTTAACTGGTTATTGAAATATGCAATAATTTTATTTATTTACGCTAAAAATTGAAAAAAACATAATACCTGTCATTCAAGGCAGTGCAGTGGTTCATCACTTTCCATGTCTTCATCGTCAGGATTGAATATTTGTTAGAGTGAGATGAAAGTATAGTTGTGTCTCACTCCAACCAATGGTCAACTTTAACGGAGAAGTTCCACAAAAGGTGAACCACTGCACTGCCTTCAATGACAGGTATTATGTTTTTTTTTAATTTTTAGCGTAAATAAATAAAATTATTGCATATTTCAATTACCAGTTAACGTTATTTTCAACCTAGAATAAGGATGAAAACATTTTGAATGTTTATTTTTCCTCATTCATGAGTTATAATGCTACTTTACGATAGCTTTACGGTACAGCGTAAAGCTACCGTTCAGCCAGTTTGCTAGGGCGGGGGTTGAGTAAGTCGCACACTTGTGAAAAATCTATTTTAACTCATTGATGGTTCGACATAGGTGCATAATTTCTACGCATTTAAGACCAGGAAACATTGCAAAAATTATTTAGAAATAATCGCCTTTTAAAATATTTATGCAGTCTAAATTGGATAGATAGGTACATTTTTCGCTCGACTGTGCGAGGTCGATCTCTCTCAGTGATTCATTAATGATTATGACCGTTATGATTTAATTGCACTGACTTGTAGATTTTTCGATAAGTAAATATGGTGGAGTTTAAGAATGAAAAGTCGTTCTTCCGATAAGTGTACGGTATACTTCTGTTAATATCCAATCGGCGAGACATGTAAAAATTCCGTCGGAAAGAAGTCGATTTTTCAAAAATATACTTATTTGTGACACATGGACCCTAAGCAGCACATAATATTTCTTTCACATCTGTAATCATATGGCCCAATCAGACCACAGTACGTCCACTACTTCAGAATCCTAGGACCCTGAGTGAAACTCGCACTTGTGATAGAGGTGTGATAAAAAATAACTTTTTGAAAAAACTAACAATTATTCGGGAGAGTATTAAATTAGTTACTCGATTATTGCAAAATGAATAGAGTATTTGGAGAAAGGCAAATTTAGACGGTTAATATTTTTTTGTAAGTAAATTTTAAAAATATTAACGTACGGCCCACAATTTTATAGGTCTTTTTAATAGCTATATTTTGAAATAAAAATTAATTCCCGTCAAACTGGATCGTTACAATAAACAGAAAATCTGTATTTGTTACCTTCAACGGTTTAATTCTTGAAAATAAAATGGCCAAAAGCAAGAGCGCCATTTATAGATTTCATTGTACAACTCCATTGTACACGAATCTGAAGTCCAATTTCAGGTTGCATTTATTGCAAAATATAACCTTTTTTCATAGGGGGCCTGGATTAATTTGCACTATGATACTCACGCTTCCAAATATGCTTTCTGTATATTATAGTGCTTTGGAAAAAATTCAAGACTTGGACAGAAAAAACGATATAAACTGTGAATTATGTCTACAGAAGATGACAACAGATAGACACCAATGTAAAAATCGCTTTTTGATCTCAAGGATATTTTAATACGTGGATATTTAATAAAAACTTAGGAAGTCAGGCAGAAATCAATTAGACCAAGCAACAGGGAATTTTTTATGAATGATTTATGACATTATTTATTTCAGAAAACGGACTGCGCCATCAGAAGAGAGGTTGGTCATAGAGTAATTGTGTCATGTTTTGGACAACGAAATATGATTTATAAATTTGTTATTAACATTTAAGATAAAAAAATCACACTTTTTTTAGTTTTTTGTTTATAACATTAAAGGTAATTATCCAATCTTGATGACATTAATTGAAAAGTTGTAGAAAACTTAATTTCGAACAATATGAGTCGTCGCTTGATCTGATTGGATAATTAGAAGCGGAGAAAATTCGGAAAAACCGGGAAATTGAGCTTTTGTTAAACAAATTAATATCTTAGTTAATTTTTAACTTTTCAGGTTGAGGTTTGGTGGAAGAGTAACCGACTTTATGCTCTTCAAATGTATGAAAAAAAGAACACTTTAAGATAATACGTTTCCGCGCTATTGACACTTTAATTTATTTCATGCGTTAATTGTAAAATGTCTGCTTGCCGCAGAGGTGGTCCGATTTTTATTTTGAAAACGGCTTTTGAAAATATAAATCAAGCACAACAGAACGTCAAACTTGGTTTTTCGTAAAAACTGTTGCAAAGTTTATTAAAAAAAGGTCCAAAAATGGCTCTAAACGCTTGAACGCAACAAAGTGACAATGGTGGGGTGAGAAGGCGAGTAGGCTCACTGTGTCACTTTGCTGCGTTCAAGCGTTTAGAGTCATGTTTGGACCTTTTTTTAATAAACTTTGCAACATTTTTGCGAAAAACCAAGATTGACGTTCTGTCGTGCTTGATTTATATTTTCAAAAGCCGTTTTCAAAATAAAAATCGGACCACCTCTGCGGCAAGCAGACATTTTTACAATTAACGCATGAAATAAATTAAAGTGTCAATAGCGCGGAAACGTATTATCTTAAAGTGTTTTTCTTTTTATACATTTGCAGAGCATAACGTTGGTTACTTTTCCACCAAACCTCAACCTGAAAAGTTAAAAATTAACTGAGATATTAATTTGTTTAACAAAATAAATAATGTCATAAAAAATTCCCTGTTGCTTGGTCTAAATACCTTCTTATTGATAATGAAAATGAACAAATTTTTTAACAAGTGTCTGACTTACTTGACTTGGTACTAGTTTCAGAGCTCCAAAATAATATCGCTTCGTGTGAGCAGCGGAAACATTGGAAATAAATCTTTGAGCATTAAAATCGTTTTCATCAACAGGAACTTCTAATTCAGATCTACCAGCGCCTACAAACGCTGCCAATTTTAAGATAAGTTTCTCCTCTAAATGTACACACATCGGTTTTACGCTCACTACGAGGTGTTTATAGATTTCTGCATTTTGTTTTTTTGAAGGTAGTTTTTCCGCTGCAACGTGTATGGCTGGTCTCGAATCACTTACACCTCGATATGTTCGAGATATATATAAAACTGATGTACACTGGGCTTCGAAAAGTTGGTTATCTACCTGAACGTCGTCGATACTAAGATTCAAATTTGTATTCAATGGAGTCACCATGATGTCTAACATGATTCCGGCAAATCGAGAGAATATTAATTCTTCAGCTGGTTTCCACGAAATGATGGATAATCCGAGACCAGCTTGCAAGCTTATATTTAGATGCAGTTCTCGACAATTTGGAATTTGATCATCGAAAATTTGAGTTGGTAGCTTATGAATTGCTGTGCTCAGCCAGTCCCGTTCTTCTAAGAGAGCAAATGTTTTTTTCTAGAAAAAAAGTTTGAAAATAATTGTATAAGATCCACATTTACAAAACAGTTCTTAATTGTTATCTTTAATATTCTAAAATATATATTATATTTTCCCGATTCAAAGTTTGTCTTAAATTTTATATTCTCTTGCAGATTAAATTTTTTTGACGAATTCATGTGAAGGGTAAAAAATAACAGATATTAATAGCTTCAAAGTCTGAAATACTTACTCTTTCTTTTATATCTAAAATTTGCAGAACTCGAGTTGGTCCATCAGTTGTTATTCTCACAGATAGAAATCCAGAGCCTGGTCTTAATCTTTGTCTGCTAACAAGCTGTTCAATTGGAGGAGGAATACAATGATTCTCAGGTCCCAATACTGCTTCACCCGCTGAAAAATAATGGAAAATTATAATCTTCACAAGTAGCCTGAAGAAATCAACGGTTGTTAAAACGAGTATACTCATCAAGCTGCAAAAGCAACATAAACCTGTTCAGGATGATAGTCGTTAGTCCCATCGGGCTTTTTGAAAACAATACTACCTTCGGTATTTAGTAAATGAAATCCTTAGTCCGTGAGTGGTGCAAGTCCGAAAATAGTAGTGCTATCAAGTTCCCTTGAGCTACGTGAATCGTCGTATTGAGTCGTGTTGGGTTAAAAATGATTCATTTCCAAAATCGGGACGAACTAACCTATCGTGTTAAAAAGTGCATTGTCACATTTATTTTTGGTGCCTGAGCAGAAGAAAATGTTTCCATTTCGTATTGTGATAAAAATTCTGCAAACGTAGCAAAAGTTGTGGGAATAATTTTTAAATTTGGCGAACATTTCACAATTGTCCATGATACATGATACGTTCTTTTGTGTTTAAAATTATTACCTAATAGATTTTAACACATTTTCAGATTTGAAAATCAACATAATACTAATTATAGCTATTGTCATTTATCTATATGATTTTTTCGTTCAGATACATAGAGCTCGTCGTTAAGAGCGCTTATATGATCACAGTCAAGTACTGTACAGCGGTCATTTGAGGATAGAATGAAAAAAAATTTTAAAGCGAGACCAGAGAAAAATCAAATAGATACAGCATACATAAAAATTGGATGTGTTTGTCAAAAAGTTTTTCTTTGCCTTCTTCTTCCTGACAGCCAAGGAAGGATCGGACTGTGCGGCAGGTATTCAATAATATCGCTTTCTGATTTGGAGCAAGTACCCTGTCTACAACAAGATATTTCAACTGAGTCACGCACTTTACATGCATGTTCCCTGTAGCTGGATTCACAATAGGGTGAATGATGGTTTATTTATTTCAACATTTCTGAAATTTCATGCTTTGCTTACTTCTGGATCTTGGTTGTATAGTTAAGTTGGATATTCTTGTTAGGGGGAACAGCAATGTGTATGATTTTGACATGCTGAGCACATTTGTCCCACAGGACAATGCTCAGACGATTGTGTATGATAAGGTGTTACATCCCGGTAACATTAAATTTTTGAACTTTTTGTTATTGCACCTGCATAAGAGCAATACGCCATACACCATAGTAAATAAGTAGTAAATATTCTTTACTTAAAATTAGTCTTATGGTAATTACTATCTAGACCAGGTAATTATTCTAGAGCGGTAAACTAATGCACTACCTCACATCGATAAACGTAAGTCTTATCGGTTTCTTTGAGCACAATTCTACGTTAGTTACTTAGTAAATAAAATCCTTTGTCTTTAAGTGGTGCAAGTCCGGAAACAGCAGTGCTATATAGTTCCTTTGGATTACGTGTATCGTCGTATTTAGTCGTGTCCATTAATAGATAGTGATTCAATTTTGAAACGGGGACGAACTAACCTATCTTGTTAACAAGTGCATGCCAGATTCATTTCTCATGTACTTAGCAAGATACGTAAGGGGATAATTTTTATACCACTTGGTGGACTTGCATCCCTTACACCATACCTCCTGCAAGATTTATCGTTGTTTTGCTACACACGGAGACTCAAACGAAAACCAAACTATCTCCTGAGAAATTTATCGTTATTTTGCTACCTCACAGAGGTTCAAACGAAACCCAACAATCCTGCAAGAATTTGTGCCGTTGAATTGCAACTATAGGAGTAACAAACGACAATTCTCTCTTTTGGGCTCTAATATAAGAGGTAGTCAAGTAAGTTACCACCTAAGTATCGTTCTTTGTGTAAACTTATACAAAAGCTTATTTGTTTATAATAAATTATCTCATATTTATAAATTCAGTGTTTTATTATCATTGTGAACAACGCAGGGCCTATAGACCTGACAAGTGACAATGTACCCACAAACAAAAATAAATTATCAGGCCTTACCAACCTGAAATAATCAGCTGACTGCCTCCCTTACATCCAAAAGTCCAAACTACCCTCGCCTTTTGCTCGGGACCTAACAAAGGTAGTCTAACTAGATAGTCCTGCCGCAATAAAAGGGCTACTGTTCATCCTCAGCAATCGGTACTGAGACGTATCTCTAGTGAATCTTCTAATGCTGTAGCAATCCCAGGATCAAGGCTATTTCTTCGTTGGTAATCCCACACACATCATTGTATCTGCGTGTGTACTCTCCCCAAGCCAACACTCTACAACGCTTAATGATGTGTTCGATGGTATCATTAGGATGTTCACATAATCGGCACTTGTTGTCAAAGTTGTGACGAATGATGTGCTTTTAGTAGTCCCTAGTGCCGATTACCTTGTCCTCGATAGCTACAATGAACCCTACCTTTTCCGGGAATAATTCGTACCTATGCAGCTACAAGTTTTGAGAAGGGATGAATAGTACTTTCTTTCATTAGGTCTCGTATAATATTAGGTTAGCAAAAAAGTCATTCCGTTTTTTTCATGATTTTCGAAGCAAGTTTATTAATACAGCCAAAAAACATCAATCAATTATGTATTATCCATTTTGTTTGATGACCTTTTGCCATCTTTCAGTCAGCTTCATAATTTCGCTTTCGTAGAAAGTTTCGTTCTTGAATGGAAAAAACGGAATCAAGTCATTTTTAGCAGCCTCATTTGAATCAAATGTTTTTCCATTCAAACGGTTTTGAAGTGAATGGAATAAATGATAATAGGATAGTGCAAGGTCAGGACTATACGGTGGATGATGCATCGCTTCCCAGACTAACTCCAATAATTTTTTGCGAGTGACCAAAGATGTATGTGGTCTGGTTTTATCTTGATGGAAAATGACCCCTTTACGAGTTACCAGTTCTGGTCACTTTTCCTTGATTTTTTTGTCCAATTTCATTAGCTGGCGACAGTAGACATTCGAATTGATAGCTTAGTTTCTTGGGAGCAGCTCAAAATAAACAATACCTTTGAAACGTCCGCTGTCGAATACCATACACGTCTGAAGTTTGCAATAGAGAAGAACGACTTCGAACGACTAAAGTCATCTAGTGTAAAAAAACAAAATGACTTTGTTGCCAACCCAATATAATATGCTCCGCTTACAATTTAATGTTGTACAAATGCAAAGAAAGTGAAAACAACGTAAGCTTAAAGTTTATTATACCAGCAACTTGGGAAAACCCGCAAAATGAAAGGGATTATTACTTCTGCATGAACGATGCAAAAAATAGGGAATTATCAACAAAAAATCAATAATCTATAACACAGTCTCTTCGGTGATAGAACCATTAATGTTTATGGACTTATAAACGAATTAAAACTAGAAGTTTACCAAGATGGAGAGTAGAGGTTATTCATAGACTCTTCTAAACGAAGCCTGAGGCCGTCTTATTGCACAACACAAACGAGTATGCATCAATACCAATAGCTCATTCAACAAAACTCAATTAAAATTACAGTAATATGAAAGTCATCTTGGAAAAAATCAAGTATGAAGAACATAAATGAAAAATTTGTGGAGATTTCAAAGTCCTTACGGTGCTTTTGGGACAACAATCAGGAATTTTCGGATTCGTTTGCAGTAGCCTCCCAGATTCCAGAGTTGGTGATAAATTTTTCTTTGAACAGAAGTTGGAATCTTCAAATAACTTTGTTGCTCACAGCAGTTTCCGACTGCTACAAAATTCCTTTCGAAGACAAGCTTTTTAGATGTAGAGACGTACTCTTCGCCCTGTATTTAAGACAAGTGTTGGAATCTAATATATTATATTGTAGATGCTGTGGTCGGGCAAGTCCCGGCGTATAAATGTCTTAGTTATGTAATATTAAGATGGCGCTCAGCCTAATATAGAGCGTAATATATAAGCGCTTTATATATTTATTTCAGTCTTTCTAAGACAGCCATATGTATAATCACGCTTAAATAAAATACGCACTTAAATAGGTAATTTGAACTTTTATTTAAAGAAACAAAACCGTCAAACCATGAACAAAGTGAAAGATTGCGAGTCGTATTAGCAAGCGTAGCTCGAAAGACGAAAACGAAACGAACTAAAATGACTACCACTGTTGGTTTTGCGAGTATCAAAAAACTGACCGAGGAAAATTATGAACTGTGCAAAGTGCAAATAAGGAGTGTTCTGGTATTTAATGTAAAATTGTGAAACCCTAAGAAAACACCCAGGAATGGCTAAAGAAAAACTCAAAAGCTTTGGCCTTGATAAATTTGAGCTTTTCTCCAAACTAGCTCAACCACGTAAAGAAATTGAACACTTTATAGGAGCGTTGAACTGTCTTAAAGCAGTTTTTGAATTCTTAAGACCTGAGCGAAGAGCGCCTTTCAACAAACAATTACTGCGGATGGAGAAAAATTAGACATGTCTATTATGCAATACGTCTTGGAATTCATGCGTTAAGCAGAATATCTTGAAAAGGCAGGGATGAAGATATCATATGAATTGATGCCGATTATCTTATTAAGCTCTTTACTGACAGAAATCGAAAATTTTTGCGTTGCGATAGAGACACATAACAGCTTACCGACGTTTGATAATCTGTAAAAAGAAACTTATCGAAGAGGAGGCGAGGCAAGACGATCGCATGATGAAAAACGATTCTAATGAAGATAAAAGCGACGCGTTGTTAGTTAAAGGGTGCGATGCATTTTTGCAGCGGTCAGGCGTGAATCAAAATGAGTCAAAATTTTTCGGGAATTGTATCTCATGTAGTAAATTTGGGCACAAGAACAACTTTTGCAAATCGAGAAATAATAATGAAACAGATTAAGTCCCTGATAGGATAAACACAACGGAAGAAAATAATTATTGAAAGAATTTCAAGGCTTCCTCGAAGAAGGAGGAATCTCACTCAGCTGGCCATAGTGTACATTCCTCAACAGAATGGAGTTGCTGAGCAAGTAAATTTTACGATGATTAAAATGGCCAATTATATGTTGTTCTAAGCGCAATCTTCAAATTAGCTGTGGGTTGAAATTGTTGATACCGCGGTGTTTCTGAGGAATCAAAGCGCAAGAAAAGCTCTGGACAGGATGCCTCATGTGAGGCCTGGACATAACAAAAACTGTAGGTTGGATTTTTCATAACGATCGGAAGCCAAACTATCGCATTGAAGAAACATCCAGATGAAGGGGAATTCCACCTAACAGGCAAAGAGCAAGATCCATTGCACAACGACATGTACAAAAATTTGACACTGATTACGAAGAAGTGTTTGCTCCAGTAGCGAGATATAAAACCAGTTGAACGTTGTCAGCGCCAGCCGTAAGTAAGGAAATGTACGTGTATCAAATTTATGTAATCTCAGCTTATGTACAAAGAGAATTGCATGATGAATTATACATAGAGCAAACGGAAATGTTTATTGATCACGATAATAAAGATAGGAATTGCAAACTACTCCGCCCATTATATGAATTGAAAAAATCGGGTCATGAGTGGTATACAAAATAAGCTGACATTATCCTGGAAGTTGGTAGAAAGCGAAATCCTATGGATCTATGCGTATACGTGATCGGAGGAGGTGAAGATCGAGTCACTTTAATTATCTATGTTGATGATTTTATTTTTCTTTCAGAAAATATCAAAAGATTCCGATCAAATAACAGATGAGTTCAACATTTAAGATGGTTGACCTAGGACTAATCACCAACATTCTTGGAATCAAGGTAGAAAGAAATGGAGATACTGTAGAAATTCGTTTATCTCAAAACAGATACATTGAAGACCTTCTTGAAAAATTTGGCATGGGAGAAGCGAAAATTGTTTCGCAGCCAGTTTACTCAAATGGCAAAATTTCAAAAAATATGTGTCCGGTATCGTTTGATGAGAAAAACAAAACGGAGAATTGTCTCATAGAGAATTGATCGACGGCTTAATTTACTTAGCGAATGCAACACGTCCAGAGATTTTATTTGCGGCTAACATGTTGAATAGATTTTTTTTCGAATCCAGGTAGAGAACATTGTCTCTTGGCAAAAAGGGTTTTAAGATATTTGAAAGCGACAGCAAATTACGAAACTACCTTTCGCATGAGCAATGCAAAATTAAAGGCTTTTTAGATCCAGATTGGGCAGGAGATATCAATGATCATAAATTGTGTTCGAGAAGTGTTTTCCTGTTAGGGCCCAGATAAATTAGTTGGTAATCTAAAAGGCAGAAATCATTGACATTAACAACGATGGAGGCTACATACTCAGCTTTTATTTCATATGGGCTTTGAGAAATATGCAGAATCACCGATTGATGTTACATGCGATAATCAGAGCCCGATTGAACTGTCGTAAAATGCAATTTTACATAAGCGTAGCAAGCATATAGATATAAGCTATTACTTTACCCGACAACTGATTGATCAGGGAGTGATCATGAATTATGATTTAAGAACTAACTCGATGCCAGCGAATATTTTAAGGAAGTCATTAAACAAATTCAAACATGAAAATGCAACGAAATGCAAAATGCAACGAAATGCTCAATTTGAACAAACGCATTCTTTGTTAGCGGCATTAGTAGCTAGTTTGAGGCTAATCAAGCGAAATTCCGAAAATCCCTTCACTTCCAAAAATTACTGGATCTATAACTTAATTAGTGCGGTTTTTTTTTTAAATTTGAACATTTATTTAAGAAAAACATGTACAGTAGTATTATTCAAAGTATTGCCCATCTGAAGCTACGCCTTTTTCCCATCTTTCTGGCAATTTGTAGATTCCATCCCAAAAGAACTGCGCTGGCTTGGCGGCCAAGAATGAATCTAGCCAATTTTCGATACCCTGTTCTAATGTGAACCGCATTCCAGTGAGGGCATTTTGCATCGACCGGAACAAATGGTAATCAGAAGGGGCAAGGTCTAGGCTATAAGGCGGGTGGGGCCGAGCGTTGTCACGATAGAAAATTATTGCCTCATGTCTGGTTGCATATTCCGGGCGTTTTTGGCTATTGCTCTCTTCAAACGGATTAAATGTGTTCGGTAGCGTTCTCAATTGACGGTTTCACCCGGTTTTAGCAGCTCATAATACAGCACACCCTTCTGACCCAACCAAATACAGAGCATTACCTTCGCGCCATGGATATTCGGCTTTGCCGTTGATGGTTGGCCGGGTTTCACATATGATTTTTTGCGCTTGGTGTTGTCGTAATGGATCCATTTTTCATCACCAGTAACAATCCGATGCAAAAATGACTTCTTTTTGTGGCGTTGCAGCAGCATTTCGGACATGCAAAACCGCCTTTCAACGTCTCTTGGATTGAGTTCATGTGGAAGCCAATTTCTTTGCTTTTAAATGTATCCGTCTGCTTTCCAACGTTTAGAAATGGCTGCTTAAGTGACTCCCAAAAATTCTGCGAGCTCTTCTTGTGTTTAGTAACAATCTTCATCGAGTAATGCTTCCAGTTCTTCATCTTCAAACTTTTTTGGCTGCCCAGGACGTTCTTCGTCTTCCAAGCCAAAATTACCACTTTTAAATCGTGCAAACCATTCGACGAGCCATTTTTCGACTTCTTCAAAATTGGCGAAGCGCTGCTCTGCGAGTGAGTATCCCATCGATGCAAAAAGGTGATAGTCAAGCGGGGCAAGATCTGGAGAGTAAGGCGGGTGCGATAATATTTCCCAATTCAATGCTTTTAATGTATTCTTCACCACTTTAGCGGTATGAGACGGTGCGTTGTCATGTTGTAGGATAACTTTGCCATGTCTTCGGGCCCATTCCGGCCGTTTTTCGATCAACGCATGATTCAAATTGATAATTTGTTGTCGGTAGCGATCCGTATTCACCGTCTCACCAGGTTTTAATAACTCGAAGTACGCCACACCACACTGGTCCCACCAAACACAGAGCATTGTCGTACGGCCAAAGCGAGTCTTGGAGTCGATGGGCCGACCTCACCAGGTGAAAGCCATGATTTTTTCCGCTTCGGGTTCTCGAAATAAATGCATTTTTCGTCCCCCGTGACAATTTGATGCAGAAAATATTTCCTTTCGAACAGTTGAAGCAGCATTTCACAAATGGTTTTTTGATTTTCTATTTGTCTATCGTTCAGTTGGTGTGGTACCCATTTTCCATACTTTTGGATTTTTCCCATGGCTTTTAAACGTTGGCAAATTGCTTCTCGGGTCACATTCAGTGTTTGTGCCAGTTGTTGTTGCGATTGGGTTGGTTCTTCATCCAATAACGCCTGCAATTCCTCGTCTCCGAACTTTTTCGCTGCACCAGGATGTTCATTGTCTGTCAAATCGAAATCTCCGCTTTTAAATTGACGAAACCATGTCTCACATGTTCTAATCACTGGAGCATGTTCACCATAAGTTTCTACCAGCAATCGATGAGCTTCAACTGCTTTTTTCTTTTGATGAAATAAGAAAAGCAACGAATGCCACAAACGCGATTTTCTTGGAACGAAACTCGACATATTCACTGATGTAAACAACTATGATGCTATTATTTTGGCAGAATGTAATTGTGTATTTTTGAAGGTAATTGTCCATAGAAAAATATGACATAGATGCCAAATCGTAGAAATGTATACATATCTCTAGCGATATCTATGAGTAAAACCGGCAAATTTCAACTGACACCCCTGGTAGGTCCAATAATTAACAAGTAGGTTCCAGAATTCCTGATTGTGCTGTTGAATCATTACAACACTTTCGGATACCGAAGGTCATTTACAATTGCGTCAATCTTTCGCTGAGTTAAACAGTCGTGTAAACCAGATAATATTTAATAACTATTTGAAAGCACTTCACCTGAAAACGAATTTGTCAAATTTTCAACCCGATAGCCGCCATACTGGATAATCAATGGCGGATTTTTTATTTTTCGTTTTCTTCTTTATTTAGGTAAACAAATTATTATTAAAATATGAAAAATACATAGTAGTATTTCCTACCATGACAATTAAGTGATTTTTTGAACATTTTTTGACGTAAAATTTCGAGAAAAAAAGAATTGCAAATATCTTTGCCAATTTTTTAACGTAAAATTCCACGAAATAAAGAAATGCGAATATCTTTGCAATTAATATATTTATAATATAATAATATAATAATTAATGAAATAATATATAATAATATAATAAGATAATATAGAATATTTTTATTGTTGAAAGTCTCGTTCAACTTTCAGTTCTATTTTTCGTGAATGTAAATATATTTAAAACAGTATCAATCATTTATTTATCAGATCTTTAGGCGAAATATCAAGAATGTAATACGTGATCGCATTAACGTATTACTTCATTCGGCTGATGGAGAAGTTTGACAATTAATATTTTATAAATATTGACGAATGATCATGTATAAAACATTTTAAATTCTAATTCTCATTATTTTTCATTAACTCCTACTTTGAGTTGAGTTTTTAAAGTTAAAGAGTGTCCAAGTAGCGAAAAATTTTCGAAAAAAAGCATCAACGTTTTATACACAAAAAAAGGAATAGAAAAGTGTGCCTTATAAAAATTTGTTTGACAGTTTTTTCAAAAGTCTTTGATAAAATTCAATTATAATGATTTACAGTTTTCATTCAAATTTTGAGTCTAGAAAAAATCGAATGATACAAAGTATTTATTTATTTTAGAGCAGAAGCACCTAAGCAATTCGCAAATGCAAGACAATAATCGGAAAATTTTAAAAAGTCTTACAATTTCAAAGTAAGAGTTACACAATGAGGGTTATTGCGCAACGAGCGACAATGCTCGCAGGAGATCGAAGCCAAGGCGTAGTCAAGGCGTAGTCGATACGTAGGTGAGGCAAAGCCAAGACGAAGCCGAGGCGCGATCAGTCCTGCGACCATTGTCGCGAGTCTCGCAATTTCCCGCATTGTGTGCATTGGCACGTATTCTATTTTATGTGACTTTTGTGCGTATACGAGTTTTTATGCGTACACTCGAATCTAATCTATTATCATTTTCTTCCATTACACTTGATGATTCGCGACTAGTCCCGGCCATTTTGATTTTATCGATCTTGTGTAGTAGTAGCGTGTTGTAATAGAGCATGGGCAGTTCAAATGTACAAGGCTTTGTTAGTAGGGTGCTAACGCTGTACGAAGAAGAAGAAGAATAAGAAGAAGATTGTGCTCCGCTGTATGGCTATAGGCGCATGCACAGTTCAATTTTTACATTTCATTCCTCTGTAGCGCAATACACAACATTGCGCTACTCTTAACTGTAGCAAAAAATAACGAGTTTACGCGCCGGAGGCACATAAAATATTGTTTATATATGGTTATTCAGCAATATTTATGACATATAAATCTTCAAAAGTCTCCATAGATTAGATAAAGCAATACATTTATGCGCTCACATATTGCATTATTGATAAACTCTATTCTACCTAGAAATATAATAAATAAACAATTGCAATTGTTTTGAATATATTTTAATTTACGAAAAAATCGAATACTCTAAAGATGTTCTGGAGCAGTTCTTACATGGAATCCCGGCTACGCCCTTTATTGAAGTCTTTTAAAATGTTTTTCTAGGGAACGTGTAAAATTGAAAATAAGCTTTATTCTCCTTAATCCTTAAATCCTCAGATTTGAAGTAAATGTGGCTCTTTTTGGCTCATTTGAGCACCAGAATTTATACCGTGAAAGTCTACTGGCTTTTTTGAGTGTTTTATTTCTTACTGATAGAAGGCCAGCGAATTTTCAAATTGTTAAAACCATTCCCAAATTTAATCAATTCGCACTAACAGGCTTAGTACTTATGTCAGCATAGGGATATCGTAATTAATTAAAAATATTTATAATAATTAATGTTAAATCTAAGCGAAGAGCAAGCTTACAACACGGGAGGGTAGAAATTGAAGAAGAAGAAGTCCAGTTTAGAAATCATCGGTAAGAAATAGACGAAGGACACTCTTCAAGTAACGAAACTATCTAATTTGATTTAAATTGTTAGGGAATCACGATTCCATGGAACTAGCAAAATTGAATCCTTTTGAATTCAAAAAATTTTCCGGGTTACAGCGTTTATAGCTAACAGCCCCGGAATTTCGATGCAAGTGCGGCAATGACCTTTGCTCTTGCGTGTATGACTTTTCAGCAGAATACATACCACATCCCGCCCTTCGATGGTAAAAATCCTATATTAAAGAAATTTTTACAGAATGTAGCTAACGGCGCAGTTACATCAACTACGCGACGGAACCCGTATTTACAAAGGATGTATTGAGCAAACTCATAAGCGCTTTTCATGCCAAGGAAAGACCAATTTACTCCAAAAACTCTCGAACTTCCTTATATTCACTCCCTATTTGCCTCCAAGCTAACCGAAGCAAGGAAATACGACCTGGAATAATAATTCGGAGCGCATAAGAACATCGGCCCCCCCCCCCCTCCAGATCCGTTTTACCTGGTTTACAGGGGGATTTAAACTACAAAAAGACTCGTCGCTTCGGCGCGGCGGCGAGTCCAAACCCCAAGAAGCGTCCCAAGATGGTGCACTTTTTGAAGACCTTTGTGAAGTCCTTCGAGTAGGAACTAATCAAAAAATTATGGGATTAACGATATTAGGAAGACCCTTTCTAAGGCTAGAACAGGCACAAATTTTGTTAGTAAATAACGGACTAGTCACTGTTTTCAACTCCATAATACCGATTTCATTCACCGATAACAAATCATGAAAGCTAAAAAGGGACTCAGATCCAAGGTTAAATATTTTTTCCCAATTTTTAAACGAATTCCAATAGATGGAAGTAATATGGAAATTGTTCAAGGCTACTTGCTCCGAATTGACACTTCTGACGGACATTCTTTAGGTGAGGTTGGGGTTTCCAACCAATATCGAGTGTATCATGCATTTGCCATAAATACTACTGAGGATGATATCGACTTGGAAATTTTCCCTAAGGAGGTCATCCCTTTTGACTTCTGTAAATTTCCTGATAAAGAATTTTCTGATTCTGAAACAGGAGAGTTTAAAGGAGATTTCGAGAACTTTTACTTTAAACGTTTTGGCAGGATAAATGGGACTCTTTACGTTTCCCATTTAACGCCAGAAGGGAAAGAGTATATTTCCCGATTGTGCAAATGATTTTACGGATATTTTCCATTTAAATGGCGAAACACTGACACGCACTTATTTAATTCAAGATAAGATATCTACAATCGACAATGAAGTAATCCACATGTGACTCGAGTAAGCTCAGCGTTTCTAGACATGGCGATATATCAAGTCGCTTAAGGAGAGTTAATAAAAATTCTTATACTAAATTGAATTAAAATAATTAAAACTGAGAACCACAAAAGTGTTCCATTTTATTACCTTTTCATTTCAGGAGCTTTATGCTCTACATATATATACACAAAAATTTAAGTTTTTCAAAATTTTGTAATAAAGATAGAAGCATTACGAATGATTAATTTGTGGAATGAAAGAATGCGAGAGTAAAAGAGAGCACGAAGAAGTGTAAAGATAGAGAATGTAGACAGCGATGTACAGTGGCACAGGAAGGAATGAGAAAAGAGAGTCGTTACAAAAGCGAACTGCGGACTATTTTATTGGTCATAGCACCATTCTTCTTGCACCCATTATTGCAAAGCCTCAATTTTCATATTGACTCTTCGCGACTATTATACACATACATGAAGCCACGTGACAATTGAAACCCATACCATCACGAAGTCTGTTTATACTACAGCTGATCCTGAACAGCAACAAACTCACATGCTACATTGGTTTCTTTTTCTAGCGTTTACAAATTTCAAAACCTAAATTGTTACTATTGAATATTAGACAACAATTTCAAATCTGAACTATTCTTAGTTACGGATTTAACACCTAAAACCCTTCTTAATAACTCCAGAGTAGTTTTAGAAGTTACAATAAAGTGGTAATTATTGCCCAATACCAGCTCAATACTGCCATGTAAATGAAAATGAGCGTATCTGCATTATGTAAACATATAGTGTTTTGTAAATACGGTAAGTAAAAAATTGTGTAATGTCAATTACTGTTTATGAAAATTTACATTTGATACATATTTAAATGTGTGTAGATAAATTTAACTTTAGATAATTGTTTTATGGAAACGGGTGTTTATGTTGAAGGTTATGGAGGGAAGTTTTTTTTAATAATTATGTTTTCTTTAATAGGATTTTTGCAATATCACTGCCTGATAAAGAAAACACATCACTAAATTTGCCTGAGAAAGTTTATTTGAATTTTTTTTAGTGAATTAGTTAGAAAGCGACAAATATAAGATTACAACATCGCTATAAATTTTAAATATTTATGTTTTAAATTACAAGATTATGATTAGTGAACTGTTACGTACGGCTATTATTAATTTACATAAAATCCATAAAAAGTAAAAACAATTACTCTTAATATACTTTATTTATTAATAAAATGGGTACGCGGAGGTCGTCCAAACTGCCGAATTCGATTAATGTGAATATTAATTGAATTCGTTTATTATTATGTGGGGTCGTTGGTCTTCTACTCTCGGACTGAGAGTGTATTCTTCAGGTTTACGTTGATCACCTTTAATTTTGAACAATAAGAAGAGGAGAAAAGGTGCTTTGAATAGAATGAAGTCAGGCGACAATTACTCGAATAAATAGGACAGTTTTATTTCAAAAAGAAGAAGCGAATAACCCGAGGTGAACATTTTGGATATAAATCAAGAGAGAGAGACAAGTCAGAAATATAAATTATACCTTACCACAATTAAGATTTTAATCCTAGGTTCTTAATCCTACCGGATTTTTGGAGAGCAGGAGCAAGGAAGAGAGTGCGTTCCCGTTGCTGAAGTCCTCAGTTATCCGGGCCAAACTTGATTTTATATATCTGTGGTTTCCAAAAGAAACCACCCTTGTCCTTTGCGTGATGCACACACACACTTTTTCCACTTTTCTTTTAGGTTTGATAAGAAAATATAACGGTTGGCTTTCAACCAGAAAAGGGTCGAGTGCTTTTAAACTCGCTCTTTTCACCGCTAAAATTTCCCTATTAAATCTAATTCAAATATTTTGTGAAAATTATCACCACCGTTTTGAGATTCGATAGTATTAATTTTCTGCGATTTCTCGCTGCTTTGTGCCGTTTTATTTTGGTGAAGAAAAACCGCGAAAACCTGGATTTGGACTATAAATAGTCCGCCGAAGATTTTCGTTGATATACGTTCGATGCGATTGCCAAGAGTCTATCACTAGATAATCGTTTACGAGTTACCCTCAACTAATGAAACAGGTATACCGACCGTTCGCGATCAACGAATTGGACCTTTTAAATGACCCGCCGAAGATGAATTTAATTTTGATGTATTCAAAATAAAAGAATTGCTCCTGTCCAGATGAAGACTTTTGTGTTTTACGTCCGCCCGACACGATTCCAAATAAATAATTTCGTTAGAAAGAGTTTTACGGGTTCAATCAACTAACGAGGATCTAGGAACTGTCGATCTAGACCACAGACGGGCAAAAGTAGAGAAAAGTATATTCCCTACTGTCTGAGTAGTTCCGGATAGTACCGGGTTGCTCGAGTAACTGCGAATTTCGGCTTGGCGTTGATCTGTTTTACTGTTTCATCGCGAGGTGAACATGGTAGGGTTTTTCGATGATTGAGGAATCTATGATTGGACAAGGAAATAATGGTAGGGAGGTTTTAGGAATTTAGATGGACTTTGTACCATGCTGATTCAGTTATTGCACCATTTGCTGATTTTTAGGTGTCGAATATTTCTCCCCTATTTCCACACTTATCGTGAGAAAGGAAATGCGCTCATCGAATTTTAGTATTTGATGCATTGTCATCAAATTGTAGAAACGATTTTAGTTTCTAATATATTTCGTTCTAAATTGAAATATATATATATATATATATATATATATATATATATATTTAATTAGTCCAGGTTTATAATCATTATATGAATTATAAAGCCTTACATAATTATTTTAAATATTCAGATGAGTCCTTTAGGTTTTGATTACAAAAGCACGTGGCCTTTGTTGTGGGAGATCAGCTGGCTACAGCATCTAAGCAAGGATAGGCGCACAAGAAGGAAGTGTGAAAATGGAATGTATGCTAGCCTCGCGATGCACAGCAGAGCACATCAAAAGTTTCCAAAAGAGACGGGTATATGGGGCATGTGCATGGGCGAACGAAGAAAGGAATTGACAAACGGCAGAAAGCTATAGTGAGATACAGTTTCCTGGACTTACATTATTTTAGGTTTTAAAATTGCGATTATGTGACAGGCCACTCGCATGAAGCTATAGTTATAATTATTGGCGACAATATTAATGGTTTTAAATGAATTAATATCATATGAAAGCAATATTAATGTTAAGGGTAACATTAATAAAATAATGCATTAGGAATTTCCTGAATTTAGATACTTAATAATTGGATAAATATTGTACAAAATCAATATTAATATTAATAGTAACATTAATATTAATAATGCATTAGGAATTTCCTGAATTTAGATACTCCTGAAATTACAATCTATGCGATCATGTGACAAGCCACTCGCATTTAAAAATCGTAGTTATAATTATCCGCATTTACCTCTAAAAATAAACTCATATTTATATGCAGGTGCACAAGCCTGCACGTACATCAATATATATATATATATATATATATATATATATTAACACGCATCAATATAATGCATAATATAACGCAACATGGGCGTGATATATAGCATTAATGATATAATTACAATGATATTAATAGTGATATCAATATTAATATAATAATATATTAGGAATTTCCTTCCCGAATCAACCATTTGCTAAAAGTTCCTTGACCCGAGCAACGATAAGTTGCATCAGCGACCTTGTCAAGGTGTTCGGTTACGGGCGCTTCGAGTGGCATGCAATTTATGTAGAAATTTATATTATAATTTTGGAAAAATTTGGCCACCTTGACACGCTCGTAACATGAACATTGGGTATTCGTTTCAATTGGATTCCTTAAAATTTTGTTTGCCATTCTTTCGTTTTGACTCATTATCTTGAATATTTTCCTAAATATTAATTTCTGTGACAAGTGAATAAGGCTTTGAAAAAATGTGATCAGGATTTAAGTTACCGTTTAAGTGTTACTTTTGAATAAATATAAAGAGTTTCAAAAACATGTGATTCAATAGCTTAATCATCGTTTTAAGTGTTATTCTAATCAAGAAAATACCAAATGTAACAAAAAATGTGTTTACCTTATATGAAATAAAAAGTAAAAACTTCACCAGAAAATTGTATTCCCTTTTTTAGTCCCATTAACTAACATTAATTTACGTAATGAAGTTATAAAATGTCAGTCATTTATGTAAAAAAATCATAAACTATGCAAATAATAATTAATTTACTAATTAAGAAATTAAGGAATTTTTTTTTGAAAAAATTCGTACAAACTATTAGTTAGAAAGTGTGACATAATATTATAACTTCTCTAGAGTTCGATAAATGCACATTTTTATATTCCTAAATATCATTTAACAGATTTATCTACATATATAGAAAATTGGATATTATATTTGCCTTTTCTGACGATACTGAGTGATTTACTATTGTTTAATAGTTTTTGTAGCAGATACGGTATTTCCAATCCAAGTAGTTGAAATTGTAGGTTAGCGTAACTGCAAATTCTTACTGAAAATTATAAAAATACGTCTTTCTTTTTGCAAAATCTGAAAAGGCAGTGTTTTGTATGTAAGCAGCCACTTTAAGTTTCAAATAACTGGTTAAAATATGAGTGTGGTATGTCATAGTAGTTTTTCGCTTCCAGTGCAAAGTTGGCTCTTCTGCAGATACGCTCATTTCCATTTGCACGGCAGAATAAACCTGCAAGAATTTAATGAAACGAAAAACATGCAATTTCCTGCCAGGTAAAAATCATACATATATCATACATACCGGGTAACTTTAAAAATTTCTGTTATTGCTCCTGCATAAGAGTAATATGTCATACACCAAAGTAAATAAATAGTAAATATTCTTTGATTAAAATTAGTCTTATGGTAATTGCTATCTGGAGCGGGTAACTATTCTACAGAGGTAAACCAATGCACTATGTCACATCGATAGATCGGTGCAACACTTGGTAACAAGTGATGAAGAAGAGCATCGCTCGGTCTATATGGTAATTACCCACACGGTAATGAGTCAGTGCGTCACACCGTTCATCAATAATATAGTGATGCAGCGTTAGTAACCTAGTGAGACGGTAACAGGTTACTGGCGTAGCTTCATTAACATTTACTCATTATTGCCTTAGTTAATAATTATTATACCGCTCTTGTTAGTTATTAAATATAAAATTATTATTGATATTAATAATGATCAATGATAATTTGGTATTTAATCATAAGCAATCCATAGATAAGAATACATGTTATTATAAGTAGAAAGACTAATTGATTATAGAAAAGCAATCAATTCATCAATTATAGGTGGCAACATATAAAATAAATGCTACAATTAAGTAGATGCGGGTATTCTTAGTCATACTCGAATCTACCTGTTGACTAGGAATAAAAATAGGCAAGAGAGAGAAGAGGAGGGATATAAAATCCAAGTCCCAAATCAAGGTTGACCAATATTAATAGACAGTGGTGGGAGAGGAACATAGATCATTGAACAGACGTAACTTTATACAGGATTGCACCACGCTTGACTTTATACAAATTTGCACTGCGCGTGACTTTATACAATTTTGCGCGAACCAGTCCCACTTCAGTCACTGTTGGAAGATCCAATAATATATATACCCCAGATTCACCTCTTGAGGTTTGTCATTAAGTTCCGATCAGTTGTACGGTCATTCCGATTCATTTCGAACCAGGAAATCAACGTCGTGAGTAGATTCTTCGATAAACGTAAGTCTCATCGGTTACTTTGAGCACAATGATACCTTCAATACTTGGTAAATAAAATCCTTGATCCTCAAGTGGTGCAAGTCCGGAAACAGTAGTGCTACCTATTTCCGATAGATTACGTGTATCATCGTATTTAGTCGTGTCGGTTAATAGTGATTCAATTCTGAAATCGGAACGAACTAACGTATCTTGTTAACAAGTGCATTCCAAATTCATTTCTCGTGTACTTAACAAGATACGTAAGCGGATAACTGATCACACTAGTTAATGGACTTGCATCCCTTACACCAAAGTACCTCCTGCGAAATTTATCGTTGTTTTGCTATACACGGAGACTCAAACGAAACCAAACTATCTTGCAAGGCTTTTTGCAGTTGGCTTGCAACTATAGGAGTAACAAACGTCAATTCTCTTTTTTGCCCTCTGATCTAAGAGGTAGACAAGTAAGTTACCACATAAGTATCGGTCCATGTGTACACTTATCCAAAGTCTTATTTTTTTATAATAAATTATCACATACATTCATAAATTGAGTGTTTTATTATCATTGTGAACAACTCAGGGCCCATAGACCTGACAAGTGACAATGTACCCACAAATAAAAATAAATTATCAGGCCTTACCAACTCGATATAATCAGCTAAGCGCATCCCGTACATCTTAAAATCCAAACTACCCTCACCTTTTGCTCGAGACGTAACAATTATTCGGTAAGGAGGCGGTTTTAGTAAAATCGAGCCAGATGTAAACAGCGGAATGAATTCCTTTCCACGAAAGTCATGTTCTGTGTTTTTGCTACGAGTGATTGAGGATAAATTAGTTTGCCTCGATTTTTGGTTCCCCTTGTATCAGATCATCCCTAACATTACCCAACAATTGTGAGTACAAGAACGACGGAACGTGTGCGCGATTTTAATCATTTAAAAGACTATCATAACTATTTCTGTTACAACACAAATTTCAATAGCACGTTCATCTGAAAAGTGCAAAATCAAGAAAGGACGACAAAAAAAACAAAAATGTACTGTTTCGTTTCATTGTTCATGGAACATGCGTTATAATCGCAAGGAGAATTTATTGGATTGTAATTTACAAGATTCTTTGTTGAATAAATCCCTTTTGGAAACAGTATTCTTGGGCCTAAATTGGACATTTTACTGAGTTTACATTTTCGTCTCTCTTTTTTTATCTTTTAGAAAAGTCTCAAAGTTTAATTAATACGTTCCGTGCCGCGTGGGGCGTATAAAACCCCCGCTAAGGCCTGAACGAAAGGTCTTCAAAAATGTGTCTAGCACGGAACGTATTAATAATGGTCAACTTAGAAGTAACAACTGGCTGGCGGCACACAGCGACAAGGAAAAAGCTTTTGTTAATTCAAAATTAATTAAGCGCCCAGATCGAGTAAATCGACAAGCGCTCGAAAGGGCGTGAAAAGATTGTCCAACCGTCACATTAAGTAAAAAATTTTAAATTAGCAATATGATTTAATGTTCAAATAAATGTTAGTAGAGAATAAAACTGGAAGTGTTTTTTACTTGCACTTTTTTCTTGTGTTGCAAGCTTGTCAAGGTGGCTAAAATTTTCCTTAACATAAAATTATTAGATAATTCTTTCCTTTCTTTCCTCTTTCCTTTGTTTCGCATGCCTTAGAAAAACACACGAGTTGTAAATCCGGCACTGTTAATAGTGTCATAATCAAAGGAATTCCAAATCGAAAACCATCACTCGTCAATTAGCTAAAATTGTAAAATCATTCTTGACACCAACATTGTGAGTAATATATAATAGTATTGGTTCACATTAGTGTTGTATTCATTACATTTACATAAATGAATTGCTAGATTAAATAATATTTTGATGATTCAATGTCTGATAATATAATACAATCATGTAATTGTTATGGATACATTACACAATGTTACATAACAATATGTATAATGTTATTAAATGATAAATGCTCAAGCAGTTGCTTAGTTGCTACTAGGAAAAGGTCATGTCAGCAAAAGTCTTTAAACATAATATCGGGAAAGAATGAGAAAATAAACGGACGGAAAAATAAATGAAATTAAAATAAACCAAATTTGTAGAGTTATACAAATAAATCAGATCTACGCTCGGTCAATAATAATATTCAATAATGTTTAAGAAAAGAAAGATAAATATTTGTACATGTACTATAAAATATTGCAGAGACAGAATAAAAGAAAGCAAGGAATAACTAATACTGAGAGTATAACAAATAACTCTCACTGCTAAGTTTCGGATTCTTATTATACAGAATCTCACCGGTAGTCATTCAGCCGAGAGTTCTAATAATGTTTCGTACTGTGGAGTTAAATCCAGCTAGTTAAATATCAACTAGCCAAGAAAGTCTACATCTCGTCGAATGTCAAAACGACGAGGAGTTTATTTTTTGATAATCATAAATAGGGTTATTAAAAGACATGATGCGTGAAGGACAAGCAATTTGAAAGTACTGTCTCCCTTCTGGTTAAAAGCCACCTATATCTTTCTTATCTTAACACTATAAGGCATGAGTTAAGAAAAAGGGTGTGTGCATGAGTGAGTCGCGTCAGAGACAAGAGTGATTTTCTTTTGGAACTACGACAACATCAAGCAAAGAAAAATCCAACTTTACCAAAAGAAACTGAAGAAACTTCGCAAGCTCCATTTAAACGAAAACGAAAAACTCGAGAAAACACCGGTAAGAATTCACAATGTTCGGAAATGTCAAGTACTTAGGATCAAACTGATATTTTAGATATCAGTATAGCAGGTATTTTTGATCCCGAAATTAATAGTACAAATATAACATTATCATTGCAGGTGATAAGCATAACGATACTTCAGAAATTAACCAAACATTTGAAGATACCGTAGGAGATATAACACTAAGATGAAAATCAATATTTGAAAGCGTTACAGCAAAATCCACTTTGCATCACAGAACTTTATGTCCGCAGAAAAATTCTGAAGAACTACTTTAAACAATTAGCCATCCAACAGAAAATTTGGATTTTACGAACCAACCCGTAATCCAGTTCCATCAATCAACTGATATTTCAAATAATCAAATTTTTACCCTATCTCAAAAAGTATACGAATTAATAGATCCACTTGCAACTAAATCCCAACTAAATAGGACTCCAGAATCTTTCAACCAAACAACGAGATATTCCTGAAATTCTTTCATACTTTGATGGATCTAGCAGAATACCACTACCTATTTTTACCGAAGCTTGCAAGGAAGCAAAGGAAATTGTTCCAAATGCAAAAGGTTTGATAAAATTATTAAAAAGTAAACTTACACGAGAATATTTCACAAACTTATGAATGTAACCAATTATTTAATATTTCAAATAGAAAATGAGAAAATTCCATTAAAGAATTATTAAGATTAGATCATTTAAATAAAGAAGAAAAACAACACGTTGAAAATCTGATTAAAAAATGAGCAGATCGATTTCATATACCAGGAGAACGCTATTCTGTATTATTGCTACCCGACTGAGTCGTGTGGGCCACACGATTCAGTCGAGTATGTCATACGAATTATCAGCAGATATATTTTGACATCGATCTGGACTTGCTTTGTTTGATCTTCTTTAAAAAAAAAGATCAAAAACACATAATTACAACTGAGCGGCCGAATGCAATAATCGGTCGAGCGCTCGAAAACTCGTCAAAACCATTGGACACGTTGTGACGTCACGAGTAAAAACTGAAAGTCCGAAATCACATAAATAAAGAATATAGTATTATAGAACTCTTAAAATCAAACCGAGGTTGTATTGAAAATTTTGTTGTAAGGTTCATACTTTCGACAATAAAAAATGAAATCAACAGATTTTTCATACTATAGAAAAACCATGCTTTTCAATGCACAACTCAAAGAAAATTGGTTAAATTATTAGTGAAATTAATAGTTATTGGTATCGATCAACACGTGATGCTTCAGCGATGCCTACTCGCCAATTAAAGTGGTAAAAAATTCATAATTTAATAATAATATTTAAATTGAAATTTGAAACCATGTTTTTCACTCTATAAAGAGGAAAAACTTTCGGACGGTTAGTGCTCTGACAAACTTTCAGCGACAAAGTTGTTCCTTGATAAATGAGGCAACTTTTCACAGGTTTGCGAATCAAATAACAAAAAATCAAGTAGTTAAAAGGCGATGTAAAACTGTGAACGTTCGGCACGCGCGTGACCGAATCGTGTTCAATCAATAAATCAATCGTGTAGCAATACTACAGAGTAGTGTAGACGGCACTACTCTTGACTGTAGCAGCATTCGTGTGGCTGACACGAATAGTTACTGCCAAAAAATGATTGATTCGTGCCACTACACTACTCAGTCATGTAGGTGATATTTTTTTTTCAGCTACAGAGCTGTCATATAGAAAGAAGCAACCAGTAGTGTAAGATTTTCTCCGCGTAGCTGGAAATTGAAACTGGCAGGATATGATTTCGTTCACGTATACCAAGCAGGTAAAACCAATGTTAATACAAATGCTTTATTAAAAAATCCCATTGATTCAGAAGATATTGAAAATCGTATTATAAAAAATGAAAATATCATTCAAAATAAATTTGATTAAACAAAGAAAGTCAGAATAGATATCTGATTTTTAATTTAAGGAAAAAGTACCAGAAACAAATCTTGCATGCTATGGAGAAATGAATTCCGATATTATTAAACAAAATATTGATAAGAATAATTTTAAAGAAACGAAAGAATTCATGAACGGGGAAAATGTATTTAAGAATAAGAACAATTGTCACGTATTCATTACTTTTATTATATTCTTTTATTATTATTTTATTGTTATCAATATTATTACTATTTTTTATTACCATTGTCATGTATACATGATTGTTATTATCATTATTATCACAAATAATAATTTAATTTGAATTACGGAGTGAGCCAGTAGAAGGTCGAGAGTCTGAGATTTGTCTTATCGTCGCGCCGCCCAAAAAAAACCAACGGATATAAAGGGTTTCCCAATAGGGGTGATATGATTTTGAATGTCCCTATCGGGCTCATTTGAACTGAAATTTTTGACGTCTGCTGTCAATTGTCATCAGTAAGGTTTGCCATTTAATCATGAGTAGTTTCACGCTTCCACAACGTTTGGAAATTGTCCAATTATTTTATCAAAATTCGAGAAGTTTTGTCGGTGTTCAAAGAGCATATCGTGCAAAATATGGTCGTCATTCTGCTCCATCCGCGCTCTCAATTCGTCGAATAATCGATAAGTTGGAGAGTGAATTTACTCTATTGGATACTAAGCCTAAAAATCGTATGCGTACAGCACGTTCTACACAGAATATAGCCGCCGTACAGGCAAGTATCGAGGAAAACCGTGAATTGTCCGTGCCACGCCGATCTCAGGAATTGGGCCTGTCCAGGATGACTACCTGGCGTATTTTGCGATTGGATCTTGGCCTGCATCCCTACAAGATGATTCTGGCCCAAGAACTGAAGCCTAATGACCATCGTTTGCGTCGGGAGTTCGCGGATTGGGCTCTGGAATCAATTGAAAATGATCCCAATTTTCATCAAAAAATCATCTTTTCTGATGAGGCGCATTTTTGGCTCAAGTCTCGGGGGAAATTTGGCCGATATATTGTTTAAATCATAAATGGCATAGAATATCCAATATAATAAAAAAGATTTCGATCAATTCCGAATGAATATTCAGTTTTTTTTTTCAATTTCAAAACATATCACCCTTATTGGGAAACCCTTTAGCACGTGGAAGTATCAAGTGAAAAATTCAAGTTCACCAGTTTTAAATAAATATATGTGAGTCTTCTCAATCAATTGCAAATATAAGTGAATATTCAGAACTACACCAGGATTTTACCAATATCATTCGACAAGAGATTTTACTTAAAAGGTTATTAAAAAAATATATAAATCTGACTTCTTCAACTTTCCTTCTTTTTTTACAATCTCTGTCAAACTCACAAGAGTTGTGTTTTACTTAAAGGTTGGAGAAACGGTACACACCCACCAGAAGGAAGACACCTAAGTTCTACCAAGTTGACCAATTAATAGAAGTAGCATAGATTAAATTATTTTATATTCCCTTTAAAAATTAATAAATATTGTTCTTGTATAGTAATTTTTATAAAATTCACTGGCTTGTCCTCAACCCAGAGAAACTTTAAGACGTCACACAATCAAATTGATTATGATAAATCAAAATAAAAGGTTATTAGAAATGAAAATATTGATCATGGTAATTTTGGAAGAAACGAACAAATACTGATAAACGATGGAAATTTAATTAAAAATATTAAAGATAAGTTATATAAAGATGGTATAAATTATAAAGATATTGAAAAAGAAAAAATTTGTAAAAATGGTAAAGAAATCGAAGATTTGTTTAAATTACATTATAACTTTATTCAAAAATGCTGATCATAAAAAACGATATGATAATGATATTAATGAAAGAAGAATTGATGGAAGTGATACTGAAGAAATAAAACAATTATTAAATGAAAAATGACGATGACAATGATGAATTATGTTATATTGAATTAGATTTTGACGCTATAAGAAAAGGAACAATCTATGAAAACAATGAAAAAACTATTGAAAAACTGAACGAAGAAAATTTATTTAACATCAATGATAAAAGGCTGATTTATATAATAATAAATAGAATGAAAAATGAGGATAATGGAAAGGCTTTTCACAAACTGTTTGAAGAACAAAGTATCTTGGAGGCATTTGTTTTATAATTTTTAAATTATGTCATGCATTTAATTTTAATTTTATTACTAAATAGAAATAAATGCTATCTGGTTATATAATGGTGACAAAATATAGTAGAAGTATAAAACATAATCCCATATTGGTTTTGGTGTAGTCGGTCTTACGGTCAATAAAACAACATTATATAAAAAAACTCATTCATTATATTTGGTACAAAACTCTCCTACGTTTCGACCTCACTGCGGGTCTTTTTCAAGGAATATATTTATGTCACTAAAATTGAAAAAATCACAATTTACAATCAAATTTCTTTTTTCCAAAGAGAACTATTTATGTCGTGTTCATATCACAAATAAGTACTTACATAAAATACAAAAAACGAAAAAACACACATGAAGATTCAGTCTTATTCTTTTAAAAATGTCATTAAAATTGAAGCCTCAAAGATTGAGGGCTTCAATAATTTTACAATTACATTATAATAAGTTGTGTACAATCCAGCGAAGCAACGCAAACTGTAGGATAGAGAAACAAAAATACAATAAATTAAATTCACCAATGAAAAGCGTGCTAAAGCTTGAGAACACAAACTTGAAATTCATGTTTTAAATAATGTGGAACATTTTGCTTTCTCGCGGCTATTCAATATTTAATTTAAAGTTTTTATACAAATTTCATTACCTAATTTGGCTAAAATTTACATATTTCAAAATCACTTATTGGGTTTCACGAAAAGGGAAAATTTCGCTCAATAAAATTCCTTATTTTAACGAGTGAGAACATAGAAGAAAACTCACATTTTTTTATTCGAGGGACTGAATGTTTTGTATCAAAATCCTCGTTTTTCTGTTCGTGGTCCGCAATGTTTAGTCTAAAATATAAAAAAAAAGTTTAATCTTCACCCATTGTGACGTGATAAAATTTACCCGTCACATTAAAAAGATTTAATTTGTTAAACTCACCGATATGACAGGTGGGGTTATGTCCCGGGGAAAAAGTCGTGTGACGAGAGACCGCACTTCGTCGCCACCCGAGAGCACTCGAAAAACACTGTCACGCACTGCACGCACTTACGCTTCCTGTCCCGTCTGTTACATAAACGATACGAGGACGGCAGCACCGGAGGACAGCAGCGTTGGAGATGAGGCACAACCGGCTACCGAGTCGACGTAAACACTGGTCGTCATGACGACTTGCGAGCATCGATGCATCGATGCTTCCATCATCGCCGCCATCGATCGTTGGAGAGCGATGCACAGGACGACCAGATGCCACCACGTGACCCGGAAGACGTACCCTGGGGCACATAGACCCCCGGACTTGATATTTAGTATTTTTGACATTTGTGATACTAGATTTATGTCGTATGATGTACTAGGCACGGGTTGCCTAGTCGTCTTCTAGATGTATGACATGTGACCTGCTTCCGGGTCCGCGATTGGGTCACGCGTTCAATTTGTGGGGCAGGTCGGAGATTTGATCGACGTCGCGTCTTTCTTCTTCACTCTCGTCCTGCGACTATTGGTGATAGCTACCACCACGTTGTGTCTACCGGAATAAATTAAAAGAATTAAAGAGGATTAAGATTGGGAAACCATGGAGGGTAAATTCGTCCTGCGCTATGACCCGCAGCTCGACGATGTAATTTAGGTAGCGTAAAGGGTTTTATTTAAATTTTCCTTTCTGGCAAGTGGCTCGGGATTCCGAGAGAACAGACATTTTTGACTCTAACGCATTGTGGCGTCTGTCACCCAAGCCGAGACCACTTCTCCTCTCTCTTTCTCTAATAGCTTCGCGAGTGCTCTCTCGTATTTGTGCCTTTTTTTATTGTAAACAAATTCATTCTCTATCTCGCGATATCAAAAGTTTAAACTTTCAATGTAACAATGAATAAATTCTAGTTCTCTCTGGTGGTGACGTGCGGTAACGTATTGAATTCGCCATATTGTCGCGTGGCTCGGAAAAATTCCGAGATTGCTGTCATTTTATTTGTGCTTATTGAGATTGATAAAAATATTCTGGGCTTTGATGAATATTCATTTTGATTTGTATAGAGTTTGTTCATTTTAATAAATCTTATGCAGCCTTTTATTTTAATAATTAAAATCTGGTGTTTCATTCATTTACCTGGTAAACTGTTGTGACCTTACTTTGACCCCGCCTTGTATTAACGTTATGAATTTTGAGTCTCGCCGTTATTGTCATAAGTAGTGTTATTAGAATCAATGCCCTTGTCCGTGAACATTTTGTCACTCAAGACAGTTGCTGGCGCTCAGTAAGTCTTCAAGCAGACATTTTATTTCAGATCATTCCGAACTGAAATAAAATTACAATAGTTGGGCTAGCCTAAAATACGAGGTGACAGGTCGCGGGTAAAACCTGCATCTCACCACCAATTCGCGCATTTGCGCATTCAAAGAAAAAAAAACACGTTCTAATTTGTGGGAGTTCCTTAGGACCCGTAAATAAAATTTGTGTGAGCTTGTTGGCATTCCATTAAATACATAATGTGAATCGGCGCTTCCAAAACCCAGTAAATCATATTCGAAATCAGATACACACGTGTTTTGTGAAATCTCAATGGATAAAAAATTAGTTCTTTGATTGGGTGAGGAACGAAGACCACATAACCAGCTACAGAAGGTCAGGGACAACGAGAAAACGACTAAATTCACGGTAGGTATGAAGACGTTTTTATTCGTTGTTTTTGATATGGTTATTTCTGAGTAATGAGTAGCTATCCCTTGCCTATTTCCATTCCTAATCAACAAGTAGATCCGGGTATGACTAAGAATACCTGCATCTACTTAGTTGTAGCTTATATTTTTTATGTGGCCGCCTATGATTGATTATTTGATTGCTTTTCTACAATCAGTCAATCTTTCTACTTATAATAACATGTATTCTTTTTTATGGATTGCTTATGATTAAATACCAAATTATTATTGATTCTTATTAATATCGATAATAATTTTATGTTTAATAACTAACAAGAGCGATATAATAATTATTATCTAAGGCAATAATCAGTCAATGTTAATGAAGCTACGCGAGCAACCTGTTACCGTCTCACTAGATTACTAACGCTGCATCACTACATTATCGACGCGCGGTGTGACGCACTGACTCATTACCGTGTGGGTAATTAGCATATAGACCGAGTGATGCTCTTCTTTATCAGTTGTTACCAAGTGTTATAATTTATAATAATCTGATAAGGCGTTTTTAATCCCTTGTTCTTTCTACTAGGCTATGTGTATCCTGAGAATGGTGTTACCCGAAGATTCAGCTGATGTGGGATGATGTCATTTTCAAAGATGCTGGCCAGTAATACCATGCTGCAGCTGCCGAGAGTCAATTTTCCATAGAAGGTGACATGGCGATTTTGGATCTTGTACTTTGTTGTAGCAAAGATAGGATTTGTGCTGTCGTCTCAGGGGGAAATATAGCTGATGCCAGGGTTTTATCATAATGTCATGTGTTGGATGCAGGGCCATCTGCTCCTATGCGGGGCCAAGGACTGGTGGTGAGTACCTTTTATTCATTCATTCAAGTGTTGCGAGACTAACTGGGTGCTAACCAGATTCAGATTAGAAGTGCTTCGCCCAATGTCGGGTTCACTTAATCGGGTTGACTCCTTTGACTCTTTTCTCGCAAAATGTTTCGGTTTCAACTTCGGCGAGCGACAGTGGTGACTCGATAGGCCTTGCGTGCGATTCGGTCGTCGAGATTGTTTATGACTAATTTATCGCTGCTAGGGCCAGTCGTTGAGGGCGAATCCTTGGCGGACACAGCTCCTGTGGCTGCCTCCAGCGGAGAAGTGTTAGCTCGGGGTAGCGTGAAATTTCAGATCTCGGAGATTGACGATCTTTTGTGTGTTTATCAGTTTGCGTTTTGGCGCACTTCTCCTAGTGCTGCGATACCCTTTATAGTTTCACTGTGTCGTGAATAATTAAGGTTACGGGTTAAAAAACTGATTTCACCCTGGTAAGAGAACTAGGCGGCTAAGGACACTCAAACTGCGTGGATATTCCGTGGACATCGCATAGGTGTGTGTTTCAACTCGTGACGCCCAAAATTGTTCTTGTTTTAAGCATTTATTCTGTTTTTATTGTTTATTTGTGTTAATCTCTTCTTGTTTGTTTGTTTTCACTGATCCATGGTCGTTCTTGTAGGCGGCTGCGATGCAACCTAGGGCTGTTCCTGGAAAAAGTCCGGCTGCTGGCCACGGAGTTGGCCAATCACCTGTTTTTGAGTCAGCTTCGGGGTCAAGTAGCTCACACTAGGCGTGCCCGGGGCATTCACGGGGGTCCGAGTCGGGATAGGGACCGAAATGATGTTTTTTGGTCCCAATAGCTGGCTTCCCTTGAGCAGGCGGCCATATTCCACCAGGAGGCTGCTGGTGACGTAGTTACGAAGTTGCAGGCTCTCGTCATGCGCATGTGGCCACGCCCGTAACGCGAAGGTGCATTCATTGGCCTCCTGCACCTTCTGTTTGCCTGGTGTAAGTCACAGTTATTACGTGAAGTTTTTTTTAAGTTTTCATATTTTAGTGTAACGTCAGTGTCATAATTTTTTCCTCTTTTCTTTTGTTTTTAGAAATTCTGGAGCCGCGGGGGTGTTCTGCCTTTGTGGCAAATTTCTTCACTCTGGCCGGGGGTGTTTTCCCTGTCGGTGCGGGTCAAGCCCAGTAATCCTCCCTGGTATGTGCAGTTTCCTGTTCTCGCAAAATTTTGGAGGACTTCCTGAATGTGGTTTCACAACTGTCGTTTCTTTGCAGAAAGCGAAGTTGTAAACACAAGTGTATGTGTGTATACACGCATGTAGTGACCCTAAATTATGTAGCTCAAATTCGATTGGTATACATAATTGAGGGTTTATAAGTTTTTGATTACAAAGTATTTTTAGGTTGCGAGGTAAATTTTGTCCATTTGGTCACAGGACCACCTAAATTTGATTACCGGATTGGTGAGGAGTTAGTAGCGCAACATACTGCTTGAGTATAGGTATCTCTAAATTGCAAAAAGTGCACCGAACTTTCTGAAATTTGTCTTAATATTATGAAACTGTAACAGAATTTTCATAGAATGTATCATAAAATTACTAATCTGGAACAAACTTCTCATGTACATGTAACTGCATAAAACTTCAGTTACCCTAAACGTTAAATTATTTCTGTTACAAGTTTAACTGAAAATTAATAAATATTTTCTTCAATTCACTAAAAAATAACTGAATTCACATAATAAAAGGTTTATAGATACTTAGCAATCCACTTTTTTATTTTTCGAGGTTATTATTTAATTATTGCCAACGGAATCCCCCGAATTCGATGTCCGTTTAAAATTTTTCAGCAGGATAACATACCGTATGTGGAGTTCTCTGTTCTGTATACCTATGTGTGATATTTGTGCCTTCATAGTAGTTGTTTGTATTGTTTACTTCATTTAGTGATGTATATATGAACATATTTATTATCTTTTCTACGTGATATTGACATTTTTCGGACTCGGGACTATCTGCACATTATTTATTACCAGCTTTCCTTACGCGTTAACATTACAACCGCGTTTTTCGCGCTCAGACGGTTTAGAACGTATTATGCACAGAAAAAAAGGTCTTAAATGAAGTCCAAAAATGGGCTTCTTTTTAGGTGGGATATAAAGTAGACCATTAGAGAAGGACAGACTTATGCGCTTATACACGGGGTTGCTAAATTTAAGCCAAAATCGTGTATTAGACGTGACAGATTAAAGACTTTTTTTCTGTGTGCATTATAGGAAATTGACCAATCGTGTCTTATTATACAAAGTGTACATTCGATTATTTTTATTAATAATTGATTATGATTTTTTGAAATTGTTATTCAATAATCTTCACGAAATCTCATGAGTAATAATTGCCTAATAAATATCTGCGTTGTTCAGTAAGAAGTATTGAATTCGCGCAAAAAATGATTATTTGTTAATTTTTGCAAAATTCAAAAAAAGCAGTTGAAAACAGCAGTAATCATTTTTTAATTTCTTCATGAAATTCGACTTTCAATTCCATTCTCATAACGTTACTTTATCAGAAAACTCATAATAAACTTATTCGATTGTTATAAGGTCGAGACCTACTAAAATACCTCATATCGAAGTTTCAGAAAACTTTAATAATGATTGTAAAATGACATGTTTGATAACATGTCTGCTATTATATTGACCCAAAATTCACAGAATTTTTATTAATTTCTTGTTGTTTTGGCATAGGCTCAGATTCTTTTTATTTTCATCGATTCAAAATTATCAATTTTGGATATATAATACGTAAAAAAGGAAGGCAAACGTTTCGACCACATATGGGGGCCCTCTTCAGTGCTATAATTTATGATTCAATAAGACTTGCAAGGAAATTTATTCATAATTTTCGTGAACGTCCATAACGATACAAAACTTATGAATCCCTAATGATTTCAAATATTGTATGTAACGTAGTTGAAGTTTTTCTCGGACATTTAAAAACTGCCATGATATCTACCTTTTTTCAAAAGTTCAGATTATCTGCAGTTTAATTTTTTCAAATTTACTTAAAAATGTCACCTCTAATAGAAAAAATTCGAAAAATCGTAAGATTCACGCGTAAAAAATTCGTCGACGCTTGTGTGTAATTTACAAACAATCCGATCGTTGTGGGCGTGTGCTGGCGCTATGTACATATATATGTTCACATTTAACCCTTTCGCTACTACGGGTTCATCACCAATTCATCGAAAACCACGAAGATTTCTAATAAATCTGGTCATGTTAACCAAATGCGTCTTACTGCAAGACATTTTTCATCACTTTATGCGAATAACACGGCAAAAAGAAAAAATCCATTAAGAAAATGTGTGGTATGCGCAAAAAACGATAAAAGCAGTCAAACACGATATACCAATGTGAGAACTGCGATGTTGGTTTATGTGTATATCCGTGTTTCCAAAAATTTTCATACAGAATATTATTATTAAAAAAATACTGTTCAATATTATGTTATATAATTATAGTTACCAAATTATTTTATAACATATTAATATTAATTGTATTCTTGAATTAAAAATACGTTAACGGGAAAATTATGAACACAAATCATTTTGTTTCTAAAAGTAATGTCAACAAAGTTATTTTCGATGCAAAGGTCTCATCCTCGAATGCTGAACCTGTACCTGTAGAGCGGGTTGAAACTGCGATTTCCAATTCTAGGGTTAAAAATCGCTCTTTTAACCCGCTCAACAGTTACATCAAATCGGATTTTCAAAAGAAGCGATATGAAAATTCATATGCATTACTCAAAACAAAACACAACGGATTCAACGAGGGTGAATGCAGTCCTTGCTTCGCTCAGGCTGCAAACTACACACTCGTTGCAATTGCTGTCTTTCATCTCTTGTAATGCAATATACTATAACGTGACTTTTGCACATCAAAATGGATTCTTCGAAAAACGGTATGTTTAATGAAAAAAATTTTAAGTATTTGGAAAATTATGTATTACTTGTAGACTGCATGCAATAAATATTTCAATTTCTGTAGATCAAGATGATGGATTCAAATATAGTGAAGGAGAATACAGCTCAGACAATGATTCCCCGGATGCTGTGGAATCCCCAGAACATGGTAATTATTCAAAAAGCTACACTTTTAATGAAAAGGAAACCGAAAGTGTGAATTTTTCTGAACTTAGATTTTTTCATGGATTTTAGCAATTGTGCACATTTCAAGATAAAATTTTGTATTTTTTGTTGTCGGTATTTTCGATTACTAAATGATTTGCAATAAATTTTGAGGTATAATACCTACTAAAGTATAATGTATTATTAAATGTTTTACGGATTGAAATATCATTTTTCCCTATCCTTTAACATTAATGTTAAAATTTTTAGCACAATAACCGAGAAATTTTAATATTACGCATATGAAGAAAAAGTTACTTTAGGCAGTTTGACTATAGCGTATATATTTAACTTTCATGTCGAAAATTATTCAAAACATTTTAATGAAGTAATGTTAAATATTGTGCAATTTAAATTAGAGAATTAAAGTATCTATTTATTTTAAAAAAACAATACTAAGAAGTGTGGGACTTTAAATAGCTTGAAATATAAACGTCTTGGAAATCTTCAATGTTAAGGATTAGATAAAGGAAAATTGTAACCTATAAATTGAAAAAATTTACGACTGAAAACTTCGAAGTATCAAATATGCAATCATATTGAGTTAAAAAAAAATAAACCTCTAAAATTACAATGTTCATGAAACAAAGTTGAAATTGGAATCAAGAAAGTTTAAGTAAAGAAATAATGAATAATTTGTACTTTGTAAATTTACATTTTTGCATTTTGAGTTTCAACTATAGAATTAATAAAAATTGTCGATTCCGGACGTGAATGATTGCAAAATTCGATTTAAAAAATCCAAGTTTGTTCCTATATTCAGTAAACGGAATTGAAAGTGTGGAACTCTTGATCTTTCAACTTGGAAGTAACGAAATTTCTTAATCATATCGTGACATGTTTTCATACATGTTCATTGTTTTCTTGACCCACAGTAATAATTCTGAGATAATTAGTATGGCATGGGGTCAGATGTTTTCGTCATTTTCTATGTAATAACCATAGAAATTGGTAAAGGAAAACGTTTCGGCTATTGGGTTTGCTTTCCTCGAACGCTCGAGCACACAGAAGTCTTGAGTGCCCGGGAGATTGGAAAGATTTTTGAATGTGCATACTCTTTGGGGTTGAAACCTGACTCTTCATAAAAGTTTTCTCCTATACAGAAAACTCTCAATATTTTATAAATCAGTTTTCTCTCTGTCTTGAAACTGAGTGGCAGACTACCAAACGGTATGCCTACTCCGTGCTCGAAAAGAGAAGAAGATAAATTTTTTTCCCAAATTCAAATTTACCGGTTTTCGACTCACCCTTAACTTCTCGGTTTCGTGCGTGTATGTGTTGTGCATTCTTCATCGAGGGCTAACGATTGGATTTATATTCTGTGCTTTTCTTCGGAATCAATTGTGGTTGTGTGCCTTTGAGGTGGGGCGTTCCGCAATTCACATCTTCCACGAATCTGACGGGAGAGGACTTCTGAGTGAGGACGGTACTGGAAGGTCTATTCGCAAGCTCTAATTATATTTTTTAAATGAATTTATTATTAGAAAAAACCAAAAAAATAATTATCAAGTTGCATGAACTAGAGCATGCGAATAGACCTTCCAGTACCGACCTCACTCAGAAGTCCTCTCCGGTCAGATTCGTGGAAGATGTGAATTGCGGAACACCCCACCTCAAAGGCACACAACCAAAATTGATTCCGAAGAAAAGCACAGAATATTAATCCAATCGTGAGCCCTCGATGAAGAATGCACAACACATACACGCACGAAACCGAGAAGTTAAGGGTGAGTCGAAAACCGGTAAATTTGAATTTGGGAAAAAAATTTATATTCTTCTCTTTTCGAGCACGGAGTCGGCAGACCGTTTGGTAGTCTGCCACTCCGTTTCAAGACAGAGAGAAAACTGATTTAGAAAATATTGAGAGTTTTCTGTATAGGAGAAAACTTTTATGAAGAGTCAGGTTTCAACCCCAAAGAGTATGCACATTCAAAAATCTTGTCAATGTCCCGGGCACTCGAGACTTCTATGTGCTCGAGCGTTCGAGGAAAGCAAACCCCATAGCCGAAACGTTTGCCTTTACCAATTTCTATGGTTATTACATAGAAAATGACGAAAACATCTGACCCCATGCCATACTAATTATCTCAGAAATTTCTTAACTCTGAAGATTAAAGTAATTTGAAATCCGTACTCAAAAACCTATGATGTTAACTATTAAAAACTCCAACATTTTGATGTAGAGGTTCAAAACTGCAAAATTACATTTTTCAGAGAAAAAAAATTACAAATGGAAGAATTTAATCAAGGTGTGACATCAAGTGAATTAAATAAGATAAAGTTTATTTTTAACTATACAAAAATGACGAATTTGTATTTCAAAAAATTCGAATTTCAAACTCAAATAATTATATCAACAATGAATACCATTGATTATATTATGTAACGTGATTAATTGCAAAATTTGAGTTACAACATTTAATGATATTGAGAAATACCGAACTGGTATAAAATAGTGTCGAACTTTGAATGTTGGTATTCCAAATTTTTTAAATTCGACTCTTTGAGGACTAAACCAATTGGAAAATACGTACTTTGTAGTCAAGGAACAATAAATTCCACTATAGGAAACTACAGAATTTTTTAGATTCTCTAATGTCAATTCTGAAAATAAAAACTTCAAAGTTGGAATTTTTAAAAAAGAAATAATCAAAATAAATAAATAAAACTTCAACTATATAAATGTATAGAATTCTTTCTATGGAATTATTAATTTGCATGAATTGAACTTGAATGATGAAAGTGATGCACATTTATAATTGAGGAATGTGCAACAAATCGAAGTATTAGGTGATAAATTTCAGTTCTTTATACGAAGTATACCGACAAGAAAAATGTGGAGCTTGAAATTTTTAATGTAAAAGTATGAAAATTTCTGACTTTGGAGAAGGGAAAAATGGAAAAGTCGTATTCCAAAACGTAGACACAAAACTCAGAAAGTTGAATGATGTATCAGAAATAAAGAACTCGAAAATTACAATTCTCACTCTTTAAACCGGAATCAGTGAACGGCCACTGATTCGCAGTAACTATTCACAGATGGCAGCACCTATAAGTCTTTCACTGAGAATCAGTGAAATGCGACTGATTAATCAGTGAAATAGATTGAACTCAGTTATCGAATCAGTGAAATCCTCAGGTGGGAATAGTAAAACCAACTATATATTTTAACGATCGATGAACTCGTTTATTTTAAGTTAAACAACACAAAAAAGAAATTATGTAATTATTATTATATATTATAATTCTTATTGTATATATTTATATTATGCATACCAAAATTAAAAATTAAAGATCCATCGTTATACTTTAATCGTTCGTGAATTCAAAAGTTACGTTCACGTGGCGCGTTCAGTGATTCCTCAGTGAAATCAAGGCAAGGCACGGATTCATCAGTTGATTTATTTTCACTGATGTAATCAGTGACTATTTCATTGATTTAAGTTTATAGAGCATGAAATAAGAGATTGCCGTTGGGCAAGTAGAATTGCAGTAATCGGGAAAATTAATCATTTGTTTTTATTTATGCAAAAAATGTCGAATTTTAAACTTAAGTGATAAAAAACTCGAAGTTACAATAAAAAATTTTCTCAAAACAACGTAATAGAAAAATTCTAATTTTAAACGTGAGATTAATTATTGGGAATTAATTTTAATTTTCCCATTTTTGTTCTTCTAAGCGTGTACTCTTCTCGTGGAAATTTTTTTATAGATGGAAAGAACGATTTTTCCCTTATAAACCGCAGAAGATCACTTTGTCATTACGATCCCAGTACTTAAATTTGAAGTCAACTTTTTAGACTGCTCAGTTACTGACGCTCTATACGCATGAGTGCACAGAAGTTAAAATTAATTTATGCATGATCAGAAGTGATGAGAAAGTAATAACACCACCTTTGCTAGGGTTATAATAAAAGAGAACCAAAATAAAAAAATTTGAACTTAAACTTTTTGGTTCTCGCAAATGTTGAATGTTCAATAATGGAAAATCGAAAATCTTCAATTCAACATTTAGAAAGTTCACTATATTTGAAACTTCAAAATACCGAAAATTGAAGAATGTTGATTTTGAGAGTATAAAACACAATAATTACAAGTTAGAGGGAAAAAAAAGTAAAAATTACGAAACAAAACCTACAGTAAACAAAAATTTACAATTTGTCGATCATTACACAATTATGTGTGAATGCATAAGGGTACAACTATGGTAAAAAAATGGATTAGTTCAATGATGCCACAAACATGCATAAATGATTGTAATCTTGAAAGATGTTTCTTATATCTCTGATTAATCATGTAGAGATTGTCTATTATTATTTTCTACAGAAAACCTTCTTTTTATGCGTAGATTCTCCAGAATAACAACCTCCTCAACCTTCCCGAAGAAAGAAAAGGTGCCCGGAAAAGTGGGAAACAAATCTTGCAAAACAGAAAGTCGAGACAGGTTAAGCAAGAGTGACTAAAAAGAGAAAGAGAGACATACCTGCCATTCAATTCAAAGAGCAGATTTTCTGTAAATGTAAAAGGAATTGCTCTATCAAAATTGACGTCACTCGTCAAAAGGCATTATTTAAAGTGTACTATGAAAATTCGAATCACGCGCAAAAAGTTTTGACTCTCGTTTCATCTGTAACGTCTCAGCTTCCGGTGCACAATAACCGTAGAAGGTATTTCCCAATTCACAAGTCGAAAAAAAAGAAAACTCGTACAAATATCGTTTGTTGGATGATTCTGGCATGCAACATCAAGTATGCCGCTCTCTTTTCCTCAATTTATATCAATTCTCAGCATCAACGTTGCATGGACGTCTCAAGTCTGCGACTACCAATCCCAGCGCCGAAGAACGAAGAGGTCGTGCACCTTGCAGAAAATAGGTCAGCGATGCAGACAAAGATTTCGTTTAGAAATTCATCGATTCGTTACCAAAATATGAGTCTCATTATGAACGATCTTCTTCGAAAAAAAAATACTTGAAACCAGGCCTGAATATTGCCAAAATTTACAGGCAGTATATTATGAAATGTAATGAGAAAGGAAGACGAGTGGTATCGAATCATATGTTTCGCGAAATATTCAACACAGAATTTAATTTGGCTTTCAAAAGACGCCACACGGATACTTGCAAAACTTGCCACGCTTTCAATGCTGCACTGCAGAATCCGCAATTAACCAATGGAGAAAGACAAAAGCTCCAACAAAAACAGCGGGAACATCACGCACTTGCTGAAAGAGTTTTAGAAACATTCCAAAAAGATGTAGAAAATGCAAAAGAGACCAACGATACCATCGTCCTGACGTTTGATTTGCAGAAGGCCTTAGGAACACCAAAAATCTCAACAAACGTAGCATTCTATAAGCGACAGCTCTGGACTTACAATTTGTGCGTCGTTGACGAAGTCAGCGATGAAAGTAATTTATCCATAAAATATTTTCTACATATCGAGATTTTTATTATTATCGAAGACCTTAGGGTTGTACAATTTCATATTCTAGTTTGGATTGTAATGTATAATAAAAAAACAAGAAAGACCAATACTATAAAAAAAAACCAGTTAACGAAAAACCTTCCCCGTGAGTCAAAACTGAATTTATATTTAATTTTGATTCTACTGAAATGATACTGAAAATACTAAAGGTAGTAAACTCGCAAAAATTAGGCCTTAGGAAAAAACAGATAATTTTGCTTTCAAGAATAAAAAAATTATTATTGAAGGGATCATTTGAAAGAGAAAAGATTATTTTGCAAGAAAAAAATGTGCAAACCAGAATAACAAAATTAAAAATTATGCGATTCTAATAAATCATGGATGATTTTTAGAGGGAACAAATTTAAAATTTATTATAATTGCATCAATTTTAAAAATTTGGCACTAAACGATAAGAAAAAAAGTTCGGGAAAAAATAAAATGTATTATTAAAATTATTTTTTTGTCTTTCAAATTATTTTCATGGAAAATAATCTTTTTTCTTTTGAATGAAATATATATAATTTTTCATATAAATATATTATACACTATACTTTCGTTTATGTTGACTCGAGTTGTTCGGATATGATTTGCGACTTTCCTTCGCCCTGAACGACAATCAACGCTCAGAAAATTACAGCGCTGTAGATTGGAGGAAGCTGATGAAAGGATTTCTATGCGAATTTGTCTTTAACCTAGCGGTAAGGGTAGAAACTCATCCCGAATCAACATGTCCAAAAGTTTACGTTTCAATATGGTCAACATGAACGAAAGTCTACTGTATTATACTCGCTGAGATATTATTCAGAATTGGATTTACCGACATTAACAGTTTCCATATACTATAGTTATTGAGCAAATATAAAATTACTAACATGAATTGTTTCACAGAATTCATGTACATTTGGTCCGAAAACGTAGCCTCCAGAGGAGGACAGGAGATAGGATCGTGCCTCCTGAACCATTTCCAACATCATTTACCCGATGATACTCGTCATTTGATTCTATACTCAGATGCCTGTGGTGGGCAGAATCGAAATATAAAGATGGCCCTGATATTAAAGCACTTTTTGGCCAACAGTAGAATTGACATAATTGAACAGAAATTCTTGGTGTCAGGGCATAGTTATAATGCCTGTGACAGAAAATTTGGGACCATAAAACAGGCAGCAAAACTGTACGAAAACATTGAGACGCCAGATAGATGGTTTAATATAATAAAGAATGCTAAACAGAAACCACCACCGTTCACTATGACAAAAATGGGTATGGAGGATTTCATTTCGGTTTCAGAATTAAGTAAAGTTATAACAAACAGGAAAATTGACATTGACAAGATGAAAGTAAATTGGCTGAAGATACGAAAAATTACGTATGATAGAGAGCAGCTAACATTCGTCTTTGCTTTCGACAACTCATATAAACAGCAACGTATAGATATCAAGAAAAGGAAGACTCCAGAAGACGCGCTGGAACAAGCTATAACACCACATCTTTATCCTGCAGGAAGACCGGTCACTGCTGCAAAATTTAACGATCTGATGGAGTTGATTGAGTTCATAGCTCTACAATATAGATCTTTTTACGAGCGGCTCCAACAAGATGCTGATATCGAAGATTACGGCTTGGCGAGTGGCGACAGTGATGATGAATGATCGAGTTGACAAATTTGCAATTCGATTTTCAACAATTTGTTATTACACAATCTTGTTCACTATTTTATTGTAAATTTCGTATAATAAATAGCAATTTTTAGAAATTTTTGAACATTCTCTGCAGCATTGCGAGTGTATAATATTATTGTGAACTTTCGAAATGCTGGGTATTTTTATAAAAATCGCAAATTTGTTGTATACTACTAAACTAATATACTAATAGATATAAATAAGCTAATATGCTACTAATATTTTTGAATGAAGGGAAAAACTGAATATAATCTTCTTGAGGGCAATAAATGACTGTTTATTGACCTTCGAGCGTCAAACGAACCAGTTTTTTCCCTGCGCTGTATGAAATATTGTATGCACCATGGACATAAAATTGATATTGACTCGTGCAGTTACATTCATTGGCTTCGCCTCGGACAGTTACTTTTGCCTTCGTCATAATCGATTTTATGTCCATATGTGCATAAATATTTATTAATACTTATTTAAAGGTAGACCTCATTCATTTAAATATAAATACTTTACAGAGTTATATATGTCTACAATGAATTCATATTTGTGAAAGTATCCTTTTGACTTCTTCATAGTTAACACTAGAAATACCGGACTCCGCCGTACCCCTTGAAGTACCAAGTGGATCATTTTTGACCCACAGTAGGAAACCATTGTTTTATTGGTATGGGTGGCGTTTTGGGTGTCGCCATGTTAACAATACTAGGGGGATGAAATTTTGGCGATTGTTATGGAGAAGGGTAGGGCCCTTGACAAGTCGCCGTGCTAAAAATTTTTATAATGATTATTTTCTAGGTCGAGAAGTTGTTTTTCTATAGTAGAGTGTGATTCCTTCGCAAATTGTGTTGAAGATTGTTTTCTGGCAAGTGTCATAATAATCTTTATCTACCAAAAATAACTTCCTTTCGTCGTCTGTCAGGGCAATATATTGTTTTTTAGGTAAAATGTAGACGGCTCTTGTGTAATTTTCTGAAATTTTCTGGTACACAGGAAATGGATAAATTTTATATAATTGTACTGCTTTTCTATGTAGCAATGGAATGTCTACTGATATTAGTAGTTTCCCAGATCCAAGTTTGATGTCAGTTTTGCCAATTTGCGAAAGTAATCCTGCTCTAATATGTAAAGTAGGAATTGGAAATTCGTAATCTTCGATTTTAGTGTCTATTTCGGTGATTACTGCTTTTAGTTGGGCTTTGGAAATTGTCGAGAGGTGTAATTTGCCTTCTCGTGTATATTCTGTTATTTTGATGAACTGTACTAATACTCCGTGTAAATGTTCTAACTTTAGTTCCAAATGAGTTAACCATTGAATCATTTTTTGTAATACATGTAGTCGTTCCAATATTGTCCTTGTGATTCTATTTTGTGAATAGTTTCATTTCGTTCTTTCCGGATGGTTTGAATTTGTTTAGTTTTCTTGTTTAACTCCTGATGAATATTATTTACTTTTGCTTTTATTATGTGGGTTTGCTTTCCTATTATTTTACTGATGTTATTTTGCTTTACATATATGTCGTTTATTATTTCGTTGTATTTTTCTGCTTCGTCGGAAATCATCACTCCTATTACCAGCCGGGGAAAACTGCCTATAAATCCTAGAAGGGGTACTTTTCGTCTGTGCATGATCCTTTGAGGGATTATTCCATGGTGTGTCTCGCGGTGTAATTCCATCAGTAATTCAGTTAAATCCTCATTTGTAGTCTTAAATAGGTATAGCTTTTCATTTAGTCAATCCAGTTTTACCATGCTCTTGAGGTTACTACTTTTTGAACGGTTGGGGCATGTTTCGTAAATGTTTTGAATTTCTAATTTCATTTTGTCTAATTAAAGATGTTCCTGTAGTTTTTGGTGATCCATGAATATGACAAACCTCCAATGGTTCTGGGTAGTACGGATGGTTTCTCTTTTTCGTAGAACAATCCTGGATTGTTATTAAAAGGTTGGAGGTCATAGTGCCGTAGATTTCCTGATGTGCCTGCCATAATGAGTTGTATTCCTCCACAGATAATGTGGAGGATTGGCCTAGGATCTGGGTAACCATCCTTCTGTACATCAAAAAGTTATTTTAGAAAATTTATTAACGTGTCATCAGGGGTGCTATCTCCTATTACCTTGCTGTGTTGAGAAGGGAAGAAAGAAAAAGGCAACCTCCATATCCTCTCCCTCAATTTCTTTATTCCCTTATTTTCGTGAAATAAGGATGTACTGATGTGACAAATAAATAATAATAAATAAAAATAATATAAATGTGATATAGATGTAAATATGAATATGAAATAATTAAATTAAGATTTGAGTAAAATGAAAAACATAAATGCAATATAAATATAACTATAATTATATACATAATATCAGATAATATAGATGTTCTTGGGATTATAATTATTGATTGGACAATCTCTATTTAAACTTTCTCTATTTGTCCTTTCCGGTTGATACAAGTTTTTGTATGAAGCAACAATGTTTTTATAAATTTCAATAAAAGATATCTCATAATATGTATGTAATAACAATATGTATAAAATATAATAATGAGAATATATGATAGTGATAACAATATATAATAGTAATAGTGACAATAACAATGATAATGTAGCTATAAACATATATCGATAAATAGTAAGTGTAGTATCATATTTTATCGAGTGTCTAGAGATTTTTAACCAGTCGTATATGGTATTGCTATCTATTATGATTTTTTTTGTGGAGGAAGACTTCTCTTAGGGTGTAAGATAGACTAAATTGGTGTTTTTGTCTCCTTCCGGAGGATCCCAGAAGTCTTCCTCCGTTACTTCCTGCTCGTCTTGAAACCGCTTGTTTATTTTTATTCATTTTTTACACATCGCCATTGTGTGGCCCCTTAGATAGTAGTATTCACAACAATTCTCCCTTTTATATAGTTTAATTAATGAGGTCGTAGGGTTATCTAGGCAGATTACATAGCTTTCGTCTGTACTATTACCCATATTTTTCTCTTTACTAAAAAAATACGCATCCAACGACAAATTTCTTTTTGTTACGTGATTCCGTAGTTTCCTCTAGCGTATATTTCAGTTTTGTGAAACTGTATTCCGCCGTCAGTTCGTGTAGCTGCCCCATAGCGAATCGTAGTTTTTCTACGTCCCTTTGGGTTGTAGGGTGGTGGGTATATTTCTCCCTTGGGTGGTGAGTGTTGATAACCGACATGACACTCTGTAAAAGAAAACTGTGGTTAACAATTTTATTTTCATTTGTATGCTAGCTTAAGCTTATCGAAATACTTTTGAAATAGTTTTCTGTCAGGTTTTTCTAAGATGGCGTTGTGTTTGTCTAGGATTTTTACAAGGGTGTAGGGTCCGTGGTATTTATTATCTAATTTTCCGTATGTTATTTAGTGGCTTCGTGTACTGATGTGTTGTATGCGAACATCGTGAAGGGTAGAAGTCGGTCCCAGTCATCGTAGGTTTCTGCGTATGCTCTTATGTAGTCCATCAATACTGCATGGGTCTTTTCCAGGGATCCGTTTAACTGTGGTTTATACACTAAAGTGGAAATTTGTTTTACTCCGAAAATTTTTCGTAGATGAAGATTTCGTAGATAAAGATTTCGTAGAGTAGATTAGTTATAATTTACTCCCCTGTTTGTAAGTACAGCCCTAGGGGCTCCATTATGTGAGAATAAGTGCTTTGCTATCGCATGAGCGACAGTGGTTGTCGAGATATCAGGTATAGGGACGGCTATACAGTACTTGGACAGATTGTCCTGCATAGTGAGAATATGTTTATTACCATCAGGGGTGGTAGGCAATTTCCTTACTGTTTCTAGGGATAGTTTGTCGAAGGTGTCGAGAGGTGTCTGACCTGCACGTTTTAACTACTGTGCGTCTCAGTTCCACTGGGCATTTCACAGGCCTTAGGCGTAGTAAGTTCGTCTGAGTATGTAGGTATATTTATTCTCATTCTGCGAGTATTATTTCTATCAGTTGATAGTTTAAAGCTAGGGTCGTAATTTAGTTTTTCTGGAAATGGTTTTGGGTTTCCTTAGTGCTGAGGGGGTATATTTTCCTCAAACATCGGGGGTTCAAGCTATTCCAGGGACAAAAGGAACACTTTTTCTGGGTTGATCGTGTAGCTTGTTGATGGGGACTTCCTCGTCTGAAGCTAAAATACCTGGGCCCAGATTTTCCTTACTTTCATAATTGCTTACTTTTCCTTTTTCCTGAGTCTCTTTTACTAGTTCTTCAGTTATTTTCATAGCTGATTCAACCCTGTTTGTGAATTCGGTCTCCATTTCCTCGATGGCATCAAGGAGCTCTTGGTTATCTTCTCCTTCAGAGACTTAAGATGCAGGTTTTCACCCGTAACCTGGCAACTCGTATCACTGGTCAACCCAACTAATTTTGTTCAGTTCGAAATTACCTGAAATAAAATACCTGCTTTAAGATTTTGTTGATCGCCAGCCACTCCCTTGAGTGACAAAATTTTCAAAAACAAGGACAATAGTAATAATAATACTAATAATGATGAATATGACCAAATTCGAAATTCATAATATTAACACAAGGCGGGGTCAAAGTAAAGTCACAACAGTCTGACGGGTAATAGTAAATGAAAGCCAGAATTTAATTACTGAAGTAAGTTAGCTGAACAAATTTATTTAAATAAAGAAAGACTCGATACAAATCAAGACTGGTTGATAAAAGCCAAAATATCCATATCAAAATCGATAAATAAAATGACATAGATCTCGGAACTTTCCGAACTACGCGACACTATGGCGAATTCAATTTATTTTCGCGCGTCACCACCAGAGAGAACAATAATCTAACAGAAATTTACTTAAAAAAATAAACCGTTATTACCGCGAGAAAAGGCGAGGTTAATTAATAAACTCGCCATAGTTACAAAAAAGAGCATTCGCGAATACTAGAGAGAGGTGAAGTGATGTCGGCATGGGTGACAGACGCCATAAAGCGTTACAATCAATGATGTTAATTTACTCGGAATCTCAAGCCACTTGCCAAAAGAAAGAGTAAAGAATACCAAACTTACGCTACCTGAATAACGTCCTGTAATTCTGGAACTAATCGCAGTATGAACTTGCCTTCCATCTCGGTCGGTCCAAAAGCGTTCAACAAGTTAAATAGCGGGAGACAAATTTGCGAGGAGTAGTCGCTAACAGTCGCAGGACGAAAGTGATTTTTGGAAGTCGCGACGCCAGCAAAGTTCCCGACCTGCCCCACGAATTAAACGCGTGACCCAGTCCTGGCTCTTACCGGAATGGGTCCTAGCATAGTGTTGAGTAGTATTAAGGTAGAATGGAATGAAACTTCTCTTGATTGAAACAAACTTTGCAATGTCGGGTACTAATGTGGTCCCTCATCAGATTGCGATGGAAAAGGATGCAAACCAGCAGGTAACTGTTGGGGCATCTTCTGATATAAAGAGACTCACCGGGTCTCAAAAGAGGAAGCTGCGGCGGCAGGCCCTTCGCGCTAACGAAGCAGCTTGTAGCGCCGCAGCTCTTCAGTCTGCTGTGGCGAGTACAGTGGCCCCCAAGAGACGAAAGGATTCTAAGGACACTCCCCCGCAAGATATGAGGAGTCCGAAGAGGCCCAAGCCGGCGCGCCTGCCCTCGACAAACACAGAGTTGGCAGGCGTGGGGCTTTAGGCTGCTCAGAGGACCAACCCTCTGACGGTGATAGTGGCGGACTCCGGTTACCCGGAGTCGGTCCTGTCACCAGAGCAGTTCGAACTCTTCAGGAAGGCCACGTTGCATGCCCTGGACAAAGAACCGGCCAGCAACTGGCCGAGATTTGAGACCTCATTTTGCAGGGGAAGAGTATTTATTTTCGTGGCGTCAAACCCAGAGGCAAAAGCATAGCTAACCAAAACGGTGGCCAAGCTCAGGCCCTGGGAAGGCGCCAACCTGAAAGTAGGCGGGGCGGAGATACTCCAAAGGATGCTAAAGGCGACGGCCTGGATCCCCGGGAAACCGGAGGACCCTGCTGTCGTCCTGCGGCGTCTGGAGGGGTTCAACCCCTCTCTGAAAACATCATCCTGGCGCATCGTCAGGCATGAGAGACCTCAGGAGGCTAGCGTGACTGGAGGATTAAAACACCACCTAATCGTTCAGGTCCCTGAGTCTCAGGCGAGAGCCCTAGCAGGCCTCAATGACAGGCCCTTCTACCATGTTGGCCAGATTGCCTTTAGGGTAAGTGGCCGAGAGCCGGAAGGGCCTGCCATGGAGACGGAGAGGCCGGAACAGCCCTAAATGGCTGCATCCGGCTTAACTATTATCCAGATTAACTTGCATCACAGCAAAAGTGCCTCTGCGGTTCTGCAGAAAAACATAGCTGTGATGCACACAGGCATCTCACTTATCCAAGAACCGTGGATAAATAAGGATGCCATCAGGGAATTAGGGGCGGGCTGGCATTTCTTGTTACAGGTACCCCGAGGCACCGAACCCGAGGACATGCATCCTGGCGAAGAACGTCAACATCGTCCCACTAAAGAAATGGAGGATTTCTGACGAACCCTCTCTATCTGACCACATGCAGATACTGTACGAACTGCAATCACACGCACTCCCTGGCCCCACATGGGTCAGAAACCCGAGGAAAACAAACTGGGAGCGTTATTCCACAGACCTACATGCTGCACTCCACGGAAAAACCATGGAAATCAAAGCTGTAGAGGCCCTTGAGAGGGCGGCTGACCAATTCTCGATGGCCATCATCACTACGTACGAACTCAACTGCTTACCTTCGAAAATCAAGAAGGTGCCGGAGAACCACTGGTGGAATGGGAAGCTTGAAAAGCTTCGCAAAGAAACTAGAGAAAGGTTCAGAAGGGCCGACAAAGACAATACGGAAGAACTATGGAGCTTATCCAATGCAACTAGGGATGCATATAGGAAAGAAATCAGGGAGGCCAAGAATAAGAGCTGGACCTCCTTCTGTTCGGACATAGAAAAGGGTGCGGAGGCGGCCAGGCTGAACAGACTACTGGCCCGCAACCCAGGAGCTATGTTGAGCACCCTAAGACTACCAAACGGGACGTACTCAGAGTCGGACAGGGAGACCCTGACGACAATGTCGTACTTCCCGGGCTTTAAAGGTCCAACGAAGGTGGGGGGAACTCCCAAAAGGGCCAACCACTGCCCGCGACCCAATTGGGTTTACGCGGGTGGCTGGCCCGGGAGATCGCCTCCCCAGCCAGGGTCAGATGTGCCTTGAAGTCTTTCAACCCCTTCAAGTCCCCAGGTCCGGATGGCATTTACCCGGCCCTTCTACTGAGCAAAGCGGTGAATCTGATTGAGGACCAAATGAACCTTAAAGGATTCACTATTGGAACATTCATGGATATTGAGGATGCCTTTAACCCCACATCCAGTGAAGTGATCAGGAGAGCTATGATAAGACAAGGAGTCCCCATTGCCGTAGTTGACTGGACCTGCCATATGCTAGGAAACAGGAACATCACGATTACTAAAGGAAATACTACCCTCCAAGGGATCGTTGATTCAGGATTCCCGCAGGGAGGAGTACTATCTCCCCTGCTGTGGAGTCTAGTGGTGGATGAACTACTGCATCTACTAACCGACCAAGGAGTAAGACTGACGCAGTCATTTTTACCAAGCGGTACAAATGGAGTACAACTAGAACACTGGAACTGAAAAAGCAGCGTCTAGATATTTTCAAGAGGGCTAAATATCTAGGAGTCATCTTGGACAATAAGCTCACTTGGAAACACCACTTCGAAAACAAGTGCAATAAATTTATATCAACCCTCTGGCTCTGCAGAAGAGCTATTGGAAATAATTGGGGCTTGAAACCCGACACACTGCTGTGGATCTTTAAGGCGATTCTGCGACCCAGAGTAACGTATGCGTCATTGGTCTGATGGAGCAGGGTCAAACAGAAGACAGCAATGGCCAGGTTGGAAAGACTTCGAGGGCTGATCCTTAGAGGGATCACTGGCGCCTCGAAGTCCTCACCCACAACAGCGTTGGGAGCACTAATGGGGCTAGAGCCTCTGCACCTAATCATCACAGCCGAGGCTAACAAGGCGGCCTGGAGAATTGGTCAAAACCCTGACACAGTGATTTCGAAAGAACTAAAAACCACTGTCAACATCGCGAAGAGACCGATCATGAAAATGGTAAGAGACAGGACGTCTCCACGGTACCTCTTCGACAAAAAGTACAAGGTAAGCTTGTCAACCATGGAAGATTGGACGGTGGGTCGCGCATACCTCCCAGGGGACGGAGACAACTGGTTTACAGACGGCTCCAAAAACAAGGAGGGTGCGGGGGCTGGTGTCTATGGGAAGAACAGCGACACACGCCTCATGGTCCCGCTGGGACCCTACTCCACAGTTCTTTAAACCGAGATTGCGGCCATACTCCAATGCGCACACGCAGCACAGAATCATGGTCACAACAGAAACATCCGCATCTGCTCAGACAGTAGAGCGGACATCACGACACTAAATAAGTCAGTGACTACCTCGACGCTGGTCTGGGAATGCTACGAAAGATTGAACAAACTAGCGGAAGACAACCGAGTCACAGTCCTCTGGATACCTGGACACAGGGGTATCAAGGGCAACGAGACAGCGGATAGACTAGCTAAGCTAACGACGAAAAAACAAAACCCATCTGGTCTAGAACCAGTAATAGGTATTTCGAACAGGTCGGCCACAGAAGACATTAAAAAGTGGCTGGCCGAGAAACACCAGGAACAGTGGTACAAGGCAACGGCATGCAAACAAGCCAAAGCCCTCATGGGGGAATATCTAAACCCCAAACGAACTGCAGATCTGCGCAGACTTAGTAGAACCAAGGTAAAGACCATAACAGAAGTGCTTATTGGTCACGGAAACCTCGCCTACCATAGACATAAGATAGGGCTTGCTGAAAGTCCACTTTGTCGACTTTGTGGGGAAGACAATGAAACTTCCACCCATATACTCTGCCATTGTCCAGCAATTGGGGACAAACGACAGTTTCTCACGGGCTACGTCTCCATAGACGTAGCCGTGATTCAGACGAAAAACGTGGCCCAGGTCCTTGCCCTTTGGCACGGGCTGTGGGGTCGTCCATGAGGTTTAAGTTGGTGATGCAACGGGATTACCCAAGCATCAGGGGCCCTTCAGGGTCCCAGCCATATTTATAATAATAATACTCTTACCAATATTTATTAATTAGAGGAGGAGTATACAAGGATCGTGAACTTACTTCTCATGTTGAAAGGTCAAGAGTATATATCTTAAAAACTAACTTCGGAAAAGTTGAGAGTGAAATACGCTATAGAAGGTGTGTCACAAAATTTTCTAGTTTTTCTGTAAATGGTCAAAAATCGAGAGGGCGGCAAGAACAATGTATCCTCGACGTCCACTGGTAACAATTCGGAAAAACCCAACCATTGTGTAGCAGCGTCGGTGAGGTGCGATTTACAGCAAAGTGCAATAAATGTAATTAGGCAAGATCCCAAACTTATTTCCAATGGCGGAGACAGATTTTTCCCTTAATAAAATTTGAACCCTTACGAAGAGACACTACGTGAGTTGAAAGACACCTATAGAATTAAAGCACTAAAATATGATAACTTTCTAAACACTAGGCGATGTACAATTGAGTCGTTGAATTTGTAAGAAATTGAGGATTTCTAAACACTATAGGTTTTATAAAATATGTTATACTGGTTACTTTAGATTGAGGATGTAGTATTGAATAAAAAGGTATTGAATTTGTGACAATTCTCTAGTCTAATATACTGAAGACTTTAGATTTATCATTGTTACGCCGTAACATGCCGGCCCCCTTTGAATGCCATGCATTCAAAATCAGAAATAACTTGTTCATAATCAATGATGCCTACATTAAGGAATGCTAAAATTTTTAAACAAATTCACAAAGATGTAATATGCTAGACAAACAAGAGAAACATGAAGATAACATTGCGCATAAACCCTATATCAGGATTGTCTTAATTCTCTAATTGGAAGGGGATAAAAGAGTTTCAGGGCTCGCTTGTAAGTGCCTAAAGGACTTCGGACAGTAACTACCCGAATTATCCCGTTGCGTCCTGGATGAGTTGCTGTGATTCGGGCAAGTTTCCAGCTCATGGGTGGTAGCTTATCCTCCTTGATAACCACCAGAGTCCCGATCTCGATATCCTCTTGCTTGGTAAATACCTTCCACTTGCTTCGTGAGATTAGTTCGTTTAAATATTCCCGGTGCCATCTGTCCCAGAAATGATGGCACAATTGTTGCACGAGTTCCCAGCAGTTTAAACGATTGGCTGCAAGGTTGCAGAAGTCTTTCTGCGGAAAACTCGTCAGAGAGGTTCCAATAAGGAAGTGACCTGGGGTTAAAGGAAGTAGATCATTGGGATCGGAAGAAAGTGGAGTTAAAGGGCGCGAATTCAGGATTGCCTCAATCTTGACAACATATGGGTGTAGTTGTTCGTAGGTTAAAAGAGATGTTCCTACGATTCGCGTGAAATGTGTTTTAAATGATTTGACCGCGGCCTCCCAGAGCCCCCCAAAGTGAGGAGCTCACCGGTGGGATGGAGTGCCAGTTAATTTCCTTTTTTGCAAGAATGGTTTGAATTTTTTTATTGTCTTCGATTGAATTAACCTTTTGATAGAGTTCTCATAGTTCTCTGTCGGCACCAGCGAAATTGGAAGCGTTATCAGATGAAATGGAGTCTGAATGTCCCCTTCGAGCGAAAAATCTTTTTAAACAAGCCAGAGAAGCCTCCGTTGTCAAATCGCTAGCCAGTTCCAAGTGGACTGCCTTGGTAGCAAGGCAGACAAAAATCGACACGTAAGTCTTAATCTTGACGCGATTTCTATGGCAACGTTCTTTGATAAAGAAAGGTCCACAGTAGTCCAAGCCCACATTAGTAAACGGAAGCATGAATAAAACCCGATTTTTTGGCAAATCACCCATAATATACTTTATCTCACTAGACTTCGCTCAAAAACATTGAACACATTGACGAATAATGTGTCTCGTGGTGTTACGACCATCAATTGGCCAAAAGGTTTCGCGAACGCCATAGAGTGTCGCACTGACTCTTACATGCATGCGTTTAATGTGTTCATTGTGAATAATAATTTTTGAAATGTGATGATTTTTTGGAAGTAAGATGGGATGTTTTCGCGAATCTGGTAGGTTGGCGTGAGTCAGCCTGCCACCCACCTTGATAAGTCCTTGATCTATGAAAGGATTTAACTGTAAGAGACTGCCCTTTGAATCTATTGTTTCTCTTTTTGATAGCGATCGTAGCTCATTTGGAAATGCTTCCGATTCTGTCATTTTAAGTATTGTGTGAAAAGCTCTAGTTAATTCACTAATGGAAAGAGATCCAGTTTGCCTAGCGGCTCGGTCCTTGGTTTTGATGTTTTTTATAAATCGAAGACAATCAGTTACGATGGATTTAAACCTTTTGCTACGTTCGGTCCTCTCGGAAGTGGACTTGGTGGGGTAGAGGGGGAAGGCGGGGAGCCCGGTGGCCCCTCAAAATTCGTGACTCTGGAGGAGCGTCTGAGAGCTCCCAGGTGAATCGCAATCGCGCTGGTCGAAGGGATGCGAGTCGACGAAATACCCGATGATGAACCGACGTTCCTCGTGAAGACGCACCAGGACGCGTACGGGACGGTCTGGTGGTTCGTGAGGGGCGAGGTGGCGTAGCCCTGCTGTGCTGGGGACGGTTTTTCTGCACGTCCGTAGGGGACACTTCTCCCCGGCGTAAGGATCGGGGATAATTCGAGGGGAACCTCGAGCAGGTCCGGGTCCTCAGTTGAAGAACGATTCCAAGTCGGCGTCGGTGGGGAGTCTGTGGATGGATGTTCGCACGCCGTTAATTCCCGTGGCGGTATTGCCGGGGATTCGGGGGCGAAGGTCGGCGGTGCTGGGGGCGGTTTGGCTGTACGTCCGTAGGAGATACTTTCCCCTGGCGTGAGGATCGGGGATAATTCGAGGGGAACCTCGAGCACGTTCGCGTCCTCGGTCGGAGAATGATCCCCAGTCGGCGTCGGTGGGGAGTCTGTGGGTGGGTAATCGCACGCCGTAAGGTATCCCGGGTGCCTCGGATTGAAGTTTTGGACCGCGAGCCTGGCGGCCGCTTCTAGTCTCGCGGCGTGTGCGTGACGACGACGATTGTCCGGCCTCTTACTCCCCATAGCCTGCGAAGAAACATCTTTATTAGTGGGGTTGAACAAGGTCCGCTTAAATGTGGGAGGGAGTTGGGGCCTCACTATCGCTTACTCTTACGCTGGTCCGTTCGGTGGGCACCCACCGAGGAACCGCCGCATTCGAACGTGGGGCGGGAATGAGGGAGTTGCCGTCGAACTCTCCTGCCGGTCCGAGTCAGCGTGCGTTCGCTGCTGAACCGATGCTTTCAAGTTCGGGGCACCTTAGGAAGGAACACAGGGTAAAAGTCACGGGCTACACTATCACACACTCTAACACGAATGAAATACTCACTTAATTCACTTAACTGCTTGATTTTATTGAAAGTTAAAAAAAAAGTCTACACTATTAGAACAGAAAGAATTGTCAGATCAAAGAGGCTGACGAGGGACGTACGTCTGCTTGTCTTGAGGCGCGGTAAACAAGTGATTTCCTCTCTGCAAGAAAATCTCTCTGGTGCGTAGCGTTACCTCGACGCGCGTCGCTGGTACTCGGAGAGAGGGTAGGTCCGTGATAGAAGAATGACATCCCGGCCAATCAGGCGGACCCGTGTCGTTCATCGCGCGCTGCTGGTATTTGGAGAGAGGGTAGGCCCGTGATAGAAGAGCAACATTCCCATTAATTACGTCGGTCGGTGGCGCCCAGGAAGGGTCTGCCGCGTGGTGGGGATGTCACGTGCTCTCTCTCACCGTCTCTCCACGTTCCACTCGTCGCTCGAAATCTATTAATAAAAAATAAGACTATTCTAATTAATGATTACAAATCTACTTGTTCTACTATAAATCGGCCATATTATGATTAACAATTTATACAAAAAAATACAACAAAACTACCAGCTCGGCTATAAGAGCGCAAAGGACGGGTAATAATTCCGTTGGTTAGAAAGAGAGGGCCAGGGTCCGACCGTACCGATACTGTGAATAGGGACCCTAAGTGTGCAGACAACAGGCATGCAATTAGATTTTGTACGAAATTATTACTGGCCTGGCTCGCAGATGTTCTGGAATACGGAAAAACAATCCCAGTTTTCTTTCCTTGATATTACAAATCTCATGGTCTATACGAATTCCTTGCAGGGATAAGTAATAGCAGATGCACATTTGGAAACAAGTCGGATTCTTTTGTCCGACTTACGTTTTCCCCGATTTATGATGTATATACGCCGGTGGCGTGTATCACTTTTAAAACTGCTAAATCGTTTCAGAATTTCGCTCTCAGGTTTATTATGTTCCTGAGTCAGTTTGCACAAGAGAGTGGAGGGATCACGGCGTGTTTCGGGAATCTCGTGCTTTTTGAAGGACAATTCAGGCCAGGTATCACTGTCTCGACTCAGCCATTGAGGCCCGTGAATCCAAAGCCTGTTCTTTAAGAAGTCTTGAGGGACTTGACCGCGTGAAATTAGGTCAGCAGGGTTGTCTTCTGTAGGGACGCGATGCCAATTCTGAGCTTCAGTTGTTGCCTGAATCTCAACAACTCGATTGGCTACAAAAGATTTTAAAGTATAAGAAGGAGTGTCTATCCAATTTAAAACTATCGTTGAATCGGACCAAAAATGAGTCTTGTGCACTTGGAATGGAAGCCTTCATTGTGATAACGTATAATTTTACCAAAAGATTTGCTGTGCAGAGCTCTAATCGAGGTATCGTAGCGACTTTCAAGGGTGCAACTCGTGAATTCGAACAAATCAAAGCACTTTGATGGTTTCCCCTTTGATCCGTGGAGCGAAGGTAAATGCAGGCCCCATAGACCTTTTCGCTAGCGTCGCAGAAACCATGCAATTGAATTTCGACTGCATTTGGAAACAATACCCAACGATCAAATTTTATATTGTTCAGAAGCTGCAGCTGTCTTTGATAAGTGATCCAGCAGTCCTGGATTTCTTGAGGAACAAAAGTGTCCCATGAAAGTTGGAGTTTCCAAAGCTGTTGGATCATTATTTTGCCTAGCACTACCACTGGACCCAGTAATCCTAATGGATCAAACAATTTCGAAATTTGCGATAACATTGAACGCTTAGTAACAAGTTCATGTGAATTAGACAAGTTAAAAGTGTACAGGATTGAGTCAGCTGCAGCATCCCAGTGAATCCCCAAAGCCTTTATTGTTTCTGAGGGATCCAAAGACATGAAAGCCTTAGAATGCTCGTGTGAAAAACCTTCAATTAATTGAGGGTCGTTGGATGCCCATTTTCTAAGATTGAACCCACCTTGTTTCAGGAGGTCGATTAATTCATTTCGAAGATTAAGTGCCTCTTGAAACGTTGAGGCTCCCGTGAGAAGGTCATCGACATAAAAGTCTCGTTTCAGAACACTGGAAGCGATTGGAAAGGATTCGCGTTCATCTTCAGCTAATTGATGAAGGGTGCGAATCGCGAGAAAAGGAGCACAAGTAGAGCCAAAATTTACTGTGTTTAAACTGTAGGTTTGGATTGGTTCGTCGGTATTGTCACGCCAAAGAATTTTTTGAAGCCGACTATCTTCTTGTGAAACTCGAACCTGTCGGTACATTTGTTCAATATCAGCGGTGAACGCATAGAGAACGGTTCGAAAACGCGTTATAATGGAAAAAAGATCCTCTTGAATGGTCGGACCGACCATCAGTGAATCTTTTAGCGAGATGTCGGTTGATGTCTTTGCAGAGCCATCGAAAACGACTCTTTTTTTATGGTGAGACTGGACGTCTTCACAACAGCATGATGTGGGAGATAATAATCGTGATCGATCATTTCATTGTTTGGAATAGGACTCGCGTGTACACAGTACCTACCAGTTTCATCTCTTTGAACATTGGTCTTGTAGTGTTCTTCGCAAGCCAGTTCTTCCTCCGATCTTACGTTGGAAGGGGAGTCAGAACCTAATTCCCATAGAATAGGCAATTCTTGAAATGTAATCAAGTTGCAGGTAGTTGAAAGCGAAGGGCTGAAAACGTGACGACCTGAAAGACGACCAACAATAATCCAGCCTAAATAGGTCTCTTGAAATAAGGCAGATTGACCTTTGATACGAATTTGACCAGAGCGTAAAAGCTGGTAGAAAAATTCTGCACGAATTAAAAGATTGATTTCAGCTGGCTTCTCAAAATCTGGATCAGCTAAAATGACACCTTCAGGAATATGAAATGATTTTTTATTAAGAGGGAGACTTGGCATTGCTTCCTAAATTTCCTTGAAAATTAAACATGAAAGATTAATTTCGATTTCAGTGTAACAAGATTTTGTTTGTGCCGAGGTGACGTGTTTTACATTCGACTGGAGATTTTGCACGCCCTTCAGCTGAATATCTACACTTTTTCTTTGAAGCCCTAATGCATTGGCGAGTTTCTTAGTCATTGATTTACATTGTGAACAAGAATCTAGGAGAGCACGACAGGATTTAAAATATCTACAATCGCAGTTCCTAAGATAACCTGCGTTGTTGATTGAGTCTGAAAACTCACTGAAGTAGGGGCTGAATTTAAGGTGGAAGGCTTTGAACCTTCTGGGATCGCTCTCTCGAAATGGAGAAGAATGTGATGTCGCTTTTGACATTTTTCGCAAGTATTCGCACGGCGATCGATGGTATTTCTTAAAAATTGATTTTGTTTATGATATTGAGTTTGTTTTTGAGAATGGATTTGCCTTTGAAATGACTGATCACTCTCAATGATCGCTCGTTGTTCGAGAAATGATACAATATCTTTAAACCGAGGCACGTCTGTTCCTTTTAGAGATTCTTCCCATTTTTCTCGCGTATAGGTATTGAGTTTTTCTTTCACGATAAGAATAAGGAGTTTGTCCCAAGTATCAACTATACATATTTTTTCATGTACAAAAACTTTAAGGCTCGTTTTCTCGAAACTAACTTTTTTTATCCGGCCGTCAAGATTGCGAGCAAACTATTCAACCGATTTACTTGAATGAAACGGTATTTTATAGATAATTCTATATTCAAGTGCGTTGTAGGGCGCTTTTTCGAGAAAAATAGTATTTCTACAGTTGTTTAACTACTTTCATGTCAAAAAACACGGGTAAAAATGGCACTTTTTCACGAAATGCATGAAAATATGCCCAATTTTTCGAAATTCTCAAAACCCCCCTGCTATGCACTCGATAAAAGCTCCCCGATTTATATAAAAATTTCTTTTATCGTTTCAGATGAAAAACCTAGCCAGGAAGTTTACAGCCGCAAAAAATGTTAGCAGCGACGCTATCGAAGGGATCCATCATATTTCCGCCATTTTGTATTTTTCTATCAAGAAAAAATTGTTTTTTTGAAGTTAAATAATGCCTTCTAATATATGCAAAAAATCCGGACTTGCTTCGTTTTCATTCTCCCAGAATAAAATTGAAACAAAACTGCTTTTTGTAAGGGTTCTAGAGGTATCTCCCCCCTTAAGAGCCCTCACGTGTTTTTGTACATTGTCTACTAAATTTCGTACTGAAAATTCCCTTGAAACGCGTGGGATTTTAAATAACGATCTGGCGTGGCTTTTCACGATAAATCTTCGATTATTGTAGCGATTTTTCAAAAGTTTCCAAGCAACGGTATAATTTTCATTTGTCGTCTTGAGTGACGCAATGATTTCCGCTACTTCATCCTTTAGACAGGATTTTAAATAATAAAATTTATGTATTGTTGGAATTTCTGCATTATCGTGGCACATTGACTTGAAGGAGTCGTGAAAATTAAGCCAAGTGTCATAGGAGCCGTGAAATGTGGGTGTTTGAAGCCGTGGAAACTCAAAGCGTGATACGGGTCGACATGAATTTTCGCGAGGCACATGGTCTTCATTTCTGCCCAAAATACTAAATGGCGGGGTGAGCGATGTGGACGCTATTGATAAGGAACCTATAGAACGCGAATTTAAATGTTTTTTGCCTAATCCGCTGATAGCGTAGAAACGACTTTCGAAGGAGGATCTTTCTGACTCGTTATTTTCCTGCTCTTCTAAAGTTACAGCTAGATCATCAAATTTGTTTTGAATTTCTTTAAATTCATCCCAATAAGTGAGATGTTTGTTTAGTCTACCTTCTAAATCAAGCGCTTCTATATCTGTATCTGCCTTTATTGCTTTTAATACATTTTCAAAGTTCGTTAACTGGCGCTTTATTGAACCGCGCAACTTTTTTAAATTTGTAAGTGTACATTCAGCCAAGATTCTGAGCAAGAATGTTATCTAATGTACTTTATCAATATCGCGACGAGATTGCGTCGTACTATAGGAATATACAGAAAGGATTGAACATAAGATTGGAACTCTCTTGACTTACTTTGATTGCTGAGTAGTCCTGGGATGATTTCTTGCTGAGATTTCTGATGCTGCTGTCACTGACGTTGAAAGTCCGGTTGACTGGAGCGATGGAATTTTTGAAAATATTTGATCTAGAAAATATAGCCTCCTTGGAAATGTGTGGTCTAGAATGTTGACCTCCTCAAATGAGGTGATAGAGTTGAAATAGTGTAGAGAATGAAAACTCCTCTTCGAAATTGCTGGTTTGCTTTTGTGTCAAGTTCAGTATAACAATAACTGTTTGTTGACTCACTATTTGTGGATTCAATAGTTGTAAATTCACCAACTTGAAAGTTATTGTTTATCAATTCCCTAGTTTTAGAATTACTAGGTTTGCCAGTTATTGTTTACCAACTCACTCTTTTTATTCACTAATTTGGAAGTCACTGCATTTAATAATCCAATTTTGATTCACTAGTTGTCACGCATTAATTTGTTGATTGCTTGTTGACAGCTAGTTTCAAATTCACAAGTTATGCTGTCACTGTCTATAGTGTTATGAAACTGTCAATAGTAAACCCTGGCTTTAAAAATCACCACATTGATATTCACTAGATTTGAAATCCTGCGTCGTCTGTTGTGAAACAAAAGCAATATTTTGCATTCACATGAACCGACGCGATTATCTTGGACGCGTGTTTACTTTTACAAAACATCCGCGACTCGGAGGACCAAAATGTTGAGTAGTATTAAGGTAGAATGAAATGAAACTTCTCTTGATTGTAACAAGCTTTGAAATTATTTAATCAATGTTTCTAAATCATTTCAGTCGATTATTTCGATCACTAGATCGTTTTAAACGTTTAATAATTTATTTATAGTTTTATAGTTTATATATAGTTTTATTTATTTTATTTATAGTTTTTATATAGTTTATAGTTTCAAATAACGTTAAATCAATTCCAAATCATGGGTTGAAAAGGTCGATATAGTAGAGTTCCGTTATCACGTAGAGTGATACACTCTTCTAGTGATCGACATAATCGACTGAAATGATTTAGAAAAATTGATTAAATAGTTTCTGTGAGAAAAGTTGTTGTTGTTGTTTTTATTGACTGAAGCTGGTGATTGTGCTCTCGGGGGTGTATTGGTTCCTTTATAGGAGTAATTATGATTAGGGTAAGGGTATTTCGACGTGTGCGTACCTGGATAGTACGGATGAAGTTGATAGAGTAAATAAGGTGGATATTAAAGTGGGGGTGCGTAGTTACTTGGGTAACTAGGCACTATTGGTGATGTAGGTCACCTTGTTGTGTTTCGTGACCCTACCGTTCCTGATATCACATCGGGTAGTCCTAGGATAAAAGCCTCTAAGGCGCAGTCATTTAAGGGTAGTAACATTTGGTCCGCGTTCTGATATTTATCTTCTAAAGCCGCTTGAGCACTGGATTTTAATAGGGTGATTCTGTCATAGAACTCGCTAACACTTTCGCTACGAGACATCCTAATTCTGGATATTTCGTGCAAGTACCACGAGTAAGTTTTGCGGGAGCAAAGCGCTGTTTAAGATGCTATATTAAATTAGTTATCGTTAAAAATGTTTTCCCGTGAGTGCTATCCCTTGCAGCACCCTTGAATCGCGCTAAAACAGCCATTATGTACTGTCTTTCGCAATTTTCAGGTACACTGAATTCTTCATCTGATACATCTTGAATTAAGTTCCTAACGGGAATATTTTTTCCTTTAAATGTAGGGATATTCATCACTCCCTGCTGTATGGCAAAAAATTCCCCCATTTAAATGACTATGGCGTCGCTAAGAGTGCGTGAGATGTTCCCTGTGAACTCTCCACCTTATGTTTTGTCATGAGTGGTATTATTTTTGTCGTGTGGCATCTTGATTTTATGAATGTTCGGAAAATTAAATAAAATTCCTAAGATCTAGTTTTCCTAGAAAATGGGAGTTCCGAACGCTTATTATGTAAAAAATTAATTTGTTAAAGATAGTATCGGATAACAAGGTTCGATTATTGCTGGAAAACCGAGTTTTTCTAAAAAAAATCCTGAATTGGGTTTTCCAAAGAATTTTTGTTGTTGTTTTATTCCTAAAATTAATATTTAGATGCCCTTTCTCTTTTTTTCTATTAGTTATTTAATGGACAGTGTAATATCAAAACTAATATTCCAAATTAATTTTTAAGGGAGGTTAAGTTAATAAAGGGGTGTTGTACTTGGTTTTCTTAAGAAGTTGTTCCTTACTTTTTCCCATCTTTCTGGCAATTTGTGGCTTCCATCCCAAAGGAATTGCGCCGGCTTGGCGGCCAAGAATGAATCAAGCCAATTTTTGATATCCTGTTCTGATGTGGACCGTATTCCAGTGAGGGCGTTTTGCATTGACCGGAACAAATGGTAGTCCGAAGGGGCAAGGTTTGGGTTATAAGGCGGGTGGGGTAAAACTTCCCATCCACTCTTTTCCAAATAGTTCTTAACCGGAATAGCAACATGGGGCCGAACGTTGTCATGATGAAAAATTATTGCCTCGTGTCTAGTCGCATATTCCGGGCGTTTTTCGGCTATTGCTCTCTTCTAACCGATTAATTGTGTTCAGAAGCGTTCTCCATTGATGGTTTCACCCGGTTTTAGAAGCTCATAATACAGTACATCCTTCTGATCCCACCAAATACAGAGCATTACCTTCGCGCCATGGATATTCGGCTTTGCCGTTGATTTGGCTGGTTGGCCAGGTTTCAAATATGATTTCTTGCGCTTGAGGTTGTCGTAATGCATCCATTTTTCATCACCAGTAACAATCCGATGCAAAAATGACTTCTTTTTGTAGCGTTGCAGCAGCATTTCGGACGCACGAATTAAGTTTTAGGTCCAATATTTCTGTATTTATAACATTAAATTCAATTTCTTGTTTATATATTGGAATATTCACTGCACCACCTGTTGTAAGGGTAGCGTTGTGAATAATGTAAGTTTTGAGATAATGTGTGAATCGTGTGTAAACACTATCTGTGAGTTTTTATGTTTCGTGCAATTTTTACTAATTGTAGTGGGTAATTTTCGAATCTTGGCTTTTAATTCGGTCAAGATAAATAATGTTTCAAGTCAATGACCCTAAATTTGTCTTTTTGTGGGCAAAATTAAAAAATTTTAGAATTTTGAAAAGGCTATTTCGATGATTCAAGATCAATTAAGCCAGACCCAAGCACAGAATTTCAGAGATGCAAGGTTGGACAAGCTAGACTCAAGCACAAACTCTTGGACAATCTTTGAGATAAAAAATATTGCGGTTAGTTTACAAAGCTAAAATGGAAGTTATAAACAATTACAATGCAATATATTCATGTACACACTATGTATGGTATGCGCATTACAATTAAAATTATAATAAGGACAAAAAGGAAAATTTATAATTTACAAGTTTCTGTTTTTTTATATCCACTGTCTGTTCGATTATGAAATTCCAAACATTAAAATTTGTCTAGGTTCTAATATTCTTAATAGCCTAATTCAATATCTCTACGGACATTTTCTCAATTTCCGAATTTGGATAATAGGACAATGGTATAATTTAAAAATGAATTTTTTTTTATATTTCCATAGATATGGACGGATGCGAAACATAAAGTCATGTCAACGCTGATATGAAAATGTACAAGGGGATAAGTAAGTTTAGTAGTTGCTATAAGAATTTGAATTATGTGGAAAAGCAACGGAATAAGAGAATGGAAAAATGATGCGCACAGGTAGATAGGATAAGGACAGAGAAGAAAGGAAAGTGGAGAGAATAAACGAAATGCAGGCATATACATGAGCCAAAACTTAATGTCTGTGAGCGCGCCTAAAATTTTTGCGGCGAAGCAATGATAAACTTACGTCTGTCGTAAGCACCTTACGCTCATCCGTACGCACCTACTCTGGCGATTCCTATGCGCGTTAAAATCAATTCGTTGAGTCCCTTGATCGCTAGCATCGATGTAACATGTGAAATAATATTTTTATGATATTACCCCTACCTGAAATCCACTAAATACCCTTCGTGCAAATCAAATTTAATTTAAAACTTGGACCACGAAATATCGTTAGCCAGTGAGTGATATATTGTTAAAAGAATCTGAATCAACATTCTTCTGAAAATATGAAAAATTGTTAGGGTATCAGATCCTAAATTGAAAATCCGAAAGGTCGATTTAAGATTCTGATATTGACCTACGACATATAAAATTCTGGAATTATTATAGTACGACCCAGGAATCGTTATAAATTGACCCAGAAATCGTTATAAACTAAAAAAATGGCCAAGTCAACAAAAATTCTCACTTGGCAACAGACGAGAGAAATTTCAAAGCTACTAAGTATTTGGCGAATACTGTGTCAGCACTAATTCCTTTCCGATAGAAATCACGCCACATAGAAATAATTCTATGTCATCATTATCCACCACCTGAATAACATCGATGCAAGTTGACGAAGTAAATCAAATTAAAATCAAAATTGCATACTGCCGAGCTTCTTACTCCGGGTAAAAGCTCTAGAGAGCAAAACAAGGATCTTTGCTTTTGCCCGTCCGCGGTTCGGAATTCCGAAACTCCACTATTTCGCAGAATCTAAAAACGACGAAAGGATAATTTTCAAGGAACTACGTTAAGGTTATAGAAGAATAAAAGTGGGGCAGGAAAACAATTTAAAAGTACTGTTTTCCTTCTGGTTCGAAGCCATCCATATTTTAATTTCTATAAAATTAAAAAGGCAAGAGTGCCGAAAATACGTGTGCGTGTGTGTGCAAGTTCATAACCACGTGCCGTCGGTGAAAATAAAAAAGACAAGAGTGACTAGTTTTGGTCACGGCTCACAAAGTTTTCGAAGCCCAGATGAGTCAGAAAATTAAGGGTAACCTCTAAGACAGCCTTCTCCTCCAGCCGTTATCCTACCAACTAGTAGAATTAATTACAACGATTGGTAAGCTGTATCGGCACAATTTTCAAGAAAATACTTTTTTATGATAAATATAAAGTGAAACCTTCCAGTCGAAAGTTATCAAGTTGAAAAATTTTTTATCGAAATAAATTCTGGAATTTTAGACAATTTTATTTTCTGGTAACGAGTTAAAACTAGGGAAAACACCGGAATGCGATCCCACATAATAATAAACGGAATTAGACAATATTTTTATTGTCTAATTTCGACAGTTTGGACGACCTCCGCGTACAATTCTTCTTCTTATCAAATAAATAATAATGATTTGTTCGCAATATTTATTTATTTATTTTCCACACATACCACCCGTACGTAACACCTTGCACAGGGGCAATGAGAAAATTTAAAGTTACCGGGATTTAACAACACAACTGAAAAATGTTTTCATTTCAGTAAATCTCAAGAAGCAGTTCTTAATAAGTACACAAATTTTTTGTACCCTGACCAACAAAAATATAATAATTTCAATGGTCAAAGAAGTAGTAATAATAATTTTGCAAGAAAAAATTACAATAATTTTCCAAATAACAATTTTTTAAGAAACAAAAATTATAATTTTAATAATAACAAAAATCATTCTTTGCAAAATAGAAATAACAATTACAGAAATAACAATAATATTTGTTTGCAACAAAGATACAACAATAACAATAATTTTGCTAAAAATGTTTACAATAATAAAAACAGTGTTAATAATAACAATAGACGATTGAATCCAGAACAGTATAAAAACTTCAACTCAGGACAGTTTCAAAATCGAAACAAACCATATGAAAATAGATATTTACAAAGTAATAACAAAACTCAACAAAATTCAAGTTATAGGAAAATTATTTGCAATTACTGTAAAAAACATGGTCATTTAGTACGAGACTGCAAGATACGACCAAATAACCAATCACAACACGTCATCAGGAAAACTCCCAAAGCTTTCCCCAGCTCTGGTGCACTGAGGAAAGCATAAATAGAGAACCACTGGCATCCACTTCTTGCAATCATAAAACGACAACAATCATTTCAAAATCTACTGCAATCCCATCAATTATAATATCAACAGAAGGTCTAAAAAATCGAACACACATGATGATTGATACTGGTGCTGCTCGAAATTCAATTAAACAAAAGGTTCTCAACCCTGAAGTACCAATAAATAGCCAAAACGTATTAAAACTTGAAGGAATTGATGATTTACCACTTTACACATTAGGACAAGTAAAAATAAACATTTTTGGTTATCCAACGATATTTCACATTACTCCAAATGAAGTCCCAGTAGAAGAAGATGGAGTATTAGGGTCCGAATTTTTTCAAGATAATAATGTAAATATAAATTATACTTCAAAATACTTATAAATTGAGAACCACTGTTACCCTTTTAAATCTACAAATACATTAACTATTCCAGCTGGAACAGTTGCAACATTTTATATTACGTAGGAAACGGAGTTGTAAAAAATCATAAAGGAAAAGCTTATTTGAAATTTGCAAATACAAATGAAATATTGGCATTTTATGCAATTTCATATTGCCATTTTATTGGCAACATTAGAAGTCCCAATAGTTAATTTAGAAGACTTTGAAGAACAAGAATGTTATAAAGAAATTTAAAATTTACAAAATTTTAAACAAACAAATAACGAAGATCTATTAAGTAAAATATTGAATAACTTTTTAAGAACTGACAATTCTCTAATTGACTCATGCAAATTGTATAATGTAACAGGCGAAGACAGAGTAGGATGTATTAAAAAACTTATTCGAATAGACCATTTAAATCCAGATGAATACGAGCATGTAGAAAAATTAATTAAAAATAATGCAGACAGATTTTAAATCCCAGGAGAACCACTCGACTTTCGTGAATTAAATGAAAAAGCAATTGGCGATTTGTATCCTCTATCGAATATAAACGAAATACCTGATTTTCTAGTTTCAGTGAAATATTTTTCAGTGTTTTATTTAGCTACTGGTTTTCACCATATAAGAATGGACACAAAAGACTCTCAAAAGCCTCATTTTCTACACCTAACGTTTATTACGAATTCGATAGAATGCCTTTCGGTTTGAAAACAGCACCAGCCACATTTCAAAGATTAATGAATTTAACATTAACTGAATATATCGGAACGGAACTTTTTGTATTGGATCTATAACTTAATTCATGCGGTTTGCTAAGAGATGGCGAAACTTGATTATTATTCCATCGTTCCAATATTCCGAACAAGCGTTGGAAAGCTACTGTCATTGTGCGTCTTTTTCAGTATATATCATTCATTTGAAGCGTAAAAAACAATAACTTTTTTTCACTCAAATATGTCGAACTTTGTTCCTGAAAAAGTGTTCTGGCGGGGAGTTCTTCTTCATTACTTCAATATGAAGAAAACGGCTGCAGAAAGTCATCGTATTTTGTTGGAAGTTTATGGTGAACATGCTCTAGCTGAAAGAACGTGCCAAAAGTGGTTTGCACGATTTAAAAGTAGTGATTTTGGCTTGGAAGACGAAGAACGTCCTGGGCAGCCAAAAAAGTTTGAAGATGAAGAACTGGAGGCATTACTCGATGAAGATTGTTGCCAAACACAATAAGAGCCCCCAGAATCTTTGGGAGTCACTCAAACAGCCATTTTCAAACGTTTAAAAGCAGCCGGATACATTTAAAAGCAAGGAAATAGGGTTCCATATGAACTCAAGCCGAGAGACGTTGAAAGGCGGTTTTGCATGTCCGAAATGCTGCTGGACCGACACAAAAAGAAGTTATTTTTGCATCGGATTGTTACTGGTAATATATTTTCAACCGATTTTCGATTTCTCAACGGTTTCCGAAAGGGAAAATATAGACTTTTCAAACAATATGTATTGTTTTATAAAATTTTTGCGATTACTGTGTCTATTTATGAAGCAAATGTGGAATTTTTTACTTTCTTCCACTTTTTTCAACTTTGACGATGTTTTAAAACGTTTTTTCGTCAAAAATGTTACTGTTTACATTAATATTTGAAATTTACGTACCCCCACAAGTGAAGTAAGTGTTTAATATCAAAAATCGATCGTTTGCAGCAATTTTCGAAAAAGAACATTTATTTCTCAATATTCTTGAAGTGCTATCAATTCCGAATAAAACAAGTCTCTTTGATGTATTTATTTTGTCCATTTTCATCTGTTAATACAATTTTTTCTTTCGTTAAAAATGTTTACTTGATCTTCTACGTGTGTAAGCCAAATCGTCAGTTTCACGTTTGAGCGAACATCAGTAATTAGGTAGCATTCTGACTTGGCTCTTTCCTTCGAAGCGCTTTTCGATAGCCGACATTTCTTGGTGAAATCGATCACCCTGTTCATCGCTGAGTTTAACAAGATTTTCTGGGAAGAATCCCAAATGAAAATGCAGAAAATGAATTTTGATGGACATGTTGCATCTCATTTCTCCATAAGCCTCCAGAAATTCGTTTACCACCTCAATGTAATTAGCGCTTCTCTTGTTTCCCAAAAAGTTCTCGCACAAAGAAATAAAACTAAGCCATGCCCTTTTTTCACGAAAAGTCTTTATCAATCACAAGCTTTTCAATTTTGGTCCGACAAAAACACCTATGAAAATGATAAAAACATTAAAATGCGTGTAAATCTTCTTTTTTTCGTGTAGGATACAAAATTTCTTGTACATACCTTCTTTGATTTTGGCGTCAGTCAATCTAAGAAATTCTGATTTTAGGTGTAAAAACGCCTTACTGTCTTTGTCCAGACGTTTGAAAAACTGCTTCATGTAGCCTAACTTTGAGTGCAATGGCCGCAAAATAATATTATCGGTTTTGACTAATGGAATATTGAGAACTGATGTTTGTTGTAATCGATCAATCGTAGAATATTTTTCATTGTTTTGATATGTCTCTTTCATATCAGTAGCGTATGCTACTGGAACTGATGGCAACTGACTTTCGTTGTGTAATAATACTGCTTTGAGACCTAAGATATATGTAAATCGAACGTGAATCCTAGAATTATGATGGAATTTTTTTTCTCACACGTATGCCTTACGTAAATTACCCTTAACTTTTTAGGGTTGACCCTTGACTTGAGGGTCAACTCTGAAGTTGAGAATTAAACCCTGAAAATAAAGGTTTAACACCGTAAGTTGAGGGTTGACCCCGAAAGTTGAGGATTTACTCTCTAGTTGAGTGACCGAAATAACCCTGAAATCATCATCTTTGAAAATTTGTTCGAACGAAGTGAGTTTCCTATCTCGTGTGCATGTCACTTTAAAGTCACTTTTGACAAGATTCCATTGCTTCAATCGGGACGCCAAAATCTAGGTTTGTCTTAATGATAGTCCCAAATCGCGCACGAGATCATTATAATCTTGATTTGACATTAAATGTCGTTCCGTTGCTATTGTTCCAGTTGGAACTTATGGTTCGTCATTTTTCTCACGAGGAGAGTTTTCATCGCTGGATTCAGGAGGATTTTCAGAGTTTTCTGTTGCAGTTGGCTTATCTTGACTCTCCCTTGGTACTGGTTTCGATATAGTCAGCTCATTAGCATATTGTATGCGGTTGCTGGTTTTGTAGTGATGAGCAACAATGTTTGTTTGACAGAAGTAGCAATCCTCCGGCTTATGATATATTTGACGGTGCCAAACCATAGGAGTTACAAATGGCAAACGATTTTTATCACATTTACCAGATATCAATTGCTTTAGTGTTATAGAGCACATCGAACAAACATACTCGGGTTCATACCAAACACTTTCAACGTACGAGCGGTTGAAGAACAGGTTAAATGCTTCAACAACGGCTTGATTTATTCTTAAGTCTAAACGGTGTTGCTTATCAACGAATAAGCCGCAGGCGTAACAAAACTGATTGGGCTTATCGCACATATTGCTTTTGTACGAAATACAATATTTTAAGCGTATAGGAATGAGTGAAATAAAAACTGATGCTTTAAGATAAAGAGCCCGAGTGACAGCGCGAACATTTTGTTTCTCGAAAATGTTTCATAATTAGATCAATTAAAGATCGATTTTCGATATTAAACACTTATTTCACTTGTGAGGGTACGTAAATGTCAAATATTAATGTAAACAGCAACATTTTTGACGAAAAAACGTTTTAAAACATCGTCAAAGTTGAAAAAAGTGGGAAAAAAGTAAAAAAATCCGCATTTGCTAGATAAATAGACACAGTAACCGCAAAAATTTCACAAAACAATACATATTGTCCGGAAAATCCATATTTCCCCTTTCTAAAACCGTTGAGAAATCGAAAATCAGTTGAAAATTGAATGAGTAACTGATTTATGAGTGTGCGAAAGGAAGTAAAAACGTTTTGTTAACAACAGATTAAAATTTTGAGGGTGTTAGACAACGTCCATACACCGTTTCATGTTATACCAGACCAGACCTACAACATCCAGTACTATAGGTCACTTGAAAAGTCCATGCAGTTTTTTTTGTAGCACTGTGTAATTAATGAAAATGGAGTACGTCCATATCCAAAAAAGATAATAGCTGTAAAATATTACAGACGATTTATTGATGGATTTTCAAAAATTGCATGTCCTTTAAATCAACTACTAAAAAAGGATATACCTTTTAATTGGACAGAAAAACAACAAACAGCTTTCGATATTTTAAAAGCAAAATTATGTGAAGAACCACTTTTACAACTACCTAATTTTTCTCAACCTTTTATACTCACAACAGATGCCTCAGGATTTGCAATAGGAGGTATTTTATCACAAGGTAAAATAGGTAAAGATAAGCCAATAGCATATGCTTCACGTAGTCTAAGTGATACTAAGAAAAAATATGATACATATGAGAAAGAAGCTCTTGCCATAATACTTTGTGTAACTCATTTTCGTCCTTATTTGTATGGAAGAAAATTTACTTTAGTGACTGATCACAAACCTCTAGTTTAATTTAAAAATTCTAAAGACCCTTGTTCACGAGGTTCACGTTGGAGATTTAAACTCGCAGACTATGATTTTGAGTTAATTTACAAAGCAGGAAAAATGAAATAATAAATAAGAAAACTCTAAAAATGAGGTAAAACCTTTAAAACGAAGAAACTTGAATTCAAGAATCCCACCAGACGATGTAAATCACTTTAGCGAAATTTCGGAAGCCCAAATATTGAAAATTGACTAAAAAATTCCAGAATTTTTTCAAGAATTTCTTAGTGAAGAATCATTCAGTGAGATTGGTAAAATATTTTAAAATACACACATTTATTCAAAAATCTGGCTTTAAAACTTATTTTTATGACAATATTTTTATCAAGTCCATTATTTTCCAAAAAAAAGAAAATTTATCATGGAAAACTATTACTACAAGAGCTCAAAAGAGAATACAATAAGAAAAAGCAAAAAATTTGAATCAAAATGAAATCCAAGAAAAATTAGACGAAAATTGTTCTTCTAAACCTATTGTGAAAAAACGACGAGGCAGGCCAAGGAAAAATCTAGTTACAAATTTAAAAAATATTCCATCTCAAACAAAAAGAAAGAGAGGTAGACAAAGAAAACAAATATATGAAGACAAATTATCAGAAATACATGCGCAGAAAAGTAGCCGAACAAAAGTAGAATCAGATTCAGACTCTGATCCTGATAATTCATACTATTTAAAACAAACTCCTGCAAAAAACAGAAAAAAGAAAAATGCTAAGAAGCCAAAAAATAGTGATGAACTTGAAAGCGAAGAAAGTGACAGATATTTTTCAACTCCAGAAGACGAAATCAACGACACTGAAACCAAACATGAAGAAAATTATGGAGTAAATTATAAAGCAAATTTTGAACAGAATTTTGAAGAAAATTTCGAAGACAACCTTGACGAAAATTTTGAAGAGAAGTTTGAAGAAAACCAAGAAGAAAATTTGGAAGAAAATTTTGAAACTAAACCGAAGATTTCAAATAAATTCTGAAAAAGACGATAATCATCATAATGATGATAATCGTCCACCCCCAGAACCCCCTCCTATAAATTCTCAAACAGAAAAAATTATAACGAGAAAAATATAGTTGAATGTAGCGATGAATTAACTATGCGAAAAGATAATTATGCATATTTTGTTACGACAAATGGAGCCCCACTCGACAACGGATCAAAAACCTTAGAAAAACGTAAAACTCTACCAAAATTAAAAAATTTATTACCATTTTGCCCTTCCGATTGAAGACGAAACTAAGGACAATTTATCCGAAACTGTAAATAATATAAAATTATCAGTTCATTCATTACATGAATCATCTCAAAAATTTTAATTACGATCATTTAGTATTTCTAAAACTTCCAGAATTAATCATATACCTTGGGAAGAAGTGAAATTAATTTTCGATTCAATTTTTTCAAATTCACCAACAAAAATTATAGTTAGCAATGGTATAACGCTATATCCAACAAAAGAACGAGTTCATTCGATTGAAGAAGCTCATTCTTTAGTATAAGGAGGCCATAAAGGCGTCACAAAAACTTATACTCGAATTCACCAAAAAACATTCTGGAAAAATATGAAAGTAGACATTTAAACATATATCCAAGGCTGTTTACAATGCCAACTGAAAAAATTAATCAGAGTCAAAATAAAAAATCCTATGGTAATTACTGAAACACCCAATACTGCTTTTGAAAAGATATCAATGGACATTGTTGGTCCACTACCTGAATCAAAATCTGTTAACTTATATATTCTAACCATACGAGACAATTTTACGAAATATTCTTTAGCAATATCTCTTCCTAATTACCAATCTAGTACGATAGCAGATGCTTTCATGAAAAAATTTATTTGCATATTTGGATCACCGACAGGAGTACTTACTGACCAAGGCAGAGATTTTTTGAGTAATTTATTAGAAAGATTGGCAAAACGTTTTAGAATTAAACAATTTCGTACCACAGCTTTTCACCCTCAATGAAACAGGTCATTGGAAAGTTCATATCATGTTTTAGGAGAATATCTCAAACAATTTGTTGCAAAAAATTCAGAATGGGACAATTGGCTTGAACTAGCAATGTTCTCGTATAATAATAGTGTACCTGAAAGCACAAAATGCACAACCTATGAATTATAGCAACATGGGGCCGAGCGTTGTCATGATGGAAAATTATTGCCTCGTGTCTGGTCGCATATTCCGGGCGTTTTTCGGCTATTGCTCTCTTCAAACGGATTAATTGTGTTCGGTAACGTTCTCCTTTAACGGTTTCACCCGGTTTTAGCAGCTCATATTACAGCACACCCTTCTGACCCAACAAAATACAGAGCACTACCTTCGCGCCATGGATATTCGGCTTTGCCGTTGATGGTTGGCCGGGTTTCACATATGATTTTTGGCGCTTGGTGTTGTCGTAATGGATCCATTTTTCATCACCAGTAACAATCCGATGCAAAAATGACTTCTTTTTGTGGCGTTGCAGCAGCATTTCGGACATGCAAAACCGCCTTTCAACTTCTCTCGTCGTGAGTTATGATGGTACCTAATTTTCTTGCTTTTGAATGTATCCGGCTGCTTTTAAACGTTTGGAAATGGCTGCTTGAGTGACTCTCAAAGATTCTGCGAGCTCTCCTTGTGTTTGGCAACAATCTTCATCGAGAAATGCTTCCAGTTCTTTATCTTTAAACTTTTCTGGCTGCCCAGGACGATAACTTTCAGCAGCCGTTTTCTTCATATTGAAGTAATGAAGAAGAACTCTCCGCAAAAACACTTTTTCAGGCACAAAGTTCGACATATTTGAGTGAAAAAAATTATCATTGTTTACGCTTGAAATGAATGACATATACGAGTAATTCAATGGTGACCTTCATTTTGACCTTGAAGTTGACTTTCATAGCTTTTTGAAGGTCAACGTTGTTTTTTTCAATGGAAACCTCCTTTTTTACATCTGCAATCGATACAGCGGAAAATTCTACGTTCAGATGCGTAACCAAGTCATAGGTCAATTGTAACGTTCAAGGTCAATTAGAGTTTATTTGAAATAAACAAAGTTTTCCAAGTGGCCAGTGCAATTCCTGAAGTATTTTTCAACGGGGAATTCAATGGTGACCTTCATTTTGATCTTGAAGTTGACCTTCGTGGCTTTCTGAAGGTCAAATTTGTTTTTTTTAATGGAAACCCTCTATTTTGACATCTGCAATCGATGGAGCGAAAAATACTACGTTCAAGTACGTACCCAAGTCATAGGTCAATTGTAACGTTCCAGGTCAGTTAAAGGTTATTTGAGATTAACAAAGTTTTCCGACAGGTCAGTGTAATTCCTGAAGTTAATTTCAACGAGAAATTCATTGGTGAGCTCTGTATTGATCTTGGTTACAGCGTTTTGAATATTGTAAAATCATATATATAGGAAATTTTTCATTAAAACTTCCAGGAGTTCTGGTGAGAGTTCTGTTCCTCCCCAAAGAGTTATGTCGAAAAGTCCTATACCGTTTTTCGATACCTAAGTCAATACCTAAGGCGATACCATAAGTCCTATACCGTTTTTCTATCTCTATACGAATATTACGAATCGAAACTAAATTTACGTATTACGAGTACATACTTACTACCTTTCGCTAAAAGATTATTATGGCGCAAGCTAAACTTTCGGAACAAGAGAGGGTATCTGTATTGATGATGCATGGTTGGGTAAATCGAGTTCGATCTAATTATCAAGTTCGTTTGCTTTTTAATCGCACTTTTCGTAATGGAGAAGGGTTAAATCCTGTCTCAAAATCAACAATTGCAAGAAATGTAAGGCGCTTTATGAATCATGGATCTATCAAGGACCTTCAGAGAACTGGTCGGCAAAATCTGCAGGATCTGAGGAGACGCAGATGGACATAGCCCAAGCATTTGTTGGAAACCCACACCTTAGTTTACGTCGAGCTAGTGATGAGTGTGACGTTGCTCCTGTGACAGTGCGAAATATTTTAAAAAGCATTAATTTCCATCCTTACAAAGTTCATCTGGTACAAGAGCTCAATGAAGACGATCCTGATCGTCGGGTTGAATTTTGTGAAATTATGATGGACAGAATTGATAGAAATCTTCTTTTCTTGTACAATACAGTATTTTCAGATGAAGCTACTTTCACTTTAAAAGGTGCAGTTAACAGGCAAAATTGTAGATATTGGTCTTACACAAATCCAGATGGGATGTTCGAGAGTCACACACAATATCCACAAAAGATTAATGTTTGGGCCGGTATCTTGAATAATACATTGATAGGCCCTTTCTTCATCGATGGTAATCTCAATGCCCGTGCATATGAAGAGCTTCTGAGAAACCAAATTGGTGTTATTTAAAGAGTAAAGTATGCTTAACGCAACCCCAAAGCTTAAACGAATTGCGGAATCGGATTCTGCAAGAGGCTAATTTGATTGATAGGGAGATGATTCGTAATGCTTTAACTCATTTTTACAATCGCATAGCTTTTTGTTAAGAAACTCAAGGTTTTCAGTTCGATCATCTTCACTGAAGCGTGAGAGGCAAGGGGACTCACGCTAATCAAGCACACCAAACAGAACAGAATTTACTACATCCACGTCGTTGTTCCTGGGTAATGCTAAACGTGAAGGTAAACTGCTTGGAAAAAACCTTGAAAAAACCTTGAAGATCATCACCAAGATCAATACAGAGCTCACCAATGAATTTCTCGCTGAAATTAACTTCAGGAATTACACTGACCTTTCGGAAAACTTTGTTAATCTCAAATAACCTTTAACTGACCTGAAACGTTACAATTGACCTATGACTTGGGTACGTACTTAAACGTAGCATTTTTCGCTCTATCGATTGCAGATGTGAAAAAGGGGTTTTTCATTTTAAAAAAACAAATTTGACCTTCAAAAAGCCATGAAGGTCAATTTCAAGGTCAAAATGAAGGTCACCATTGAATTCACCGTTGAAAAATACTTCAGGAATGGCACTGACCTCTTGGAAAACTTTGTTTATTTCAAATAACCTCTAATTGACCTTGAAAGTTACAATTGACCTATGACTTGGGTACGTATCTTAACGTTGAATTTACCGCTCTATCGATTACAGATGTAAAAAAAAGGGGTTTTCCATTTTAAAAAACAAAGTTGACCTTCAAAAAGCTATGTAGGTCAACTTCAAGGTCAAAATGAAGGTCACCATTGAATTACTCGTTGAAATTTACTTCAGGAATGACCTTCACTTTTTTGAAAAATATTTTACCTGAGGAAATATCCAACCGTCCCGGGACTTTTTAGACACCCTGTATATCTACACATACAGTGAATAAAAAATAAAGAAATTTTTTCTTGTTTTGTGGATAGATAATAAGAACGAATTCATAAAAAAAGCTATATTTATCGACATGGTAGCTCTCTGGCCATATTTAATTCAAACTGGAATTTTTAACCAGATGACTGTAATATTCCCACATGGAGCAGAAACCTAAACAATCCAAATACAATAAAAGACATTTTTTCAACAATTAAAACAAGAGGACCGGACGTATACAAAAATTTAATTCTCAGCTTACGGCTATTAGATCACATTGTCATAGCCGAAACGTTGGATATAATGAACTAGGAACACAAAATACAAAAATACAAAAATATGAAATCATCTATGCAGGACCAGCACATAAAACAAATGAAAACACGACAGACACTTCTTAAACCCTTTATTCATTAACTACTGAAAATATAACCTCTGTACTGGCTGAAGAAACAAGAAAACCCGTTTGTAGTTAGGTTTCAATATTGTAAAATTGTAAAATGTATACCGGTTGAAGTAAAAATTGCAAAACTGAAGAATCTTATCTACAACTACCAGTATTTAGAGAAAATCAATCTTTTTTCCTTTCTCCACGAACTCATATATTAATAAAACCCGGTATCCAAACAAATTGTAATTCTTTTCTTCCACCAATGTACCTTTTTGGAGAAACCTGGTACAAATTACTTCCAAATCCTGTCGAATCCATAGCAGCAACTATAGTTAAACCTCTCACAATAGCAACCTGGAAATACATAAATCCTTCATCCTTAGCGACAAGTGGCATTTATTCTCAATCTGATCTTGATAAACTGCGAGTTTGATATTATGTTTCCAGCAGAAAAACCAATGATTCTAAATTCTTTAGGCAGAGAAATAACAGGAAATCCGACTATAAATCAAGGAATAAAATTAACGAATTTATTTAATGAATATGTAATTGATAAAACTGCTGAATCCGCATGGGGTAGATTTTGGACAATTTTTACAAGTTTTGGAACTACTAGTGCAGGCCTAATTGGATTAATTCTTATAATTAGAGGGATTAAATTTATAGCGGGTACCATTATTCATGGATCAACATACATAGCAATTTGTTTCATCAATAATATGAAACAAATAGGAATACCAAACTCGATAGAAACAGCTGATCTTGCTGATATAAAAATTATGAATTCTCTTTGGCATGATGAGAAATGTGAACTAAGTTTGATAAACTCACTAGAAAATTTGCATGTAACAATTAAAGAATCATCTATAAACGGTCCAAAACCTTCTACGAGTAGGCAAATAACAAAACCTATTACTTCAAATAACAACCATGTTAAAAATACAAATTCATGTAAAATGAAAAAAAATAATCTTACATCTTTCTCTACAAAAAGCTTTAAAAAATGTTGTAAATGCGGATATAGACCAGTACAATAAATTCTAATATAAACATTCCATACCGATTCAGGAAATCAACTACAATGGAGCATTACTACGACGAACGTACCCACGTACCAAGCTACCACAAAAAGAAATACAGAACAGACTCCATGGGATTTTTAAATGATGTAGAAATTTTAAGGAATTTCACGATAAAATATGGATTGTCGTTACCGCAATATACGGTCTATCTGGATCCGAAATCGAAAACAAAATCATTCTTTCTTGCACAAATTAGTATTAGAATAGAATTGGCAGAAAATAGAGTAGCGTTAAAACTATTATTACTACTAATGAGATCGTACGATCTCTGAGACGAAGATTTTTATAATAATGATGATAAAAAATTTTAAAAACAAAAAATCAAAATGATCAAACCGATCGAAGACCAAAACTAATACCTTGGGAAAGTTCCTGTAGAATCTGTAACACACAAATGCATGCTACAAAAGAGTTCCGTGGACGAAATATTTTAAAAGTTGAGAAATCAACCCAATTTCCGCCTCCACTTCCGCCAAGAAACTCCTCAACATTTAGTAGACCATTTTCCCCTTTTCTCCAAAAAGATCCTAGAACTAAATCCAATTACATGTAAGCATCTTATTTTATCCAATATTAATCCTACTTTTCTTTTTCAGCCTTCCGAGAAGCATAATGAATTTCCTTAACCGACTAGCATCCGGAGTGTATTTGATTTTAATTCTACTCTTTTACTCCAAAGCAGAAAGATACTTCATAGACTCACAATACTTACAATACGTACTTAAATACAAAATAATAGATTTCTCACATCAATTATGTGAATATAGCATAATTTCAAATATTTCCAATAATTGTAATTTATATATAATTTCAATTATTTAAACCATATCCAATTCCAATATATCTTGATTTTAATACTGGCGTAATTTCCTCTATTTAAATAAAACCTCAAATTTCTCATCTCACTATTTCTTCAAATAACCAACCGTACTTTACGGTACCAACGGTTCCAAACATTTTGACACCCACCAAGATATATAGTAAATCTAATACCGATAAAAATCCTATTTGTGAAACATCAATGTTTTTAAATTCTCAACCATATAAATGTGAATCTAGATTCATTAAATCCATACCACCATCTCAATAGCCATTTAAATATTATGGATAATTCAATTCTAATTAGCAAGTCAACTACTTCACTGGCTATAATTTCACCTTTTCTATATAATATTGCTATCCAAGAACCTCACTTACTAAAAAAAGTATTACTTCTCCAGCAAAAAGAAGACATGTCATTATCAATCTATGAATACCATGCCTTTACCCTCACAAAATATGCAAACATTCAAAAAATTATCCCATCCATTTTTACTTCTAGTGCGGATAACACGTGGATCAATAATTCCCGGGACTAACTAGGAAAAACACATCTTTTTGGCAAAAATCGACTTTATTCACCAACATAGTCTCCTTCAAAAGCGACACAATCAATCCAGCGCTTCACTAATATTTCAATACCTTTCTTGTAGAACGATTTATCTTTGGCCTCGAAATAAGCGTTCGTTTCGGTGATGACTTCTTCGTTGGAGTAGAATCTCTTTCCTTGGAGCATTTCTTTGAGGTCTGCAAACAGGTAGTAGTCGCTGGGGGCCAGATCCGGTGAATATGGTGGGTGGGGAAGCAATTCGAAGCTCAATTCATTCAATTTCGCCATGGTAGCGAGCGACTTGTGACACGGCGCGTTGTCTTGGTGTAAGAGCACTTTTTTCTTCTTCATATGGAGCCGTTCTCACCGATTTCGTTCTTCAAATGCATCAATTGGCCAATGTAACGTTCGCTATTGGTCGTTTTACCCTTTTAAAGGTAGTCGATGAACAAAACACCATGAGCATCCCAAAATACTGAGGCCATTACCTTACCGGCCCACATTTGCGTTTTTGGCCACTTTGGACGCTTCTCATCGACTGCGGTCCACTCGGCTGACGACCGCTTTGACTCCGGAGTGTATTGATCGATCCAGGTTTCGTTCATTGTCACATACCGACGCAAAAAATTCGGTTTATTTCGGCGAAACAACTCCAAACAGCGCTCGGAATCAACGACACGTTGTCGTTTCGAAAACGGTTTGGTGGACTTTTTTGATGGTTTCCGATGTAACTACCTCATTTGGCCGGCCGGAGCGTTCAGCATCTTCAGTTTCTGTACGACCACGTTTAAACTCAGCATACCACAGACAAATGGTTGTTTTTGATGGAGCAGAGTCCCCGTAGCACTTTTCAAGCCATTGATGAGCTTGCATTGTGTTTTTTTTCATCAAAAAGCAATGGTAAATCAACACACGAAACTGTTTCGAATCCATTGTTTTGAGAATATCAAGACTAGCGTCACTTAAATCACTGTAACTCGTGGACCAAACATCAGAATGTCATGAAATTTTGACAGGTATCATTTGAAGATTGGTACTTATGAAAAATCATACAGAACTTTTGTTGGCCATGGTCGAAAGTGGGGCGAAAGAAATTATGTAATGCGGTAAAAGGATGAAAATTCGAGCCCCTGTATACTGACAACCCGTCGTACTAGAGACGTTCTCTTAGGGGAATTAAAAGAAGTTCACTAGGACAATAATTTCGCGGACTTTCAAGGAAATCAGAGACAAAAAGTTTTTAGGCCGGTACACTTAACGAATGTTGCCCCATATCTATTTCATAATCTTCTCCACTATGCTCAATATTTCTTAACTCCACAGAACAAAAATCAACTTCATTTAATAATTCAAATATTTCTTCCATATCGATCACGCGTAACTGTTTCGAAATTGAAAGAAAAATTTACAAGACTGAATCTCAAAATCCAAGTTCTAACTCCTAAATTATACCCCTACTTCCATTTTTAACAAGTATCAGTCAAAGAGAAAATCCGTAACTAATTCACACAAACAATTTTATTACCCTATACCAAATATTTCTCCTCCTAACGAAACCTTTTTTTTATAATTCATAAATCTACTTTAGATCTGTCCTTTATTCTATCTTCCTTTCACCCTTTTTTATATAGACTTAGTCACTTTAAATTTTTTTTCAGATACAGGTACATTCCATCTTTCCCTTTCTTAAAACCACTTGCATGATAGTTGAAAATTCTATACCGTCAGAAGGACAGTTTTTGTACTCACGCCTTTAATTTTTCAAACTAAACAAGTAACAAACTGTAATATAAAAGTTGTTTTTCTAAAGGAAAGTAAAAAACATTTCTAGCAAAATCTTTTACCTTGCATGATTAAAAAATATATACAAAAAGTTATTATTCAATTTCCTTATCAAACCCTAATAAAATAAATCTATTTTAAACAATTTGTAGAAATAATACCAACTTCAGCTGAAGCTATTATTAACCATCTTCGACCAGTAGACGGTGTATGTCCGCAAGAATATCCTATAACATACGCGCACTTATTACATAGTTTTTGCTTCAAATTAGAACCCTCGACTTTGTTTCCATATTATAATCGTCAAACCACCAAAAGATATTGTCAATTCTGTTTTGAAAAACTAGACCGGAAGAATTCATTACTCCGCGACAAAGAGCAGCTGATTGTGAAGCATGCATTGAACAATATTTAAATGATAAATCTAAAATTAGTCAAGGAAACGAACTTCTGGTAGAAAACATCCCTGCATGATTTATAGGCATCATCTACCCTCATGCATATCATTCAGCCATGAACGATTTTATTAGTTTTAACGGAAATTATAATACTAAAAATTGTAAATTTCTTCATAGTACGATGCTCCCTGAAGAATATCAACCAATTGAAGCCAAAGAAGTTGTATTAAGCAAACAATACTTGCAACCGTATTTTGAGCATCTTCTATGGTCAGAATTTTGTTATGAAACTTGCGTTGAAGAAGCCTATATGAATGTTATAGAAAAAAAACTTGTTTGCGGGGAATGTTATAGAACGAAACTTACGTTTTTTGAACGGGAAGGGATACTAAACGATGTAGACTCCGAAGCAACAACAATAATTTATAACAACAAATAAAATATTAATCAAACCATATTTTTTTTTTACAAAATTGTTTCATTCTTTCTTCTTGACAAAGTGTATCGCAGTACAAATACTCAATGAAATTAGCATTAAGTACGACTTTGTAGTACCTACTAAGACGGTTCAGCTGTATTCCGATTTATATCATGCATGTCATATTATTTATAAATTAGAACTAAAATCTTTGGAAATAATAAAAAGATAGACCTTGTTAAGCCGTTATAATAAGGCGAAAGATGCAATATGCAAGCAAAATAGATTGTTTCGGAAACTTTTATTTAATTTTGGCACGTTTCCTTGATCAAGTGCCGGTAGGAAAATTGCGTAACCTGTGAGGGGATTTAAACCCACGAAAATATTGACACTGGTGTCTAGCCATTAAACTACGGGTCAAGGCCGGTTACGAGACGACGACAGGTAAATTGTTTTTCCCATTCTAACACTCGTGTGTTCTCTTTCCCTCTTATCTCTGATTGCAAGAAAATGCAAAATGGCATTTTTCTGGCAAACCAAAAACGATAAAAATGTGGGAAAAGGTTCGTTGTAACGCGTGAGGAAGCGCGCACCATTTCGACCGGGTAAAATGGTAAAAGGAGCATTAATGTGTAAAAAGATAATTATTTTTACGAATTTTTTTCTGCCAATCCCATTGGTTCCCCATTTTTGGTGATCTCATGTCAGGACAGTCATGTGAGCCCCCTTCTAGCTAATTTATGAAAAGTGGGGAATCAATAACCGCGAATCAAAGAAAAACCGAGGTGACGAGCGCGGTGAAAAATTACCAAAATTCACTTCGGTCTCAGCACCTGCTTAAGGTAGGTTCGAGGGACCATCCAGACCCTGGGAAGCAGTTGCAACTCTGAGTTACTCCGAGTTTCCTCAGGATCACCTCTCAAAAAGAAAAGGACTTGGTAACTGTTTCGCTGCATTGCAGCATCAGCGAATCAGTTGCTTAAGAGCTTTTTCGCCTATGATAACCCGTCTTCCGGGAATAGCTAGGGGTTTGTCGGCTCACACGGTCACTTATAAATTTTGGAAAGCGAATTTCTTTGAATAAAGCCTGGAATAAGGAGGCGTTTTTTGATCACATATCTTCCGAAATCTCGAGTAGTGATTCCCTTTCTACCTGAAAAGGGCAAGGGATAGCTACTCGTCACTTTGTATACATACACCAAAATCAACGAAAAAAATCGACTTCTTACCCGTCGTGGAATTAGTCATTTTTTCTCGTTATCCAGGGAAAGTCACGACCATCTACCTTATGGAGCTGGTAAGGTGATTTTCACTCATTTCCAACTCCTTTTGATCATCCACTGAGATTTTGGAAAACATGTGACGTAGGATCTTAAAGTAGTTCAGAATTCTTTTTTAAACGCGGTCTTATGGTATGTATCGAAGCAATGCTAACAAGCCCACAAACATTATTTACAGAAATTAGGGAACTCCCAAAAATTAAACCGTGTATTCGAAGGCGCGACTGCGCGAAATTTTAGCGTTTATTAATTGGAGTTTTTTTTTTTAGATACGCTACTTAAAAATTACGCGCTGTGAAAACGAGGATTCAGACAATCAGCACTCGCTTTCTCCTAGATTAAAAATAGTGAGTTTATTCGGCATTCTAGCTCTTTAATTTAAGAATTACATTTCGCGAAATTTTCACCCTTCGTGTTACCCATACGCAGATTTTAAAGGGACAATTTTCGACCCAAAATAGGGCAAAATTGTGACTCAAAAAAATTAGAAAATTGGCGTAATTAAAAATTACGTATTTAACTTTAATCTCGAAATTTAAGAGCGAAACTTTTTGCTCAATTAGGCAAAAATTCGGTCTAAAAATATTTAGTTAAATGAGAAAGAGTCAAAATGTTTCAACTGGCGCCCAACGTGGGGCACAAAGGTTTTTAAATTTGAAGATTTCGCGAAAATATAGTCAATACTAGGAAAAATAAAAATTTGTGTGTATGTTCGGTATACCTTGCATGATTTTTCTTACGTATCGGTCTTTGTGATCTATTGAATCCCGGAAAAATAGCGTGTCACTTGGTCTGAAATTGTTTGCCACCCTTTACATTGATTTTATTTGAATATTTTAATTTGCCTAAAGGTGAACAATTTCGCTTTACATGCGAAATAGCCAAGTGACAACAATCGAGCGTCACCGTAACAACAATCAGCTGACTTTGACGTTCAGCTGTGTGCTAACACGTGTAGCCAGGAACTAGGCATTAAGGTGAATGCCCTGGGAAATAAATAATTATTGAAATAATATTTGAATTATTTGATTTAATTGGAAATAAAAGTTAAAAGATTAGCCGATAAAGTAAATTCCCGAAATTAAATTGGTTAAATGATTAATTCAGGATAAGACATTTGAAAAATTTTGTTGATAAAAATTAAAAGAAGGCTGGTTTTTTTTTTCTTTCTCATCCATGCTAATTAATCTATGCTATTAAATTAATTTAGAAAATATATATACAGATATTCTGAAAATATTTAATAAAAAATTTTTTTTATGACTACTAAAAGAATAGTTTTTTTTTATCACTTGGAAATTAAATTAAAAAATTGTTTAATAAGTTATTCCAAACCAGAATAATTCATAAACATTAAGTGAGGTTTTTCCTGCGCCAACTTGTCAAGTAAATGACACTTGCCTAATCAAACTTATAATATTGTCTCATTTTCTTAAGACTAGTTACATCCTAAAAATGGCTAGTACTAATGAAGCGCAAAAGAAAACGTTAAAACAATCTCAATCCATGATGGCAAATAGCTTCAACATGGGTGAGTTGTTAAGAAATACGACTCAGTTATTAGCAGGAAATTATAACAGTTTTAATGGCCAGGGAGAGGCGCTAGATTTATCAATTAATGAAAATAATATGTCGTACGAATCCGTGGATAATGAATCATCTTGCTCGTCTTTACATGCTGAAGAAATAGTAGATTCAGACGAGGAAGACATAGCGGAACTTGATCAAATGCTGTTAAAACTTAAGTCTATTGGCGTAAAAATAAAAAGTTTAGCGAATAATCAAGCAAAAGTTATCAACACGGTAAAGAGAAATTCTAAGAAAATATCGGATCTAAAGCAAAATACAACGAGAAAACTTAGCGAATTTACTGATTTGATTGTTGACAGAATGGATAGCTGCCAACAAATGTGCAAGGCAGAATGTGAATATAAAAAATTAGAATTAGAAAAGAATGTCAGACAGGTAGAAGCAAAAGTGAATGTGTTAAGCGAGACTTCCGAAGAACTTCACTGCCTGACTGGAGATCTCATTGCTAAAAAAATGGCACATGACAAAAAAATAAAACATCTGGAAGACCACCAGTTTGTCTTGAAGAACAAACTAGAAAAAAACCAGGGAAGTTCTTCGGCAGCCTCGTCGTGGTTAAATAAATATCCATTGCCTAAATTCTCAGGCCATAAGCGTGAAAGGCCCATGCGTTTCTTAAGAGATTTTGAGATATATATAAATGCAATAGATATAAGCACTAACGATTTTAATTATGTAGTTTTTGCATGCTTAGAAGGTATCGCAAGAGAGTGGTGGGAGCTGGTTTCCTCAGAGCATGACACCGCAAGCTCTTTTCGAGAGAAGTTTATAAAAAAAATTTGGAATGAAAATGTGTGCTTCCAATTTAGTTCAGACTTACAGTTTGGAAGACACATTCCCAATACCAATTTATCTAGAGCTGAATATGCAATAAAAATGATTAATAACGCGAAAGACTTGATCCCACCACCCTCCGAGAATGAAATTGTATCAAAATTATCAAGGCATTTTAATGATGATGTAAGGACGGCAATTATTATCAGAAATGTCAGAACTTTTGAAAATTTAATAGAATTACTCGATGCCTTTGATCAAGCGGGTCCATCCAACTCCAGCTCTAATAATAATAGCCACTATTTGGGTCAAAGTCAAAGATCTCATCCAAATGTGTACGGAGAGACGTCATTTGCAAATCAAAATAATTTTAGAAGTCGTGATTTTGCCCCAAATTCAGGCAGAAATAATTTTGGAGCAACAAGTAATCTTGACCAACAAAATAGAAATTTTTATTATAATCGTAGGCACGGTTTTGCGGGTAATAATTATAGAAATGATAACTTTTCCTCCCCTAATAATACGGCTCGTCTCGAAGGGCAAAATAATGCTCCCATGAGCCGTCCTGGCACTAGCCAGGCCCACGATAATAATAGACGAGATACGCGTGATAGAAGCTACAACACTAGGCCAAGTGGCAACGGATGTGTCCAAAACGGCGTATACCACCGTCGAGAAAATGTTAGTCCCCCGAATGCGGGCGCCTATGAGTCCGGACGATCTCAAGGCGCGAACGTACAGGAGGGGATGCGAAAGGTGCGGGTGGTATCTAACGCGCTCAGCGCTGCACAAGGGCGTAGCGACGGAAATTTAGACACATCAGATAATTGCGAACCGGAAATTTCGAATTTTCCAAATAATGTCGAAACAAGTAATAACCAGGGAAACTAGGTAGCCCTGGGCAGTCGAATATAAATGTATTAGAGGCAATCCCAGGGTCTAATGTTACAGAAAGACCTCTAGATTTAGATGTAAGGAAAGATTTGTTAGAATTTGAAAATTGTGAAATTATTAAAAATGTCGACAAGTGCCCAAATATTTTTGTGAAAATTCAGGGGATTAAAACGGATGCACTTATCGATACGGGAAGCGAAATCACATGTATCTCGGAAAATTTCTTTGAAGATAATAAAAATAAACTAAAAAATTGTAGAATCTTGCCAATCGTCGGCACAAGCGTCGTAGGTGCCACAGGTGTTAAACCTATAAAATTAAAACACCAAATGTATGCAGATTTAAATATAAATGATGAAACGTATTCTTGTATATTTATTATAATACCAAAGTTAAATAAAAATTGTATTTTGGGAATCGATATGCTTAAGAAATTCAAAGGAAGGATCAATATTGAAGAAAATTATATTATGCTACGAAGTGAAGATAAAGAATTGAAGATTAAATTTATAGATGGTGAAGAAAAATGTATCCGGCTTATCCATGAAATAAATATGGAGCCTGTTGAACATTCAACAAATATTGATCCACAGGATTTAGCGAATAAAACCAATTTTCCAGTGAAATACGAAGAATTCATTAACTTAAAAGAATATGACGAATTGGAAGAGAAATACTGTATATCCGATGCTGAAATCGAAGAAAAGGTGGCAAAATGCGAGCTGCTCAACAGCGAAGAGAAGAAGAAGTTTTGGGATGTTTTGAAAAAGTATAAGGACATATTTTCGAAGAAACCCGGACGCCTTTCAATATACGAACATGAATTGAAAATTAAAGATGATAAACCCTCCATAATTAAAACTTATCCAATTCCAATGAAACTGAGAGAATTGGTCACTGCTGAATTGAACAAATTATTGGAACTAGGAATTATTCGTAGATCGCATAGTCCCTACATAAATCCACTGGTGACTAGTTTAAAAAAAGGTAGAAGCGTTAGGATATGTTTGGATGCCCGTAAATTAAATGATATAATAATTAATGATTGCGAATGCGCGGAACCAACTGAGGTACTTTTTCAGAGGTGTAGAGGTGGTAAAATTATGTCAACAATGGATCTGACCAGTAGTTTTTGGCAAATTCCACTAGCCGAGGAATCAAAAAAATACACGGCGTTTCTACACGAGGGTAAATGTTACGAATTTTGCGTAACTCCCTTCGGACTAAAAACTAGTACAGCGGCATTGGTCAGAGCCCTAGACTTTGTCCTTGACGGTCTAGGAAATTTTTATTTGACTTTTATTGATGACATTTTCTGCGCTTCTGAAAACGTGCACCAACATCTGCATCATTTGAAGTTACTTTTCCATAGATTGATGGAAAATAACCTAACAATTAATCTGGAAAAATCTCATTTTTTCAGATCGGAAGTAAAGTTTCTAGGACACGTTTTAACTTCCACAGGAATAAAACCAGATCCAGAAAAGATTGAAACCATCCAAAATTTCTCAAGACCACGAAATTTAAAAGAATTGCGTGGATTTCTGGGTTTAATTAATTTCTACACCAAATTTTCAAAAAACCATACAGCAAAAATAGTTCCGCTTTTGGAACTATTAAAAAAAGGAGTGAAATGGTCCTGGAACGACGATCTGGAACAAGCTTTCAACAAGATTAAGCTTCTTTTCAGTAGCTCTGTTTTGTTAAATTATCCAGAATTCAACAAACCTTTCTATTTGCAGACTGATGCGAGCGATGTGGCATTGGGTGCCATCCTTTTTCAAGTTGACGAAGTCGGAAACTCATGCCCAATTATTTATGCCAGTAGAACCTTAAAGGGTGCTGAATTGACATATTATACGACAGAGAAGGAGCTGCTGGCGATAGTCTGGGCCCTACAGAAATTTCGTTCGTATATAATGGGAGGAAAAGTTATCATAAGAACTGACCACAAAGCATTAACATTCCTGAAAACATGTAAGCTTTTGAGTGGAAGGTTAACCAGGTGGACAATGGCCATTCAGGATTATGATATTTCCATTGAGCATTGCTCTGGTAAAAATAATTTAGTTGCAGACACACTAAGTCGTCTACCAGAACAGGAAAATGCTGCCAAATTGGCCCACAAGGACGGTAAAATCATTTTATATGCCTCGGCCAAAAGGCCATCATCAAACCTACGTACTCGGTTACAAAATTTTGCCCAAGAGCAACAATTAGATCCTATTCTGGGACAAAAAATGGCAGAAGTTGAAGAGAAGAAAAATTCAAAGTATGAAATTCATGATGATTTACTGTATTTCATAAATGGGGAAAATAAACGGTTATGTTTAACAAAGGGCATCATTCATGACTTAATTGATGAATGTAATGAAATGTATGCTCATATCGGCCCTTTAAAAGTCATGAAAATGTTAAATGACTTCTTTTACTATCCAAAAATGGCCAAAATAGTCAGACGACGTTTGCCCAGCTGTGATTCTTGTCAGAGAAACAAAGTCACGAATCAAACTTGCTTCTCCGAGATGAAAAATTATCAACCTGAGAGGCCAAATGAAATCCTGTCAATTGATTTCTATGGGCCATTGCCAGCATCGAAAGGTGGTTTCAAATATATTCTGTCCACAATTGATGCGTTTTCAAAATAGGTGGTTTTGTATCCGTTGAGGCGAGCAAATACCAAAGCTGTTATTAATAAATTGTCTAAGGACCATTTTCCAAAGTATGGAAAACCTTCCAAAATAATAACGGACCATGGGACACAATTCACGTCCCCTATTTGGTCAGAATTCTTAAAAGAAAAGGAAATACAGCCTGTTTTCTCCTCTATAAGATATCCACAAAGCAACATAGTGGAGAGAATCCATAGGGAATTATCAAGGTTTTTCAGATCTCTCATTGGAGAGAATCATGGGTCATGGTGGAGTTGGATTAAGATTATAGAGAGCTGCATAAATGAGACATACCACGAAACCACTGAGTTTACTCCGATGGAGCTACATCTCAATAAAAAACCCAAGCATGCTTGGGAAAATTGGTTAAATTTTCCCCCAAGCAACTCAAAAATAAATCACGAGAGAAAACTGGAATTGGCTAAAGAAAACATCTCCAGAAAAGGAAAATACACAGCTTCAAAATTTAATGAAGCTCACCGTCTAACGGCTTTAAAAACGGGAGATTATGTACTTGTAAAAGCCATTAATGAATCGGACCCAAAAAGAAAAATTCTCAAAAAGTTCCTTCAAATTTATGAAGGCCCTTATGAGATAAAAAAACAAGTTAGACCTGAAACTTATATCTTATGGAACCCAGAATCAAAGGAGGAAAGGGGAATGTTCCACTCTCAAGATCTGAAAATTTATAACAAGAGAGAAGAGGACTTAAGTGAAAAAGATGAATCCGAAATAAAAAATGTCGGGTAAAAATGACTTTGTCATTTACTTTTTGTAAATACTACTAAAAAATTAGCCTACTATTGTAAATATTTAAATATATAGGCCTTAGATAATTAGAAATTAAATAAAAATTAGAGTAGTTAAAATTAGGACTAAATTATAAACCAAAAATTCGAGTTATCTTTTGCAAATCATGCGCCTTAGCCTATAAAGAAAAACCATTTTAAAACTCAGTGTTAAACAAACAAAAAAATCATGAAAATTACAAAAAAAATATATGTATTAAGGTTATTATATTTTAACAGGGTTTAAGCTTAATTTTTGTCATTTTCTTTTGATTTCTGCAGTGAGCGGTGTGAAGAATAATATTTGATATGTATTAAGAAGCTAAGAACTGAATAAAGGGATCAGCTCACTTCATTTTTAAACTTATGAATATTTAAAAGTGCCTAATTTTTCGATTAATTAAAATAATTGATTTAACTATTCTAATTTTAATTAAAAATAAAAAATCCACAAAACACAAAAAAAAATATTATTCATAGCATAATGGTGGTGGAAATATGGGAAAATAATAATTTCAAATTCCTGATTTTGAGTCGAAAACTTGAAATCTAATAAGTTCATAACAACAAAACAGAGCAAAAATTCTTACAATACATTTTATAATACAGCTTGAAAAAACGAAATGATCCTTATAAATAAGGGATCACTTCGTTTGAGGGGCGTTAAGACGGTTCAGCTGTATTCCGATTTATATCATGCATGTCATATTATTTATAAATTAGAACTAAAATCTTTGAAAATAATAAAAAGATAGACCTTATTAAGCCGTCATAATAAGGCGACAGATGCAATATGCAAAGCAAAATAGATTGTTTCGGAAACTTTTATTTAATTTTGGCACGTTTCCTTGATCAAGTGCCGGTAGGAAAATTGCGTAACCTGTGAGGGGATTTAAACCCACGAAAATATTGACACTGGTGTCTAGCCATTAAACTACGGGTCAAGGCCGGTTACGAGACGACGACAGGTAAATTGTTTTTCCCATTCTAACACTCGTGTGTTCTCTTTCCCTCTTATCTCTGATTGCAAGAAAATGCAAAATGGCATTTTTCTGGCAAACCAAAAACGATAAAAATGTGGGAAAAGGTTCGTTGTAACGCGTGAGGAAGCGCGCACCATTTCGACCGGTTAAAATGGTAAAAGGAGCATTAATGTGTAAAAAGATCATTATTTTTACGAATTTTTTTCTGCCAATCCCATTGGTTCCCCATTTTTGGTGATCTCATGTCAGGACAGTCATGTGAGCCCCCTTCTAGCTAATTTATGAAAAGTGGGGAATCAATAACCGCGAATCAAAGAAAAACCGAGGTGACGAGCGCGGTGAAAAATTACCAAAATTCACTTCGGTCTCAGCACCTGCTTAAGGTAGGTTCGAGGGACCATCCAGACCCAGGGAAGCAGTTGCAACTCTGAGTTACTTCGAATTTTTCTCAGGATCGCCTCTCAAAAAGAAAAGGACTTGGTAACTGTTTCGCTGCATTATAGCATCAGCGAATCAGTTGCTTAAGAGCTTTTTCGCCTATGATAACCCGTCTTCCGGGAATAGCTAGGGGTTTGTTGGCTCACACGGTCACTTATAAACTTTGGAAACCGAATTTCTTTGAGTAAAGCCTTGAATAAGGAGGCGTTTTTTGATCACATATCTTCCGAAATCTCGAGTAGTGATTCCCTTTCTACCTGAAAAGCGCAAGGGATAGCTACTCGTGTCTTTGTATACCTACGCTAAAATCAACGAAAAAAATCGACTTCTTACCCGTCGTGTAATTAGTCATTTTTTCTCGTTATCCAGGGAAAGTCACGACCATCTACCTTATGGAGCTGGTAAGGTGATTTTCACTCATTTCCAACTCCTTTTGATCATCCACTGAGATTTTGGAAAACATGTGACGTAGGATCTTAAAGTAGTTCAGAATTCTTTTTTAAACGCGGTCTTATGGTATGTATCGAAGCAATGCTAACAAGCCCACAAACATTATTTACAGAAATTAGGGAACTCCCAAAAATTAAACCGTGTATTCGAAGGCGCGACTGCGCGAAATTTTAGCGTTTATTAATTGGAGTTTTTTTTTTAGATACGTTACTTAAAAATTACGCGCTGTGAAAACGAGGATTCAGACAATCAGCACTCGCTTTCTCCTAGATTAAAAATAGTGAGTTTATTCGGCATTCTAGCTCTTTAATTTAAGAATTACATTTCGCGAAATTTTCACCCTTCGTGTTACCCATACGCAGATTTTAAAGGGACAATTTTCGACCCAAAATAGGGCAAAATTGTGACTCAAAAAAATTAGAAAATTGGCGTAATTAAAAATTACGTATTTAACTTTAATCTCGAAATTTAAGAGCGAAACTTTTTGCTCAATTAGGCAAAAATTCGGTCTAAAAATATTTAGTTAAATGAGAAAGAGTCAAAATGTTTTACTACATATACGGTAAAGTCCCTTGGATTACAAGAGCTACCACCATTTGAAGCGACCTGCGAAATTCTTAAAAACAACACAACTTACGCCTGTATTGGGGAACCGGCATTCCAAAATAAAGCTGCTAAACAAAACGCAGCAGCTAAAAACTTGGAAATGCTTTCCACAAGATACGTATTTTTGGAAGAAATATAAGAAAAATGCTTGATCCCGGAATCCAAAACTTTCAAAATAAATGATAAAAACAGTAAAGAATCTTTACAAAAACGACCAACTTGTGAAAGGTATTTGCAAAGAGTAAATTTAGCCCAAAACTGCCGCAATCCTTAACGAAATAAAAAATATAATAAATAGTCTTCAATATTCAATACTATTAGATTTAATATATATACATAATCAAAGTGTAATCAAAACTTAGTTTATTTCTGACGATAGTTCACATATGTAACATCCATTTTCTTTACAACATATGAAAAAATAAATCAAAAATATGTATTTATAATGAAACAATTATGATTCTAACCATCCACGAGAAGATATAGAAAAAAAAAAATATAAATGCTACTAAATTTAAAAAATTCTTACTTATGTATATTCATATATTTAGATAATAACAAAAGGAAACATATGTAACCGTATTCTAATATTAAATTTTTATCATTAAAAACCTATATATTACAATCAAACAATTTTATGATTATATTCAAAAAAATATATAGTATATATATGTCAATACTAAAATGTAACAACTGATACAAACTGTAAAACAAAAAGTTAATAACGACAACATTTATCAAAATAGAAATTCAATGTACGAGGTCTGTTTAAAAAATAAGGTAAATTTTCATTTTTTCCGAAAAATATTAATTTCTTCGTGTTATTGTTGTTATGTTGTTTCTGGCCAAAAATGAATAGTTTTTTACAATTCCAGGCGTTTCTTTCGGATTGTTTCACGCAAACGGCACATAATTTCAAGGTAATACTCCTTATGAACCGCACGACCTTGTGGCAAGAACTCCTGATGCACTACCCCATGATAATCCAAGAAAACAGTGAACAAAACCTTGACATTTGACCGAACTTGAAGTCCCAGGGCGAGCGTCGTCATTCGCCTCTTCGTATACGACATCGTAATTTGGGATAGTATACAATGTCGTATACGACCCTGACTTGTGCTGATAGGGGCGAAAAAGATGTCGCCCATGCTTCGGGGAGCGGTTCTTGCCCGATATTTAGGGCGGAGCTCCGGACGTTGAGGGGTGGAAAGTGAAATTTCTACAGCTCAACCTCGGGAGAGGGAAGGGAGCCCAGGACCTTCTGATGCAGACTGCCAGGGAGAGGAGGGCCGATGTGTTGCTCATTAGTGAGCAACACAAATGGTCCGAAAACTCTGCTTGGTACCAGGATGCATTACGGAGGGCTGGAATCCTTGTGTTAAGCCCTGATTTGAGCATCGGGGATTTCCTGGAGACCGACGCGGGGTTAGTTTGGGTGGAGGTGGCGGGGGTACGTGTGTACAGCTGCTACTTCTCTCCCAACGATCCCTTAGAGATCTTCGAGACCCAGATCCTCCTCCTTCAGCAAAGCCTCAGAGAGGCTAGGGGGCGGTCCCTTATCACGGGCGACTTTAGTAGTAAGTCGCCCGAGTGGGGTGAAGCCCGCCTGGACAGGAGGGGAATCTTGGTGGCATAGCCGCTAGGAATGACCTGATTGTATTGAATCGGGGCAGGGATTTCACGTTCAGACGAGGAGCGGGGGGGTCGATTATCGACCTTACGTTTGCCGCGCCCCGTCTTGCCCCAAGGATAGCCGACTGGTGCGTCCTCCAGGTAATAACCTTGAGTGACCACCAGTGCATTGCAATACGGGAAGGGGCGGCAAAGGAAAGAGCCCCTCCTGGAACACAAGACGACTCAGCAAAGACAAGCTACAAAAACATCTTGAGGAAACCAGGCTCATAGATGAGCTTGGTTGGGCTAAGTCTGCTGGGTCGTTGGAAGACACCGTGCGGGCGGCGAGGCGGAAAGTGGTCGCAGCATGTGACCACTCGATGCCTCGACGAGGGCACGGTCGTACTGGGGACTCAATGTACTGGTGGAACGACCAGTTGTCTGTCCTACGTCGGGGATGCCTCACAGCGCGGCGGAGATTCACCCGCTCAAAGGGTGATTCTCTGCTGCGCGAGGCATGGAAAAACGCACAATCAGCTCTGAGGCAAGGCATTAAGAAAAGCCGACTTCAGTGCTGGAAAGACTTGATCGGTGAGGTCGAGAAGGACCCATAGGGTCTCACCTTCAAAATATTCACCAAGAGATTGGCGACTAGAAGAAAGACCCCGGGCCTGGATAATCCCGATCGAGTCAAGTACATCGTGCGAAGCATGTTTCCGCATGTAGAGCCGTTCCAAAGACAGGACACGAAGCTCCTGCGTGGTCGTTCGCGAAGAACTCTTCACTCTCAAAGAACTAAAGAGAGCGGGTGGAAGGCTCAAGGCAAACACAGTGCCGGGGATCGACGGGTTGCCGAACAAGATCCTCAAAGAGGTGATCGGGGCATAACCAGAGATCCTCCTAGAAGTCTTTAACTCCTGTCTTCGGGAGGGGAGATTCTTCGCAGACTGGAAAAAGCAAAGGTTGGTCCTGCTGAGGAAGGGCAACAAACCTCTAGGGGATTCCTCATCGTATAGACCAATATGTCTATTGGATACGATAGGGAAACTTCTAGAGGAAATGATCCTATAAAGACTACAGGGCCACATGGTCCGCGAGAATGGTCTCTCGGAAAACCAGTTCAGCTTTCGGAAAGGCAGGTCCACAGTTGACGCCATCCAGGCAGTGGTGGACATCGCCACTAAAGCAAGAAGAGGAACTGGTAACCGTAAGGGATTCTGCGCGTTGATCAGTATTGACATACGAAATGCGTTTAATACCGCAATGTGGAACATCTGCATCGAGGCGATGGTGCGGAAAATGGTTCCCCAGACTACCTGTTGCAAATGATAGATGACTTTCTGAGCGACAGGTGGGTGATATACGAGGGCGACAAATGGTCTCTCAAAGAAGAGATGACATGTGGCGCCCCTCACGGGTCGCGGGTGGGTCCACTCGTCTGGAACGTCATGTACGACGATTTCCTGCACATGGACATGCCTGCTGGAACGAGCATCATCGGCTTCGCGGATGACGCACTAGTCGTGTGCGCTGCTGACAACGTCGGAATCCTGGAACTGAGGGTCAATGATAGTCTGTGGCGGGCAAATCGTTGGTTAGATAGCAGAGGCCTGAAAATGGCCCCTGAAAAGACCGATGCTTTGCTGGTCACGGACAGGAGATCCTTCCAATACCCGAAGATCGTTCTCGGGGAACATGTAATCGAGTGGAAAAAGAGCATTAAGTACCTGGGACTGCAGTTGGATCGAAGGCTTAGCTTCGGCGAACACCTGCAGATCGCGACTGCCAAAGCCCTCCAATGTGGGGCCGCCCTGTCTCGGCTCATGCTCAACATTGGTGGACCCAGGGAAGCTAAGAGAAGGCTGGTGGCGAGCGTCTTTAATTCGAAGCTGCTTTATGCAGCTCCGATCTGGACAAGTGCCCTTAACAACCATGCTATCCTGAAGAAGCTGCTCTCGGCACAGAGAAGTGTGGTGATGAGAATTGTCTCAGCATACCGAACTGTGTCGACGAGTGCTGTGCTGGTCCTGGCGAGCGTCCCGCCAATCGACTTATTGGCGGCGGAAAGGAGAGAGACCTTTCAGCTCCGTAAAGAGCTGACCTGCTTAACCAACCTGCAGGAAATCGCTCGCGCGAAGGAGGCCATCCGCAAGGATGGAAGGTGCAGACTCGTCGAGAAATGGCAGACGAGATGGCATGGTGACCAATCCGGGAGATGGACACACCGTCTAATCACGGAGCTCACCACCTGGCTGGATAGAATGCACGGTCAAGTCGGCTTTTACCTGGCGCAAGCGCTTTCAGGCCATGGCTGCTTTAATGCGTACCTGAAGCGCTTCAAGAAAAGAGACGACGAGTCGTGTAGCTACTGTGGATCCCTTGTGGACAATGCAGAGCACACACTCTTTGTCTGTGCCAGGCCGGGCGCGGAAAGGGAGGCTGTCGGTCGGGCAGTGGGTGCACAACTCACCCCTGACATGATGGTCTCTCTCATGCTCCAGTCTGAACAGAAATGGATGCTTATCGAGTCATTCGTCACCCTGGTGATGAAGACGAGGGAGCTCGATGGGCGCGCAGAGCGCGGCAACAAGAAGGGCCAGTAGAAATCGCATCGGGGCCTGCACCCGTGGTCCTGCGTCTTGGGCGGACTTGGCTGTCCGCGTCGTCCGGAGGAGGAATCGCTTTATTCCTCCCCTGGCTGGAGCGACTAGTCGGTCTGCCTAACGGGCGTTTGGCCACGGATGGGAGTCCCGGGCGAACGGATGACGGAAGAGTCGTACGCGACTTTAAGTTGGAACCAACCACTCGTGAAGTTTAAAGTCGAAAGGCGGTTCCGCGGGCGGTGTATTGGTTCGAAAGAGGGGTTTTTTGGTTTCGACAGGTATGCCTAGACCCGTCCTAGGAGAGTCCTGTACAACGTCTATAAAAGATTTCGCCATTTTTCCTCCTCACCAAAAAAAAAAAAAAAAAAAAAATGTCGTTTACGATGTTTACGATGTCGTATTTTACAAATAAATATTCATTAAATAATATAATTAAATCTGTAATCCAGCAGTTTGAATTCTTTCACAGGTAAATAATGAAATATGAAAGATAGTAAAGGATAGCAAAAAGTACCATTTCTTATCAGAGAATAAAATTTATTTCAAAACTTCAGGTACAAACATTCACTTTATTTATTTTTGACCAGGACCTACAGGAACGAATATATTACGTTTTTAATCTATTTTTTACATCGTAGAGTTTGTTCGACATATATGTAGAAATTCGTCTCATACGCGCTTCTCGTAGAGCTCCTTTGACACCAGCGTTTGTAATTTTTTTGTAAAGTAACCCTGTAAAGAATAAAGTGTCAAGTGCCAGTTTGAAAATGGAAAGTAAATGTTTAATGTGAATGTACCTGGTAGGCAAAAAATGAATTGGAAAATTATCAGTGATCACATTACATACTTTTTAGTAAATCGTACTTTTTCGGTGTAAGTTCTTTACTGGAGTACTCCTTAGTTTCGTTTCCATTATCTTTGGTCTTTCTCAAATACCGTTTTTTTAAAGTTGTTCTTCCCCAAATTACTTCGGCTGTGTCTCTAACAAACTTGGAATCATTTTTCTTGAGCATCGTCTTCTAAATATCTACATTCACATAGACATTTTCGCCAAGATGAACCTATTTAGAAGAAAGAATTTCGTTGTAGGAATTGAAAGTTAAATCTGATGTAAAAAACTGCTGTAATAAAGCGGACAAGTCAGTAATAAAAGAAAGTAAGGACCAAAAAAAGAAGGAAAATTTTCTACATTGAATCATAACATTTTCTAAATAATAAAATGTTTACTTAGTTACTAGTCATTTCTAGTATTAAGTTCAATTGCAATAATTCTAAAAAGAACCACTCTCCACTTGTCATTCTAAACTGTTTACTGTGCTACTCTAGTTGATGAATTCAAATTTTGAAAGACAGAAGTATTTTTACAGCTACTAAAAAACAAATAAAAATATGAAGTCAGACTGAGGTTCAGATTCATCGTGATATTTTGTTTTACACATGAAAACAAACGTTTAAAAAGCGTCAAAAACGACTAGCTAACAGGTTTGTTGAGAGTTCAGTACATACGTTTAAAAATTATGTAATACATACTTGCTCGGAATCTACATCATCTTCTGTACCTAGGGAAAGTCCTCTTTCTCCTGAAGATCTTGAAAATCGGCGAACTAGTGGAGTCCTTACAGGAGTTCTTTGAGGAGCTCTTTCAGGAGTTCTGACGTGTTGTCTATTCTGAGATCGGAGAGTTGCAGGAGTTATTTCATGAGATCGTTGACGTGATATTTCACGAGAACTTTGAGATGTTTCAGGAGATCTTTTTTTTTTTTAAATAAAGAAAGATTACTTTTTTGACAAAAAATGTAAATTCAGGGTTGTTATCGAAATCCAGTGTCAAAATTCTAGGCATTCTGCACGTTTTCCAGCTGAATATTTAACGAAAACGTAGTCAATTTTCTATTTCAAAAGGAGTTTGTCCTCAGATTTCTTTTTTGTATCTTTCACTCAAAGTTGACTTTTGCAAACTGATATTTTTATAATTGATTTTTTATAATAACTTGACACGTATACAGTGTTTACAAAAAGGAAAAAGGAAAACATTGTACTTCATTTCCCACTTCATTAGTATTTTTCAAAAAAATTTTTTGATCATTCAGATGTAAAGATTTCAGCCTACAGAACTCAACAATCTTCAAATTTAGACACTTTTTAATTGAAAACCTTAAAAGTTTTAATAATTTTAAATTGAAAACCTTCCCCATCGAATAGAGTTTAAAATTCAAATATTAAAAATTGTAGGACAATTTTCTTCAAAATAGTGAAATTTTTACACTGAAATTCTAAAAAATTAAATACATTTAGATTCAAATATTCAAAATTGTGGAATGTGAAACTAAAAGCCTTATAATTCGCAAAGGCGAAACGTTTAAAACTGTATACTTTCCACGTGAAATTCAAATCAATTTCAAACCCCTTGAACTTCAAATAACTTAATTTTGAATTATTAAAACTTAAAATTAATAAGTCACTACGGCTTTCGACTTGAAATTGAAGAGCATTTTACATTTTAAATATTTTGATTAATAAGCATTTAAAATTGAAAATTAATTATTTTCATTTTTCAGATTTATTATTATTTACATATATTTTCACAATTATCTTTAAAAAATATTATCATTCTAAATTGCACATAAAATTGTACACTTTCAAAATGGAAACGTTTCAGACTGTAAATTTTGAAACTAAAGACTTTTCACATTTTAAGGATCAAATTAAACTTGCCAAAATTGAACAGTTTTAAATTTGCAGCATTTGAAATAAAAAATTTCAGAATAATGTAACTGTTTCAGTGTTTACTAACTTCAAATTAGATCTTCGGAAACTTGAAAATTCCAAAATTTTACTTGATAAAATCGAGGTACTTAAAGTTTTCAACGTTCAAATGAATGAAATTTTTTTTTGAATGCTTTTCAAATTATAAATAGTTCTTAAATATTGTTCAATTTAAATTAGAAATAATACAGTTTACAACAGAACAAGTTTAATTTCCAATGTAATATTTTAATTTTTAATTGAGAAGATGGATTTTGAAAGTAATACGAGTAGATGAATTTTCAATGAAAATTTAAATTTCGACGCGACTACTTCATTTTTAAAATAAAAAGATACATTTAAAAAAATAAAAGAATTTTCAACCTGAAAATTGAAATAGTAACAGATTATTCTAATTATTTCAAATTAATTGGTTTACATTTTTAGTATTAAATATTTATTTTTTGATTAAAAATCACTTACCTCCTAAAAGAAGAATGAATGCATTGAGTAGTATGTCGTTTTTTCCTTTGTCACCATGAAGCCATACTTTATATTTTTGATTCCGCACAAAATCAGTCGCTGTTTTAGGATGATGATTTTCAATCGACCTCGTTGACAGTACTTTTTCCATTCCATTAGTAAATAATACGTATGCATGTGACACGGCCATTTCTTCTTATTTGGAAAACTTAGAATTTTTCCTGAAGAAGCTTCCCTTGAACTTAATTGCACCGGCACAAAAAAACGGGAACACATTCACGTTGTTTCAAGAAAGTTCTGAAATTCACCGTTCATCTTTTGTTTCCTACTCGCGTACGTGTTGGTGTTCAGACTTACAGTGTATAGCAGATAAATCGTGTGAAGTTTGTAGTTCTATATGTATTCATAGATTATGTTTAATAGAGAAAAGTATTTTCGGAAGCCAAATAAATTTTTGAGGTACATTTCATTTGACTCCATTATTAGTCCAATATCTCGAGAGGAAGGTGTTATTTCATTTTTAAATTGCAAATTATACTTTCATTCAACGTTTCAAATCCACAGTGATGTGCGATCCAACGTGACAATTGACTCTACGTTTCAACTTCAATCGAATCTAAAAAACTTTCTTTACCTAAAGTCGATTTTAGTGCATCAGTTTAATACTTCTGCAAAAAGTTTTTTTCTCTCGTTTAATTGTCAAATACATTGTAGAAAACGTTTTTCGCCCCTTCCGGGAAATCAAGAAATTGTGGATTGGCTACTTTTGCAGTAGCATCCTTTATACACGGAGAAAAATGGATATTTAACTATGTGACAAGCATCTTATATATTTAGTTGTAATATCTGAATATTCAGATTTACTACCTAAAATGTTGAAATAGGTTAATATGAATTCATAATACTTGGGACGTTTGCATTGGCTTTAGGGTCCATAAATGAAAAAGTCTATTTAATCAGACGTTTCGGCTCTGATCGGAGCCCTCATCAGTGATATTTATTAAAATCTTCTATGTATGAAGTAGGGAAACCTTTTTCTTTGGTACAAAACTTTGATTAAACGCAGAATTTTTCAACATTTTTTTCAGTTTTCTATGAAATATTTTAAGAAGACACATAATTTCTCACCAAACTCACTGTAAAGTATTATGAATTAAATCAAGGGCCAATACAATCTACTATTTCAGTTAATATGAATATCTTAGATATTACGGCTGAATATTTAGATATTAAAACCGAATATGTAAGGCTTGTCACATACATGAATATCTAGATATTGATTCTAAATATTCATTTTTCTCCGTGTATAAGGAAGTTTTAGAAAATAAAAGATATAAATTTATAGCAACTTTTGCTCCTCATTATATTGTCATTTACTTTTAAATATCATATTTTGCAGACACCATGGAAACTTCTAGATCTGAAGGATACAAAAGGTATTTGGAGCCAGAATGTAAAGAACCAATTCCGCCATCCTCTTGGTTCCGGTATAAAAAGTTATGTAAACAGCAGGTAAGTGAGTGAGTGAGAAATAATAAAATTCTATCTTGGATGTCAATGAAATGAAAGTTCTTACTGATACCACGATTAAAACGGAAGAAAATTGTAAGAAAAACAGAATAATTCTTAACGTTTTTCATTGTATGCAAATTATTATTCAATCTGGCTGGAATAGCAGCACAGGTGCTCCTTCCCTACTTTTCATTGTAAGAGATAAATAATCAATTAATGGTGAGGATGATACCAGAAAGGCCATCATCCTCACCTTTAATAACATAAACTGGTAACAACTGAAAGAATTTTTGAAAAGTAAATAATCAATGAAGAGGAATTAAAATATTTATCTTTTCCCTCTTTCAAAACTAATTTATTTCTTTCACTGAAAAATGATAGAGGAGCACCTGTCTTGCTATATTAGTCTCCCTTCTAAGATTAAAAAAATTCATATTTGTGCATTTTCATCACTAAACAAGTTAAAACTGGAATGAGATGTGCTTATAAATTCTAACCCCCTCAACGCAAGCTTTTTATAACATGCTGCATATTGATATATACAGTTTTGCTTGTCGTGCATGAATATTCAAAGAAAAATAAAAAAAACCTCCTTCAAGAAAGCAGTTTACAACATTTAATATTAATTACAGAAAATAGCAGACGCCTTTCCAAATTCATGTGATATGAATAAAGAAAATGCTGTTGACGTCTTTCATAAAGCTGAAGGTGAAGATGTTACTTTGGAAAATGATGGTGGCGATATGAACAGAAACTTCTTAGCTCCTGAAATGGAAGAAAGTAATTTTCAAGAAGAATTTCAGGTACAAAAAATGTGGCAAAAAATGTATACATTGGCGTGGTAAATAATTTCTTTGCATTACAACTCCAGAATACCTTCCGACCACTTTGTTAATTTCCGTTAATTATTATTTTTTGCATACATTGAAAATTTAACGAAATGAGTAAGTATATGTAACATAAGATATAAAAGTAGAATCTATTAATTTAATAATTAGTATGTGGTACAAAATGTACTTGCCAGGAGTTCAAGTGTCAATTCAGTATAATTAATATATTGATATATTTAATAATGAACAGGACTTATATCGACCCTTGGTATTAATATTACATATATATATATATATTGTAACTTTGTAATATTTCTTTATTCTAATTATAATTATAAAAGAATCTTTATTCTTATTAAAAGTTGGGTCGAACATGAGAGAAGAAATAAGATTGCTCTTTTATAAAAAAATCTATAATTCAATACGAAATTCACATAATCTCCCTATACATGTGTAAGATCTTATGACATAAAGTAAAAAAAGAGAGATTATCTAGCTTAATATGTTCTAAACTTAACATTAATCCTACAAGAGGCTACAATTATATTACTAGTGGTACAGATATCCTATCCAGGTATCCTATCTAAAACATTCTACGTATCTCTATTCCATGGTTTACACACTAAAGGAAGTTTTTTATATCTCCAAGAGGGTATCTAAATAACAGATTCTATAATTCAGATTTTAGATCTAAACGCTTAATTAACAACGCAAGATAATTTTTTCAAAGTCTTCCTTGGGCTTTGTGGGACGCAAATATTCAATCTCATGAGTACCTTACGTGAGAATATTGAATCCTCTCGTAGGGATACTCGTAGAGATCAGGGGGTGGCACGAATCAAAACTCGTCTACAGGGCAACAACCCCGTAGCCTGTTTCGAAAGCGTGCCAAGGAGGTGAATCCAGACTCGTCAAAGGGGCAACAACCCTTTTGCCTGTCTAGAGGACACTTCCTAAGGCTGTTTGCGGCTCGCTGGCGAGCCGCCGGAATGTCTTTCTTAGCGCAGCATCCCCTTTTTATACAAATCTCTGTCATCTCCCACTCTGGTCCATGGCTCGCGGGTGGGAGATGCTGTTTCTGCGCTTTACAACAATCCCAGGATGCTGGCTAACGAGCTCTCATGCGTGCTGCGATGTACGCGTGGTTGCCATGCGGCAGGGGCTATAAAGTGTGGGCTTACAATATATTACTATAAAGAAAAAAAAATGTGTTTCGGTATTTCATAAATTATTCTATTAGCGATGACTAGTAATGTTCATATCAATTTGCAAAGTATTTGTGTTTTGAATAATTACTAAATTAATCGAAGTATCTTCGAATATTTTAACGTACATACAAAAAATTTATAACCTAACAAAGAAGATCAAAATTCCTCATAATTAAAAAATTGTATATATGTAACGTTTTTTGAAACCAGAAAAATCATTTGAAAATTTTTAATTTGTTTACACTTTACTTTTTTTAAATTTCACAAGTATTATAAGTTTAGAACTTCACTTTTAATTTTGATGTTTTATAATTCAGTATTTAAGGTTCTTCCGACGGAGGAGAGCTCACTTGAAATCTCCAAACTGGTTATGCAGACTGTCATTGAATCACTAGTGATTGATCTAGATGATATTGAGAATTCTACAGAAAAATGTGTTCAGGTAATACACTAATTTGTAACTATAATAAGTCAATTTTGCAAATAAATAGAACCATTCACAGATTTTAAAACATTCAATGAATTGATATAGAATTTCAAAGTCTGCTTATACATTTTCAACACTAATACATTAACTTATTTTAGTATCAAGAGGAAGATGACTGTTTTTTTGACGCCGTGGATGATGAAGAAATACTCAGAAGCGACATTGCAGAGGATCTTGAGAATGTGGAAGTTACTCTGGAGAATTGTTTTTCTTCCCTTGAAGACATGGTCAACAGCGATGGTTTTAGCAGAACAATTAATAAAATAATAAATAGAAGTGTAGGCGAAATCATGATTATGATTATAAAATATGCACTTGTTCATGCGTTATCTCTAACACAAATTTACGAATTGTAACGCATATAAAGATTTCTTTGTTATGCTTGACATTTTCAATCCAATTTCAAAGTTAATAGAGTCCAACAGCGAATATTATAAGTACTTCACGAATGACAGAGTACACGTTAAGGGTACGATTCGCGATATCTATGATGGAAAAAGATATCGTCATTTTGTAACAGAACTAAGTGAAGAAAACAGAAAGCGGTATGCAACTGTAGCTTTCAACACTGACGGCGCACCATTATTTACAAGTTCCACATTGTCCATTTGGCCTATATTTTTAATGTTGAATGAATTGCCTTACGAGGTCAGAACAAAAGAGTTAATATTAGTAGGACTGTGGTTTGGAAAAAATAAACCAAACATGAATGCATTTCTTGGGCCATTCATTGAAACTATGAACACTCTTTCAACAAAAGGAGTTGCATGCACTATAGATGGTTTCCAAATTTTGATTAAGATTTTCGCCTTAATATGCTGTGTCGATTCGGTTGCACCGGTTCAAGGGTTTCTTATGGATGCAATCAGTGTCTTCACCCTGGTGAGTCTGTTCTCACTAATGAGAATAATCCGCGTAGTGGGAACATTAAGTATCCACTGCTGAAAACAGTACCGAAAGAGAGAAATGCTCGAGATACCATAGAACATATGATAAAAGCATCTTCTAGTAAGAAACTTTTTCTGGGAGTAAAAAGTCCGTCTCATTTAATAAATTGAATGCATTTTATTTTTGGTTGTGGTGGTTGTGTTCCGGAAAGCAAGCATTGTGTCACTGGAGTAGCAAAACAGTTTGCAACAATTTGGTTTGGTAAAGAGCAAAAAGCTGGATTATTTTCCAAACAAAAATTACTTGAAATTGATGCACTTTTAAACAATATAAAGGCACCTCATCAAATAGTCAGATTAACTCGGCCTGTTTCTGATAAAGAATTTTGGAAAGCAAGAGAATGGGAGAATTGGATTTTATTTTATAGCCTTCCATTGCTTCAAAATGTTTTACAACCTGAGTTGTTGATGCATTGGGCTTTATTTGTTGAAGCATTATACATACTATTAAAAGGAAATATTCAAACTTGGGAAGTTAATTTAGCTGACCGATTATTACATGAATTCTTTGGACGTACTGAACTACTGTATTCTAAAGTAGCCATGACATTTAATGTGCATTTGCTTCTGCATATGGCCAGAAGCGTGTATGATTGGGGACCTCTGTGGAGTCACAATACATTTGCTTTCGAATCTGGAAATGGAGATTTACTAAAAGTTGTTCACGCTGCAAAGTGTATTCATAGTCAAATATGTCGATCCATTTGTTTGAAGTATAGCATGTTAGTTTTAAAGGAGCGTGTGCATGTTTCTTCAAGTGTAAAACGATTTCTCATTGATACTGGCACGACTATGGTTGCAAAAACTTTCAAAATATCTGAAAATAGATACTTTGATTCAATATCAAATGTGAATCAGTTCAACAAGTTTTCACAAGTGACTTTATCCAACAAAAATGCAATATGTTGCAAAAAATTGTATCCATAGATACGGAAGAGTCATCTGTATTGACTAATGAAATTTTTAAGATATGTGCACATATGAATTTGAGGGGGAATGAATATTTGTGTGCTGTTCCAAGTTTGTATTTTTATTGAAGAATAATCTTCTGAATGTATTGGCCACGACCGAATATTTAATGAAAAAGTTATCCCTCAGTTTTTATTTTTCCTATAGAAATCATTTTCTATAAAGTAAACGTTTGTACCTGAAGTTTTGAAATAAATTTTATTCTCTGATAATAAATGGTACTTTTTTCTATCCTTTACTATCTTTCATATTTCACTATTTACCTGTGAAAGAATTCAAACTGCTGGATTAATGAGTTAATTATATTATTTAATTAATATTTATTTGTAAAATACGACATCGTATACTATCCTAAATTACGATGTCGTATACGATGTCATTTACGATGTATCTGTATTTTCGCAAAATTTTTCAATTTAAAAACCTCCGTGCCCTACGTTGGGCGCCAGTTGAAATAATTCGCTTTCTCGCGGTTTTTCAATATTTAATTTTAAGTTTTTTATACAAATTTCATTGCCTAATTTGGCTAAAATTTACATATTTCAAAATCACTTATTGGGTTTCACGAAGGGGGAAAATTTCGCTCAATAAAATTCCTTACTTTAACGAGTGAGAACATAGAAGAAAACTCACATTTTATTATTAGATAGACTGAATGTTTTGTATCAATATCCTTCTTTTTATGTCCGTGGTTCGCAATCTTTAAAATCTAAAATATAAAAAAAAGTTTAATCTTCACCCACCAATTCGAGCATTTGCGCATTCAAAGAAAAACAAAACACGTTCCAATCTTTGGGAGTTCCCTAGAGCCTGAAAATAATATTTTTGTGAGCTTGTTGGAATTCCATTAAATACATCATGTGAATCGTCGTTTCTAAAACCCAGTAAATCATATTCGAAATCAGATACACCCGTGTTTTGTGAAATCTCAATAGATAAAAAAAAATTTTCTTGGATTGGATAAGGAACGAAAATCACATGACCAGCTCCACAAGGTAGATGGATATGACTTTGTCAGGAACAACGAGAAAACGACTAAATCCACGGTGGGTATGAAGTAGTTTTTATTCGTTGTTTTTGATATGGTTATTGTTGAGTGATCAGTAGCTATCCCTTGCCCTTTTCAGGTAGAAAGGCAATCACTACTCCAGATTTCAAATAAAACGTGCTGTACAAATGCCTCTTTCCAGGCTTTACTAAAAAAAATAATTAAGTTTCCCTTTTTTTATTAAAAACACGACGCGACCGCGTGAGCCAACGAATCTCTAACTAAGCACGGAGGACGGGTGAACACATGCGGAAAAGCTCTTAAAATAATTGATTCGCTGATTCTACAATGCAGCGAAACAATTATCAAGTCTATCTCCTTAATAAGTTAGTGGGGATCCTGAGGAAACTCGGAGCAACGCAAGGTTGCAACTTTTTTCCCAGCGTCTAAGTGGTCACTCGCACCTACCTTAAGTAGGTGCTGAGACCGAAGTGATTTTTGATCATTTTTCACCACGTGCGTCACCTCGGTTTTTCTCTGATTCGCGGTTATTAATTTCCTACACTTCCGAAATTTGCAAAATGGGGGGTTCACGTGACTGTCCTGATTTGAAACAGTCAAAAATGGGGGACCAATGAGAGTAGTAGGAAAAAATATTTAAAAAATAATCATCTTTTTATCCAATAATGGTCATTTTAACCCTTTACTCGGCCGAAATACTGCGCGCTTCATTACACGTTACAACAAGCCCTTTCCCATATTTTTATCATCTCTAGTTCGCGAGAAAAATGCTCTTTTGCATTTCCATGCATTTAGAGGTAATTGGGAGAGAGAAAACACGAGTATTAGCATGGGAAAACAAATCCACCTGTCATCGTATCGTGACCGGCCTTGAACCGTAGTCAGACGGCAAGATATGAATATCAACATTTTCATGGGCTTAAATGTCCTCACAGGTTGCGCAATTTCGTACCGGCGCTTGGTTAAGGTAACGTGCCAAAATTAATAAAATTTTCAAATCAATTAATTTAGTTTTACAAATTAAATCTTCCGTTTCAATACGACAGCCTAATAAGGTTTCTTTAATCAGATCAGGTAATCATTCTCAATTGTGTCGTCAAATTTGAATTCGCTGGGTTTAGATTTTATTTACCGTATATGTATATAGAAAAAATGATATAAAGCAAAATAAAATAACATCTGAGAAAAATAAAAAATATCAGTAGGGACTCCCATCCGAGAGCAGACCATGTTTTGCTTAACTTCCGTGACCGACCGAGAGCCGGCAAACCCAGTCTAGTATTACGTTGTCTGCCACCACAAACGAAAATGTCCCTGACAACTTGATCGCCGCGACTGACTCGCATGCACTTCCGGTTTATGCTTCAAACTCTAATTAGTGCGCTTGTGGTCCACGAAACATCGTTATTTTGCGTACGAGCTCCCCTTTATTGTTCTCAGCCCCTCCACGTAGTTTTTTTTACTAAATGCATTCTGTTTTTTGCTTAAAAAGCTGAGAGCCGCAGCTGAGCCATCTCAAATGCCATGGTAAATTTGATTAATATTCATAATTTTCAATTCTAGCCACAATATATAAAGGACATAATTACTAATATCAAAGTACCTTCATCTCATTCATTGTTATCTTTGGATGTTGTTTCTTTATTTAATAACATATCTCTGGATATAGCTTTAGATTGTATAGAAGAGAAATTGAATTTACATAAAAATTTAAGAAGAATTTCTAAAAATGAGATTTTAATTGCTGTTAGAACAGTGTTTAATAATTCAGTTTTTTCATTTAATAATAAATTTTATAAACAAACGTCAGGTTGTCCAATGGGCTCTCCATTATGACCATTAATAGCAAATTCGGTTATGGAAGATGTAGAAAAACGAGCGTCAATAGAATTGTCCTTTAAACCGATTCTCTATAAACGATATGTAATTTAAATTTACATCGGAAAAGGAAAAAAACAGTACTCTAAACTTCTTAGAATTGGAGATTATAAAAAATAGTAATGGTACTTTAATTTAATTGGTCAGAAGATTGGTTTAATCAAAGGTTTAGTAGATAGATGTATTAAATTAAGTGATATCAAATATAGAAAAAAAAAAATTTAGATGAAATAAAAAATGTTCTACAACTAAATAGTTATCCACTACCGTTGATAGAGAGTGTCATTAAGTAACGTGTTCATGAAATATATAATACTTCATCTAAAAAAATTCCATGTTGATGTCTATTTCAAAAATAATTACACTTTGGGAAAACTGTTAATTAACAATAAAGATTCTGATAAAATGGATAACCTATCTAACGTAGTTTACCTTATAAAATGCAATATATGTGATAAAGTCTACATTGGTGAAACTGACAGGAGATTAAAGAATAGAATTTATGAACATAAAAGGGATTGTAGACATAGAAATTTAAATACAGGCTTATCTCGACATTCTTGGCATTGTAATCATTTCTTTGACTTTAGTAATATTAAAATTTTAGCTAGAGAAAACAATAAGTATAACAGAAAAATGATTGAATCCTACAGTTTGCGTTGCTTCGTCAGATTGTACACACGTTATTATAATATAATTGTATGAAAATAATCGAAAAATCGAAACATATCGGAATAATCACTTTAAAAGGATCCACTAACCTTGGTTAGGGTCTACTTACAGTAGACAATTGGTCGACGTCTGACTCATGTTTGTTTCACTGTACCGAAGCGACAGAAACGGTCAGCTAATCGCTTAAAAGCCATGTGTGACATTTGTTGCCTATCCAGATAACGAGCCGCATACAAATCTTGGGCGTTTCACATTAGAAGGTAATGCGTGACTAACTGATATATCAACAGAAAATGCTTACTTTCTGTCGATGTCAACAATACCCTATTGATGTGTATTATCATGGGTATCGTAAGAAATGAAAAGAAATAAAAATGATTTTTCGACTATTTTCATACTTTGCGTGACCAGAATGACCTTGTGTTGTAGGTCGCTGAATTCGTCCTAAATCAATAATAATGTCATCGAAAAAAATACATGGTTCCATTTTAAAAAGTGGAGTTGACCGCTCTGTAACACTTTATGTGCCTCACCCTGTATATTCCTTTAAAAAGACCCGCAGTGAGGTCGAAACGAAGGAGAATTTCGTACCAAATATAATAAATGAGTTTCTTTATATAATGTTGTTTTATTGACCGTAAGACCGACCACACCAAACCTATATGAGATAATAATATAAACGGTCGAAGAAAGGAAGGACAGTTAGATCACTGTTTATGATTAATAACTATAAAACATAAGCTAAATATCAGAAAGTTTAAATAATAAATCAGTAAAGGAATAATAACCGATGCATTCCGCTTAAAATATAAAATAGAGAAGAAATATATTTATAGGTAATGAAAAATATATAAGTAAATAATAACAAATTTACAATTAGTATTTCTTTCTTTTATTTTTCTTTGAGGAAAAATACACTGATCAATAAAAATGACCTATGTCTTCGCTGAATATGACATATCATTTCCAAAGTACTTTTCAATGCAGAATACGAATTTGGCTTCCGTTCGTTGCTATCACGCCTGGTTTGATAGATATTTGCGATTAAAATTATTAATAAAAAATTGTTAAACAATTTTTTTTAAAAGTGACATTTTTTTTCCGCCATCAACGCACGGCATTTCGATGTGTTTTTTAAATGGGAAAAAGTTCTAAAAATGTACTGAAATTTCAATGCTCTGTAATTCAGGACATATTTACTTTTTTTAAATGAACAATAGGTCGATTTCTTTGTTCTGTCATGAAGGATGAATATAAAAAGGCTTGGCCATGGATGGAACATCAGCATAAACAATCTGTTGCTTATTCTTTGCATTAAAGCCTTTGATGAGTGTGGTATTATAGGAATAACAATGCACATCATGATTTTGCGGTTCATTCCAAAGCATTGGTGTACAAAAATTTAGATTTATATGACTTCCTCGACTTGCAGACCGTTGTTCAATCGCACAAGTAGGGCAGCAATACTGAGTTTCCCACGACAGATTGACATTTTTCAAAATTCTACCAAAGGATGAACGGTATCCTGTTTTAATCGCGTCGATAAGTGGTTGTATTTGATTTGTTGGTGTATAAAGACCACAAACGAAAAGAAAAAAATTGGGATTATTCTTACACCTGCCCGACATTTTCTCAGCTTATTTCATTTCCAGAAAAAAAATTGGATTCCTAATGTATATGTACAGACCTTATATCTACTGATTCAAAACGAAAAACATAAATATGTTCACCTTATATCTAATGAATTGAATCTAATAACACAAAAACAAAAATGGTAGAAACCCGACAAGGGAAATTTCAGAAACGAATGAAATGTGAGTGATCGTTTTGTTTTATAACTGCATGCCATTCAGAAACAAATGACAATGTGAGTGATCGTCTTATGTTACTTGATTCCGAATTTCATACAGTTCTAAAAAATAAGACGATCACTCACATTTTATTTACTTCACTCACGATCACATCACATCACGATTCGATCAAAAAACATGCTCGCTCAAGCAAACTTTGAACCTTTTAATATGGATAAATGAAGATCTGATGCCCAGAACAGTACGCAGTATAAGTTTTCAGAAGCAAGATTCGTGTTCAGCATTGAAAAGTACCATGAGCTGCAGCACGTGGTCGTTTCAGATGCCATGTCCGGGTGATGCCCTCTGTGGCTTGCCTGTGAACCCCTCTGACGTGCGATGGTAACACAGCGATCTCTTTGGCGGCGCCTTTCAAGCTGGTGTTAATGATGAAACAAAAAAAAGGAAACGGCCAGAGAAACAATTAAAAATAAAAGAATTTTACGAGCAGCTCTCAGACTATCCCTGACAATGTCGAGTTTTAATTAAAAAAAGTAGCTTGGGCTCGTTGCCGGTCGAGGTAAACGAATTTAACGTAATTTACCACGCTACACATTTAAAAGAACTTGGTGACTTTAATAACGGGCGATGAAAAATGGGTATTGTCCGTATTGTCCTGACCTTGCACCATCCGATTATCATTTATTCCGTTCACTTAAAAACCATTTAAATGGAAAAAAATTCGATTCAAATGAGGCTGTCAAAAATGAGTTGATTCAGTTTTTCCCTCTAAGAACTAAACTTTCTATGACAGCGGTATTATGAAGCTACTGAAAGATAGCAAAAGGTCGACAAACAAAATGGTCAATACATAATTGATTAATGTTTGTTGTTTGTATTTATAAACTTGCTTTGAAAATCATGAAAAAAAACGAAATGACTTTGTTGGCAACCCAATATATAAACCCAAAAACTTACATATTCTTATTATAATATTAGGTGCGCAACTAAGTTCTCGCTGTTTGTGAATAGATGGCTCCAGTAGTAAGTGCTGGTCGATTTTGAAATATCCAAAACGTCATGAACCAAGCTTAGACATGTAGTAAACAAACCGTTTTGACACGTTACTGATTTTGTAGTGGTGTCATATACTTTTTGTTGTGTGAAAATGTCTGATTTTGTGCCAAATAATCGTCGTTTGTGGGAAGTGTTGATTTTCTTCTTGCATTCAAAGAAAACGGTGGCTGAAGCGCATCGAGAGTTCCAAAAAGTTTACGGAGATGATGCTCTAAGTGAAACAACGTGCCGTGATTGGTTCCGTCGCTTCAAAAACGGTGATTTCAATGTTGATGACCGTCCGCGCGAAGGAAGGCCAAAAACCTTCGAAGACGCTGAATTGGAGGCATTGCTCGATGAGGATTCGTGCAAAACACAAGGGGAGCTTGCTTCAGCATTAGAAGTTACCCGCCAAGCCATTTCCAAGCGATTTCACGCATTGGGAATGACTCAAAACCAAGGACTTGGATTCCTTAAGATTTGAAGTCAAGGGACGGTGAGCGTCGTTTTTTCGCCAGTGAACAACTCCTTTAGCGGCTGATTGAAATAAGTCAGATAATTTACAGGAATTAGTTTGCAATTTAATTTTTTAAATCCAAACAAAAACATTGATGTATTCGTACAAATAATAATGTTCTTTCATGCTTTGCGAATATCTTGAAGAAACCAGGCTCATAGATGAGCTTGGTTGGGCAAGGTCTGCTGGGTCATTGGAGGACACTGTTCGGGCGGCGAGGCGGAAAGTGGTCGCAGCATGTGACCACTCCATGCCTTGCCGTGGGCACGGGCGTACCGGGGACTCGATTTACTGGTAGAACGACCAGTTGTCTGTCCTGCGTCGAAAATTCCTTACAGCGCGGCGGAGATTTACCCGCTCAAAGGGTGATCCTCTGCTGCGCGAGGCATGAAAAAAGCAAAATCAGCTCTGAGGAACAGAGGAACAGAGAGGGTGGGAGGCTTAAGGCAAATACAGCGCCGGGAATCGACGGGGTGCCAAACGAGATCCTCAAAGAGGTGATCAAGGCATACCCGGAGATCCTCCTGGATGCCTTTAATTCCTGTCTTCGGGAGGGGAGGTTCTTCCTAGACTGGAAGAAGCAGAGGTTGGTTCTGCTAAGGAAGGGCAACGAACCTCTAGAGGATACCTGATCACATAGACCTATTTATCTATTGGATACAATAGGGAAGCTTCTAGAGGAAATGATCCTACAAAGCCTACAGGGTCACATGGTCGGCGAGAAAGGTCTCTCGGAAAACCAGTTCAGCTTTCGGAAAGGCAGGTCCACAGTTGACGCCATCCAGGCAGTGGTGGACATCGCCACTAAAGCAAGAAGAGGAACTATTAACCGTAAGGGGTTCTGCGCGTTGATCAGTATTGACATACGAAATGCGTTTAATACCGCAATGTGGAACATCTGCATCGAGGCGATGGTGCGGAAAAAGGTTCCCCAGACTACCTGTTGCAAATGATAGATGACTTTCTGAGCGATATGTGGGTGATATTCAAGGGCGACAAATGGTCTTTCAAAGAAGAGATGACATGTGGCGCTCCTCAAGGGTCGCGGGTGGGTCCACTCATTTGGAACGTCATGTATGACGATTTCCTGCGCATGGACCTGCCTGCTGGAACGAGCATCATCGGCTTTACGGATGACGCACTTGTCGTGTGCGCTGCTGACAACGTCGGATTTCTGGAACTGAGGATCAATGATAGTCTGTGGCGGGCAAAGCGTTGGTTGGATAGCAGATGCCTGAAAATGGCCCCTGAAAATACCGAGGCTTTGCTGGTCACGGACAGGAGATCCTTCCAATACCCGAAGATCGTTCTCGGGGAACATGTAATCGAGTGGAGAAAGAGCATTAAGTACCTGGGCTTAACAAACCTGCAGGAAATCGCTCGCGCGAAAGAGGCCATCCGCAAGGATGGAAGGCGCAGACTCGTCGAGAAATGGAAGACGAGATGGCATGGCAACCAATCCGGGAGATGGACACACCGTCTAATTCCGGAGCTCGCCAAGTGGCTGGATAGAAAGCACGGTCAAGTCGGCTTTTACCTGGCGAAAGCGCTTTCGGGCCACGGTTGATTTAATGCGTACCTGAAGCGCTTCAAGAAAAGAGACGATAAGTTGTGTCGCTACTGCGGTTCCCTTGTGGAAAATGCAGAGCACACAGTCTTTGTCTGTGCCAGGTGGAGCGCGGAAAGGGAGGCTGTCGGTCGGGCAGTGGGCGCACAACTTACTCCAGACACGATGGTCTCTCTCATGCTCCAGTCTGAACAGAGATGGATGCTTATCGCGTCATTCATCACCCTGGTGATGAAGACGAGGGAGCTCGATGGGCGTGCAGAGCGTGGCAACAACGAGGGCCAGTAGAAATCGCATCGAGGCCTGCACCCACGGTCCTGCGTCTTGGGCGGACCTGGCCGTCCGCGTCGATCGGGGGAGGAATCTTTTTATTCCTCCCCCGGTTGGCGCGGCTTGTCGGCCTGCCTAACAAACGTGTGTCAGCGGATGGGACTCCCGGGCGAACGGATGACGGAAGAGTCGTACGCGACTTTAAGGGAACCAACCACCCGTAAAGTTTAAAGCCGAAAGGCGGTTACGCGGGTGGTGTATTGGTTCGAGAGAGGGGTTTTTTTGGTGTTAACAGGTATGCCTAGACCCGTCCTAGGAGAGTCCTGTACAAAGTCTTTAAAAGATTTCGCCATTTTTCCTCCTCACAAAAAAAAATAAAAATAAAGTAGGGGGCCGTTCACATAATACGTCACACAGTGTATGGGAGGGGGGGGGGTCTGCACATTGTGACGTGGTGTGACATGTTGGGGGGGGGTGGGGGTCTGCCCTCTGCTTTACGTCACACATTAAATGTGTACCCACGAAATTTGAAAAAAAGTTCTGAAAAGATTATCTACAATAATAATATAATAGCTTCTTTTTTTACTGGATTTCGTACGAGTTAACGAAAAATGTTTTATAAAATTAAGAGGTATGACGTGACATCGAAAGGGGGGGGGGCTGAGGTTTGCGACCATGTGTGACATGGGGGACGGGGGGGGGGGGGGTAAAAATATCTAAAATCGCGTGACGTATTATGTGAACGGCCCCTAGTCGTAAAAGAGCCCTTTCGCCTATCTTACTGTCAAAGTCTATAAAATAACTTTAGATCTGAGGCTGGTCATTTACAATCTCTAATAAATTATTATATATTAAATGCGATAATTTCTTTTAATTTTAAGTTCTCTGAGAATTGTAAATTTCTTTTAAAAAGCAATTATTATCATATCCCTATAGAGAATAATACTAATAATAATACAATTATATTGTATGAATATTAAACTTTCAAAATATTATCATTGATAATTTATTTTCTTCTTCTATACGTCTTCATTATTGTGATCAGGATAATGAAAGAATATTGAAACAAATTTGTCAATAAATGTGTAATACATTTTTTTTTAAATTGTTAATTTCAATACATGGTTCTTTTATATATATTCTTTTATATATTATAATACGAAATTTATAATATAAAACATTTTATAAATATATATCCGATCTTAGCAAAAGACTAGTAAAGAGCGAAGTGGAGGGAAAATAGGAAAAAAGTTACGTTATAAAATTCTGTCGACAAGCTAGGGTTAAATTTACCAGGACTACCTGACCCATCATGAATACAGCAGACTCATCAACACAAGTTTGGGCCTTACTTCTACAACTTACTTCTTATCCGTGAGATTTTGGCGCCTTTCATAAAATTTTATTAATAAAGAAATGCTAATAATAAAAAAGTGATCTTAGAATATGATTCCACATATTTAAGTAATCAATTTATTCAATACATAAATTTTCTAGTATGATAATATACCAATATTGATAGGTATATGTACTACTGAAAAATGTAGAACAAATAAAAATAATCTAAGCATAGTCCAGTACGAAAATCATTAGAAGCCTTGTATAAAAACTATTTATTAAGTAAACAAAATGAACCCGAAGATGAATTAAGGACATTATTTAAAAATGATTCACAAATTACAATAATGTAATAAGGGACAGACACTTGCGAACGATGCTACTAAAGATGTCATTAAACCATAAAATGTACTGCTCCAGAACGTAATAAAATCTTTATAGAATGAACTTCACTTATTATTGTGAAAAATAAATAGAGAAAAAGAGGTGCAAAAATGGCTAGAAAAAGAAAGAAGTGCATGGAGGTTTAAAAAAAAGATGATAAGAACGGGATATCAAATACTGGGTAGATGACATTTTTGGAAGAAAAAAGAATGAAAAAATGTATAGAAAGACTGGAAATGAAATTTTAATGGTTCGGCAAGGCAGCAGTCAGAAGGCATGCTAAAGGTAGAGCAAGTGGAGGACAACTGATTGGAGTTAAAAAGAGGTTACAGGCTAGTTGCAAACAGACAGAGTGGGAGTACGGTTTACAGTTACATATGGGTCATTTCATGGGAGATTTACAGTCAACATTTTTTTTTCGACGAAACATTTTTTTTGCCTTTTTACTTTGAAAATAATCGACATGTATTTTTTTTTCAATGTGATACTTGAAAATTTCGAGATATAATTTTTTTAATTTTCGCACTCAGGCAAAATTTTTTTTTTTTCAGCAGCTCACTGTAAAAGCAGTTTTGAATATAAAATGTAACCCTTTCACTTGAAATGCGCGAAAGAGTACAAGCTTTCAAAAAAGTTATAGCACACATTTCGTTGTTTTTTTTGTAATAACAATATAGTACATTTTTATAAACAATTGAATTTTTTTAAATTTGGAACTAATTTCTTTCCGATTTTTTTGTTTCTAAATCTTTGTTGGAGTTTTTTCAATATGCATGCAAAATTTTGGAATGGAAAAATGAAAACTGTAGGTGTAATTAATTTATAAAATCTGTCCCGCGTGTTGAAACGAGCGAGCTCGCACGCTGCAACTATGCTTAAGCTTGATTAGGCATGCTCGGACTCGAAGCACGTGTGGCAGTGAATGCAGTGACCGCTGTTTTAGTTTTCTGTGAATGTTCCTCAAGTGTTCACCTATTTCAAATTAATACAGAAATGCCAAGCTTTCCATTTGAACATGTCTGCTGCAATCCGTTTAATAAAAAAAAATCATAGAGGAAAAAAGCAAAAAAAAAAATTTGCGTCGCGTTTCGTCCTCGATACTTGAAAAATTGTAAATTTTCAAACCGGATGATTTTTCTTGTACACAATGCAAAATAGAAGCAAATGAAATGGAGATGGAAGATTTTTGTTGTAAGTACATTCAAACTTGTGCGTAGACTATTTCAAAACGAATCATTAGTTATAATGATGAATTTATGAGTGAAGTTTTACGATAAAATTACTCTAAATGATACACTTAAGACGCAAATTATTTTTTTGCTTTTTTCCACTATCATTTTTTTTTTAAAAGGAATGCAGCAGACATGTTTAAATCGAGAGCTTGGCATTTCTGTATTAATTCTCTTTTAAAAAGAAAAAGAATTTTACAACTAAATTCACGATCCTACGCGATGTGGCACATTGTTAATTAAAATAAAATGTAATAAGTGAATGGAAAATGAAGTAAGTTCGAACATATGGATTTCATTCCCATGTTCAAATGAAACGGGGGAGGTGTTACGTCCCGTAACTATTACGAATGCGGCTTAAAGATAGGAAATTTTTTCTCTTTCACGAAATCGTTTAATCTTATTACCAATTTACCTATATGAAAATATATTTGAAGTAAATATCAACAAATTTATCCAATTATTATATGAACAAAGGGCATAGCCGGATAAGCATGGCTGGGTTGCCCCCGCTTGGATTTGGTTCATATTTTTTTTACAAAAGTTATACAAAAATTTTGAAAAATAAAAAAATTCGATGTTTTCAAAATTGACTAAACCGATTTTCATGCCTTGAATATATATTGTAGAAGGTATTATGGCAATCAGAAAGGAAAATTGACACTTTATTCCATCAACGGGAAGGGGGTGAAAAGAATTATTCTAGTTTTGAAACAATTTTTTTTAATCAAAGTTTTTGTTGCAACACTGCTATTTTTTGTTATAATATACTCATATCCTAGGTAAAAACATATATTTTTTGGGATACGATCAGAGGATTATTTAATAGTTGAAAATGTGAATGTTGGCGCCTTATATGTATGTAGTTCCATTAAAAGGGGGGGGGGGGGCATCTTCATTTTTAGCGTATATCTTTATATAATAAACATCATTTGAACAATGCACCTCACTTTAATATGATATACATCTAATCTTCGTCACTGTCTTCTTCTATCACGGGATTTATATTATTTCATGTGAAAAATTTACTGAGAATTTCAGCAGGTCTCACGATTCTCGACAAATATCTTTAACTCTGGCATCAGTAGAGTAAAGCCTTTTGACTCCAGTACGTCTTTCGCATCTCGAAAACCACGACCAAGGAAAAGTCTATCGCCTTTATTCAATAATTGACACAAACAATGCGGATCTTCAATAAGATTTTTTATAATTTCAGCGTCATTCTTATTCGCATAAAATGGTCCTGCCATGTCCGGTTGTTGTACAGATAGTAAAAGCCTTGCATAAGGGAACTTTTTTTTGTCCCGAATAAGATTTTCGTTGGTACTCATTGTTACTGCTTTCTGATTGCGGGCATATGTGCCGTCACAAATTGACATCAGCTCGTCAGTATAATTGAACAACATTTTAGAGACGTCAGTAGTGTGAGAATCAATCAGCTCACGTCTAGAAATAGCGTTCAATACAAATCGGAGGGTAAGACATTTTTTTTAAAACAGTTCATGATAGAAGCGGCATAGTCTGAAACAAGTTGCTCTCGTTCTAATTGCAAAATTGCAGCAATCATTTTATTGGAGTTTCCTGATCTTAATTTTAACCTTTTAGCTGCGGGGAAATTTCAGTACAAATCGACCTCTTATAAAATGCAAAATTTATACATAAAATCACTGGATATCTCAGGTAGTGTCCCCGACCTGACTGCTGGTCAATATATCGACCAGCCCCGCAGGCAACGTAAAGTGCAATGTAAAAAATTTGTTTCATATGTCATGAAGGTTTGAGAGGGTATTTCTATGTAATTTCTCGCGCTGAATATGAAAAAAATAGTTAAAAAATTTCCGCAAACACCCTTGACCTTGAAAATCGTCAATTTAAGGTTAGAAATGTTTCGAGGAATTTTAAAACAGTTTTTTACGTATTCAAAACATCAAATTTTTCCTAAAAACATTAAATATTTTGTGCCTCTTGAGTGGTCGATATATCGACCACCCCCGCATCTACCATAAAAGGTTAATAAGAACACGGCGAGAGTTTGTGTTACATCGCGGGTTTGATTGTTTCGCACTAACGTTAGCATTTCGCGCAGTTCGATAATATTTTCCCATGTCAAACCTGTAAAATGATGTATTTCTTCTTCCGATAAAGATAAGTCTCCAACTCTGTCGAGAATCGTAGTGTCACATTCAATAGTCAAACCTTCAAGTAATTCCGATAGCTCTGAATATTTTACTTTCCCAAAATTCGAATATACGCGTAAACTACTTAATTCTTCATCATAAAACCGGCTTTTTATCAACTTTCCTCGTGAAAAACAGTTACTTTCTGGAATATAAATCCTTTTTTTAACATAAAATTGCATACTCGCCTATTTCAAAACTACTGTTAAATCTTGCGCTTCGTAATAAACACAGCAATATTTGTGCGTTGCCACAGTCCTTTAAATTTGAATTCGAATGTGCTCAACACCTTCGCTTACTTTAGATTTTATGCGTGCCTCAAATTCTGGATCTTTGTCGCTTGATACCGAAAAATCATCGCTCTCAGAAAATGTTCCTCTATTATCAGGAAATCGACATTGCTTTGCTTTGCTTCATCTACAGATTCTACTCTTTTTTTATGCTTATTTACACTCTTAGTAAACCTGCTGCAGGCAACATATCTTTGATTCATCAAACTTTTTGATGAATTTGCTAATGAGGTACGGTCGCTGGATGACGACGTCTGTGGGTCCGCTTTCCCACCCTGACCAACCGCTGATACTGGGATTCCGGATCCCTGCGTCGTCAACACTTTTTTTCTGTCTGCCATTACGGCATAACATTTTTTATCCAGGAACTTTGCCAGGAAAATCCCATTGCCCACCGTCACCACGTGAAGGTGCACTGAATATGCAGACAGTACAGTCTAAGGAACACCATTCATATGTACATTAAGAGTTACATTATCTGCCAAATTGGTCTGCAGCAATGCTGTGCTTACATCGATCCAAATTCGCCGGACGGACGGCAGGTGACTGACGGCTTCCAACACACACTTAAATAGGTCATAACCGCTAAATTCGAATAACAACTTATAGCACACAGCTACCCAATTGCGAAATCTGTCAAGGCGAGATACTTGTGGAAAATCGTAAGACCTGCTGAAATTTTCAGTAAATTGTTTACACAAAACAATATGCATCCCATAATAGAGAAAGACAGTGACTTCCGCAGGTTTATTGTAGAGTCTCTTTGAAGACGTTACCATTTCGTATCTAACCTAAACCAAGCATAGTATAACATCCGAGCAAGTTGGCAAAAAACTAGGATTTAAACATTTCAGGACTCCAAAGATCAATCCAAACAACAATTATCATGCTGACTCACATTGCTTATCTTGTATTGTAACAGTTTGCGAAGTTAATAACATAGCTAGTATTCTGAGAAAGAAAACTGGAACTGAAGAAAACTGACAGTGTAATTGAATAAATAATGAATAGTTAGATTAGTAAATATTTACTGATAAATAGCAGAGTACTTTGATGTAATCATTCTGGAAGGAATTCAGTATTCCGCCACTTCCAAAGAGCAGAATACAACAAGTCCAGTTTCAGAAGCAATGCAGCAAATAATAAGGAACATGAAAGCAGCAGAACACAAGGCATGATAAACAGTTGACTTCTGTCCGCACCAATAAAAAAATATCGACTTAAATATTGAAAACAGTGACATCGATTTACGATATCGCCGATCAACGCTAGTAATTTCGAATTTCAGTTTTCGTAATTGCTACCGGTATCCTTGGTCGTCCGAATGGAAAAAAAACTCCCACCCTCTCATCGTAAAACAGATAACGCTTCAGCATAAATATAGTTGAATTTCACACAGATTCGACGATTCCTATTTGTTTTACAATGCTTTTTAATATTTTTTTTGGCATTTCTTAATTAAAATTGGACCTTGCCTTCTTTTCCGTAGGGGAATGCTGACTACCTCATGAAAATTTACTAAGGTTAATGACAATATGACAACACACTTCACCAACTTAGAACACAATTTGACTATTAATACGGTAAACATAAAAATTCGCAAATTTTCATAATTTTGGTTAAATGACAAAGCAAATCAGTGTTTGGGAGGCAAAAATGCCCTTATTGTCACAATTACATCTGCACCCACATGGAGCCCTGGTAAAATACCTTACCTCGTTCTCACATTTCTTACTGTTGCTTTGAACTCGTAGAGGTATCGTGGACCAACAAAAAACCCCACTTATTTCAAACCAACAATTACGGTAGCTCGTTGTCACATCTTCTTAAGTAAAATCATAGCACGTTATCGTAAAGACCATTTCCCTAGTAGCATAATAAACTATTAGTGAAATCTTACCTTCATGAAGTCCTATGAAACCATCTTTTGCTTGAACACACATATTTTTGTGGGCACAGCATAATTTCCCATCATCAGTGAATCTCCAGGTTTGGGTAGAAATTCTTCTAGGGTCAGGTCTTCGCAAAGCAAGTGCGCAATACGTAAATGGTTGGGGAGCTGTTCTAGCAATATCCAAAACCAAAACTGTTTCGGGCTCTTTTGTTAATTTATCTCGTGGAGGACTAGAACCTGATTAACGAGTAAAGCAATACAACATATGACTATTACATATATAAAGTTTGATTTGGATGTACTAAATTTATCAGGTGTACAAATAAGTTTCTGCCGTTTTTTATAAAAAAATTGGGCATTTATTGTGAAAGAACGGAACCTTATGTTTTATTTGAAGTATTGTCCATTGAATTGTTCCTCTTGCGTTTGGCACGAATCTTGATCCAATAATGCTTCCAATTCCGCGTCTTCGTACACTTTCGACCTTCCGCTACGTTCTATGTCTTCGATGTCATAGACACCGTTCTCAAACTTTTGAAACCACTCATGACAACTTCTCTCACTTGAGACAGCCTCGCCATATGTTTCTACAAGCAATCGATGCACCTCAGCTGCAGATTTCTTCAAATTGTAGAAGTAAATCAAAAGTTCCCACAAATGACGCCTATTCGGCTCAAAAATCGACATTTTCGTACATAAAAGAATATATTATACTGATGAAAATTCACTAACATTTCAAGGTTATGTTGATAACAAATGTCCAACCTCACAAAAGTGACGTTTTACATCTGTCAATTTCAACCAAAACTTACTGGTGGAACCAACTTTTGTCAAACAGCGAAAACCGTTTTGTACACCTGATATTCTAATATATGTCGATTAAACTTAGGATACGAAATAATTCATACCTTCGTGTTGTAATTGACCATTGCCATTCATTCTCCACAACTGTGACCTTGCTCCGTATTGCTTTCTGCGTAAGGAGACACAGCCTCTAGGTCCAGCTTCTAAGACTAATCTTTGAGTCTCTACATGCAATGGATTTAAGTTGTTCTCATTTATTCCCAAATCTCCTTTATCTTTGAACGTTCCTAATGAATGAAGTTCAAAAAGTTTGAATATAATAAATATTTTTGAAATATACAATTTCAAAATTCAAGGGTCATCAAATTTTAAATTACACTGTGCTAAAAAAATTACAAATTGAAAAAAATTATAATTTGCTCGTAATTTTACATGAACGGATTCCGTAAAATTAACCCTATAGAGTCTTAAAATAATACTCTTTTTAGGCATGTAGAAAAATGCTCACACCTAAATTATATGCTTTAATTCTATTATTATAACTTTCATTTCAACGTAAATTGTACTCAAGAAATTAAATCAATCATTGTCATCTTGATGTTCACACTGGCTTCTATCTGGGAAAAACACTTCATAGCAGACTTTGAAAATTACTTCTGGTAGATTTCACACATCTTCTCAGGATGCTGAGTGTCGATGAACAAGTAAAGAATCCCAAAATCATGCTTCCAAAGGCGTCCTCAAACATGCACTCTAGATGGGTGCTTCACTGTGCGCTGAATGACATTTCGAGTTGGAAATGACCAAGTTTTTCTTACGACAACCCATACCCAGAAGGAAGAATTTTCAGAAAAAATAACATTGCTAAAGTCTGTACAATTACGTGATTTTTGAATAGCTTTTGGTGTATGTTTGAGAAATGCATCATGACAAATTTCTTTAATATATTTTGTTAATTACTAGAAAAATCATATTACAGTTTAGAATTGAAAAGGACCTCGAAAACTTTGTATCGGAATGCGAATCCGATTGAATGGGATAAGAATAAAGCATAATAAAGGTTATAATCACCTGATCAAAAATCACAATGATTACGAATCCGAAAAATGAAATATGTCCGAGATAGGGAGAAAACAAGAATGTTAAAAATGTGGCCACAAACAGATTAAATGCCATCAGCGTAGTTACTGGCAAGACTAATTAAGCTAATGTAGAAAAATAATGGTTCTAAACTGTCAATTCAGTTAAAACTATGAAGTTGTTCTGGCAATATGAAGATTGTTCAAAAATAAAAAAGGCAATGAAATTAAACCGTCTACCCAATTAATACAAGACTAGATAACAGTCCGCCTTATAAAATATGACTTTTGATGTAAAAACTACGTGGAAAGAATAAAATAGTACAGCCTCCCATTCGAAAGAGACAACTGAATCTTTGATGGGTGAGAAAATGAATGATACATTTTATTTCAGTAACTTTTCACATTCACGTCGCACTATTTACCATTTTGTTTCTTCCTTTGATAGAAATTTGTGCTATTTTCTTCTTTCCGTGTATTCGATCAAAGCAATTATCTCTTGCTTTGAAATGCAAAATCATTTTTAAATCAAAAACCCTTATTCTACTACTAACCTTTCTGATATGTGCATTGATTTGCCAATGGGCCATAATGATATATTAGTATATGATATATTACATAGCAGCTACAAAATGTGAAAAAAGAAAAAGTTCTGTGGAAGGTGTAAATAAACCGATATACTCCTTCAGAAATTGACTAAATATTATAGATCGGCAATTCGTCATAATGTTAATTCTGTAGAAGGAACGAAAAGAACAATTCAAGCAACTCTAGACAATATAACTTCTACTAACGATAACAACAAGGATATGGTTAAAACTTAAATCCTTGTTTGTAGGGATCTTTCTAGAGACGGTCTTCTGACAAGCTGCTTAGGCAGGCACACACAAAACCTGAACGAAATTTTCAATTCGCCAGTAAGGTGATTAGCTCCTAATCATTCGCATTCCAGTTTCAAAATCACAGGATTAAGTTTAGAAGTTTAAACGCGCTACGTTGTTCAGTATTTGTTTGGCAGCTATTAATAGTGAACGCTCTCAGTGAATTTGTAGACATAGAAAAAGTTGGTCATCGTTATGTGGTACAATACTTTCATTTGAAAGGTCTCATTTCAACCAATATCAAAGCCGCACTAGATTCTACTCTCGGGGAGTCTGCTCGTTCGTTTACAACAAGAAATTATTACGCGGCAGAGTTTAAACGAGGTCGTACGAGCTGCCAAGACGAACATCGCAGTGGTCGACCAAATGAGATGACCACGACAGAAATGGTGAAGAAAATCCACAAAATGGTATTGGATTACCGCCGAATAAAAGTGCGAGAGCTATTAAACATGGTAGGCATTTCGAAAAGTGCTGTACATGGCATACTGACTGAAAATTTGGACATGAGCAAGCTGTGCGAAAGATGGGTGCCGCGTATAGTCACAAGAAACAAAAACAGCATCGTGAGAATGTTTCAATCGAGTGTTTGGCGATGTTTCACAGCAATAAAGCCGATTTTTTGCGTCAACAAATAACCATGGATGAAACATGAGTCCATCACTTCACACCTGAGACGAAGGAACAGTCAAAACAATGGACTGAAAGAAGAGAACCAGCTCCAAAGAAAGCGAAGACAGTTCTATCTTTTGGCAAGGTCATGGCATCAGTTATTTGGGATAGCCAAAATCAATGAGGCAAAGTTTAAATGGCTTCTCACTATTAACAGGGTATCGGAGCCATTGAATATCGCTGGGAAAAGTATATCAAGTTGAAAAGAGACTACGTTGAGAAATATAGGTATTTTTTCCAAATTTCTTGAGTTCTCTTTGTTGGATCGTGTTCTTCTGGAAATGCCCTCGTAAAGTAGAAATTGGAAATTCGTAATCCTCCATTTTAGTGTGTATTTCGGCTATTATTTCTTGTAGCTGAATTCTGAAGATTGCCGATCGGTTTAATTTTCTTTCGCGATCTGATTCCGTTATTTTAATAAATTGATTCGATTTCTCCTGCAAGAGCTCTAGTCTTAGTTCATAGGGAATTGTCCATTAAGCTATGATTTCAAAGTACATATAGTTGTCCAAGTGCAATCCTTGAGATTCAGCTTTACGAATATCCTGTTGAAGTTAGTTGCTTGAATTCGAGTGAGTTTTACTCACAATAGTTTATAGACTTTTTTTTAAATATCTTGTGCCACTTTTTTGAATTGGAGATGACCCAGGAAAATCTGTGGATTCTTGAATAACACGAATTTCCTGAGAAAAAAAATCCCGGAAAAGTTGATCCGGATATGCACATTCAGTAAATTATATGAATGCAGTCAAGTCTCGTCTATTTAAATTCCCCAGAAACGAGCGAGTCTTGTTTATTTCAAGTCGCGTGGGGTGCCCACCACTGCCACTGATGTTAAGCCCACTGAAAAGCGCCTCCCCTTTTCTAAAGAAAATGATATTCTCTTAAATTAAAGAAAAGTCAAAGGTCATTTATAATAAAAGAATGTTTTTATGAAATCCAATAATAGAAGACTTTTTAGGTAAATGTGTCGTCGGAAAACTTAGTTATGAAAATTAATCCAGCCAGTATTTATCGTCTGCCAACATTACACAAAAAATATATATAGATATGAAAAAAAAGTAAATTTCAAAAGACTACCTGATAATTGCTTTCAATATATCATTTTTATACACTATTGTTGCTATAAAATTGATATCAACAGTATTAAAAAGTAATAGAGTCATATAAAGATAGAACTGAAGTTACTCTTCATGAATTTACGAATGAGACATAATTTAAATTAAATAATACTTCCGCTTACACTTAATTTTTATAATATTTATTATAGATAACATTTTGGCAATTCTATAATATATAATATTGGATCTATAACTTAATTCGTGCGGTTTGCTAAGAGATGGCGTAACTTGATTATTATTCCATCTTTCCAATATTCTGAACATGCGTTGGAAAGCTACTGTCATTGTGCGTCTTTTTCAGTATATGCCATTCATTTGAAGCGTAAACAACAATAATTTTTTTCACTTAAATATCTCAAACTTTGTGCCTGAAAAGGTGTTTTTTCGGGGAGTTCTTCTTCATTACTTTAATATGAAGAAAACAGCTGCCAAAAGTCATCGTATTATAGTGGAAGTTTATGGTGAATATGCTCTAGCTGAGCGAATGTGCCAAAAGTGGTTTGCACGATTTAAAAGTGATGATTTTGGCTTGTTGCCAAAAACAAGAAGAGCTCGCAGAATCTTTGAAAGTCACTCGAGCAGCCATTTCAAAACGTTTAAAAGCAGTCAGATACATTCAAAAGCAAGGAAATTGGGTTCCACATGAACTCAAGCCGAGAGACGTTGAAAGGCAGTTTTGCATGTCCGAAATGCTGCTGGAACGCCACATAAAAAAGTCAGTTTTGCTTTGGATTTTTACTGGTGATGAAAAATGGATCCATTACGACAACCCTAAGCCCAAAAATCATATGTGAAACCCGGCCAACCATCAACGGCAAAGCCAAATATCCATGGCGCGAAGGTAATGGAAAATAATAAGAGTTGGACGAAGTTTTATCCAAATTTAAATTATATTAAGCCATATTTCTGTTACGTCCGAAAACGCAGCATGCGAAACTCATAGACCGAAATCGAAGCCGTTGATGTAAAATAGAGAAAACCTCAAACAATTTTTATAAAACTTACGTTAGGATTACATTCCTAAAATCGCTTACAAAAATGCATACATTCGACAATCCAAGACAAACTAAGGTACCACATTGAAAGGTGGTATGTGAACGTATTGAAAGCTGTCTTGATTGACTCCCAACGTTAGAGTTGATTGTTAAATACAAATTAAACGTTAAAATAACCAACGTGAATAAACAAATTGAATGAACGATTCGAACCTACACCAAACTGATGGATGTTGAGCGTTTGGTTCGAATAAACGTTTAAGACAGATTGGATCAAATTTTCAAATAAACAATCAAATTAACAATCTCAATAATCTATGTGGATGAACAATTCATTGGGATGATTCGAACCTACACCAAACTGATGGATGTTGAGCGTTTGGTTCGAATAAACGTTTAAGACAGATTGGATCAAATTTCCAAATAAACAATAAAATTAACAATCTCAATAATCTACGTGAATGAACAATTCATTGGGATGATTCGAACCTGCACCAAACTGATGGATGTTGAGCGTTTGGTTCGAATAAACGTTTAAGACAGATTGGATCAAATTTTCAAATAAACAATAAAATTAACAATCTCAATAACCTATGTGAATGAACAATTCATTGGGATGATTCGAACCTACACCAAACTGATGGCTGTTGAGCGTTTGGTTCGAATAAACGTTTTGATGAGATAGATCAATATTTTTAATAAACAATTAAAATTAACAATTTCAATAATCTATGTGAATAAACAATTATAAGATTCGAACCTACACCAAACTGATGGATGTTGAGCGTTTGGTTCGAATAAACGTTTAAGACAGATTGGATCAAATTTGCAAATAAACAATAAAATTAACAATCTCAATAACCTATGTGAATGAACAATTCATTGGGATGATTCGAACCTACACCAAACTGATGGCTGTTGAGCGTTTGGTTCGAATAAACGTTTCGATCAGATAGATCAATATTTTTAATAAACAATTAAAATTAACAATTTCAATAATCTATGTGAATAAACAATTATAAGATTCGAACCTACACCAAACTGATGGATGTTGAGCGTTTGGTTCGAATAAACGTTTAAGACAGATTGGAACAAATTTTTAAATAAACAATAAAATTAACGATCTTAACAATCCTTGTGAATGAACAATTCATTGGGATGATTCGAACCCACACCAAACTGATGGATGTTGAGCGTTTGGTTCGAATAAACGTTTAAGACAGATTGGATCAAATTTTCAAATAAACAATCAAATTAACAATCTCAATAATCTATGTGGATGAACAATTCATTGGGATGATTCGAACCTACACCAAACTGATGGATGTTGAGCGTTTGGTTCGAATAAACGTTTAAGACAGATTGGATCAAATTTCCAAATAAACAATAAAATTAACAATCTCAATAATCTACGTGAATGAACAATTCATTGGGATGATTCGAACCTGCACCAAACTGATGGATGTTGAGCGTTTGGTTCGAATAAACGTTTTGATGAGATAGATCAATATTTTTAATAAACAATTAAAATTAACAATTTCAATAATCTATGTGAATAAACAATTATAAGATTCGAACCTACACCAAACTGATGGATGTTGAGCGTTTGGTTCGAATAAACGTTTAAGACAGATTGGATCAAATTTGCAAATAAACAATAAAATTAACAATCTCAATAACCTATGTGAATGAACAATTCATTGGGATGATTCGAACCTACACCAAACTGATGGCTGTTGAGCGTTTGGTTCGAATAAACGTTTCGATCAGATAGATCAATATTTTTAATAAACAATTAAAATTAACAATTTCAATAATCTATGTGAATAAACAATTATAAGATTCGAACCTACACCAAACTGATGGATGTTGAGCGTTTGGTTCGAATAAACGTTTAAGACAGATTGGAACAAATTTTTAAATAAACAATAAAATTAACGATCTTAACAATCCTTGTGAATGAACAATTCATTGGGATGATTCGAACCCACACCAAACTGATGGATGTTGAGCGTTTGGTTCGAAGAAACGTTTAAGACAGATTGGATCAATTTTTCAAATAAACAATAAAATTAACAATCTCAATAACCTATGTGAATGAACAATTCATTGGGATGATTCGAACCTACACCAAACTGATGAATGTTGAGCGTTTGGTTCGAATAAACATTTAGAAAGATTGGATCGCAAATGAACAGCTTAAATCCTCTAAGCATAAAATTGTAAAATTCGTTTAAATTCAGTTTTATAAACTTGAAATTATATTTTCAATTAATATGGAATTTTGAGTAATTAAAATTTGAAGTTGGGTTGCGATGGGTATGAAATTATAAGAGAAAAATTGTACTCACTTTTTAGAATTTTATTATTGTTGCAGATTAGAAATATAACAGTTGCTTATGCTTGAAAACTTACAAATTTGGAAAATTTAAACTTTAGTTTAAGTAGTTTTGGGCTAGTTCTGCTAAGAACCGAACTTCCAGATATTGACTGACTCTCTTGTTTTTTTACGCGGTATATATATGATTTGGTCCCTATAAGGGCCGTGTGTAAGACGAAGAGAGTAAAAGGATATATGATACTTATACCGGGTGTCCAGTTATTCTCTTAGTCTTTTACAGTTCTATTAGGTTATTTTTATTCGTGCATGATTTGCTGATGCTGAATACATTAATTTGTGCAATATGTAGTATTTTTAAGTATACAATTTTTTATTTTGTTCTTATTTTCGCAATAAGTATGGTATTCTTATTTTAAACAAGTAAATCACTGTCTATCTGTTTATTAATTACCGTAATTGTCCGTTACTATGTATGTAAATGCACGTGTATATTAATATACATGTGCATATACATGTATATTATACGGTTAGATTTATTTGGTGAACGCACACTTCGAATTTTAACATAAATCTGGAATTGGAAAGTTTGATTTTTGTAAACATGATATTTACCTTTAAATAATTTCGAAAGTAAATAGATTCTGGACTCATCGAAACTGGAGATCTTACGGAATAGCACTTACAGTGTCCGTTGCGCTTATCTTAACTGTGCAGTTTAATGAGTCGAAAGTCTGATATTTCGTGTTTTTATAAGGTTTTCCCTTTATATGCTGGGTAGTACAAGATTCTTATATCTGATGCGGTGTTTTTACATACAAAAATTGTTTTTTAATCCTTAAATATATCTAATACGTACTGGACGTAATACCCCCACCCTTAAACGCTTACTAGTAAATTTAATGTCTAGGAAGCGTACGCTGCGTAAATTAATCTGTTGTCGTGGTGGTCGGCTTTTAATGAAAAAGAAACAAAACAATGCTATGGCTACACTTGACCCTTCGAATACAGTAGTTAGGCGCTGTAAGAGAAAAACCTTCCTCTATTTTCCCTCTCGGTTCCTTGATTGTCTGATGTAGTATCGCTTTGTGTTGTACTTGAGGCTGGGTTAGGCAGTAGCTCCGTCTGTACATCTATTTGTCCGAGTTCAATATCATGTACTTTGTAACGTTTTGCCGGCGTAGGTTTAGTTGTTCTGCTTCCAAGTTGGATGAAACATTGAGTTAGCGAGTCCCGAACAGCTCCAACCATGTGGATTGACCATCCGTATACACGATGTAACAGAAATCCGTTGATCATAATATCTATTACCATTTTTATAACTTGAAGAATTACAAGAATTGCTATAATTCCTGCGCTGGCTGTGCCAAACTTCATGGATTTTTCCCAGAGCCTTGTTCCAATTGATTCTACAAACTTGGTCATGGAGTCTTCGTTTAGTAGTTTGGACAGTGTTCCTTCATTGTTGGTTGTGACATGGCCGTGCATTTCTCGAGCCACATCGTTCAATAAAGAGGGTTTCTCAACAGGGAACATAATTCGTTCCCTTAGGTCCTCTAAGTCCTTTTCTGTATAGATTCCAATGTAGCTTGTAACTTGGAGTTGAGGTACGCGAATATGTCAAGGTTGTCTATACTAAGTTTATAATTGTCCGCAAATGATTCGCCCTTAACCGTTTCAAAAATAACTAGCTTAGGATGCTCAGTGCGTAATACAGTATACCCGCAAACACCTACTGCGTTTTTGATCATTAATGCAAAAGTTGTTTCCTTTGTTACCAACGAATATATAGTTTGTATGCGACTATTAACTAAATCCTCCACCTGGTTTGCGTAACCTTCATACAGGATACTATATTGATAGAATTTACAATTAGTCGTAGGAATAGTATTCCAAAAGGTATGTCCGCCCTCAACATCTATGCATGTTGCATCAGAGAGGGTGCAAGGTGTACCGGAGCGCAAATATATTAAATCAGTATTAAGGTTTACTCTTGCACTCTGTTCCTGTAAGGTTATTTTTAAAGTACCCTGTACAACCACAGATTCCCAATCTCCGTAAGGATCCGAATATGCCGCCCCGTTACACCTTCCATCGTTACCTAAATAACCCGCATAAAGCATGGGGAAAGCAGTTGTGCTATTTATTTTAATTTCACTTATTACATGATTATCAAATTGTAACTCTAAAGTTTATGCAATTTAACGTTTTATCATAATAATTTTTGGATCGTTTTTTTGCATCTACGAGATTATTATATACTGTTGTTCTTATTCCGATGAGCCAGGTAACTAAGTCTTTTATGTAATTTTGGTAACTTGGTTGTAAATCATCCTCTCGAAGTGGTTAGTTTGATGTTGATCTGGCTAGACGTCCAAACACCACTTCGAAAGGTGTATGTTTTGTGCCTTCATGCAAACACGTGTTATAATTGAGTATAGCAATTTCAACCCACTGATTTCACTGGCAATCTTTTTCAGGATATTGTTTTGAGAATTCGTCTACTGCATGATGTGAGCGTGCTAAAGAACCTTTAGACTGAGGGTGAAATGCAGTGATTTTAATTCTTTTTATCTCAAATCTTCCTGCTATTTTCTGGATCAATTTGCTAAGGCATTTGGTAATGGTGTAGCTAGACAGAATTTGGATAGTTTTTAGATTTTTGATTCTTTTGATCCATTTAAAAAAAATTTGTTTAATTTTAGGATTCTTGTGATCATTTTTAGAATTTTGTGATATAGGATTTTTATAATCCTATTTAAAATTTGAAGATTTAGAAAAATTTAGAATTTGTATTCTTTGATCCATAGAAAATTTAAATAAATTTAGGATTCTTGTAATCCTTTTTTAGAATTTGTAATATAGTAATTTTATAATCCTATTTAAAATTATAAGAATTAGAAAAATTTAGAATTTGGATTCTTTGATCCATAGAAAAATTAAATAAATTTAGGATTCTTGTAATCCTCTTTTAGAATTTTGTAATATAGAATTTTTATATTCCTATTTAAAATTTGGAGATTTAGAAAAATTTAGAATTTGGATTCTTTGATCCATAGAAAATTTAAATAAATTTAGGATTCTTGTATTCCTTTTTTAAGAATTTTTTTACAGTAAAACCTCATTTATCAGGACGCCCTTGAAGTGTAAACACCTCGTTTATCGGGATTTGGAGGGGTCCCCCACTACCACCTACAGCTTCATGGTGAGTTGCCATGACTATTGTTGTTACCCCACTTCATGTGAGTATGTACAAGGAGTGGTGGTTGGAGGCGGAACAAAATGTCCCGATTAATGAGTTCGCAAGATCCCGATACATGAGTGTCCCGATAAATGAGTGTCCCGATAAACGAGGTTTTACTGTACTTAGGATTTTTGTAATCCTATTTGAAAATTTAGCTATATTTGAAATTTGTATTTTAGAATAAAATATTTGATATTTTGTCAAATATCTGAATTTGGAATTCGGAATTTTGTATTTTGGTATAGAATACTTAATCTTTCGCCAAATATCTGAATTGAGGATTTTATGATTTTATTCAATGTTAAAATTTTGCTAGTTTTTCAAATATTTAAAAATAATTTAGTTAATTTATAGTAGATTTACGAAACAATTTCCGGATTTTCTCTTACAAAGTGTCGTTTTATTTTAATACTTGTATCTGGAAATTCTCAAGCTTGTAACAAGTTAACGCTTTGGTTAACCGAAGTTGCGTACAATTACATGTTACTGAAAATTTTGTTTCAGTTTCGTAATTTTATCATAAATTTTAGAAAATTCTCCTGTAATTTGGTAGTTTTTCTAAGATGCATTTTATGAAAATTCAATTGAACCCCACAACACCAATAAAAAATTCAGAAACTCAGTACATTGTTTTGCAAATTTTAAACATGTTTACTCAGAAACACCCTAAATATCGTCAAAATTTTCAAATCACCTTTGTAACACAAAAATTCTGTACGTTTCCTAAAATTTCTAACAATGTAGGAGGGAATAGATTGGACGAGTTGTGAAAACAAAATTTCTATAAAAAGCGAAATTTCTAAAGCTTTTGTTAAGATCTAGTTAAATTCCAACACCTGCTTTGGAAAAACAAATTTTGCTTTTCTGTTTTCTAAAAAAAAATTTCTAATTGGCATATAACTGAAGGAAGACCTTTTTAGTTAGGCTATACGTTATTCTTTAATTTTTCGTATACCTTATTTAAATTAAAAATTGGAAAGAAGATTGAAATTGGCAAAATATTTAAAGAAATTACGCAATTAAATTACATTGGGTATTTGTTAGATCAAGATTTTGAAATTCCCAATGACTTTATTATTTCCTTTAGATTTTCAGCAATTTTTAAATATTTTCTTTACATTCGTCTATTACTTTTGTTAAATTTCATTTGTTTTAATCAGGTTTTTATTTTCCTTTTTCCAAATCTTTAAAATTTCGTTCCAAATTTTCAATTTTATTACATAAGTAATAAAACTACTTATGTAATTTTATTACATAAAATTTATTAACAAAAGACGTGGAGAAGACTTCGTTATGATTCGCAACCCTTCACAATCATCTGTAGTCAAGTATAAGAAAGATTTAAATTCGGATATAATTGGAAATGGAGATATCACTTCAAACACTAGTAACTTTTGTGACAAATCTCACTGTAGAAGATTCTCCAACAATTTTTATTATCATCCCATTTAACGGAATTGCAAGAAAATCCTTATTGATATAAGGTAAATGTACCAGTCGTTGAGCGGTTAAGGAAAGCCTTCAAGGATTATTGAATTTAATTATAGAAAAATAAAATTTTTCGTCATATTAATCGAATCACATTTTGAAAGACACTTTTGATTTGTATTGCAAAGCTTATTATTCTGGAAATTTTCAACACTTATTAACAAATAGTCGAAAATATGAAAAAATGCGTTTGGCCCAGTCTTTGCGCAAGAAATTTATTATTGTATTATTTATTGTTATATAAGGGTTATCACAAATATAAATCAAAAACTTTCAAAATTGATGTCGAATAAATTGATATAAATACTTAAATGCGAGAAGAGTTCCATTTGCATAAAAAATAAGCATATAGTCATTTTATGAACTACGATTTGAACATTCCGGAATATTTTATTTTTTAGCATTTTTGAGTAAGCATTTACATTAAAAATTTGTTATGAGAGATGAATAATAACCTTATGTTCAATGATATCTTCAACTTGAACACAAAAATATAAAGTAATTTTCTTAATTTTACGTAAAATATGCTCGACAGCGCAACGACTGGTAGATTTACCTTACTTGTCTTATTATTTAAAAAAATTTAGATATTAATCACAGAATATTTTCTTTTTAATATTTATTTAATGAACTCAATTTCAAAACACAGAATTATAAAATATAAAAAACTAATGCGTTAAATGATTATAAAAGAAATTAAAAGTTTTATTTTTATTGGCTTACAGCTTGAGTGTATAGACAGAATGAGTCGAATGATTAATAATTTGGAAATATTTCCAATTTAGGAAACATATTATATATAGTTGAAGTATTTTGTTGAAAAATAAAATTGTCTTCAAAGGAAAATTTAATTAAAGTATCGTGTTTATTATTAATGATTTAAATGAATAATGTAGAGGTCTGAAAGTAAAAAATACCGAATTTCATGAATGGTTCGAAAAATAAAAATTACATATTAACACGTGGATCAATAAGTCCCGGGACTAACTAGGAAAAACACATTTTTTTGGCAAAACTCGACTTTATTCATCAACATAGTCTCCTTCAAAAGCAATACAATCAGTCCAGCGCTTCTCTAACATTTCAATACCTTTCTTGTAGAACGATTTATCTTTGGCCTCGAAATAAGCGTTCGTTTCGGTGATGACTTCCTCGTTGGAGTAGAATCTCTTTCCTTGGAGCATTTTTTTGAGGTCTGCAAACAGGTAGTAGTCGCTGGGGGCCAGATCCGGTGAATATGGTGGGTGGGGAAGCAATTCGAAGCTCAATTCATTCAAATTCGCCATGGTAGCGAGCGACTTGTGGCACGGCGCATTGTCTTGGTGAAAGAGCACTTTTTTCTTCTTCATTTGGAGCCGTTTCTCACCTATTTCCTTCTTCAAACGCATCAATTGGCCAATGTAACGTTCGATATTGATCGTCTTACCTTTTTCAAGGTAGTTGATGAACAAAACTCCATAAGCATCCCAAAATACTGAGGCCATAACCTTATCGGCCCACATTTGCGTTTTTGGCCGCTTTGGACGCTTCTCACCGACTGCAGTCCAGTTGGCTGACGACCGCTTTGACTCCTGAGTGTAGTGATGGATCCAGGTTTCGTCCATTGTCACATACCGACGCAAAAAATTCCGTTTATTTCGGCGAAACAACTCCAAACAGCGCTCGGAATCAACGACACGTTGTCGTTTTTGATCCACCGTGAGCAAACGCGGCACCCACTTTGACAACAGCTTCCTCATAGACAAATGTTCATGAAAAATAGCGTACACACTGCCGTATGATATCTTTAAGGTGTCAGCTATCTCACGCAATTTTAATTTACGGTTTTTGAAAACGATTTGCGGGACTTTTTTTATGGTTTCCGGTGTAACTACCTCATTTGGCCGGCCGGAGCGTTCAGCATCTTCAGTTTCTGTACGACCACGTTTAAACTCAGCACACCACCGACAAATGGTTGTTTTTGATGGAGCAGAGTCCCCGCAGCACTTCTCAAGCCATTTCTGAGCTTGCACTGTGTATTTTTTTCATCAAAAGGCAATGGTAAATCAACACACGAAATTGTTTCGAATCCATTGCTTTGAGAATATCAAGACTAGCGTCACTTAAATCACTATAACTCGTGGGCCAAACATCAGAATGTCATGAAATTTTGACAGGTATCTTTTGACGGTTGGTACTCATGAAGAATCATACAGAACTTTTGTTGGCAACGCCATCTATGTGTCAGTCTCGGGATTTAATGATCCACGTGTTATATAATTTGAGGTTGATTGAAAGTTGAGTTAAGTTTAAGTTGAAGTTATCAGGTGTATAAATAAGTTTCTGCCCTTTTTTATAGAAAATTGGGCATCTATTGTGAAAGAACGGGACCTTATGTTTTATTCGAAGTATTGTCCATTGAATTGTTCCTCTTGCGTTTGGCACAAATCTTGATTCAATACTGCTTCCAATTCCGTGTCTTCGTACACTTTCGACCTTCGGCTACGTTCTATGTCTTCGATTTCTACAAGCAATCGATGCGCCTCATCTGCAGATTTCTTCAAGTTGAAGAAATAAATCAAAAGTACCGACAAATGACGCTTATTCGGCTCAAAACTCAACATTTTCGTACACAAAAGAATATATTATACTTATACTGATGAAAATTCACTAATATTTCAAGGTCATGTTGTTGACAGATGTCCAACCTTACAACAGTCACGTTTTACATCTGTCAGTTTCAACCAAAACTTACTGTTGGCACCAACTTTTGTCAAACGGCGGAGACTTTTTTGTACACCTGATAATTTTAAGAGTTGTATTCATTAGGATAAAGAAGTATCATTATCATTGCAGAAATTTGGTATTAAAACATGTGTACGACAAAATAATTTTCGGCCATGTTTACTGACAGGAAGTATTTACTGTATTAAGGCGACACTATTCAAAAAATGATGTGCCTTAAATTAAGATATAAGTTTTGTGGAATGAAAAGTATGCTTGCTTGAAATAAAACATTTCCTTGGAACTAAGAATTCCCTATTAGGATCTGAATTTCTCAGTTAAGGATCAATATTAATTAAATAAGACTAAATTATATTCAGCTTGATTACAGCATGATACAATTTAATTGAGTTGTCAATATCACTTTGACCAATGCATGATCAGAAATTGATAATTGTGAATTAAAATATTTACTGTTTTCTGTGCCGCAGTTTGGTAAAAATTCAGAATGTGAATTTGGATCAATATTGAGGGTATTTTCGAAGCGTTTCCTTTCGCATTCTCTTGTGCTATCGTGAGTTGGAAATTAGTCTTCATTAACTGAATCGGTTGATTTCATCTTAGATAGTTTTTACGTTGCCTGAGAGTATTTACACTCACTTGACGTCCCTTCATTTTCTTGCTTGTTTCTGTGCTTATTCTGCAAATACAATATCTCTGAAAATACAAATACAAATGCAAATACAAATCTCTGAATCCGCTAAGGCTGGAGATTGAATCTTCATTCAAACTCTTCAATGCGTATTGATAGTCTAGTTTATATTTGGAGTTGTGATAGGGATTGTAATGATCATAATAATTATGAATTTAATACATCGAGAAATATAGATAGGGATTCAATTCTATATTTAAGGGGTTAGGCCACCTTGGAGACCAAGAAATCATGGTTTATTTATTGTTAATTTTGTAGACATACAAAACAATAGTCAAAATCTCTGTCAAGTGTTTTATTCTACATGAATTGATAAGAACAAAAAATTATAAACAATCAAATTTTAGTAAAAAATGTAGATAAACTTGTTCCGTTTGCGCATAGTAGTTTCCAGCGTTCGTAGGGATGAAAAATGCCTGAAGAGGCGTAGTTTACGATCATTTTGGTATAAATTTCATCCAAAAGAGTTGTATATTGGAAGAGATAATTGGGACACAGTTTGAAAAAAAAGCTGTTCCGAGAAAAACGCGTTTAAAGTTTCTGTATACGACTAGAAAAGCACTTTCTTTATCGAACTTATTTATAGATTTATACTTTTTGTAATTCTACAACCATTGGGAAACTTTTAAGCAAATAAGAAAAAAAGATTTTTTTAAAGTTTGAAGGTGGCCGAACCCCTTAATGGAATTATGGTTGATGTTGCTCGTCAAAGTTAGTTGCAAACGCTGGTCTATGAAAATTGTTGAAATTTTTAGTTGTGTTTTGCGCGGGGTTCGTAGAATTTACACTATTAGGGGATGACGTAGATCATCTTTAAGGGCTAGGATTTCACTCCTTTTGCTGTTAAAAAGTAAAATTTTGTTTTATGAACTTCATTGAAATTTTATACGTGGAATTTAGATTTTGAATTCAAGGACGATTAATTTCCAATGTAAACATTTAATTTATCAGTTATTCATAGATTTATTGTTTGTCACAGATATTTTGAAATCATAATTACTTACACTCAGGTCTTGAAATTACGACATTCAGAATAACGACGTCTTACTTTTGTGACCAGGCAGAATCTCTGAAATACGAAGAAATCCACTCCTCTATAACGCCCACCACTAATTTCTTTATAATGTGCGAAATTTCAAATCGGTAAGATGTATTGTAATTACGCTAACCGCGCATAGTTTTATTTGTGTCATTTTCGTCACATTTTTCTTTATTATTTCCGAAGAGGTAAAAACGCAGTGCAAGCTCGGAAAAAATTGTACGATGTTTATAGTGAAAAATCATTAACAGAAGGTCAGTGCAAGAATTCGCTTGCTCGTTTTCGCTCCGGAAATTTCGACCTCAAAGATGCACCACGCTTTGGACGCCCAACTGAAGTTGACGACGACAAAATAAAAGCAATGATAGAAAATAACCGGCGAAATAACATCGTGCAAAAAAGATCTTCGAGCAAGCGAGATGAGCCTGCACAATCGACATCAAAAGCCGATATTCATCAAAAGAAGGTTATGCTAAGTGTTTGGTGGGACTTCAAAGGTTTTGTTTATTTTGAGCTGCTCCGAAGGAACCAAACCATCAATCCGAATGTCTACTATTGCCAGCTAATGAAATTGGATAAAGAAATCAAGAAAAAGCGGCCAGAACTGGCAACTTGTAAAGGGGTCATCTTCCATCAAGATAACGCCAGACCACTCACCACATACATCTTTGGTCACTATAAAAAATTATTGGAGTTAAGCTGGAAAGTGATGCCTCATCCACCGTATAGTCCTGAACTTGCACCATCCAATTGTCATTTATTCCGTTCACTTCAAAACCATTTAAATGGAAAAACATCCGATTTAAATGAGGCTGTCAAAAATGACTTGATTCAGCTTTTTGGTCAATACATAATTGATTGATGTTTGTTATTTGTATTAATAAACTTGCTTTGGAAATCATTCGCACATTCAAATGTCACCAAAGAGTGGGATCCCCTCTCATTATCGCAAAAGTGAGACTTTTTGGTCCCAATTCCGTCGTAATTTCAAGACTCGAGTGTATTTATTTTTTAACGACAGTCTTACTAATGAGGAAAGGCGCCAGCAAGAGTATCGCACAAATGCCCAACGTGATCTAATTTGCAGGGTGCCAGGTACTAATCTATTATACCGAAAGGAATTCATTTCCAAATCTTTACTTTAATACAAAAGCTTAAACAGCATTACAGTTGCTTATACCAACTATTCTGACCTGTGATCGTTTTTAATAAAACTTTTCTATCTCCAAAAAAAGAACTCTAATATTCCCGGTTAAGTCGGTAAAGGGGAAGACTCATTTTCATAGATAAGTATAAATCTGATTTGTTATATAATCTCAGACAAATAATAACAAAGTTTGATCACTTGTAGTAGTTAAGCTTCTAAATATGTATACATATTCATAAGTTTTTGAATCCAGAAATATTCTATTAGATCAAAACTGACCTCAATAAGCATTAGTCTATATTTAATCTCGTAGGCTGTTAGGCAGCTTAGCTTGCGTTTATTATTACAACCATACTATATTTCCTGATAAACTTAACTTCTCTCGACTGGACGGCAATACTTATATCCAACTTCAAAACAACATAAGGCTCTATTTACATCTACAAAAAACTACAATATTTGAATCTCTAGGATCTTAATTCAACACAAACTTTCAGAAATTTTAGCCTTGACACAATTTTCGGTATATTTCACCTTTAATTTAGCCGAGTTAGAAGAAATGAAAATCAAAATTAAAAGTGAAATATACCGAAAATTGTTTGAAATGCTGTAAGCGGTGCTGGCTTGGTGTGTTTATCGCAGTAAGTCCCCGGAAACGCATGTATAAAACAAAAAGATTCATAACTTTGAGGTAATTCACCATCTAAGATTGTCGATTCAAGAACGTATTTGCAATTAAACCTAATATATGTCACCTTAAAATCCTAATTTCATTTCTTCCAAGATCCAAGAATGTATACTTCCATACGATGTTGTTGTTAATCATTGGCTTCAGGGTCCAGGAATGAATCGGAAAAACTATTAGGTATCCTCAAACCCTTCAATATAAAAATCGCTCCTCGCAATACCAATGGCCTCTCACACCTTTTTAAATCAACCAAAGACCCTATTTCAGAACTCAATACTGCTAATGTCATCTACAATATCCCTTGCTCTAACTGCACAGCAGCCTATATAGGTACAGCCAAACGGCCCCTGAAGACTAGAATACATGAACATACAAAAGATGTTTACAACCCCCCAGAAAAATGGACTGCTTTAACCAAACATGCTTGGCATCAAGACCACAAATTCAATTTTGATGAAGTAAAAATAATTGACAGATCAGATAATTACAAAAAACGTATGATACTTGAAATGACCCATATAGTTTGTCAAACCACATACGGTAAACCAAAGAGCCTACACTAAGAACATATCTGTTTTTTACCTTCCGATTTTAAACGACACATTTTAATCTCGCCAAACAAAAATTTTGCATCTTTTAAGCAGATACTACTGTGGGCAAAAACTAAGGTGAATTTTTAATTTAAACTTCACGGGCTAATGTCAATGTCATCATTTGTTACATAGTTACGCTTGCGTTTTCTAAACGACTAAAAGTGATTTTTTTCGATTTTTACAATGTCTGAATTTTTGAGCAAAGAAGTGCCATTAAAATTTGTTTGCGGAATGAAATTTCAGTTGCGAAAACATTCAGAATGTTGCAGAAGGCCTTCGGTGATTTGAACATATTGCAGAAAAATGTTTATTAGTGATACAAAGACTTCAAAGAAGGCAGAGAACATGTTGATGACTTGGAACGCCCCGGACGACCATCAACATCAACTGACGAGCAACACGACAATCAAATCAAAGAATTAGTGCACAAAAATCGTCGATTGACAATTAGAGACCTTGCTGACACTATTGGCATTTTAAGAGAATCACTCAACACCGTTTCAAAAGATATTTTGGGCAGACAACTTGTGGTTTTTGTATCACGATAATGCGCCGTCTCACACTGCACTCGTTCTTCTTGACCATTTCGCCAAAAACTCAACGCATATCGTTCCACAACCACCATATTCGCCTGATTTGGCTCCGTGTGACTTCTGGTTATTCCCCAAATACAAAAGACCACTCCGAGGACACCGTTTTGACACGATTGAAGAGATACAAGCCGAATCGAAGAAGGCTTTGAAGGCAATTCCGGAAATCGAATTTAACAAGTGTTTCAACGATTGGAATAAACGTTGGCATAAGTGCATTATATCGGGAGGGGATTACTTTGAAGGGGATGAAATTGATTTCGATAAATAAATAAAGATTTTTCATTATACAACAAATTTCACCTTAGTTTTTGCCCACAGTACACACACAAATATATACTAGTTTTGTAGTTGATTTACCTTAGAGTTATGTGCCAGAATTTAATTGTTATTCCTAAGGAAGTATTTAGGTAATTGATCGATATTTTCTGTACAATTTTATGTAAATTTTCTCACGATATTTTATATTTTTTTACATTTTTCACATTACCAAAGTTTATCACAAAATAGGGATTATATGGGCAATATTTTATCCACTGTTTTAAAACTTCAGAAATAAACATCACTGATGAGGACTCTGATTAGAGTTGAAACGTTTGAAAGTATGTAAGTTCCTGAGCTAATTATTAACAACAAAATCGTATGACATTATTATTTGAGGGTTGATAAAAGTCCTATTTTATGAATGTATACTTTCCATTTAAAAATATTTCTTTGAAAAATACTTGGTAGGATTATATTTTCCAAAAATCATTTACTGTTTTCAAGATTTACCTTGAGAATTGTTAAGTATCACTAAAAACTTAAATGAAAGAATACACGTTTGATAACTACGCAACTGGTAGATGCTTCTGAACATGTCAAAGTACACTTGAGTATATCTATACATACATGGAAAACCGGAAGATGTACCGGCAATTGCAGAGCCAATCAGCACTGCTTACATGGATTGGCCACACTCTCCTTTTATTCTGTCTAAGTCTGATGAGCGACTATTGAGTCTCACTCAAAGTCGATTAATTTAATCGGCCTATCCAATTAAGCTCGCGGGATTTAAAATTTTGAAATATACAGAAAGTAAAATGAAGGAAATTCACATCTTATTTAAGGTGCTTTTATCATGAAACGAAATCCATGCTAAAGAGCTGAAATTTTTATTATAGCTTCTTTAATTATTTTAGAATACACCTGCAAAGTTTTAGGTTGCTGGACCGTCTATTTATAGAGAAATAATTCAATGAAGTTTTACCGTTTGGTCATGAATTACTATACCGTCAATGGCAATGACAAGTGAACCCAAGTTTCAAATGAGCATTATACTTACAAAGTCCATGCTACGTATTCAAAAAACTATATAAATTTGCTGCGAACCTTGCTAAATTCGTCTGCTTTTTGAAAGAATTTTTTACCGTACAACAAGTTTGTATTGTCTTTCCAAAGATTATAACTCTGTCGACTTTTATCGGCAGCCATAATCGAAGAAGACAGCAGTGGGCACGGGGCAGCGTCGCAACACATGCTCGAGCGTAAACGTAGACGTAGTCAGTTAGTAGTAGGTATACGTCGTATACACAAGAGAATTTGAAATAAGTTATCTAATGTTCGAGAAATCAAAAAACACTGAAATTTGCTGTAAATTTAATTTAATTTTCATAACTCAATAGATGATATATTACACTATAGTGAATGCTTCTTTTTACATTAATAATTCATTTATAAGGCGATATTTTAGTTTTTAGTTTACTATGCGGTTTCCAGTAGGATCGGCCGTGGCTCTAGCACTCGCTTCAGCGCGATTTTTGTCAACAATCTTTTCACGGTTTTGCTTACTTCGCTCAATATTTGCTTTCCGCACATTTTCTCTTCTTGTTAATTCTGTTTTCTTTATGAATCAAATATAATTCAATTCCTTTTGCTCAACGTTTCGAAGCCCAACCGGCCTCCTTTTCAGTAGCTTTTAAAAAAAAATTATATATATAAATTAAAATAATATTTTCTTACTACATGCTTTCTATAAGAACTAATCTAACATGTGTCAATGTCATACTTATAATTATAACTATTCTACATACCATTTTGTCATTAATTATTATCCTTTGAAATCCTTTTTTTTGGAAACATGAAAACATTATTATATGTTGTTAATTATCGTCAAACATTATTCTTTAGTTAAAAAAAAACTATATATGGGGCATTATTTCTTAACTGCCCCAAAATTTTATGTCACGTGTTTTGATTGTCTTCATATTTTCAGAATTTGTTTACCTACTTGATGGAAATTCACTCCCCGATGTACATACGTTGAGTGAAGATAGGTATAAAGGAGACATTGAGGGCGATTATATCTCGATATAAGAGTTCACACTACTAGTGGCACGAGTTGAGCTAACCGAGTTGTACGATGAGGTTTTGAAAGAGCGTATTTTTAAAAAAAAATCCCCAAAAAATAAAAAGAATTAAACATTTAAAACCATTGATCCCTAACTAAAAGGGGGGGACAGGAACCACAAGCGATGAGTTCTCAAAAAGATTAGGTGCAGTGATGCTACAATGCACCACACCTAATCTCGAGCCTCGATCTATGTTTGTCTTCAAAATAATATAAGATGGCCCGGTGTCGAGCTGTGCTCTCACCTTTTCGGGCTGCGCGCCTGGAATAAAATTGGAGGATCAGCAACCAAGTACGTTACCTCGGTTTTCCACCTCTTTAATAATTTCCCCCCTTAATTAATATGCGCGCGCCTCAATTAACGACCGCGATCAAGTCTAATCAAATCAATAAATCAAGAATCTTATACACGATGTTTTCCCCCTTTTTGCGATCGTTTCAGGGTTGGAAATTGGTATCAGAAGAAAGATAACATTCTCGCGATTATGATGATGTCTTTCAGGCTTCAAAAGGTCGCATAATTCGTCCCGTGGAAGCGTTTAAAAATTGATGTGCACTCAAAAGAGAAAGCACACCGCGCGACGATTACGAGAAAGCCTTTCCCCCATTTCACTTCCCGCTGGCGCGTGCTACCTGCGTAGGTGCGGCCTCCCATTGGACGGCAGTGTGGGAAGGTGTGAACCTTGTGTAAAGATTTAAAAAAAATAAAAAATTCAAAAAAAAGATTGGACACACTGCTAATAGGCAATAATAAGTTTTAAAATGAGGTATATATAAAAAACGTTAAAATAATATACAATAAGAATATTTAATGGTCACACATAGTTAAATTATTCATAAATTTGACATTTTGCTCAGTATCTGGAGAGAGCCTTTACATTTTCAATCAATCACATCAATTCATTATTATTTGTGACTTATATCTATAATTACAATTATTCACAATGTTTAATACTAATAGTGTTTGCTATGCAATGATGATTATCTTTATTTATAATATTTTATTATTATAATATTTTATAATGTAATGATGATTATATTTATTTATAATTGTCTTTTTTGTATGATTATTAATTTTTATTTATTATCAATGATTAACCCTTCCCATGTACATAAATAAATAAGCCTATCGTAACTAATAACCTGGGTGATTGGACGTGTGGCAGCAAACACAGGTGTTAGTGTGGCGCTCGCTGAGAATACGAGTGAAAATGTCCGTGAAAAGCAGACTGCCTCGTTTTCGCCACGCTCACTTCCGGTTTGGAAGTAAATCATTTATTCCTGGGCGAATACTTAATCAAATCTCGCAAATCTTTTGTGCGAGCTTCGTGTGAACCTGCTTGTTCACTAAGTTAGCTTAATTTCGCGGATTCTGCCCCCGTTTCCTCGCAAAAGGCGGATACTTGAGGTTGGGCCGTCTCACTATAGAGAGTAATATCATCTTTGTAACCGTATTGTATAAACGAAAATTATATTGTATGAATATTAAACTTTCAAAATATCATTGATAATTAATTTCCTTTTTCTATATGCCTTCATTATTTTAATCAAGATAATGAAAGAATATTGAAAACAATTCGTCAATAAATATGTAATAAATTTCGAGAAAAAATATTGTTAATTTCAGTACATGGTTCTTTTATATTTATTCAATATTTATATATATTCTTTTATATATTATAATACAAAATTTATATTTATTCAATATTTATATTTATTTTTTTATATATTATAATACAAAATTTATAATATAAAATATTATATATATATTTTATAAATACATATCCGATCTTAGGAAAAGACTAGTAAAGAGCGAAGTAGAAGAAAAAGAGGAAAAAAGCTATGTTGTAAAATTTTGTCGACAAGCTAGGGTTAAATTGGCAAGGACTACCTGACCCATCATGAATACAGCAGACTCGCCAACACAAGTTTGGGCCTTACTCCTACAACTTACTTCTTCTCCGTGAGATTTTGGCGACTTTCAAAAGTGTCAATCCCCGTGTTGGGTTATGGAACTTTCCCTACCCCTGGCGTCTTTTCCCGCAAGGTTTGGAACATTCAATCGCCCTTGATGTCTCCTCTATACCTATCTTCACTCAACGGTAGTTAAGAAAGGGAATTGAATTGTTATTTTAAATTTCAAAAGTGAATTTTGGTCTTCCATGATAATTATTAAATTCGTCTACTATATTATTTATTTTATCTATTTGTATAAAAATGATTGTGTCATCTACGTATCTATAATCAAATAATGCGAGTATTCGGTGAAGTAGATTGTCCTATAGTGATTTGATTTTGGCCTTTGGGAATGTTTTATCAAGCCACTGGTTTTCTTCAATTAACCTTGATTGTTGTATTGCCGACCATTTTTATACACTTCACGAGCCAAAAGTCCATCAATATTTTCGATTACTCTCATGTCTCGTGTGATTTCGACGGCAAATCATTGAACAGATGGATTCCATGCTAACGAAAAAAGGCTACAGCTGACCTGGCCGCGTGAATTTTTACACTTTCCTGATGCAGTTTCTAGTCGATACTAGCCGCTTGAAGCCATATGCTAGGAAATAAGGGCAAATCATCTGTTGGTACTATTCCGCGTTCATTCTGGTCTAAATGAATGACAATTGCATATTTTTGAGGTACCCGATGGTACCCCAAACCATAACCGATTCATCGCCCGATTGGCGCTAGCTGAAAATCTTAGATTCGGTGCGCAAATCATGCCAATAGTGAGCTAATCCGTCTGGGCCGTTCAAATTGGCCTTTTTTCATATGTGAATATGATTTTTCGCCATTGATCTGTCCAGCGTAGGTGATCCGGTGCGAATTTTTGTCGGCCCTCAATATTGGCTTTTAACAGCTTTGGTTTTTTGGTTTTGTGCAGGAAACGTTAAATGGCCTTAACTACACTTTGCACTTAAAGCATACCAAAAATAAAAAGACAACATGACAAAATCTAGTAAAAAAAATACTTTAAGAATTGTTTTTTTTTTATGAACGAGAAAATAATTTTCAAATAAAGTTATCTCTTTATGATCTATAGACTTTTGCATGCGTTCGAAAATTTCTTGAGCATTTGTTTGCACCAATCGACTCTTGCATCTTTTTGAGCTTTTGTTAAATTATGTGGGATCCAACAAGAACAAATCTTTTTCACGGCTAAATGTTCATGAAATACTTAATATGCTGGTGGAACTAATGCTTAGGTTGTCTCAATTTCACAGAATGTCACATTACGATCTTGCATCATCAGTTTTTGCACAGCATTAATGTTTTCTGGCCCAACAAATGATTTTTGACGATCTTTACGAAATTTGTTGGTAAGAAAATGGCAGCAACAATTAAACTCGTTATACCAGCGTTTCACAGTGGCATAGGATGGGGTTTCATCGCCAAAAGTGGAAATAAGTTGATCGATGCATTCTTGTCTTGATAATCCACGTCGAAAGTCATAATAAATCATCGCACGAAAATTTTCATAAGTTAATTTCATTTCTTTGCTGGGACACAATTTTCAGTTCACTGTATAACGCTCAAATAACAAAATGTTTTAAAGGTGGTTATGGTAAAAAATATCAAACTTTCAAGTGAAAATGTCAGATGCCACCTGAAAACACTCAGTGTTTCCAAGGCTCAAAATATAAACAGTGCTTCTTGTATTTAGTATAAGTGTGTAGTTTCACATGTGTGATATTTTGATTGCAAACTTCTGAGGAAAATAGAATAGCAACTGAAGCCGTCTTAGCGACAAGATGTTAATATGAAAATAATGAACTATGGTTGAAATCTAAGTTGATAAGATGCTTTAATTATAATATATTTATTTTAATTCTCTCTAAACTTGCAGTTTTCAAAATTCCATATATTCCAGTTACTATTTATTTATTAATCTTTCTGACTTACGAAAGTGTTATGCTTTGCGATTAGCAGAAGGTTTTCTTGTCTTATTCTCAAGAATGAAGATAATCGGAAGTTTGAATTTCAGAAAAGGGGATGTTTAAAAAGTGTATTTTTTTACGAATATGATGGAACGTATTATTTGGATGAGGTGGTCCGTTTTTTCTATGGTTGTCGCTTACTTTCAGATGGATATTGTACTTTAAATGTACGTTAATGTTCTAGGCTGAGGGGGGATTTCTTAAAGGTTTGCTAGGTTGCCTGTCCAGCTTTATCATGTCCTTATAGTTTATTGACTCCGAGCGATTTAGGCACGTTTTCTAGAATTTTTGACAACCTATTGCTTGCTTCTTATCAGCACATTCAGAAAATTATATACATATTTTGATATGTCATTATGAATAAAAATTTTACCCTTTCTTTCGAAAGTATTATTGTCTAACATTATGGGAAAGTTAAGGAACATCCATAATAAAAGAATGTTTTTGTAAAATTAAACGATAAAAGGATTTGGGTATTAGTGTCGTCGGAAAAGTCAAGTACAAAAATTAATTTAGCTAGCATTTATTGTCTTTCATAATTACATAAGAAAAAAATTATATATCTAGAACTAAATTTCAAAAGACTACCTAATAATCTCTTTGAATGTTTTATTTTTATACACTATTCTTGCTATGGAATTGTTTTTAGCAGTATTAAAAAGTGATAGGGTCATATAAAGATAGAACTTAATTTTTTCTTGAAGAATTTACGAATGACATATAATTTTTAATGGAATATACTTTTTCTTTATGTTTAATATCATAATATTTATTATAGATAATTGTTTGGCATTTTTATAATATATAATACAAAATATGATATAATAATAACAGTTCGAAGTCGTTCTTCTCCATTGCAAACTTCAGACCGTATATGGTACTTGACAGCTGACGTTTCATAGATTATTCAGTAAAAAAAAAGTTTTCATTTTTGTTGTTTATTTATTGTTTTGCATTGATTTGAAATGGAGATACCAGACGGTGATTTTCGTCACATTTTACTTAAATACGTAAAATTGCAGTGCAAGCTCGGAAATTGATAGAAAATAACCGGCGTAGTACGACACGAACGATCTCAGAGAAGCTTAACATATCACATACATGCGTTGAAAGACATTTAACACTAATTGTTTACGCTAATAGGCTCGATATTTGGGTTCCTCACAAATTGAACGAAATTTAACTCACCAAATGAATTTCCATTTGCGATTCACTGCTGAATCGTAACGAATCCGATCCATTCTTAAAGCGAATCATATCGGGCTATAAAAAATAGGTTGTTTACGATAACGTCGTGCAAAAAAGATCTTCGAGCAAGCGAGATGAGCCTGCACAATCGACATCAAAAGCCGATATTCATCAAAAGAAGGTTATGCTGAGTGTTTGTTGGGATTTTAAAGGTATTGTTAATTTTGAGCTGCTCTCAAGGAACCAAAACTATCAATTCGAATGTCTACGGTCGCCAGCTAATGAAAGTAGACAAAGAAATCAAGGAAAAGCGGCCAGAACTGGCAACTCGTAAAGGGGTCATCTTCCATCAAGATAACGCCAGACCACTCACCACATACATCTTTGGTCACTATAAAAAATTATTGGAGTTAAGCTGGAAAGTGATGCATCATCCACCGTATATTCCTGACCTTGCACCATCCTATTACCATTTATTCCGTTCACTTCAAAACCATTTGAATGGAAAGACATTTGATTCACATGAGGCTGTCAAAAATGACTTGATTCCGTTTTTTCCCTCTAAGAACCAAACTTTCTATTAAAGCGGAATTATGAAGCTGACTGAAAGATGGCAAAAGGTCATTGGACAAAATGCTCAATACATAATTGATCAATGTTTGTTATTTGTATTAATAAAATTGCTTTGAAAATCATGAAAAAAAACGAAATGACTTTATTAAACAAAATTAGAAATGTCTATTGAATATGTCCTTAATAAGTTTGTAAAAATATCCGTAATAATAATATATAAATACATATTCATAATATGGTATTATTAGACATCTATTATATGCGCAACTAAGCTCCCGCTGTTTGTCCATAGATGGCTCTAGCAGTAAGTACTGGTCGATTTTGACATATCCAAAACGTCATGAACCAAGCTGACATATGGTAAACAAACCGTTTTGACACATTAGTGATTTTGTTTTGGCGCCATATACTTTTGGTTGTGTGGAAATGTCTGATTTTGTGTCATTTGCTGTTGAAACCGAACAAAACCATCACTGGGGAACGGTATCGAACGCAACTGATGCGTTTGAGCCGAGCACTGCGCGGAAAACGGCCACAATACGAGCAGAGGCACGAAAAAGCGATTCTACAGCATGACAACGCTCGGCTTCACGTTGCCAGTTCCGTCAAAACCTACCTGGAAACGCTCAAATGGGTAGTCCTACCCCACCCGCTGTATTCCCCAGATATTGCGCCGTCCGATTAATACTTGTTCCGATCGATGGCACATGGTCTGGCTGATCAGCAGTTCCGCTCATATGAAGACATCGAAAAATGTCTTGATTCATGGATAGCCTCAAAAGATGAACACTTTTACCATAACGGTATTCGAGCTGTACCAGAAAGATAGGCAAAAGTTGTAGCTAATGATGGGCAATACTTTAGGTGATTCATTTGTAACCATTTTTTCACAATAAAGTTGCATTTTTATCAAAAAAACAGGACGAAACTTAGTTGCGCACCCAATATTATATGTATATTTGGTAACTAAATTATTAAATTGTATTAAATACTACGTTTGACATCATTTAAAATTTTTATGATGCTTTTACCTGGCTCAAGCGCTTTCGGGCCATGGTTGCTTTAATGCGTGCTTGAAGCGCTTCAAGAAAAGAGACGATGAGTCGTGTCGCTACTGCGGTTCCCTTGTGGAAAATGCAGAGCACACACTCTTTGTCTGTGCCAGGTGAGGCGCGGAAAGGGAGGCTGTCGGTCAGGCAGTGGGCGCAAAACTCACTCCTGACACGATGGTCTCTCTCATGCTTCAGTCTGAACAGATATGGATGCTTGTCGAGTCATTCGTCACCCTGGTGAAGAAGACGAGGGAGCTCGATGGGCGTGCAGAGCGCGGCAACAACGGAGGGCCAGTAGAAATCGCATCGGGGCCTACACCCGCGGTCCTGCGTCTTGGACGGACGTGGCTGTCCGCGTCGACCGGGGGAGGAATTTTCTTATTCCTCCCCTGGTTGGCGCGGCTAGTCGGCCTGCCTAACGGGCGTGCGCCCACGGATGGGAGTCTCGGGCGAACGGACGACGGAATAGCCGTACGCGACTTTAAGCTGGAACCAACTGCTCGCGAAGTTTAAAGCCGAAAGGCGGTTCCGCGGGCGCTGTATTGGTTCGAGAGAGGGGTTTTTTTGGTTTTAACAGGCATGCCTAGATCCCTCCTAGGAGAGTTCTGTACAACGTCTATAAAAGATTTCGCCATTTTTTCTCCTCCCAAAAAAAAAAAAAAAATATCAATTCATACAGCAAATCGCTCGATCCATAAAGGTGTATTTTGTGATGTAATTTTTTATTGTAATTAAAAATTGTAAATTCCTACGATTGACAAAGATCAACATTAATAAATTTTTTTTTTCTCAACCATTGATGCAACGACAATGGTCTTACTTCAAATGATATGAACAATGGCTATGAACTGCCCGAACTTATGCGCAAGATCGTCGGGAATACACACAAAAAAATCAAGCGCTGCCTGCGATCTCTCTCTTTTGTCTAGTTACGTTACTCCTTTCATTATCACCCCTCGTTCTCGAAGCCGCCCACGACACACCCACGAAAATTCTACCAAGCCTCTAATGTTTACACTTCTGCACGTAACCTTTCTTTCGCAGCATACTGCCCACAATATTCACACGGCACACACCTCCGGAATCAACAACTCTCTCTCTCCCTCTCTTTTTGCCCCTCCCGCACAGGCGCATCTTTCATTGCAGAAGATCTCCAGCCTTAATCGAACAACTAAACTCTTTCAATTTATAACAACCATCACTATGACTCAACCTACTTTTATAAAGGTAAGTTTTGATATTTTTATGCATGTTTGAACAAAAAGTTTACTTCCCATAAAAATTTTATATTTTTAATGTTTGGTGTTTTTATTAATTCAATAAAGCCTGATGAGGTTAGCAAACCCACATCTAACAAAACAATGCTGAAATTTCAACACAATGAACAATTTTCTTCCTTATATTTTACCCTCCTTGATCGCAAACTAATATCTTTTATAATATAATATTAACAACGGAGGTTGACACAACCAATTGTTCAATTTTCAAAAAGGTTACTTCACGCATTAACAGTCATTGTATTATGCAAAGTGGTTTTTTTATACATTTCAATGAAAGCACATGTAAGGCTTTCCCAAGTGGGCCCGGATTTTGCGAAGGTTCGTATTTTTCGTTGATATTTGGCTTAAACCGAGTTTCAAGCGTCCAAAGTACATCCTGTTAATTTTGTTATAAAATTCCCGATTGTTTATTTTTTATAAACAACTAATGTTTTTGTAGTGTTTTGGGAATTAATTTTTTCTCAGTAAGTAAGTACCCGAATTGAATAATTTTTCAATTGCAGGCCAATAAGACATGACACTACAAAAACAGTATTTTACCATTACTAAAATTTCAATCTCAATGTTTATTGAAACAATTGTTTATAAATAAATTAAAATTATATCTATTTCTGGGCCTCTAGGATCTACATTAACGACAACAACTTATGTAATAAACAATTGTGCATTTATTCCTCGAAAAAAAACATGTCGATCGAAGTGGCTTAGTCACAATAATAACATTTTTGCGTGCGCGCGCGCAACGTATGCCACCTAAGTTCCGCACTTTAACGCGCTTTTTATTCTAAGGCCGTCCAGATTGTTCTTTGAATGAAAGAATAATGCTACGTGGGTGAGTGAATTTATTTCATTCCTTGATAAATATATAGTTACTTCATTATATTATATTGTTATATTATATTATAATATTAGCGTCATACAGATCTTCAGTTATTAAATATTTCTAATTGCTTTCGCAAAGAGCACAATGTTGTGTTTTCCGCTACAGAGGAATTAAATGTAAAAATTGAACTGCGCATGCGCCTATAGCCACACAGCGGAGCACAATCTTCTTCTTCGTACAGCGTTAGCACCCTAATGACAAAGCCTTGTACATTTGAACTGCGTATGTTCTATTACAACACGCTACTACTACACAAGATCGATAAAATCAAAATGGCCGGGACTAATCGCGAAATATCAAGTGTAATGACTAGCGCGGCAAACAACTACAATACTAGATTAGATTCGAGTGTACGCATAAAAACTCGTATACGCACCGAAGTCACATAAAATAAAATATGCGCCAATGCACACAATTCGAGTAATTACGAGATTCGCTTAAAATGCTCGCAGCAATGATCACGCCTCGGCTTCGATCTCCTGCGAGCATTGTCGCTCGTCGCGCAATAACCCTCATTGTGCACCTAGGCACATAATATACTATTATGTGCCTCCGGCGCGTAAACTAGTTTTTACGATACAGTTGCGAGTAGCGTAATGTTGTGTATTAAAATACAGAGGAATGTAATGTAAAAATTGAACTGCGCATGTGGATACAACCATACAGCGGAGCGTAATCTTCTTCTCATTCTTCTCCTTCTTCCTACAGCGTTGGCACCGCAGTGATCCCAGAACGTGGGAGCTGGCGGCCCCCACCATTTCATTTAAGATATTACCTTTCTTTCTTTGATATTTTTAAAAACATTCACCTAAAATGAATATCTAAAAATTTTATTTTGAATTTTAGGATGATTTAAAGACTCAAAAAATGATTTTCAATTTAAATTTAAACTCAATAGATTTTCAAAGTTTCAAACAAAATATTAATTTCAATATTTTTTAGCGATGCAAATCAAATAGTTCAATCAGATAATTATGTAGAGAATATTATATATTAAAGAATGATAAAACATGCTATTGGAGTTTAAAAAATAAAATATTAAAATACTTAAGTAATACATAAATTACATCTAATTATACACTCGAATTATAAACATTGAAATTGAGATTTTAGTAATGGAAAAAATACTGCTTTATAGTGTCATGTCTTATTGGGCTGCAATTGAAAAATTATTTAATTCAGGTACTTACTTGCTGAGAAAAAAATTAACTCCCAAAACACTACAGAAAACATTGATTGTTTATAAGAAATAAAGTATCGGAAATTTATAACGAAATTAACAGGATATACTTTGTACGCTTGAAACTCGGTTTAAGCTAAATATCAACGAAAAAAACGAACCTTCGCCAAGTCGGGGCCCACTTGGGAAAGCCTTACCCATATAGCATATCAATTTATATCTGGTATGTGCGGTGATAATTTTTGCGTGCTTATTCTCGTAGGCTCTTTTTATAACTTTATCTTGACCGTTGTATATCCCTGATATTTACATAAAAATTGAATACCCTGCAATTTGAATTTCAATTAGTTTTGAAAATAAATCGACAATTTAGACATTACCTGTGAAGGCGATGTAGATAAAGTTTTCGTAAGTAAGTCCTCTGCATTCACCAAGTATGTTCAAATCATAGGAAGCTGAAACACCTCCAGGAGCTGTTATTGACAGTTCTGCAGGTAAAGTTGGTTCATCAAGTGCATAAGGAACTGATGAATGAGGTCTAACTGTCCATTGGAAATTGTCAGGTACGGAATTCTAAGATTAAAAAAATCAAATTTTTTCGAAGTATACAATAACTTTGAATCGGAAAATTAAAGAATAAAAACACCTAATAGTAATTATTATACAATATTTCTTATTGAATTGGTTTCAAAGTCATATTATATGAATATGCACTTCTTTTTCAAATACTAAAAATGCTTTTAAAGTTGGAAAATTCACTGATTCAAAATATTTCTAATTTTAATGCTTGAAAAGTAAAGTTGCAAAATGCAACCACTTTCCCACATGAACAATTTTTAAATTGAATAGTTTATTTACTTTGTAAATGAAGCATTTCTTTGGAGTAAACATATTTTTAATCCAAAATTTGTAGTATTTTTGTCATAACCGGAAGATATATTTTAGAAAACAATAACAAAATTAAAACTTCAGACCATGTGTAAAGGAGTCGTGAGACACGTAAAATCAGTAATTTTAAATACAGGTTTGCACAGTACATATACTTCGAAACAGTGTATGTAAAAATGTCTTTTGTAAATATCTTAATGATATTCTGTGGATATGTAGATACTATAGAAATATAAAGATCCTGAAAATTTCAGACCTTAATCTATATCGGTATCTTCAAAAAGCCAAAATAAGTAAAAATTAGAAAATAATTTGTTTCTTTGGATCGAGTGAAACGATTTGTATGAAAATTTAGTACGTTATGCAGGCGATAGAGAGCTTTTACGGACAACATGGACCAATTTTTAGCTTCATAAATTTATGAACGAAAAAATTTTTCTCTCTTATTTTTTCAATTTTTTTATTATGATGTGATCATTTTTAGATTTCTTATAAAACCTACAATGACTCAGAACTTTTAAAAAATTTTCTTAATAGTATGCCACAATTTAAAAAAATAATAACTATTTTTATTAAATTAATTAGTTGAGTTTGAAATTTTTGTCACTGCCTACATTATCGGAGGGTCACTAGTCGCGTATCAGATAGGATTCGTTGTCGACAGGTGTCCTCGTAGACAATTTTAAACTCTTTTATCGCAAATAAATGCAAATGAATTCAATATTTAATGAATTTGAAAATCTTTGTGTGGAATAAATACGCTTTCGACTGCGCTGCGATTCGAGCCCAGGTCTTTCGATTGCCGCAGTCGACCAGCAATCGAAAGACCTGGGCTCGAATTCCAGCGCAGTCGAAAGCGTCTTTATTCCACAGGAAGATTTCAAATTCTTTAAAAATTTAAATAAAATATAACACCCGTCAAAATTTAATAAAATTTAGAGTTGCATACCGAGCGAAAAGAGCGATAAATGAACGAGAACGAGAATGATTCTCGTTTGAATATTATAAATCCCGTCTCGTGTCGTCTCAAGTAAACGAGCTTCTTGTTATATAAACGAGAACGATCGAGAATAGAAAAAAACTATTTTTCCAATTTTTGTTTCAAGAATGAAAAACCAATGTTCAATCACATCAAAAATTAATGAAAAAACAAAGTCATAGATGAAAATCTGTACTCTCACTTGACGAGGCGTTACTAATGAACCTAAATTTGTTAAATAACGTGAAGATCACTTCTTCGAATTTTCAAATTTAAAAAATTTGAATTTATCAAATCTTTTATAATCGTAAGGGCAAAAGCGTTATTTAAGAAAAAAATTACTGTGATTCACAAATTTTTGTCCAACGAAATACTGTTCACATTGTCACGCCTTAAATCAACGTCAAAATGTTTTCGAAAATGATTGAAAAGGTTTGTGTATATTTTCAAACTCTTTTAATTTGAATCTCTGAAATTTAACTCATTCAGATTTAGAGAGTTAACACTGAATATGACTTGCACTCAATTGAAAAAATACACAATTTTTCGAATATTCGAAACATATAATTATTTTCAGTTCTTAGACATTTTAAAACTTCTAAACTGTCAGCCAAGTAATGTTAACTATGCTCGTGAATATAGACGGGAACGAGCAGGAATGAACAAATGACTTTCGATGAGCTCGCTCGAAAGATGTTGTCGTCAATCGAGAAAAACATAACGAGAGATAAGAAATTCTCGTCTCGGTGTGCAATCCTTATAAGAATATTGGGTTGGCAACAAAGTCGTTTCGCTTCTTTTCGCTAGATGACTTTAGTTGTTCAAAATCGTTCTTCTCCATTGCAAACTTCAGACCGTATATGGTATTTGACAGCTGACGTTTCGTAGATTATTCAGTAAAAAAAGTCTCACTGGCAACTCGTAAAGGCGTCATCTTTTATCAAGATAACGCCAGACCACATATATCTTTGGTCACTCGCAAAAAAATATTGGAGTTAGGCTGGGAAGTGATGCCACATCCACCGTATAGTCCTGACCTTGTACCATCTGATTATCATTTACTCCGTTAACTACAAAACCATTTAGAAGAAATTTGTCTCTAAGAAGCAAACTTTCTACGTCAGCAAAATTATGAAGCTGACTGAAAGATGGCAAAAGGTCATCGAACAAATTGGTCAATATATAATTGATTAATTTTTGTTATTTGTATTAATAAACTTGCTTTGAAAATCATAAAAAAAAACGAAATGACTTTGTTGACAACCCAATATTTTTATTAAATTTTAACGGCGTTATATTTTATTGTAAGAAAGAAAATTTTCTTTTTATCGTCTCTAATGCAAAAGATTTATTTGAGCGTATTATTTATGTGATAATAATAGTATTATATAATTTGTAATTATTGAGGTAGAATTTGTTGAAAAATTCGATTTTTTGGTAATAAAAATAGTTTTTATTTTTTTTTAACTATAGCGCATCATTGAGAAAATTTTGAAAAAATTCTGAGTCATTATAGGTTTTATAAGAAATGTAGAAATGATCATATCATAATAAAAAAAATTAAAAAAGTAATGTCACGTCCCGCGACTCTACCACCTAGAGTACTAAAAAAATTAAGGAACCAATGAAGGGATCAAGGCAACATTACCACGTCCTTGATTATATCGACTCAACAGCAAGATCTAACAAGAAATAAGAAGATAGTTAAAATCGAAAGGCAGATTTAAATAGATATATTTGGCTGTGACATTAACGCCAGTAATAAATTTCATCGGAACGTGACTCATCGGTGAAGGCAACTCATTCGACCTTATGCTTCAATACCAAAATATGGAAGAGATCGTACACCTTGTTTTTACTTCCACAGTAGTTGACCTTTTTCGTTAGAATCGAAAAGCAGATAAAATAAATAGATATATTTGGCTGTGACACTAATGCCAGGTAATAAATTTCATTGGAGCACAAGTCATCAGAGAAGGCAACTCATCCGATCTTAATACCAAATATGGAAAAGGTGGTACACCTTGTTTTTTACTCCCACCATAGGTGATTATTCAAAGGCCTATAAAAAGCGAAAGTTCCAATAGAGTTCAGTTCAGTTAGTTGTCAACGTGCGATTTCTACAATGTGACCAACGCGAGTTCAATCAATTACCATCATCTCTACGCCGCGAGTCTGGTCCATTTTCATTATCTCTACACTACGAGTTCAGTCCAGCCTCATCAAATTTTACCGCTACTCAGACAAATTCTTACTCGACGCTGAGTTCAACGACTTTAGAAAGTGAAAGGGAATCGCCTTCCAAATTCTCTCTGAAACTAGGATCGAGAAACAACTAGATCAACCGTCTGAACTACGAATTTCCTATCTAAGAACAACTATCTCAACGATTACAACGAACACTCAACTGACCACATTCGCTCTACTGGACTCAATCAATCATCATGCAAATCACATGTAGAGTAATTACAAAGGTACTTCAAAAATACAATTCGATTTCCAATTCCATGGTGCTTACTCGTTTCACAATTTGATTGTTAATAAATATATTTTATATCATTAACCATTTCTCAATCACTGACTATTCCTCATCCCTTATAGAGGATCCTTTCGATCCTTACATAAAACGAGGAGATCTTTTAAGAAGAGAAGTGTTACGTTTCTGACGTAACATACCCAATCTCCTTTTTTGGTGCATCGGCCCGGAAAACACTTAAATTCAGTGAATGGGATATTGAAATTTTATAATTACTAGGAATCAAAACTTGATAAAGTACAATTATAATTTATCTGATTACACACATATTGGGTAAAATAAAATAAATTTGATAAAATCACAAAGGGAACTGACCTTGAGGCTAACCTAAGTGATTAAATAATTATTTTATTGGAAAAATTGTTTAATTTCCTTATTTCTTGTTATTTTGTACAAACTGTGCCAAAACAAAATAAATTCTGTTGAGTCACGCAGGGATTTGACCTTGAGGCTAACCTAAGTGATCAAAAGACTTATTTTATTTGTATAATAAATTTTTAGATTCGTTGAACGGTCACCATTTGATTACGGTCAATTGGGTAAGGCAAAATTCAAGTGCTCATGCAGTATCGTTTGAAACTTCTATTTTAACTCTGTTAACTAACAGAATATTTTTAATTGCAAAAGATTGACCAAGATGTTGTGCTTGAGTCAGGCTTGTCTAATCTTGCATTACTAAAATTCTGTATATTTTATAACTTTGTTTATGTGAGTATAATAAAAATATAAAAAATTTTTTTTTTGTGAGTGTAACACTTATTTAAAACCCATTTATGACCTATATCATTCGACAATTATACAGGATGTCCAAAAAGTCCCGGGACGGTTGGATATTTCCTCAGGTAAAATATTTTTCAAAAAAGTGAAAGTCATTCCTGAAGTAAATTTCAACAAGAAATTCATTGGTGGGTTCTGTATTGATCTTGGTTACAGCGTTTTGAATATCTGAGGAGACGCAGATGGACATAGCCCAAGCATTTGTTGAAAACCCACACCTTAGTTTACGTCGAGCTAGTGATGCGCGTGACGTTGCTCCTGAGACAGTGCGAAATATTTTAAAAAGCATTAATTTCCATCCTTACAAAGTTCATCTGGTACAAGAGCTCAATGAAGACGATCCTGATCGTCGGGTTGAATTTTGTGAAATTATGATGGACAGAATTGATAGAGATCCTCTTTTCTTGAACAATACAGTATTTTCAGATGAAGTTACTTTCACTTTAAAAGGTGAAGTTAACAGGCAAAATTGTAGATATTGGTCTGACACAAATCCTGATTGGATGTTCGAGAGTCACACACAATATCCACAAAAGATTAATGTTTGGGCCGGTATCTTGAATGATATATTGATAGGCCCTTTCTTCATCGATGGTAATCTCAATGCCCGTGCACATGAAGAGCTTCTCAGAAACCAAATTGTACCAAGAATAAGGGAGATTACAGGCGATAATTTTCAAAATATTTGGTTCCAGCAGGACGGAGCAGCGGCTCATTACGGTAGGGAGGTTCGAGCATGTTTGGATACTCAGTTCCCTCATAGGTGGATTGGAAGAAGGGGTGAAATCGAGTGGCCTGCTAGATCTCCTGATCTGACGCCTCTCGACTATTTTCTTTGGGGTTATTTAATGAGCAAAGTATACTCAACGCAACCTCAAAGCTTAGACGAATTGCAGAATCGGATTCTGCAAGAGGCTACTTTGATTGATAGGGAGATGATTCGTAATGCTGTAACTCATTTTTACAATCACATAGCTTTTTGTCAAGAAGCTCAAGGTTTTCAGTTCGAACATCTTCACTGAAGCGTGAGAGGCAAGGGGACTCACGCTAATCAAGCACCCCAAAGGGAAAAGAATTTACTACATCCACGTCGATGTTCCTGGGTAATGCTAAACGTAAACGTAAACTGATTGGAAAAAAACTTTAAAAAACCTTGAAGATCATCACCAAGATCAATACAGAGCTCACCAATGAATTTCTCGTTGAAATTAACATCAAGAATTACACTGACCTTTTGGAAAACTTTGTTAATTTCAAATAACCTTTAACTGACCTGGAAAGTTAAAATTGACCTATGACTTGGATACGTACTTGAACGTAGAATTTTCCGCTCTATCGATTGCAGATGTAAAAAAAGGAGGTTTCCATTTAAAAACACAAACTTGACCTTCAAAAAGCCATGAAGGTCAACTTCAAGGTCAAAATGAAGATCACCATTGAATTCCTCGTTGAAATTTACTTCAGGAATGACCTTCACTTTTTTGAAAAATATTTTACCTGAGGAAATATCCAACCGTCCCGGCACTTTTTAGACACCCTGTATAAAAAAGAAACAAGGTAAAAAACATATCAAATATCCCAGGTAAGACTAGGACCAAAATTAGTTTCAATAAGAATGAATTTGAAACAAAAATTCTAAATAAATATTTTTTCTGTAAGCACATGGAAATTGGTAGAATTAAGGCATATAATTTTAAGAACGTTGATTGATGACTATAAATTTACCTGACTCAGAACATTGAGACAAATCCATATTTTCTAATAACAAATTATCAATCACATTTATTGATTACAAAAATATTTTAAAACGAAAGATATTTGAAAAACTGTTCTCTTGATCCAAATGAATATTCATGTATTGCAATTGTAAAAGTGTCTCCATGTTCGTATCAGTAAATTTTATTTTATAATAATCTATGTCGGGACCCAATCCCAGTGAATTAGGGAAATCCCAAATTCAAGAAAATCCTATTACACGCAGTCAAGTTAAGACAAATATTGAACTTGCAAAATTTGTGGCACAAAATCCTAACTGGTCCCCTTAAACCAAAAAGAACAGTTACTGTGAGGGAAAAGGTAACTAAAGATAAGTTTGAAAATATTTCTAACAAGGACAAAACAAATATCAGTTTTCAATTAGATAATATTTCTTTAGAGAAAACCTTAACGTTTGAACAATTAGAAACGGCCGGAAAAAGTAATTTATCTGATTCGAATAATTTGCTTAATTCAAATTCAAAAACTAATTCAAGTATTATTAGTGGATCAATTGATCAGAAAGAAACATTAAAAAACGAAACTACTTATATTGACAACGAAGATATAAGTTTACTTAGTTTAACGGTAATTCCAAAAAACACAGTTGAAGAAAGAACTAAAATAAATTTATCAGAAAATTCTCTTAAACGCCAAACAATTTTAAGTAATCACGATAGCGACGATAATAGTACCGACAACGAACAAATGGAACAAATTGTTCACAACAATCCTGAAAAAAACCTTAATTTAATTAGAAACAACGAAATGGTCCTACCTAATAATCACCAAGTATCCTTACGCGACGCGTTAGAAGTAGCACCCTTATTTGATGGAAGTAACATTCCATTATGACATTTTATTGAAGGATGTTATGAGGCAAAGGCAATGCTGCCAACACCCGCAGCTCAAGAAAATTTAGAACGATTATTGAGAAGTAAATTATCAGGAGAAACGAGAAAATGTATCTTTGGATCGACTTATAATAACATCGAGGAATTAATTGAAAAACTCAAAAGAGTATACGGCCCAGCAAAAAGAGTGTATCAGTTACAAGGAGAATTAGGGAATACTTATATGTGGGAAAAAGAGAACGTACTTTCCTATGCAGCTATGATTAAGGAGATTGCCGACAGAATCGAAGACGCTCATAGACTCAACAATAATGGACAAGTAGATAATAACTTCAAACAGAACCTTCAAAAAGACGTTATTCAATGCTTTATTCGCGGTCTGCGTCCTGAATTAGAAATTCGAGTAAAAACCAAGGAAACATTTAAAGAAGTTTTTAATGACACAATCAACGTAGAAAGAGATTCGGCAGCATCTTCCGCACTGCGGAGAAATAAAAATTCAGATTATTTTAAAATGGATGACTATAAATAATAGAAAAAATAAAACAACTGGGTTCAATTTTGCACGAGATAACAACATAAATTGCATAATATGTAAACAACCAGGTCATGTTGCTGAAAATTGTTATCATTTAACCAAAGAACAAGAAGCAGTATCTAGAAAACAAAATCCTAATTTTGTTATGCAAAATCGACAGCCTAGTAATAATCACCAACAACAAGAAAATATTTACAATAATTCTGCAAGGAATGATTGCCGGAATAACCATTTTTTAGGAAACAGAAATAACAATTATGATAATAATAACTTTGCACAAAACGATTATTCGAAAAACAATTTTTCAAGGAACAGGAACAACAATTACAATAACTTTTCAAGTAAGAGAAATAATTATCCCAACAGCAACAGATTCCATAATTACAATAATAATAATTTTTGAGAAACATAAATCATGATAATAGACAAGAAAATCTAGATCACAACAGGTATGCAAATCATAAACAATTTTAAAATCAAAATAGACAACGTGAGATGCGAAATCAGCAATTAAGTAGACCAAATCAAAACTATCCACAAAAATCAGAAGTTATATGCAACTGTTGTAAAAAATCAGGACATGTTATAACAAATTTTAATATTAGATGAAATAAATAACAATCTCAACGCTGGAAAACTCAAACGACCTCCCCAGTACGGATGCACTGAGGAAAGCATAAGGCAAGAACCAGAAGCATCCACTTCTAACGATCAACTGGTCATAAAGATAAGCGTTTCCAAAACAAGTACAATTTCATCGATAATGATATGCGCAGAACGACTTCAAAGCCCTGCTCGCATGATGATAGATACCTGTGCGGGTCGAAATTTGATTAAACAAAATTCCGTAAATCCTAATTTGCCAATAGATGAAAAAATAGTATTAAAACTTACAGGAATAAATAATTTACCACTTTTTACAATGGGAATAATACAAATGAACATTCTAGGATATCCAACAATATTGAATATAATTCCTAACAAAGTTCCAATAGATGAAGACGGAGTTATAGGTTCAGAATTTTTTCGAGAAAATAAAGTCAATATAAATTATGTATCAAAATGTCTAGAAATACAACATAAACTGTATCCATTTGAATGGGCACAGATATTAACAATTCCAGCTAGAACAGTAACAACATTTTATATTCCAATTGAAAATACTGAAAAAAGCGAAGGTTACGTACCTCGACTACATTTTGGCGAAGGAATTTATGCAGGAGACGCAATTGTAAAAAATTGCAACGGTAAAGCTTATATCAAATTTGCAAATACAAACGAAATTTCAGTAACAATATCAATACCGGCTATTACTTTAGAAGACTTTGAAGAGATTTTCAAAATGTAACAAGTCAGTCAAGGAATTTAAAAAACTTAAGTGATGACGATTTATCTAACCAAATTCTGAATAGCTTTTTAAAAACCTACAATTTTTTCGACGATCCATGCAAATTTTTTAACATAATAGGTAAAGAAAGAATAGAATGCATCAAAAAACTTCTTCGTTTTGAACATTTGAATCAAGACGAATATGAACATGTGAAAAGATTAATTATTAACAGTGCAGACAGATTTCAAATCCCAGGAGGACCACTTGAAGCATCTAACGTTTTGAAACATTCGATTCCAACTACAGATGATTCTCCAATTTTTTCAAGACAATATAGATTTCCCCTTGTTCATAAAGAAGAAATTACAAAACAAGTTGACGAATTATTCAAAAATAAAATAATAAAACCTTCACAATCACCGTATAACACTCCAGTTTGGATAGTTCCTAAAAAACCAGACTCTAAAGGTAAAATAAAATGGCGAATGGTTCTTGACTTCAGAAAACTTAACGAAAAAACAATCGGAGATTCTTACCCACTACCTAGCATAAATGATATACTTGATTCACTCGGATCTGCCAGATATTTTTTAATATTCGATCTAGCTACTGGTTTCCATCACATAAAAATGGACCCTAAAGACTCTTATAAAACTGCATTTTCTACACCTCATGGCCATTATGAATTTGATAGAATGCCTTTTGGTTTAAAAACCGCTCCTGCAACATTTCAAAGGTTAATGGATATTACTTTAACTGGATTAATCGGGACAAAACTCTTTGTATACCTTGACGACATAGTCATATTTGCTGATACACTAGAAGAACATGAGAAAAAATTCAATAATTTAATACAACGTCTTCGAAAAGCAAACCTTCATTTACAACCAGACAAATGTGAATTTCTACGACCTAAGATAGGATATTTAGGTCATATAATTGATAAAAATGGAGTTCGACCGGATCCCAAAAAAATAATAGTCGTAAAAGAATTTCCAGTTCTAAAAACACAAAAGAATGTCAAACAATTTTTAGGATTAGCAGGATATTATCGTAGATTTATCGAAGGATTTTTAAAAATTGCCAATCCTCTTAATCAACTTCTAAAAAAGGATACCCCTTTCATATGGACCGATAAACAGCAAACAGCTTTTGATATTTTAAAATCAAGATTATGTGAAGAACCACTTTTACAACGACCCGATTTTTTGCAACCCTTTGTTCTCACAACAGATGCCTCAGGATACGCAATAGGAGGTATATTATCACAAGGTAAAATAGGCAAAGATAAGCCAATAGCATATGCCTCACGCAGTTTAAGTGACACTGAGAAAAAATATGATACATATGAAAAAGAATCACTTGCAATAATATTTTGTGTCACTCATTTCCGTCCTTATTTATATGGAAGAAAATCTACCCTAGTAACTGATCATAAACCACTAGTTTGGTTTCAAAATTCTCAGGAGCCTTGCTCACGAGTTTCGAGCTGGAGGTTAAAACTCGCTTAATATGATTTTGATGTAATATACAAGGCAGGAAAAATGAATGTCAATGCAGACGCTCTTTCAAGAAACCCTACTATTAATGAAGAAAAATCAAAAAATTTACACGAAGATGATGATACCTTCATGACATCTCAAGAAATAATGAATCTTGAGAATGCTGTTATAAAAATTAATCAAGAAAATAATATAAAAAAAGGAAATACTTCAAAAAATAAACATTTTAATTCAGTATTCGCCGAAGATGATGCGAATGACTTTAGTGAAACTTCAGAAGGACCAATATTCGATGTTAATTTGAGGTTATCTCATATTTTCAATGGAATCTTAAATGAGAAATTACTTACTGAAATTAATAAAGATATAGTCAAATATAAAAATTTATTTAAACTTCTATCTTCAAAACATCCTGTAATAAATTATGAAAATTCGCCATGGAAAACCATGCCTACTAGGGGTAAAAAGAAAAAACAAGAACAAATGAAAAATTCAAATCAGCATACAAATCTAGAAAATTTAAATCGAAATGGAATCCAAGAAAAATTAGACGAAAATTTTTCTTCTAAACCTCTTGTGAAAAAACCTCGAGGTAGGCCAAAAAAAAACTACTTACAAATTTAAAAATTATTCCCTTTCAAACAAAAAGAAAGAGAGGTAGACCAAGAAAACAAATGTATGAAAATGAATTACAAGAAATAAATATGCAAATGATTCTGATCCTGAATCTGATCCTGAATATTTGGAATATTTAAAGAAAATCCAAGCAAAAAATAAAAGAAATAAAAATGGCAAAAAGCCTAAACAATTTATTATACCTCAAGAGGAAAAAAGCGAAAATTATTTTTCTACTTCTGAAGACGAAGTAATTGATATGGAACCTGAAGATGAAGAGAGCTCTGGAAGCTCTTGTATTGAAGAAATTTTTGAAAATGAAAATATCGAACACTTTTAATGAACGAAATTCTGAAAAAAACAAAAATCGACAAAAGAAACCAGGGAAAATCTCGAAAATGATAATAATTCAGAATTCGAAGAAAGCCGTCAACTATCATTTTGCTCTTCCGATTGAAGAAGAAACAAGACAATGTATCTGAAACCTTAAATAATATAAAATTGTCAATTTACTCATTAGATGAATTATCTCAAAAATTGAATCTACGATCAATTAGTATTTCAAAGACGTCAAAAATCAACCATATAGCTTGGGAAGAAATAAAGTTAATATTTGATTTAGTTTTTGCCAATTCACTTACGTAAATAATAGTTGGTAATGGCATAACGCAATATCCAACAAAAGAACAAAGATCACAATTAATTGAAGAAGCACACTCCTCAGCATTAGGAGGCCATAAAGGTGTCATAAAGACCTACAATCGAATTCGGCAAAAAAATTTTTGGGAAGATATGAAAGACGATATTCAAAAGTATATTCAAGGCTGTTTACAATGCCAAATAAAAAAATTAGTTCCAGTTAAAACTAAAAATCCTATGGTTATTACTGATACACCCACTACTGCCTTCGAAAAAATATCAATGGATATTGTTGGTCCACTACCAGTGTACTAACAGATCAAGGCAGAGATTTTTTAGGCAATTTATTAAAAATATTAGCAAACCGCACACAACGATCACATCACGTTCTAGATGAATGTCTTAAACAATTTGTAGCAAAAAACTTAGGATGGGACGATTGGCTAGAATTAGCAATATTCTCATATAACACAAGTGTACGTGAAGCCACAAAATGTACACCTTATGAATTAGTTTTTAGCAAATTAGCCCGTGAAGCCTGTAGTGAACCTCTATCACAAAATGAAAAATTGCAAGCCTATGATGATTATTTGATCAACTTTGTCACACAACTGGATGAAATGCGAACACAAGCAAGAGAAAACCTCATAAAGGCAAAAGAAAAATCAAAAATGTATCACGATAGAAAAATAAATCCCTTGGAAATAAAAATTGGGGATAATGTATTTTTATTAAAAGGAGGAAAAATTAAAAAGCTGGATAATCAATACACAGGACCTCACGAAGTTTTAGATGTACTAGGAAAAGAAAATGTAAAAATCAACATAAAAAGAAAACCGACAGTAGTTCACGTCAATCGAATAAAAAGATCGCACATAAATATACAAAATTGATTAACTGAATTTGAATTCAAACTTAAAATAATATAAACTTTGCATAAAACCAAAGCGTTTATAATAACTAAACCAGGAAATGTTTTAAACAAAAAGATACTTTGGAATTTTATTCTAATCATATTTTTTATATTTCAGAGATTCGAGAAGCTCACTGTACCTTCAAATTGCAATGAAAAAATTTCAATATATTTCATGGTCTTTTTTCAGAGCAAATTAAACTTCTTAAACTAGCAAGTATTTGCCAAATTGATCAAAGTTTTCCAAGTTTTCTCTTCTGTTCAGCACAAACTAAAAATCTAATATCATCACAAAAAAATTATACCTCTTTAAAATTCTTATAAATACTTTCTTTACATTTGATTCAATCATTTTTGTTTTTGTTCATTGACTATTTAAAAAACAAACTAATAACCTTTTTAGCAAGACAAATGCTAGTTTTCATTCGAATCAACATTTTATTTTATCACTTAAAGAAAAATATAGAAATGTTTGCATTTTTCATCTTTTTTGGATGAAAAAAATACTTTTTATGACAAGAATAAATAAGCACTTCATAATTGGTGCCATCATAAATATAATTTCAATTTTGATTCTATTCCATCAAGGGGACTCTTCTTGATTCCCATCCTATTGTAAGAACAGTTTCTACAAATATTGAGTCTGTAAATGTATACTGTGCGATGGCGTTACAAAATTGTTAATGTAAAAATTGCTTTTCCAATAGAAATTAATGTGCAACAATAACAAATTGAATAATTACTATTCTTCATATGGTTCATGCACAAATAACTCTATTAATTTTACAAGAAAGATTAGAAAAACAATTAAAAGTACAAGAATTGTAGGAAAATCTATTACCCTGTTATTATGTAAAATTGTTTTTCTTATGATTATTTTATTCATTTAATAATACATCAATGAAATTGAAGTTCATGAAATTAATTTTTAGAAACATGTAAAAGTAATTATAAGCAATAGCAATGCCATGTTTTGAAGAAATCAATTTTAGACTTAACCAAGTTTTTTCTCTTCAATGTACCAAGATACAACGTCTATTAATTCATATATGTAATCAACGATCCAAATATTTTTTAAATCTCTATTATTAATATTATATATATCAAATTCTCTTTTTACTAATGTATACATCAACGATCGTAATTCTTGGAAATTACTCATTAGTATTTTATATCTATTCGATAAAATTTTACAATTTTTAATCATCTTTTCATCAACAATCATTATGTTGTAAGTTTGAATAGTTATTATCAATCAAAAAAAATTGTCAAATTACCTAACTACCACTATAACACATGTAATCAATGATTGTAATATTTTCAGAATTGTATCCTCTGTTATTACTATCCTTTTATATAAAACTTGTTATAAATTTTAATTCACAACAATAATTCAACATGTCAATTCCTATAATTATGTATAAACAAAATTTTTATGTTATAAATTGGCAAATTAAATTGAAAATATGTACTTGATTGAGTAAGCATCTTGGATTAAAAATGTATTCTTCATCGACTCAACAGCAAGATCTAACAAGAAATAAGAAGATCGTTAAAATCGAAAGGCACATTTAAAAAAATATATTTGGCTGTGACATTAATACCAGTAATAAATTTCATCGGAATGTGACTCATCGGTGAAGGCAACTCATTCGACCTTAAGCTTCAATATCAAAATATGGAAAAGATCGTACACCTTGTTTTTACTTCCACCGTAGTTGACCTTTTTCCATAGAATCGAAAAGCAGATAAAATAAATAGATATATTTGGCTGTGACACTAATACCAGGTAATAAATTTCATTGGAGCACAAGTCATCACAAAAGGCAACTCATCCGATCTTAACCCTTTAACGCCCAGATAAGCAGAATTTTAACGTTGACTACAATGTCGTACCATTTATAGAAAAAAGATGAAAATGGATCTGAAACACCATACTCTACCATTTTTTGGGTCTCTCTTTCAAATGGCACAGTCAGCATTCTCAAAAAATGACGCTAAACCCTTTATTTTTCCAAAAATACCCCAAAAAAACGCTATTTTTGAGGTACGATTTTTTTTTAAATTTAAATTTTCACTATGTTCCCGACACTTAGGCAACTTCTAACTTATCAGAAACGTGTTCTCGAGACTTGTACATTTGATATATGCATTGAAATATTATTATTTTATATTATTTTGCATTCTACGTAAAATTTAAAATCAAAATTATTCTTGATGTTTTTTCGATTACAAGAGTTGTTCGATCTTCTACAACACTTGTACTAAAACTAAGGGAATAACGAAAAGTATGAAATATTTTGCAATGAGTGTAGGTAAAAATTACTTGAGCAGAGCAAACAAATTTGGATTATCCATGCATAAAATTTAAAAAAACAAAAACCAAGATTCTCTCAACCGTCCACCTCCTCGCGGTGAGTATCGGGCAATTTTGAATATCATGTTGAAAGGCAAAGGACGGGTCGGTGGAAAGAAAATGAATAATTTCGGGAAGCCTCATAATTTTGGAATTTTTTTCTCGAAAACAACTCTTGTAATCAAAAACACATTAAGAATAATTTTGATTTTAAATTTTGCGTAGAATGCAGCAGTATTTTTTTATTTCAGGAATATCAAATTTTACATAACGGGTCCGCCATATTGGATAAGCCATTTTAAATTTCGAAAAACTCACCTAAGATTCGAATTCAGTGATGAATAAAACCTATGAAATTGCTAATTGGCAAATTTTACACCATCCTGGTTTGTAATAAAACTCGAAATATACGTATTTCTACTAGCTTCATGGCAGCCGCCATCTTGAATTTTAATTTTATGGGCTAATATTGCTTTCGCCAATCACAATAGGTGATACAAAACTCGTAATAACTTATTTGTATGATCACACTACGAAGTAACCTGGAAAATCCGAAATAGGATCAATATTCTCAATTTCAAAAAATGTCAAAGGTCCAGACGCCATTTTGAATTAGAGAACAAAGAGAAACAAAATATTTCAATGCATATATCAAAAGTACAAGTCTCGAGAACACGTTTCTGATAAGTTAGAAGTTGCCTAAGTGTCAGGAACATAGTGAAAATTTAAATTTAAAAAAAAATCGTACACCAAAAATAGCGTTTTTTTGGGTATTTTTGGAAAAAAAAGGATTTAGCGTCATTTTTTGAGAATGCTGACGGTGCCATTCGAAAGAGCGACCCCAAAACCGGTAGGATATGGAATTTCCGATCCTTTTTCATCTTTTTTCTATAGATGGTACGACATTGTAGTCAACGTGAAAATTCTGCACATCTGGGCGTTAGTTAATCTAAATATGTGAATTAAAAGTTTTATTATTTCGTTTTCATAGGCTTCACATGAATTTAAGGTAGTCCGGTAGCGATCAAATGAGCAACTATAACAATTTTTCGAAAATGTTTCATGAGCGTTGCAAAATACCGAACATTGTGCAGAAAATATTTTTCCGTTATAATTTACCATTAATACCTATAACGATTGGAAAAAAGAAATGTTTTCCATTAATTTACAATCTTTATTTGACTCTCGGAGTATTTATTTCGATGAACTTCGGCAATCATCGCGCTGCGCCAATCACTCGGGATCCAATCGCGGACTCACCCGACGAGATGATAACTATAGTGTTATCGTCAGCTGAGCGGAAATATGGATTCCACTTCCTTTTTATTCTTGTTTTCTGGTGTTTATTTCGAAATAACTTTCCGAGATATACGGTAAGATACGATTTTCAAAGAAATATTAATATTCTTATGAAATTTCCCAACGGTTCCATAGTTTTCCGCAACGCCACCACCAGAAATTTTTTCGCAAATTCGTGATATTATGAGTCCGCGAAATGACTCTCCATAAGAGCCCATGTTAAAATTCCATATTTCGAGACGTGATAATTCAAAATTTAATACGGTAAGGCCCAAAGTGGCAGGGGACTTTTCGATCGGGAGGAGTCTGATTTATCAATATATGAAATAAAAAGGGCACGTAACCACCCCCGTTCCCACTACCGGACTACCTTAAGTGATGAAATGCATTTTCCTCTACTTATGTACTGCTATCATTTTTTGGATAAGTGTTGCATTTTTCTTTTGAATTTCGTTTAGTATTTGTACAAAATACGTTTTATATAAAGTATCTTATTCATTTGGTAGTTCGAAGTTATTTAATATATTGAATAATTTCATAGATGTGGAAAAAATCACGTTTTTTCAAATTTCAAGCTTCATAGTCAATAAGTTGCAAAAAATATTTCCTTTCAAATGTATCATTTACCTTGTAAGTTACTGGCATTCAGTAAAAACTCTGAGGCGGTGAGGCATTATGAAAAAAAAACTTCGGCTCACCTTACTAGACACTATAGCGCGCCTGCAATCGCTGCTGCTGGTTAGTTTACGAGAACCGCGCTATTTGAACCCTATATTAGTTAATGAATACTCACAATCACATTTCGTGCGAGTATAATCCTCACGATAGAAAATGAACATTTTTAAACTTGAAAACAATTCATTAAGAGGGTGTCATTTCAAAACGAACTAGAAAATTTTTTTTAAACTGAAAAATCAAAGTGAAATAATTTGTTTACAGTGTAATGATTATTTAAAGTGCAAACTTATTAGAAAAACCTTTTTAAAATCCACATAAAGTATTTAGATTGCTCAATCTCAGCAAAAAATGTGTACAGATGAGAATTATCGTTAAGGAATTTAAGGCAGATAGGTTTGGATAATTTTACTCTATGTATTAAATATATGAGTCATTCCATATCATTGTTACGTCACAAGTACGCAAATACTTACTTTGATCGAAGATTCCTCGTTTTAAGTTAGGATCGAACGATCCTCGCTTAGGGATGAGGATAAGTCAATGAAAAGACACAATGATTATCAAATAATACAAATTAAATTTATTAAAATAATTATAAATTGCAAATGTTTAAATGTCAATACAGTTGATTTGTAATTGGAGGCACAGCCTTATTGGTTGGAAAAAGACAGACAGACAGACAGACAGACACACACACATATAAACATATATATTATCTATGATAGATATATAAAACACCGTAAAAAGTAAGGAAAACGTTTCGGGCACATATGGGGGCTCTCTTCAGTGCCATAAATTAAAAGATTACTTCAAAATTTCATCTGAAGATTAAAATATAGGAGATTACTAAAATAAGGAAAGGTATAAAAATCAAAAACTTATCTCATAGCTTGCAAATCAAAATGAAGCAGTCCGGTATGCACAACACGTATTGAAAAAAGATGTCGAATTCACTGTATACAGATAATCAGATACAACGAACAAAACTTAGAATTTTCAGAACGAACCAGCCGGAAAATTTATTTATTTTTTTATTTTTTTATGAATGTGAATGGATAAAACTTGTCAACCGAACATTAGTCAATTTTAAGAATTTTTCTTGAGGACTTTGTTACCGGAGTCTCTCAAGGATAGAGTTGAACTATTTTAAAAACCGACTACGGACACGTAGCTTTGCCGACTGAAATTTTTTTATTTTTTTTTAAATGCTATCCTGAGAGGTTCTTTTTCTCCTTGAAGAAGACAATTGTCCTATACCTACACGGAAAACGAACTCGGCAATTTTCTCGCTCGCGACAGTGGCGTCACGCGCCCAGAGTGTGGAAGTTAGACGCACGCACACTCTGGGCGCGTAACGCCACTGTCGTGAGCGAGCAAATCGCCGAGTTCCTTTTCCGTGTAGTCAAGAAATTCGAGACGGTTGTGGTTTTTTAGATTGAATTTGCAAGTAAGACTTTACAGAAGTATAAATTATTATCATATCTAAATATTTTCATTTACTCAATAGAAATATTTCAAAATTCTTTAAATTTGAATTATTTGGGTAAGTTTAGTGATGAAATAAGATCGATGGTTATTTATAATTTTTGAACTTAGTTTTATTCTTAGATGTGTCACGTCCCGCGACTCTGCTGTCTCAAGTAACAAACAAAATAAGGAACCAATGAAGGAATCACGCCAAAATAACCGTGTGCGTTATTTTATCGACGCTACTTATAGCCAGATCGACAGATCAACAAAATGATCAATATGGAATTACCATGTGTCGTTATAATACCCACGCATGATAACAAATCGACAGACCCAGAAAGAAGGTCAATGAAGCCCTACAGTACCAACGCACTACTACATGCACTTATCACACACACACACACTACAGTCACAACATGTAACTTGTAATAACATGTGACTGGTCATAACATGTAGCTCGTCATAGTCGACCTTTCAAAGTTCTATAAAAAGCGAAAGACCCAATAGAAGTCAGTCCAGTGTCATTAATTTTAACCGCGAGCTCAACCCAGTCAGTGCAGTTCAGTCTCATCAGAATATTCATCGCCAGTTGGTCCAGTTCTAATTCGACGCCGCGTTCTACGACAGTAAAAAGTGAATGGAAATCGCCTTAACAAATTTTCTCTAAAACCTGGGATCAGAGAATTGACCATCCCAACCGGCTGGATCACAAATTTCTGATCTGACTAAATTTTATCTCAACATCTACAAGTGAGGACTGGAGTAACCACATTTAGTTTAAAATTTAAAATTTGTTAAAATAAAATAATTTTATCAAATAACAAAGGGATCTGACCTTGAGGCTAACCTAAGTGATTAAATAATTATTTTATTTGAAAAATTGTTTAAATTCCTAATTTCTTGTTATTTTGTACAAATTATGTTAAAATAAAATAAATTCTATTGATTCACGCAGGGAGTTGACCTAAAGGCTAACCTAAGTGATCAAACTACTTATTTTATTTGAAATTTTATTATCTGAATTTCTGAAAGTGCAAAGACTATATAGGATTTTGTGCTTGAGTCATGCCTGTCTAATCTCGTACTCCTTTAATCAATTCGGCAAGGCAAAATTCAAAGTGCTCATGGAGCATCGCTTAAAACTTCTATTTCAACTCTGTTAATTAATAGAATGTTTTTGATTGCAAAAGATTGACCAATGCAGCTAGAATTAAGGAGATTGCCGACAGAATCGAAGATGGTCATAGACTTAACAATAATGGACAAGTAGATAATACCTTCAAACAGAACCTTCAAAGAGACGTTATTCAATGCTTTATTCGCGGTCTGCGTCCTGAATTAGAAATTCGAGTAAAAACCAAAGAAACGTTTAGATAAATTCTCAATGACACAATCAACGTAGAAAGAGACTTGGCAGGATCTTCCCCACTACGCAGAAATAAGGATTCAGATTATTTAAAATGGATGACTATAAATAATAGAAATAATAAAACAACTCGGTCCAATGTTGCAGGAGATAACAACATAAATTGTATAATATGTAAAAAACCAGGTTATCTTGCTGAAAATTGTTATCATTTAACCAAAGCACAAGAAGCAATTGCTAGAAAACCAAATCCTAATTTTGTTATGGAAAATCAACAGCTTAGTAATAATTACCGACGACGAGAAAATAATAGCAATAATTCTGCAAGAAATAATTATCGGAATAACCATTTTTTAGGAAACAGAATCAATAATTATAATCAAAATAACTTTGCACAAAACAATTATCTGAATAACAACATTTTAAGGTACAGGAATAACAATTACAATAATTTTTCAAATAACAGAAATAATTATCCCAACAGCAATAGATACTATAAATACAATTATGATAATTTTTTGAGAAACAGAAATCATGATAATAGACAAGAAAATCTAGATCACAACAGGTTTGCAAATCATAAACAATTTTCAACTCAAAACAGACAATGTGAAGTGAGAAATCAACAATTAAGTATACCTAATCAAAATTATTCTCAAAAATCAGAAGGCATATGCAATTATTGTAAAAAACCAGGACATGTTATAACAAATTGTAATATTAGATGAAATAAATAACAATCTCAACGCTGGAAAACTCAAACGACCTCCCCAGTACGGATGCACTGAGGAAAGCATAAGGCAAGAACCAGAAGCATCCACTTCTAACGATCAACTGGTCATAAAGATAAGCGTTTCCAAACCAAGTACAATTTCATCGATAATGATATGCGCAGAACGACTTCAAAGCCCTGCTCGCATGATGATAGATACCTGTGCGGGTCGAAATTTGATTAAACAAAATGCTGTGAACCCTAAATTGCCAATAGATAAAAAAATAGTGTTAAAACTTACAGGAATAAATAATTTACCACTTTTGACAATGGGATAAATACAAATAAACATTATAGGATATCCAACAATATTGAATATAATTCCAGCTAGAACAGTAACAACATTTTATATTCCAATTGAAAATACTGAAAAAAGTGAAGGTTACGTACCTCGAATACATATTGGCGAAGGAACTTATGCCGGAGACGCAATTGTAAAAAATTGCAATGGTAAATCTTATATCAAATTTGCAAATACAAACGAAATTTCAGTAACTATATCTATACCAGCTATTACTTTAGAAGACTTTGAAGAAAGAGATTTTCAAAATGTAACAATTCAATCGAATTGACTAACTACTAACGTTTTGCAACATTCGATTTCAACTACAGATGATTCTCCAGTTTTTTCAAGACAATATAGATTTCCCCCTGTTCATAAAAAAGAAATTACAAAACAAGTTGACGAATTATTAAAAAATAAAATAATAAAACCTTCCCAATCACCGTATAACACTCCAGTTTGGATAGTTCCTAAAAAACCAGACTCTAAAGGTAAAATAAAATGGCGAATGGTTCTTGACTTCAGAAAACTTAACGAAAAAACAATCGGAGATTCTTACCCACTACCTAGCATAAATGATATACTTGATTCACTCGGATCTGCCAGATATTTTTTAATATTCGATCTAGCTACTGGTTTCCATCACATAAAAATGGACCCTAAAGACTCTTATAAAACTGCATTTTCTACACCTCATGGCCATTATGAATTTGATAGAATGCCTTTTGGTTTAAAAACCGCTCCTGCAACATTTCAAAGGTTAATGGATATTACTTTAACTGGATTAATAGAAACGAAACTCTTTGTATATCTTGACGACATAGTCATATTTGCTGATTCACTAGAAGAACATTAGAAAAAGTTAAATGATTTAATACAACGCCTTCGGAAAGCAAACCTGCATTTACAACTAGACAAATGTGAATTTTTACGACCTGAGATAGGATATTTAGGTCATATAATTGATAAAAATGGAGTTCGACCAAACCCCAAAAAAATAATAGCCGTAAAAGAATTTACAGTTCCAAAAACACAGAAGAATGTCAAACAATTTTTATGATTAAAAGGATATTATCGTAGATTTATCGAAGGATTTCCAAAAATTTCCAACCCTCTTAATCAACTTCTAAAAAAGGATACTCAGTTCATAAAAACCGATCTAAGGATCTTTGCTCACGAGCTTCACGCTGGAGGTTGAAACTCGCAGAATATGATTTTGATGTAGTATACAATGCAGGAAAAATGAATGTCAATGCAGACGCTCTTTCAAGAAACCCTATTGTTAATGAACAAATATTAAGAAATTTGCATGAAGATGATGATGATACCTTTATGACATCTCAAGAAAAAATGAATCTGGAGAAAACTTCTATAAAAATTAAAGAAAAAAATAATATCAAAAAAGGAAATAATTCCAAAAGTGAATATTTGAATTCGACATTTACCCAAGATGATACAGATGACTTTAGCGAATCGTCTCAAGATCCAATATTAAATATAAAATTCAAATTAATTAGGTGAGTTTGAAATTTTTTACACTGCCTACATTACAGGAGGTTCACTAGTCGCGTATCAGATAGCATACGTTGTCGACAGGTGTCACTCATTACATAAATTATCTCAAAAATTGAATCTACGATCGATTAGCATTTCAAATACTTCAAAAATCAACCATATAGCTTGGAAAGCTACCATATAAAATTAATTTTTGAATCAGATTTGCAAAGTCACTCACGAAAATAATAGTTTGTGATGGCATAACGCAATATCTGACAGAAGAACAAAGATCACAATTAATTGAAGAAGCTCACGAAGTATTAGATATACTAGGAAAAGTAAATGTGAAAATCAACATAAAAGGATAACTGACAGTAGTTCGCGCCAACAGACTAAAAAGATCACATACAAATATTGCAAAATAAAAAAATAAAAAAATAGAATACACAAAATATATAAATCATTAATTATATTTCTGATTAAAATGGATTATACTCATCGAAAAAATATTGACGCTCTAATTAAAGCATTTGTAAATCTAGTCGATATGATAGCTCTTTGGCTTTATCTAATTCAAAACGGAATCTACAATCACGACGATCGTAACATACCTGAGTGGAATAAAGAATTCACTAATTTAATTGCAATCCGAGATATCTTTACAGCAATTAAAACTCGGGGTCCAGAAGTCTACAACAATTTTATCCTCATATAATTTGAAGAAATTTTCTGTGAAAAAAGGAACGCTTCCACTCCGCTGGGTATCGAGCCCAGGACCTATCGATTGCCGGTCGAATGCTCTATCATCTGAGCTACGGAGGTTTCACACAACTTTTCTCACAGAATCATTTCAGTTTTACCATGACGTTCTTACTCAACGACGCCTTCTGGAACAACAAGTTTTCAGGAATACATTAACCTAAGCTACTCATGTACCAGACGAATTTGCATATCATCTAATGAAAAGCGCAGGTTACATGTCAGTGATAGCAGGAGAAGTAGTACATATCATACAATGTATACCCATTGAAGTAAAATACAGATAAACTGATGAATGTTATCTTCAATTACCAGTAACAAGAGACAACGAGCCTTACTTTCTCTCGCCACGGACACATATCTTAACATAATCCGGTATACAAACAAATTGCAACGCTCTCATTCCATCAATGTACCTTTTAGGTGAAACATGGTACAAATTGGTACCTAACCCTGTGGAGTCAATAGTACCAACAATAATAAAACCACTTACAAAAGAAACTTGGAGATATCAAAATCCTTCGTCCTTAGCAGCAAGTGGTACTTACTCATAATCAGATCTCGACAGACTGCGTGATCACATTATGTTCCCCGCAGAAAAACCTATGATCTTAAATTATTTAGCAAGAGAAATATCAGGAAGACTTACAATAAATTAGGGAATATCTCTAACAAATTTATTTAATCAGGAAATAATTGACAAAATCGCTGAATCCGCATGGCCAAAGCCATCTAATGTGGAGCCACTCTGACTCAGCTCATGCCCAACATTGGTGGTCCCAGGGAAGCTAAGAGAAGTCACAGCATACAGAACTGTGTCGACGAGTGCTGTGCTGGTCCTGGCGAGCGTTCCGCCAATAGACTTATTGGCGGAGGAAAGGAAGGAGACCTTTCAGTTCCGTAAGGAGCTCACCTGCTTAACCAACCTGCAGCAAATCGCTCGCGCGAATGAGGCTATCCGCAAGAATGGAAGGCGCAGACTCGTCGAGAAATGCCAGACGAGATGGCATGTTGACCAATCCGGGAGACGGACACACCGTCTAATCCCGGAGCTCGAGACCTTTTTATTACTCTTTGCTTTTAAGAAAAACTTTACCTCTACACATAAATAACACTCTTCATTACCACTACTATGCTTCAGTTTCCTTGCATCAGTCACTTTCTCACAACGGACACGGTATCTTATCTTTACTCAACTTATTACCAAACCTACCTTCATAAAATCATCACCATTTTCTTAAAGAAATCATAAATAACTAAATGTCTCAACTTCAAACAAACAGAACGAAATTACTTACCTTGCAAATCTTATCAATTATATCACTGCAAATTTTCACATTTCCATATAGGAATGATCCCAACACGAAATGAGCACGAATATAAAAGCCCAAAATACGTGGAGAGAGTGCGGCCGCAAGACTTTCCATTAGCTTACAAGTATTTATTACTATGCTCGTGTCTTGCAATGCACCCTTCTGTTTTATTCAAATACTACAACAAATCCACCCAAAAAAAGTTGGTTCATTTTGTTACTTAACTATTCCAGAACCTGAAAAATTGAACTATGAATGTAAATTAGACTGGCATTCTATCGCACACGTGCCACATATCTACGTACAAAAATATAACTATTGTCAAAACTCACATCATACCCTTTTTAATGTAAAAATTGTTTTTCCCACGACTTAATTCAAATTATATTCAATAAATATAATACAGCGGTAGTAAAACTAAAATTCCAACCCAATTTATGACGATTTTATTTTTATTTTTATTTTTACAGAAAAAAAAACAGAAATGACTTCCCTACAGAGAAATTTCCTTAAGGGAAATGCTGTCCAAATACTTCACGAGGTAAGTATTTAATATAATTTTCGCAAACCTACATACGAGATAGAATGCCTAGGTGAATATGCTGAATTACCCCTATTTAGGGCAAAATGTAGTATAATGAAAGATAACTGCGAATATGTCCATATAGGTAAATCTGCAAGTAATGAAAAACAAGCTAAACAAAATGCCGCCAAAAAATTCTAGAAATTATTTCTAATTACTATATTTTTTCTGAAGAAAAAACTAACGAAAACTTTGTAGGCGAAGAACAAATTAATGCACTCTACGACTCAAATTTATCCAATGCTAAAATCAAATTGTATGAGTGGACAGACACCTGTAAAAAATGTTATCAACGCGGACACAGCCAAAAATTGTTACGGGCCAAAGCGAAGAAAAAATTACAATCCATAGATCATTTCAGTACACTCAGCCTAGGTTTTTTCTAATTATACTACCTTTTTACATTTAAGTTCGTCAATTGTCTTTGGCTTGCTGGCATAAACTTTGCTTTTTAAATAACCCCAAAGAAAAAAGTCAGGTACCGTTAAATCCGGAGAACGAGGAGGCCACTCCAAATCGCCATTTTTCGACACAACGTGTCCCGGGAACTTGCGCTGTAAGAACTGCATCGTAGCGCCTGCGGCGTGGCAAGGTGCGCCATCTTGTTGGAAATAGAAGTTCGTCAGACATTTTTCACGCATTTGCGGACACACAAAATGCGCCAACATCCAACAATAGCGTGCGCCGTCGATGGTTTCTCCAACTTTGAAAAATTGAAAATTGAAAAACAATAGAGTTATTCAATGTTGAAATACCGAAGGTCTAGATGGCGCACCCTGTATGTAATCAACCATTCTCATATTATTCAATATCTATTATCAATGGTATATATGTTAATTTTTCTTTTATATGTATAATCAAGAATGTATAGCGCTCTCAGGTTCTTTTTACTAATGTATACAGTAACGATCGTAATACTTGAAAATTACTCTCCAATATTTTATATAGAATTAATAAATTTTTATCATTTTTCCTTTTTTATCAACAATAATATTGTATCTTTTGTTATTATAAATTTATGTAACATATTGTTATAATCTTACTTATTTTTTACAGAAAATAATCAAAATGTTAATTCCAATACTACCCACACATGATAACAAATCAAATGACCGAGAGAGAAGGTGAATGAAGCCCTACAGTACCAACGCACTACTACATGCACTTATCACACACACACACACTACAGTCACAACATGTAACTTGTAATAACATGTGACTGGTCATAACATGTAGCTCGTCATAGTCGACCTTTCAAAGTTCTATAAAAAGCGAAAGACCCAATAGAAGTCAGTCCAGTGTCATTAATTTTAACCGCGAGCTCAATCCAGTCAGTGCAGTTCAGTCTCAACAGAATATTCATCGCCAGTTGGTCCAGTTCTAATTCGACGCCGCGTTCAACAACAGTAAAAAGTGAATGGAAATCGCCTTAACAAATTTTCTCTAAAACCTGGGATCAGAGAATCGACCATCCCAACCGGCTGGATCACAAATTTCTGATCTGACTAAATTTATCTCAACATCTACAAGTGAGGACTCGAGTAACCACATTTAATTTACTGGACTCATTTCATCAGAGAACTATTTCAAACCCAGGGTAATTACTAAGTACTTCAAATTCTATATCTGCATTTTCATTTTTCCATGGTGCTTACTTAAAGATAATTTTTATGTTGATAAATGTATTTTATATGATCAACCCTTTTCATTCACTGACTATTCCTCATCCCTCAGAAAGGATCCTTCCAATCCTTACATAAAACGAGTAGATCTTTAAAGAAAAGAAGTGTTACGTTTCTGATGTAACAGATGTTTAAACTTTATTAGTTCTAAAAATGTTCAGAACTATGAAAAAATCCTCGTTTATACTGAAAGTGTTGAAAGTGCCATTTTAGCTATGTAATGTGACATGTTTGAAAACATGTCTGCTATTACATTGACACAAAATTTATAGAATTTTTTTTTTAAGAATTAATAAAGTTTAAACACCTAAGAATAAAACTAAGTTCAGGAATTATAAAAAACCTTCGATCTTATTTCATTTTGATTTGCAAGCTATGAGATAAGTTTTTGACTTTTATACCTTTCCTTATTTTAGTCATCTCCTATATTTTCATCTTTAAATGAAATTTTGAATTATTCTTCTAATTTATGGCACTGAAGAGGGCCCCCATATGTGGTCGAAACGTTTGCCTTAATTTTCACGGTTTTTTATATATCTGTCATTGATAATTTAAATGTGAAAATAAAAAGAATCTGACCCAATGCTAAAATAACATAATGAATAAGAATTCTATGTATTTTGGGTCAATATAATAGCAGACATATTTTTTAACATGTTACATTACGTTCATTATAGTCTCTAGAATATCTCACAAAAATTTCAGAGTGGGTAGTAACATACTTTTCAAGATATGATTAAATATAAAAGTGGCGTCGGCTCTGAGCGCGAGTTGGCACACCGTCCACTCCGAGTGAATCCCTCTCGAATAAGTTTTCATAGATTTTGGTTTTCTTCGCGTTGCTTTTAGTTATCAGTTCAGTATAAAACTTTCAGTGATCTACATCGTTTTAAAAAATATCTGCAGGAAAATTTGAAGACTGTTATTGTCTTATAAAAAAACACGATTCAAAAATGCAAAAAAAAAAATTGCGCCATGCGTCAATTTTAATTTGCGAATAATCAGATGACCTGAATCCAACCGGTGCTTTGTGTACAGCTTGTAGAAAACAAATCGGGGAAATGAGTGTCTATGAAATCAGTGATTACGCATTTTAGTTGTTAATCGAGATTTTTTAAAACCTTGAACGAGTTTCTTACTAACATAATCGTTTTTTAAATCAACTAAGCTGGTTTCGTGAAAACGACTTATAAATTGAAGTCGCAATTCCACTGCTTTCTATAATGAATTATTAAGTTGTGGATTTTCTTTCCAATCTTCCGTTGGTAATTAACCGAGTTAAAATATGATCAGAATCCAAATTTCATGATTCTGGAAAAACTAAGCGGGGAAAAATTGAGTTATTATGCCATATAATGGTCCGAAATAGGAATTTACTGTACATAATCGACTACATGTCGTATTTCTTGACAGATTTTAAATTTCTGTTTTTGAAAATTCTCAGCATTAAATTCTTGAGAGAATAGTTTATTGCGATTTTTTAATTCTTTTCACAGAGTAATAATGTTTGGTGTACAACTTTGCTTCCGCCGTTTTGCGATAGATGGCTGCAGCGATAACTTCTGGTCGAAATAGGCAGATGGCAAATGTCATACAGTAAGCTTGAACATCTGTCAACATAAAGACAGCACCACATTAGTGAATTTGTGTTTGCATCATAAGTTTATTCTCGATCGAAGACGTCAGTTTTCGAGCCAAATTTTCGTAATTTGCAAGAAGTTATGATTTTCTGCTTTTATTTGAAGAAAACTGCAGCTGAGGCTCATCGAATGCCGTCAAGTACTTACGGTGAGACTACTCTTAATAAAAGAACGTGTCGTAAGGGGCTCGAACGCTTCAAGAGTAGTGATTTTAATGTCGAGGACCGGCATAGCGGTGGAAAAAATACAATTTTCGAAGATTTCGAATTGGAATCATTACTTGCTGGCATTCATTGCTTGCGAACAGCTACTTCAAAGCAGGGTCGGATGGGGTTTTTACATCGCATTGTGACCAGCAACGGAAAATGGGTCCACGACGATTATCTCAAGCGCAGAAAATCATGGGGGATACCCTGACATGCCTCCACATTGACGGCCAGACCGAAAATTCACGGTGCCAAGGTTATGCTCTGCATTAGGTGGGGAGGCTCGGTGTGGTGTATTATGAGCTGTTGTAACCGAGTGGAACCATCACAGGGGATCGGTATCGCATGCAATTGATGCGTTTGAGCCGAGCATTGAAGGAAAAACTGCCATAGTACCAAGAAAGAAACAACAAAGTTATCCTTCAGCATGTTAATGCTCGGTCACATGTCACAAGACCGGTCAAGACATACTTGGAAACGCTGGAATGGAAGGTCTTAATCCACCCGCCGTACTCTCGAGACGTTGTTCCTTCCGACTACCATTTGTTTTGACCGATGGCACACGGTCTGGCTCATCAGAATTTCCACTCTTATGAAGAAGTCAAAAATGTATCGATTCGTAGTTCGCCTCAAAAGACGAATCGTTTTTTCGAGATGGTATCCAACCATTGCCAGATAGATGGAAAAAAGTAGTGCCTAGCGACGGAAAGTACTTTGAATCATAAATTGGTAATCACTCTTCAAGATAAAGCTTTAAATTTTAGAAAAAAATAGCGAAAGAACAGTTGTACACCTAATACATAAATAAATAAGTGGGAAAATTGGCCATTTTCGCATGAGTTTTTATCGCAGATAGATTGATTTTGTGGACCAGAAGTGATTCATAATTGCCTTCAAAGGTACTTTTTAACTTCAATCTTAATCAAACATAAATAATGTAGATTATAAATAACAATTTCGATAAACAAATGACCCCATCGGCCGTTTACTCTAGAAAAAAAATTATATTTCCTTTAATTATTGTTAGTATGACATTTTTTGTTATAAGTAACCAACATAATTAATTAAAAAATATTTTATGTGATCGTTATAAACATTTTATTATACAACAAAGCCGTCTTTTAAGAAAATTGTTAGCCAATAACCTAACAGTGATTCGAAAACTAGATATGATAACACAGCCACACAAAAAAAAAAATTCTGGCCTGAGGGTCAGACTGTGTTTATTGCATGTTTTTGGGGGTCGCTGAAGCCGAATCTGAAATCCATTTTACTCCAACACGTTATGTTTTTGACGTAACCTCAAAAAGTCTTCACAATCACACAAAAATAAAAAACAATTTTGGCTTGGGGATCAGGCCATTTTTACTATATATTTTTGGGGTCGCTGAAATCGAATCCGAAGTCTATTTCACCCGATTATGTCAGGTTTTTGACATAACATCAAAAAATCTTATAATCCAAACCCATTTAGCCCGTTATAACTAATAAAGGGTTTTCCAATTAAAGGTATCATTTTGATTTAGAAGAAAAACGCGTGTTTTTTGTGAAAAATGATTTAATTTTTATTTATTTATTTCATTTCATTCAATGGCGAAAGGTTTGCCATTAATAATTAAAAACAATATCATTCATATGGCCTACACGACTACGCTTGCAGGACCATGCTCTTTTGATAAAATTTTCCACTACATTTTCGCAGATTTGGCGCTCTATTTCGTCGATAACGGCACGAATCTTCTCATCGGGTTCTTGAATTGACTGAGGAGCATCAGCATAAACCTTATCTTCCACGTAACCCCAAAGACAAAAGTCTACAGGTGTTAAATCGCATGATATCGGCGGCCAATTTTAATTGCCGTTTCGAGAAATCACTCAGCCTGGGAACTTTTCAAGCGAAAGACCGATCGTTTTGCCACTTGTGAGGCACGTAGTGCCGTCTTGTTGCAAATAAACATCGTCCACATCCATATCTTCCAATTCTGGTCATAAAAATTCATTAATCATGGTTCGATAGCACAATCCATTCACCTAAACAGCCGCTCCAGCTTCATTTAAAAAAAAATAAGGCCCAGTGATCCCTCCTGTCCAAAAATCGCACCAAACAGTTACACGTTGCGGATAGAGACGCTTTTCAATAATCATTTTTGGGTTTTGTAAGCCCCAAACGCGACAATTCTTCTTATTAACGTAGCCTCCAACGTAATAATGAGCCTCATCGCTCATAATGATTTTTTGGTGAAAGTCAGGTATAACACCTTAAACTCATAATTCCTTAATCTTATTACCATAAATTCCAATAACCACATAACTCTCATAGCGCAATCTATCATGGCCTAGCATTTCTACAATACTCATCTTGAATAAGACCAGTCATTTCTGAGTGAGAGACTAGTGTATTGAAATCTTTTGTATCATTTTAACAACATAAATGATCTACTACATATAATGAGGATATTTCGACACATGTTATTTCATATTTTTCCGCATAGAGCTACCTCTATATCTATAGCAGTGCCTCGCCTGTGTCTTCATCCAGGGCACCTCCACGCGGTGACGGCGGGTAACGGAGCAATGTCGTTATGCGGATGAGTTTCTGGATCATAGCGTTGATGCCGCCATGGCAGGCACAGGTGGAAAACGTTTTACGGGAAAGGAATTCGGATACCCAGAATTAGCGGCTGGTCAGGGTGAGAAAGCGGGACCGTCTTTCGGCTTTAAACTTCACCGGTGGTTGGTTCCCTTAAAGTCGCGTACGACTCTTCCGTCATCCGTTCGCTCGGAACTTCCATCCGCGGCCACACGCTCACTAGGCTCCATATTCGAAATAGGCTCTTTGACGGAAAAACATCGATGACGACATTTGTGAAACTTTCAAGGAAATTTTTGGTTTGGAAATGGGTAAGCTTGGGATAAACAAGTGGGTTCCTAACATCATCTGCAACAGTATCAGAAAGATGCTGAATCGTTGGAAAAAAGATAAAAATAGAGAGTATATCAAGTACTCTATTCGAACGATTTGTAAACGTCCTCGCTGCAAAGATGGAGATTCATCGCTAGTATTTTGCACTGATGTAAGAGGTCTTATCAATGAATTGAAAGCAAATTGCTATGATACTAAGATTGGGGAATTTTTATAGATATTATTAAGCGAAGTATAAAGGCTGTTTTACTTCACAATACAAATTTATATGCTCTAATTCCTTCAGCCCACTCTACTGTCATGCAGTAAAAATATGAAAATATGGGAGTACTTTTGCAAAAAATAAACTACGAGACTCATCAATGGCAGATTTGTGGGAATCTAAAAATATTAACAATTTTTCTTAGACAATAATCTGGATTCACAAAACATCCTTACTATTTGTGCTTGTGGGGCAGTAGAGCTCTTGATAAAACTGGACAATGTTTCCAACACATCGCAAACGGAACCCATTGTACAGATTATTCGATCAAAAAAGAACTCGTTATAGATCAAAAAAAGAGAATGACTACAATTCTGTCTACCTGTAATTAGTTATTCGTTATTTATAATTTTTAAGGTTAAATGGTCATTGAAATTTTAGGTTATAGGGTAAAGAGCTTATGAGGTTCAATATATTAGGTATAACGAGCTAATTGGGCTTGGATTATAAGATTTTCTAATGTTATATCAAAAACCTGACATGATGGGGTAAAATGGACTTCGGATTCGGTTTCAGCGACCACAAAAATATGTAATAAACATGATCTGACCCCCAGGCCAGAATTTTTTCTTTGTGTGGCTGTGTTATTGTTAAGATAAGCTCAATTTTTATACGCAACCAAAAATATTGATTAACAAATTATATATGCTTGTTATAAACAATTTTATGAACGAAATTTCTTTGTTTATCATATTCACAATGAGAATGCAATTATTTTACTGCGACCGACCAACTTTTTTTTCTTCATTAAGTTTGAGTATAATCATAATTATTAATTTCAAGCAATATATTACATATAACAATAATATTTACGATTTTTATAAACTATTATATAATTTAATGGTCCAAAATAAGATATTTGTAAATATTATATCTGTTTAGTCGAAATTATTCCAATTCTGTGGACAGTTTTGAAAAACCATCCATATAGGTAGTTGTCTCTCTCACGCGCTCTCACAAGAGGAGTCATAGTTTTAGTTCATATAAACAAAGGAGGCTGCACTGAAATTTTTGTATATGAGTGATTGGCCAATGTTGTCATTTTTAAATATCTTATGCAGGTTTGTACAGTTCGATCGTTCATAATATTATTTCTTATTATTATCAGTTTTGTCAATTACGGTAATATTATTAGTAATGAAAAATGAAGTAATGGATACTCTTAAGTTGCGTAACAGGGTTCTTTGTGACTTTCTTAAACTAAGTACAGTATTGATCCTGAATATCTAGAAATAGTATCCTATTATCTGAATTTGTATTTTTGAAGTGTCTTTCATAAAAAATGGAAAAAACGTTCATTGTCAAAAAGTTAATTTGTAAAAAGGCTAAACACGGACTTTATTGTTACATTTCCTGGGTAAACGCAAAAGAAGGTAGGAAAAGTTCTTGTATGAAGTTCGAAGAAGCTTCTACAGCGACAAACAGACGAAAATTAATTTGCAATCCAATGAAAGGAAGACTGATATTTATCCTTCCTATCAGAATGTATTAGAGACTAAAAAAGATTGCTATCCTTTAGATATTTATATTTTGGAAGAAGCGTTTGTTGGAATTTAGTTTCTTATTGATCATACTATTAAACGTCTCTTTAGAGATTCGAATTTATGTCTTCCGGTTTCAGAGATGAAATTAACGATCTAGACGGTGTAAAGCAAAAAATACACGGCGAAAAATAGTTGAAGTAATTTTACTCAACTCTGTCGTTTAAACTTGGAACATAAGGACATTTGAACATCTATTAAATCCTATTTGGGTAAAATAAATTTGATATATACCTAATTCACCCAAAGAAAATAAAAATAAGCGTTACATACGGAATAGTAAGGAGCTGAGTAAAACGTTATCGACGACAGGGCACCAACATGCGTCAGTGGGTTAACATGAAATGTATAAGTATATCACCGACGCTTGAGGTGCTTCAAACCGTAGTTGGGTAAAATGAGCATCGGGCGTATTATTTCAACTGGCAATGGTATGGTTCTCTCAAATAAAAAAAAATCCTTACCTCGAGCCTACCAATAGTCATCCGGTACACATATAAACAACTTACAAATACATTCACACCATCCAGACGCAGCCAGTCACATTTCAAATTACAAATACACTTAAACATATAACCTTACATATATAAACCTAATAACTACACTTATATATAGTACGATACGCTTTCGTAGAATCACGCACACGCTCGCTTACAACGCTGAGATATAAAACTTGGAACTTTCTTATATAGTGACTGCATGAGTTATTCAGAGCTTGTGAGAGTAAGTGCCGTCAATAAAATTTTTTAGCCTTACTCAAGTAAAAATAAATCAACTTTTTTCATAAATGATTAATAAAATATTTTTTAAAATTAATATAATTAATCAATTATTATAACTATGATTATTGATATATATAATATAATTATTGAATTGCATTTAGTATACATTTTTTGAAAATGTATTTTAGTTGTTACCAGTATAAAATTGTTGATTAAATAGATGATGGCCTTTCTGGTATTTGTTAAGATGTTATAAGAAGGAAATCAAAAGTTCAGTTTCAAAATTCCTTTGAAAAAGAATATTTATTAATTTCCTCAGCAAGTCGACGTTTCGAATGAAGCTTCATTCCTTATCAAGACTAAAATAAATAATAATACACATAGTTTATTTGAAGATGAAACATGTAACACAAAAAGCACAACATACTTATAACTGGATTATTTCTTTTATCTCTTGGCAATTTTTAATAATTTTAAGCAAGTTTTTGCAACACTGATATTGTGTTAATAAGATGAAGTACTAACTTGAGATTTCATTAATCTGTAATTTCTACGAAGCATTATATAACCATGTGACGTCTTTTTTATAAAAAATTTTTTTTATAAATTCGAAATCCTCGCAACGAACTGTTTAAGGTAACATCTTATGATATTTTCTACGCAAGTCTTGGGCTATTTGTGTTACATGTTTCATCTTCACATAACCTATGTGTATTATTATTTATTTTAGTCTTGATAAGGAATGAAGCTTCATTCGAAACGTCGACTTGCTGAGGAAATTAATAAATATTCTTTTTCAAAGGAATTTTGAAACTGAACTTTTGATTTCCTTCTTATAACATCTTAACAAATACCAGAAAGGCCATCATCTACTTAATCAACAAGTATACATTTTTATTATAACGACGTATGAAGTTTATTGAAACTAAATTTTCAAATGTACATTAAAAAATTGCATTATTATTAAGAAGTATCTTGCATAAAAACATTTGAAAGAAGGTTCTTTTATTTTCTGTGTTTTATATTTTCAAAATATGGATTTTACATTTGCGAATTCCAAATTATTATTCTGCCAGAGTAATTTATGTGATATTTCATATTTTATGTAATACACTTATCGATTTTTTTTGTTTAAATTTTCATAATATCAATTTAATTTTAAGAATTGAAGTTTTTGAAATTAAAATTTTTTTATGTGTGCCCAAGGCGCAGATTACTTTCATTCGTTCCCGCGTGAATAGATGTAGCTGTTGGAATAAATCTTGCGATTCACGGTTTACTCAACTCTCGATTGAAGCGTATAGTAGAATGAACGGAAAGCTCTACTATTTTTGTGATTTAATAAAAGATTGGTTTTTTATAGTTATACTACGAGTAATAATATATATATTTAAAAAATTTTAATGCACGTTTTCATACTTCACCCTACACTTCTGAATTTTACTCAACTTTGATTCATTTTTGAACATTTAATATATCACAAATAAATACAGTGATACTAAATAACTTCTAACTTGTCCTTATGTCTCAAATTTGATCGGAAGTTGAGTAAAATTACTTCAACTATTTTTCTCCGTGCAGAAATTAGATCCAACTTTGAATTTAGTCTTTCTACTTTACATGACTGGAAAAGGTTCATGAAATGTATAATCCATATTTCTTAAAGATTAGAAATCCGTAATTGGAGTGTAGCTAAGAAAGAGGATAAGGGAACGATGCAAAAAGCTAAGAAGAAAGTTTGCAACAAATTTAAGGAGAATATGAGGTTAATAAATAGTCGATAAACCAGGTCAAGGATCTGGCAACTCTAATTGTGGTAATACGGCTCGCTGGTTATTTTCGAATATTGATCAAGCTTCTGAGACAGTTCGGTCTCAACCTAAATGGTCTCAAAAATAAAATCAATAACCAAATAGAAGAGAAAATGTTTGAATTCCATTTACATATAAAGATATATTAAAATTAAAGATCCATGCATGTATTTTATAACCCTCCTCATTGCTTACGCTCCATGATCGATTAAAAACAGTCCAGACGCTAAATCATGTGCGGGCAACATATGTGAACTGGGTATAACGAGTGCCACGTTTTGATGGCCCATATTCGTTCAGAAGAGAAGAAAGCGCTACACTAGGTTGCGTGTGCTGCCTCTCGCGTGATAATCCAGGTTAAGCGACCTTAGACGTGGTCAGTACTAGAATGGGTCTCCATTACTCATATTTTTTATTATTATTATTCTTTTTTTTTATATTAATGAAGAAATTACTTTATAATTTTTTCTCTTCTTCCATTTTTGTTTTGAAATTACAATAAAACGAGTGCATTTCTTTTTCACTTAATAATTTTGTTTTATATACAATGATAAATGCTAATTATATTAGTATACCACATATAATTTTTGAAAAAAATTAGTAACAAAATTCTCACAAAAAGGTAAATGTCTAAAATTTACCCACCAAAAAGATTTAAATGTAAGTATATTGAAGTTGTGATGATATAGAAGTTTGAGACGTCTCAAACCCAAACTTGTGACGAATTTGAGACGAAAAATGAAGAAAAATTCTCATAAGAGACGGAAATTTATTCCTAGATCAGGCAGTGAAAAAATACAATAGAAGCAATAAACAATACCTCTATAAATCAAAAGACTTTTATACCTAACTTCGGGATGACACTTACGCGCGTAGAACCCTTGGGACACGCGACAATATTTCAACTTCGAGCTAACAAAAAATGACCGCAAAAAACACTCCTTATATTTTAACCCTACATGTGCGAAGTCCGCGAAGATTGCATATGTGCATATATGCTATAGGACGAATCGTCTCACAACTTCAGTCGGCCTGCTAAAAGTCGAACCCAAAAGCAGGTAGTAGATCATGACACTGGAAGCAATAAACTGTACGCGTGACGTACTACTAATTAAAAATTAATACTATCCCTCATCAGCCCATAAGATTGAAAATCGTAAAGTTTTTTTGCAAAACACATAATATGAGTGTCATGCATCAAATCATAAATATTTGAGAAAATCATGCGTCACTTGTATTCAGAAAGTATGGTTTTTCCATTACAATTTCTGTATATGCATTACTGGATTATTCGAAATACTTTCAAACGAGTAACTTTTTGAGATTGAGTTACTTTTCCGAAAAGAATAACATTTCAAACTTATTCAACTAGGGCAGGAATGGGGCAAGCCACCAGTGTTTTGCAAAGGGAACAACTGTTGGAGCAAACACTAGTGGCATAAAACTGACTGCCGATATGATACGAGACATTTCCAAAACTCATGTAATAAATTGACTTCGTAGACGGTCGAAAAAAACTATGACGTCCTCCTATTCTTCAAAGTTTTAAATCTCTAGCTGATAGAGAAAACCTTTACGAAGCGAAAGAATCGTATTAAAAAGTCCGCGTCGAATGGGAAGTTGGTTTTTTATTCACAATTTTATTTAGTATCAATATGTACAATATTCCATAAAATATAAATTGTTATGAGCAGTTATTTGCGAAGGATGAAGATTTTCAAAAGAACACGATTAAGATCAGCAAAGTTGTCAAAATTGTGTATAAAGTGAAACGATATAAAACGATATAAAAAAAAAGTACAACTAAATCTAAAAAATCAAAAAAGTAACGATTTTTGCAATAATTATTATGTTTGTATATATTGTATGTGTAAGAAGTATATGTATTTAATTAAGTTGTTAATCAAGTAATAAATGTTTATGTAATTTTATTTTACGCAGTTTTTTTCGAATTTCCAGTAACAATTTATATTTCATGGAATATTGTACATATTGATACTAAATAAAATTAGGAACGCGTCTCGACAGTTATTCAACAGTTATATGTGACGAGTAATAAGCGTACAGTAAACAATTAATAAAAATGCATTTTTTAAAAAGATCATTGAGAAAAAATTATGGAAATATTTGTGGCTGAATTTCTGTGATCGCATGATTTTCTATCGACTTGTGGCGCGAACGACGTGGTTATTCGCGGGAGCGCGCGACTTTGTTTAAAACGCTGGATCTCAGTCAGTTTTCATCGAATAGATCTGAAACTTCGCCAAAAACTTCTTCAATTATTAAGGAACAAATTTCTCGCTGACAGTTTTCGTAGCTAAAAGTTCCCCACACACTTTTTTTCTCCTAATCCGGAAAGTCGTGCGCCTATGATTTGCAATTAGATAATGAATTGCTATTTTTAAAAAATGAACTTCTGATACTTTCATCGTCAGCGCTAAGATATTTTATGCCTGTAAAAAAATTTTCATAAAGTTTCGACGAGATTAAACGACGTTACAGCGATATATATTCAAAAAAATTATTAAAAATGCGATTAAAAAATATCACGTTTTTATTTTTTATCTCGGGAAATAAACAATGTACGTAAAAACAGTAAATACAAAAAAGTTTCTGTTTTTTGTAAGGAATGTGATGGTATTTTTTTGAAATCATTTCCTGTTCTTTGTTCATTTGTGTAATAGGGACGTCACTTTCAAGCTGTTTCGAGCGCTAAGGCCCTTATTGCATCGAGTCCTTCAATTCTTTATAAAAACTCTCTACCTTGCAAAATTGTTATATTGTTGACTTTATCGGAAATTGGTATTTTTATAAAGTTTTTATAAAATGACTTTATATATGAACTGTTCACAATATTTATAAAGTGTGTATCTAGTTTTTGTGAGATTGACTTAATAAAAGCACGTGTTTTTTTATAAAGTCAAAATTATAAAAAATTTTTATACATTATGAGTTTTTAAAAAATAAAAATTCGCATTTCATAAAAAAAACCGGACTCTATAAAAAAAATTTTAAGTTGACTTCATAAAAAGTCATTAATTTTATGAAGTTTTGTGTTTTCATATAAAGTAGCGTTTCATAAAAAAAAGCAAAAATTTATAAATATTTTTTCAAGTTCACATCTTCAAACGTGTGCTCAGATTTGATACCGACGCAGTCACAACTCTTTTCGGAAAAGTAACTCAATATCAAAAAGTTACTTGTTTGAAAGTATTTCGAATAATCCAGTAATGCATATTCGGAAATTGTAATGGAAAAACCATACTTTCTGAATGCAAGTGACGCATGATTTTCTCAAATATTTATGATTTGATTCATGACACTCATATTATGTGTTTTGCAAAAAAACTTTACGATTTTCAATCTCATGGGCTAATGAGGGATAATATCAATTTTCAATTAGGAGTACGCCACGCGTACACTTTATTGCTTCCATTGTCATGATCTACTACCTGCTTTTAGGTTCGACTTCAAGCGGGCCGACAGAAGTTGTGAGACGATTCGTCCTATAGCATATATGCACATATGCAATCTTCGCGGACTTCGCACATGTAGGGTTAAAATATAAGGTGTGTTTTTGCGGTCATTTTTTGTTAACTCGAAGTCAAAATATTGTCGCGTGTCCCAAGGGTTCTATGCGTGTAAGTGTCATCCCGAAGTTAGGTATCAAAGTCTTTTGATTTATAGAGGTATTGTTTATTGCTCTTATTTTATTTTTTCTTTACCTGATCTAGGGATAAATTTCCGTCACTATGAGAATTTATTTCTTAATTTCCCGTCTCACAATTCGTCACAAGTTTGGGTTTGAGACGTCTCAAACTTCTATATCATGAAGCTGTGCATGTTTCCAATATTTTTTAATCTATATCCGGTAAGAATATAGCAGTCTAGGCCATGCATCTATTTAGATTCTTTAGTGTAAATTGTCGACCAATAAACGATCGCAGGAAGCGTGGATCAATTTCCCTACTAGGCGAAATGTGTTCAGTGGGGAAACGTTGTATCCTTCCTACACATTAGACGCTTTCCCCCTTTCACACGAGCCGATTTTCGAACTCATCCACCGCATGCACGATGGACTATTTGGGAATGAAAAGTATATCTTCGTAACCACGAAACTGTTAGCTTTCTTAACATCTTTAAATATATGCTCAAATACCGTTTTAAAAGCGTTTTGAAATTGTGTTCAAATCTAATTTATCGATTAAATTGTATAAGACCATGGCCGCTAATGAGACGGGCACGCATCTAATTAAAGTGGCGATCGGTCGGGGAGGTGGAAATCGAAGCTCACCAGCTTGGTTGCCTAGAAAGGGTAAAAGGAGAGTGTGATTTTTAAAAGCATAAAAACATACTAACTAAATTGTACAATAACTCTGTTTATAAAAGTATTAGAAAGATAGAAAAAATAATATGCACGATATAAGGAGATCTTCCTGTGGAGAAAGGGATGTCGGACGCCTGTGTAGCTCAGTGGTCAGAGCAGTCGACCGGCAATCGAAAGACCTGGGCTCGAATCCCAGCGCAGTCGAAAGCGTCATTTTTTCCACAGAAAGATTTTCAAAATTCTTTAAAATATTAAATTTATTTGCATTATTTGCGATATAAGAGTTTGAAATTGTCTACGAGGACACCTGTCGACAACGTATCCTATCTGACACGCGACTAGTGATCCTCCGATAATGTAGGCAGTGACAAAAATTTCAAACTCAACTAATTAATTTGAAATCATTTACAGCCGCAAGGCTGAGCCACTAGGCGATATAAGGAGATCTTCCTGTGGAGAAAGGGATGTCGGACGCCTGTGTAGCTCAGTGGTCAGAGCAGTCGACCGGCAATCGAAAGACCTGGGCTCGAATCCCAGCGCAGTCGAAAGCGTCATTTTTTCCACAGAAAGATTTTCAAATTCTTTAAAATATTAAATTTATTTGCATTATTTGCGATATAAGAGTTTGAAATTGTCTACGAGGACACCTGTCGACAACGTATCCTATCTGACACGCGACTAGTGATCCTCCGATAATGTAGGCAGTGACAAAAATTTCAAACTCAACTAATTAATTTGAAATCATTTACAGCCGCAAGGCTGAGCCACTAGGCGATATAAGGAGATCTTCCTGTGGAGAAAGGGATGTCGGACGCCTGTGTAGCTCAGTGGTCAGAGCAGTCGACCGGCAATCGAAAGACCTGGGCTCGAATCCCAGCGCAGTCGAAAGCGTCATTTTTTCCACAGAAAGATTTTCAAATTCTTTAAAATATTTATAAATATTGTTTTCTTTTATTAAAAAATATATATTTATAATAAATATATAATAGAATGACTGGATGACACAATATTAATGGAAATCGAATTAATGATACAAAGTAAAAAAAATAAATAAATAAATAAATTTGATAAAATATATATAAAACATATTGAGATAAAATCTATTTGAAGCAAGAATGAATGCATATGAAAAAAATTGACAAATAAAATATTAATGTATGTGTATATTGTAACTTTATATTTTATTTTCTCTTACATAAAATTAATCACTACAAGTGATTAAGGTAATTTATTAGTAATAATCATATAAAATATAACTGATGCTTTCCACCTCAATTCAATATCTCGAAAAGCGTCTTTTTTTTTCTCTCAAACTTTTTTCGCATTAAAAATACACCTTGAGTTTCAATTCTACTGAATCTCTAGTAGCTAAAACTTTTTGTTTCCGAGTTATGATTTTTTGAAGTAAAAAGTCATTTTCTTCGTAAAAACATGGACTGCACAATGAATATTAACTTTATATGTTCAACGTGTATGGTATAACGATGTATAGTTGTCCTTTACGATTATATTGTGAAACTCTAAATATCACAAAAAATGTTTACTCAGTCTTTAAGACAAATTGACTGTGCTTAGATATGATCTATCGAATGTTTTCAACTTAACGACGAATTTCATTGAACGCTTTTTTCGATTTTGTACCTAAAAGTCTTCAGCAACAGCTTTGTATTCAATGTACACATTTTTTATAAGTACTCTCTAAACCTGAATCAGTGAAATAGTCACTGATTATATCAGTGAAAATATATCAACTCATGAATCAGTGCCCTGCTTTGATTTCACTGAGGAATCAGTGAATGCGTCGCATGAACATAACTTTTGAATTCGCGGATTCAAAACTTTCATCTACACTTTACTGATTTATCGTCCCTTAAAAATAATAATAATTACATAATTTCGTTTTAGTGTTGTTTAGCCTAGAATAAACGAGTTCATCGGTCGTTAAAATATATTGCTGGTTTTATTACTCCCACCTGAAGCTTTCACTGATTCAATAAGTGAGTTCAATCTATTTCACTGATTCATCAGTCAAATTTCACTGATTCTCAGTGAAAGACTTATAGCTGCTGCCGTCAGTAAATAGTCACTGCGAATCAATGTCCGTTCACTGAATCAGGTTTAGATATATATATATCTACGCTTATTATTGTACGAGATCATTCTGATATATTTCTTTCGAAATTCACGATACGTTAATGTTGCTGTATTTGTTCATTTCAGAAATATACATTTATCAATTTTTAGGGCTGAAACAACAACTATCAAGCAGGTAATTTATTAATCAGTAATGAAAATTATATCTCTTACTGCAATTCCATTCTCTGTATTCGAAATGGTTGAATCAATGTAAATAATTTGTTAAACACTACTTTTTCAATAATTCGAGAGAAAGCCACCAGTAGATTATAATGGTTCTACTTTTTCCAACATTAAAATCTATTTCATCTGATAAATGTAATAAATAGGGCTCATATGTGCAATATTTTATCCACTGTTTTAAAATTTTAGAAATTAAGATCACTGATGAGGACTCCGATTAGAGTCGAAATGTTTGAAAGTATGTGATTACCTGAGCTATCATTTCTAAACCCTAAAGCCAATTATTAACAACAACATCGTATAGAATTTTCATCTACTATCATCATGTAATTAGGAATATAGATTTTTAACCTCAATTTCTTATTTTTTTTAAATAAAATATTTTCCACTTCACTTTTTAATTGATGTAGTTGATTCACGTACTATAAAATTTTTTTAAAACTATTTTATTCGAAATAAATATTTTATATTTGTATTTTATATAAGAGAAATCGTAAAGTGTAATTTCGTAAGCAAATTTAGATGTAATTTTGGTTTTTTTGAATATTGAAACATTCTATTCACAGTTTTATAATAAAATTTATATGTGAATAATATTGCGTATTTCAAAAAGTTTTCAGAGTATTTTACTTGGATGAAATTTTTTTCAATGTTGCCTTATACCAGAGAAGAAACTCTACTGTATAATTTCGAGTTTATAATTAGATATAATTTATGTATTACTTAAGTATTTTAATATTTTATTTTTTAAACTCCAATATCATATTTTATCATTCCATAATATATAATATTCTCTACATAATTTTCTAATTGAACTATTTGATTTTCATAGCTAAAAAATATTGAAATTGAAACTTTGTTTTGAAACTTGGAAAATTTATTGAGTTTAAATTTCAATAGAAACTCATTTTTTGAGTCTTTAAATCATTCTAAAATTCATAATAAAATGTTTAGATATTTATTTTAGGTGAATGTTTTTAAAAATATCGAAAAAAGAAAGGTAATATCTTAAATGATATATTTAGTGATTTTAAATTTGTCGTCTGCTTCGCGCCACTTTGACACGAAGTCGACAGAAACATAATTTTCGATCTTGGCTCAACAGACGAAAGCGTGAAATCGAAATGAGGAAGTGGGGACACACCGACACGGCACGCTTGATTGTATGTGCTCCCACATGGGAGCGTGGTGGGGGCTGCCAGCTCCCACGTTCTGGGATCACTGAGTGAGACCAGTCAGAACTTAGCGAGGGAGCAGAAAACTCCCAGCCTGCCTTGGAAAGGCCTCGTGTGACAAGTCAGGACTCGTTTGAAAGGCAGAAAACCCTTCAGCCTGCCCCGGAAGTGCCAGTGGAGCTGCGTGCGGCTCGCTCGTAAGCCGCCGGAATGCCTTCTCTTTACGCAGCATCCCGCTTTTATCTAGTCTCGCGGTGCCCCCACCGCGGCTCACGAGTCGCGAGTGGGAGATGCGTGCTGGCGCTCCGCGTTCAATATTAGTATTTATAATTATTCCTGATTATAAGATCATGAGCGTTAATATATTGGATCTATAACTTAATTCGTGTGGTATGCTAAGAGATGGCGTAACTTGATTATCATTCCATCGTTCCAATATTCCGAACATGCGTTGGAAAGCTACTGTCATTGTGCGTCTTTTTCAGTATCTGTAATTCATTTGAAGCGTAAACAACAATAATTATTTTTCACTCAAATATGTCGAACTTTGTGCCTGAAAAAGTGTTTTTGCAGGGAGTTGTTCTTCATTACTTTAATATGAAGAAAACTGCTGCCGAAAGTCATCGTATTTTGGCGGAAGTTTATGGTGAACATGCTCTAGCTGAGCGAACGTACCAAAATTGGTTTGCACGATTTAAGAGTGTTGATTTTGACTTGGAAGACGAAGTACGTCCTGGGCAACCAAAAAAGTTTGAAGATGAAGAACTGGAAGCATTACTCGCTAAAGATTGTTGCCAAACACAAGAAGAGCTCGCAGAATTTTTGGGAGTCACTCAAGCAGCCATTTCAAAACGTTTAAAAGCATCCGGATACATTCAAAAGCAAGGAAATTGGGTTTCACATGAACTCAAGCCGAGAGACGTTGAAAGGCGGTTTTGCATGTCCGAAATGCTACTGAAGCGCCACAAAAAGAAGTCATTTTTTCATCGGATTGTTACTGGTGATGAAAAATGGATCCATTACGACAACCCCAAACGCAAAAAATCATATGTGAAACCCGGCCAACCATCAACGGCAAAGCCGAATATCCATGGCGCGAAGGTAATGCTCTGTATTTGGTGGGGTCAGAAGGGTGTGCTGTATTATGAGCTGCCAAAACCGGGTGAAACCACCAATGGAGAACGCTACCGAACACAATTAATCCGTTTGAAGAGAGCAATAGCCGAAAAGCGCTCGGATATGCGACCAGACACGAGGCAATACTTTTCCATCATGACAACGCTCGGCCCCATGTTGCTATTCCGGTTAAGAACTATTTGGAAAACAATGGATGGGAAGTTTTACCCCACCCGCCTTATAGCCCAGACTTTTAAATAATGAATTTCAATATTTTATAGTTAAATATCATTATTAGAATTGAAAGAAAATAAGTCATTTTAAAAATAGCAAAAGAGACTATTTTAAATAATGGATTTTACTAATTGGAATAGTGGGTTTCAATAGTTCAAAAAGTCCATTTCACTATTTCAAACAGTGGATTTCAGTAATTCAAATAGTGATAAAACTAATTCTACTATTTCAATAGTGAAATAATTTTCACTAATTCAAATGGTGAAATTTTCACTATTACAGATTTGAGTACAAGGGGGGAAGAACAAGTCAAGTTAATACCGGTTTTCGAATCTCAACTTGTAGTTGCAGTGGTGCTCCATTCCTTTCTATCGCGCGCGCAAAATGAAAAGTTTTCGCGTAGGGTTGTCTCGCTTTGGACCCGGAATTACGAACGCAACACCATATTTTCTCGAAGCGCAGATCGTAAGCTTTCGATTCAAGTATTTATTATTCTATTAAACAGCCGGTGAAGTTAAACGCCAAAAAATCTGTATAAATGTTTAAACAACCCATGTTTAGACCCACCTGGGGGTTGACAACCCTACAATTTTTCGCTTGTCTAGTCGTCAACTTTCAAATGTTACTATGTTTATCTTATTAACCTTATTTGTAGTTAACTCCCATAATTAGGATTTTCAATAAATAATTATTGACATAAGGACCCGGCTGTGCTTTGACAACCTAGCCATTTTGTGTTAGGACGTATATAATGCACTAGTTTCGACGCGTTTTGTTATATTAAAATTTCTGTTTATTTTTCTATCAAAAATATGATTTGGAATGACCCATATAAATATTTTAAAACATTGAAGATAAAAGTTTTGTTCAATTTTGGTCGAGAAAATATTTGAGAAGAAATTTACTTTGGCCCGGGTTTGAACCGGAAACCCTTTAATTCTTTGTCCTCTTTTCAATTATACCTAAAAATTTCAAAAGGTTTTCAAGTTAACAAAATGTGTATTTTTTCAGAACAATATGATTTTAAGAAGAAATTTTAATTTTGAAAGACGATGATCTTTCTATGTTATTTATTGAAAGATATGAGTTTCCAGTTAGTATAGGGTTCCTTTGAACAAAAGAGAATCTAATGTTGAAGCGTTGCAATTCACAAAACTATCGCAAACATGAAATTCAACAAAAAATAACAGAAAAAGTCTGAATAAATTTCGCGCAGAATAAGTTACATTTTACCATGACAACATTTGTATTCTTTTTTCTTCAGAGAAACACTAAACTAACCGAAAACCCAACCCTTTGAATTAAAAATGTTGAAAGTTACCAAGGGGGGTCTAAGCATGGCTTTTTTCGCAGAGAATATTTTACAAATAACTTGAAAATCTCACATTCAAAAATATATTAGGAACATACCTGATTGATAAAGAGTGGAACTTCAGAGAAATTATCCACTCTGATTGGAGGCGGCATCGTATCAGCATCAGTGAAGACAATGAAATAGGTACTCTCCTGAAGTACTACATCCACTCTGAGAAAATACATCTTCCCTGACAAATCTCTCATGTTAATAGTAAGCGAATGATTTCCTTGGAGAATAATACCACCTGACCACATGCAATGAGAAATTCCTGTAACTCGTACGCAAAGCAGCTGATCTTTATCTAGTCTTGGCCAATGGAACGGCATATGGCAATCAGGCAATGCAGTAATATAAGTTGCTTGAGCATGTGGATGACTGATTGTTGTAGTAAAGCTCTTTTGAGCCAGTTCTAGTGTATAGGATGATCTATTATGCAGTTGATACCTTGGGGAAAGTGTGACCACGGTCGTGGCACTGTATCGTCCTCGAGCAGCTCGAGTGGCAACTCCAATTAAGTAAACAATGTCAGGTCTACCATCTCTCAAAGTGACTCTTAACCGATGAACCTGGACTCCAAGTTGCAAGTGGAAATGCTGAGACCACTGAGGAATTCCATTCAGATGGACACCAGTTCCAACTCTAACAGAAAGAGTCCTACTGGCTTCTTCATCACTAAAAGAAAAAATCAACGGTGCCACCATTCTCGCCTTCTCATGTTCTTCAAATTGTCCCGCGAATTCAGCTGCTAGCCCTTCTTGTTTAAAAACTAGGGGCAATCCGGTCTTGTTAATAATCCAGTAAGGAGCTGTTATGTTTATTCGCACAGCCGAACCTTTTTCAACAACAACAGCTACTTGAAGAAATAAAACCCTTCCTGCGCAATCCGATAACCGAATTCGATCAGTGAAGGAGTTACTGTTCTGAGGTAAGAGCAAATATCCAGCTTCTGAATAGCCATCTAATTGTATTTTGATTTCTAATTGTTCCTCCGCGTTTGAACAATGTAAGTCAGCTGCTCCTCCAGGTTTCATTCTGCCACTTTCAGTTCCAGCGCTATAAAAAATTTCATGCGGTAGCAAATTTGTTAATGTAACAGGCGCCAGAATTATTATTTTATGTCCTGGTAACATTTGGTTGATGTCTTGTGGATAGTTATCTCGTTTGATTGCAATACACATGCGGAATAGATCACCTTTGTTGGTTTGACAAGTCGCGGAGACCTCAATAGCTTCTAATGGTTTTTTCACCATAGTCCAGTCAATTGTTTGCATGCAGTATTGAAAAGATTTACTAGGATGTATAGGTCTTAAACTCATCAATACACATGTATAGGTCACTGGTATCGAAATGTACGATTCAGCGGGCACTTGAAAAACTTTTCCGCTCATCAAGGTGTTGACAGAATAAGAATTGAAAGTATCAAAAGTCTTGTCTAACTTGATTTCAACAGTATACCCCAATTTATTGATAATTTGGAGAGCTGAGCGAACAGTTACCAACTTTCTAGCTGAGCCTTCTAGTTCGATGTCAAAGATTAATCTTGTTACTGGAGATATTTTAGAGTCCTTAATATCTGCATGTGCATATCTAAAATACACACCGACTCTATCTACTGTCACTGGATCTACAACTTTCCAACCTTCTATCAAAACAGAAACTTGATGTCGTCTAGCAATATGGGTCGAATGATGTCTTAGTTTTCCTCTTCCTTCAAATGTGAAAGAAATAGTATCACCAGTCGCCACCTCTAGCCAAGTATCGTCGAACAGTAGCGTCCGCTTTTTCATGAAATTGTGGTCTACATCCCTGGTGTCGTTTGCTGTTGCTATTATAGCTTTGAACCAAAGTTTGGAACCTGTTTCATTCTTTAAGGCAAAGGGCACAAATGGAGAACGACGTCTATAGCTTTGTACTGATCCCGACTTATTTATCGAGAAACTACTAGACAAGTAGTAATCTTGAGTCCAATTGTATTTTACCAAAGTCACCAACTCGATTAGAGTAGAAGTTACATTGACGTTAATTGAGTCTTGAGAATCAACGCGAATCTCGATTCTTTTGAAATTCAAATCACTAGCAAGTACTTGCTCCCAATGAACCATAGCTTTCCACTGTTCTATGAATGGTTCCCAACCACTCAAAACTCTGTTGTAGTAGTCAATACCAAAGGTCCCAGAAATTACACCTGGACCATGGTAGTTTTGTTTCAAGGTCAAATCTTGAAATCTTAGCTCGAGTAGTGGAACATCCGCATCTCTGCAGTCATCGATGATACATATCCTCAAACAAGAAGTCTCCAATTCGATAACTTGAAATAAAAATAAAATTTTCGCTCCATCCTCAGCAGTTGGAATAGCGTTTTGTGTGAGCCACAGCGCTGCATCATCTATTTTTCCGTCACATTTATCTAAAGCTGTTTGACAGTCACCTTCAGCAAAACCCAAAGCGCACAACTTGATCACATGAGACTTGGCGTTTGCAGGTGGTTCATTTGATCTCTGTTTCGCCCAAAGGGTTTGCTTCGGAAGGGAACATAACATTCGGGAAAACATGTTTACGTCATGATAACTCAGTCTTACACTCAGAGCTTGAAGCTGAATCTCTAAAGACATTTCTTTGGTGATTTCCAAAGTGGCGCCAACAGGGTCGATAATCGATAAAGCTGTTTCTTCTTCCAAGCCCAAAATGCAGGAAAAAATTTCACAATGTGACAAGTTACAGGATAGTAGTTTTTCCCCATCTTTTGGAATGGATCGGTAGACAAGAATTGCAGTACACTTCGAAATAACTGCATTTGTATCCCAAAGTGAGGTATTTTCCACGATTACGAACTCTGAATCAGTAATATTCAATTTCAGTTCAAAAGGAATATTCCTAGAATCTGTATTATCTTTATATTCCTTCGCCAAAATTACTTGAACCGTGCCTAAAATTGGCTCCGGTTCAGCAGAATTTAGGATCAGAAAGTCCTTTACTGCCTCCCACCAATCTAATATTGCAGTTAGTCTCATGCTATGCAAAAGAATCGTCATCGCAGCACTGTTAGTTCTTCTTCTGTGATGAACTTCAGCCTGAACACGATCTTCTGAGTTAATTGAATTTCTCAAGGGCTGCAGTATTGCCGTGAAGACGTTGGATCTTCGATTAACTGGTTCATCCTGGAACCTTGTATCTATCACCAATATTTCTTGCGATACCAAATCGATGTCCTGAGATCCATCACTTAAGGAGTCCAATGTCAGCTTCGACTTGATGAAGTTGACACACGCAAGGGCAGCAATTCCATGATGAGGATGCAACTTGAGTGTTACATTTAGCAATTCAAAACTCATATAAAACTTTGTCCAGATCTTTCCCTGAACATCATCATCGTTGATCGAATATTGCACTGATTTGTTTAAGTCTTGGACGAAGAGACGAAGGTCATCCAAGTTCTCACCAATGTTGTGGGACAGAAGGCCACGTATCAACATGTACTGAGCCGGATCTAGTGCACAATCCATAGTGGAAAGGGTTCCATGAACACTCATGTCAGGAATATCTCGACTTATGTGTGTATCTAGGTTCCTCTCCACTCTAAGTTTGAGATGACACTTCTCCGTTAGCAGTGAAGGTCCAGATTTTTCAATGACAAATCCCCTCACTGACAAACTGTCGACATCTATAGTGTTAGTTTCAGTTTTCAATCTCTTTGCAGCGTAGACGTCCATGTTCACTAACTCTAAGAACATCACGTCTAGAAGACACTGTTCCATTATGCTTGAAAAGCTAAAATAATTGTGCGCTGTCAACTCGCCAAGATTGAGAAGAATCATCTTATCAGACCTGGAGCTTACCGGGATTAAAATAACAGGAGCTCCAGCGTGAAGATCTAAATAAAGTCGCATACTTCTCTTGTTCAAATTAATCGTTGCACTCCCACCGGCTCGCAAATTGACCATGATAGACTGCAACTGTGAGAAGCGTGAGAAGAATGCCTGAAGTTCAGCCATAAATCTCTGAGTATGAACATAGTGCACAGCAGACATTTGGAGCTTTAAATGGGCATCGTAAGGTCTTTTCTCTGAGTCGGGGTAGCTAGAGTATTGAAAATTCAGTGCCTTCCTGCCCGAAGAAAGAAACCGCTCCTTGTAAAATCGGCCATGTGGTGTTAAATCCAAAAGGGACATCGATCCTAAAGACCCAGATATCTTGGTGATTGTAGTTGTTTTTAGGATACGCATTATCGCATTAGAAATATTGGCCTTCGCTATTTCACGATCAGATTGCGTCAGGACTAAGGTCAAAGATTTAATCTCTACCTCTGTTTCGGAATGTAGAGGTAGTTCATTAATATTATTTGGTTTGTCTATTTCAATAGACTCTGGATGCACAAAATTATCCATGTTATCAGAACTGTTTGCATCGATTCCCAGGAAATCAAGAACAACCATCCAGGATTCAACGCTCACTATTAAATCTAAGCAATTGAAATCGACTGACGTGGACTTTTTTTGAATTTGTTGATCTCTCACTTTCATGTCTGGTTGTATAATGGTGATGCTGATTAGAACTAAATTTTCTTCGCTACTCAGAACACTTAGTGATGGTGGAGGAGTCTCTGGAGAATCTTCTCTAGAAATTGGCTGCCTTCGCCAGTGAGCTGGCACTGCTCCATACAAAGTGTCCGTTTTTAACCTATTGAAAATCAAACTTTTTCTAGCTTTAAAATTGTTGAAATTTTTTAGGAGTTTAAATAATATATTTACATGTAACAATCGCAAAAACAGAAAATGTTGCGTAGAGTTGCAAGGAGAGAACGAGTATGCGTAATATAAAGTTGGCTTCATCAGGCCTTCCCTCTCACCACGGCCAAGGTCGTTACGAAGTAATATATGTAGTAAGGAAACCTAACGGTAATGCATTTGGGGCCGAAAAATTGTTGCTACTTTTTCAGGCATAGTTGGTGGGGAGTGTACCTCGACTTTGAGAATATATTTTCATTATAATTTAGCGCCAAGAACACAACAACTTTCTTGCAGATATTCCACTCACCGCAGTCAAGGTCAGAGTACACCCCACACCAAAATATGCCTGAATAAGTGGCGAAATTTTTCTAACACAGAGATTTATCTCCTTACTATTACTTTATGACGGTCGTATATACAGGTCCAGAAACTTAGGTGTTTGGGGTTGACTTGCAAATTGACGCATAGCGCGCTTCAAAATATCGCCACCTAACGCAGCGCAAGGATCGAAAATTCTACACATAATATGTTTTTCATACAGTCTGTGTCTATGCTAACTTATGTTAAATTCTTGTCCCCATGTGTAACTATGTGTTACCAGTGACATTTATTACTTACGATCATTGTGCTCTAAGAATGGTGGCTACTGAATAAAAAACTAAAAACGTTAAAACGCGAGTCATATCCACACCACCTCTTTCACCTAAGTTTACGAATCTATGTGTACTACCGTGATCACGACTTTCCATACTAAAGCCTAAACTATTTGCTGCAGTCAATTTCATATTACACTTCTGTCTTGTCTAAATATAACAAATTCTTCATAAGGAAATTCCGTTTCATCTGGAACAGAATTATTAGCAAATGAAAATATGCAAAAATGTATTTTTAATTTCATTGAAAGCAGGAAAATGACCAACCTCGGACAATCTGGATGTTTTTTATAATCTCTTTAATGACGTTTCGATGACTACTATGTCATCCCCATCAGATTTTACAATTGGTTTGTTGTTGAAAATTCTATAATAATTATACAACAAAAGAAGAAGAAATTCTTGAGAATAAAATAAAAATTCTTTTTTCCTTAAATATATATATATAAAAATCAAAATACCTGTGATATTCTGTAGTATTTTTTAACACACTTTGAGGAACATATCTCCATTCGATATTTTATACTAATTTATCATCACAATTAAAATTTTGTTTAAATATTCTGTCAAAAATTAATAAAATTGGAACCTTCGTCGAAATTTGTTTATACATAGGTCAATTATTAAAACTTTTTCAATTTCCAATTTTTGTCAAACGGGAAGAATGCTTTTTGTCAAATGTGATGAATACAAAAAAAAACATTAATTTAAATGAAAAATATCACAATGTTGTTACAAAACATAGAATAAACATTAAGAATGATACAGGTTCTCAACATAATTTTGATTGGGACAATGTTGAAATTTTACATAAAGAAACAAATTATTTCAAAAGAATAATTGCAGAAATGTTTTACATAAAAAAGTAAGGAAATAATAGCATTAATGTGATGTCTGACTTAAAAGATTACAATGCTTCTTATGATATTATTTCAGATCATCACACATAAATTTAATTTTTAAATATATTAATTAACCATATAATTTGATTCTATATTCTTAATATTCAATATTGTTTTCAATTAAAATAAATTAAGTTGTTCCTTATTACTACGGCACTGTTTCTAATTCGTCACATACAAATGTCTGTTTTCGTTTCTGTTTACTATTTCTCAGTATTCTGTTAATATCGCTAGTGTAACCACACATTTTTATTAAAAAAATTTTTAACATAAAAAATTATGAAGGAAACTTGTTATCCATCTTTGCTGAGTGCAATAGATTTTTTCATTGAATTTGACAAAAATTGGAAATTGAAAAAGTTTTAATAATTGACCTATGTATAAACAAATTTCGACGAAGGTTCCAATTTTATTAATTTTTGACAGAATATTTAAACAACATTTTAATTGTGATGATAAATTAGTATAAAATATCGATTGGAGATATGTTCCTCAAAGTGTGTTAAAAAATACTACAGAATATCACAGGTATTTTGATTTTTATATATATATATTTAAGGAAAAAAGAATTTTTATTTTATTCTCAAGAATTTCTTCTTCTTTTGTTGTATAATTATTATAGAATTTTCAACAACAAACCAATTGTAAATCCGTATTCAATATGGCAGCTTGTTTTCGGAAAATAAACGAAATCCATAACAATATTGCAAAAAGAAAATTGGAGCAGCGCCGGAAAAACATCTGATCAGCGCAAAATAAGTGCTAAGGTAGTAGCTATAAATTTCTGTAGTTTTTTTTGTAACTAAAATTAAAAATGCAAATCCAATATGGGGTCTGAAAGTCAAAAAATTTCAATAAGCGCCTGAGAGTCCGTATAGAGACGATTTTACGGTCTGGTTATGAATTCAAGCTCTTATTTTTATTATTTAGTTTCGCTGAAATTTTTGTTTCATTAATCCATGAAAAAATCCCCGTTAAAAAAATTAAGCTTTATTTTAAGCTCAATTTTCAATCATGAAATATAGTATTCCATATTGATTGATGCTGATTCAAGATTCCGGGAGATATGAGTTAAGAGTAACCGCTGATGGTGTGTGCTGCGTTAGTGAGCTGAGGAACTCACACAGATTTTCCAAGCCCGTGTGGGTCATAACTTGATAATGCATCTTGCTGGTTCCTGCATCGAGAGGCCTAGGTGCCTTCTCTGTGCCGCAAGGGAGGAAAAGCCCCGGAATGGCCACATATCGGGGACTAAGTGTTGCGCGGCCTTTCGGGAGGCAGCCTCAAATAGGAAGCCTTAGGATGGCCGTCATGAAGAGGAGAACTGGAGGAGTAGGTCCAGCAACAAAGATGAAGAACCAAGGAGGAGAGGCTCACATCGCCTTAAGATGGCCCCCACCTTGAAGTAATGCTTAACGGCGGTTCCGGGGTGGGATTCCACGGCCTAAAGACAGGGAGGGAGTTTTAGTGGGTAGGGCTGCGCGAGCAGCAGAGTACCACACACCCGGGGGGCATGGCGTCCCTTTGGCGGTGCATAAAGCATTTCTCCCTTCCTCCAAAAAAAAAAAAATCAATAAATCATTTTATCGGTATAATGAATCCATGACGTGATTTCCGTGCAATGGTTTTATTTAATTATAAAAAAGAGCTTACTGTAGATGAATGTTATACCAAGAGCAACCAATGTGAACAGACAATGAACAATTCATATATAGTAATATTCTGATGATAAATTATCATATGGACTGAGTATCTGTTGGCAAAAGGTAAACCTATGCGTTACCTTCCGTTGAAAGATTGGTTTGACACTTGGTAATGAGTGGTAAAGAACAGCATCGCTCAATCCATATGATAATTGCACATGCCTTTTGCTCGGGACGTAACACTAAGATATCATGACGGCTGACGAAACCTGGCTCTATCATTATGAGCCGTAAACAAAACGGCAGTCGACAGTCTGATGCTTTCCAGATAACGAACTGACGACTAAGGTGCGAAAGTCTCGCAATAGAGGAAGAAAGATGATTGTTTCTTTCTTCTCAATAACTGGTCACATAACCACTGTTCAGTTTGAAAACCAACGTATTTTGATTGCAGAATGGTACACGACACACTGGCTTTCTAAGGTCATCAGAGTTTGGCAATAGCATCATCCCAAATCAAAGAAGGGACATTTACTTCTCCATCGTGCTGTGCTTTCTCGCACACCACTCTCAAAACTGTGGACTCTCTGGCAGACGAGGGGATACAGGTGTTACCCAATCCACTAAACTTGACTTGCCTGATTTGGCCACATGTAACTTTTTCTCCAAGTAAAAGAAAAGTTACGTAGGCGTCACTTTTCATCAGATGAGGAGGATATTGAAGCATATATGAAAGTAGTTAATGACATAGAACAGGAGTGGATACTTTTAATTATTAAAAATTCATTTTCTCAATGCTTTTAGAGAATGCACAAGTGTACCATCAATTTTGACCTTGAGGTCAATTTTCAAGGTCAAATGGAGGTAAGACCCTTTTCTTAAATGACAACCCCTATTTTTGACTGTGGATTTGAAAAGAGCGGGAAATTTCACGTCAAAGATGACGTGTGGAAAAATGGTTTTTATGGCCTTGGAAAGGTAAAAAATTGAGGTCAAATGTCTGAGAAACGATCAGATGGTCTTTTTCTGAATTGTCTTGGTTTTTCGGGGTAAACAAACTTCAATATGCTTCACAAAAGTCGATGAAATGTTAAGGTGTACATCACCTTGACCATCATGACCTTCAGGTCAATTTTCAAGGTGACTTGAAGGTTAAGACGATTTTTCTTAGATTGAACTCTGCCCGGATACATTTTTTTGTAGACTTCAGGCTGTGTTTTTTTTTCCCCCCCCCCCCCCCCCACACACACACACACACACACACACACACACACATCCGGCAACCCCAAACACACCCAGGCAGTAACAATCATTTTGGATAAGATGCAAAGAGTGTGACTATGTTCTCTGTGACCAGTTACAAAAAATAGACACTTTGTCCTTACAAACATGGATGTCTTTCAAAACCGTCCACAGTTTTCAGCAAAGTTTCTTGAGAGATGGCTGTGCAAGCTCTACGAATTCTTCTCATCAGATCTTCTCTTGTTGTGGGTCGCTAAGCAAAAGCTACATTTTTTATATAACCCCATGAAGAAAAATCAGGTGATTTTACATCTGGTGAGCGGAGAGGCTATTCGAATGAACCTCCTCGCCCAATCCATCTCTCATTGAAATTTAAGTTCAAAAATTCACGTACGATGAGTGCAAAATGTGGCGGAGCACCATCTTGTTAAAGCCACATCCTTTTTCTTGTTGCTAAGTCAACGTTCTCCAATAGTCCAGGTAAATGGTCCCTTAACAATTCTAAGTAAGTGAGTCTGTCAACTTTTCCGTCAAAAAAGTAGGATCCAATTAAATAGCCATTTACTACTCCGCACCACACCATAACACTCCATCGACTTTGATGATCCATCGGTCTGTAACAGTGAGGATTTTCGCCCGACCAATAATGACAGTTATGTCTATTGAGCTATCCGTGGCTGTAAAATTTTCTTTCATCTGAGAAAAGTACACATCGAAAGAAACTAGGATCATTCTGTACAATTTGCAAAGCCTATTGAAGGTTTGTTTACCCCAAAAAACCAAGACAATTCTTACCACCATTTAACTTTGAAAATTGACCTCAAGGTCAAAATTGATGGTACAGTCAAATGTCCCTCTTGGTCCTGGTCAACCTTTGTCAAAACCATTTTTTCGTAGATAAAGTATTTTAGAAGATATTTGGGATTATAGATTAAAATGGATCACCGCGTATAATTTGAAAATCCACAAAAATCTGTTTTTAGATGTATTACCACTACTAGGCGTGATTTTTGACGTTTTATTACAGTTAAGTGTAGTTTTTTCAAAAAGCCTGTTTTGAAAAGTTTTGCATGCCAATTTCAAAACAAATAAATGAAATTTAAATTAATAAAAAAAATGTCCATAAACTGTATGCTCATTTTCCAGTTTTTTTTGCAATTTCTGCATTATTTTACAGGATATATAACTGTAAGGTTGCAACCTTTATTTTATTTCAAAACCTCTCAATATAATTTCCAAATATTTTAAACATTTTTTTTTGGCATTTCTGAGTTGACACTATCAATCGTTGATATTTTATTCTTTAACATCAGACTTATAAAATTTAATTCGCCGCAATATTCAATAACTGACTCTGAAATTCTTCTTGTTTCTCCATTTGATGAGGACAGAATTGTCGTGATTAAGTTTCTATGTTTTGAATTTTTACTCTTTAAAATTCAGGCATGAAAATATCAATTTACGCATTTCATTCTCAAAGTTTTGAGTTTGGAGAATATGTTTTTCTTAAAAAATTAACATTTTGGCTTTCCATCAAGTCAGAATTGTGTGCTTGTGCTTGCTTTACTTCTATCATCGACCAGGAGCCAGCAAACCCAGCCTAGTATCACGCTGTCTGTTCTCTCGAACGAAAATAGCAATGAAAACTTGATGCCTGTGTTTGAATCGCATATGCTCTTTGCGTGCGATTCAACGCAAAATTAGGGCAATTATAGATGGAAAAAAGGTGTGGATTGTGTGTGCGAGATTCTACTTGTTACACGCAACATCTTCATGCCAATAGTTTCGAGCATTTCCTTCTATCTTTTTTCCAAAAAGAAACCAAAACTCGAGATTGAGCTGTGCCAATGCCCCCCTAAACGAATTGTTCTTTCAGTCAATAAAAGACTGATTTGTTTCAGAATATAATAACATTTGAAAGTGTTACTGAGGAGGCTATACCCTATACACAAGAATACCCTTTGAAAAAAAGCGAATGAAGGGATGAAAACGTTCAAAAATATCCAGTTCAATGGTTTATTTGGCCACACAGATGTGAACAAAAGACAATATATTGTATATGTATGTATGTATACATATATTAAGATAATTGGAACGATACCTGTCAGTTCTTACAATAGGTTTCTCTTAACTCTACCAGTCCTAGGAGAGTGAGAGAGAGAGATTTATCCCTGGGCTCCTAATTCGTCCTAGACTGGGCAGGAATGTTTCTATTAATTGCTGCTCAAAATTGCAACATAAGTCTTATTTTGCGAGTCGCGCACAACATACGCGCACACAAACACCGTTTTTCGCCACTTTTTATTAGCTTCAGTAAGAAAAAGAAACGATTGGCTTTGAACCGGAAAAGGGTCGAATGCTTTTAAATTCGCCCTTTTCACTGTTAAATAATCCTATTATTTCTAATATATATTTGATGAAAAATTATCACTACCGTTTTGAGATTCGGTAGACAGATATATTAAAAATATATTTTCATATATTTCAATATATCTCATATATTGCTTCCATCCAGATGAAGGCTTTTGTCTTTTACGTTCGCCGGACACGTTTTTGTAAAATGTTCCGACAGGCAATTTTACGATTTTTGTCAACTACCGAATCTAAAAACTGTCGTTCCAGACCGCAGACGGGCACAATAAAAGAAAAATATTTCCTTTACTATTTTAAGGTCTGAACACGGTGAAGACACTCGGAAGACTGCCGGAGATAGAATTTAATTTCGCTGCTTCTGTCCGGATAAAGTCTTTTATTGTTTAGGTCCACCCAAACGCGATCCCCAATTTGAAGCCCTAAGCCAGATATTTTACGCATTAAATCAACTGGACAGGTGATAGGACGCGATTGTTCCGAAGCGTGGACGGGCAAAAGTAGAGAAAAGTATACTATATTCTCTACTGTCCGAGTAGTTCTGGTTGGTACCAGGTGGCTCGAGTGACTGCGAATTTAATTTTGCTTAGATTCCGCTCGTAAATTCATCGCGAGGTGAATATGGTAGGGTTTTTTGATGAGTAAGGTATCTACACTGAGAAAACAGTTTTGTCAAATCGACAAAAATATTTTGTTAGTATTTAGCTAACGAAATTCTTTTGTTGTGCCAACAAAAAATTTTGCTATATCAATCAAATTTTGTTACTCAAACAAAATGTTTTGTTGTGACAACAAAATATTTTGTCAGGACAACAAAAAACGTTTTGTTGGATAAATTTTTTTCTCAGTGTATGATTCGACAAGATTAAGAATGGCAGGGAGAATGTAGGAATTTGGATGGACTTTGTAGCGTGCTAATTTTAATATTGCACCATTTGCTAATTTTCAGGTGTCAAATATTTCTCCCCTCTTTCTACACCTATCATGAGAAAGGAAATGCGCTCATCAATTCTTAGTATTTGATGCATGGTCATCAAATAGTAGAAACGATTTTAGTTTCTAATATATTTCAGAATAAATCGAAATATATTTAATTCGGCCAGGCTTAGAATTATCATATGAATTAAAAGCCTCAACATAATTGATTTAAGTATTCAGATGAGTTTGATGTTTTTCATTTTTATTTTTAATTGTGTTTCTTTAGTATTTCCTAGATTTATATAAACTTATAGAGAAAGAAATATTATTTTCTTGATGTCCTAGCCGAAAGTACGGTCCTCCCGGCCGCATTTCACTCCAGAAAGAACGACTTTTGTGGCCTTTTTTTGTTTTTTCGGCTTAGTAGTGTCGCTAAATTCATCGTATAATTCGTTTGTTTAATTTAATTTAATGGGACTTCATGCAATTGCACGAAAGAGTAACTCTTAAAAAGAAAAACAAAAAATTTATGTAAACGGTTTATTTTATATTAATAATTATATTAATAAAAGTAATAATAATTATTGTAATAAGATTAGTATTACTGGATGTGTGATGTTAAAGTTACTATTGATCAATATTAATATTGTTATCGAAGAATAAATTTTCTCTGGTATTTGTTAATTATTAAAAAAATTTTGATTTTCAATTTTTTCTTTGCAGTTATTGTATGATTCAATTTTATTTTAAAGTTTCTAATGCCCGCCCCGACCAGCAAAAACCTCGGCTTCGCCTCGGTTTTGGGTGTACTTTCGGCCGGATATCAAGAAAAATAGTATACGACCCACAGCCAGAATGTTGGATGCCCTGGCGTATGTGATATGATGCGAAGCCGAGGCATTCATATAACATACGCCAGGAATTCAAACTTTCTGGCCTAGGGTCGTAATATACTATTGCTTAAAAAAAACTACCAAGTAAAAAACTATTAACTAGATACTATTATATACTTTTTTCATTATCATTATTTTTTTTTGTAAATTATGCAGCATTTACTTATTAAGTATTTCTAATTATTTGTATTATTTTGGAGCATTGTAATTCAAGGCTATGATCTTAATTCCCCCTAAACAAAGTAATTCTTTTGTCACGTATCCATAACTATTATTATACTCTTTTATTATCATTTTATTATTAGCAACATTATTATCACTTTTTATTACTATTGTCATGTACTGGGTACGCCACCCAGGCTCAAGAAGATAAGTAGTGTTCGCGGGTACGCTGTCCAGGCTCCACTATAAACTCTTGTGCCTCCACCCGCTCTCTAGTCCGCTGCCTAAGCGTAGAGACGGTGCTCCTACTTTCTTAGAGAGAGACGTACGCTGCTCAGGCTGTCTCTCCTCCTCTCATGGTGTACACTGCCTAGGCTGCCATCTCGTATATTCTGATTGGTGCACGCCACCCAGGCTGCCAATCACTATTTCTCTTAGTGCTTGTGCCCGCCGTCTTGGCGGCCAAGTAAATTTAGTTTTCGCGACAGCAGCGCCACCTACTTTTGAGATTATTATTTGTTTAGAGTTTCTTTATAGATTTGGCAAAGGGATTTGCCACCGAGCAATCCGCAATAGAGAGAGCGTATTTATTATAAGTTATTTGGTTCGCGACAGCAGCACCACCTACTTTTGAGATTATTATTTGTTTAGAGTTTTTTCACAGATTTCGCAGAGGGATTAGCCACCGAGCAATCCGCGACAGAGAGAGCGTATTTACCTTAAGTTATTGGTTCGCGATAACAGCGCCACCTACTTTTGAGATTATTATTTGCTTAGAGTTTCTTTATAGATTTCGCAAAGGGATTTGCCACCGAGCAGCCCGCGATAAAGATAGTGTATTATTTCAAGTTATTGGTTCGCGACAACAGCGCCACCTTCTTTTTAGATTATTATTTGTTCAGAGTTTTTATTTAGTTTTCGCAAAGAGATTTGCCACCGAGCAATCCGCGATAGAGAGAGCGTATTTATCTTCGTTTATTTTGAGTTGTTTAGCTGCGACGACGGCGCCACCTATAGTCAAAAGTATTATTTATTTAAGGTTCCGCTTATGCTTTATAGAAATAGGTTTATTACTAAACAGCCTGAGGTCTGAAGAGTGATGTGCTTCGAGTCTGTGATAATAATGCCATCTACTTCGTATCATTGTACCTTGCGAGGATCTCCTACGCGACTCAATTATTATTCCACCAACAATCTACAGATTGTTAAATTATAGAAAACAATAAATAAAGACTGATTGTTATGCCAATATACTCACCTACCAATTATTTCCACACCTTTGGGTCCACAAATATTATTTAAATAAATAAAATAAAATTAAGGACATATCGAACTCTTTCAAAATTGTATATAAATTATGAAACTGTTCTTATTGGCAATATGATTGTTATTACTAATTATAATATCGAATTATTACAATGAACAAAATATAACTGATGATTAACGTTTCACAACAAATATTATATTTTACTAAAAACAATAAGCAACTAATGCTATTGTCATTATTATTAATATTATTGTTGTAATAATACGAAGAATGATTAATGATCAACAGCAGCTATTATATTTTTAGATTGCAATGCAACATCAAATGTTATTCTGCCTATTCTTATTATTACTATGATTGTAACACAATGAATGATCAACAATGAATATTATGTCAATTACAATATAACACTTACTGTAATTATTTTACAATTATTTATATTACTGATTGTAACTTTTACATTACAATTTTGAACTATTGTTATTGTTATTGAATATTAACTAAATTGATAACAATAAACAATTAGTGTACATAAATGGATAATTATTAATTCCAATGTAATATTATTTTCATATCTTTTGATGATTACAAACAATGTAGTTAATCCCTGCGACTATGTTTATCTGAGTCATTTGGCACGTGTATAGTCTACACTCTTAGAAGATGTGAGTAACACTCACAATATGAAGAAGATCCCCTCAAATAGTCACACAGACAGGAAAAATTTGTGTGACACATCAACAAAGCACACAAACTAGCTGTCCCATACTTTCAATTCAACACATTGACCATTAAGATTCTAATGGGAACTCCAAAATCATATTGAATGTACATGGCATACAATCTCGAATGCCTGGGTCTAGCGAGTTGAAAGTACAGACTACCTATACAAGCAGATACTTTGGATCCTGAACAGATAGTCGAGTCGAGGAGGGTTGGGAGTTAGTCAGTAGAAAGTCGAGAGTCTGAGATTTCTCTTATCGTCGCGCCACCTAAAAATAACCGATGGGTATAGCACGTGGAAGTATCATGTTTTTCATTTTCAATGTCTGGAGAGAATAGAACAAACAGTTCCGCAACAAAAGCTATCACGCGAGTTAGACTAAAAACGACCAAAAACTCGCGGAACTTATAGGAGGAAATATGAAAAAAGCATTTGAAACAAAAAGTAGTATAACAGGTAGAAACTAAGGATCAAAACACAATGATTTAAATAGACGTTCACACATTTCTACACCAATTACCTCAACGTCTGAGAAGTTAGAATAATCGGCAAACCGTAATCAAGATGCTAGTGTAATAATTAGTTCCAGCCTATCTCCAAACGACCAAGAAATTTTAATAAACTCGGTATTATTTGACCAAAGTATTTTTGATACTTCAAATTCAACCGGAAATTCTACTGTCATCGATAAATTTGATTGCACTTCGGTTCCAACAGAAACATCAGATTGTAAAGAACAATTTGATTTTTCTGAGACTTCAGACAACTCAGACCAAGAACCAAATTATAATTCTCCTAATAAAATACCCGAAGATCATAAAAAATCAATTTCTAATGATCCAAAGTTATTAGAAACTGTGATTAAACCAAATAAAAGAGGCTATTCATCTAATTCAAATAAAATTTTACAGGATAAAATGGCTACTACTGACCCACATATTATAAATATTGCTGATAATCAAGTAGTAGGTAAATGAAATTAGGACTTAAAGTCACGAATCTAAATAACAAAAACATTCAGCCTTTAAACATCTAGTGGTGATGGAATAAGATATTAGGATGTGACAAAAATAATTTAGAAACTTTTAGGTCATTTATCATCTAAGATTATTGATTCACGAAAAAGTTTGCAATTAAACCTAACAGATGTCACTTTAAGTCCTAATTTCATTAAATTGATATAAACGGCTAAACTGAAGTGAAATAGACCGAAAATTGTTTGAAATGCTGTAAGCGGTGTTGGCTTGGTGCGTTTATCACAGTAAGTCCCCGGAAAGGCATGTATATTCGAAGGTTCGAATTCTCCTGGCACATGCAAGATGCACAATAGTAGGCAATTGAACCAAATAAGTCAACAGAAAATTTTAAATAATGACAGAAGACCATGGCAGCCTAAATTAAATTTTTCCACTGATAATAATTTTTATAACAGAAATAGTTAATAGCAACCGTTCATCAGAGGTCCTCAACCAACCATGAGAAGTCAATGGAACGCCCGTCGAGAAAATATGAATAAATGGCGACCTCTATCGTCTCTACGAAACTAAGGTACATGGATCCAACAAGGAAAAAATAATTTTGATAGAAATAGACAATTTCAAAATTCTTCACCAAATTATCCAAACATAAAGAGTATTAAAAATTGTAATTACTGTGAAAAATTGGGACTTAATATAGAGGAATGCAGGCGTACAGCATATAATGAATAATTTAAACAACAACAACCTAGAAGAGTTGAACAACAGAACCAGGAAAACTCCTGATCTCTCCCCACCCAAGGTGCAATGAGGGAGGTAGCGTAAATTCTAAAGCACCCACTTAAAATCAAAATATAATAAATGCAAAATTAAATTTAGACTCAAATATCCCAATTCCTTTTATAATGGTATCTATTGATGGTCTAAAAACCCAGCAAGTATGATGATAGACATAGGAGCAGGAAGAAACCTAATAAAATTGAATATATTGTAATAGAACACGATGTACAAATAAACCAAAACGAAATTTTACGTCTTACAGGGATAAGTAATGTTTATACCTTAGGTCAAATTACACTTTATATTTTTGGATACCCGACAATATTTTATTCAATTCGACACAGTGACCAGTAGAAAAAGACGGAGTACTAGGATCAGAATTTTTTACTGATAATGATGCCAACATTAATTACACAGGTCTGCAAATAATGGGTTTGTATTTGTTGTTGAAAAACGAAAGATCATTTCCGGGGTAATTTTTGACGTAGAATCCGAATTCGAAATCAAAATCAGCCTATCACGTCAGGATTTTGAGATATTTAAGGTTATGTGCTCAAAAAATGGGGTTTTTCATTACTTTTGAGGTTACGTACAGGGCGCAAGAAATTTTTTTGTCGAGTTTGGAGCTGAATGAGCGTAATCTGCGGGAACTTTTGATTTACTTCTTAAATTTGAAGAAATCTGCAGTTAAAGTTCATTGATTACTTGTAGAAACATATGGTGAGGCTCATTGTTTATTCGGATGATATTGTCTTATATGCTAATACATTAGAAGAACATGTAGACAAATTTTATGAACTTATGAATCGTCTTAGAAAAAGTAACTTACATTTACAATCTGATAAATGTGAATATCTCAGACCGAAAGTAGCTTATTTAGGATAAACGAAACAATTCATAGGATTAGGCGGTCACTATAGAAGATTTATTGAAAAATGTTCTAAGATTGCAAGTCCTTTAACACATCTTTTAGAGAAAAATACAGCTTTCGCTTGGACTGAGAAACAACAAATCGAACTCGATACGTTAAAGCAAAAATTATGCGAAGAACCTTTACTTTAAAGACCTGACTAGCAATACCTCTCCCAAATTCTTTTGCAAGTAATATAGCAGATGCCCTTGTAAAGAGATTTATGTGTATCTTTGGATCTCCTAAATCAGTTCTTACAAATTAAAGCAAGAATTTCTTAAGTTATCTTATAAGAAGACTAGCAAAAAGATTTAGAATTCGTCAATTTAAAACAACAGCTTTTCATCCACAGTCAAACGGATCTTTAGAAAGATCTCATCATGTACTTGCTGAATATTTGAAACAATTTGTCGATGAAAATTTCGAATGGGATCACTGGCTTGAATTAGCCACATTTTCTTACAATACAATGATTCATGAAGGAACTTGTTGCACTCCATACGAATTAGTTTTTGGTAAGTTAGCTAGACAAACTTCAAAAGAACCCCTCCCGGAGCACGAAAAACTGGAAACATGTGATGATTTTAACGTTGATGAAGAAGTATTTTTACTGAGTGTTCCGAAGTCTAAAAAACTTGAAAACCAATTGCAACAACAAATGTTATTTTGACTATTATTACTATGATTGTAACACGATAAATGATCAACAACGAATATTATGTCAATTACAATATAACAGTTAATGTAATTATTTTACAATTATTTATATTACTGATTGTAACTTTTACATTATAATTACAAAATATTGTTATTGTTATTAACTATTAACTAAATTAATAACAATAAATGAACATAAATGGATAATTAGTAATTCCAATGTAATATTATTTTTATATCTTTTGATGATTACAAACAATGTAGTTGTAACAGACTGTACATCCCTCATAAATCTCGTATTTGTTTGTTTTCTTCTCTTCGACGTCATTTATCTTGTCTTGCAAAATAGGGTCTAATTTCTGCTCTTTGCTGATATTTTGGAGTCGATTTCGTAGGTTTGATGAGGGCCTTTTAGCCAGAGCATATAGGATTATTTTACCATTCCCTTGGCTCGGTTTATGACTATCTTCCCTTTCTGGTGAACGACTTAAAGTATCTGCGACTGAGTTATTTTTACCAGGGCAGTGCTCTATTAAAATGTTGTAATCTTGGATGGCCATAATCCACCTGGTTAGCCAACAACTCCTTTTCAGTCATGTAATATCCCAGTTCGGCCCCCTTCAACGTACCGCTAGCATAAATAATGGGACATAGATTTCCATCTCTATCTAGTTGGAAAAGGACAGCACCCAGAGCCAAATCACTCGCGTCGCTTTGCAGATAAAATGGTTTTTCAATCTCAGGATAACTTAATAAGACTGAGCTACAGAACAAGGTTTATATTTCTTGAAATGCTTGTTCCAAATCGTCATGCCATGACTATTTAACTCTCTTTTTTAATGATTCCAGAAGTGGAGCAGTTTTCCAGCATGGCTTTTGCTGAATTTTATATAGAAGTTGATCAGACCTAGTAATCCTCATAATTCTTTCAGATTTTTAGGTCTAGACAATTTTTTGGTGGCTTCTATTTTGTCTGGATCGGGCTTTATTCCATTGGGTGTTAAGGTGGTTGTCTAGTGTGACGGGTCAAAAAAAATAGTCGAAAAACTAAGATTTTTTTTTGGTGAAGCAAAAAATTACTTCTTTTTTGGAATTCGAACTTTCTTTTAGTTCATTTTGCAGTTTTAAGTCTCAGGAATAAAATGGCGTTCGGTTTTTTGATTTCAGATAATTAGAACGCCCGGAATGTTGTCAATAAATGTTACATAGAAGTTCTCTTAGCCTCATTGGGATTGGATAGGTTTTAATAATGAAAGGCTGGTCATCGTTTATTTTCAGCTAGTGTTTATATATTGAGGGACGGCCGGGTTTCTTTGAGAATATGTCTCTGTATTTTTTCAACACCTCCCAAAACCTCTTCTTTTCTTTACCGCTGAGTAACTCGCATTTCGTCACCTTATCCTCGATATCAGCATCCGTGATTTGGTACTTTTGTTCACCTAATTCATATTCTTCAAATTCATTAAATTATGCATATACGTCTGGGGAGTTATTTCTATTTGCAAAGTTCTCTTGATCAATACCTATTAATTTATTGTCAGACACCATGGTTACTTAATGAATAAACCCGATGTGTTTCCCTTTTTCCTTTAAAAATTTAATTTTTATTTGTTTCTTATTATCTTGCAGTATAATATAATTTTCTTCCATATCAATCTTACTGTTGAACCTTTTTAGCAAGTCATAACCCAGTATACAATTTTTATGTAATTTAGGTATTACTATAAATACACAAGAATGTGTTTCCTCATTTACTTTCAGGTCTGAATATAACTGATGCTTCAGTTATAGAGGTTATGCAACGTTTCACAAATTTTGAATTTATTTTGATTGTTCTTGAAAAAGTTTTCAGATATGCAGTTTATTTCGCTGCCGGTATCAATAAGTGCTTCTATTTTTTAACTCCCTCAATTTTAACATAAATATTGGGCACTTGTCTACGTTAACAATTTCAGTACCTTCGAATTTCAGTAAATCTTTTTTTACACCTAATTCTAGAGCTCTTTTTATATAATTCGACCCTGGATTTTCCCCCAATACATTAATATTTAACTACCCAGGGCTATCTAGTTTCCCTGGTTATTTAAAGTGTCGACATTATTGGCAAGATTTGAAATCCCTGGTTCGCTATCGCATAATATATTTAAATTTTCGTTGTTACGCCTATGCATTGTGCTCGGCGCCTTAACAATCGTACGCACCTGCCTTATCGCATCCGGCGCGTTTCCGGAGTTTCCCCGCTGCGCCCCCGTCTCACTGCCCAGAGGCCGCCTAGACTCAATGGCGCCTGTATTCGGGGTGTTTAAATTTTCACGGCGATGATTTTGCACGAATCCATTGCCGCTCTGCCTGGGATTATAATTTCTATTAGTTACATCGCACCCATTATTATCGTGGGCCTGGTTTGCGCCAAGATGACCTAGGGGGTTAAAGGCATGCCTATCAAAGCGAGTAATATTACCAGCAAAAGAATTTGGACTATTCCTATATAAGTTTCCACTGAAACCGAACCCACGATTACAATTTACATTTTGTTTAGCACGACTTAATGTTGCTCCAAAATTGTTTTGATTTGAATGCGTTGGATAGTTACGTTCTCTGAAATTATTTCCATTAGAAAAATATGCCTGTCCGTACACATTTGGAAAAGACGTATGATTATGAAGATTACTGGTGCCATTATTGCCAGCATTGAAATTCGATGGCCTAACTTGATCGAACGCGTCAAGTAATTCAATTAAATTATCGTAGGCTTTTATATTTCGAATAATCATGGCGGTCCTGATGTCATCACTATAATGCCTAGATAGTTTTGCCACGATTCCTGACTCAGAGGGTTGTGGAATCAGATCATTAGCATTATTTATTATCTTCATGGTGTACTCTACCCGCGATAAGTTACCATTTGGAATGTGTCTTCCAAAATGCAACTCAGAACTAATCTGAAAGCATACATTCTCATTCTAAAATTTTTTAAAAAATTTTTCTCTAAAAGAACTTACGGTTTCATACTCCAAGGAAAACAGCTCCTGCCACTCTCTTGCAATACTTTCTGAGCATGCGAAAATTACATAATTAAAATCACTAGAATTTACATAGATGGCACTAATATATCTTTCAAATTCTCTTAAGAATTGCATAGGTCTTTTACGCATATGCCCTGAGAATCTTGGCAAAGGATATTTATTAATCCAGGGAGAAACTGCCAAAGAACTACCAAGGTTTTTCTGTAATTTATTTTCTAAAAGAAACTGGTGGTCTTCCAGATGCTTTATTCTTTTTTTATGCACCATTCTTTTATCAATAAGATCTCCTTTTAAGCAGTGAAGTTCTTCAGAAGCCTCGCTAAAAGTATTTATTTTAGCTTCAACCTGTCTTGCGTTCTTTTTTAATTCTAGTTTTTTAAATTCGCATTCCGCCTTACGCATTTGCTTGCAGCTATCCAACCTATCCACAATTAAATCAGTAAACTCGTTAAATTGCTTTGCAGTATTTCACTTTAAATCAGATATCTTAGAATTTTTCTTAACCGCGTTGCTACGCATAGCAAGAAAGAAAACGAATATTAAATAATTTGAATTTCCTTCTGAATTCAGAAATCAAACATTATTTAAACTCATCGCTCGTAATGATATCAATTCTCTTTTAATTTAATTGATTAACATCAATCATTTTTTTCCTTCAACTTATTTTTGTCTATCTATTATTAAGGAGACACACATATGAATTCGAATGTCCCTTATGCAAGAGTCATGTTGCTAAATGTCAAAGTCAGCTGAGCCGTATTGTCGAGCTTCGAGCTGTGTTTTGACACCGTACCCTCACCTGAGTACTGAAGTTCAGCAACCTAGTTCTGTATTTTGCTATCGCACGTGTGAGTTAAAGGTTTTTATTCATTGCCACGTGCAAGACGACGTTATTTAATTTTGACGAACCACAGGTTGACAACATAAATTTAATAACAAATATTTATTTTTAACCTTGAAAACGTTCACTTTGAAATTAACCTTCATGCCCCTGTTCAAGCGCCAGTTGAAACATTTCATATATTCTAACATTTCATTCTCAAAGTTTTGAGTTTGAAGAATATATATATGTATATATATATATATACATATTATATATTAAAAATAGCTGAAATTTGTGATTTCTCAAAATCTACACCTGTATGCAAAAACTTCGTTGAAGGAGGAAGACTTTTACATGCAGGACATCTCTATTTCGCGGAAAAGAGATGGAAAATAAAACTTCAGTTTCTATTATCGTTTTTCTTTACAAATTTCTAATTTAAAATGTGCTCCACACAAAATAAGGGGAATCTTATTGTTTAATGGTGTTATTGAAAAAATGCAGTGTAGGTGTGAAGTTGGATCTAGTCAGAAATGCAAACACGTCGTTGCTACATTAATATTCCTAAACATGTAACAATGCGCGAAAGAATCTCGCAAAGAAAACAGTTGTTGAAAGTATCACCAAAAAATCGAACAAAACGAAAAGAATAAACACAAATTATTCACCGAGATAAACAATAACGTCACTCTAATAAACACTCAATAGATTCCGATTCAACAGATTTAGGTTTCTAAGCATATTACCATTTAATTTTACACTGACTGTAAGGCAGGTATTGTAATTCAAGAATGCCAGTCTCAACCTTCAAAATACAGAGAGCAGTTTTCTTTAGCAGCTTATAATATTTTATCACAAATACCGCTGAATATCTGCTTTTTCATTGCTATCCTGTTGGTATAACAATTTCTTCTTTATCTGCATAGAATTTATTTTGACATTTCAAATTGAATTTATGGTTAGAAAATATTTATTTGCAGAAAGAATAAAATTTTCGATTTCAACCGATTGCATAAAGATTTTAGAAACAAATGTCCACATACATACATACAGCTCTTCTCCAAATTACCCAAACAGATTGAGAATTGAGAATATCTACAATCAAAAAAATCTTTGAATCAATTTAAATATAAATTCCTAGAAAAAGCTCTATAGACAGTAAATGTGGCTGAATGTTTTCCTTTCAATAAAAATAAAAAAGTTATTCAACCAAATGAAACACGATTGAACTTAATACTTATAACCTAGCTTGAAAAAATTATTGGTGGGTTTCAGATTGTAGAAAAAGTTGGTTCTGTCAAACGATAAGTAAAAAATGTAATTACAATTACTAGCGATAAGGACATACGTGCGAGCTATACCTGTAGTATTTTCCGGATGAATGGGGAAAAATTTTGATAAGTGGGAGAGAAACCGAGGTGACGAGCACGACTCTAAATTTCGAAAAATCACTTCGGTCTCAGCACCTGCTTAAGGTAGGTTTCAGTGATCATTAAAATCCTAGTAAAAAAGTTACCTTTTAGATCCATTCCGAGCTTTCTGAGGATTTTGATCATAAAAAACGCAATAGATTTTATAGTTGACTGATTGCATTTTAGCATTATTCGGTCAATCACTTTATATATTTCATTATATATTAAAGTACAGTGGGAAAGTATTAGAACAAGATAAAAAAAGTTGTTTTTGTCAGTTCATCGTATCATTTATTGAAAAATTATTCACATATTTGCAGTAGTTTTGTACGTCCAACGCAGCCCATCACCGCAAATCGTGAAAAGTGTACAAAACTGCCGCATTGGGTTTTCAGTTGTTTTTCGCACAAAAATCGATTCGGCTGTGGTTTAAAAGGTTACATGTCAATCATTTAAACAAAAAAAGATGGTATTATCGTGCCTGGTGCACTGAAGTGTCATAAAAAACTGTAAGTCTGTTAATTTGACAGTCACTGCGCTTATGCATAATTGTGCCCGATTTTTCGTTGAAATAGCCTCAGAATTATATTTTTCCATATTGAAAATGCTCAAGCGAAAGAAAATATCTGTCGAGAAACGGGCTCAAGTCATTATTTAGCAAAAAAACAGGCAAAACCTATCGAGAAATAGCCAAAATATTGAAAATATCTTTGTGTTCAGTTCATACAGCCATAAGAAGATATCGGGAAACTGGACAAAATACTAACAGAAAACGATATGGTCGACCAAGAAAGACAAATTAAAGAATCGACAACAAAATATATGCAATAAGTAAGGGCAATCGAAAGAAATCTGCATCAGAAATTCGTGCTGAAATCAATGAAGACTTGGATTCACCAATATCGCTTACAACAGTCAAAGGTCGGCTTAAAAAAAAAAGTATGATTGGACGCATTGCTGTCAGAAAACCACTTCTACGGCAGGTAAATAAACAAAAAAGACTGAAGTTCGCTCAAGAACATGTTGACTGGACGATTGATCAGTGGAAATCAGTTTTATGGACAGACGAATCAAAATTCGAACTTTTCGATAGTCATTAAAGCAAAAGGTGACCATTTTCAAGAAAATCGCTTGAAGTAACATATTCACTGTTTCCTTATAAATTTTGAAGAAAATTTCAGTAAAATGCATTAAGAATGTCTTCGAATCATGAAGCTACATTGAACGTACAAAACTAACGCGAATATGTGGATAATATTTCAATAAATGATACGATAAACTGACAAAAATAACTTTTTTTATCTTGTTCTAATACTTTCGACTGTACTGTATATATTTTGTGAAATATCGAGTATTTTACTTTTATTAAATAATATATGAGTGAGAAATTTAGGAAATTATGATCAAGTCAACAAAAAAGAATCTCCTGAATTATCACTCATTTTACTAACTGTTGCCAAATATATTTCTCAAAAGCAAGAAATAATTAAGGGGAATTGATTGATTAATATATGAATGCCATTCTTCGGCCAATAACTTAACGAAATTTATTTTCAGAATGTAGCGACGTTTCAAAAATTAAACCGCATCATATTTAAGTTTAATGTTTTTTTTTTAAATAAAAAATGCTTGCTAAATCTGACTATTTATAAAATTAATAAATTGATTTTATAAGAGTCGAAATAATAACACATTTCATGTATATTATTTCTAATTATGACGTATCTAAAATAAGACCACAGAATATACGCTTAGTGGAGATATGATAGGTTTATTTGGTATAAATGTACATGATGACGGTGAAATGACATCTGACACTTCAAACTAAAACGTTTTGCATTTTTGGACAAGAAAAATATAATTGCAGGTACATTGGAGTCGACAAAGACCGAGGAGGGTCGATCGGTCCCGAGTAGGAAAAACCCTAAGAGGTAGATACCCTGGTTCCTAAGTAATTCGGAGATGGCATCTGGACTCTAGGTATACAATTTGAAATATTCGGCTCGAACGAAGAGTACTGTAACAAAGTTACATAAGTGCCCCTTGGGGACACAGCCCTGCGACCGGAATTCGGGGGAACCCGGCCCGGCATGCCCTGCGGTCGTGTGCCGTCGCCTGTTACTGTCTGCTGGCCCGCGTTGTGGAGCGGAGCGTCGGATTCCCAGTTTTGTTCGTCGGATCCTGGTAAATGCCAATAAAGCGTTTTAGTGCGAATACGCGCATTTCATTTTGTGTGCACCTTCTCGGCGCCCTCTCCTTTCCCTCTCCTCAGTTTGCGACCCAGGTCACAAACTTGGCGCCCAACAAAATAACCCACAAAGTCCTTTAGCCGAGAAAACACGTATATAAGTGAAAATTGCCATGTGAAAAATTTCCAAATGAATAAAAAAATTAAGTGAAAAACAAAAATAAAATAAAGGAATAGCAGACATCACGAGTAAGTAACGTAAGATAAGCCGATGAGATTAAGGTGCGGAAAAGTAAAAAAGAATAGAAAAATGGCCAATAAAAATAAAGTTATCGAAAATGAAAAGATAATAGAAATAGAATTGGAAAATAAAGTATCAAAGAATGAATTAAGGGGGGAAAAGAGCGAAAATGAAGAAATAACGGAAAATAAAATAAAAGAAGTAGAATTAGAAATTAGAGAGAGACAGCATGCCAACATAACAGGCACAATACCGAAAGCCACAATACGTAGCATAGAGACAATTTCAAAACCACGCGACAAAAACGGAGGAAGCAAGGACATATTACAGAAACACAACATAGGCACAGAAATAATAAATAGTACTTACAAAGGCATGCTATCTCCTAATACGGAAAATACGGTAGGTTATTGGCGAATATTAGAGGAAGAAGAAAATTTAGATTTAGATAAAATAAAAGATCGGGAATTAGAATTAGAGTACTGGAAAAAAGAACGCGAAATAAGAAGAAGCGAAACGAAAAAACTAGATAAGGAGAGGGTAGAGATCGAAAAAATAATTAGGGAAAAATTAGAAAGGGATAAATTAGAGCAAGAAATATACAAAATAAATGAAAGAAAAGAAGAAGATAGGACATTCGAAATAGACTCGTTTATAGAAACAAATAATGAATTTTGGAAAGAAGCAAAAATACTCATCGAAAACGAAGAACAAAAAAACGACAAGTCAAAAATTGAAGAATTAACCTTAGAAATAGAGTCATTAAAAGAAAAAATGGAACAAATCTTAAAGAATATACAAAATAAAATTATAGAAGCACCTAACATAGTTAACCTCAAAACAGTAAACCAAATAAAAGTCGATAGTGATAGGAAAACAAAACCCAAAGAAAGGTCAGAAAACGTAAATACAGAAGAAAACGAACAAGACCAGAATAAGTTTAAGTTGCCAACACCGGTTCCCCGAAAATTAATAAGGAACGAGATATTGACTAATCGAGAAAATAAACAAAACGAGGCGCAAGTCGAACTATACGAAAACCTAAATAGAGAGAATAACAATCTAAGCGACGAATGCATACAGGACAACGAATTACAAGCAATGCGAGCATCGTTTTTCCCATTCGGAATGGTCCAAACACCTTTCCAAATTATGTCGAATTGGCCGGTTAAATTCGGAAACAATACAAATGACAGCCCAACAATTTTCTTAAGTAATTTATTAAGATTTAAAAGGGGATACAAAATCAACGAAGAGGATACTTTAGAAAATTTAGACGCCGTATTGATAGGAGAAGCTCAATGTTGGTACCAAGTAAATAAAAGAAATTGGCATAACTTGGAAGATTTCATACAAGAATTCAAACAGGTCTATTTGAATGAAAAGTACCTAGAAGTAATTCATAACAAAATAAGATATTGTAATCAAAAGAAAAATCAAGAAATTCACAGTTTCATAATAGAAATGAGACAGTTATTCGAGAAATTAGAACCACTTCCCAGCTTGGAATGGCAATTAAAACAAGTTTACGGGAATTTAAGACTCGAATATAAAATTTATATTACAAGAAATTCATTCAAAAATTTTACAGAATTAGAAATATTAGGACGCGAATGGGAAGCAGAAATGGCAAAATCAAGAATGAAAGGACAACAAATTAAAATAATAGATATAAACCAGGAACAACAGCATAGTCAAAACTACGAAAATAATTATGAAAGACAGAATAACTTTAGGCATGAATTACAAAACACACAGTATAGACTACAATTCCAATCAAGGTACGCTAACAATAGCACAAGATATTTTTATAACAAGTCAAAAAATCAAAACACATATCCACGAATTCGAGGTAATGATGAATTCCTAAACAGAACAAAGTTTAACTACAACCGTAGTTTCGAATACCCAAATCCAAACCAATTTTTCGGAAGAAAGGATAACCAAACACCTGAAGACAGTAACAGACAACAAATAGAAAGCATCCCAAAATGGCCAGAACTAACGTATAACACGCAGGACGATAACCAAAAAGAAAGGAATAATAGAAAATTTGAACCGAATCCAAACGCGCAAGAGTACACCATGTCAAGGAAACAAAATGAAGAGAACGAAAATAGTACGATGCAGCAAAAAATAAAATGTTATAATTGCGGAGGCAAAGGTCATATGCGACGAGACTGTTGGTACAGTCAGGGAAACGCAAACGAAGGCTATTAGGGGCGAGTAGTAGCCGACGTAAATACCAAACCACATCGCCCGAATATATCGAAGCGGACAGCGACGCCCCAAACGAAACTAGATTTCACATAATAATTAAGTGGAAAGACACAAAATATAAAATGTTAGTAGACACAGGGGCAACCCACTCCTATATTGGCAAACAATTTTTTAAACAAATAAAGGAATTGGATTACGAGGTTAAGAAACCAAATAATAACAAGTTAATAGTAGCAAACGGCCAGCAATTACAAATAATAGGACAAGTATTGAGTCCTACCGAAGTGGGTCATGTGAAAAAATATTTGCTATTTAGACTGGTACCAGAACTAAGATCTATAGGAATCCTCGGAACAGACATGATGGAAAGGCTAGGATTAAAATTAGACTTCGAAAAGAAAATTTGGTGGCTACCAGAAAAACCACAAATTAGATATAAAATAGAAGCAAACCCAAAGGAAAACAGAGTAATATGGAACGAGGATGAAAAGGAAAGAGAACCAAGAAAGTTTATTCTAGAAGAAAGAACGAGAGTAAAAAATAAAATAAAGTTGCGAAATCAAGAAGTAAGACCAACAAACAACCTACTATGGAGAGAAATAACCACTAGTACCCCAACCAACCATACCCTACCTGAAGTCGGCCAGATAATGGACACAAGATGGTCCAAAATACCAGTGAGACAAGGAAGTCTAATCTCACGAGAAAATAAAGAACAGAGGCAAGAAGTCACTAGTTCTAGTCCCTTAGAAAAAGAAAACGTAATACAAACAGCTGTCAAAGCAAAAACCAAGAGTGAAGATAAACAAATAGTAAAGGAAATAGAGAAAGAACCCGAAAAGGAAATAAAAAATAAATTAAAACTGAAAAGAGAACGAAACGAAGAAAACAAGAATGGAAAAGAATCGAGGGAAAGAAAAGAGACAGAAAACGAAAAATGCGAGGGGATAATAGAACTAAACGAAAACCAAGAGCAACAATTAAGAAAATTAATCGAAAGAAAGGTTAACAAAACAGGAATAAAACTAGAACCTACACACATGACAGAACACAAAATAAACGTACAGGGCCACGAACCAATTAAACAAAGATATTACCATGTCTCACCCAAAGTAAGAGAGTACATGTACGAAGAAATAGATAAAATGTTGGAAGAAGACATAATTGAACCCTCAGACAGCGATTGGTCAAACCCGGTAGTTATGATCAAGAAACCCAACGGAAAATATAGATTCTGTTTAGATTTCAGAAAGGTAAACAAAATAACGAAAAAAGACCTATACCCGATACCAATCATGACAGAAATTTTGGACGCACTAAGGTCAGCAAAATACATATCAAAAATCGATCTCAGGTCAGCATACCACCAAATACCACTAGAAGAACAATCAAAAAAGATAACAGCATTCACAGTGCCAGGAAAAGGAATGTACCAATTTAAAAGAATGCCATTTGGATTAACAAACGCTCCAGCTACATTTCAGCGCTTAATGGATAAAATAATAACACCAGACTTAAAACCCAATGTATTCTGCTACTTAGATGATATAATTATAGTGACAAAGAACTTCGAAGAACATTTAAAAACTTTAGAAACAGTTCTAGAGAAAATTAATCAATCAGGATTAACGATAAATCTGGAAAAGTGCGAATTTGGATGCTCGGAAGTGAAATACTTAGGATTTGTAGTAAACGAAAAAGGACTATTAATGGACGAAGACAAAATAAAACCTATACTAGAATTCCCAACACCAAAAAATGTGAAACAACTGCAAAGAATTATAGGAATGACATCATGGTACAGAAGATTCATACCAAAATTTTCGGAAATAATGGAACCTTTATACACACTATTAAAGAAAGGAATAGAATGGAAATGGGACATAGAACAAGAACAGGCATTAGAAAAAATAAAAAAATTACTAACGACAAAACCAATACTGGCATGCCCAAACTTTCATCATCCATTTCAACTTGAAACCGATGCGAGCGATACGGGATTAGGAGCCGTCTTAACCCAAAATATAAATAACGAAAACCACGTAATAGCATTCGCAAGCAGAAGCCTCAACGAAGCGGAAAAAAAATATTCAACATCAGAAAAGGAATGCTTAGCAGTGGTATGGGCAATACGGAAATTCAGACCTTACCTAGAAGGATATACCTTCAAAGTACTAACAGACCATATAGCTTTAAAATGGCTGCATAATTTAAAAAACCCGACGGGACGACTAGCAAGATGGGCACTGGAACTACTCGAATACGACTACGAGATAGTATACAGAAAAGGCTCACTAAATTATGCACCAGACGCCCTATCAAGAACAAGCGAAAAGTTAAATTCAACAGCAAGTACACTAGCGCTAATAAAAGAAACAAAAAAGAACAAAACAGACGAAGTTAAGGATGAATGGTATAGTCACAAACTAAAACAAGTAAAGGAGAAACCAACAGAAAACCCAAACTGGCGAATAAGGGACGACCAACTTTATTTCTTCAGACCAGATCCGTTAAAATCAAGCTTGAACCTGGATAATAATCCCTGGAAACTAACAGTACCAAAGGAACTAAGAGAGCAGGCACTATCAGAAAACCATGATAGTAAACAAGCAGGACACTTGGGCATGGAGAAAACATATGCAAGAATCGCAGAGAACTATTTTTGGCCAGGAATGTATTCAGAAACATTAAAATACGTAAAAGAATGCGACACATGCCAAAGAATTAAACCAAAAGTGAACAATCAAGTAGGACCACTGGGAAAAAGAATAATCGAAGAACCATGGACAGTAGTAGCAGCAGACATAATGGGCCCACTGCCAAGGTCAAAAGCAAAAAACCAATATATACTTGTTTGCGTAGACATGTTCACCAAATGGGTGGAAATAATTCCAATAAAGAACAAAGTAGCAACAACGATAGAAAAAGAATTCCACAGAAAAATCATATCGAAATGGGGAACACCAAGAATATTATTTACAGACAACGGCAAAGAATTCGTAAACAGAATCATGGTGAAGTTAACGCAAAACTTCGGAATACGACATTCAAAAACACCACGATACCACCCACAATCAAACCCAACAGAAAGATGTAACAGATCAATAAAAACAGCGATCAAAGCGTACCTCGAAAAAGACCATAGAGAATGGGATGAAAATTTGGAAGACCTACAATTCGCGCTAAATACTAGTAAACATTCGTCAACAGGTTTCACACCAGCATTTTTAAACTTTGGAAGGGAATTAGAACCAATCCAAACGCTAAACAAAGATTTAATAAACATAGAGAAAATAGAATCACAAGAAGTAGGGAAGTGGGTAGAGAGGCTAAACAGGTTGAAAATAATAAAAGACGAAGTACAGAAAAATTTAGAATTAGCAAATGAAAGACAGGCAACATATTATAACTTAAGACGTAGACCAATTAGCTACGAGATAGGGGAACAGGTACTAAGAAGCGAAAAAACGTTGTCGAATAAAGCAGATAATATAGCAAAAAAGTTAAACAAAAATTTTGAGGGCCCATTTTTCATAAAAACAAAAATCTCACCGACAATTTACGAAATAAAAAACAAAAAAGGTAAGTCACTTGGCAATTGGAACGTAAAAGACATTAAAAAATACATAGAAAAAACTGAAATGTGAGCAGTGTTACCAAGAGATGAACGTCACGGAATTACTGATGCACAAGTGCCCAAGTCTACTAGACCTGCTCCAGACCCCACTAACCACAGAAATTTTAGAATAAGGAAGAATTTAGAAGAAGAAAAGAGGCAAGAAAGGAAATGGAATTAAAAAACGAATTTAGGTAGATATACAGAGAGGAAAAACTAAACCAAACTGGGAGAGAAGAAAGAACAGGAACAAGAAAACAAGAAAGAAAAGGACAAAGACAGCGGCAGCGACACGGAATCAGACAATTCAACACGAACAGTAAAATATAAAGGAAAATAAAGACTAAAGTTAAGAAATTAGAATTAAGAAAATACTTTTAAGAAATTTATTATTTGATTTAATAGATATAATCATCAAGAAAAAATATATATTGTTTTTTAGTTATATAAAATGTACAATGATAGAAAATGTCTTGTTGGGTCTCGGAACGCCATACAAAACAAACAATAAAAAACAGAAGCAAAGAACAGACCGCAACCCGATTAGGGGGAGGGGGATTGTAACAAAGTTACATAAGTGCCCCTTGGGGACACAGCCCTGCGACCGGAATTCGGGGGAACCCGGCCCGGCATGCCCTGCGGTCGTGTGCCGTCGCCTGTTACTGTCTGCTGGCCCGCGTTGTGGAGCGGAGCGTCGGATTCCCAGTTTTGTTCGTCGGATCCTGGTAAATGCCAATAAAGCGTTTTAGTGCGAATACGCGCATTTCATTTTGTGTGCACCTTCTCGGCGCCCTCTCCTTTCCCTCTCCTCAGTTTGCGACCCAGGTCACAGTACAAAAAGTCTGGAAACGTATGTAACTTAATTACTTGCAGATTTTCACAATAAAATGTAGAACTGGATTTGTTTTACCGATCAAAGACATTCTATGGTTCTATTTGCAGACAAGTCTATAATATATGACAAATAGGAGTTTTCAGTTTTAGTTGGATGAATTTTCTTAAGGCCCCCCGTTGAGGATTAAGATACAATGGTTTCAGGGTTATAAGAAAACTTCCGAATTACGAACAAATTATGAATTTTAAGACTTATGATAGAACCCCAAAAACAACAATGCTTGTTCCTGGTTTAACACATCACACATGCGAATATCCCAATGGAAAACACACTGTGTTGTTGCTCTCATATTGCTGCAATAGTGTATTATTATTTATTTTATGCTAGATACTTATCCAAAATTTTTGAACTAGCGGGAATTTTGAGCGAAGTATTCAAGAAAAATAATTACATTTCAGTAATTAAAAAAACGGGTGGAAGAATAAGCAACCTGTTCCTTCAATTAAGAGTATAAGTAATGAAGATTAAAAAATAATAATTTCCACCCAAATTCCACTCAAAATTCTTATTAAAATATTTTATATACATAGAATACTTACATTCTCTCTCAACTGTTTTTCAAGAATAACATTTTTTAACTATTTTTTTACGTGTCATGTAATATTACAGCATCGTAATTTCATTAAAAATTTACGTTTTAATAAGACTCATTTGTTTTTCGTAATGTTATGTACAAAAGGAACAAAAAATGAGTGATTCCTTCAAATAAAAGTGAACCGTTATTTTAGCCGATCACTTAATTAGCCTAATATAGTAAAGTGTCAACAATACAGCGGAGTTAGATTTGCCCGGTCAAACATTTTTTCCGTATTTTAGTCTACATTTTTTGAATTTTTTATTTATTCGTTCACCTCACGTTTATGATATATATTTTTTAAAATCAAAATCGGTTGAACTGTTTAAAAGAAAAATTCATTGTTTGAATTTTCTTCCCCAACTTTATCTCTCAAAAAAATAAACTTTTATGCTTGAAATTTACAGGATTTTTCATTCACATAGATGTCCATATATGGTGGTAATAAATGCGTCACATGCGCGGGGGCCATTTTTACATGCTTATCCCCCTAAGCCCTTTGGACTTATCAAGCGCCAATAAAACAGAAAGTAACAGAATCATATTCTACTTCATGAAGTGATAATATAAAAGAGTATCTTATACTCTTAGGTGAAAAAAGTAAGGATCTTGATTATGTATAGTATATGTGGCGTCGAATGAGAAAATGGAACTGTGTTGAAGGTAAAAAGCAAAATTGAAATAGGCATCAACTCTCTCAGCTATTGATTTTACATCCCGGAACTTAAATTATCATGTTGCTCCTGTGAAAGGCCAACACGCCACGCACCAATGTGAGCAAACAATGAACAATTCGTACATAATATCAGGTGTACAAATAAGTTTCCGCCGCTTTTCACAAAAAATTTGGCATTTATTGTGAAAGAACGGAACGTTATGTTTTACTCGAAGTATTGTCCATCGTATTGTTTTTCTTGCGTTTGGCACGAATCTTGAGCCAATATAGTAATGCTTCTGATTTCGCATCTTCGTACACTTTCGGCCTTCCGTTAGATTCTTTGTCTTCGATGTTAAATTCACCGTTCTTAAACTTTTGAAACCATTTATGACAACTTCCCTCACTTAAGGTAGCCTCACCATATGTTTCTAACAGCAATCGATGTGCCTCAGCTCCAGTTTTCTTCAAATTGAAGTAAATCAAAAGTTCCCGCAAATGACGCTCATTCTGCCAAAACTCGACATTTTCGCAGACAAAAGAATATATTATACTGATAAAAATTCACTTATAGTTTAAGGTTATGTTACTGACAGATATCCAACCTTACGATAGTGACGTTTTACATCTGTCAATTTCAACCAGAACTTGCTGGTGACGCCAACTTTTGTCGAACGGCGGAAACTTATTTGTACACCTGATAGTATTCTGCTGAGAAATTTACATATGGACCGAGTAACTGTTCGCGTGAGGGAAACCAATGTATTACCTCATGTCGACCGGCGCCCTGCCCGTATGGTAATTGTACACGCGGTAATGAGTCATTGACTCACACCACGTGTCGATAAAACAGTAATACTGTGCTAATAACGTAATGAGAAAGTAAAGGGTTATCAACATAGCTTCATTAACATTAGGTTAGTAATGTTAATTTTAATAATTATTATCACCACCTTGGCTATTAAATTAATATTGATTATTATTAGTATTGCTGTTTATTTATTCTGTTTATACATTCATTTGATAACTAGAAATAAAAATAGGTAATAGAGAGAATAGAGAAATCAGGATACAAAATGGAAGTCTGTGATCGACGATGACAATTACTTACAGAAGGTAGTGGGAGCGATACGTGACTGGTACCAGTTTGGGGCGATACGTGCCTAGTATCAATTTTGCGCAATACGCGATCAATACTGACGTTCTGTCAAAATTTCATGACCAACGGACAATTAGAAGCCGAGTTATTGCTTTATAAGGGACAGTGTGTTTATAGCATCGGTCGAAAAATGAACTTCGGACAAAGAGCGAATATTAAGTTTTGTTTGAGACTTGGTAAAACTTTTACTGAAAGGTTTGAATTAATTAAACAAGTGTATGGTGACAATTGTTTATTCCGTGCCAGAATCTATGAGTTGTTTGAACGATTCAAAGAAGGTCGCGAAGACATCAAGGACGACGAACATCCCGGTCAGGAAAGTTTCGTGATTACACCAAGTAATATTGAAATTGTGCGTGAATTTATAAAAAATGAGACAAAATCTTCTTCGCGACACATGGCAATGGAATTAAACATGTCAAAAGATTCAATTCATCGCATTTTGACCGAAAATTCGCCGTGTGAGGCCGCAATGCCGTGAAAATGGCAGTTGGCGTATTTTGCACGATAATGCGCCGGCCCATTGTTCAACGCTTATTACTGATTTTTTTTACCAAAAATCACATTTTATCCGTCAACCACTCACCGTATTCGCCTGATATGGCTGCCTGTGACTTCTACCTATTCGGAAAATTGCATTTGGCCATGAAAGGAAAACGTTTTGCGTCCGTAGAGGCCATCCAAAAGGCTTGTACCGACATCCTGAAGGACATTCCGGTCAATGACCTGAAACACTCTTTCGAAAAGCTTTTGGATCGCGCAAAACAGTGTATCGAGGCCGGAGGGGACTACTTTGAATAAATAAACTTGAATTTATCAGAAAAAAGCTCCTGTCGTTTCTATTTTAGCTCACTCTCGTTTATTTTGGAACGCACCTTGTATATACCCCAAGTTCACCTCTGTACGTTTGTCATTAAGTTCCGATCAGTTGTACGGTCATCTCAATTCATTTCGGACCAAAGAGTCAAAGTCGTGAGCAGACCCTTCGATAAACGTAATTCTCATCGGTATCTTTGAGCACAATTCTACCTTCGGTACATGGTAAATGAAATCCTTGGTCCTTAAGTGGCGCAATTCCGAAATCAGTAGTGCTGTCTAGTTCCCTTGGATTAGGTGAATCATCGTATTTAATCGTGTTCGGTAAATAGTGATTCAATTCTGAAATCGGGACGAACTAACCTATCTTGTTAACAAGTGCATGCTATATTCACTTCTCGTGTTGTTGTTTTCTAGCTCACAGAGACTCAAACGAAAACCAAACTAACTCCTGCGAAATTGAGCGTTGTTTTGCTACCTTACGGTTACTCAAAAGAAACCAAACTATCCTGCAAGACTTTGTGCCGTTGGCTTGCAACTATAGGAGTAACAAACGACAATTCTCTCGTATGCCTTCTAATCTAAGAGCTAGGTACAGTACAGTCGGAAAGTATTAGAACAAGATAAAAAAAGTTGTTTTTGTCAGTTTATCGTATCATTTATTGGAATATTATTCACATATTTGCAGTAGTTTTGTACGTTCAACGCAGTCTATCGCCGCAAATCGTGAAAAGTGTACAAAACTGCCGCATTGGGTTTTGAGTTGTTTTTCGCACAAAAATCGATTCGGCTGCGGTTTAAAGGGTTACATGTCAATCATTTAAACAAAAAAAGATGTTATTATCGTGCTGGTGCATTGAAGTGACATAAAAAACTGTAAGTCTGTTAATTTGACAGTCGTTGCGTTTATGCATAATTGTACCCGCTTTTTCGTTGAAATAGCCTCAGCATTGTATTTTTTCAGATTGAAAATTGTCAAGCGAAAGGAAATATCTGTCGAGAAACTGGCCCAAAACGATCTGGTCGACCAAGAAAGACAAATTAAAGAATCGACAACAAAATATATGCAATAAGTAAGGGCAATCGACAGAAATCTGCATCAGAAATTCGTGCTGAAATCAATGAAGACTTGGATTCACCAATATCGCTTACAACAGTCAAAGGTCGGCTTAAAAAAAAAAGTATGATTGGACGCATTGCTGTCAGAAAACCACTTCTACGGCAGGTAAATAAACAAAAAAGACTGAAGTTCGCTCAAGAACATGTTGACTGGACGATTGATCAGTGGAAATCAGTTTTATGGACAGACGAATCAAAATTCGAACTTTTCGGTAGCCATCGGCGTCAATATGTTCGCAGAAAAGTCAATGAAACATTTAAACCAGATTTTCATCCAAATTTACAAGGACTTAATTAGCAGACGGCCCTAGGGCCATGGAGGATGTAGTGTCCCGATGAATCGGTGAACAAATGCAGGGGGCTCTATAGACGGGCATTTTCCCATTGCGTGAAGGGTGCCCTATAAACGGGTCTATTCCAGGTTGAAAGCAGGAGACGCTATAGACGCGTCTATCCCCATGCATGGAGAAGGACGTATGCCCCAGGCAGTGGCGCTGAAAATGAGTCTGCGAGTGCCTGTGAGGAATGAATAAACTGAATGAAGTCGGCGCCGCATGACTGTGATATGTGTCCTTCGAATGTGAGAGAAGAACTTATAGACGGGCTCTCTCTTGAATGAGGCAAAGAGCGAATTGGTGTATAGAATCTCCTGGGGGACACTGCAAGGCCTCTGCAGTCTGTTTCCATATGGCGTCCCACTGGAAGTACTTCGTCGCCGAGTGCGGTCTTCCCCGGCCCACAAGGAGGCAAAGTTGCTGTGAGCCTAGCTCCCCCGAGGTTGTGTGCTATGCGGGATCAGGAGCCAGCTTCTTCGGGACCTTGATCAGGTACTGCGTATTGAACACAGGTATCGGAGCCTGTGTTGCTTCGAGCGAGTCCGGTCTGTCCCTGTGTATTCCAGGACCGTCTAAGCGGAGGTTGGACCTCAGGGAACTGGGGTAGGACTTCGGTAAGAGGGTACACCCGTTCCCAACTATTCCGACCTGCTCCTCTACGCACGATGCACTGGTAATAATTTCTATGGATTTGAAAAATAAAACGATGGAGAAATCGGACTTGGGCGCTACTTCGGAAGCTGAGGGATGGAAGGATGTCTTTCAGCTCTTGAAGGAGCAAAGCGAAAAAGCGGGGTGAGAATCCAAAAAAAATGGAATCTCACTCCGCCATGAAAAAATTGGGGATCTTTTAGAGACCGCGTTCGGTGTCTCTAGGAGATACCCCAAAAAATCAGGCGAAGGGCGAAAAAAGTTCTGCGCCCTCTCCCCCTCCGGGAAAAACTCCCAAGAGGGGAAAGGGTGGCTCTTCACCTTCGTACGGACCAGGAAGCAGGAAGTCCTTCTGGTCCTCAAAAAGGGGGGCGACGTTTCGGCCTTTCGTGAGGAGCTCGACCAGGCGGTCGGGGAGAGGGCGGTGATTTCGGCCCTGGTCTCGACGAGGTCTCTAGAAATTAGGAACCTTGACGGAAACGTCGAGAAAGAAGAGGTTGTATCTGTCTTGTGGTTGGCACTGGGCAGACCAGTACTTGACGGGTCCTACAGGCTCTTCACCCGCTTTCGTGGGATGAAGACCGTAGTGATCCGGCTAGCTGAGGCACACGCAGCGCGTCTCCTTCAGCTAGCTAAGGTAAGGATCGGGTGGGTTGCGTGCCGCATCCGCGAGCATGCGCAAGTCGCCCCATGCTTCAGGTGCCTTGGTTACGGTCATGGGTCCCGGGGCTGCGGCAACCCCGACAGGAAGAATTCCTGTCGGAGATGCGGCACCACAGGACACTTGGCAAGGAGCTGTAAGGCGCCACCAAGTTGCTTGACTTGCTTAGACAAGGGCCAAAAAGACATCGCCCATGTCTCTGGTGGTGGCCCCTGCCCGGTCTTCCGGGAAGAGCTTCAGAGGTTGAGAGGCAGGAATTGAAGTACCTGCAGCTCAACCTCGGAAGGGGGAAGGAAGCCCAGGACCTCCTTATGGAGACTGCCAGGGAGAGGGGGGCCGTTGTGTTGCTCATTAGTGAGAAACACAAATGGTCCGAAAACTCTGCCTGGTATCAAGATGCATCAGATAGGTAACTGGTGCGTACTCGAGGTAATAACCTTGAGTGACCACCGGTGCATCGAATTCAGTTGGGAACAACGGTGCCAAGTAGTGGATAAGGGTAGGGGCGCAAAGAAAAGAGCCCCTCCTGGAACACGAGACGACTCTGCAGGGAGAGACTTAGAACGTAGAGCCTTCCCCAAGACAGGAACGAAGTTCCTGCGTGGTCTGGCGCGAAGAACTCTTCACTCTCGAAGAACTAAAGAGAGCGGGTGGAAGGGATTAAGGCAAATACAGCGCCGGGTAACGACAGGGTGCCGAACGAGATCCTCAAAGAGGTGATCAAGGCATACCCGGAGATCCTCCTGGATGCCTTTAATTCCTGTCTTCGGGAGGGGAGGTTCTTCCTAGACTGGAAGAAGCAGAGGTTGGTCCTGCTGCGGAAGGGCAACAGACCTCTGGGGGTTGCATCGTCGTATAGACCAATATGCCTATTGGATACGATGGCGAAGCTTCTGGAGGAGTTAATTCTACAACAGCTTTAGGCTCACTTGGTCGGGGAGAACGGTCTCTGCGAAAACCACTTCGGATTCAGGAAAGGCAGGTCCACTATGGACGCTATCCAAGCTGTGGTTAACATCGCCAGAAATGCAAGAAAAGGAACTGGTAAACGTAAGGGATTCTGCGCGTTGATCAGCATTGACATACGCAATGCGTTCAATACCGCGAGGTGGAATATCTGCATCGAGGCGATGGTGCGGATAAAGGTTGCAGACTACCTGTTGCGAATGATAGATGACTATCTGAGCGACAGGTGGGTGATATACGAGGGCGACATATGGTCTCTCAAGGAAGAGATGACATGTGGCGCCCCTCAAGGGTCGCGGGTGGGTCCACTCGTTTGGAACGTTTCTGCAGCTACAAAATCTATAGTCCCTAGTAAAGATGCACACTCAGTTATTAAATGTGCCCTCCAGGGTGCACGCGCAGCTGTCAGGAAGGCTGGTGGGAAAAGAAATGTGAACAAACCTCGAATTTTACCTGTATCCAGAAAAGTTGGAGGCTTTCTACCCTATCTTGTGCCTATTTTTGCAGGCCTGAGTGCTACTGGAGTATTAGCAGGTGGAGCTGCTGGTATAGCTACAGCTGCCAATGATGCGAATGCAGCTAAGAAACAGCTAGAAGAAGGTCAACGTCGTAATCAAATGATGGAGTCTATAGCTTTGGGGAAAGGTTTATATCTCAAACCTTATAAAGACGGCTTAGGGCTTCAAATTGATTCTGAAGTTTAAAAAAAAAGCAAAAAAGCTTAAAAAAAAACCCTCAATAAAATTACCACATCGAGCGTTGACTGAGTTTGATTTAGTAAAATATGCAAAATCTAAGAAAATACCACATATTCGAGGTGTATTTATGCGAAATGCATTGCCAATAATAGGACCTCGTAAATTTGAATCAGCTATTTTCAATTTAGATAATAAAGATGGACCAGGTACGCATTCGGTTGCATATAAAAAAGGTGACAATAATTTTGAATATTTTGATACTATAGTTTTGGTAACCTTCGACCTCCCTTGGATCTCGTTAAATATCTTAGTGTTAATAAAAGTAATATAAATTCCTTTACTTATTTTTAAATAATTCAGTATCAATTAAGATGGAGTTCATAATTGATGTTCAAGGATTTAAGTTGCCTGTCAATGAATTTATCATCAAAGAATTAGCGATTCTTCCAATTAAGTGTAATAAATTAACAAAGCCTATTAATTTTCACTTTCAGCCACCTTGTCAGTGGACGTGTATCATTGAAGTATAAAAACATAGATCGTTGGCTGAAAAATAATTTACATGGTATTAGAGAATTAATTGATTTTTTTATTTTAATACATAGTATATCAAACAGAAAACGATGTTTCTTATTTCTTTTCCCACCTGTTATCGTTTCTTCGTGAGTTAGTTTCAGTAGTGTGAGTGAACTTTATATATCATATGCATATTGTGATTATCCACTGACTTTATTTCTACGTCCTTGCATTCCTATATTGGGATTAGAATTGAATATCAATGTACTACTTTTAGAAAATATCTGAAAATTACTATTAAAAATAGTATTTATTATTTTTATTATTTCATGCACATGGACATGCCTGCTGGAACGAGCATCATCGGCTTCGCGGATGACGCACTTGTCGTGTGTGCTGCTGACAACGTCGGAATTCTGGAAGTGAGGATCAATGATAGTCTGTGGCGGGCAAAGCGTTGGTTAGATAGCAGAGACCTGGGAATGGCCCCTGAGAAGACCGAGGCTTTGCTGGTCACAGACAGGAGATCCTTCCCATATCCGAAGATCCCGGAGCTCGCCACCTGGCTGAACAGAGAGCACGGGGAAGTCGGCTTTTATTTGACGCAAGCGCTCTCAGGCCATGGCTGTTTTAACGCTTACCTGAGGCGCCTTAAGAAGAGAGACGAGGAGATGTGTTGCTACTGCGATTTCCCTGTGGATAATGCAGAGCACGCACTCTTTGTCTGCGCAAAATGGGGTGTGGAAAGGGAGGCCCTCGGTCAGGCAGTGGGTGCCAAGCTCACTCCTGACACGATGGTCTTTCTCATGCTCCAGTCTGAGCGTAACTGGACGCTTATCAAGTCATTCGTCACACTTGTGATGAAGATGAGAGAGCTCGATGGGTGTCGAGAGCATAACAACAGAGAGGCCCAGTAGAAATGGCAGCGGGGCCTGCACCCACGGTCCTGCGTCTTAGGCGGACTGAGCTGTCCGCGTCGTTCGGGGGAGGACTCCTTTTATTCCTCCCCTGGCTGGCGTAGCTAGTTGATTTGCCTATCGGGCGTGTGGCCGCGTATGAAAGTCCCGGGCGAACGAATGACAGAAGAGTCGTACGCGACTTCAAGCTGGAACCCACTGCCCGCGAAGTTCAAAGCCGAAGGGCGGTTCCACGGGCGGTGTATTGGTTCGATAGAGGAAGTTTTTGGTTTTAACAGGTATGCCTAGACCCGTCCTAGGAGAGTCCTGTACAATTTCTATAAAAGATTTCGCCATTTTTCCTCCCAAACAAATAAAAATAAAAATTATGTTACCTGAAGCGATTTTCTCGAAAATGGACACCTCTTGCTTTAATGACTGGAGAGCACAATTTTGGCATTCTTTCGATGAGTTTCTGAAGTGTTTGAGGCGGAATATTATTCCACGCTTCGTTCAAACAATCCCAGAGACCAGGAAGGCTTGTTGGCTTTTGATCTCTCACACTTCGGTCCAATTCTTCCCACAATAGCTCGATGGGATTTAAATCAGGGAATTAAGGCGGCCGCTCCAGTATATTAAGGTCACCTGCGACTTTTCTTCGTTCCAAATAAGAAGTACAAAGTTTTGATGTATGTTTCCCAACCAATTAAATTGATGCCACATGGTATTGCATGTCGTTGGAGTATACTGTGATACTGCTCTTTTTTCATAATTCCTGCAATTTTTTTAAGTTGACCAACGCCAGCGTGGCTGAAACAGCCCCCAACCATTACTGAGCCACCGCCATGTTTTACAGTTGGCACAATACGATCTGGTTTAAATCTTTCATTGACTTTTCTGCGAACATTTTGACGCCGATGGCTACCGAAAAGTTCGAATTTTGATTCGTCTATCCATAAAACTGATTTCCACTGATAGTGACTGTTTCTAGCCCTACCATCCCACAGACAAAGAAAGCAGGAATGTTTCGTATACCTTAACTTTTGTCCCAATATCACAGTTATTATTTTCAAATCCCTTCATAATTGCCATTCATATGCTGCATAATTTACCTTTTCCAAAACATATTTTATACTTTCATAGTTTTCTTCAAATTTGTTCGAGTGAGCTCTTGTGATAGATGCATACTTACTACCGATATGTAATGGGACTGCCTTCAGGCTTCGCTTAGAAGAATCATTAAACAATCTCCACTCGTCCTTTTTATAAACATTAGATTTTAATTCATTCATTATTAACATAGTGGAGGATGGCCTTTCTTAATTAAACTTTGTTAATAATTTAAACTGGTAACAACAAAATTACCTACTTCACAATTTTAATTCATTCACAAGTTCCTGAAAGTAGGTACAATATACTAATGAACGTCCCTCATCCAAAGTAAATCATTCATTAAAACTCTTCTCGATTTTCATAAACAGTAATTTGGTTTCTTTTTCCAGTAAATGCTTATTTTTCAATTCTCAAACTGATTCTCACCTTTACAGCATCGGACTGCACGAATCACAGGTGAAGTGTGACACCCAGTTACTGTCTTGGACAGAAACTTCTGACCAAAAGCAATTATAATACTTTATTTTCATTTTTGCAGAATAAATTCTGCTTCCTCTGCTCCATATTAAACTCGGCCTTATGAAACAGGTTATTAGGGCTTCAAATAGGGAAGGAAAATTTTTTGAATACTTAGTCGAACAATTCCCAGGAATAAGTAAAGCTAAATTAAAATAAGGTATATTTGACTACTCTCAAATCAGTAAAATGTTTGTAGATGAAAATTTTATCATGAAAATGAATGATACTCAGCAAGCAGTAGGGCTCATTCACAAGTATATGGCAAACAACTTTTTAGGGAATCACAAGAGCGAGAAATATAAAGTTCGAATCGCGAAAATGATTGAAACTTTCAAAAAGTTAGGTTGTTAAATATATCCAGAATTACATTTTATGGATTCTCACGTGAATTGCTTTCTTGAAAATTTAAGCGATTATAGTATAGAGTGCGGTGGACGTTTCCGCAAAGATATCAAGTAATGGAGGAAATATATCAAGGAAATTGAGATGTTAACATGATGATGGACTACTGCTGGATGTTATAAAGATAATGCAGTGCGAAAGGCATAAAAAATAAGTGGAATCCATCACATAGGTCTTTTGAAGATAAAAGAGTTCACTGCAAGCAAAAAAATGCATCGGAAAATTATCTTCTAACCCAGCAACTTGAGAATCAAAATCTATCATGGTGGTGAACCATTGTCATCTAAAGTTTTTTTTTGTTTGCCTGTGTTACACTTTTACGAATGACAAGACTTTTAAAAATGAGAATGTATGTCTTTATATTTTTCAGAAGCATCCTCAGGGTCATTACATTTTTTTACATAAACACATGGATTTATAGGCATACAAGGTTTGTCGCAAAAGTTCCCGGACAAGCCAAAAATAGCCAATACTAGTGACGACATCTGTTAGATCTTTTGTGAATTTAATCCTACACCTATCATGGATGTTGTGTCAAAATTCCATGACATTCCGATGTATAGAAGCTTAGTTATTGCGCCTAATATGACAGTACGTTCGGACCATTGGTCAAAAATTAATTTTGAACAAAGAGCCAATATTAAGTTTTGTTCCTAAAAACTTTTTGGAATTCTGCTAGAAATCTTGGTGACAGTTTATTTGCCATGTACACTAAATTTAAAATAGATATTAAAAATAGTACTGAAAACTACAGTAATGAATATCGTAGTTTAGCACTTTATAAAATAGGACATGTACAAATAAATATTGTAGGATAATCAACAGTATTTGACATTATACTCAATATTCAGGGTGAGGCACATAAAGTGTTACAGGGCGATAGCACTCAAACTATTTATCATATCCAAAAATGTTTCAGACAAAAGTTTCAGTGTTCGAGAAGGCCGTTATACTCGATCACCTTATTTTCTTATTAGTGGGGGCGCTGAAGCTACGTCAAGGTCAACTTCACTTTTTTAAATGGAACCATGTATTTTTTTTTCGATGACATTATTTCTGATTTTAAGTCGAATTCAGAGACCTACAACACAAGGTCATTCTAGTCACGCAAAGTATGAAAATAGTCGAAAAATCATTTTCATTTCTTTTCATTTCTTACTATACCCATGATAATACACATCGATAGGGTATTGTTGACATTGGCAGAAAGTAAGCATTTTCTGTTGACATATGAGTTAGTCGCGCATTACCTTCTAATGTGAGTACATCGAAACGCGAAAATGAACGATTTTCAAGAATATTTTTATATGTTGATGGTATTGGGGGAATGCCGTAAACATTACAGAAACGCCCAAGAGTTGTATGCGACTCTTTATCCGGATAGGCAACAAAAATCGCACATGGCTTTTAAGCGATTAGCTGACCGTTTCTGTCGCTTCGGTACAGTTAGACAAACACGAGTCAAACGTCGAACAATTGTTAATGAAACTAATGCGGCTGCTATCTTAGCGTTTGCTGCACTAAATACACATGCGAGCAGCAGGCAAATGGAAAAAAAGAGTGGAATTAGTCAGCGATCTGTATTAAGAATGATTTCGTAAAACGCATCAATTTCTGTAATTGAATTCGTAGAAAAATGCGCACAGATGTCTCATTTTTGAGTCATGTGCTTTTTTCTGATGAAGCTAACTTCGCAAATACGGGAAAGGTGAATAGGCCTTCTCGAACACTGAAACTTTTGTCTGAAACATTTTTGGATATGATCAATAGTTTGAGTGCTATCGCTCTATAACACTTTATGTGCCTCACTCTGTATATTATTATATTGATCAATATGAATTATAAATCAATATGTCTAGAGATACAAAATAAATTGTATCCTTTTGAATCTAAACAACATTAACTTTTTTTGTTCAAACAGTCACAACATGTTACATTACAATTTAAAACCTTGAAAAATACGAAGAATATCTTGAACACAAAAGACTAAACAAGTAAGGGACTTTTAAAATTTAAGTGTTAACGATTCATCCAACAAAATTCTGAATAAATTTTTTTTAAATTGATAATTCTTCTGACAATGCATGTAAATTTTTTAATATAATAGGTGAAGATAGAACAAAATGTATCAAGGAACTTCGTCGATTGAGCATTCAAATCGAGACGAATCTGAACGTGTAGAAATATTAATCATCAACAATGGAGCTGATTTCAGATTCCAGAAGAATCACTTGACGTTATCAACGTTTTACAATACTTGACTCCAATTGTAGATAATTGTCTGATTTTCTCACGACAATAATGTTTTCCTTCTGACCATAATGAAAACATTACAGAACAGGTAGATGAATTATTAAAAAAATAGAATTATGAAACCTTCACGATTATTATATAATACTCCTGTTTAGATTATTCCTAAAAGGCCAGTCTCTAACGGTAATATGCAATAGCGAATGGTTCTCGACTTTTGAAAACTTAAAGGAAAAGGATTTGGAAATTCTTAACTACTATCTAACATAAACGATATACTCGATCCAATTGGATCTGCAAGATATTTTTTATTCTTTGATTTAGCTACTGGTGTATGAAAACTAGTTTTCTAATACTCAGAATTTTTTTAAATCGAAATATATTTCGCATATTTCTGCGAGCGATAAGTGATCTTAAATATGATTAGTTTTTTGTACTTTTTAAAATTATGAATGCTTAATCACTATGAACAAATTTAATCTGGAAAATGTAATCCTTACCTATCTGGCAAACTCCCTCTGCCGTAGTCAATTTTCCATCGCTGCATGTATGCTAAGTCTGGACAGGATTTTGAGACACCAACAGGCAATCTTGCTCTTGTCGGAACAGATGATTGCATCATATACCGATGTTTGGAACCAACAGGACACAGAAGGTCTTCCATTAAGAACGATCGAAGCGAGACTTGTATTGTGGATTTATTCTTGAGTAATCTTTCGTATTTAGTAAAAAAATCTCTCATCGATAATTCCACAAGTGGCTGTTCTAATCGATCTTGCTTTAATTCTATACTCAAAGCTGGCAGTTCAAACAAGATCCTTAAAGAAAGATCGAAGATTTCGGGATAGTGAGATACTTTAGTTGTAGGCTGTGGTTTCTGAACTCCTAGTTCCGAGACAGATATTGAGAAAAGCCGATGAGCCGTATCTAACATTTGTTCGTATTGTGCACGTGACAAGGAAACTCTTAGAGGTGTAACAACACCATTAACTTGAATAATAGGATTTGGTGGCAATTCTGAGTCAGGGAGAAATCCTGGGGTGTGAAAACCTATCGTAACTCGTTCCTTCTCTATCATGACTCTTAATAGTGTATCGTGCAAAATCGGTTTTCCCAATTCCTTACAATTATACATCTCTTCTGATCGGGCTGGCAGATTCCTTTGCACTTGATTAAACTTTGAAGAAACATCTAGTGAATACAAATTTATATCTTTTACTTCTAAGCTGATCTTGTGTCTTGTTAACGTTTCCTGCAAAGGTTCGTGTTGCAGAGACATGGTTCCCAAGTGAGCAACAAAGACTTGGGCACTTTGAGGAGATCTTGGAATAACTAGAACAGGGCTGTTTAAAATTACATCAAGTTTGAGCAACAAATATCCTGAACTTTCTGTTTTTTCTATAGGAAAACTTGACAAACGTTTGCGTTGTGGAATGTTCCAATCTTCAGCCTGGACAAGACCTATTGCCATATCAGTTGCAGCTGCCCCTATCTGCCTCGCGAGATTACTAAGGTATTGTTTGAATTCATCAGCACACGAACGAAGTTCTGATATTAAATGCGGGGCGTGAGTATACCAAACGCTACCAACACGAATGTTGATGTCTGCTATAGTTTCTATCTCATCAGAATCTAGTGCTTGTTTGAAACTCCGGCTAGCAGAAAAACTAAAGGCTTCTTGAGGTTCATTGAATATATTTAAAGAATGTTCGAGGGGGTAATCTAGGGAGTCAGCAAGAGGATCTCGTCCCACACTCAAAATTCTCTGATGCGTCTTTCCAATCAGAGTTTGATCTAGAACCTGTAATCCTCCGAGAGATCCTGAAATTCTGTACTTAGATGAAATAGTTGCCTGAATCCTCGCATCCGACATGGTGGCAGTGGCTATTTTCTGTCCTATTAAATGGCTTTCTTGCATTACAGCTCGAAGTAATAATACATTTAGTCTGTGAAAGTCAAAGGTTATCTCTGTTCTACTGCAAACTTTGAACTCTGATGTCAAGTTGGATAGTGATTCACACTTTTGTATGTTTTTGGAGCAAAATTTTCGAGGAGGAAAGAGTCTTCTTGCAAACCCTATCAGCTCAACAATCGTTTCTTGGTTGGCTATTATATCCAGATTATTAAACTGTATGTTCGCTACTCGTAAGGTCTCTATAGGATCATCAATGAGGGTTAGTTCTATTACGATAAGTGCCTCAGAATCGAGTTTATCTAAACCAATCGAAGAAGTATTCTTTGGTGGATAAGGATTCTTGAAGTCGCGAGTAAGATTAGAGAGAGCGTGAGTTAAAGCGATCGGAGAAGTTAAGCGCTTTGGCAATCCAAGATCTGGAGAACCTGGCGACACCGGTGAAACAGGAGATGTTGGTTCTGAATCTCTTAAGCTCCCAGAGATGCTATCCATACCGACGTGTTTGTGACTTGCAACCAAAAGTTCAAAATCCGGCCCAAATTCCTGTAGCGCATCTACTAATAGTAATCCATGAACGGAGAGTGATGCACTTAAGTGTATGGGTCTTTTACTAAGCGTTGCTTTTACGCCAGAAACTTGAAGTTCTGCAACACTGCGACCTCTGGATTGTAATTCGAAGGTCATCTGGTCAATGATAAACTGCAGCATGATCACGCGACTCAAAGTTCGGTCTACGCTTTCTCCTCTCTTTGGACTATCTAGTTCTGTATACACTGTGTTCACTTTTAATTGACCGGAAGAACTAGGTAAACTCAATAACAAATGATACATAGATCGAATGACTTCTACTTTCTGTTCATTTACGTGTACTACCAATCTTGGTAAGTTACCTGAAATAGTGAATGACGGGAAATGAGGGTCAATTGTTGTGATGACTCTTCTTTCAATTTGCAAGGAAATATTAAATCGTTCCAGAACGTGAAGACTTGACATACCTCTCATTCTGGCATGATTCCAATTATCGTTTACTTTCCCGACGAGAACTTGCAAATCTGACAAGTCCACGCTGTAATGATCATACAGTTTTTTATGTAGTGCTGCTTCGGACAATGCCTGAAGGTCTTGTAGAGAGCCATTTTCCTGACTTCCTGGTGGAGTAGAGCACGGAGTTTCGAATCTCTCCTCTTCATTGTCTGATTCTGGCGAACCCGGCTTCAGAATAACTTTACCAGACTTATTTCCGTTTGATAAATGCAGACGTCCAAAGTCAACAACAATAACCGCTGCATTAGAATCTGAGAACTTGTCGACAAAAAGGATTTGAGGTGCAGAAATGTTCAATTGTAGATCCCAAGAGGAACGATAATCAAAATCCCCTTCCAGAATTTGTTCCCAATTTTTCATGAGCTTTCGTCGCGTTCTGCGCTTCATGGCCTGAAGTCTTTGATTTGATGAATATCTGTGCGGATTACAGACAAAGTCGATTAACCAAAATATAGCAGATGGATTATAAACGACGTCCAACGAACGTGAGTTGATTTGTAAAGAATGATCCACACTGAGATGTAACGGCTTTTTTTCATAGGTCAACTCAAATAATGATTGTGGTACTTGAGTTACTAATTTATCCGATGAGCTACGCAGTCGTGACGAAAATCCGACGACTGTTTGCGGTTGAACTAATATAGGAAAGGTAGAATTTTGAGTTAAGTAGTCGTGCAGAAACAAAGCACCTAAACTAACATAAAATTTGTGTGAGCCAGATCTGGGACGTGATTCGTAGGTTAATTGGACTTTCTCAAACTGTAATTTCATTACGGTTTTTACGGCATCATTATCGTTTTTTGAAGTGCATAGGGAAATCGCGCCTTCGAAAAGAGCAAAATTGAACTGGCCAAAGACTGTGTCTCGACGTAATAAAGTGTCATCGTCTATAGTATTGAAAAGGACGTCTAGAAGCTCTCCATCAAAAGGGGAGGAACTTGAAGGCGCGCTATTGGTAGGGGCTTTTGAATACCAACCCCACCATTGTGGAAACCATTGTACCAACATTCCGCGTGCTTGCTGAGAAGTAGCATTATTCAAATCTTCCTGAAGTTTCGGTGGTCTGACCCTGAGCATAGCTAGTTCTCGTAACACCAAAAGCTCTTCAAACTCGAGATCTTGCTCCATTTTATCTTTTAATGTCTTTGTTTCGTGTGGTAGAATCGAAGTAGGACTTCCTGAAAAATATGGATACTATAATTCCGAATATTTAAAATTTTGCGCAACTTTAACTACAACCCTGCTGGGAGTAAAGAGATAAAAATTCTATCCCTTACCACCTCTTTTATTCCCCAAGATAAAAAATCGATCTCATTTATGGATGGTTATGTGTAAATCTGTTTTACAACAAATTCAAATCGCGGTATGACGTGAATTCTCATCAATTCTTTAGTACCAATTCCTCTCAATAATAGGTAATTTGGGAGAGAATTGAAGTTAAACTCAAATCATTTATAATGAAAGACTTTGAATTCATTCAAAACTGATTAAATCTGATATATTTCAATGTTTTCTCATCTTTCTCAACTAGTCTTTCGTTTGTTACCACAATCATTAACTCTGATTCAAATGGTACTGTCCAAAGAATATCACATAATCAAGATGCACTAATGAAAATAAGGCAAGAAATTTTAATTTCCATTATTTCTACAGTTTATGGCTAATCTTCAGTATAGTTAAAGAGTGGTAGAGCAAAAGAAGTCAAGTGATATATATTCTACAAAAAGATTCCTAAGCATTTGAATGCTACTAGAAGCTTGCGACTAATTCAATGTTGTATAATATAGAGGGTGAGTGTTTTACCTCAAGACATCAAAATATCTCAAGGAATACGCATCATATGAAAAAAATGCCCGCAATAACATCTATCAAATGGGAATCTCTACTTATTACTGCAGATTTGGATTCTCTATTAAAAAATACGTAAGTTTTATTAAAAATTTTCTTTCAATTCACGGCAGAAATAAAATGTTTTAATTGCCGACATTTTTTTTTCGTACGATGCGTATTTCTTGACATATTTCAAAGTCTCAAGATAAAAAACTCATTGTCTACAACAAAGCAGCCCTGAGACTCTGCCCCCCAAATTGTCTTCATTAACATTAACAACTGATGTACTCTGTTTGGTTGCGTTTTACAATTTGATAAAGGCCTATTATTATTTATGAAAATTTATCAATTGTCCTTCCTTGTCCTGTAAACCTTAAACTTCATTTTAAATTACTCAATAATTATACACATAACTAAAATACAAATCTTATGCACTAACTCCGCCATTGCCGGTCCCAAGCCCGGATGAGAAAGGAGGAGGGGGCACACAGACAGCAACATGACACAACACATTTACAGCGACACTGAACACAACACACCCAACACCCGAGAGAGTGTTTTGAGGGGGGGGGGCAGTGTCTCGCCCAGATGAATGCACGAGGCCTTGCACGGAGCAGACGTGTCCTGCAGCCCACCAACGGTGGCGACCGAAAGGACTTTACCAGCAGCAGGGCTGTCACTGTCAGGATGGCTGTCAAGGGGGCCCTATAGACAGGCTTTTCCCTAGCAGTGGGCCTGCCGGGCGCACGCGCTATTACGGTTTCTCCGCAAAACCTTCAAGCGCGTGAGGACGTAGTGCCCTCTCCCGGTTACATCACAACCACAAGCATGATATTGACACCTATACATACCAGAATAAATGGATTGCTAAGCGAATGGACTGCGGCCGGCGCCGGGTGGATATTCCCGATAGACTAGCTAAGGGAGGAGTAGTAGCCTCCCGACCAGGGTAGGACGCGATGTCAGTACCTTACCTCTGTGGAAGTAATATGGGTAAATGTAAGTCCCTCCGGTCTTCGGCCGCGAAAGGCAAAGATCCCGTGGAACCACATGTTAAACTGGGAAAACGTTCCTACTGTCTGGAGCCAATTTCGGGGTTAAAATCATTGACGCCCGGGCGCAGGAATGAAGGATTACCTGGTCAGTATTTCCTTATGTCCGACACTGCGTAGGAGAAATCGCACACCGTCTAGCCTGAAGTCCGAGTCAGGTGTCAGGGCGGACCCGGCACCGCTTGGTCGATAGGGGTGACTTAAAACCTTTAGCATCATTATGTCGCGGGACTATTCCGTAACGTTTTTACTAGCTTCATTTAATGTGCCGATAGGATCGACCATCCGATAAGCTGCTTCTGGTTTTCGGCGCATATAACTAGGGATCTATACAGGCGGGGATAGTAGCCCTACTGCGGTAGGGCTCCCATGATATTCGAACCGTCTTAAGACACGACGGGAATATGACTTCTATTCATAATAAAGGATATGAAGAGGCGAAGGCGGGGGTGCGTGTGTATAGCTGCTACTTCTCTCCTAACGATCCTTTCGATATCTTCGAGACCCAGATCCTCCTCCTTGAGGAAAGCCTCAGAAAGGCTAGTGGGCGGTCACTTATTGCGGGCGACTTTAATAGTAAGTCGCCCGAGTGGGGCGAAGCCCATCTGGACAGGAGGGGGATCTTGGACGGCGAGATGGTCGCTAGGAATGACCTGATTGTATTGAATCAGGGCAGGGATTTTACGTTCAGACGAGGAGCGGGAGGGTCGATTATCGACCTCACGTTTGCCGCGCCCCGTCTTGCCTCAGGGATAGTCGACTGGTGCGTCCTTCAGGTAATTACCTTGAGTGACCACCAGTGCATTCAGTTTAGCATCCGGAAACGGAGTCACCCAGTGAATACGGGAAGGGGCGGCAAGGCGAGGAGCCCCTTTTGGAACACAAAACGACTCAGCAAAGACAAGCTTCATGAGCATCTTAAAGAAACCAGGCTCCTAGATGAGCTTGTTTGGGTTAAGTCTGCTGGGTCGTTGGAGGACACCGTGCGGGCGGAGAGGCGGAAAGTGGTCGCAGCATGAGACCACTCGATGCCTCGACGAGGACACAGGCGTAACGGGGACTCAATGTACTGGTGGAACGACCAGTTGTCTGTCCTGCGTCGGGAATGCCTCGCAGCGCGGCGGAGATTCACCCGCTCAAAGGGTGATTCTCTGCTGCACGAGGCATGGAAAAAAGGAAAATCAGCTCTGAGGCAAGGCATAAAGAAAAGCTGACTTCAGTGATGGAAAGACTTGATCGGTGAGGTCGAGAAGGACCCATGGGGTCTCGCCTTCAAAATAGTCACCAAGAGATTGGTAACTAGAAGAAATACCCCGGGCCTGGATAATCCCGATCGAGTCAAGTACATCGTGCGAAGCTTGTTTCCGCATGTAGAGCCGTTCCAAAGACAGGACGGAAGTTCCTGCGTGGTCCGGCGCGAAGAACTCTTCACTCTCGAAGAACTAAAGAGAGCGGATGGAAAACTTAAGGCAAACACAGCGCCGGGGATCGACGGGTTGCCGAACAAGATCCTCAAAGACGTGATCGGGGCATACCCGGAGATCCTCCTAGAAGTCTTCAACTCCTGTCTTCGGGAGGGGAGGTTCTTCCCAGACTGGAAGAAGCAGAGGTTGGTCCTGCTGAGGAAGGGCAACAAACCTCTAGGGGTTGCCTCGTCGTATAGACCAATATGCTTATTGGATACGATGGGGAAGCTTCTGGAGGAGTTGATTCTACAACGGCTTCAGGCTCTCTTGGTCGGAGAGAACGGTCTCTCGGAAAACCAGTTCGGATTCAGGAAAGGCAGGTCCACTGTGGACGCCATCCAAGCTGTGGTTAACATCGCCACAAATGCAAGAAAAGGAACTGGTAAGCGTAAGGGATTCTGTGCGTTGATTAGCATTGACATAAGAAATGCGTTCAATACCGCGAGATGGGAGATCTGTATCGAGGCGATGATGCGGGAAAAGGTTCCAGACTACCTGTTGCGAATGATAGATGACTATCTGAGCGACAGGTGGGTGATATACGAGGGCGACAAATGGTCTCTTAAAGAAGAGATGGCATGTGGCGCTCCTCAAGGGTCGCGGGTGGGTCCATTCGTTTGGAACGTCATGTACGATGACTTTCTGCGCATGGACCTGCCTGCTGGAACGAGCATTGTCGGCTTCGCGGATGACGCACTTGTCGTGTGCGCCGCTGACGACGCACAGTGGTCAGAAATCGCAAAAAGGCGCGCATTATTGAAAAAATGAAATTTTAGGGGAAAATTTTGTCTATTGTCTCATTGTGTAGCAGACACACTATATAAGACATAATGACTTCTATTTCGCGATAGTTTTATCATAGTCGCACAAAAGACCATCGCTACTGCGTTGTGTTTTCATCGACTTTTATGAAACGTCAAAGATTGACCGGTAGTGTCGACAACAATTACGTTGTGATAAATGACACGACTCAATTGCCACCTGGAAAAAATGGATCCTGGTCACAAAGGTAAATACTTTTTTATGACACGAGGGTCGTTTAATTTAATTATGTGGTTCAATTACAATAATATTGTAAAGTTGACGAAAAAGTGACATGTCGTAACCTGAAACTTTTTATTCAGTTAGATGTAACTTTCTTGCGTCACCTCTCGTCAACAAACGAAACCCAGGAAAATTAACATAAAAGTACCACGTTTATTCTCTAATTGAACCCATCTGCATCTTTTTGCCTATTTGTCAGTTATTCGACTTAGCATATATATGTGGAAAAATGAGTACTTTTCTTCTTCGATATTCTCTGTTCTATTTACGTTCATCTCATTACATATTGGAAAAATTTAATCTTTTTTGTATAAACTTGACGCTTCTATTGTTATCAATTTTTCAAACGTAAAATCGAAAAGTTCTAACGAAAGTAACAATGAAAACAGTTTGGTTTAAAACATCGATGACCTAATTTATATGCAACTATATATATATATATATATATATAATTCTCTTAATTTAAATTCAGATTAATTTTCAAACAAATAAGGCAAAATACAATTTTCTTTTTAATAACATATTTTAAATATTTTTATTATTATCTTTAAGGCGTATATCTATCGGAGAGAGGAAAATTTCACGCTAGAGAACCGTTTTTTTGATACTCATTCCCAAAACAGCTATGATTGGATATAGAGTCAAGTTCTCTATGAATAAAAAAGATTAGAGCATTTTTATACATATTTTCATAGTTCCGTAGGAAGAAACTGTAAAAGACAATATTGTATGTTTTTTTAGATTGTACTTTTCGATACCTTGGTCGTCAATTCATCGTGGGCTCTTCAAAAAGACCAATGGAAATTATAAAGGCTATTATTGAGTACCTTCCATACGATGTAGATGATGAAAAAGTTGATTCATTTGTGAATCAGTGGAAAAAGAAGTGGGTGCTTGCCAACAGAACGCAGGTGATATTGGAGAAAAAGAACTTAACATGGTTAGACACGATTTTCCCTCAGAAGAAAACAATAACTTTTTCAAAAACCAAGCGAGCTTCGAAACCATTTGAATCTATCAGTGACTCACAAAAAAGACGGCGGACTGTAGATATAAGGAGTGAAAACTCTACCACTTTGTTGTACGTCACTTCATCTAGCTTGCGTGCAGATGGCAAAATAAGTGCTTCGAAATTAATGGAGCAAGTGAATAAGTCTCCAACCAGAGCAGACAAAATTTTAAAAGCATACGAAAAATCAAAAAGCAGCACAGAGTCACTTGATTCTGCGGAGGCTGTAGCATTGATAGCACAGATGAAATTAACAAAAGAGCAGTATGAAGTTTTACGCGGGTGGTCAAAAAAAAAAGGTTTACCTAAAATGTTTTCATCTTATGGATATTCAGTTGTCAAAGAGAAACAGAAATGTTATCTAGAAAAAATCAGCATTAATGAAACGGAAGCGATTGTTGAACTTCAAAGCCTGTTGGATCATACGGCTACAAGATTCATGACTTCGTTGAAAGTTAATCAATGTACAAATTACACGGTATACTACAAGTGGGGAATGGATGCAGGCTCAGGTCACTCGGAGTTTAAGCAAGCGTTTGAGGATTCAAATTCTAGTGACTCAACTGTCTTCATCACAACGATTGTACCAGTTCTCATTGAAGACAGAGCGAAGAACATAGTATGGCAAAATCCAGCACCTAATTCGACGAGATTTTGTAGGCCTGTTCGAATAAAATACGAAAAAGAAAGTAAAGAAACAACTGAGGCAGAGTACAAAAGAATGATGGAACAGGTTGAGAAATTAGAAACCCTGCATACTGAGATTGAAGGTCAAATGTGTCACGTATATCACACATTGTACTTGACAATGGTCGACACAAAAGTCATCAATACACTCGAAGGGAACAAAGCTACGACGAGGTGTTTTCTGTGCAACCGCTCTGGATTAGAGCTCAATCAATTAGAAACGCAGCCGATCAACATCTCTAACGAATGCAAACTGAAGTATGGGATATCGCCTCTGCATGCAAGAATAAAATTCATGGAATTTATACTTCAACTTTCGTACAGGTATATGGCATGATACTTTTTTGCGAGATAAGATGTATTATAAAAAATCGAAAATTTTGTGAATCATTTACTGATAATACTTATCTAATTACAGATTACCTCTCCCTGCTAGCACTCGCAGAAAAGGTACAAGATTGACTGACGATCAGAAAAAAATGATGCAGGATAAAAAAACTGCTGTCAGGAATGCATTCAAGAAACAAACTGGGTTACTTCTTGACACCCCGAAGCCTGGTTTGTAAAATAAAGTTTCTATACATTGTATTATGCGAGTATCTCATACACTTCATATATGTCGTGATTTAGATTCTTTCCAAAAACCAAAGATAAAGTAAATGTAAACTCTAAGTAAATGTAAACTTTATTTTTATTTTTGAAGTACCTAATACAATGCAATGCTCGATATTTAATTGACAAAATTCAAAGTGACACATAATTTTATTTTGCTAACTGAAAAAAGTTGCAAGACTTGGAGATGTCTAAATGTTCGAAACCTTTTTTTCGGACAATTAGGCTTTGGATCATCTAACGATGGAAATATATCTCGTCGATTTTTTCCGACATCAAGTTTGCTTCTGATGTAATCGGGGTAGATGAAGAAATAATACAGCGATTCTCAATTATTCTCACTGCCATTAATGCAAGTGTGAAAATCGGCGGAGAAAAATTCGGCGAATATGCCTTCACCACAGCCAGAAAATTTAACACAAAGTATGCTTGGTTCAGTTTCTCACCGACCGTACACAAAGTACTCGTGCATGGAGCGGACATAATAAAAAAAGCGATCCTTCCAGTTGGTAATTTAAATTTATCGTTTTTTAACACTTTCAGGTTTCATGTAATTAATAGAGCAACTATTATTTAAAAACAAAACTAACGTGACCTTAAATACATATGATTTAATATACATCATAATTTTCTTTAGTTTAAGTATAAATACAAATATCGTCATAAGGCTTTGAATAGATCTACTATTTTTAAAATTAATATACATCATTCATTGCGAATCCTATAAATTTTCAAAGGAGTTCTTTCGGAGCAAGCTCAACAAGGACGTCACAAAGACTTTAAATCCTTCCGTGGAAATTTCGCGAGAAAAAGTTCGAGAATTGAGAATATGATGGATATTGTCAATAGGTTTCTTCTTACTTCTGATCCATGCACAGCTAGCCTCTTCATAGCCAGAGAAAAAAATAAGAAAAAAGACTTCCCAGTTGGAGTTGCTGCAATGCTTTTTGCTGATGAACAGTGTGAAGACTCTGACTAGCTGGACCTCCAATTTTAGCAACAAGCCGGAAAAAAGGAAGATTCCCGAGAGCAAAAGAAAAAACATAATATGAAAAAGATTTATTCAAAAATGACTTTACGTGAAATACAAATAAATGGCAGAATAATGAATAAAACATTCCAGAAAGTATTTTTTAAATAAAATATAATGTATATTATAGTAACAGTTGAATTACGTACAAAAGAAAAAATATAATTATCTTTCAACAAAAGGTTGCATATAATATATGTAATATATGATATATATTATATACAGTATAATATATAATATGTTATATAACATATATTGTATAATATGTAACATATAATATATAATACATAATATGTAATATATAATGTACAGTATATGATATACCATATAATATAATGTATAATATAGAATATATATAACATATTATATGATGTATAATACATGATATATAACATATATATATATATGTTGACCAGGTTTTACACACCTCAGCTGTGCAATTAAAGCTGTCAGCATTACTGAGATTCTGTAACGTTTGTGCGCTATATTTCTCATTTTCTCACATAGAGTTTAATAATTAATTAGTCTTTGCTGATTTCGAACAGTAAAAGTGCTTTTCTTCATTCACAACAACTTTTTAAAATAAATTTCATCGGTGTATTAACACCGAAATCTTCCGTTCGAAGCGATGGCTTATAAATACGAAAGTTGCACCAGAAAAAAATAAATAACAACATTTTCAGATTCAGCATAAAAAAATCTACAGAATTCAATCATTCAACTACATATTCCATGCAATCGTAGGCAGAGACAAGTCTGCAAACATCATGCGCGCCTTTTTGCCAATTCTGACCACTGTGCGACGTCGGAATCCTAGAGCTGAGGATCAATGAAAGTGTGACGTCCTAAGTTTTAAATTAATATAGATATTTCCTACCTAAAGTCTAGAGCCAATTACACTAACTATGTTCCTCTGTTTATTGTTAAAATTAACAATTAACCGGGTAGAGGACAAGCCAAATGAATCAAATTACAAACTTTGTTAATAATAATTTATTATAAAAATACAAATTTTATTTTAACCCAAGCGACTTTTTAGTTGTTGGTTGCAGGCTGTTTTTCTTTGATTGGTCGAGTCCGATTGGTCCAACCCTAAAGAAAAACACACCGTGAGTCTAAAGGGCTCAAAAGAAAAGAGAACTTTAATAAAAACAAGTTATTTGACTTACCGGTTGTTATTGATGAGGTGGCCTCTCGAAATTGATAATCCTTTAGGTTCTGTTGATCCATTTGGGAATCGGGTACCTCCCCTAATTACCCTTGTTGACCAACAGTGGCAGGTTAATTCTTTGTTTAATTGGTATCCTAGTTTTGATGCCTCAATGACAATGGCACTAAATCCAATGTTATGAAATTCACTCCGTTGTTAATAGATTGGTTTCCCGAACACGTGGAAATTATGGCCACTGAGATTTATTACGGTACGGCAACGAAAAACCGGTTCTAATGATGCTGCTCGATATTATGCTCCCTTAGACTCGCTTCGACTCAGACTCCGACGCGCTTAGACTTGTGTTTAGGCCTTGCAGCCTGGCTTATATTGTCGTCTGTAGTCTCAACTCGTAGGTAGAAAGCATGGGAATTTGAGTTCCATGGTTTCAATAGCTTTTTCGAAGTCCATTAGAATCTTAGGTGTCAGTGTGGTGAGTTGAGACTATGGGCCAGTTTGCTGGTGTGCTGCGTTGGTGAGCTTAGGGACTCACACCGATTTTCCAAGTCCGTGTGGGTCATGCTTTCGTGGTGTGGGTGTACTCACATCTTCTCAAGGGCTGTGTAAACCCGTACCATCAGGTTTTTAGGTAGATTTAGTCGCAAGGGTCAATGACATTATTTGTATACATAGGTAAGTAATAGAGTAACTATAATACAATTGTTGTACATAAATGGTTATTATGATTTGTTTTAATTCTATTAATCTTTATATTTAAACATTGTTTTTGTTTATAACATTAATAATAATAATAGTGATTTGAATAGTTCTTAAAAGAACGTATTTTATAATTAATTGCTGATTGTTGATTAACATCAAATAAGAATATTAACAATAATGATAATTATTATAAACATTATTATTATAACATTTGAATTATTATAATATTTGTTGCAAATCTTAATAACAATATGAAATAATTATAATGAAAGTGATTGATAATTATTGCAAATCAAGAAATTGAAGTAACATTGTTATTATTTAATATTTGTTGCATTTTGACAATTAATGTTAATAACAATATTAAATATTAATAATAATAGAGATTAATAATAATTTTAAATATAAAGGTTGAAGTAATATTGTTGTTATATAACATTTGTTGTATTTCGTTAATTGTTATTATTAACAATAGTAATAATAATAGTTAATAATAATAAAAGGTAATATTTGTTTTAATTAGTATTTTATCAATAAAATCAATTGTTTATTGATATTTTAGTTAATAGTAATAGTGAAATTATTTATAAAAACAATTACATGTATCTAGCAACAATATTTATAGCAACAATAAAACGTGTTATATGATATAATAGCATAATAGTTTTATATGATTATAATATATAATATAACTGTCATGGATACGTGACAAAAGTCTGTGGCGAGCAAGGCGCTGGTTGGATAGCAGAGGCTTTAAAATGGCCACTGAGAAAACCGAGGCTTTGCTCGTTACGGACAGGAGATCATTCCAATACCCGAGGATCGTTTTCGGAGAGCATGAGGTCGAGTGAAAACAAGCATTAAGTACCTGTTGGTCCTGGCGAGCGTCCCGCCAATAGATTTATTGGCAGAGGAAAGGCAGGAGACCTTTCAGCTTCGTAAGGAGCTTACCTGCCCCGACCTGCAGGAAATCGCTCGCGTAAAGGAGGCTGTCCGGAAGGATGCAAGGCGCGGACTCGTCGAGAAGTGGCAGATGAGATGGCATGGTGAGCAGACAGGGAGATGGACCTACCGCCTGATCCAGGAGCTCGCCACCTGGTTGAAAAGAAAGCACGGGGAAGTCGGCTTTTATTTGGCGCAAGCGCTCTCGGGCCATAACTGTTTATACGCGTACCTGAGGCTCTTCAAGAAGAGAGACGAGGAGATGTGTTGCTACTGCGATTTCCTGGTGGATAACGCGGAGCACGCACTCTTCGTCTGCGCAAAATAGGGTATGGCTAGGGAGGTCCTCGGTCAGGCAGTGGGTTCCGAGCTTACTTCTGACATGATGGTCCCTCTCATGCTCCAGTCTGAACGGTTCTGGACGCTCATCGAGACATTCGTCACACTTGTGATGAAGACGAGGGAGCTTGGTGGGCGTCGAGAGCGTAACAACGGGGAGGGCCAGTAGAAATCGCATCGGGGCCTCCACCCGCGGTTCTGCGCCCTGGGCGGACTTAGCTGTCCGCGTCTGTCGGGGGAGGGATTTTCTTGTTCCCCCCTAGATTGGCGCGGCTAGTTGGTCTGCCTAACGGGCGTGCAGCCGCGGATGGGAGTCCCGGTTGAACGGATGACGGAAGAGTCGTACGCGACTTTAAGCCGGAACCAACCACCCGTGAAGTTTAAAGCCGAAAGGCGGTTCCGCGGGTGGTGTATTGGTTCGAGAGAGGGGGTTTTTTGGTTTTAACAGGTATGCCTAGACCTGTCCTAGGAGGAGTCCTGTAGAACGTCTATAAAAGATTTCGCCATTTTTCCTCTTAACCAAAAAAAAGGAAAAAAATCTTATGCACTATTTTCAATGGTAAATATCTTAAGTTTAACCACAGTTTGTATTATTCAGTTTCATTTAATCGCGATAATTACCTTCTGAATTGAATTTTATAGTAATCATATTGGGTTGTCCCAAAAGTAATTGCCGATTTCACATATAGATGTCTTTGGCCATTTTTTTGAATAACTTGTTTCAATGTCATGATCGTTTTCTTCTCGCAATTGCTACTCGTTAAAAAACTTGATATTTGGATTCCACATGAATTCAAAGAAAATTATTTAACAAAACGCATTAACGCTTGTGATTTGCATCTTAAATGCGATGAAATTGATCCTTTTTTGAAACGAATTATAATTAGTGATGAAAAATGGATTGTTTACAATAACGTTGTTCGAAAAGAATCATGGTCCAAGCGTGATGAACAATCAAAAACAAAATCGAAAGCTGAGTTGCATCAAAAAAAGATTATACTGTCTGTTTGATAGGATTGGAAAGGTGTGGTATGTTTTGAACTGCTTCCAAGGAACAAAACGATTAATTCGGATGTCTAATGTCGTCAACTGAAGAAATTAAACGCAGCGGTCAATGAAAAACGGTCAGACTTGGTCAATCGTAAAGGTGTAATTTTTCACTATGACAACGCTACACCACACACATATTTAGGCACTCGCCAAAAATGATTAAGGCTTGGTTGGGAAGTGATGTTATATCCACCATATAGCCCTGACCTTGTCTCATAAGATTGCTATTTATTTCGATCTTTACAGAACTCCTTGAATGGTAAAACTTTCAATGATGAGGAAGCTGTGAAGTCGCGTTTGGTTCAGTTTTTTGCCGATAAAGACCAGAAGTTCCATAAGCGTGGAATCATGAAGTTACCAGAAAGATGGCAAAAGGTCATGAAAAAAAATTAAAAATATATCATTGATTGAAGTTCATTCCTTGTATTTAAAAAAATGTGTTTAATCTGTATTAAAAAATCGGCAATTGCTCCTGGGACAGCACAATGGACAAATTGAAAAAGATCAGCTTGAGTCTAGATTGACAGAGATATAAAATGATAGAAAAAAAGTTGCATAAGTTTCAGATAAACCAGACAACAGTATCAGATGCGTGATATTCATTTTTTTCAGATCTCGTAACTTCCTTGGTTAGATGGGAAACTAAGTCTTTGGGGAGTACAGTGGATCGTGTATGTTTAGGGTTCGTATCTTCATGCTTGCAGATTTGATAGCGTTACATGTACTAGCGATAAGATTAAAATGTTATGTACGTGCATAATATATGTATGTTTGAACAATTTTTTCTGTGAAAAAAGGAACGCTTCCACTCCTCTGGGTAACGAGCCCAGGACCTTTCGATTGCCGGTCGAATGCTCTATCATCTGAGCTACGGAGGTTCCACAAAACTTTTCTCACGGAATCTATTGACACCAATTTGGCCACGGATATATCATGAACTATATACAAATTTTGCTAAATAATTTCAGTCGATTATGTCGATAATTAGAAGAGTGTATCATTCACCATGATAACCGAACTCTACTATATCGACCTTATCAACCTGTGATTTAGAATTAACATCATTCAAGAAAAAAAGGTCTTAACTGGTACTAGGCACGTATCGCGCAAAACTGTCAGCAGTCATGTTTCATCAAGTAACGTGAATCCAGGGTGTAGGGATAAGTTCCTTTCGACGGACAGACTCCTTTGAAGAATTTTTAAAGGAGTGTTTTAACGTTCCAGTTTCCAATTCGCGCAGTCTTTTAGATTTTGACTTGTCCCTTCTTCCCCTGCCTTCCGAATCCGTTTTGACACCCGGTGCTTCTTCAGAAGTGGCAGCTGAAGCCTTTGATTGCCTACGTGACAGCGTGCAACTCCGAAATTCGGATTTGGAGGAACGCTTTGGGATGTACCAGTTCGCTTTTTTCCGGGTTAAATCTTTAGTGTTGAAGCGCATGATTTTAGCAAGTCGTGCGGTTCTACGGACATGTGGTTTTCATGTAAATTTAGTCTTGGTGCGTGACCGCGTGTGTGCTAATATGTTGCTCTTGTTTTTCTTGTGTTCCTTCTGAAGTGATTAATTTTATTTTTTGTTGTTTTCAGGAATAGAAGAGCGTCCGAACTACTTCTGCAGATGTCCCGCAGGCGCCTTCCTTGTTGTTGCCTTTTTATTGCCCACGGAGGTGGTTCAGTTCGGCGAGGGCAGCCGAACTTGGCGGACAGTTTTTCCGGGTCAGGAGGTAGCACATGGCTGAACTCTCGAGCTGTTGGCGCTCCTGGAGGCGCATATTGCCATGCCTTTGGTACAGGAGTGTATCCCCTCACCTCTGCTGTCTTTTGCTTGCCTAGGGTAAGTCATCATCTTCTCTCTAAGTTAAGTCTCTTTCTTAAGACAGGGATAGGTTTTAATTTTGTTTGACGTATTTTCTTGACTGTTACAATGGTGCCTGGTTCCCGGGTGCCTTTTGTTACTGTGGCCGATTTCTCTGGGCTCCTAGCGAAGGATTCCTTTCTATATGTGGGACGTACTATGAGAATCCAGAGTTTTATTTGTGTGTTGTTTTATTTTCAGACCCGAGGCCCGAGGAGACAATGCTGCCGGCAGGGGACCCGGTGCTGCGTTTTACTTATTATTAAATTCTACTTATATAGTTTTATTGTAAATACCTAGTTACAAGTTACACTTATCATATACATTCTTTTTATATACTTTTCTATATACTTATTATATATTTTTATATACATTTTATATACTTTTTATATACTTATTATAAACATCCTTATGTACTTTGATTTTCCCATTTCCCTTAGTTTGATACTTAGAATATATTAATTAAATAGATTTAATTTTTAATGTCATTTAAAAGATGAAGAGGAAAAAAATCGTTTCTTTTACGACCATCCTTAGTCACAATAAATCCCTGCACTATTTTAGCATCTCTAAGTCTTTTAATGACTATAATTGGAACTATTTATATATTTGATTATCATAGAATACCCTATATATATTGAGAATTTTTAAAGACGACGTGACATTGTCCGAGAATGAACATAAATATAATTTATATATATATGTTGACGAAATTGTTATGTCTCTATTGGAAAACCCTTTATATGTATAAAGGGTTTTCCAATAGAGACATAACAATTTCGTATCTTTATATGAACGTATCCTCAAACTTTTTAAATGAACTGTCAATGTCAAAACGTTAGTTAAAGTCAACATTTTCATCGTGGTAAAGTTCTCGAACCAGCAATGTTTGGAAATTATTAAAAATTACTACCGAAATTCTGAGTTGGTGGTCGCAACTTTAAGAGCGCTTACTCCAATTTTCGGCCGTAATAATCGTCCCACCCGACAGGCTGTGCACGCTATAGTGGATAAATTCGAGACCAAATTTACAATATTGGGCGTTCCGCTGCAGCCGTGAGTGCATCGATTAATAATTAGCCAAATCAGTCGATTCCACGTCGTTCTCAAGAATTGGGCATCGCTCAAACGACACTGTGGCGTATTATGCCTTCCATGTAGCTCTGCGTCCTCGTCGCAGAAGGGGTTAGACTGGGAGAACTTGAACGCCGAGCACACAAAGCCGAACGAATAGAACGCCAGCTAGTGAGAACGTATCGTCCGGCATCACCGACCAACACGGCGTCGGCGACCGTTCGTCGCCGACCTACTGGCTTGGCCGACCGTCCGTCGCCGATCGTCAGGCGTCGCCGACCGTCCAGAGGTGGTCGCCTCGCCATACTCGTGATGGAGGGTACCCTGCACAAACCAGGAATCTTCCTTCGGATGAGGGAGAATGTGCACGCCTGGGCCGCAAGATAGTACCACGGCCCGGGTTGCTCTCGCCAAGCAATCGGGCTGCCCTGTAGCAGCTTGTGTAAAAATTTCTGTTGTCCGAAGCGCTCTAAGTGGCACTTAGACGGGAGGCGTTAGGAGGCAGAAAATTGCGGCAGTGAGGCCACAATCCGAGGAATGTTCGAGGTTTTGCGGCCAAAGGGCACGGGTGTTGCAATTTGACTGTACGAAATCTCCCTCTTAATCGAACGCTAAAAATTCAAAGCACTCTAACCAAGAACATCACTTAATGAACATGTCTCTCAACAAGAAAACAAGTTCAAAGGTGCACGCAACCGAAAATGGAATCCCAACCCACAAGATAAAGTCTAAGGACAAGACAGGCCAGAAGACGAAGTTGGCAACAGCTTCGTCATCGAACACCAATCTCGCCGAAGTTGAAGCAATGGAGGTAACTCCAATAAATTTGAAGCGCACAAGAGAACACTCTAGTGCAGAAGACCTAGCCTTAGAAAGGAAAAGGAACAAGGATCTCGTTTCGGGACCCAAAGTTCCTTCTAAAGACAAATCGAACGAAATAGAACAGCCTGGAAGCAAGTCGAACGTCGCTCCAAACGTAGACCTGGTGGCTGAAACTGCCATCTGCGTTGGAACAATAAGCCAAGCGCTTTTGAAATTAAAAAAAGAAAGCAGCACTAAAGCTTTCGAAAGCCTAAATCGTCTCTCAGAGATGATCCACAGGCTCTCAAACAAGTGCAGCAGGTTGGAAGGAGCCTTGGATGAATCGAGGAGACTGAAACCAGCGGAGGTAAGGCAGTCGTATGCGTCTATTGCGCAAAAACTAGTGCTACCAAAAACTAAAGCCAAGGAAGCAACAATCAGGACCCCTCAGAAGGTCCTCTTTGTAAGAGCAAAGGATGAGCTGAAGCTGGTCAACGCTGACGCTACTAAAGCGGAATTGATGAAGACCTTTACCCCCAAAAGGAAAAGGTCCAAATCAAAAACATAAGGAAAACCAAACTCGGCCTAGTGGTCGAAACATTCTCCTGTTACAAGAACCATATTCCAGATCACAACGTATCGAAGGTCTCGGCATAGGAACTAGAATCATCAAGTGCGACAACGCCACTCCGTGGGCAGCGATGGCAATCCTAAACCCTGAAATAACAGTTCTAAAGCTCACGCACCTATGCACTTCACACTTCGCAATCGCGGGGATTGACTGTGCCGGTAGTAGCTTGTACATCGCAAGTGGATACTTCCAGTTAAGTCATCCAATTGAAGAACACCTCAACAACCTAAGCAAAGTACTGAACGAAATCAAGGGCCGGGACGTGCTTATCGGCCTTGACTCGAACGCAAGGTACCCACTATGGGGAGCAAAAAGAACAGACAACAACGGAGAAGCACTTGAAAATCTCATAGCACAGTGGAACCTATGTGTAGCTAACCAAGCAAACTGTCTTGCAACCGCCTCCAACGAAGTTGGAGAGGGCAACGTAGATGTTACTCTCGTGACTCTACGACTTGAACGTAAAATACACGACTGGACGGTCAGAGATGGCTGGACTTCGAGTGGTCACAGAGCAATCACTATACAAATCAGTTGCAGCGAACTAGGCCGTGATGAATCCTCAATGAGCAGGGCTCTTAAAGGATAGGTCACGAGCAAAGCGAACTGGGAACTTTTCACAGACGTGCTAGAGAGTAAATGGAAAGAGATCCCCAAAAACATGCCGGAATCCAAGATGCAGTGTATCACACGAGTCAAAGATCTTACCAAAACACTGAGAAAGACCTGTAACACAGCCATGCCGTTGAGAAAAAAATCCGCTCGGAAAGTCCCCTGGTGGGACTCACGACTTACCGCTGCAAAAAAGGAATCCTACAAGGCAAGACGTGCCTTCCAGAGAGAAAAAGACGCCATAAAGCGCCTGGCTCTTAAAAGAAGGTACAGAGAGGAACTAAGAAAGTACAGCGGGCTGATAAACGCGAACAAGCGTCAAAAGTGGGAGGAGTACGTAACGCACACCTCAAGCGAAAATCCTTGGAGCTTTGCTTATAAGCTTCAAACAGGCAAACTTAGGTTGAGAGTAGCAGCCAGTAACATATTTTCGAACGGACAACACACGATGAGCTGGGAAAGTACGGCAAATGCCATGCTTGAACAGCTATTCCCGAGCAATAACGAAAAAGGAGATTTTCCTCAACACAGTGAGATTAGAAAAGCAGCCCTCAGCCCCCCAGAGAGAGGAGACACCGAACTGTTCACGTTAAAAGAAATGAGAGAGGCTCTGGCAAAGATGAAGAGTCGAAAGGCCCCCGGGCCGGACAACTTCGATCATGAAATAATGAAAACAGCCATGCCTATCATCGAGCAAGATTTGTTGAACATTTACAACGCTTGTCTCAGACAGTCGGTGTTCCCAAACGAATGGAAGGTGGGAAGGGTTATAGCCATAAGGAAAGGTGAAGAAAAAATCGCGACGGATCCCAGATCCTACAGACCGATATGTCTCCTACCGTTCCTCAGCAAACTCTTCGAGGCACTCATACTCAAGAAGCTGAACACTGTAACGGAGGGAAAACTCTCCCCAAGACAATGTGGCTTCAGTAGCGGGAAAACCCCAAAAAGTGACTGTTTGGTGCGGTTTTCATGCCGGAGGTGAGATTGGGCCGTATTTTTTCGTGGATGAAAACTACCGTCATGTTACCGCCAATGGAGAGCGCTATCGTGCTATGTTGGAAGATTATTTGTGGCCAGAATTGGATGAACTTGACGTTAACGATATGTGGTTTCAACAAGACGTTGTCACTAGCCACACAGCACGCGACACAATCGATTTATTAAAAGGCAAATTCGGTGAACAATATTATTGAAAGAATTGTTTACTTTAAATTAAGATTTACGTCTTGCGAAATGAAGGCTGTGCTTCCTTAACACTAAACCTACCAGTACTGGTCAAATTGACCGTTTTCAAACTTTTGTAAAATTTACACATATTTAAACGTTATAATACCGTTATCAAACTATATGACTTTTCTTAAAATACGCATATAATATTTTCTTCACTCTTTACTTCTAGTTTTGTTTTCTCTTTTCCAAGAAAATTGAATAATAAAATCGATAACTTTTTTTTATTGACGGTAAATTAGACTGAGCTCGGTAGGAATAGGTATGCAAAACTATCGGTAGGTTTAGTGTTAAAATAAACTGCTCCTTTGGGATTAAGAATTCACTTTTAGAATTATAGTTTTTCAGTTATGGATAAACATTAATTAAATCAGTAATTGCGTCTTGAATAAGTCATGATCGACAATTGATAATAGAAATTTAAAAAAAAATTTAGTGTGTGAGGCAGATGCTCCACTTAACAATGAAAAGGACCAATTAAGAAATGTTTAACGTCCAAGTGTTTGATAATAATTACGAAGAAACAAACGGGTACATTTCAGACATTTAATAAGATGTTCAAATTTTGCCAACGTTTCGCCTCCTCTCCAGAGGCATCATCAGAGCGTACAAAAAAACAGCAAATATAAAAGTGTTTACCAGGATTAAAAGATAATAATACCAAGTCAAACAATGACAGTCAAATTGTTAAAATATACAAATAATAACAGAGAAATACTAAAAGAAATTAAAACCTGACATGAAATGAAGTAATTAAAATATTCATAATTATCATAAAAAGAAATACGTCATAATGAAATAAAAACTGTAACATCAATTCCCAACGTTAACTTAAAAATTTAAATTACGAAAGGAAAAAACATATTGTCTTATCACTAAGAAATATTGATAACTACTAAACCAAACGTGTCATGGAATGACCTCACAAACTGTCATTTAGCCTAGCGTTATTGAATTTGAATACACAATTAAAATTGAAACGAATAATTGAGGAATTTAGAAACAAATTTCTGAAAGAATTTTGAAATTCAATGAAATTTTTTTTTTAAATTATGAACAATATAAAAAAAGAAACAAGAACCTACATTTTCAGGATATGAAGTCCAAAATCATATTGTAGGAAGAAGGATGAAACTTTTAGTTGAGATTAAAATTTTCTATGTGACTCCGGCACATTTATGCGACAGTTGAGAGTAGTGTAATGTTGTTTATAACGATACAGCGGAGAATAATGTCCACGCACGAAAATCGTGATAAAAATTGTTTTTCGGTCATTCACAAAAACAAAAATACCGTTTTATAGGATTTGTCATGACGAATTTTTTTATCTCAATACAATTTGCATGCAGCCATAATAGTTTTTTGGATCAAAATTAAAAATACTCAATTTTTCGTCATCAAAATTGATCGAAAATCAGTGTTTTTCAAAACATAAATTGCTATTGCTCGGTCAATTTCTGACGAAATTGTTTCTTTTTTTTATCATTAGACGTGGAATACTTTAACGGAGCCAATGTATTAAATGAAATATGTCGAAACATTTTTCTTTAAATAATATTATAATGCAAGTAAGAAACCATGTTTTTATGGTTGTCTCGATAGAAAGTCTGTAATAAATTTTCAATTTCGGAAAACTTCCAGCGACAAAGTTGTTTCTTACCGTTAGAGGAAGTTTGCTGGAAATCTTCAGAAACATTTGCTTATTATTGCGGATTTGGCAGCGATGTATTTCGTGCGTGGACAATAGTTTTCCGCCATCTCGAGCGCTTGGTGAGTTATTGCTGGTGGCCCTTTATTAATATACGCTTCGTACTTCTAGACGATTTCATTGTAACATTCATTGTACAATAATAAATACAATGATGTTAGACGTTATTACCATCTAACCTACGAATCGTTCTCTTCGAACCACTCATGTATTGACTGCGTCTCGTGTCAATTGCGTAATTTTCTATTACCGAAGATTTAATTGGAAGATTCTGCGTATACTAGATTGGATTCGAGTGTCACATAAAATAGTATATGCGCGAATGCACACAATTCGGGTAATTGCGATTCGACTACGCCTTGGCTTCGATCACTTGCGAGCATTGTCCCTCGTCGCGTAATAACCCTCGTTATGCGCCTGGGCACATAATATACTATTAAATGTTCATCTAATCTCATCCTCAAGGGACATTTTGTTTGAACCGCGTAACACTTTCCACAATTAAATGAAATCTTATAGAAAACATTATTATGTTCTCCTATTTCATAAGGATCTTTTCCCAATGTTATAAATCTATCAAATTTGGAATTAATCCTAAATACAATTTTTACATCATATTTTTGTAATAAGCGTTTTACAATTTCTGATAGTAACGAATTTAAAAAATTGGAAACCTATTATTAGATGAGTTTTCAAGAGAGCTTTTCAAATTTTTACTATCGTTATTTAATTTTAAATGCATTTCTTGGAGTTTTCTATCAATATGTTTATTGATGAAATGGATAGGGAAACTATTGAGAGTTAATAATTTAGAAACCATATTTAGATTATCTCGATGAAATTTCTTATCACTGAGTAAACTAGCTGAATCCACTGTTTTCAATGATCCCAATCTTTTGATGTAATGGATGTAAAGAAAAATAATTGAGAAATCTACCAGAAAATTATTCTTTTCGAAACCAGTTAGTCGAAATACTACCATCACTGTTTTTGATAACTAAAATATTCAAAAAATTTAAACAATCATTATTTTCAAGTTCATACGTGAATTGTAATCTCTTGTGATAAGAATTAAACATGGTTAAAATGTAGTGAATTTTGTCTCTAGGAATCAATAACAAGGAATCATCTACATAGCGGAAATAAACGGGAATGTCAGAATCTATTCTCTTGAAAATATCTGTTTCTAAGTCCTGTATAACAAAGTTCGTAAGAGTAGAAGAAATAGGAAAACCCATTGAAGTGCCAAAAGTTTGTCTATAAAATTGATGATTAAACTAGACGAAAGTTTGTTCCATTAGCATTTTGATACCCAAATTGAATTGTTTCAAAGAAAGCTTAGTAGAGTTGAAAATGTAATGCCATCGTTTTTTAATGCTAGTAAGAACCAAGTTTAAAGGTATATTGGTGAATAAAGAAACTACGTCTATAGACATCATAGTGTGATTATTAGGAATTTTATTATTTTTAATTTTGCTAATAAATTAAAAAGAATCTTTAATATTCGAAGGAGATTTTGGAACAGATTTCAAGGTATTGTTAACAAATTTAGCCATGAAGTAAGAAGGAGTATTAATATAGGATACCATAGGTCTTACAGGGCAATTTTCTTTATGAACCTTTGGCAAGCCATACATTCTAGCCAAATTAGTGTTTATAGTTATAAGATCTTTTATTTCTATTTTATCACCAAGAAGATTTAATTTTCTTCATTCGTCTAATTTCTTAAAAATTGTCTTTTGTTATTTTTATAAGGGGTCTAACAAGGAATGTTTTTTGGGTGTCCGCTTCCGATTTTTTTCTCCATTAAATATGTGATAGAGCATCAAAAACTAAGAGACACGGGTTTTTTCTTATCTGCACAAAATAGATTATTTTTAATGAAGAAATAATTTTACTCTTGTTAAATAATACAATACAAATAAGTTTTGGAACCAATAGTATATTATGTGCCCAGGCGCATAATGAATACCCAAATTGTGTGCATTGGCACATATTCTATTTTATGTGACTTCGGTGCGTATACCAGTTTTTATGCGTACACTCGAATCAAATCTAGTATTCATCATGATTCTCGTCCATTGCACTTGATATTTCGCGACTAGTTCCGGCCATTTTGATTTGATCGATCTTGTGTAGTAGTAGCGGATTGTAATAGACGCATGCGCAGTTCAAATGTACAAGGCTTTGTCAGTATGGTGCCAACGCTGTACGAAGAAGAAGAAGAATAAGAAGAAGATTACGCTCGGTTGTATGGCTATACGCGCATGCACAGTTCAATTTTTACATTACATTCCTCTGTATCGTAATACACAACATTACGCTACTCTCAACTGTAGCGTAAAAACGTGTTTACGCGCCGGAGGAACTTTAAATTATATGAATATACCCTTATTTGGGGGTAAACAACCCTTAAATGAATACATTCTTAAATTAACACTTATTGAACTATAATTTCCGCATTTTGAAGCACAAATCTGTTAAGTTAATTAAAAGTAGTATTATATGAGATTATTGATATTATTACATCCTTATTAAAGGGCCAATCACCCTTCCCATTCAAAAGTTGCTAATTAAATAAATGAAGAAATGCCATCAATCCGATCTACCTCTTTATTTATAAAAGAATTAAAATTCCTCTAGCATTTCTTCATTTATATCAAATCCTAACCGATCATTATTTATACTATTGCTAATTAAATATAATAATTTTAACTACCATCATAGAAACTTCACAGAAGAATTAAGGAATTTATGAAAGTAAAGCTGTGTCTATTATTCTCAAATTCACTTCAAAAATACAACCAATAGATGTTTATGGATTTCGAGTTTGGAAAAATTATGTTAGACGCTTCTCTGATGATGTATTGCTATACGAAGAAGACATTAATCTCCATTCACGAAATAATATTATTAAACTTCAATCCTTGATTCATGATCAGTTATCTTCTCCTCGGTACACGAATCTTTTTCAGTATTCCTGGTATAAAAGTGGGTATGTAGAAAATAGGTTAGGAGACTTCGAAAATCCCGTTGACTTCGCTTTCGGCGAGAATACACAAATAAAATGTGCATACTGTGATCAAATGCCAGTAGTCAGATGCTCATGGTGCAAAAAACCTCTTTGTTTGAAACATTTTTTCCACGAATATCACTGCTGCGACAAATATGAGCCTTAATATATCGTTACATTGTTATCTAAAATCATTTAAGAATTGATTGTAATGTTGTAACTAATGTAGTAAGTACATTTATACAATTCACATTTTACAATATGGTAAATAATATCCTTGTAAGACAGCAATTTGCTAAATTCATTTATGTTACCATCTACTTCTAGATGAACAAATAAATTGCTAAAAGTTTAGGCAGCATTATAAGATAATGTTAACTCAACAGTGAATAATTTGAGAATAATAAACACAGCTTTACTTTCATAAATTCCTTAATTCTTCCCTGAACTTTCTATGAGGGTTGCTTGAATTATTATATTTAATTAGCAACTTATGAATGCGAAGGGTGATTAGCCCTTTAATAAGGATGTAATAATATCAGTATTCTCATATAATACTAATTTTAATTAACTTAACAGATTTGTGCTTCAAAATGCGGAAATTATGGTTCAATATGAGTTAATTTTAGAATTTATTCATTTAAGGGTTGTTTAACCCTAAATAAGGGTATATTCATATAATTTGTTTCCAAAAATTCTTTCTATTGTATTATTTAAGAAGCGTAAAATTATTTCTTCATTAAAAATAATGTATTTTCAAATTCAAGCAAGATTTTTTATCAGGGGTATATACGACTAAGGGTAATTTTACCCATTATAAGGGCGAAAAATAATAGTTGCACTATCGGTCAAATATGTTTTGACGTACACATAATTACTGCCAAGTTTCATTCAAATCGGTCGGCTATAAGTGCTTAAAATAATAAAAATATCATTTTTTATCGAAACTTCAGGGGCTCATTTCACCCCTTAAAACTTATTTTGGGCAGATAAGAAAAAACACGTATCTCTTAGTTTTTGATGCTCTATCGCATATTTAATGGAGAAAAAAATCGGAGGCGGACACCTAAAAAACATTCCTTGCAATTCAATTTTATCATATGTAGAAGAATCATCTAATAATTTTTGCATCTTACCTAAATAATTTTGCTTGTTTAAAATAACCGTAATATTGCCGTTGTCTGCTTTAGTAACTAGTAATATTGTAAAAATTATATTGTAAACATTACCTTTCAAATACTTGTCAAAATAGGTGACAATTGCCATACACATACATTTTAGAAGCTATTCATGTGACATTATTGCCTGGTTTGTCTATCATATTAATCGGGAAGTGATCATATGTTACTAATCAATACCGCATGGCCTCCTTTCCAGTGTGCGCTGGATTGAAGACTGAGTTCAGAACAACCCGTTGACTTTAGAATTCAGTTGCTGGCTGTATCATTTTTTCAGCTCCACAGGCATGTTAATAATCAGTGCTTTAGCACGGTCAGACGTAGGTGAGGCCGTTTGCATGTCAAGTTCAGCTGATGAAGTAGGATAGACGCTTGATTGATGCGTGTGAATACTTCGCGATTTATAATTCTGTTAACGTATCTTGCGATTCTTCTGTAACTTCTGCAGTCTTTTCCGAAACAGTATATGATATGTCTTGGGAATATTATCATTTAATAGGGTCGATGCTTTTACTATTTTCAGAGCCAAAGGGGCTTCACTTTGAGGATCCAAAGTACTTCTTTTTCGTTTTCTGCATTCTTTTATAAGTTTTTCTTCTCTTATCAAGTATTTTTCTTAATTTATCTTTCCGGTTACTTCTGATTTCTTAGCTGCAGTTTGGAAAAATTTTACAAAGTACACTTAGGTCACTTTCTAGGGTATTTTTGAAGCGTATGCTTTTGAATTATTTTGCACTATCATATACTGTAAATGCATTTATATTATTTAAATTGGTTGATTTTTTAATAGAAAATTTGTCACGTTGCCTGAGAGTTTTTACACTTGTTTGACGTTCCTTCATTTTCGTGTTTGTTTCTGGGTCTATTTGGTGAGTGCAATGAAGTTTCCACTCGTGTTGATAGTCTAGTTTATAATTAGGGTTGTATCGAAATTGCTGAGCCTTCCATCTGGGTCTTGCGCTTAGTCCATTAGGAGTAAAACGTTCTTCAGGGCTAGGACTTTCCTCCTTTGAATCAAGATAGCTCAGCTGCTGATACCGCGAAAGGCGTTGAAAGAATAGCCTGTCAGGTTGGTGTCTTGCTTCATAATCAATAGCATACCCGAAGGCTTCCTCCAAGGTCAATAAATTCCGCGCTTCTATTTTTTCCGACATCCCGTCAGGTAAACCCCGAATGAATGCTTCCAAGGCACAATCGTTCAGGGGAAGTATCATCTGATTGGCATTTTTATATCTATTTTCAAGAGCTTCCTGAGCTTTCGACTTCAGAAGTGTTAATCGGTCATAAAATTCATGAACACCTTCATTTTGAGGCAGTTGAATGGTAGTTATTTCGGGTACGTACCATGAGTAAGTTTTATGGGGGACAAATAGCTGTTCGAGACGTTGAATTAGGTCACTAAGGTTAGAAAATGTTTTCCCATAAGTGCTGTCACGTGCAGCAACTTTAAATCGAGTTAACACCGCTATAACGTATCGTTTTTCGCAAGTCGCAGGCACGAATGATTGTCGAGTTATAATATCTCCGATAAAATCGCTAACAGGCATATTTTTGCCATCGAACATAGGAATGTTCATAACTCCTTCTTGCAGGACTGGTACCTTGACGAAGTCCTTCTCTTGGCTATGCCAAAAAAGGACGGGTAGGGAGGCTTAGCAGACGGCCCTCGGGTCATGGAGGTTGTAGTGTCCCGATGAATCGGTGAACAAATGCAGGGCAGACCAGCTTTTGAGGGGTCCTGCAGGCTCTTCACCCGCTTTGGTGGGGTGAAGACTGCAGTGATCCGGCTAGCTGAGGCAGACGCCGCGCGTCTGCTTCAACTAGGTAAATTGAGGATCGGGTGGGTAGCGTGCCGCATTCGCGAGCACGTGGAAGTCGCCCGCTGCTTCAGGTGCCTTGGGTACGGCCACGGGTCCCAGGGCTGCAGCAACCCCGACAGGAAAAACGCCTGTTGGAGATGCGGCGCCACAGGACACTTGGCCAGGAGTTGTAAGACGCCACCAAGATGCCTGACATGCGCAGACAGGGGCGACAAAGATGTCGCCCATGTGTCAGGAAGCGGCTCCTGCCCGGTCTTCCGGGAAGAGCTTCGGAGGTTGAGAGGCAGGAATTGAAGTTTCTGCAACTCAACCTCGGAAGGGGGAAGGATGCCCAGGACCTCTTGATGCAGACTGCCAGGGAGGGGGGGGGGGGGCCGATGTGCTGCTCATTAGTGAGCAGTACAAGTGGTCCGAAAACTCTGCTTGGTATCATTATGCATCAAGGAGGGCAGGCATCCTTGTTTGTAACCCTGATTTGGGCGACGGGGACTTCCTGGAGACCGACGCGGGGTTCGTTTGGGTGGAGGTGGTGGGTGTGCGTGTGTACAGCTGCTACTTCTCCCCCGGCGATCCCTTCGATGTCTTCGAGACCCAGATCCTCCTCCTTGAGGAAAGCCTCCGTGAGGCCATCGGGCAATCCCTCATAGGGGGTGACTTCAACAGTAAGTCGCCCGAGTGGGGTGAGGCCCGCCTAGATAGGAGGGGAATCTTGGTTGGCGAGATGGTCGCTAGGAACGAACTGATCGTCTTGAATCAGGGCGGGGAATTTACGTTCAGACGAGGAGCGGGGTGTTAATAATTGATCTCACAATTGCCGCACCTCGCCTCGCTTCTAGGATAAGCGACTGGTCGGTCCTCGAGGTAATAACCTTGTGGGACCACCGGTGCATCGAATTTACACTAGAAAAACGGTGTCAGGCGGTGGATAAGGGTAGGGGTGGCGAAGGAAGGAGCCCCTTCTGGAACACGAGACGACTCAGCAGGGAAAGACTTCGCGAACACCTTGAAGAAACCAGGCTCGGTCAGGCGGTGGGTTCCGAACTTACTCCTGACACGATGGTCCCTCTCATGCTCCAGTCTGAACGGTTCTGGACGCTCATCGAGTCATTCGTCACACTTGTGATGAAGACGAGAGAACCTGATGGGCGTCGAGAGCGAAACAACGGGGAGGGCCAGTAGAAATCGTATCGGGGCCTGCACCCGCGGTCCTGCGTCTCGGGTAGACTTGACTGTCCGCGTCGTTCAGGGGAGGAATCTGTTTGTTTCTCCCCTGGGTGGCGCGGCTAGTTAATCTACAGTTTTGACTCAATTTATTTATAGTTATGGATTTCACAAAAAGCTGCCGACTTTATTTTTAATAAAAAACAAATAAAATAAATAAATTAAAATATATAATTAAATATATTAATTAAAAATAAATTTATTAAAAATTGTGGGGAGTGGTGTCAAAATTTATTTTCTAAATTGATTATTAAGTGAGGTTAAGTTATTCAAGAGGTGTTGTATTAGGTTTTCTCAAGAAATTAGTCCTTTAATTATTTATTATTATATTTATATTATCTATATTTGTACAATATTATTTATATTTTATTTATTATTTTGAAAAGGGTTGGGAATGATTTTCCAATTACCCCGGATATGCCTGTACCTACATATGTCTGAATTTATAACCTTAAATTTGATTTCTTGATTTAATATTGAAATTTTTACTGTGCCGCTTGTTGTGAGGGTGGCGTTGTCAATTTTTTAAATTTTGAGATGATTTATGTTATTAAAGGAGACTGATTTTTCTTTCTGGATTAGATTAATAGTCAAATTGGGATCACATAAACAGTCACCTACTTTTTGTTTTAATAATTCGGAATAAACTGAAACTATAGTGTTTAAATGGTTTTTAAACAGTACCTGTGAGTTTTTATGTGCCATGTAATTTTTATTAATTGTAGTGGTCAATTTTCCAATCCTAACTTTCAATTTGGCCAAGATAAATAATGTTTTATGTCGATGTCCCTAAGTTTTCTTTTTTTGTGGGCAAAATTAAAAATTTTTTAAATTTTGGAAAGGCTATTCTGTAGCTCTTCATTTCTTCTTCCTTTGCTGCCCTAGCCGTGTGACCGTTTAACGAATCTTAAAAGGACTTATACTCTCGTGTGTTGTTCTTGTTTTGTTTCAAACTTGAATTCAAACTTAGTTAACAATTTAATTTTTATGTTCTTTTTAGACCCTTTACTTGCACAATCTTGCTATAAAGAATACATGCAAGGTTTATTCGGGTAATTCGATGATGTTATTAATGATGGCAGAGCTTGCGAACACGCGAAGTATACCAACGCATAAAATAAAATAATTTATTTTAAGATTCAATTCCAAATATGTAAATTTTGACAAGTAGAAATATCTTTTCCAATCATTTCTATTAGATTGATAATCACGTAATTTAAAAAATTTCTAAACTTTAAAGCTTTTATTTATGAACAATATATATTCGAAATAAATTGTACATATGATTTTGAATATCAGGTTGGTAAGGCCTGATAATTTATTTTTATTTGTGGGTACGTTGTCACTTGTCAGGTCTATGGGCCCTGAGTTGTTCACAATGATAATAAAACACTGAATTTACGAATATAGAAGATAGTTTATTATAAATGATTAGGATGTTATATAAGTTTTCACACAGAATAATACTTAGGTGGTAACTTACTTGTCTACCTCTTAAATTAGAGGGCAAAAGAGAGAATTGTCGTTTTCAATTCCTATTATTGCAAGTCAACGGCACAAAGTCTTTCAGGATAGTTTGGTTTCGTTTGAGTCTTCATGAGGTAGGAAAACAACGATAAATTTCGTAGGAGGTAGTTTGGTTTCCTTTTGAGTCTCCGCATCTAGTAAAACAACGATAAATTTCGCAGGAGGTAGTTTGGTGTAAGGGATGCAAGCCCACCAACTGGTGTGATCAATTATCCGCTTGCGTATCTTGCTAAGTACACGAGAAATGAATCTGGCATGTACTTGTTAACAAGATAGGTTAGTTCGTCCCGATTTCAGAATTAAATCACTATTAACCGACACAAATAAATACGACGATACACGTAATCCAAAGGAACTAGATAGCACTTCTGTTTCCGGACCTGCACCACTTAAGGACCAAACATTTTATTTATTAAGTGCCGAAGGTAGAATTGTGTTCAAAGAAACCGATGAGACTTACGTCTATCGAAGCGCCTGCTCACGATGTTGACTTACTGGTCCGAAATGAATCGAGTTGACCGTACAACTGATCGGAACTTAATAACAAACCTGCAAAACCTTCAAAAGGTACATGGCAGAGAAGTTATCCCTATCTATAGAATTGCCAGTTTGACGGTTTACACGTACTTGAAGCGAATCATTGTACTGTGTCTTCGAAATATCCATTTTTTATCATTGGTTGTTGGCTTTTGTTGGAAAATGAAGTCAAATTGCTGCTTGTAATCAGAAACTTTTACTCTTTCATGTTCGCCGATGATGAGCATTTGGTTCATCAGTCATTAGATTCCAGAGGTAATCCGCTAAAGCGTTTTCATTACACTTACCTTTGAACCTCTTCTCGATTGTAGCGATGTCTTGATGGAATCTTTCACCATGTTTATCACTAACTACTCCCATATTTTCTGGGAAGAAGTCCAAATGAGAATGCATCATGTGAATTTTCAGTGACATGTTCACTTTCATTTCCTGGAAATTTTGCAACATCTTGTCGATTAGGTGCTTGCGGTTGCTGGATTTTGTGTTTCACTAAGCTTAGGGGATTTGATTTTCAAGAAAAAAAGATCAGCTTCTCCGTTTATATTCAATGTTTTGATGAAATTTTTTACAATGCCGAGCTTTATATGCAATTCTAGTAGAAAGACCTTTTGGGGATCAACCAGTGATTTTTGAGCGACGTTCATATTTCTAGGTTCTAACGTCTCACACGCTGGCCAAACTTTAAAATTATAATGTTGGTATCGTGCAATGCTGTCCCGGGTGCATAGAAAGCAACAGTATTCCGTATAGACAGATTTCAATCCGAGGAGGATTCCCATTACTTTAAAATCACCACAGATGAACCATTTATGGAGCTTGTAATCTACTTTGTCGAGTAAAAGTTGTATGACATCATAGCACTATTTCATATTGGTGGCATGAGCAACGGGTATAGATGGATATTTGTTTTCGTTGTGTTTATTCTATGTCTAAGTTTATTCGAATCAATGAATAAACACCAATTCTCTGGCTGGTGTTCATGACCAATGGCCCTCATAAGTCCATATACATCGGTACAATAAATGAGGGAATCTTTCCTAAAAAAATTAATGGTTAAATCTTTCTCTCGATTTCGATAATGAGAGATTTTCACATCTTTTTGAAGCAAATTTATTTTCTTGAATTTAGAAACCAAGATTTCAGCCTCATTTTTAGATAAATTCAGATCCCTTATCAAATCATTCATTCCTTTTAGATCGAATAATTGTGGCAAGTTTCTGGTCGACTCATATTCCATGATTTGATTTTCATTAGAATAATTGGTTTCTTCTGCTTTGCGTTTTGTGAAATTTCCTGAGATAGAATCTTTACGGCTGTACGCAGCTTTTGTCATAGAAGACACATTAGGGTAAATTATGGAGTCCTTCCACTTCGATGAGTAACCTTTAACATCTGTTAAACAGAAATAACAATCATCGATATGGTTCTGAGGTTCTATCCATGAAGTAGGGGAAGTAAATCTGAAGAAATTATCGAAATCTCCTCGATATACTGGCCTCAATGAAATAGCACAAGTCGAGCAGCAACTGTTGGGTATCCAATATTTTTCTCCATTTTCGGGTTTAATTTGAAAATAAATCTCATAACCTTCTCGCATTGCAGAAGACATTTTTTGTCTTTGAATTTGTGGGAGAAAAACACCGCAAACGTAGCTTACCCTGGCGAGTTGCGTGAACCGAACTGTTACCAAATCGGGTAATATTTCGGTATCGATTAGGTAACACTTCGGAAACAACACAGCAAAATGAACAAATACCGCAAAATTAACACTTGAAATGTTGATAGTGTGATTCTTTGTTGAAATTAACCTAATAAACTTAACAACAAAAATCGATTATGTTATTTCCCAGCTGTAGAAAATAGCAAAAAAACAATGTCGAATTTTAATTTTATTTTTGGAAAATTAAGATGCAGTTGACAACAGAGTCTTGAAAATTATTTTTTACAGAATTTTATTCCAACACATATATACTTCCAACAGTGAACTAGAAGCCGCCTTCAGCAGACATGAAAATACGACATCGTGTTTTTTCTATTTTCTACAGCCGGGAAATAACATTATCGATTTTCATTGTTATGTTTCTTACATCTATTTCAACAAAGAATCACACTATCAACATTTTAAGTGTTAATTTTGAGTTATTGAGTTCGGTTCATGCGTCTCGCCAGGAGAGATTCGTATTTACAGCACTGGTAAGAGAGGAGATGTTGATGAGACCACAGGTCCTATCCACTACCCGAACTCTCTGAACCTGAGGAGAAAACTGTAGGGGTGGAAATGCCACATCTAGAAAGTGAGGAGATGTTAAGGAAATCCCTAAAATTTCCCATTTCTAGACGGGCCTGTCGTAGATAATCAAGTCAGTGTTCTATATAGTGCAAACAAAGATATGATTTATCCGGTTAACTCTTTGAGACATAGTGGTATGTAGAGAGCGGATGAGAGTAGTCTGAACTTGGCGATGGAGCCTGAGTGGCACTCCGTTGCCAAGATCAAAATGCTCTCATCCACTCTCTAGTGACAAGTATATTTACTACATATGTATTTTTACATTTTCATAACATATTTTCTATTTGAGGGATTCTTGTCGCATTTTATCGCATTTTGGAGGTTCTTATATGATACAAAAACATACAAGGATGGTCAAAAAGTGTTTTGCATAAGTTTCAAAGTTATCATAAATAAAAAAATAGTGGAAAATAGTCATTTTTTTTATAACAACAAAAATCATTTTCCACGAATTATAATATTATGGAAGTTTCCATTCAAAATCTATACTTGAGGATTTTTGCAGTTGCTGATTCTGAATTTTAGACACAAATTCCAAAATTCATTTCATAAGATGACAGATCATAGAATTTCCATGTAGTCAGCAGAAATCGTATTCTGGTATATATTGACGTGATATTTCGATGAGAGGTCGCAACTAAAAACAAACGGTTATCATTGGTTGACGAATTTAAGAAGAAACGGCCACATTTGCACAAGAAAAAAATCCTTCTTTATGATGACAATATACCATCTCACACATTGAACATTGCACAGACAAAAAAGCATCAATTGGGTTTTGAATCGCTTCCGAATCCACCGTATTCTCCAGACCTGGACCCCAGCGACTATTATCGGTTCCCAAACATCAAAACATGGCTGTGTGGTAGGCGTTTCGAGTCAAACGAAGAAGTTGAATGGGAAATAGAAGGGTATTTTGGAGGGTTTGACAAATCGTATCATTTTGAAGGCATAGAAAAGTTGAAAGGTTTTTGCCAAAACAATAAATTCTTGTTAATTTCATCACGTCAATATCAAACCACTGATTCTGACTTTGACGTCCAAATTCCAAAATTAATTTTCCAAGATGGTGTATTCAAAAGATGGCACATTATAGAGTTTTCATATATACATATTCAGATATATATATATATATGTATTAGCTGCAATCGTACTCAGATTAGTTTTTGAGTGCATTGATCAAGAATCGGAAGGTGACATTTCGAGATAATCGAGACGTCGAGATAAAAGTTGTAAATTTTGATTGTTCATAATAGCAAATCGAAGAAAACGAATCATATAATTCCAATTGAATCAGCTGATTGATTGGTAATAAAAAATCATGCAGTGATTAATTTTCAATCTCATTCTGTGAACCTCGTTGTGGAACAAACAAATCTAAATACGTAACGGAAATAGTCAACAAAATCCTGCGTCAAGGGAGGATGTTTTTATCTTTTTAGGCATCAATATTCTGATGGGTGTAAATAAACTTTCGTACTATCACGACTCCTGGTATAGTAATCTACAATTACACGTCTCTTTCAATGGTTCCTTGATGCGTGTGAATAAATTCTGGTTTTTACTTAGCTACCTGCATCTCAGTGACCTATGAACCAAACAAAAAAAAAGGATTACAACTACGAGAAGTTGTATAAATTAAGGCATCTTCTAGATGAGCTCTCATGGACGTTCAAAAGTTATTAGAGGCTAGAAATAATAATCAGTTGACGAGAAGACGATAAAATTTATAGGGCAAAGCAGCATGAAACAATAAAGGCCTGCTAAACCCGTGAAAAGAGGGTATACATCCTGAACTTGAGCCGATGAATCAGAATACGTTTCCAACTTTATACTGGTAAGAGTGATCCTGTTGAAAAACAATTGGGCTCGAAAGTGGTGGAAGATCTTACACATGAGCTCGTTGGAGGGAATCATTATGTTTATTTTGATAACTTTTTTGTCAGTGTTGAGCTTTGAAGAGAGATCAAATTTTTGCGTGAGGCACAATTCGCTCGAATCATTCTGGAATACCAAAAAGCCAGAAACCAGATAAAAGCATAAAGGTAGCAGATTTCAAGTCTTAGACTTCTAACACTGGACTTCAGTGGATCAAATGGATGGATAAGGGAGTAATCAATTTTATGTCCACCTACCATGATCGTCCTGAACAAAGAAACACGAGGCGTAGACAAGAGGATGGATCTGTGGCATCGGTCAAAAGCCCTGTTATTTGCGCGAATTATAAAGTCCATAGGGGATATGTAGATCAAACTGATCGTTTGTTATCCACCTATAGGATTGATCGAAGATCCAAGAAGTGTGCAATATTCCTCTATGCCTGAAATTGCAATGAAACTGCTTCGCTCCTTATTATCACCAATAAAAAGATTTGTATGAGAGATTGGATCGTACAAATATAAGAAGAGAAAATATGAAGAACAAAACAATAAAAATATTTAAATAAAAATTTGACCAGGAATCGTCACGTCTCTGCTGTCAGCCGGGGTTAACGCCAAGAACGATGACATAAATCGCTGAAATTAACGTGCCATCTTGAATTTCAACTTTCTGAATTCAGAACCGAATTTTATTCTAATTTTGAAATTGTAACATTATAATTAAACATAAGTTCATTAAAATTTAGAAACCTTATTTAGCCCTAATGACCCGTAAATCAACTAATAAATTTGAAAAATAATGCTCGATATGTACTGAACAGAATATCTTCGCGAGCGTTTGAAAATTTATACCAGAAAAAACTTAAGTCCTGAACTTGAGTTCTTTATTAAATGAAAAGGTAAATTGTAGAAGGTCATACATACATGAACAAAATTAGTTGTCGATATTTTGTTTAGCTGTAGTCGACTTTTAAATAAGAGCTGTTTTTTGCTGAAATTAAAACAAAAATTTAAGTGGAATCAATTACTTTGGCCTGTCGAAACTGGAACAATTTCTATTAAGTAGTATACAACTCGAGGAAATGATTGCGCATAAACGTAATTCTGACTCTTTGTAATACTTATTTCAAGAGGGTGTTAATGTTATTTTTCTAAAAGAAATTTCTTTCACATAAAAAGTTATAGTTGCTGGGCTTCCTAGTTTTTATCCTGTAAAATAGAATCACATGCAGTAGGTATATTACAAATTTATCGCGTGGTATTGATTATCACTAAAAACATAATTGAATACAAAATTGGATATTCTATAAATTATTTCTTCACCATTGTCATTTCATATGCATAACTACTAGTCGTATCACTGTCTTGCAGTACGCGCACACCATTTTATCATAACTTTTACGACACTATTAACGTGTCTTTGGCCATTATTATTGTATTGTCAAGAAAGCTGCCATTTTTACCTAATAACTTCGCAGAAGCATTGACGTATGCGATATTATTATTGCCTCTTTTAATGATATCATCCCAGGACATTTTTGGTTTTAAAGTTTCTAGGCCAATATAACATCGTGCCATATATTTCCACCACTCTTTAGGCGATTCATGTACAGAAACTGTAGGCCTACATCTCCACTGTCGTCTTCGTCGATCAATTTCCTCCAAACTTATGATGCATTGGACCATCTGCGCGTATTGTTCCTAATAAAAATATAACAATTTTATTTTTTTATCGAATTATTTCACTGCCTATAAAAGGTTTGAACTTGAAATTTCGATCTTACATCGGTTAAAGCTATTGGCACCTGATCCAACGATAGATCTAGAACTATCCTTGGTCTGCTGGCAGATCTTAACGGTTTTTCGCATCTATCTCTCTTTATGTGAGCTTTTGCACTCACAGGCGATAATATGTAATTCTGCTTTATTTTTCTTAACTCACTCATCACAATCTGTTAAAAAAAAAAAATGGTTTAAAAATTGATAAATATGTTAATTTATCATGCAGAACAAAGGGGTTTCCAGTTTTATGCTCTTAGAACGGACATACACAGACACATACGCGCACGCGCACGCGCGCGCATGCACACGTACACCAAGCTAAGATTTAAGCGATATGTATGTTGTAACTATTATAACCAAAAATTACCCGAAGTATAAACATCAATAAACCTTTTCTTCATTAGTTACTGGCAAGTTTTTTTCGAGTACTACCACTTTTTTTGATAATGTATCCTCGACCTGACTTGTACCATATGCAGGGTGTATAAAAAAGGCGGGATTCTGGAAAAACTCGAAAAGTTTAAGATACGGAATAAAATTTCTGAAAATATTGAAGTTTATTATTGAACCAAACTCTGTCGTCGTCCCCACCAACGTTGCTGATAAAACATATCACATAAGACCTTGGCATAGAGTACGAGGGCTAGTTCTTTCCTTGCAATTAAAATTGTATCCTAATATTTATCTGAATAAAGAGTCAGAGAGATTTGTATAATTTCACTAAAGTTAGAAAAAAGTGACAGTAATAAATTTTATTTTTGACCGATAACATAGTAATTTGCTAATTTATCAAGATATCACCAAAACAAATAATTTCATAAACCTAAAATGCTATTTGGAACAAGTAAAATTTATTGTAAAAGCCCGTCACACTATTTAGACAGAGCGGCCGTAAATTTTAAAGCGTGGACGCGTACTGTTACGAGCAAACCGTGAATAAATTATTAAAAATTATAATAAGTTGTAATTTCATAAAAATATTTTATTATCACCAAAGCGAGGTACTTACGCAATACTCAAATAAATAATAAATAGTTCATTCACGGTTCTCGTAACCTGAGCGCTTTTGCACGCTCAGCAGAGGCAGGCAAAGGGGTCGGTTCAAGGACCTATACATATTAGGAAACTCGAAATTAAAACAACAATCTCCATGCAAGAGGAAAAGATTGTTTTTAATGATAAATAAGATTCTTACGGTATATGTGTATGTGTGTGATCTATAATATAATGTATATTATATATGCTATGTTATATATATATATATATATATATATATATTGTGCATATGGTATGTATATACATATGTTGTATGCTTTTGTTATATAACGAAGGTTATTCATAACAATGCTAACTTGAGCGTTTAGATTTGTGTCCATGTTTGAATGTGTGTGCATATATTTACGCGCCAATTATGACAAGAGATATTGGCACCTAAATGTATGCATGTAAATACATAATAAAATTAAATTAATCAGGCAAGACATAAGAATGGAAGAATGAATTAAAATAATGTAAATGAAATGAATGAATATTAAGAAAAACGTGGAAGTTTAACATTTGTAAAGAAAGATAGAGAAGAGAATGCGAGAAAACAGCGAACGCAGGTAGGTGGGACAAATAGCGGAGAAAGAAGGAAAAGGAAAACGAAAAGGAAAATGCTCACACACACGTAAGCTGGACCCTAGTGGCTGTAAGCACAGGTATAACCCTTGCGGTGACGTCATGACCACCTTACGTTTGCCTATACGCACCGACTTTGACGGATCCTACGCATGTTAGAGACCACGCGCCAAAATCTTTGACCGCTGGTATCGATGTTATGCATACAATAGTATTCCCGGAACCACCTCAATCCATTAAATCACTATTCCTATTATTTATTATACCTAAAGCTTCAGTAGCTGAAAAATTGTCGGTCAGTGAGTAATACATTACCAAAAGAATCTGAGCCAACGTTTTCCTGAAAATATGAAAAATCGAAAAGGTGTCAGATTCGAAAACATTCTAAAGGTGAAATCTAAAATCCTGATATTGACCTACGGCTTGTTAAAATTCTGGAATAATCCAGAAATTATCATTAACTAATAGAATGCCAAGTATTCAAAAATTCTCACTTGGCAATAGACATGAAGAATTTCAAAACTACCAAGTATTTAGGTCTTCAATATTTCCAAATTTTTTTTCAGCAAAAATTCCTCTTCACAGAAATCACGCCACATAGAAATACTGTTTTCTTGCTGGTTCGAAACCATCCATCTTTTAATTTTTATAAAATTAATAAGGCAAAAGTGTCGAGAATTCGTGTGTGTGTGTTAGTTGCAACAGAATTTTTAAAAGCCCAGTTGAGTCAGAAAATCAAGGGTGACATCGAAGACAGCCTTCTTCTCCAACTATTGTCCTACCAACTGGTAGAATTAACTACAAATATCGGTAAGCTGTATCGTTCCCAAATTATAATATTTTATTTGAATATAGAAGCAAAAACTTAGTAGATATTTTCTTTTCACCGAAATTCTAGCATTTTGTATTCCGTTCTGGTAGCCAGTAGAGAAAGCAAAAATTCCGAAAACGATCCTACTTAAAAATAAAAAAAAGGGGCACAAAAGTGTCCTAAAGTTTGTAAGCCTCCGCGTACACTTCTTCATCTTTTAAATAAATATTAATTTATTGTTCATAATATTTAATTATTTATTTATCCCTACCACCCGTACGTAACACGTACTAGGAGTAGGGGCCCTAGTGAACCTAGCTTTGAAATTCTTTTATAAACAAATAACTGACAAAATTTTTGTTAAAAAATGATGTTTTGTTTTGGCCTCTTTACCATCTCCACAGAAGTTTATAAAAAATTATTAAAAAGAGTCAATTTGAGCGCAGACTTATAAAAATTACGTATCAGGCTCATTTTTGTATTTTAAATCATTTCAATAGAGTCAGGGCATTTTGCAGTGCAGCTATCACCCGCGCGACATGGTAATGCTGACCCCTCCCTGACCCTTCCCAAATGATTCTTTTTTTATTTAAAACACACTTTTTAATAATTAATAACGATCAATTTAAACGAATACGAAGTATCATTAACTTATTTCTATTAACTATATATCTATTAACAATAAATTATATTATATCAACTAAAGTGATCAAAAATCTAGAAGTTTACCATAGAGGTGCATTAAATATTGTAGGGAATATAATTTTTTGTACAAAGTGCGCATGCGCAATAGTGGTGAAAATTACTTTTCTGTACCGACCTGAAGTTTGTCATTTTCGGTACGCTCTACAAGTGCGAAATGAAGCACATTTCAAGTATGTGTTATAGAAAGTATTTCTTCCACCTCTTCTGTTCGAAATAATCTAGTGTGGTGCTAATAGGCCTAAAAAGCCATCGATTTACAGGGAGGTGCGGGGAAGACGATATCATGTTTGTAACAAGTAATTTTTATCTATAATTAGTTTCCCAAAATTTCTTTGATAGGTATTGTTAGAATTTTGTGTAAAATAACAAACCAAATATGGAGACTCGTGGGAGTCAACAGCCAGGGTGAAAAACACCTCGTTCACCTTAAAAGGAGTCATCAGCACCATTCCCAGGTTCAGTAAAGAGAGAAAAAACTTGGACTGCGTCATCAGGACGGGCTTGGAAAAAGTCTAAACAGCGCTTCAGTTGTTCTGCTAAAACCAGCTAGCATCCAGCGATAAGATCCGGGCGCTTAAACACGACCGTTAAAGGTTGCCCATACACGGAATTGGTGGGTTAACTACTGAATGAAAAGAAAGAAATAAGTGACGAGGTATGTGCGTTTTCTTGGCTTCCAATACTAAGGCTCAGGATGTTTTGACCCAGTTGGTGATTAAACGCCGAGCAAGCTTGCTCATCATTTCATTAAGTTCGGAATAGTGGAGATGTATCAGGGAGACGGAGTAACAACCAGCCCCGCGACCGAGCGTAAGTGAAATATTGTGAAGCAAGGCTAAACGGCGTTGAATCATTCAATGCTAATGACAAATCACGCAGCCAGATTCTTAATGCAATCAATCATCTCCTAGAAGGGTGTTGATATGATTGTAGAGTTTTCTTTTTCAGAGTTTGCATCAAAGAAAGGTGCTCTTCAGAGCCTTTTATCTTCCAAGACGGTCTAGATAGAAATAGATAAGCAGGAAAAATCATTTTCTGAGACAGAATTTGTTTAAACATGCAGCTAAATTCTAGCTAAATCATTTAATGAATCAAAATCAGCACACAAATTCGACACTGTCACAGTATCGTGACAAACGGTTACTAGGCGAATTTCAAAAATGGATAAGCAATTGTGACCTTGTAGCAGTGAAGTAGGGGGGGGGGGGGGTAGGAGCTTAGTGGGAAAAGGTCACGACCCGTCGGGATCCATAGGGAATAACCAGAAGAAATTTATTTAATAGATTTCTGACCTCGCGATTAACCTAGGATCTTTAGCGACTGTGGAATAGAAGATACATGGTATCCGTATTACAGGGGCTAAATTTCTTTAACATGGTGCAACAGTTTTCCGAATGAGCTAAATATTTAGAATCAATCCTCGATATGAAAATGAGTAGTAAAATGCACTTAAAATTCCTATGCAACAGGTTTTGCGCTGTTTTTTAAGTGTGCAGAAGGGAGTTTGGCCCGACCTAGGGGCTAGAACCCAAAATGGTGTACTGGCTGTGCAGGACGATACTCAAGCCTACCATAGATAATAGGCATACTAAGCTCCTTTCAGAAATCATGTCCAGATCAGAGTTGGTCAGGAGACAGGACAAAAGTGTTTAGAAGTTTAAATTCCAAAGTCGCTTTAATGTACTAAAACCTAACAAGGAGAACTAGACTACCGCTAACAGGAGGGTTCCTGTAGAAGGTAAATTATGGTATTCTGATAGGTTCAAAAAGTAGGGGCAGTACAGAAGCCGGGATCTATCGCAGCATCGGGGCCAGGAATTTTTCCGTGCTAGTGGGCTCTTGTGCCCTCGGGTTAGAAAGGATCAGGCTGAAAGCCTCCTTTATCTTAGTAAATCCAAGGCTAGGCTGGCAATCCAATTGCTCACTGGAAACAGACCACTAAACTACGAGGGTAGTCCCAAAAGTACCCGCGTTGATGTGAAGATGACGGTTGTTGTTTAGAAAAAATTACTATGGTCAAAAGAACCAACCTTATAAAGCTTATTTTAAAAGTCTAAAGACGCTACTTGTTTAGTATTTGTTAGGCAGCTATCAATAGTGAACGCTTTCAGTGAATTTGTAAACATGGAAAAAATTGGTCATCGTTATGTGATACAATATTTTTATTTGGAAGGCCTCTATCCGATCAATATTCAAGCTGTGCTAAATTCTTTTTAATAACACATATTTTACTTTCGACGACAAGATTTATAAACAAATTTTTGGGACCCCCATGGGTTCTCCAATTTCACCACTGTTCGCAGACATGGTAATGGATGACTTGGAAAGTGATTGCTTACGAATTTTAAAAGATAACCATAATTGCTCTCTCCTCTTTTATTACAGATACGTTGATGACACCATTTTGTGTGTACAAAAAAAACATATTGAGTTAATCATCAATACTTTTAACTCCTATCATCAAAATTAAAAATTTACTCACGAATTACAGAAAAACAATTCAATTAATTTTTTAGATATGACTCTCATCTCTAGCGACAACCATATTATCACTAACTGGTTCCAGAAGCCAACTGCATCTGGTAGATTTATCAATTACTTTTCAAATCATCCACTACAACAGAAAAAAATATTGTATACAACTTGATAGATAGAGCGATTTTGTTGTCCCATGAATCCTTTCATCATACCAATTTAAAAAAAGTTAAACAACTTTTAATTAACAATGATTATCCAATTAATTTCATTGGTAAGAACATTGAAAAACGTTTGAATAAAATTAAATATCACTCTTCTGACAATTCCAACATTAGTAATAACTCTTTATGCCCACGAAAATACCAACAAAAAGTTTGTCTTCCCTTTTCAAATAATAATTTTATAACATTATCCAAAATTTTAAAAAAATATAACATTTCTACGATTCCGTTAGTGGAAAAAAGTTTAAATTCAATTATTAAATTAGGTAAGGATTTCACAGAAAAATGGCAACAAACTAACATTGTTTATAGCTTCAAGTGTCATAACTGTCCTGCCATATATATAGGTGAAACGAAAAGGTCTCTAAAAACTCGTATTAATGAACATAAAAACAACAAAAATAGCGAATCTGTCGTATTTAAACATCGGGCTGAATTTAATCACGAGTTTGATTGGGAACATGTTAAAATTATTGATTACGAATCTGATTATAAAAAAAGACTAACATCTGAGATGATTCATATAAAATGCAACAAATTTAGTATCAACAAAAAGGAGGACATATTTACTTTAAATAGAATTTACTTCCCATTATTAAAATTATTAGATTCGTGATTGAATTTAGGTTTGAATTTCTTACACATTGGCTCTTATTTGTGTTATTTTCTTCGTTGTTACTTATACTATAAACTCTCGTCGATGTATTCCCTTAGTTTACAAAACTCTGTTTGCTCGTCTAACACCTATTATAATGACGGACTCAGCTTTTAATTATTAACGTTATGTGACTTTTATAAATTATTTTAACTTATTTATTATGGTAATCATTGTCTGTTTTCGTATTATTTATTTGTTATTGGTTTCATAAGATGTGTTTTTTTCAATAAAGCTTAAGCCTGATGAGGTTGGCGTACCCATGCCAACGAAACGTCGCACTTGACAACGCAACATTCTGTCTTTCGTTTCTTAATTTTATACCCTGACTGATCGACACAAATCTTTCTAATAATTAATATATATATATATATATATATATATATATATTAATTTAATTTAATATTAATTTATCTCATTTTATATAAATTAGTGGATTAATTATATAATATAAAAAATAAATGAAAGTTAAAATTTGACCAAGTGTAATAAATGGAGTTTCTACAGGATTTATTCCAATTCATGTTAATAAAATTACAATATTAACAAATAATCAAAATGTAATTTTATTAATTAAATAAAAGTTAGATGATTGTATTTTATTAAGGTTATAAATTGGTCAAATTAAAATAATTAATACTGATAATAATAATGCGATTACTCCGCCTAGTTTATTAGGGATTGATCGTAAAATTGCATAAGCGAATAAAAAGTATCATTCTGGTTGAATGTGAATTGGGGTAATTATTGGATTTGAAATATTAAAATTTTCTGAATCACCTAAAGTGTAAGGATATAAAAAGCATATTATTATTAGTATAAAAATTATAATTAAAAATCCTATAATATCTTTAATTGTAAAATAAATATGAAATGGAATTTTATAATAATTTCTATTTAGTCAAATTGGGTTATTTGACCCAGTTTTATTTATTCATATTTGGGTTGGTTCAGGAATGAAATTCTAAATTAAAGGCATGTGCAATGAACAATAGAAATTATAATCTACGGCAAAATCTACAATCCAAGTAGAATCAGTATGAAACGTCAACAAGTACATATACTATATGTGCATCAATGGTCAATAGAAATTATATTATAATCTAAGGCAAAATCTACAATCCAAGTAAAATCAGAAATATCATTGAAATAGACAGTATGAAACGTCAACAAGTACATATATGTGAATATTAAAAAACATGCACATATATGTATTCATATGTTTAAAGTGTTAAATGTGTAATCAAATAGCCCATTAACTAGTCGACACTATAAACTTATTCCGAATAAGAATAATACAGGTAATATAATATTGTCTTACATAAATGTTTAACTTGTTTTAATCACATAATTATTTGTTTCTACTCAAAATTGTTCTAAATTTTATGAAAATAATGAATGTCAGAATAAGAGAAGTGGTAGTGGTTTTAAAATTACTTGTAAAAATTTTAGCTTGTAATAATGTTAATGTATAATTACAGGAATGTACTGCACATTATTGTAAAATCAGAATGCAAGGGAAGCAATGTAACTAGAGAGCAAAGGCAAAAGGGAGAATATTAATTTCTAAAAGGAATAATGCGAATATGAAGTAGTAAGGGCACATGCACACCTCTACATCACTTAACTTTCCCACGCTTTGAAAACACTAATACTGTAACACGCGCGTTCAATACAATCAAACATCAACTCTCAAACATTGGTAAAAAGCAAGACAAGTTCCTGTCATTCCATACCCTACTCAAAACCTTATGAATTGAAAAAATATAATAATTCAAAAAGAATGAGCTTGAATGCCAGAAAACCACTCTAGCCAGTAAACAAGCTACTTTCTGAAAATCAGAAACATAGCATAATCAACTATTTTCCAGCACCGAAAAATGAGTTGAATGATCAAAAAACTTCTTCGTTTAGATCATTTGAATTAAGACGAATACGAACACGTAGAAAGATTAATTAATAACAGTGCAGACAGATTTCAAATCCCAGGAGAACCACTTGGAGCTACTAACGTTTTGCAACATTCGATTCCAACTATAGATGATTCTCTAATTTTTTCAAGACAATATAGATTTCCCTCTGTTCACAAAGAAGAAATTACAAAAAAAGTTGACGAATTATTAAAAAATAAAATAATAAAACCTTCACAATCATCGTATAACACTGTAATGTAGTAAATTACGATGAATTCTTTTACCTCAACCGATAATGACAGGATCGAGCCCAAAACCACCTTTTTCATAAAACTTGAAAATGTCAAGGATAGTCTGAGAGCTGCTTCAAATTTTTTTCATTTTATTTTATTTTCCGGCCGTTTTTCTTTTTTTTTTTGTTCCATTACTATACCAGCTTGAAAGGCGTCGTCAAGATGATCACTTTGTTACCATCGCACGTCAGAGGGGTTCACAGGCAAGCTACAGAGGGCATTACCAGACAGGCATGGCATCTGAAAAACGACCACGTGCTGGAGCCCATGGATTTCCACACCTTTACACCAATATTATTATGATTAATATGAAAAGGACATAATGAGTTGGAATAATTATATATTATATTGCATATTATATATTTGGATTGTCTGTTTGTAATTGTTGTGTTGTGCAGTACGAACTCTCGTAGTTTGAACGCACTCCTCGACGTTTTAAGCCAATGGGGCAAGCTGACCTATTGACGCTTCAGCTTATTGGTTGTCTGGCACCGTTGTCCTCACAAGACGAGTCACCCGCGCAAACCTCAGCTTCATGTGCGTGCGCCAGCCTTTCCAGCTGATATAATAAAACTGCGCGACACCTGTGGCGCGCAGCTTTATTCTGTTGTTCTCAGTGAGATGGCAAAGTACGAGCCAAATTTATTAGTTTTTCTTGCCGACGAATTATTTACATGGACGCCGTCGATTTTGATTTGGACGATGTGAGGCGTGAGATAGCCGCCAGAAGCCAGGTGAGTTTTTAGGATGATATTCCGGGCCATCATAAATACATTTTTTTTCCAAAATTTGTCTCTAATACCTGCACGGCTCTCAGGCTCTCTTAGAGCTCTATTGACTTGTTTAGGCGAAGTACGCATTATTAGCAACGATTGCTTTTTTTTTTTTGAATTTATATCGAGCCAGGGCTTTGCCCGTTTATTAAATAAATAGTAGCTTTAATTTATCATTAAGTGCTGCCTGATTTATTTCATTTTCTTTTAATGAAAGAGCTTCTATATACGAGGTTAAGTTTCCTTCCCAACCTCCATAACACTACCTGATCCGACCTCCCGAATCCATCCAGCCTTAGCCGGAACCCTGTTGCTTTGCTTCGCTTTTTTTGGCTAGCATGCAAATTCTATTTTCAGGGTCAACAAAAATTATAAATATGGCGTCGGGAGACGCCAGGCGCTCTTTTTAAAGCCGCCATAGTAACGCAGGTGACGCCGAGGGTGATCTCGAATCCTCGAGTCCACATTGATAAAATTTTATTCCTTCTTTGTCGTTTCAACGGAGTTCAGAGAACTTAACGAAAAAACAATCAGAGATTTTTACCCACTACCTAACATAAATGATATACTTGATTCACTCGGATCTGCCAGATATTTTTCAATATTCGATTTAGCTACTGGTTTCCATCACATAAAAATGGACCCTAAAGACTCTTATAAAACTGCATTTTCTACACCTCATGGCCATTATGAATTTGATAGAATGCCTTTTGGTTAAAAAACCGCTCCTGCAACATTTCAAAGTTTAATGGATATTACTTTAACTGGATTAATAGAAACAGAACTCTGTATATCTTGACGACATAGTCATATTTGCTGATTCACTAGAAGAACATGAGAAAAAGTTAAATAATTTAATACAACGCCGTCGGAAAGCAAACCTGCGATTACAACCAGAAAAATGTAAATTTTTACGACCTGAGATAGGATATTTAGGTCATATAATTGATAAAAATGGAGTTCGACCAAACCCCAAAACAATAATAGCCGTAAAAGAATTTCCAGTTCCAAAAACACAAAAGAATGTCAAACAATTTTTAGTATTACCAGGATATTATCGTAGATTTATCGAAGGATTTTCAAAAATTGCTAATCCTCTAATCAACTTCTAAAAAAGGATACTCCTTTCATATGGACCGATAAACAGCAAATAGCTTTTGATATTTTAAAATCAAAATTATGCGAAGAACCACTTTTACAACGAACCGATTTTTCCCAACCCTTTGTTCTCGCAACAGATGCCACTGGATATGCAATAGGAGGTATATTATCACAAGATAAAATAGGCAAAGATAAGCCAATAGCATTTGGGGCATAATTTCTCATAAAACCTCAAAAAACGAAGTCATCCGATCGGGCATAAAGTTTGGCTGAATTCAAACGAATGTAACTCATTTTTTTGCATGAAGCAAAATTTTACTTCATATGTTTTCTTCAGGCTTTTTCGTGATCTTTCAAATGGTTGTAACCATTTTTGAATAAAAAAAAAACAAAATTTGACCTACATTTTCGAAAATCAAAAATAAATTTGACTTTTTTTTCAAATTTAGACGCATTTTTAAAAAGAATCATCTCGTTAAAAAGCTGAGATTTTTCCTATAAAATAGCAAAATTTCAGGATTGCGTTCTTTTTTTTGTTATCGAGCAATTGTGCGATGAATAACCAGATGCTCCGCCGGAGCTGCGGCCGTGCGACCCTTCGCTACCGTCTTGACGCCGGGGAAACCGTAGAACACCCTCAAGCTAAATTTTTATATTACATAATATCATATGCAGTTAGTGTAACTACTCTCTGTGAAATACATGTGGGATGTTTAGAAGCCTAACTTCAAAATTTAAATATATGATGTTTCATCACGTGACAGGGTTTGTTTCTTTGTCCATTTGTTTCTTCATGTGTCTTCATTTGTTTCGCTGCTTCATCACTTCTACCACTAGAGTTCCACTATAATAATTCAATTTCGTAATATGATTTTGTTGATTCTGTTGAATTATTCTAATTTCAAAAATCAATTACATCTGCAGTCGTCATATTCCATTTTTCCTCCTACTGTTTCCTCTTCTGTTTTTATTTTCCTTTTACTTCGTATATTACTTTCTATGCAAGCTTCCTTCTCAAATTGCGTGAAGTACTTTTCTAATGATGTCTTCCAAAAAAGATCGTGAAATTTGGAAGGATAAATGCATTAATCCGTTCGAACAAAAAAAAAAAATAAGGGAACAACCTTGCGCCGTGTTTCTGCCAATTTACGCGTAAAATTTCCAAATTTACGATGATGATGCAGATAATACTGACTGTGATTCAGATTTTTCAATACCTTTAAAGGTCAATGAAACAGAGATGCAGTGTGAAAAAGCAAATGAAAACGAACCAGATGATTTTTTTAAAAAATGCGTCCAAATTTGAGAAAAAGTCAAATTTATTTTTGATTTTCGAAAATGGAGGTCAAATTTTTTTTTTCAAAAATGCTTATAACCAGTTGAAAGGTAACGAAAAAGACTGAAGAAAACATATGAAGTAAAATTTTGCTTTATGCAAAAAGAAATAAGTTATATTCGTTTGAAAAAGAGGCTTCCTATCAAAAGTATGAAATCCCCCCCCCCATTTAAAAAAATATTGGTCAAAACGAAAAAAAAAATTTTGTAGGAAGTACCATCAAATAGGACTCCATTCAGCCAGACTTTATGCCCGATCGGATGACTTGGTTTTTTGAGGAGGTATCACTTGAGAAATTATGTCCCATATGTTTCGCGTAGTTTAAGTGACACTGAGAAAAAATACGATACATATGAATAAGAGGCACTTGCAATAATATTTTATGTTACTCGCTTACATACTTATTTATATGGAAAAAAATGTACCTTAGTAACTGATCATAAACCACTAATTTGGTTCCAAAACTCTAAGGATCCTTGCTCACGAGTTTCACATTGGAGGTTGAAATTCGTAGAATATGATTATGATGTAGTATACAAAGCTGGGAAAATGAATGTTAATGCAGACGCTGTTTCAAGAAACCCTATTGTTCATGAAGTAAAATCAAGAAATTTACACGAAGATGATACCTTTATGACATCTCAAGAAAAAATGAATCTTGAGAAAACTTTTATAAAAATTAATCATGAAAATAATATCAAACAAGGAAATAATTCGAAAAGTAAATATTTCAATTCGTTAGTTTTACCCAAGATGATACAAATGACTTTAGAGAATCCTCACAAGATCCAATATTAAATATTAATTTCAAATTAATTAGGTGAGTTTGAAATTTTTATCACTGCCTACATTATTTTCTATTTATAACTATTATACTTTTAAGTCCAATACTCGGAAAAAACTATGAAAAATCAATCATATAGTTTGGGAAGAAATAAAATTAATTTTTGATTTAGTTTTTGCAAATTCACTTACGAAAACAATAGTTTGTAACGGGATAACGCAATATCAGACAAAAGAACAAAGATCACGATTAATTGAAAAAGCTCACTCCTCAGCATTAGGAGGGCATAAAGGTGTCACTAAGACCTATAATCGAATTTGCCAAAAATTTGTTTGGGAAAATGTGAAAATCGATATTCAAAAGTATATTCTAGGCTGTTTACAATGTCAAGTAAACAAATTAGTTCGAGTTAAAACTAAAAATCCTATGGTTATTACTGATACCCCCACTACTGCCTTTAAAAAAATATCAATGGATATTGTTGGTCTACTACCAGAAACAAAATCTGGAAATTTGTATATTCTTACTATACAAGATAATTTTACAAAATACTCTCTAGCAATATCTCTTTCTAATCATCAAGCTGGTACAATGGCAGATGCGTTTGTGAAAAAATTTATTTGCATATTTGGATCGTCGAAAGGAGTACTAGCGGATCAAGGCAAAGATTTTCTAAGCAATTTATTAAAAAGATTAGCAAAACGCTTCAGAATCAAACAATTTCGTACCACAGCTTTTTACCCTCAATCCAATGGAACACTGGAACGATCACATCATGTTCTAGGTGATTATCTCAAACAATTTGTAGCAAAAAACTCACAATGGGACGATTGGCTAGAATTAGCAATGTTTTCATATAACGCAAGCGTACACGAAGCCACAAAATGTACGCCTTATGAATTAGTTTTTAGTAAATTAGCCCGTGAACCTGCATCACAAAATGAAAAAGTGCAAACCTGTGGCGATTATTTGATCAACTTTGTCATACAAATGCATGAAATGCGAACGCAAGTGAAAGAAAATCTCATAACAGCAAAAGAAAAATCAAAAATGTATCACGATAGAAAAATAAATCCTTTGAAAATAAAAGTTGGGGATAATGTGTTTTTATTAAAGGGAGGAAAAGTTAAAAGGATAGATAATTAATACACAGGTCCTCACGAAGTTTTAGATGTACTAGGAAAAGGAAATGTAAAAATCAACATAAAAGGAAAAGCGACAGTAGTTTACGTCAAATGAATAAAAAGATCGCACATAAATATACAAAATTGATTAACTAAATTTGAATTGAAACTCAAAATAGTATAAACTTTGCATAAAACCAAAGCGTTTAGAATAAATAAATCAGGAAATATTCTAAACAAAAAGATCTTTTGTAATTTTATTCTAATCTTATTTTTGTTCATGGACCATTTAAACAACAAATTAATAACTTTTTTTAGTAAGACAAATACTAGTTTCCATTGGAATCATAATTTTTTTTATCACTTAAAGAAAAATATAGAAATATTTGCATTTTTTTTTCTACATAAAAGAAACACCTTTTTTGACAAGAATAAATAAGCACTGCATAATTAGTGCCATCATAAATATTATTTCTGCAAATATTGAGTATACATAAACGATCGTAATTAACAGGGGAGGTGTCACGTCCCGCGACTCTATCGACTCAAGCTACAAACAGATCAAGAAACCAATGAAGGAATCAAGATAGCACTACTATGTGCGTGATTTTATCGACACAGGTTACAGACAGATCTACAGACCAATAGAATGATCAATATGGAATTACTATGTTTCGTTATAATACCCACACAAGATAAAAAATTAACTGACCCAAAGAGAATGTGAATGAAGCCCTACAGTACCAACACACAACCACATGCACTTATCACACATATAAGAGTCACTACATGTACCTTGTAATAACATGTAACTCGTCATAGCAGGCAGCTTGTCATAGTTGACCTTTCAAAATCCTATAAAAAGCGAAAGTTCCAATAGAAGTCAGTCCAGTCTAATCCAGTCTCATCAGATGTTTCACCGCAAGTTTAGTCAAGTCATGTTTTAAATCAGTAAAATCAACGTCACGACATAAGGTCTACGAGTTCAACGACAGTAAAAAGTAAAGAGGAATCGCCTTAGGGAATCCTCTAGAAAAACCGGGATCAGAAATCAACCATCCCAACCGGCTCGACCACAAAGTTTACAGTCTAATTAAGACTCATCTCAACACCTACGAAGGAAGGAATCACGTTACAATATTCAACCCACTGGAGTCCATCATAACTAACTTACTTTTAACCAAGGGTAATTACAATCAACTTTGAATCTTTTATATTGTTACCACTTCCATGGTGCTTACTTACCGACTATTTGATATCAATCAATATATTTCATATAATTAAACCCTTCCTGTTCACTGACTTATTCCTCATCCCTTAGAAAGGATCCTCCTAATCCTGACAGAAAAAGAGGAAATCTTTTAAGAAGAGAAGTGTTGCGTTTCTGACGTAACAAAACTAGAAGAGAAATTGTAATATTTTGCTGTACATATAAAATTTTGTAACCATAAGATTCTCTACTATAATTATAGAAGAACCACTTTTTGTTGATGACTATGTTGGTAATGAATCTTTCTCTTTCCTTCTCTTTATCTGCCATTTAGTTTTGTTTGAAACCTCGTCTCTTTCACATCAGTATGTTTTTGTTTAATTCAACGCAAATGTTATTTATTTCAAGCAAAAGTTCCTTTGAACATGCTATTGATTGACCATCCTTTGTGACTTTTAAAAAAAAAAATTTTTTAAATCTTTGTTTTTGACACAGGTAACAATTATTTTTCTTTTTTATGAAAAAAAAAAATTAATTCCTTGTTATAGTCTTATATAAAAAGATAAATATTGACGCTAATTTAAGTCTAACGAAAAAATTGTTTTCTAACCCTTGCTTACCACACTTCCGTAGAATTATACGCTTATCACACATGGGTCAAAAGATCCGAAAGACAAAAATCTTTATAAAAAAGAAACTATTCAATAATTTGACTTGGAAATTTATTTTGGAACTTCTCTAAAACTTATTTTAAAAGATGACGTAGGTTTCATGGCCAAAAACAATTTTAAATATGCAAAAAAAATGTTAGTCAAAAAGTGTAGAAAATGACCATTACCACTGGAAAATTCATAACTTTTTAAATATTTAATATAATGGGCTAAAAATTTAGTCAGACATAGCCAAAATATATCTCTAAAAGTACCTACAAATGTTTTTTATGTCCAGTAAAAAGAGTATATTTATTTTGAGGAATTAATGGCGAAAAAAAGGGAAAAAATAAATCATGCTTTCTTGTCAAAATACTATATTGTATTAGCTATTATAAAAACATTTACCATATACTGAAAATATCAATGGATTATGAAATTAATACAAAGTAAATATGAAATAAAAACAAAATATGCATAAAATAACCAATTTTATTTTATAAGACAGCGCACTCGATATCGATAATATAATCTCGAAAAATAAATCACTACTACACATAAATTTACACACAAGTGGATTAGTAAAATGCTAAACACACACTAACGGTCAAAGCCTAATACAGACGTGTACTGGCGAAGCCTCGGGACTTTGACTCTCGAGGGGCAGTCCTCACCGCGACACCTTCCCACTGAGTTTCCACTGCTCAATGGGAAGGTGACGCGGTGGGAGCTGCCCCTTGAGAGTCAAAATCCCGACGTTTAGCTAGTACACGTCTTTTCCGATAGACACGAAAAATACTCCGATTTTGAGTCTATTTCGGAGCAGAAGATCGTTTACTGTTTTTTTAAAACGTTATATGTCTTTTAAAAAAATTACACGTTTTAAACATACTTTATAGTCTTTATTATTTGATGTGAAGTCAATATATATATATAGCTGCCAAAACTAAACTAATGGTCACAACGTCATGCTAAACATTCTGAAAGGTAGCTTAACTATTCAACTATCGACCAATATTGCTACAGACTCGCTCCCTTTGCGTTTAGGTACATAAAACTTAACTACAAAGAGGGCTTGGGTCTCGAAGACCCATGTGTGGTAAGCAAGGGTTAATTATATCGAATGAAGGAAAGAAGAATTTTTGCTGATGTATTGCATGTCTTCTCAGTTTTTGACCAAATATCAATATGTGTTAAATATGTCTACTCATTTTATTTACACAACTGATTTTGAACGATATTTACGAAATTCGTGGGTGAGCGAATGGCGGATACGATTAAACTCGTTATACCAGCGTTTCATAGTGGCATTGGATGGGGCTTCATCACCAAAAGTAGAATTAAGTTGATTGATGCATTTTTGTCTCGATAATCCAAGTGGAAAATCGTAATAAATCATCGCACGAAAATTCTCACAAGTTAATTCCATTTTTTTTTGCTTAGACACAATTTTCAAGTCACTGTAAACAACACAAATAACACTCAAACGACAAATAATACGCGAGCCCTAGGGTTCATCAAGGTCGTATTCATTTCTTCTATACTAAGTGCTTTTATTATCTGATCAGGAGATGAATTTCGTCTGGCGAAAGAATTATATTCTTGATAGTTCTTTGAAAAATTCACGAGTTTGGATCTTCTTCCGCATTCGAAAGTATCTATAGACATATTCAAAACATATCTGACAAATTACGACCTACAAATGGCTCAAATCCGAGCTGGGGCTATCCCACTATGCTTAACCTACTACAGTCTCCGCATATTTAATAAAGAAAGCAATATTTTTATCGGCTTTCAGGATAAATTATTGTTGTAGTGTAAACTGAAATATTGAGAACATTTTTTCATTCAATTACCCTACTTTAGAAAAGATAAAACATTCTAGCACTCGAATTATGGTTTTCTCTAACTTACAAACGTTCAGGTGTTATGTAATTTTTATTAACAGGCTTCAGATATTGTGATAATGATTATTATATTTTGATCGTTACGTACTGCTAAATCTCCAAGGCTAAGATTTCCAAAAAATTGCCCATTTTTAAAGTGATTCCAATAGATTGATAATCCATCCAATTCCATGAGCTTAAAGGAAGCATCAGTAAGATTCCACGATGTGGATCCTGGGACCCAACTGGCATCACAACTTTGAGCTATTAATCCTTCAATGAGTACTCCAAAAGCAATACCACTTCCTACAATTAATTCCCAAGTTTTCCTTATTTTTCATTTTAAAATTTATTTCTGTTTTTTAAGTTTATTCAGCATGAAAAATTGATTAAGCTTAGCCCCTCTTCAAATAAATTTTGATGGATAAAAATTCACAAAATTAAAATATTATATTAAAAAATTCGAAAACCCAATTATTGTGCATCAACATATTTTTAAAACTATTAGCAAATTTTTTATTTATATTCTTACCTGGAATAACATTTGTATCTTCGTATCGGAAATGAACATCTTTGACGTTTAATTGCAAATTTTCTATAATATTAGTCACCAAAGAGGTTCCATAATTTAGCCAAGAACTGTAACTTGTTGCATAATAACTAGGATTTCGTTCGGTGTCTGCCCGCCATCTTGCTTCCAGCGCTTCAAGACGGCTCAATTTGTGATCTAAAATTGCTTGTTCTTCTGCTTCGTGATCATACTGTAAAATGAAATGATTTTTTAGCACAAACTTTAAATTAATTGAAAAAAAACTTTATAAAAATTGTACAGCTGAATATAGAATATCTTTTGGTTTTGAATTGAGAAATTCACGGTTCTTCCAGGCAAATAATTGAAGAGAGTAAACAAATTTGCCCCAGCCCGGATTCAAACCAGGGTCCCCACTTTATATCAATTATTTGCTTTAGAGATTCGTAAATTTTTCAATTTAAATATTATAAATCCCAGACGTTAAAATGTGTTGAATAGAATCTTCAACAAATGATAAATCTTTATGGTTGCCTAGCCTTTTTAAGTAAACCAATTCTTTTGGTTTTATTTTTAAAAATTAATCATTTTCTTTATGATTCCGTATCATTACTGCGATGTAATCTTTAATGTGCGAAAAGGTCTCAAAAAGTCCAGCTCAACTGATTTTCACAAATTAGAACTTTTAAAATGAAACCGAACTTTATTTAATATTCCTAAGATTATCATTACTAAATAAAAATATAATGCTGTAAAAGATGTGAAAGGATTTTATGACATGGAAATGAATTTTTATAAGTGGAAAATGCGCTTCTTTCCCAAATAATGGAATCGCTTTGCAAGAAGTATAATTGAGATATGAAGTAAGTGGTCCGATAGTAATGGACGATAGTGTACGGTTCAAAAACTGAAAACCTCAAATAATGGAGTGAAGCTAGTGCTTCATAGTACAGATTTCCGAGACATTCTCGTTACGGATTCCCACAATAATCGATGCTATAACTAAAACTATGCACGGAGAAAATCCTACATTACTGGTTACTTCTTTCTACACGACTTAGTCATGTAGCTGAAAAAAAATATTACCTACACGATTGAGTCGTGTATGTCACACACATAATTACAACTGTCACTCTAAGAAATTTCCGTTATGCCAGTCGGAAAAATTCGTGTGACATACACGACTCAATCGTGTTGCCCACACGACTCAATCGAGTAGCAATACTAGAGAGTAGTGTAGACAGCACTACTCTTGACTGTAGCAGCATTCTTGTGGCTAACACGAATATTTACTGCCGAAAATCGATTAATTCGTGCCACTACACTACTCAGTCATGTAGGTGATATTCTTTTTCATCTACACGACTGAGTCGTTTCCAGAATCAGCTCAAAAACTACTTTTTTCATTGTCATTCGTAAACCATGTATATTTACTTCTGTCAGTTTAAAAGTTTTGAATAAATATCTTGCATAAGATAAATAATATACGATTGCGGCAATATCTAAGCAACAATTAACAGTTCGTCTGCCACTAGCAAACTCACATGCACAATGTGAGTAACTAAAATAACTAAAAAAAAAACATTTGTATGTTGTGCGAAAAATATGTTGGAATTGAACTATTAATTTAAGTACATTTTTTTTCAACATAGTAAAGGCTTAATTTTCCACCTCAGTTGATCACCTCTTTCAGACACTTCCGGAAAATCTGAAATGTCATCAAATGTAACATTCTGGAAAGTAAGCTTTTATTGGAACCATCCTTTTACTTTAGTCTCAATAGCCAGAGTATTTGTCGTGCCTTTTAAATCATGCATTCTGTTTACAATTTCATCCATTGCATTGAGTACCAATGTGAAGCATGGGCTATACGTAAAGGACGAATAAAAAGATAAGATTCTTTCGGAATGTGGCACTATAGAAAACAATAAAAAATAAGTTAGGTAGATAAGGTGACAATGAGGTAGTTATTTTATGGATTTTATTATATTATTATAAATGGCACTTAGATTTTCAATATCTGTTTTGTAATTAATAGATAAATTTTCTTTTTGAATATAAATCATTTCTAAAATTAATCGTTTTTTAAAAATATTTTCTGTATCTAAAATTTTAGTATTTTTAAAATCAAAGGAATGTTTGTAAGAAGTAGCATGTTCTGCAAGTGCAGTTTTGTTATCTTTATTTTTAACAGATCTAGCATGTTCCAGTAATCTATTGTGTAAGAATCTGCAAGTTTGTCCAATATATTTTTTGTTACATTGAATACAGTTAATTTCATAAATGACATTATATTAAAATTTTTTTTGTGTTCTATCTTTAATTGTTGGAAATAATTTTTTTTGTAAAGAGTTTTCTATTGTAAAGACAATTTGAAGTTTAGTTTTTTTAAAGATTCTGCATAGCTGTTCTTGAAAATTTTGAATACATGGAAAAGTTATGACTTTTCTACTTTCTCTGTGATCTATATTATAAATTTCACATACTTGATTTGTTTTATGTTGAATTGTTATTAATTTTTCATAACGTTCGAAAATTTTTTCATTTAAAAGATCTAGTGGATAGCCATTTTTTAGTAATGTAGATCGCACACAATTTAAATTATTTATATGCAAATCTTTATCTGATAAGAGTATTGCTCTATCAGTAAGTGAGTAGATAACGCCAATTTTATATGTTAAACAGTGGTTAGAGAAAAAATTGATATATCGACCTGACCAAATTGGTTTTTTGTACCAATTAGTTCTAATTTTATTATCAATAACTTGGATATTTACATCCAAGAAATTGATACTATTATTTATAGATTTTTCTAAAGTGAATTTTAGTTTTTTATCTATGGAATTAAATCTGCATAAAATATCTTCTACTTTGTTTTCTGGTAGACGAATTAAAGTGTCATCTACATATCTGTAATAAAATATAATATTATAAGGTAATTTTTTAAAAATTTCTCTTATCTTTTCTAATCTTTTTAATTGTATAATTTCATAAATTTCAAAAATTACCATTGAATGTTACCAATAGCCGATATATTACATATTAATTTTCTTGAGAACGCACCATAACATCAACAACGCTACGATAGCCAAATGAACAATTGTGGAGACATTTTACTTCCAAAGTTTTGTGTAGTAAAAATTTTTAAAAAATGTAACAATAACGTATAAATGAAGGAAACTGCTTGTAAGTAACTAATATTTCAAAAAATTTCTTTACATAATTTAATTCAAAATTTATCTCATATATATTTATTTTATAGGTGTCGTTATCTATCGATATAACCTAAAAAGGTTGACACCAGTTATCCTAACAAAAATTTTTTAAAAAATTTAACGAACTCTCATAGCAACTAATATGCTATGATGATCATTTTACAATATAATTTTATGCTTTTAAACTTGGATTTTTTGAAATTTAATTTTTATAAAAATTTAACCAATTATCAAACAATATGAATGTAAGTAAAATACCAAATATGTCATCCACGGTATGTTTATTATTATTATTATTCTTTCTCTCTTTTATCTTCTCTTAATTTTATATTTTATATTGAAAAAACAAAATCTTTTTATTATATAAATATTATCTTTTTATTATATTCATAATTTTTCAAAATTTTTTATATATATTCATTTTGTATTTCCTTTTTATAGTCTTCATAAGGATCGAAAAATCGGTCGAAACGTTGACGTACTTTCAAAATAAAACAACTTTACAAAACCGGAAAGGCCATTCACTTTAATGTTCAAATTATAATACCGGTAACAACATATCTACAAACTTATATGAATATCACGTCTGTCCTGTAAATTTTACTTGGGGAATCAAGTAAACGAGATTGGTATTAGTAACAAGCTATCTAAAATGTGTCAACTTGCAGACTAGTTAATTCTACTAGTCCACCCATTATTATTGTCTATTCTAAAGTACAAAAATTTAATTAAATTTTGTAAATATTAAAAAATGTAATTTAACATAAATTTATCCAGACTGTATAATTTACTGACCGCAATTGTTTTTATGTGCCTCCGGCGCTTAAACTCGTTTTCACGCTACAGTTGAGAGTAGCGCAATGTAGAGTATTACGCTACAGAGGAATGTAATGTAAAAATTGAACTGTGCATGCACGTATAGCCATACAATCGAGCGTAATCTTCTTCTTATTCTTCTTCTTCTTCGTACAGCGTTGGTACCATACTGACAAAGCCTTGTACATTTTAACTGCGCATGCGTCTATTACAATCCGCCACTACTACACAAGTTCGAAAAAATCAAAATGGCCGGACCTAGTCGCGAAATATCAAGTGCAATGGACGAGAATTATGATAAATACTAGATTAGATTCGAGTGTACGCATAAAAACTCGCATATGCGCCGAAGTCACATACAATAGAATATGTGCCAATGCACACAATTCGGGTAATTACGAGACTCGCTTAAAATGCTCGCAGGGCTGATCGCGCCTCAACTTCATCTCGGCTTAGTCTCGGCTTTGTCTCGGGTCGTCACACTTACACCTCGACCTGATTCGTCTTTGCTCTCAAAATAGGCCTCAGTTTCGGCAATTACTTCTTCATTGGAGCCAAATCTCTTTCCCTGGACCATTTTTTTCAGGTCAGCAAAGAGCCAATAATCGTTGGGGGCCATATCTGGAGAATATGGTGGGTAAGGAAGCAATTCGAATCTTAATTCATTCAATTTGACCAACGTTTTCACCAGCTGCTGTCCACTAAGCTGACGATCTTTTTGTTTCAGGTGTGCAGTGGTGGATCCATGTTTAATCCATTGTCATATTCTTACGCAGAAAATCCTTTTTACCTCGCTTGAACAGCTCTAAACAGCGCTCTGAATCCTCGACGCGATGTTGCTTTTGGTCGGGTGTGAGCAAACGCGGCACCCACTGCGAAAACAACTTACGCGTCCCCAAAGATTTCTACAAAATTGTAAATACACTACCTTCTGATATTTGATTAACACTCGAAACTATTTTATCCATTGTTTTGAAAATGACGAAAGTTGCTTCACCAAAGCCTCTGTAACTTCTAAACTAAACGTCAGATTGTCATGAAATTTTGACACTCAACGTTTAAAGATTGGTACTATCCAGAAATCATCTGGATTTGACAACAGTGGTGCCATCTATATATCAGACCGGAAACTTATTGAGTGATGTGTTAATCACGTCTGTTTGCATTTTTAAAATTCTATCGCAAGTATGATTAAAAAAAAGACTGTAATTTCACTTCAGCTGAGGTCTCATTTACCGTTATATCTCAAGGATAACAACGTTTTTTAGCAGCAACAACGTTTTTGTACGATGGACAGACATGACATTTTTTTTCTTTAAAGAACTTCTGATGTCTTTATACTGTTGTTTTGTTAATTTTGTATCTACAAAATCTACCAGTGCTTCATCCCTGGACATCTCAGTTGGCTGTGGTTCCATCGCCGATTTATATGCAGCTCGGTATTTCTCAGCTCTTAAAGAAGATTTCGTTGTGATATATTTTATGATGATGGGAGCATCGTTTCTTCCTTCAGAAGAAAGTCTCATTCTGGTAGCCACAGCTAATTCCCCTATGCACGCGTTCCGCTAACCTCTTAAGCCATTCTTTTCTTTGTACATTCACTGGATTCCTCCAAACTCGGTTTTCGAGGACGACCAGGTCTACCTGGAGCAGCAGAAGTTGATTCTCCAACAGGTTTGCAAGAATTCTGAAAAAAATAATGTTATATTGTCCATCTTGACCCACAATTCGAGTTTTCAAAAATTAGTGAATTACTTACTGAAACTGTTATTGAAGTTTTAAACCAATTTCTATTTCTTTCCAGAAATACATCATTCTTTCGATGCACTTCTTGCCATCTACTTTTCATTTTAAAAAGTAATTTTTTCAATGAATTTTTGGCTTCACTGCTAATCGAAAAAGATTCGAATAAATTTAGAACCACTTTTCTCCTCCAAAATCTCGAGTGGCGCATCTAAACTTAATTGAAAATGATCTTGAATAATTTCAAAAATATCCTTGTAAGTGCACAGGTAATTCATGGTACGTGAACCTGGAATAATACAAAAATGATATACAATCACTACAAAAATGTTTTAATGGAAAAAAATTTAATCCACCTGTAAATGATGAAATCAATTATTGCACTCCTCTGAACACCCGTTACATCACTTGTAAGGCATTATGAAAAGACGACTAGGTACAAAATTCTTTTATACTCCCCGGGGAAGGGCTAGTGTAACCGGTGAAAACATACTTGAAACGCTTACGGGGGGAAGTACCTTTAGACACTTCAAAAAATCGATTTTTTTTTATTGTTTTAATCGATAGATATATCGCCTAAGAATATCATGTCAAAGTGTCAAAAGCTAATTCTCAAAATTGTGGAAGAGATGTATCCCGGAAGTGCCTTTAGTAAGTTATTTTTCTCTTGACCACAAACTTTAAACGGCCTTTTCTCGAAACCATGTTTTTTAAAATTGCGTAAGTGATAATAAAAAAAACTAGTGAATCGATTTTCATCATCTAGCATTCATTTTAAAGAGCATGAAAAAAAGTTCTATATAGACTAAAGATTAAAAAAACAAATTATTTTAGGACCATTTTTGACTGGAAGTACAACGAAATTTTTCGTCAAAATCGTAATTTTTTTCTTTGAGCCTGTTTTGAAGGGTTAATTTTCGAATTTCGCAAATATTTTAGTCTATCTACTAAAAAAAACCCTCTCGAGTAAGAAAATGTTTGGTTTGTTGATTTTAGATGAAAATTGCAGCCAGCATCGCTTACGCAATTTACGACATCAGCGACGACATGGCTTTCAAGATCCTTAAAAAATTTGTTAATATTCAACTTTCACTTTTGTAGAATATGCTTTTTTATCAACCTCAAACATCGCCTAAAATAAATATTATACTGATTTAAAAAGAACTGTCTTCATTTCCCTACATATCAGTTGCAAGAAGACCTTTTTATTCGGCCTCTATAGGTACTTCCCCTCTTAAATGGGAAGTCTTACCTCACCCGCAGTATTCACCAGACATTGATTCTCCTCTGATTATCTCTTGTTCCGATCGATGACACATTACCTGGCTGAACAGCACTTCCATTCTTATGAAGATGCCGAAAGAAAGGTCGACTCTTAGATAAAGACGTTTCGTTTTTTCGACGTGAGATTCATATGCTACCAGAAAGATGGAAAAGAGTAGTGGCTTGCGATGAACAATACTTTCAGTATTTTTGGGGGGTAAACTACCCCACAATAACTTTTGGTTATACAAAACATTTCCAAACGGGGATGATTACAACCCGAAAAAACTGGAAAAAATATATATTGCACGCGATAATAAAATAAAGTTCTCGTATTTTTGTATTCTAATGAGAAATTAATGTATAAGGGGTAACCACAATTAAGTGCATTTTATTATATTTCTGCTAAATAAAGGAGGTTTCGCGTACAAAACCGAGCAGAAAAATTTCTTCACATAGAGGGTTGAAAAATGTAAATTTCTCAATTGAGTGAAAATTTTTATGATGGTAAACTGCCCCAAAGGAATTTACGAGCATGCAATAAAATTACCAAAAGGGTGTAAATTCAAGCTGAAAATATGGAAAAATATATTTTACACGCAATCATAGTAGTGATGCTCTTCGAAGAAATGTTTAAAAGATGAAGATTTTTTGCACCACGAACATCTAATAACGGCTACATTTTGACATCCTGGAATTTCACATAATTTGTTGGAAAATATTATGAAGGAAAAGTCCACTGTATTCTCAAATTCTCCTGGTTTTTTTGCACGTAACCACTTTTAAACCAGGAGTACTTAAAAAGATTGTGATAGCTTGGTGAAGATAATTAATAATGTACTAAAGACTGTAACTTTATAATATTATTTCGTATGTGTAGATTAAAATCATAGTCTGACAGTATAACTGAATCTGAAAAATGTCGCATATAATTTTCTATATGCGAAATCCGTAGATGTCAAGGGGCTGAACTGTTCCAGTAGTGCCTTTAGGTATAATCATAGGAATTATATTTTTTCCAGCGGGTGCTGCTTGCCGTACAACTTCTGTGCAATGTCCAGTCCAAGAGTCTATGAGCAACACGCTTGTCGGCCCTACATTCGGGAAAAAAACATTTTCCAACCAGCTCTGAAAGAAAATGTTCTGTAGGCAAAATAATTTGTAAAATTGAATGACGTTGATAACTTTATTTTATGACTAAAAATTATTAGAAATAAACAAATTTACCAGACGTAAGTTTTCCAGATTTGACTGTAGCTACAAAGACACTTATAAGCTGAAAGATGGTTTCTTGCACAATGGGTCCAAATTTTCCACTTGGCTCTTTTGACACAAGATAAAGTGGAGACTGAAGCTTTCCATCCGCAGAAATCGTGGGTTGGATGATGTAGCTGTGAGCTGTAGAGGAAATAGATTGGACAACACATTCGACTTGTCTTGTACCTACAATTTCCAATATTCTTCTCGAATGCATTTCTAACTGGAATCCACTTTGATCCGAGTTATAAACATTTTCTGCTCCATATTGTGTGATGTACGACTTCACTTCATTCACAAAATTCTCCGCACTCACTTCTAACTTTTCTTTATCTTCTAATGGTTTTCTGGTGATAAATTTGTTGATTTTTCTGGATGTTATTCGGTGAGTTCGGTTGAACCTCCACGCTCACCTGTCAGATGCTTTAAATCATCTGTTTCATCTGTTCTGGAACCAAGTTTAGGAGTCCACTCTGTATAAGTGTCTTCTACAACGGAAGGCTCCCAGTCTTTGTATGGTTCTGAAAAGTCTAAAGTATTTTCTTTTACAATCTCAACGCCATTGAACTCATTTATAGCCTGAATTAATATTTCTTGAAAATGATCTGCCAGTTGTTGTTCTGCATCATTAACTTCACTGTCTGGTAGGTTCATGGTTTGGAATACAACTAACAAAAGTTTTATTACATTCAAGGGATTTATCGGCATGTATAAAAGACGAGATAAACTATTCACTGTTGAAACCAAGAAATTTACTTTTCAACTTGAGAGCGATAAAAGCAACACTGGATGATTATTCATAGCTTTCACAAAAGCTTGCTTTTTAAAAATAAAACATGCTTTTGACAAACAAATAAATTAAACCTCATGTAAATTTCAATGTATTAGTAAAGATACTTGGGTCGAGGAAAACAGCCGCTTAATCAGTTTATCCTTCTGCATGAGCTAAAAATGTACTTTCTGTATTTCTAAAAATATACTTATATGTATAATATAAGGTTTTGTAATTTATAGAAAAATAATAAAATTCCCTGAAAGTTGGTTACCCCCTATAATGTGATTCGTTGGGCCAAAACAAAAACACGTAAACTGTATTTTATTATCGCGTGTAACATATATTTTTTTCAGATTTTTCAGCATGAATTTAAACACTTTTGGTAATTTTATTGCATGCTCGTAAATTCCTTTGGAGTAGTTTACCATCATAAAAATTTTCACTCAATTGAGAAATTTACATTATTCAACCCTCTTTGTGAAGAAATTTTTCTGCTCGGTTTTGTACGCGAAACTTCCTTTATTTAGCAGAAATATAATAAAATGCACTTAAGGGTGGTTACCCCGTATAAATTAATTTTTCGTGAAAATGCAAAAACATATAAGCTTTATTTTAGTATTACGTGTAAAATATATTTTTACAGATTTTGCGGCTTCATTTTACACCCTTTTGGTAATTTTATTGCATGCTCGTAAATTCCTTTAGGGTAGTTTACCATCATAAAAATTTTCATTCAATTGAGAAATTTATATTTTTCAAACCCTCATTGTGAAGAAATTTTTCTGCTCGGTTTTGTACGCGAAACTTCCTTTATTTAGCAAAAATATAATAAAATGCACTTAATTGTGGTTACCCCTTATACAGAGTGGGCACGAGTGGGATGCAGAATAGGGAATATAATTGGGAGTAGTTTAGCATACGAAATGCCGCCCAACATGCACTTTCGCTATTCGAAAAGATCTTTTTCATGCGTTTTTTTTAAATTCGCGCCAGCTCGAAAGAGGTCGTGCATCTCTTGCGCATGTCTGTTCGCTTTTTTGTAGGTTGGTAATAGTGAAATCTGTCCATATTTAATTTTAAATATATTAAAAGTGTCATGTTATAAAAATATTGTCGAAAGTGCGGCAGAATTTTAAACAACAATGAGTGAATTTGTATTCAGATACACAAGTGTAAATAGTTGCAAATTGGAATCAAGTGTGACAGCAAGAAGTTCACCTTTGTAGTGTGTGATAAAAAATATGAATTTTAAACAAATAAAGAGCTTTGTTGCTCTAAAAGATTGATAAATGAACAGGAATAATTTATGGCATGGAGAATGGTAAGATTTAAAATCTTTATGATGAATAATATTGAATATTTTTTTAATGTAAAATTTCAATTACAATAATATGTTTTAAATTTTCAGAAAAATATCTACCCACTTCAATTGAAGTTAAAAAAAAAATAAAAATTGTTTAATTTAATGAAAAATTCAGATAAGTATTTTTTATTTCACTTTCAATGATATTCTTGAAAAGTGAAGTTTACTTTATGAAATGTTTTTTTTCTTTTTCAGAACTCTAACTGATGTTTATGGAGTCAAATCCTCGATAGCCATTGATTATTGTAAAAATTGTTGCCGGGATTAGAATAAAGGTTTCAAAATTCTGCAAACTGGTTCAGGAGTCTACGTTCATGTATTCTGTTAGTTCTTATACTAAAAAGTTGTAAAAAATTATTTTTACAAATCTTCAATACTCATAGCTACTTGAGAACCAAATTAGAAGAATTTCGAGCGATTATTTTAGTTGCAGTCAAGGATTTATGTGATATTTTATGCGATTGAAAATTTCTGCATCATTTGATAACAAACTCATTTTATTTAGTAGATATATAGGAGTCGATCAAGTTGGGGGTTAAAAAATAATTGAAATACTCATCAATAATCTGTCATGAGCGACGTTTCGTTGGCTTGGTTCGCCTAACATGTGACAAATTAAATTAGATTTTAATACTTGACTAAGTGTTGTAAATGTAAAGACTTCAAGTTTAAAGTAAATTTTGTTGTAACTCTTTAAAAAGTTTTTTTTTCATTGTTTGTTTTAAAAAAAAAAAACTTTTGTAAAATTTGTTGTGATTATTGATTTATATAACTTTTATCATATAAATATAGCCTGATGAGGTTGGCGAACCAAGCCAACGAAACGTCGCTCATGACAGATTATTGATGAGTGTTTCAATTATGTTTTAACCCCCCACTTGATCCACTCCTATATATCTACTAAATACACATCATGGAGGGTGATAGTTCTACAAGATTCTCAAAATCATTTTATTGTAAAATACTCAAAAGGAATTTATGGAAATTTGGGTGAATATTAAAATATAAATAGAATTAACAATGATTTTCTCAGAAACGTGCTATTATTTATTGTTTGCAATTTTTTTTTTATTTTTTAACAAAGGAATGTTGCTTGTACCTTGTTCTACACACGAAAATTGTAATTTTATTTGAGTAGTAGGAGGTCTAAACACTCGAGATTGAGGATCTGTTTGGACATTTTTGTGCTCGCTCTTTGGGTTGATAATAAATAATGTTGTTTAGCCCCGCGCACAGCGTAGAGCGGCAATCGCTCAAGTGGCGCGTTGACAGGCGTATCTTAGCGTTCCATGAAGGTACGGAATATTTTACTCAAAGACCGTTCATAATAATTATTAAAATATTGAAAATTGTTCTATATCTAAGGCATGCGGCATAGAATGAAATTGTCCTTAAGTATACATCAAATTAAACTTATTGTTTATTTTTTTTGCCTGACCTTAGATTTTTAATGAAAAGAGTGTCATTTGAGAACAATCTACACGGAATCTTTTTATTATCTACAGGTAATAGAATTGGTATTACCGTGTATTTTTTTATTGAAATTTTCTTATTGAGATATTTAATTCACATTGACAATATAAAATTGACTTTAGCTCCAGTATCAAATTATAAAAAATAAACAGAACGGATCGCGAGGCGCTACGATCAAATCGTGCCAACTAGGTGCGCTCGATTTTTTTTAAGGAAATTATTTCAAAATGGCGGCTATATACTTAATGGTGCTTTAGATACGTTATTTGATGGTTGACACGATTCCTCCCGATACAGTTGTCTGAAACAAAAAAATTAAAAAGGTGATTAAAATATAAGAGTATGGCTATCGCATTAACTGGGATAATTTTGTCTGGTTGAATGCAAATTGATTTACTGGCAATTGTGCAATCTAAAAAATGTGGACAGTCGATGCTTCAACTTTGAGGTATTGTCCAATTGTAAAATTTGATGATATTGAGATTATTCTATTTGGTTGTCCCAGACGTAATTGCCGATTTTTTCATACAAATTAAACACACTTTTTTAAATACATGGAATGAACTTTAATCAATGATGTATTCTACATTTTGTTCAATGACCTTTTGCCATCTTTCTGGTAACTTCATGATTCCAGGCTACCAGAACTCCTGGTCTTTATCGTCGAAAACTGAACAAAGTGTGATTTCACAGCTTCATCATCATTGAAAGTTTTACCATTCAAGGACTTCTGCAAAGATCGAAATAAATAGTAATCTGATGGTGCAAGGTCAAAGCTATATGGTGGATGTAACATCACTTCCAAACCAAGCTTCAATAATTTTTGGCGAGAGGCTAAAGATGTGTGTGGTGTAGCGTTGTCATGGTGAAAAATTACACTTTACAATTGACCAAGTCTGGCCGTTTTTCTTTAACCGCTGCGTTCAATTTGTTCAGCTGACGACAGTAATCATCCGAATTAATCGTTTGGTTCCTTGGAAGCAGCTCAAAAAATACCACACCTTTCCAATGACGGTAGATTGTTGATTTTAGTATTTTTAACATTTCTTCAATCTCTCGAACAGTTACATGACGATTCGATTATGGCTTTGATTTGGTCATCATCAACTTCATTGGGCCGACCTGAACGAAAATGCTCGCTTTTACACTCCATCTTAAAGTTGATGCCAAACCAACAACTGTAAACGAAATTACGCGCAATTTCACATTTATATGTGAAATCGGCAATTATGTCAACTATTAAATAACACATCGAAAGCGCCATTAAGCATATAGCCGCCACTTTGAAATATATTTAATAAACAAATTTAAAAGATTGTTCAAAAGCTCTATTATTAACCCCAAAAATCCGAATCCCGAAATTCCATATTAATTTTTATAAAGATGTTTCAGAAAATTGAGTAGAAAATCAAGCTCACGCACTGGAATCCTCCCTTAATAGTAATTATTTTCTGAAATCGGGACGAATTAACCTATCTTGTTAACAAGTGCTTGTCAGATCCATGTTTCGTGTACTTAGCAAGATAGCAAGATAGCAAGATCACACCAGTTGGTAGAATTGCAATCCTTACAACTTAACATCTCCTGCGAAATTTATCGTTGTTTTGCTATCTCACAGAGACTTAAACGAATCTCATATCAATATTTTCTTTTGAATCTAGTCCTATTTAGTTGCTAGTTTTCGTCAAGAAAGCAAAAAAAAAACGAATAGCCATTTCAGCTTGGTCAACCTAGTTGTAAAAAACTGGACGAATAGCTCTTTCTGTTTGTTAAATCTATTCATCCTAAAAACTAGACAAATAGACACCTTATAATTTTTTCTAAAATCATTTTAGTCGATTATGTCGATCATTAGAAGAGTGTATTATCACCGTGATAACGGAACTTTACTATATCGACCTTATCAACCTGTGACAATGCGTTCCTTTTCCACAGAAAATGTTTTCAAATATATTGGAAATCCCGTCTAGTCTTAAACGGCGTTAATTTCATTCTAAATCACAGGTTGATAAGGTTGATATAGTGGAATTCCGTTATCACGGTGAGTGATACACTCTTCTAATGATCGACATAATCGCCTAAAATTATTTTAGAAAAAACTAGTAATTGATTCATGGTATACCCGTAGCCGGATGAGGCGTAAATATATTCTGTGAGAAAAATTGTGTGGAACCTCCGTAGCCCAGATGATAGAACATTCGACCGGCAATCGAATGGTCCTGGGCTCGATACCCAGCAGGGTCAGAGCGTTTCTTTTTTCACAGAATTTTTTTTTAAATTGACACTTCGTTCGCTAAATGGAGAATCGCATTGACTGCAGCTGAAACTACTTCAAACGACAGTAGAATTATACAGCTCTATTGCTTAAATTTCATAGCGACCTATTTTTAATACCAAAATCAATTTTCATTGCAATTTTTCAAAACTAAAATACATTTAGGAAATCACTCACGAATTTTAATTGAAGATTTTATATTTTTTCTGGCAAAATAAGCTGAAAAAAAGAAATTACTTTGTCCTTTAGTAGTATTTTGATATGCGATCTAACCTTATCAAGACGAATTGGTCCAGCCACCAAGTACAGCTGTTCTATGGCAATCACCCACGATGCGGTTCTTATTTGTCTAACAGGTACTTGAAGACGAACTTTACCAATGAATCCTGCCTTAACTTCAATTGGTAAGCCAATGTGTCGTAACGCTTCTCGTTTTAAAGGTAAATTTTCGAGTTCTACTTCACCTGAAAGTTCAGAAAAAATGATAAATGTTAATAAAAAATAAATGGACAAAATGTAGAACATGTATATGCGTCAAAATTTGCCGAGGCTTGCGCCTAATGCCAGCATTAAAAAAAAAACTGCCTGCTTAATGGTGAATTTTATGTTTCTGATTAACAATTTTGAATTTAATTTCTAATACAAAAAAATAAAATTAAAAACAAAAACTCGGAAAATCAAATTTGAAGACTCCAAGCAGAAGTTTTACTCCTGCTTATACGAGGTCTGTCCGGAAAGTATCGGGCCTACCTTTATATCTCCGCGCCATAGTGTTCGAGCGACCTCTGCGGGGCATGAACGTCAACAGTAAAGCCTCACGAGCCTATCGGTTGTTTGCTGACATCTGTCGGACGTATAGTTCATGCGCAGCGTGTCTTTGTTTACAAAGCTATTTTTGAGGTCGGCGGATTTTGTGATTGTTCAAAATGATTGAAAAATAAGATCAACAAATTTGCATCAAATTTTGTTTACAACTCGAAAAAACGAGCTCGGAAACTATTCAGATGATGCAGAACGCCTTTGGAAATGAGTGTATGAGCAAAACACGAATGAAGGAGTGGTATAATCGTTTCAAAGGAGGCCGCACTTCTGTTGATAGTGATTCTCGTTCTGGCCGACCTTCGACGACAAAAACATTGGATAATGTTAATCGGGTGCGACTTGCGATTGAAGGTGATCGTCGATTAACTGTTCTTGATCTAGAAAATGATCTCGGAATACCGAAAACTACTGTTTGGGAAATTTTGAACAAGATTTCAGGAATGACTCGCGTGTGTGCGGTGACTGGCTTCTTCACCACGATAACGCGCTAGCGCATTCATCGAATCTTGTGCAGCAGTTTCTAAGAAAACACAGTATCGCATTGATTCGAAAACCTCCGTACAGTCCTGACATAGCCCCCTGTGACTTTTGGCTGTTTTCAAAACTCAAAAAACCACTCAAAGGACAGCGATTCGATGACAAAACGACGGTTGAAAATAATGCAACGAGCGTACTCAAGGCCATCCCTAAAAGTGAGTTCTAGGACTGTTTCGAGGAGTGGAAACATCGCTGAAACCATGTTATTCAATCAAGTGGGGATTACTTTGAAGGATACCACCCGCCCGATGATGGAGAATAACAAACAGTTTCCAGAAGTGAAACTTCTGTTTGGAGTGTCTAAATTTTATTTTCCAATTTTTTCTTTTTTTTAATAAAAGTTAGGAATAAACTCCCAAAAAGCGGTGATCTCTTTTTTTTTACACCACGTATTTTACGTCCTACATCATTTAAAGTACGTAGAAATTTTCATATAAATAATGAATAACGCATAGAAATGAATTCAAACGAAATTTCACTACCCAGTAAAATTTGAAGAATGACTAGGATAAATAAATAAGAAAGGAAGCACATATTATACTAAATTGAACGGACTATTGGATCTATAACTTAATTCGTGCGGTTTACTAAGAGATGGCGTAACTTGATTATTATTCCATCGTTCCAATATTCCGAACATGCGTTGGAAAGCTACTGTCATCGTGCGTCTTTTTCAGTATATGCCATTCATTTGAAGCTTAAACAACAATAATTCTTTTTCACTCAAATAGGTCAAACTTTGTGCCTGAAAAAGTGTTTTTGTGGGGAGTTCTTCTTCATTACTTTAATATGAAGAAAACAGCTGCCGAAAGTCATCGTATTTTGGTGGAAGTTTATGGTGAACATGCTCTAGCTGAGCGAACGTGCCAAAAGTGGTTTGCACGATTTAAAAGTGGCGATTTTGCCTTGGAAGACGAAGAACGTCCTGGGTAGCCAAAAAAGTTTGAAGATGAAGTACTGGAAGCATTACTCGAAAAAGATTGTTGCCAATCACAAGAAGAGTTCGCAGAATCTTTAAGAGTCACTCAAGCAGCCATTTCTAAACGTTGAAAAGCAGCCGGATACATTCAAAAGCAAGGAAATTGGCTTCCACATGAATTCAAGCCGAGAGACGTTGAAAGGCGGTTTTGCATGTGCGAAATGCTGTTGGAACGCCACAAAAAAAAAGTCATTTTTGCATCGGATTTTTACTGGTGATGAAAAATGGATCCATTACGACAACCCCAAGCGCAAAAAATCATATGTAAAACCCGGTCAACTATCAATGGCAAAGCCGAATATCCATGACGCGAAAGTAATGCTCTGTACTTGGTAGGATCAATAGAGTGTGCTGTATTATGGGCTACTAAAACCGGGTGAAACCACCAATGGAGAACGCTACCGAACACAATTAATCCGTTTGAAGAGAGCAATAGCCGAAAAACGCCCGGAATATGCGACCAGACACGAGGCAATAATTTTCCATCATGACAACGCTCGGCCCCACGTTGCTATTCCGGTTAAGAACTATTTGGAAAACACTGGATGGGAAGTTTTACCCCACCCGCCTTATAGCCCAGGCCTTGTCCCTTCTGAATACCATTTGATCCGGTCGATGCAGAACGCCCTCACTGGAATACGGTTCACATCAGAACAGGGTATCGAAAATTGGCTAGATTCATTCTTGACGGCCAAGCCCGCGCAGTTCTTTTGGGATGGAATCCACAAATTGCCAGAAGGTGGGAGAAAGACATAGCTTCAGATGGGCAATACTTTGAATAATACTATTGTACATGTTTTTCTTAAATAAACGTTCAAATTTTGAAAAAAAAACCGAACGAATTAAGTTATAGATCCAATATTATACAAGTCAAATTTATTAATTAGCAAATCAAATAAACCAGTTCATTTTTGTAAAATAAATGGTATGGCCAAGTGTAAAACGAAACGCAATTAGCCTATGGGTATCATTGAGTTTTTTAGAAATATATATTGAAACTACTACTAGAAAAAACCTATTGATATCAGTTGTCATTGGTCCAGCAATCTAAAATCTATGGCCCTCATCGTACTGCCAAGCCCTGTATAGAAATATCGGTAAAGTAAGGGAAAAGTTAATGCACAAATTTCTCCTTAAGTCTTTTAAGATTAGAAAAGTCAAAGTTGACAGCCTTGACAAAATATAACTTAACCACAAACGTTACACAATTTATCATCAACCAAATGTTAATTGCAAATAAAAAATGAATAAAAAAACATTTCATAATGATCAATAAAGAACAATATAATTAGGTGAGTTTGAAAGCAGTCGACCGTCAATCGAAAGACCTGGGCTCGAATCCCAGCGCAGCCAAAAGCGTCTTTTTTCTACAGAAGGATTTTCAAATTCTTTAAATAAAGAACAAATATTATAATAAAAAACTAGACATTGTTTCAGAACAGAATGATTTGAAACAAGAAGTCGAAAGAATTCAACTAGTTCTTCATAATAATTAGAAAAACGTTGAAAAAATACGTAGTATCATGCTGTTAGATTTTAGAAACTGTAAGTATGGACACATGAGGTTCATTAGTCTTAGGAATCGTAAAGAGCAATGTTTAATTCACCTGAAACGATCATAATCTGAATAACAATTTTTGAACGCTTAGGTACCTTTTCTCGCGTCGCGTCACAAATATCGTCTTGAAATTTTGAGAAATAAATCAAAATTGACTGAGACCGGTCTATTATGTCTTGAATATTCATAATGATATGGTAACTATTTTGATACAAATAAGTATTTTTAGAAAATGTACAAAGTATATCACCAACAGTGTTAGACTAGTGCAGCAGAACTCAAGACACTTAACTGGTATTATTAATAAAATTAAACAATTGTTTCCATTATAATACACTATGCCTTCTAGTATTTCTTCTATATGCTATAATTTATCATTTCATAAAGGTAGTTAATTAGGTTACGAAATATTAATAATTATTATTACCAATTGTTAAATGGTTAATAATAATAATTAACAATAGCTAATAATGATTAGTGATAATTAATAATAATGGATCAACAGTGTAGCTCAGCTGATAGAGCATTCGACCGGCAATCAAAAGGTCCTGTGTTACGTACACGGAGAAAAATAGTTGAAGTAATTTTACTCAACTTCCAATGAAATTTGGGACATAAGGACAAGTTAGAAGTTATTTAGTATCACTGTATTTATTTGTGATATATTAAATGTTCGAAAATGAATCAAAGTTGAGTAAAATTCAGAAGTGTAGGGTGAAGTATGAAAGCGTGCATTAAAATTTTTTAAATATATACCAGGTGTACAAGTATGAAACCGGTAATTTTTTTGAGAAAATACACGTTTATTTAATAAAAATGGTTATACATTAAATCTTTAAAGTAATGGCCATTGCTAGCCACACATTTTTCCCATCTCTCTGGCAATTTGTGTATGCTTCACCAAAAAAATTGTTCGTTTTTTGAGTCAAACCAGTCATCGAGCCATTTTTTCACATTTTCGTACGAATCGAAGCGCTGTTCAGCAAGTGCGTGCCCCATTGATGAAAATAAGTGGTAGTCAGATGGAGCCAAGTCTGGTGAATAAGCCGCATGGGGGAGGGCTTCCCAGCTGTACGAATTTACTAATTCCCGAGTCTTTTCTGTTCGATGTGCTGGTGCATTGTCTTTCAGTCAATTCATGCGGCACCCATCTTCCCACCTTCAAAATCAATCCCATGGCTTTTAAACGTTGATAAATGCATTGTTGGGTCACATTTAATTGTTCTGCAAGTTGTTGTTGCGTTTGACCATCATCTTCATCCAATAATGCTTGCAATTCGGCATCTTCAAACTTTTTCGGTGGTTTTCCACGTTCTTCGTTTCTCACATCGAAATCGCCACTTTTAAACTTATTGAACCACTCGTTGCACTGTGTTTTGCCTAGAGCATGCTGGCCGTAAGCTTCCACAAGCATTCGATGAGTTTCCAAAGCAGATTTCTTCAATTGGTAACAGAAAATCAATGATGTCCGCAAATCGTAGTTTGAAGGCACAAAAATCGACATTTTTACTAGCGAAAAACAATTAGTTTTTGTATGAAACTTGATTGTTTATGAACTGAATATTGTTGACAGAACTCAATGCGAAGAAATGGCGTCAATGATTTGGTTTGACACAGCGTATAGTTTTACCTAGCGACACATAGATGTCATTACCGGTTTCATACTTGTACACCTGGTATATTATTACTCGTAGTATAACTATAAAAAACCAATCTTTTATTAAATCACAAAAATAGTAGAACTTTCCGTTCATTCTACTCTACGCTTCAATCGAGAGTTGAGTAAACCGTGAATGGCAAGATTTATTCCAACAGCTACATTTATTCACGCAGGAACGAATGAAAGTAATCTGCGCCTTGGGCACACATAACAAATTTTTAATTTCAAAAACTTAAATTCTTAAAATTAAATTGATATTATGAAAATTTAAACAAAAACAAGTCGATAAGTGTATTACATAAAATATGAAATATCACATAAATTACTTAGGCAGAATAATAATTTGGAATTCGCAAATGTAAAATCCATATTTTGAAAATATAAAACACAGAAAATAAAAGAACCTTCTTTTAAATGTTTTTATACAAGATACGTCTTAATAATAATGCAATTTTTTAATGTACATTTGAAAATTTAGTTTCACTAAACTTCATACGTCGTTATAATAAAAATGTATACTAAATGTAGTTTAATAATTATATTATATATATCAATAATCATAGTTATAATAATTGATTAATTATATTAATTTTTAAAAATATTTTATTAATCATTTATGAAAAAAGTCAATTTATTTTTACTTGAGTAAGGCTAAAAAATTTTATTGACGGCACTTAATCTCACAAGCTCTGAATAACTCATGCAGTCACTATATAAGAAAGTTCCAAATTTTATATCTCAGCATTGTAAGCGAGCGTGTGCATGATTCGACGAAAGCGTATCGTACTATATATAAGTGTAGTTATTAGGTTTATATATGTAAGGTTATATGTTTAAGTGGACTTGTAATTTGAAATGTGATTGGCTACGTATGGATGGTGTGAATGTATTTGTATGTTGTTTATGTATGTACCGGATGACTATTGGCAGGCTCAAGGTAAGAATTTTTTTTTATTTGAGAGAAGCATACCATTGCCAGTTCAAATAATACGCCCGATGCTCATTTTACCCAACTACGATTTGAAGCACCTATAGCGTCGGTGATATACTTATACATTTCATGTTAACCCACTGACGCATGTTGGTGCCCTGTCGTCGATAACGTTTTACTCAACTCCTTACTATTCCCTATGTAACGCTTATTGTTATTCAATTTGGGTGAATTAGGTATATATCAAATTGATTTTACCCGACTAGGATTTAATAGATGTTCAAATGTCCTTATGTCCCAAGTTTAATCGACAGAGTTGAGTAAAATTACTTCAACTATTTTTCTCCGTGTACGGCTATCATTAAATTAAATAAAAGCATAAAAAGGGAAAAATTATCTATAATATATTTTATTTATTTGTATAATAAGTATGCGGAGGTCATTCAAACTGCCGGTGACCGTTCAACGAATATAAAACGAACTTATACTCTCATGTGCTGTTTTGTATTGTTTTAAAATCGAATTCAAACTTAGTTAACAATTTAAGAATTTCAGTAGTAAGAAATTAGGAAGCTAGTCTCAAACACAAAGCCTTGTATAATTTTAGTACTTTCAGAAATTTAAATAATTATAATTTTTCGAATTTAAATATTCAATGTTTTAATACTATTAGCTTATTCAGGTTAAGCTTGATACGACTTCCTGCGTAAACTTTAGGTAGAAAAAGCTCTGAATTTTAAATTGATTTAAATTTAATGAATGATGTTTTTAATTTTTCTGTTCTTTTTAAACCCTTCACTTGCACAATCTTGCTACAAAGAATACATGCAACACGTGAAGTATACCAACGCTTAAATAAAATAATTTATTTTCTAATCATTTCTACTACATTGATAATTTTGTAATTTTGAAAACTTTATCTAAAATTTGAAGCTTATATTCATGTATAATATTTATATTTGAAATAAATTGAACATATAATTTTGAATGGCTCCAACTAAATAATTTTGATATTATTATCAGTTGTGACAACAAAGTGAAAATCCCACCAGTGCCACCAAATCAGCTGTTACGTCCCGAGCAAAAGGTAAGGGTAGTTTGGATTTTTTGATGTAAGGGAGAAAGAATATGCATCCTATCCTATATCCTATATTCAGTACCTAAAGGATTACCACCTTCATAGATATCAGCAAAATCCAAGGCCTTCTATCAGCCTATGAATATAATATAGACAAGTTGACTGCCCATTGCCAACCAGGCAAGTCTGGACCTCAAGTGGATGTCGAGAAATTAACCAGTGTATAGAACGTTACCCCGATCTACAAAAAAGCAATTCATAAGATATTACTGTATATGCCGATACTGGTGAAGGTTGTTTACCTGATGTATCAACTACATCTGGTACCAGTGCCCCAGGCCATTTCAGGAAATAGTTCCAGAGAGCACACGTTCAATCAAATAAAAATAGAAAGAATATAACTAAGCTAGAGTAGGAATAGAATATTAATAGAAGTAAGGAAATTGACGAAGCGCGCGGTCAAGCGATACGCGCTCGCCCGTCAACACTCATAAGGTCGAGCGGTATTTAATAAACAAAGCATTCTTCGGCGAAAATAAGACGTTTAATGAAAATATAAAGATTGAAGGAATGCACAAATAATATAATTCGCAATGTTATTTCACAGAAGAAATTTTATTCCAGGTACAGTCGACTCAGAAAAGTTCTGAGTAAAGTCGACTCGGAAAATAACTTGGAGTATAGTTAGGCCAAATAATTATACCTACAGGTTGTAATAGAGTGACGTGAGTAGTTGCGAACCCCAAACAACTACACACATTACAAGGGGTAAAATAGCAACCATAAGTAGGAAATCGAAGTGAATTTAATTAAGAAAAATTTTTTTTCATATTTTAATATTACTTAGATCAGGTCAAACGAAAAACAAAATGGCGAATAATAGACAGGAAGTAGAACCAGAACAGGGAAATTTGAGTTTTGAGGAAGCAAGAGGGCTTCCAAACCCCGAAATAAATCTTGGTAGCTTACCAGTAGGACAATCAGTAACTCGAAATAGCACGGGAACAATACCTAAAACAATAAACCGCTCTACAGGACGTGGCAGAGGATTTATGCGAAGAAGTATAGAAGCCATATACAACAGAGACCGGACTACAAACGAGAATAGGAGTATAGTCGAAAATAACCCCAACCAATCCCTTCTCTGGGACGGAATAAATTTGCCAGTTCCAGAAATCTCAAAATCAACAAATCACCAACCAGACGGTAATGAAAAATTCCAAATAGACTCCTTCCTAGAAGATAACAATTAATTCGTAGCAGAAGCAAATAAACTACTGAAACATTACAACGAACAGGTCATTAGGGAGAGAGAAACCTTTATCAAAGAATTAGAAGAAAAAAGCAAAACCAAAAGAATAAATAAAACAGCTAGACCTACAGCTCATAGTTCATTTGAAAGAGAATTTAGGAACCACGAAAAATCGGAGAAGGGAAATATGTAAAAAAGAAATGAACAAGTATTACAAATAACGGAACCTAAGATGAAAAATAACAAAAACAGAAAAGAATACTTCGAGACCGACTATCAATATGAAAATAAAAATCAAAATATTCAAAATAGGAGACAACAAAATATACCTGCAGTTTCGTGGGTACCACAAGGATATAGTAAACCACAATACCAAACGCCTTATCTACAGAGATCCAACCCATACCCTACATTTCAAAATACCCCTCAACCTAGATTTTTGCGAGAATTCCAACCTAGATTCCGAAATAATCAAAATAAATTTCAGTACATCTCGTATAATCAACTAATACCCAGGATGAACCAATTAGTGTTATGTACAGTACCAGGTCAAACACAGCCCATGATAGAATTTGCAGCAGAAAATCGGGAAAACCTAGGAGAAAATGGGCAACGAAATTTCCAAAAACAATGTGCATGTAACGTGAACCGAAGCCAGAAAAGCGGAATCTGGAACAATAAAAAACAAGATAATCCAAATTGGTTGAAACAGGGTGCACAGTTGCAGAACGCGAATGCAAATGAAAATTTAATGCAGTTAAACCGTTACAACTGTAAAGAACCAGGACACTTCAAAAGGGAATGCCTATATTTTTGTCAGAACCAGGGAAACTAAGAAGGCGGGTAATGGAAACAACGGTAACAAAACCCATTACCAGAACGCCAGAGTATTTAAATTTGGATACCGAAGAAATAAATGAAACAAGGTTTCATTTGATGTTAAAATTTGAAAGTAACTTATATAGAATATTAGTCGATACAGGGGCCACCCATTCGTATGTTGGCAAAGAATTACTAGAGAAAATTTTAAGTTTAAATTACCCGATCTCTAAACCGACCTCATAGAGTCGAACGGTAGCAAACGGAGAAACCGTAGAAATAATTGGACAAGTGGTTATCCCTATTATGATTGGTAAGGACGTTAAGCATGTGTCGTTTTGACTAGTCCCTAAATCAAAATCTACAAGAATTTTGGGGACAGACATGATTAAAATCCTTAAAATTACCCCAAATTATGATACCGGATCGTGGTGGCTACTAGGCAGCACACTAACTCGCTATCAAATGGAGGCAAGGCCTCATTCCTCACCCAAACCAATCATAGAAAATACTACATAGAAAATAATATCAAAGAATTAAAAACGAAATTCAGGAGAAAAATAAAATTGAAAAGCGAAAGAGGAAATTAATAGTAAAACCGTGGTAGGAAGGAACCTAAATAATCTCAATCGAGCAAATGAGAACCCAGGCCCATCCCAAAAAAGAAAAAATGTCCAAAATCACAAAACAAACCCTTACAAAGAAATCCCGAGCTTATTCAGCATTCCTATACACACCAGATTCCAAATCCTGGAAAACCTCATCCTACAAACTTAGGACAGTAACGAAAATCAAAATGATGAGGAAACAATAATGACAAGAATTTTTTATAATAGCGAATTACCAGAAGAGTTAAAAAACGATTTTAATGAAAAAACTAGAATCTAGTAAAACTCAAATTTCAAACAAAACAACCGAGATTAGAAATAAAAACTTGTGGATTAATTTTCGAAACAGGACAATCTTATTAAGTAATATAGGGGGTAACCCCAGTAAACAGGTTGAACCAAAGGATAACGCAACGGAAGTATGCGAAGGTATTGCACGGAGAAAAATGAAAATCTCGGTTTCGGAAAGACTGGTAAACAATTTTAAAAAGTGCTATGCAAGTAAGGAAGAATGCACGAATATAGATTCCGTTCCTAGATATTTTAGTAGCCATAAGAGATAAGAACAACTCCTAAATATATTGATAATCATTTGATATGCTAACGGCATTAAGTGCCATTAGATGTCAAAGTTTTATACGTTTTATTGAATAAAACAATACTGAAGATATCTTATAATTGTATCTACTGTGACGTGGTATTTTGCCACGCACAAGAATTGTTTTAAAAATCGTTATTTTTTTAGAAACCTCGAGCAGAGAATCATGCCCGAGGCTGTCTGTGACAGTCAAAAGTCAGGGGTCGAGCGTAATGTGCTCGGCAGGCTCCTGACTTTGACTGACATTGTTGTTCTTTTCTTCTTGTTATGAATTTAAATGACAGGTTACCTGAAGGGAGAGGTTAGACTCCCGGGGAACCTATTCCTAATTGCCAGACTCAGTGTTCCAACCATGCACAACACTGCATTTTAATTCTTATCATTTTTATGCTTTAATTTCACACTCACACGCGAGCACCACGAGGTCACTTCCCGGTCGATGGCGATCAATATTCACGTCACGGCCGAAGTTTCACTACGAGCGATGGAGGAAATAACCGGACACAGCACCACGAGACCTCAGCACACCAGGAAGAGGATCCTTGGTTCGTCAGGCGGATGTGAGTCCCGCCTGCTCAAGAACACCAAGGAGAGGAGTTCGCCGTCGCTTTGTTGACAGGTTGTCAACAAACTAACCTATGCGACGAGGTTAGTTCCGGTAATCGCCACGTAGCGGCGCTAAAGATCGGCGTACCGGCGCCATCTGTTGCTCGCGAATATGAACTAAGCGTAAATATCGGTAATGTCGGTAAGCTTTGTAAGCGCCACCGTCTTCCGGTTTCGCGAGCACGCCAGCGGATCTCGCCATATTTAATCATTCTCTGTTCGACGTTCTAAGTGGCAGGAGCCAGAGCCTAGCTTGCAAACTTTCTGCTCTTAACAAAAAAAAGATCTCCAGGATGGCTGGTCGTGGAGCCTGGCGGGGACGCCGTAGATTGTCAGGTAGCCTTTGATCTTCTCTTTCATTTTATATTTGAATTCGTATTATATTAATTAACGTTAGCGGTAATTTCGGGTGGTGTGTGACGCACAGACCTCAACACTAAGATTCCGAGGCGGCAGACTCTGGGTCAGCCTCGTTAATTGAGTAGTAAGTTTAAATTCAGTGTTCGCGAATATCGTAATTGGATCTCGCGAGGTCATTTATGGGCACGGTGTTTGCGCCCAAGAACAATAAAAATTTCATGGTCGAACTTCCAAGTGTCCGTGATCGTGGATAGTGACGCTGCTCCTTACCCCGCGCTCTCCGCGGCATTTTCTGTGGTCCCTGTACCTTCGTTTACAAATGTACAGGGTGACCCGCCTGAGTGGGCCGGTCAATTAATAAATTCACAATTTATACTTAAATATTAACTTTGGTTATTTGTAGGAAATAATCTGGCGCTCAACGAATGCTATTCATAAAATTTAAAGTTAGTTTCCGGTATTGGTTGTTTTGTTCGGGATAGGTTGCCCGGGGTCAATAGTTTACCCCGAATTCTGTACAGTTGGTAGTATTAATAAATATGTTGAAATTCTCATAGTAATTCGAGCAATAATTCATGTTTAATCGGAATATGACCTAACCTAACCTCCTCGAATTTATAACCTAACCTCCTTAAATCCTCATTCTATCTTGAAAAATAAAATTCAGGTTATACTACTTACAAAATGTAATCGTAATTCAAAGTTTTTTGCTCGTTTAAAGAAAATACATTTATCGCTTTTCTGAATGAAAATAAACTTAACTATTTTAGAATTGAGTTTAAAGATAGAAATATATTTTGAGGAATGATCATTGCAACTGAAATTACAAAATGAAGGATTATTATCATGTAAAGTTATAACGGAATTGGTATAAATCTGTCACTGTGAATTGTAAAATGCACTGTGTAGAGCTTGTGTCATTTTGCGTACATTTCAAAACTTCTAGTAGTCAGTCCCATACTTTCAGAAGACGATACATAAGCTAATATACCTAGAGCTCTCGTGATTCGCTGAATTTGAAAAGTCGATTACCACGCCGCCGCGCCACGCGTTTTAACTGCCCATGCAACTGGCTTTGTTTTACTAGTTTTCACCAGTTTTTTCCGGTTTGTTCCCGCGAATTTATTGTTCAGGTTATATCTAAAAGTATACTAGTGTTTTCGGGATAAAATTTTCGAAGATGTGTGAATCAAATTTGGATGTGAGCAGGACGCAGAATAATATTCTGGATATTCTGGCTTGGAACAATACTGTTGATCCAATAGGCGATATACTGCTAACGAGTGGAGAATTAAATCCCAATATTGTTTCTGAAAAAATACAACCTGTCAATGTAAACACGAGTGAATTGTTAAATGATTTTGAAAACATTCCACCGCCAGATGTAGATACAGGTGACATTACGACTGACATTACTGTAAGTTCTCTTTGAAATTATTTTTTTGGTTAAAATTAACAAAGTTGACTTTGTTGATGTCATCTTAAGACTGCCTAAAAGTAAATAAACATTTATTTACGGGTGATATTGCAGGGTCTGAGAGCATATCTTTCACAAGATTTAGATGGTTTAGCTATATTAAATTCCTATAAGAAATATGGAATCCTGGTTCCACGTGTCAGAGAAAGTCTAGTCCATAAAGTGATCAAAAGAGAAGAAGATGTTCTGTGTAGTACTCGTCAAGCAGAAGACATAATTGTACTATTTACGTAAGTATTTTGTTTTGCTATTAAATAGGAATGGACTTTAAAACTTCTATTTAAGTTCCAATTAATTAGCTACTTTTGACCTGTTCCTTGCGAAAAATGAAAGAACATGAAAAAGATACAAGTGTGGATTTTAATATAAATATTTGTGTGGTCCAAATCTAAATGATTCATTATAAGATAAATAATTGAAATTTTGTCATGTTGTCCATATAAAATTAGGAATATAAGATCGTATTCCCAGATGACTTCTTCAGGGTCTAGGTTACTAAATAATTTCAGCGAAAAACAAATTTTCGTATCACTCAGGTGGAGATGTATTTTCGCAATAAAATACAATAAATTAAAATATGTGCGAATTATAATTTTTTGTAAAAATTTGTAGTTAATTGTAAAATGTTGTATAAGTGTCCAAAAAATCGCAAAAAATTGTAGTTTCTTGTAGAATTTTTTTGTAAATTTCTATAGTTTTTAACAATTTTTTAAAATTCAGTGGAAAAATATTTAGTACAAAGTACAATTTTTTGTTATTTTTTGGGACTCTTCTATAAAGCTTCACAAATAGTTACAAACATTGATAAAATATTAAAATTTTCACATTTTCATCAGGGGTGAATTACATTTTTATTCTATTTTGTATCAGAATGGAAGAAAAGACACTGCAGCTGATTGTGACCTTTGCTTAATTTTTTAAATTTTTTTCGGAAATTTTTATTATGACTTTAATTTTTCTTTTAATAGAATAAGCACGCAAAGATTCGAAGATCTTACTTCCAGCATAATTTCCATTTTTCCCGTTGAGACACGAGGAACATACTACACTCCATTTCGAACCGTAAGAGCGAGTGGACAATCTACTAGGATAAATGCTTCGGGAAAATTATACAAACACTTCCAATATAGAAAGACTGTACTAATGGAAGCAGGAGTAATTGCTCCAATAAAACAGGCAAAAGTGATTTTAAATCATACGACTGCAACTGTACGTGCGGCTACTGGTGAGTCGCAAAGATGTTCGTTTGGTTTGAAAGACTTAACATTAGTATTCTTTATCTTTGTCTCTTTTCTTAAATAAACTGCAATAATGCTTACAGCTTCTGACAAAGAGAAACTTGATTATATCCTTAAGACTATCGATCCTACCCCACAACATAGAAATAAGAGAATTATTTGAAAAGTACAGATGTTTAAAAATGCAGTTCGGCGCTGAATTGGTATGCATTTCTGTGTTAATTTTTTTTTTAAATAATCTTATTTTTATAATATTTTATAAACTTCATTTTGTTTTGTCTATATTTTAGCTAAAAATTGATTTCAAGTATTTAGAGCCAGGTAAGTTAGAAATCTTCCTAATAAGGTGGCCACTTATCAGATCCAGGCTAGCAGAATTATTGCAAGGGCCCCGAATGCCAAAGAAAGGAGTCTACTATGCACTTGTACAAGAATTGAAACATTTATTACCAGGTATTTTCACAATTTATATGTAGACTATATACTTTTTCTGTATGCCACTATTTGAAACTTTTAAAAACAATGTTTCAGCTGAACAGGATGCCATCGTATTCTATCTTTTACCTACGCTCATAATGCCAAAAAATCCGAGCCGTCAAGGAAAAAACGCGGAAGATTTGAACACTGAATCACCCAAAAAACAAAGAAAAGGTGGCAAAGCTACACAAAAAGTCAAATCAAGAGCATCTGAACCAGAATTTCAAGAGGCTTTTTTTATTGTAGTTCCGGTATATTACAGGTTAGAAAGCCAATTAAGAGGCGGAAACTGATTCTTCTTTGCTTTTATTTTTTTTAATAATTAAAAAGGAAATATTAATTTAGGCATTGCGCTTGTTGTAGACTGTCGCTGGAATTGAAGCAGCCGTAAAAGATAGAAAAGCAGAACTGCATAAACGCAACTTATCCATTCAATTTTTGCTTGTCTTCGTGGGAACTTTGGAGAAGATCGAGTCTTCGTATGTATACATCGACACCGACATCATGTATGGCGTTAAAAGCCCTATGCACGCCATAGGTTTAACTTTGAAGCTCTTTTACGCTCTGGATTGTGAGTATCCATTAGACGCTGCTCACGTTTGTCTACTTATCCAACAGGTCGGTTTCTGTATTCAAAGTCCGCTGGATAAGTTGAGCGTGTCAATGAATACTTTGACAGGTGAGGTAGAAACAGTTCTTTCCGTAACAGTTCCTTCGACAACAAAACCGAGTAATAGCCGCTGACTTCGAATGTTTATAACTACTTATTTGAGAATTTCGTGCTGATTTCAAAATTTGTTTAAAAAATTAACGCGTTGAAAGGATTTTTTACATAATTTGTCATTATGGCTGTGTGCTTTGTGTGTGATACAGTATTTTTAGACAATAAGGCTTTAATGAGTCATTATGCGGTATTTCACCCATTCTTAAACGTATATAGGTGTTGCGATAACAACTGTCGAAGAAGTTTTTCTACCCTTACTAGTTTTAGGAAACATAGACAGCGGTTTCATGTGCAAAGAAAGAGTCAACATGATTCTTTTGAACAAGAGAAAGCAGTTCAAAATATTAATGTTCCGGCATCTATGGAAATTGATTGTGGTGAAACAAAAGCCTTTTATGATTCATGTTATTCTGATAAAATTCCTTCCTCAGAATCGGATAGCAATGGTGATCTTTCATTAGATGAGCATGAAATAGACAACGAACTTTCTGAATCCAGTGTTACGGTAAGTAAACAATTTTCAGACGCGATGACAGATTAAGCAGCGTTGTTCACTATAAAATTGTATAGTTTTCCGGAGATATTACGAAAAAGGGTCCAAGATCTCGTTGAGGATACTACTCAATTTTTAAATGGAAAAGCTGTACATATACTACGCGAAAAAGTTATAAGCCACATACAGACGGATTCACTACGAGCCGAAATTGAAGCTATGTTTAATAGATTACAAAATCCCTTCTTACAATTGGAAACAGAGTATCTTCGACTGAAACATTTTAGAACAGGCGGAAATATAATCGAACCGGTACAGCATAAAATTGGAGAACGAGAGGAATTTCGGGAAAAAAAATGATTTTCAAATAAAAGACATGGTTCCGGTGTATGGTCAGTTCATTCCACTTCGCGAAATATTAATAAAATTCTTTGAAATGCCTGAAATATATAATGAGGTTTTCAAGTACTTACAAGAATTGAAATCTGATTCGGGCATCATATCTAATTTTGTCCAAGAAGATTAGTGGGGGAAAAAATCGGTATCTTATGGAAATACACTTAGAATTCCTTTAACAGGGTACTTCGATGACTACGAGACGAATAACCTGGTCGGAAGCCATGCGGGAATGTCTGGAAAATGTGGAGCGGTTTATATCGACTGTCCCTGTCTTCCTATACATTTACAGTCTCAAATACGGATTTTCACTGTACTGAAAATGTTGCAGTCGATATACAACATGATTACTTAGAAGGAGTTTGTCCTCTTGATGTTGCTAAAATTTTACGGTATTTTGTTACTCATAATTTTTGCAGTCTAGATGATTTAAATCAAAGAATAATTGGTTTTTATTACAGTAGACACGACAAGCGCAATAAATCTCCTCCAATTTCAGAATTACAGTTGAAGAACAGTCGTTTGAAAATGAGTTCTGCCGAAATGCTCTGTCTAATTGGAAATCTTCAAATCAAAGACTTTAACATCTGAATATTTAATACTGCTCACTGAAATCTATCCAGGATCACTGGTCCTAAAACATCACTTTTTAATCCATTATGCGGGAAAAATGAAACTATTTGGACCACTCTCGAAAATCTCTTGTCTACCATATGAGCGAAAACATAGAGGGCAAAATGACTGCTCGTTCGTTCCTTAACCGAATTAATATCTACAAAACAATTGCGTTAAAACACCAACTAATTATGAACCATCACTTTTTGCGCAAACTATCGGATCCGTTGTATAAAAGTGGGCCATCTAAATCTATTCATTTAGAGGAAATTCCACACTTTACATTATTTGCGTCCGCGTTACATTTGAACATAAATTCAAATGTATCCATGACAAAGTGGATAGAGTTTCTGGGTCAGTATATTAAGGCAGAATCTATTCTAGTTATTCCATGTGAGGATGGTCCAAAGTTTCTCTCCATTCGATGCCTTTTATTAGAAAAAAATCATGAGGTGATAGCAGTCACTAAGGTGTTAGAACATTGCTATTTTTCAAGACACTTTCAAGCATTCGAAATTAAAAGTTATGAGAGCAATACTTGGAATATCTTTGCAATAAATCGTTTAAAACTTGTGATACAGAATTGCAATTTTAAGCTATTTTTAAGAAACGTATTCACTGCCATTTAATTAGAGTACTGTCGAGAATTAAATTACGAACTGTTTTTATGTTGGCTACTAAAATTCTTTTAATTGAGGCTAAATAAATTCTTTAGATAATAAACACAAAACATTCTATCAATGTAGTTAAAAGATATTTTATTAATATTATAGTAAACATTTCAAGAAATAAGGTTTCTTTCGATTCTGTACAAACAATATTACTAGTTTCAAAGTAATATACATAAGATAATATACCTATGGAAATCATAGCATTGCTGTGGAATAAAATTCACAGTTCTTGATTCGATAGCGGTGCTTTGAATTTCGTAGTATATTATTTTGAAACAATTGCATCTGCTTTTGAACGAACGCAAAGGCCTGTGCTGTAGACCCAAAAGTATTTTTTTCTAAATGAAGGATTACCTCTCTATCGTGTTGTACTAATAATTTTGGGCCCCAATTTTATCTCCTGCACAGTTTATACAATAAGACAGATGTTTCTTAATTATCGACGTTTATTTAATAAGTTATTGGTTATAATTTGTTTTAACAAAGATATTACCTTTGAATAATTACAATTTAACATTTGAATATAAAGAGTATGTATACCATCGGATTATCTATAATGCGGCTAAGAGCGATATTAAAAAAAATCTGATTACTTAATTGGGAATCATACTTTCTATTTACAATATGCCAATAAAACAAAGTTTATAATAGTTATTAATAAGGATTAAAGTTTTAAAAGTTTCATATTATAATTAAGAACAAGATATTGTGTTTCAAATAAACCAATGAAAAAAAATAAAAAATAATATTCTCCGCTTATTTACCTATAATTAATTTCTAGTAAGTTTATAATTAATTCCTAATTTATATTTTATGTCTTAAGATATAGTTAGCCGTGTTTACTCTGCCTGCAATTACACATTTGTAAACTGAAAGAAAGCAATATAGCTATGTCGACTGTATATTTTTTTAAATAAAATAAAGTATATTCTGAAGTATTAATTCTAAAATAAAGTATATAACTGAATTGTAGTTAAGATGGAAATTGCATTAGATGGAAACAGTTTATATTTTTTTGCATAAATTAATTTTTTTTGGTTATAAATATTTACATTTTTGTATAAAAATGTTTTGATTTATTTGAATAAAATTGTAATACGTGAATCTGGTTTATTCATTCTTTTTTTACTAAATTCAATTTTCTTTTATTGTAAAATAAATGTTTATTACCAAAAAAAAATTAACTTTTCTCTTCTGGCGCAATTTCCATCTCAGTGATCCCAGAATGCGTAAGATTTTTGCTCCCACCATGGATCCCACCAGCTCATGGTTTCTTCCTCGCTCTACTGCACGAAGTTGGTTGAATGAGGAAGACGCAATGAGCTGGTGGGATGCATGGTGGGAGCAAAAATCTTACGCATTCTGGGATCACTGTTCCATCTTAACGAAAATTCAGTAAGGAATATATATTCTTTTATTTAAAAAAATGTACAATCGATATTAAAAGCTATGTTGTTCTTTTTTAGTCTACAAATAATTCCAGCATTTCCTTCTTTTGGTACTACATTTTTAATATGATGTTTCCAGTTGATACGGAATTGTTTGCATTTCGATTCATGGTAATTATTTTATTGAAAACGTTTATACATTGCTACGATATATTAGTAATAGCCATCTTTTCCGTGGGCAATGACACTTTATTCGTCCTTTGTAATGCTATATTTAATTTGTATGCAATATAGCACCCCTTCGGCACGGAGCCTCCACCAGTATGTCTTAGGATATCAAAGCAGACGATTTTACACGAAATACCGCAAAACAATTTTCGTTGGGCGCCAGACCGACAAGGTCGCCTCAGAACTGGGTCGAAAATTCGTTAAATAAAGGAATCACAATAATGGTGAGGGGGGGTCGGTAACACTTTTAGGGTCTTAACTCACAACACAATACTTAAAAAAGAAGTCACTAAAATATAGGCGCAATCCACGAATCCACCCTGATACGTGCCAAATACTCATCTAAAAACCAACTCTAACTAAAATTGTGGCCACGTGTCGGTAGGGTTCCTGGAGAGGATAAAATGACGAGACCTTACCTTAACAAAGGTAACACTTCTAAATCTGACTGCTTCGTTGTCTCCTATTCAATCAAATTCACAGAAGTCCGAAAATCACACTTACAAAATTATCCGAAGAAAGCAGGAAAATAAGGATCGAGACGTGCTGCGGTGAAGGAACAGGTGTCCTCAAAGGCTGCCGACGAAGTAGGACGATGCTGTCGCTTGCCGGTCGCTCGTGCCTACCTGTCGCTTCCCCTACCGCTGGTTCGGCGCACTGATTGGCTGGCGGCCCACTTCTGCTAGGATCTTGTGCAGAGGTATCACACGAGCGTATTGACGAGGAACCTGCACTACCCCATCGTTCACACTCCTGGTAAAATTTCCAGATTTGAGTCGCCAGAGGTTGTTGCTCCAGTCTCCTTCCCCTCCGTTGACATCCATATTATTAATCAAAATTTTGGGGACTCCCTTGCTCATCCGTTACATGAGGAGTCTTGCGGGGATCCAATAAAGGGTGGCATGTCACGGGCCTGGGCTATAGGGGCCTCGCTAGTGAACTGGAGGTCGAGACTGGAGTTGCCCATGACTCGGTCTTCGAGGTCTCTTGCCAGGTGGAGGAGTCATCTAGGATTCTTGAGGCAGGAAACGCAGCACAAGTCCTAGGGGCGTCCTCGAAGGGTGCCCAGTTCATGGGTTGACGTAGTCAGTAATTGTTTGAAAATAGGTGGCAAAACTTGAAGATGGCACGTTCGGCAATATGCAGCAAAATTGTTGTCTTTTCGGACTAGACGACAGCGTAAGTCCTGAGTACGTCCTTCAGGTCCTTAATTCCCTCGACGTCCCACGATGCTCTCAGATATACATAAATAAAATAACAAACAAGAAATTTGGCAGTAAATACTTAAAACATAAAATCGACAAAAATAGCCCTTAGTCCCGGAGTACCGTGCAGCCCTTGAGGAACTCTTTAGTTCGATAAATCATAGAAAATTAAACATTCCGAAATCGAATATCACAAATCGTATATTTTGTTCATAATTGTGAGTTGCAAAAATTTGCAACGTCACACTTTATATACCTTATTCTTGGTATAGGACTGACTACTAAACTAGACCGGACAGATTCCAGAAGCACCTATCGTCTTGCTCCAGCCGCTTGGCCCCTACTCATAAGGCTGGTGCGTGAATCGTAGCACGCAATTTGTGCACGCTTTAAGCATAGTATAGGTTCATCTACTAGACGGCATATAGATTCGATTCATGATTGCGTACTGACTTATTCTTGCTATTTGAGGCTCGATTGAAATATTTGCGTATGAATCATTTATTAAATTCTCATCCTGGATCTGAAAAGGTAGACTAGTTTGGGAATGAGATCCAAAATAATAGCAGTGATATCGAAGATTTTGAATTCCATTTTTCTCCGTGTGTTAAACTGGATGAAAGTCAACAAGCGAAATTAAAAGAAAATGTGAAAAGTAAAATATCGGAAATAGGAACAGAATTAAAATAGACACACTTAACGCAACTTAAAATATATGTTCAGGGCCATGATCCTATCTAGCAACGATACTATCATGTAAGTCCTGAAGTAAGAGAAAAAATAAATGAGAAAATAGACAAAATGTTAAAACAGGGAATAATAGAACCTTATTGTTCCGATTTGTCGAATCGGAACTTGTCACTCTTCTAATGATCGACATAATCGACTGAAATGATTTAGAAAAATCAGAAAACACTATTGTACATGTTTTTCTTAAATAAACATTCAAATTTTGAAAAAAAACCGCACGAATTAAGTTATAGATCCAATATTAATATTTAAATTTAGGACATTCTTATTTATTTTTCCTTCTTTCAGTTTCTAATGATACTTAAATTTTATAGGACCATTTATTCTGCTCGAAGTAAGTAATCCAGATCCAAAATCTGATGTTGAACCAGAAATTATTCTGCGTTACATCCCAACTACCCTAACGATAGGAAATCGACAATTTCGATTGGTTGGGGTAATCCATTATTATCCACCTCCTCCTCGAAGGCGCAACTCTGAGATCGATGGTATAGGCCACTACACAGCGCTCTCATTAAGAAAAAATGAGATCTGGATAGAATATGAAGACCAAAAGTCGTATAAGAAACCAAAGAAAATGAGTCAGGAATTCGTCTCTAAAACAAAGATTATAATGTACACGATTTGAAAAGAAATACAGAATTAAAGAGCCGTAAATTTTTAATTTGTGCCTAAAAATAGCCGTAAATTCTAGAATAATAAAAATGCAAAAATCGTAATTCGCTTATTAATGCATTTCCCTACACCAATTATTTCTCCTATTTTAATTCTAGAGTAACACAGAGTTGCTTTGAAAAGAGGGTTATTTTTTGAAACGTCATCTGTGGTACAATCCTGAGCCGTAAAACAGCCATAAAATTATATATCTTCATTTTTGAAGTTTTTAAATTCTTGAAACGGGGGTTAATTTCATAATCAGGTTTTTTTTTGGAAATTCTATTGTGGTACTTATCAGTCTTAAAAATGCCATTAAAATGTTGGTCTTCATTTTTCAAAACATTTTTTAAGTAAGAGGGGGTTACTCCCTGACTTAGGGGTTGTTTTTTGGAAATTCATTTTTGGTGCAATTCAGAGCCGTAAAAAAGCCGTAAAGCTTGATTTTATTGATTTCCGACTTTTGCACATTTTAAGTAAGAGGGGGTTGTTTTCTGACTTACGGGTTGTATTTTGGAGATTTATTTTTGGTGCGTTTCAGAGCCGTAAAAAAGCCATAAAATCTGATGTAATTGATTTTTCACTTTTGCACATTTTAAGAAAGGGGGGGTTGCGTTCTGACTTAAAGTTGTTTTTTGGAGATTTATTTTTAGTGCGTTTCAGAGCCGTAAAAAAGCCGTGAAATATGATGTGTTTGGTTTTTTTTTTATTTGTATTTTCTCTATCGTGGGGGTGCTGAGTGAACGTGCACTTAGCGCCCCACACATAAAAATTGATTTTTTGAAAAAACTTGGAGAGCCGTAAATTTTTAATTCGCGCCTAAAAATAGCCGTAAATTCTGGAATAATAAAAAATTCAAATTTCCACTGATGGGGTGCTAGCTGCACGGAACTTTTCCATTACTGTCGCAAGGACAGTAATCGTGAATATCTCGACGAAAATCCAATATAAAAAATTTACGGATTTTACAAAACTTGAGTGGCTGAAAATTATTCAACTCAATCGACGATTGCCTTCAAGCGACAATGCAGGGATACTTTTAACAGCGACTTTAATCTCCATTTCTACAAATCGAAGAAAGATCAATGCGACCTTTGTTTCGCTTGGGCACATGCAACTCCCGAAGAAAAAACTAAAACTCAGGAGAACTACAATAAACACATCAAAGATAAAAATCTAGCCAGAAATATGAAAGACGATGACAAAAACGATGCCTGCTTCGATCTCCAAAAAGTTTTGCACTGTCCTCGGGCCGAATCGTCTGCTTTCTATTACAAAAGGCATCTTGCGATTTACAATTTCACGATTTACGATTGTACGCGAAATGAAAGGTCTTGCTATTTGTGGAACGAAACAATAGGTAAAAAGGGATCAAACGAAATAGCGAGTTTTCTATTTCATTTTATCGGTAAAAAAGTTGATAAAGGCATTAGAAAATTCGTATTGGCGATCGACCTTTTGAAATTGAAGGATTTATTGATATTATGTAATTCAGGAGTCATTCCTTAGACTCGACATGCGTTTTATCAGTCCCTTTTGGCGGCAAACAAAGATGTTCCTGCAGGGAATTCTAATAAAGATGAGTGATCCTCCTTTTTTTAGATCACATTAATCATATAAGTGTAATTTTGATATTGGTAATAGTTTTTTTTCACAATTGGTATTTATTTTAAGGGAAAAAATGAAATACAGTTTCCACTTTCGGTTCAGTGAAATGTTTCCTTCATAAGTACCTCGCGTCCATTGTAATAGGGAATAGCCCTTACATAAAAACATATAATGAACACCCATCAAAATTGTTAATAGAGGAGGAAATGTTTCATTGTACAATCGATTGTAATAAAGTTAAGTGAAAGGGCTAGGAATCGAAATTTTCTACGATACCACGTGTGTTGTTTCAATATTTAGTATGTCTTACTACATTTCCTTTACTGAGGTCACTTTTTATTGTAGGAATATGTTATGCAATATTATTGTTGGATGGGACTGTGCAACATTTGTTTCTTTCTGATCTCTTTCCTAACCGTTTTGCTAGAATTTGACTATAAAAGAGATGTATTATTGTAATTCACAGCAAGACTTGATAATCTGTGATGTAATAAAAAAAGTCGTAAAAACATTTTGTGCAAGTTTGTTTTTCTCATATCTATCTACAATATTTTATGAAAAATTTGCAAATACATTTAACTTCATTCATCAACCATTAAGGCATCAACTAGAAATTTTTTTAAAAATCCATAGTAAAAGTAAGCCTTTTTGTATCATTCGTTATGTTACCATTGATCATAAAATCAATGATTCTAACATAAACAAGCAATTATTAATATGAAATATAAAAATACTTCCTTAGTTATTTAAATTACTGAATATGTCCGTAATATGTCCGTAAAAATGTCCGTAATAATAATATATGAATACATATTAATAATATGGCATTATTAAACATGTATTACATGTATATTTGATAACTAAATTATTAAATTTCATTACGTGCAACGTCCAAAATCATTTATAATTTTTGTGATGACTTAACTATTATTAATATAAATATCAATACTTGATATGACGGATATTATTTTTGCTAGATTTTTTACAAACCTTTCAATTTGATTTATAAATATCCAATTTCAATTCATATAACAGATCGCTCGTTTCATAAAATGTATTTCATGATGTAATTTTTGATTGTAATTAAAAATTGTAAATTCCTATGATTGAGGAAGATCAACATTAATACTTTTTTTTTCTCAACCATTGATGCAACGACAACGGTCTTACTTCAAATGATATTCTAAATTATAAAAAAAACTTCTTGTTTCCAGTCTCTCAAACGCGATCCCAAAACATTGTTCTATTCTTTTAATGTATTTTTTCAACACCAAGGCCTACTTTTCGATTTTTATTTTGGCTTCAAGCATTGCCGTAGCTCGTTCTGGAAATTTTCTAAATCAGAGTTAAGGGGGGTTTCTACCATTTTGGGTCAAAAAAATTAATTTTTTCTTTTTTGCTTTATCGGATAGATATATATAAGTTTCAAGAATTCGCTCAAAAATATTTAAGTCGCAATTGATTTTAAATCATTTACAGTAGCTCAATTGGTTAAAGCAGTCAACAGGCAATCGGAAGACCTGGGCTCGAATCCCGGCACAGTCGAAAGCGTCATGCCACTATTAATTCCATGTGTTTAAAAAAATAAAATTAATCGTATTATTCAATCTTTCGTGGCATGTTTATTGCATTTAAAAATGTTTTTATAAGTTACACTTAAAAATTACAAAAAATGATTAGTGTATTAAATGACGTCAGAAAGGACGTACTTTTCACGTCAAAAAGGACCTACAAAAGGACGTCCTCTTGTATTACAATTTTGGACGTCTTTTTTAACGTGAAAAAGTACCTTTACGATGTATTTTTACACCCCTTTGGACGTGAAAAAGTACGTATTTTTAGACGTGACATTTTTAAACTGGGGATGATACTAAAATTACAATGTTTTTAATAGAAAAATTTTAAAAGACGAAAAGAACAATTCCTCCGTATTTTTTAGTGTGAGCGTAGATACTCACTTAATGAAAAATCAACTCAGAATCATTATTGCATATCAGTCATTAAAAAGCCAAAATAAGGTTTGAGATTGGAAATTTTTCGACTTTCAAAATTGTTTATTATTTATCTGAAAATTATAAAAATATTTCCTTTTATTTCACAAAACAGAAATATAAATACATGATAAATGTTTTAAATTAAAAGGATAAAAAGAAGAAATACTTTTTCAAATCTATCAAAATAATCCAGGAAGGAAATATTATGTATTTAAATTTAAAGAACTTTTAATAATCGAATCTTTACCTGAGAGTAGAGCAATGTTCAGTTGGTCGGTATTTAAATTTTCCACGTACTTTCCTAAATAATTATTTAGCACCCAAGCTACAAGACCCTCCAACATTTTAACAAATGCTTCTCAATTTTCACCAAATATTACATCTACATAGAATCCTATTTTTTAAGGTTATGATTGGACAGATTTCATTAAAAATAGAATGAAAGCAATAATAAAAATTTTTGGTCGATTTGAAAAAATCTAACATTTGTATGACTCTCACTTAGCATTATTTACCTAAATATAATTATTTTTACAATGATGTACAATTAAAAATCTAATATGTAGAATGGGTTCAAAAACACAAAGTAAACAGAAGTAAAGAACTAAGCACAATAAAAGTGCTATCTGGGCATGAAAGTAGAAATAAGGAGACCAAAGTAGTGTACCACAGTGTACCATCAGAGATGAGTTGGGAGCACGGTCGTATAGACAGGTCTGGCATCTCCCGTGGTGGGGGATGTTCCCTTATCGTGACTAGTAGTAGTTTCGAAAGTGACCGCCTGGGCAGCGCTGCAATCGAGTAGTTGAAGGAATACCCGTGGTTTACAGACAGCTTTCACAGCTGACTACGTTCTGGGTATATCTATATACATACATGCTACGGTGCGGTCATTCGAGCCACTACACGATACTAGCGCTATCCGTGGCAAAAGTATGAAACATTCTGACTACAATAAGGGAACATCCCCCACCACGGGAGATGCCAGTCTTGTCTATACGACAGTGTTCGCAGAACGTGGACGTAAACGGCCCCCACCACTGAACCGTGTGGATCCTCACAAAACCAAACGCGGCGTGTCAGTGTGTCCCCACTTTCTACCTTCGATTTCATGCTGGCGGCTGTTGAGCTAAGATCGAGAATTATGTTTCTCTCGACTTCGTGTGAAAGAGGCGCGAAGCAGACGACAAATTCACAATGATAAAATATATAGTTTAAGATTTTTTTGATATTTTGATAAACACTTACCTAAAATGAATATCTGAAAGATTTTTTTGAATTTTAAGATGATTTAGACACTTGAGAAATAATTTTTTAGTAAAATTTATGGTTTAGTAAGTGTTTAAATTCTCAAAACAAAATATCGATTTATATATTTTTTAGCCATGTAAGTAAATTATTTGAAATTGAAAAATTATATGGACGATAATTCATATCAAGATAAGATAAATCATGAGATTGAAATTTAAAAAAGAAAAGGTTCGAATCAAATACTTTGGAAATTTTTTTTAATATAAAAATGCACCTTTTTTAATAATATTTAGCATCTTTTCACATGACTACTTGAATATACAAGTGTGAAAAAATAATTGTATTATTAAAAAATATCTAAATTATTTCTAAATTTGCACACTAAATTACACATTGAAATTTCTTTCTTATGAAGTGAAATTGACAAATTTTATAATAATAAAGTACTAAAAAAAATTTGTTTGAATACTTCGCAACTTTCATATGGCAATTTTAATGTAAAAGCGTGAATAAAAGGTTTGATTAAAAAAAAAAATTAATACATGTATTTTATTATTATATTTGTCAATTTTGCTTTATACTAAAGAATTCTCAATATAAAATTTCGTTTGTAAAATAACATATAATTTATTTCATTTTTAAATAATCAAACATTTTATTTAAATTTATTTGTTGAAATTGTCGTGTGAAAGATGTCAAGTATAATAAAAGTTCTTTTTGAGATATTTTATCCTAAAAGAATTTTCATAAATTTTATTTTATACTAGAGGAATTTAAGTTATAATTTTCAATACTAAATTAAAATATGGTTTTATATTTTTTCAATAATCAAACCTTCTTTTCACAATTATGTATTGAAAAAAAGGCTTTTTAAAAGTTTTACCTATTTTAGAAGTTTTTCTTTTCAAAGTGTAAAATATTGATTTATATATTTTTTAGCCTTGTGCATAAGCTATTTAAAATTAAAAATTATTCCCAAAATACTTTTTTGTTTTGAGTTTAAATATTAAAATAATACATGAATTTTATTTAAATTTACAAAAAAAAGTACACAATAAGATTTCTTTGATAAAAAGCAACATTGAATTAAAATAAAATATTTTTTAAAGTTCTTAAAATACGTAACATTTTTTATCACATGTTATTTGCGAATTACGACTCCGAATAAAAGGTTTCATCGTTTTTAAAAATAAATCATGCTTACATTTGCATACAAAATTACACCATGTTTCTCTGCTGTGAAGTAAAGTTGAATAATATTTTTTTTAAATAAAATGCTTCGAAACAAATTTTCAAATATAAGTAACACTTTTACTTAAATGAAAATTTCAACACATTAGTTATAGTGAAATTTTTTTTAAAAAGTTCTTTCAAATAGAATAACATTATGAAGATAAAGTATTTGTCCCATTCACTGAGTCCATGAGTTAATGTAGTAAAAACATAACAATTTTGTAAAATTAAAATATTTTTAAGTACAATTTAACGCACTTTTTAATAAACTTAACTTCTTGTGTTTCGAAATTGTGTTTAAAATTGGTATCATTTGTGAGCTAAATTTTTCATTCATCTTATTTGTGTAAAATTAATTTTCTACTAATAACAATTATTTAAATTTACAATTATAATGTTACGACTTTACTCTCATGAAAAAAAAAATGGTAGGTATTGGATCCAATATTTTTTTTCATAAGGGTAAATATACTACTTTTCGGTTTTTATTATTATTATTTTTAATACTGTCATGTTCATTCAGACTTAAATTATTATTTTTTTAAAATTACGAAAAAATTTTTTTTCAAAAGTATATGGACGCGAACGCGTGACATCTGACTCTGTATCAAATTATCTGGACCACTACGCTATCTCAACTGGCTTGTTCCCTTTTTAACTCGACCGGTATTTGAGTTGCATGGAATTCTTCAAATTAAAGCGCTTCTTATCTGGGCAAAAAGGTTGAGCTTTTTTCATATTATATTAAGGCCTTTAAGACCACAAAAGATGATGCGAATCGGTGTTCCCTGTTATACACACTCCTCTTGTTAAAACCATAACAAAATTCGGAAAGTTGAAGTATTTTTTAGTGACATTTAAAAACCATGACCAGGGCAGGTTCAGAATGTTAAGGTAGTTCCTTCACGAAAATTAGACCTCAGGCAAAAATAGATAATTTTGCTTTCATGAATAACAATATCATTATTGAAGGGCTATTTTGGAAGAGAAAACATTAATTTCTATGAAAAAAATTGGAAATACAGAAAAATAATTTTACTAATTAATTTTATTTTTTACCCAATTTTTTTTCTTATCGCTTTTCGCCAAATTTAAAAAAATTATGTGATTTTAATAAATCACAGTTCATTTTTTTAAGAAGAAGATTCTCTACAACATGACCGTTTCCAATTTTCGAAAATGAATAAATTATTATCAAATTCAGCAATTTGTTTACAAAAATTTCGTTTTGGAAAATTTTTTTTTAATGTTTTCAGCCATTAAAGAATTTATATTTAAAAATCAGAAACGGTGAAGTTGTGGGAAATCTTTTCTCTGAAAAAATAATTCATGATTTATTAGAATCGCATAATTTTTTAAAATTTGGTAAGAAGCGATAAGAAAAAAAATTGGGTACAAAATAAAATTGATTAATAAAATTATTTTTGTGTGTTTCAAATTTTTTTCATGTAAAATAATCTTTTTTCTTTTAAAATAGCCCTTCGATAATAGTATTGCTATTCTTGAAAGCAAAATTATCTATTTTTGCCTGAGGTCTAATTTTCGTGAGTGATAACTACCTTAACTTCTTGTGTTTCGAAATTGTCTTTAAAATTCTTCAAAATAAATGGATGATGGAACTAATCCACAAAGTTGTAGATAGACGTCAATCCTGAGAAGAACCTCAAAATCTAAGTAAAAAGGGTTGTAAAAATTTTGAATCAAACTCTTTTCCACACCACCGCGGGGGTAGAGTTGAGGGCGCGTTTTTTTACGTGGTATCCCCTGTAGGCCTAATCCACAAAGATAAAAATGAACACCAATCTTCAATAAAACAATTAATCAAAAACTTTTTTAAGATGCAGCAAAAGCGAAAGAAGAGACCAGCTTTTGAAATTTTAAGTCAAATCACCTCCGGGTTTGTGAAGAAAACTACTCGGGGTGTTTTTGTTAGTTAGTCCCCTTGCCTCTCATGAAATATAATATGTCTTATAATTTAATAAAATCAACAATCTAACTTTGTGAACAAAACTACTCGGGGTGTTTTTGTTAGTGAGTCCCCTTGCCTCTCACGAAAAATACTATTTCTTATAATTTAATAAAATCAACAATATAATTTTATAAACAAAACTACTCGGGTTGTTTTTGTTAGTGAGTCCCCTTGCCTCTCACGAAAAATACTATTTCTTATAATTTAATAAAATCAACAATATAATTTTATAAACAAAACTACTCGGGTTGTTTTTGTTAGTGAGTCCCCTTGCCTCTCACGAAAAATAATATTCCTTATAATTCAATAAAATCGACAATATAATTTTATGAATAAAACTGCTTGGGGTGCTTTTTGATTGTGAGACCCCTTGCCTCTAACGAAGAACAATATTCCTTACAACCATTTCGCTATTCTTCAGGAGCAAAAAGAGTCAAACCCTGACCTTTATACTCAGTTTCTTTATCTGTGTACAAATTTTCAGGATTCATCAATTCTATATGTTCCGTTGAGACTGTCATCGATCGCGCGTTCTCATTTCTTGCCTTTAGCGCTGCACGAGTGACACAGATGGAATTGATCATCTTGTTCCCTAATCGATTTTGCTTAATTGTTTTAGCATCTGTAAGCATCGAAAAAGCTCGTTCAGCTTCAGTATTTGAATGAGGAAGAGCTCGCACGCGATTCAACAAGGAAGTCAAATTTGGAAACATTCTGTTCTGAGCTTCGGTGCAAAAGACGGCAATGGCCGACCACATGTCGTCAAAAGACAATTTTGACCATTTTTCCTTTATTTCAGGACTGAGCTCGAGAAGCGACTGCCACTCCTTCGAGAATTCAGTTAGATCATACGACCCTAAGGTTTCACAAGTTTTTCTCACTCTAGCAAATGTTTCCTTCCTATCTGCATAGAATGCTACTTGAGGTCGGAAAACGGAAACACAAGACAAAAAAAGGTCGTCAAAAGTAAGACGATTTCGAATTTCATTACTAGCAGTTATATAAAACTCCAAGCAGTTACGAAAAAATTCATTAACCTGCTCTTTCCCTATTTTATTATCTGCAACTTCCTGATTTAAGAAGGCCTTTGCTTCAACTCCTATCATTGTAAATGTTGAACATGTTCAACGTATACTTCAAGAAGAAAAAGTAACAAAATTCCATAACTAGTTAATTTATCTGAAACTTGTTCTTTTTGTTGATGACCAGAGTTACTTTCATGTCTTAAAATTTGTGACATGCCACATTCCATTGTTTTTTCGCAAATTGTACAATAAAATTTTGTTTCGTCTTCCAATCTAACTACCCACTGTTTCCACTATGGAAATTCCTCAAGCCACGCCTCCTGAAAAGATTTTGTTCTAGAGATTTTGTTTCGCGTTTCTCCTTTGTTTGAACTCGTCGAAGCAACAAAATCATTTTCACTCATGGTGAACAATACCGATGAACAATGTTCCTTATAATATGATAAAATCAATAAAAGTATTTTATGAATAAAAACTACTCAGGTTTTTTTTTGTGAGTCCCCTTGCCTCTCACGAAAAACAATATTCTTATAATAAAAAAACTTGTAGAATAGTAAATGTAAACAAAGACCTAAATCTATGAAAACGCAAATTGACTGTGACTTTTTTTGAAGAAGTATACCTGAAATTAGACTTTCTGTAAAGAAGCGAAAAATAAAAGGAGTATTAATGCATAATATAAGATCTCAAGTCAATTTATTAATAAATTTTTGCTCTACAACTATTAGTTAAATCTAGTTAAAATTTGAATCTATTATTTTTTTATTTTATTCAAGAGTATATTAAAATAAAATATACTCCTTAGCATGTAAAATATTTACCTCACGCAAAAATAGATAATTTTGCTTTCAAGAATAGCAATACTATTATCGAAGGGCTATTTTAAAAGAAAAAAGATTATTTTACATGAAAAAAATTTGAAACACACAAAAACAATTTTATTAATCAATTTTATTTTTTACCCAATTTTTTTTTCTTATCGCTTCATACCAAATTTTGAAAAATTATGCGATTCTAATAAATCATTGATCATTTTTTCAGAGAAAAGATTTCCCACAACTTCACCATTTCTGATTTTTAAATATAAATTCTTTAATGGCTGAAAATATTAAAAAAAAATTTTCCAAAACGAAATTTTTATAAACAAATTGCTGAACTTGATAATAATTTATTCATTTTCGAAAATTGGAAACAGTCATGTTGTAGAGAATCTTCTTCTTAAAAAAATGAACTGTGATTTATTAAAATCGCATAATTTTTTTAAATTTGGCGAAAAGCGATAAGAAAAAAAATTGGGTAAAAAATAATAATTTAAGTCTGAATGAACATGACAGTATTAAAAATAATAATAATAAAAACCGAAAAGTAGTATATTTACCCTTATGAAAAAAAATATTGGATCCAATACCTACCATTTTTTTTTTCATGAGAGTAAAGTCGTAACATTATAATTGTAAATTTAAATAATTGTTATTAGTAGAAAATTAATTTTACACAAATAAGATGAATGAAAAATTTAGCTCACAAATGATACCAATTTTAAATATAATTTCGAAACACAAGAAGTTAAGTTCATTAAAAAGTGCGTTAAATTTTACGTAAAAATATTTTAATTTTACAAAATTGTTATGTTTTTACTACATCAACTCATGGTCTCAGTGAATGGGACAAATACTTTATCTTCATAATGTTATTCAATTTGAAAAAACTTTTTAAAAAAATTTTCACTGTAACTAATGTGTTGAAATTTTCATTTAAGTAAAAGTGTTACTTATATTTGAAAATTTGTTTCGAAGCATTTTATTCAAAAAAAATATTATTCAACTTTACTTCACAGCAGAGAAACATGGTGTAATTTTGTATGCAAATGTAAGCATGATTTATTTTTAAAAACGATGAAACCTTTTATTCGGAGTCGTAATTCGCAAATAACATGTGATAAAAAATGTTACGTATTTTAAGAACTTTAAAAAATATTTTATTTTAATTCAATGTTGCTTTTTATCAAAGAAATCTTATTGTGTACTTTTTTTTGTAAATTTAAATAAAATTCATGTATTATTTTAATATTCAAACTCAAAACAAAAAAGTATTTTGGGAATAATTTTTAATTTTAAATAGCTTATGCACAAGGCTAAAAAATATATAAATCAATATTTTACACTTTGAAAAGAAAAACTTCTAATATAGGTAAAACTTTTAAAAAGCCTTTTTTTCAATACATAATTGTGAAAAGAAGGTTTGATTATTGAAAAAATATAAAACCATATTTTAATTTAGTATTGAAAATTATAACTTAAATTCCTCTAGTATAAAATAAAATTTATGAAAATTCTTTTAGGATAAAATATCTCAAAAAGAACTTTTATTATACTTGACATCTTTCACACGACAATTTCAACAAATAAATTTAAATAAAATGTTTGATTATTTAAAAATGAAATAAATTATATGTTATTTTACAAACGAAATTTTATATTGAGAATTCTTTAGTATAAAGCAAAATTGACAAATATAATAATAAAATACATGTATTAATTTTTTTTTTTAATCAAACCTTTTATTCACGCTTTTACATTAAAATTGCCATATGAAAGTTGCGAAGTATTCAAACAAATTTTTTTTAGTACTTTATTATTATAAAATTTGTCAATTTCACTTCATAAGAAAGAAATTTCAATGTGTAATTTAGTGTGCAAATTTAGAAATAATTTAGATATTTTTTAATAATACAATTATTTTTTCACACTTGTATATTCAAGTAGTCATGTGAAAAAATGCTAAATATTATTAAAAAAGGTGCATTTTTATATTAAAAAAAATTTCCAAAGTATTTGATTCGAACCTTTTCTTTTTTAAATTTCAATCTCATGATTTATCTTATCTTGATATGAATTATCGTCCATATAATTTTTCAATTTCAAATAATTTACTTACATGGCTAAAAAATATATAAATCGATATTTTGTTTTGAGAATTTAAACACTTACTAAACCATAAATTTTACTAAAAAATTATTTCTCAAGTGTCTAAATCATCTTAAAATTCAAAAAAATCTTTCAGATATTCATTTTAGGTAAGTGTTTATCAAAATATCAAAAAAACCTTAAACTATATATTTTATCATTTTGAATTTGTCGTCTGCTTCGCGCCTCTTTCACACGAAGTCGAGAGAAACATAATTCTCGATCTTAGCTCAACAGCCGCCAGCATGAAATCGAAGCTAGAAAGTGGGGACACACTGACACGCCGCGTTTGGTTTTGTGAGGATCCACACGGTTCAGTGGTGGGGGCCGTTTACGTCCACGTTCTGCGAACACTGCTATAGGGACCGAGAAAAGCATGTCGCTCTATCTGGTGACTGAAACAGACGAACTAATGGAGTAAAGTTTTTGCAGCAATGCCAGGTAAATAGCATGAAAATAATTTGTATATCAAAATGGAGCAGTTACAGAGCATCGATTGGAGTTCAATCGTATTAACAACATCGAGTGTCAATATATAAAAATTATAAACAGTAAGTATAACAGTGGAAAATTGTGATTTTACTAAGATAGACTCGATCATGTAAGGTTATGTTCGTGATATGTTTACACGACGATTGCAAGGTCGTTAGCTCGTACACTACGGTCAGAATTGTCCGGCAACCTGTTTTTCGATAATTGCTCAAATTATCCTAATTTGAATTATATAAGTAAAAAAATTTGTTCTCTTGATTAAATTTAAAACTATCAAAATTCTTTATGAAATGAAACCAGCATGAATTCGTTTTGTTAAATTTTTAAGAAGTTATTGCAGAAATAGGCAAGATTTCATTGCTTTCTTAAATTTTAAATAACTTTCCAAGTAATCAAAATTTTTTAATGTTCTTGGGCTCATTTTGGAGCTAAGATTCTACAGAATCGTATTAAATTATCATTATAAATCTATAAATTTTTTCTTGCATAATGCAAGGAGTTAAAATTGTAACAAAAAAGTAGGGAAATTTTGAAAACATTTCATCTGTAAGTAAATCATAATAAAGATCATATGAATATATATTTTAAGGGGATTCGATACAAAATTCATGATTATATGTTTTATATATCTTATAAAAATGTTTTTCTAAGCATAAGCAAAATTGGAATTTTTCCAAACTTTAATTTGAACTTTAACCTTGTGAAGTATGTAAGAACAAAATTACACATCAATTCCAAGAATTTTGGTCGATTTTTTAGAAATTTAGTTTTAAAATTAGTCCAAGAACATTAAAAAATGTTGATTACTTTGAAAGTTATTTAAACTTTAAGAAAGCATTGAAATCTTGACTATTTCTGCAATAACTTCTTCAAAATTTAACAAAACGAATTCATGCTGTGCTCATTTTATAAAGAATTTTGATAGCTTTAAAATTAATTGAGAGAACAAATTTTTTCACTTACATAATTCAAATTAGGATAATTTAAGCAATTATCGAAAAACAGGTGGCCGGACAATTCTGACCGGTACTGTAATTATTTTCTGTATATGTATTTACATTCAGTAGGTAAGATTTATTTCTGTAAATCAAAAATATGACCAGATTTGAACAATTTAATTATGTATTTTAGGATTAGAATTCTTTCGACTAAATTTACAGTTATCTGATGGTATGAGTGTTCTTTCTAACAAAAAATCAAAAGTGCCATAACTAACTCCAGCTATGTCCAAAAGTTGTTCCTCTTTTTACAGTGACTCGTAGCCTTGAAAATAACGTCTTCATGTTCCCAACTCTTGGGGTTCTCCACTCAATGCAACTCAATGATTTATCTCAGCATAGTTCTTGGTTACCGTACTGCAACATTTATTCTTTATCTTCTTCTGACTGGGTATCGTTAAAGTTTTTGCTTTGACAATATAAGTCTTATTGCAGAAATCCATTGAACTCTTTGCTGTATTTTGTGTGCGGCAGTTGGGAATCGAAAAAATTTATAATTGCTATTCGAAGCTGTATTTTTACAGTTAACTATACAACATGAAAAACCCATTGTTATTGAATTTTGCTATATATTTACTCCATAAGTTTCACTTTTCGCTACTGCGAGCGCGGCGACCGATTCTTCTATCCCCTCCCGCTGAACGCTCGGTCCCTATGCAACCGAGGTTGGGAGATTGCTAAAGTAATGGAATAGGCACCGTGCGGAGTCATGGTAGGGAGAGTTAGATCGACGCCAGCGCACGCAGTGGATAATTTAGGCGTTAAAGGAGGCTGTTTTATATTTCCGAGCAATCAAAATACATGTGCAAATCTAAATTTTGTTTTAATTAGAAAAATATAGCTGAAATGAGCCACCGAAGTTGTTGTGTTGTGAATTGTAAAAATACAAGAAGGAAAAGTGAGTGTAAATTTTAAAAATTTCCAACGTCTAAATGGAAAATAAATCAAAGGAATAAGTGGGTTGCTCCAGTAAGAAGGCAAAAGTTATCATTTCTACGGAACTCTTGGAGATCTCGTACGTGTTCTGCTAGAACGAGATTTTTACCTTTAATTTTCGTTTGTGGTTGAAATTCTATTGTATGTTTAATTGATTGAAAACCTGTTTTAATAATTATATCCATGATGAATTTGAATCTGAAAATAAACAATTAATATTTATTTACCCAACAAGTACCTAAAACTGTCATCATGAAATTACAATTTAATTATTTATTATTTTTGTAGTCTGTTTTGATCTGTCATTAACTTAAGGTAGTATTCATGCCAAAAATCAGTCTCTGGAAAAAGAAGTTTTTCTATGATTTCAAGACTGAAAATTATATCATCAGCCATGTCATATGTAAGGAAAGACACTCTTTTTAATGAAAAAATTTAAAATTACGAAAAATAATATTTTAATAATGTTTTTTGTAATAGGATATTTCCTTATTATCGCTTCTTACCAACTTTTTGAAAATGATTGAAGTTTCTTAAATCATAGCTTATTTTTTCGGGGGAAATATTCTCTACCGCTTAACCGTTTCCAATTTTTGGAAATAAATCAATTATTATCAAATACAGCAATTTTTTTATAAAAATTTTGTTTTGGAAAATTGATTTTTAATTATTGCAGCCATTAAAGAATTTATTTTCAAAAATTGGAAACGGTCAAGTTGTAGAGAATATTTTCCCCGAAAAAATAAGCAATCATTTAAGAAATTTCAAACATTTTTAAAAAATTGGTAAGACGCGATAGTAAGGAAAAATCCTATTACAAAAAACATTATTAAAAAATTATTTTTCGTAATTTTTAAATTTTTTCATTAAAAAGAGTGTCTTTCCTTACATATGACACGGCTGATGATATAATTTCTAGTCTTGAAATCATAGAAAAACTTCTTTTTCCAGAGACTGATTTTTGGCACGACAACTACCTTAACCTTATATTTACTGGTTTCTATATCATTTTTATTATGGAAAATACTTACTTTTTACTGCTGATTTCACGCAAATACTTCACAAGGAAAAACAATTGAATTTTAAAGTGAATTAAATTGCTTTTTTTTTGTTTTTTTATTGATAATAAACATTTTTATAACTATGTCCCATTATAATACATTGTAAAAGTTCTCGAACAGCCTCCTTTAGTTTACTCATGCTATGGCGCTGAAGTCACGCACATGTCACGTCCGTGGTTGACAGGCGCACGCTGACGCTGCCTGATTGGCGAACGCGAGAACTCACTTCGTTTAAAAAACTCCGCGGGTACTTGCCTTTGGTCGCCTATGAGGATAGGTTTTCGGGTTTCTATAAAAAATTGTCTATAAAATAGATAAAAAAAGGAAAACTCTTATTCAATTCTTAAAAACACAATTAAAGTTATATATTTCACAAAAATACTCAACTCGTTACACTGAAATTAGCAATTTTAAGTGACTAACGACAAGTCATTTCATAGAAGAAAAAATGACTTTACAGAAAACGAACTCTACTGACTTGGAAAAAGTGGAGGCGCGATCTCGGAACCTCAAGATTGAAATCCCCACTCTAAAGAATAAAAATTAGAAAAAGTTGGGGATGATCCTTAACCAATGAGGGTATTTACAATGACTTAATATGCATGATTTTAATAGTTTTTCTGCCAATGAAATCTCTTGAAAAAGGTCGTAAAAGTGCAGTTTTCTTGATTGATCTACGATTTCTAGGTTTCTAGTCTATAGATCTCGAACTGTGTTTAGACTTTTATTAAAATATTAAATCAAACATAACGAGTTTCTACAAGTTCTCTTCTTTTGGAGTTCTTGGTCTAAAGTTGTTACCAAAATATTTTATGGTTTTCAGTATTTTTATGTTACATATTCCTAATTAAATAATTTACGTATTGCTCTTATGTTCTGAAAGAGACCTTTGAATTTCTTTATGAGAATAAAGAAATGCATTCAAAATTCTAATTTCACATCAAACTTTGTTGTTTCAGATAATAAAATAGAGTGTTCTGGTTTTTTAGGGACTTTTCAGAATTGGAATAGTTATTATTTTTCAAATTGGTTCAAAGGGTTCTGTTTAATATCAAAATAGAGTTATTATTTAGAATCGACTGTTTTTAAGTGGTCTCAAAATATAACCTTCTTGGAGAAAAGCTTCATTGAAGTAGTACTAATAAATTGGTTTTATATGAATTGGAGTCCTATTTGTTTTATAATTAATCATTCAACAAAAGTCTACAGTTTCAAGATCTGGTTTCAATCCCTTTTCCACTAAAATCTAAATTAGTTTATAAAAAGTACATGATTTGTAGAGAGTATTTCTTGTAGACCTGTTTAATAAATCTTAAATTAATTTCTTATTCCTAATTTGTATAAAGAATTTAGTGAAATAAATTCTTTTATAAGTACATGATTTGTAGATGGCATTTCTCGTAGCTCTGAAAAATAAGTCTTAAGGTTACTTCTTAAGTCTAGGTATCTTTGCGAATTGAATAAAACAGAATTCTTTAATTTAAATAAATTTGGCACGTTAATATTCTAAATAAACATGGTATGTAGCGGGCATTTCTTGTAGAGCTGAAAATTAAATACTAAAATAGTAAAATTAACAACTTCGCACGTTCTCCAAAAAGAGGATATAATTCTCTTTTGACTCACGCAGTCATCTACGTTAATTCTCTCTGCACATCACGCATTACTGCAATCGAATATACCATAAGAATATTCATCTGCTATACGTTAGATTTAATTCATTATCATTATCAAGAAACCAAAGAATCTTGCATTACCGACCTCAGGTTGAGAGATAGTTTACGAATTTACAGATGGGAGCACCAGGTGCGATCATCACACACAGAGAGTAATTTCACAAAAGTGAGCTGATAAACGCGCCCTCTGAACGCGTTGCGCAAAAGGTGTACTTTGCGCGTCGGTAACTAATGAAAGTTAATTTCTTCCTCGTCGCTCTTGCACGCGAGAACGACTCGTCCCACTTCTCCTTATTCTCCTCGCTTCCACCATGCAATGCTATTTTTAGATTTCACGCTTTCGGTTATCGAGTCGGAATTGAGAATTGTGTATTTCTGTCGAAACCGTGCAAAAGAGGCGCGAAGCAGACGACAATTTCAAATTTACAAAATATGTTATTTAAGAAACAACACTTTTTCCAAAGTGAATAACAATAAGCGTTAGGTAGGGAATAGTAAGGAGTTAAGTAAAATGTTATCGACGACAGGGCACCAACATGCGTCAGGGGGTTAACATGAAATGTATAAGTATATCACCGACGCTTGAGGTGCTTCAAACCGTAGTTGGGTAAAATGAGCATCGGGCGTATTATTTCAACTGGCAATGGTATGCGGTTCTCTTAAATAAAAAAAAATTGTTACTTCGAGCCTGCCAATAGTCATCCGTACATATATAAACAACTTACAAATACATTCACACCATTCAGACGTAGCCAATCACATTTAAAATTACAAATACACTTATACATATAACCTTACATATATAAACCTAATAAATACACTTATATATAGTACGATACGCTTTCGTCGAATCGCGCACACGCTCGCTTACAATGCTGAGATATAAAATTTGGAACTTTGTTATATAGTGACCGCATGAGTTATTCAGAGCTTTTGAAAGTAAGTGCCGTCAATAAAATTTTTTAGCCTTACTCAAGTAAAAATAAATCATCTTTTTTCACAAATGATTAATAAAATATTTTTAAAAATTAATATAATTAATCAATTATTATAACTATGATTATTGATATATATAATATAATTATTAAATTACATGTAGTATAGATTTTTATTATAATGACGTATGAATTTTAGTGAAACTAAATTTTCAAATGTACATTAAAAAATTGCATTATTATTAAGAAGTATCTTGCATAAAAACATTTAAAAGAAGGTTCTTTTATTTTCTGTGTTTTATATTTTCAAAATATGGGTTTTACATTTGCGAATTCCAAATTATTATTCTGCCTGAGTGATTTATGTGATATTTCATATTTTATGTAATACACTCATCGACTTTTTTTGTTTAAATTTTCATAATATCAATTTAATTTTAAGAATTTAAGTTTTTGAATTTAAAAAGTTTTTATGTGTGCCCAAGGCGCAGATTACTTTCATTCGTTCCTGCGTGAATAGATGTAGCTGTTGGAATAAATCTTGCGATTCACGGCTTACTCAACTCTCGATTGAAGCGTAGAGTAGAGTGAACGGAAAGCTCTATTATTTTTGTGATTTAATAAAAGATTGGTTTTTTATAGTTGTACTACGAGTAATAATATATATATTTAAACATTTTTAATGCACGCTTTCATACTTCATAGTTACATACTTAAGTTTAAAGAATTTAAAAATCTTTCTGTGGAAAAAAAGACGTTTTCGAATGCACCGGGATTCGAGCCCGGGTATTTCGATTGCCGGTCGACTGCATGTACATTCGTGTAAAAATATTAAATGTTTTGAACATTTTTTTTTCAAGTATTTTACTTTATAGTGTTACGTGACAAGTGCGTAAATACTTACTTTGATTGAAGATTCCTCGTCTTAAGTTAGGATTGAATGATCCTCGCTTAGGGATGAGGAAAAGTCAATGAAAGACACAATCATTATAAAAATAATACAAATTGAATCTATTTAATTGATTTAAAAGTCACTATACACATTTGTCAACACAATTCATATATAAATGTAGGCACAGGCTGGTTGGTACGTGGGTGAGAGAGAGATAGATAATAAAGAGAGAGGGACAGAGAGAGGTTCGGTACCTTTATGATTCGTAAGTTGCGTTGAGGTTTAATCCACACGGCGGTGAGTTGTAAGTACTGGGTCCCCGCAGGTGTAGTCGAAGTGTGTGAGAGAGACGGAGTTATAGGCCGCACAGGTATGTTCCGTAAAGGGCGGTAATCCAAATTTATGACACTGTTCGAAGATCTTTACAAAGATCTATACAAGTCCACGATGACTTTTACGACTCCCGAACTTGGATTTTAAATTAACCCTGTCGAATTTTATTAATCTCAAACTCAGAGATTTTCGAAGTTAAATTGAAATGCCGCACTGGACTATTGTCGCGAGACCGGTGATAAATCCGAAGGAAAATTTAAGTGTCGAACTAGACGAAGAATTTACTGACTGCTTGCTCTTGGTGTGGGCCTCTTTTATATTTTTCCATACAAATTGACGGTCAGCGAAAATCGTGATGTAGTCATATCTTCTTAGAGGAGAAGGGACCCTATACTGCTCCCTACTTCCCCTACTTCCTATTCCCCTTTATCGATTTTCTCATAGATTTCTAACTCAATCCAGCCTGTGTGTATTATATACATTCAAATACGTCGCGGGACGTGACAATAGTAATGATTTGTCGAATTTACTTCACACCAAATAAATTTCAAAGTGCAAGATCGCATGCGAATTCAAATACAATTTATGCTTTTTTTGTAATATTTAAAACGTTTCTTTACACAGACACTTCCATCGGAAATTACAGGTTCATATTTTATTTAAGCTATTGTTAAAGTAACTTAATAAAATAAAAGTTAACACAGTTTTGCTTCTAATAAGCCCAAATTAAGAGCAAAATATTAATTTTGTAAAAATATACTACAAAAAATCTGCCCGCTTCGTGGGCACATTCTCATCGCGCGCTTCGCTTGCAAGTTTGAGCGCGCCTGGGGCGCGCGATTCGATCGTCGCACTCGGTCTTATATTCTTTGGACCCTAAAGCAGCTACCCAATGGGCACATGATATTAGAAACGTTTATGTAACATTCTACAAACGTTCTGGTAACATCCCAATGTCCAATGTCCGAAAGACTTTCTTAGAACGTGTCTGGAACGTCTTTCGGACATTGGACATTCGGATGTTCTTAGAACGTTTGTAGAATGTTACATAAACGTTTATAATATCGTGTGCCCATTGTGATAAGAACATCAAAAATATTTGAATATTAATACTAAGGGTCGATATAAGTCCTGTTTCATTATTATTTAAATTTATTACTTGTAATTTGATACTTAAGTTCAAGTCAATTTCATAATATTATCGATGTGAATTACATTTTCTCAAAGTTACTAAATTTGTTTTTGATTTCAAATGAAAAAAGAAATTCAATTTACTTAAAGCTCTATCAGCCTTAAGGAACACATTCTTATCATGACACTTGCGCTTCGCGCTCGATTTTCTGTATACATTTCTGTAACTTTCTAATAATTTACAAGATTACAAAAAATCTATTTTCTTCCAAATGTTTAAAAAAGGAAGAGAATTTATAGACTCTTTTAGAGGAAACGATTTTTTGTATTATCGCTTATTTTGTATCGCACAAATATTGTGGTTCAAAAATTGAATTTTTTATTTTCAATAGTGTTTTTTTAAAACCTAAACATAAAATATACATCTTGTCAAAAAATGTCCTACTGAGAATTTGTAGACCTCATTCATCAGGCAAATAATTTTCCATCTCAACGTTTTTTTCGTATTGTAACCCTCGGGCTATGCGAGGCCCCTACCGAACGGCAACCAAGCTCGCCACCATGCAGGTCGAAAGAGCCTCCCACCCGCGAGTCGCGTCCCCCACGCGCTACGCGGTATCCACGGTGGGGATAGGACGCGAAACGCTATAAGAGCGGAATGCGGCCGTGGAAAAGACATTCTGGCGGCTCGCAAGCGAGCCGTAAGCAGCCTAAGTGGCATTTTAGAACAGGCTGGAAGTTTTCTGCTTTCAGACGAGTTCTAACTTGTCATCTGAGACCTTTTAGGGCAGGTTGGGAGTTTTCTGCTCCCCGCTGAGTTTTAACTGGTTTCACCCTTGAGGCCCGCGGAACAGATTGAGAGGTTTCTCCTCGAATATCGAGTTCTGCGCTCAGGATTCCTACGATTGTTACGAAAGAATTTCATCAATGAATTTTTACATTCATTGATAAATATTTCGAACAATCAATGCTTACGGTCACTCTTGTGAGATCAAAGAAGACAGAACTGCTTGTCTCGAAAGCAAGCAGACCTTATATTGAACTTGTATTATAACGAGTCATCAGAGAGAGAAAGGAATAATAATTGTCTCCACTAGATTAAGTTTAGAAAATAGAGGATCTTTTTCTTTGTATCTTAACAAAAATCCACCGAAAATAAATGTATAATTAAAGATTTTATCTGGGGTCAATAGAAAGCAATTTTAAGGGATAATTCGTAGAGTAGATCGATTTTCCCTCCTTTAATAACTCAGGTAATACTGATGAATACAATTTCTTGTAAAGGGAAAATCGATGTAGTATAAAATCCATTAAATTAGATAAACCACATCCTGAATCGTTCTTATTTCTCCTCCAGTATGTGAACTCCAAATTTAAAGATTATTTTATTTAAAAGTTAAATAAAAAAGAAATCAAAAAAGTTACATTGGCGCACAACGTGGAGCACGAGGAGTTGAAAGAGAGATAAGAACGCAGAAGGGACAGAATGGGTAGTAGTTAAGATATAATAAAAAACAAAAAAATGAACCCTCTAGATTTATTTAATGGTCAGATACCGTTTCGCAGAGCGTATTTGCAACCTCCGACTAGTAGGAAATATGTACCAAACGGCATGAAAGACTTGGACAAACATTTAAATAAAATAAAAAGTACAGCAAATGGAAAAAGCAAGAAGTGAGTGTAAGTGAAGGTGCAAATAATAGAACAGGACTTCAAACATATGAAATAATCAATAATGAGTCGTCAGGGTCTACGATCGGCGACGAGTGGCATCGAATACGCACAAGGAGATCTAGATAGAACCTTGACAGAAACAACGGAAAGTAGTGAAGCAGCAATCAATATGGATTTCGGGGGGCAGACGACTCATAGAGGTGAGGAATTCTCAGAAGCCCTAACAAAGAAGCTGGAAGAGTTGGAGAAAAGGGTGAAAAAAATGCTAGAAGAAGAAAGAAAGAGAAAGGAGAAGCTAGAAACAGAAAGAAACAGAGGTCTGCAAAAAAAATTAGTTACAATGGAAGCAGGAATCAACAGATCACTGGAGGCCGCTACAGAAATTACACAAGCCTTGGAAGAAAGGAATAACAGGATAGAGACGCAATTTGGCAGATTGGAAGCTCAACAAACCAGGATCACGGAAAGATTGAATGCTGAAGGAGAAAGGAGGGAAGAAAATAGAGGGCTGGAAAGGAATTCCAACATAAAATATATACTCCCGGAATTCCGAGGGGATACGAGTCCGATTCGATACATCAATCAATTAAAACAATATTGGGGAGCAGTGAATCCCAGAGACAGCGACCCACACTACCTCATCGAGAGATCACTAACGGGACCACCTGGAGATTGGTGGCAAATTATTAAGGACGAGGTGAATAACTTCCCAACATTCCTGAACAAGTTCCTACGAAGATACTGGAACGAGCAAGCACAGCACGAACTCAGAAGAAGAATGGAGTTTGGATCGCACCAAGAAGGAAAAATTGGATCCAGAGCCGAGTATGCAATCCGTCTATATGCGGAAGCCAAAGAACTGAGACCCATAATGTCCTCCAAGGAAATCATTCAGAAACTCGCGAGGCATTACAATGAGGAAATCAAATATGCAATTATAGGCCGAGGAATAGACGATATTAATGATCTGGTAGAATTGTTGGAAAACTTTGACAGGATAGACCCCATCAATTTGAACGACGGAAGAGAAAGGGAAAAGAAGATGCATGATGGAATTAGGAATGAATTCTCAAGGAATCAACCCACGATATCGCCATCATGGAGAACACAGACGAGAGGAGATTTCCAAGATAAAGGGAGACATACTCCTCAGCATTCAAATATATCATCCTGGCCAAGGAACGCACATGGGAACTACGGAAACCATCGAGAGAAAAATGTAGAACGAAACACCGGTAGAGACACTTACAGGAATAACCAACCAATGGATAATAGACCATGGAGATAAAACCCAAGAACAACACATCAAATAAGAAATATTGAAGTAGAACCAGAGAGCTTACAGGAAAATATTCAAGAAAAAAACAATCCAGATATGGAATCGGGAAACGAGTATCAGCCACGCCTATAAACAATAATGAGGATCAACAAATAGACGTGGCACCAGAAATCGTGGTCCACACCAATATGCTACAACAACCAAGAGATGAACTACTGGAAGAAACAGGAGAAATGGGAGCAAAGAAACGTTCCAAATGTTATGTGGCAAATATCCTTATCGGAGGTATTCTCACCACAGCCCTAATAGACACAGGAGCCGAGGTGACATGTATATCAGAGGAGTTTGTCAACAGAAACAAAGAGAGATTACAAGAATATCCAACACTACCGATCAACGGGGTGACACTGATGGGCCCTCTTGGAGGAAAAGCAATCAGGTTAAATAAGCAAATATATGCAGATATTCAGCTACCAAGCCATGTGATTCAAGTCGTTTTCCTGGTGGTTCCTAAGTTATCGAGATCCTGCATTATAGGGATCGACCTGCTTGACGAATTTAGAAGCCACATCGACTTGGACAACAAAACGATATCCTTTCCTCATCTGGAAGGGAAACCATCGATCAGAATTATAAATGAAGAAGCAACAACAACACTTGGAGAAACAAAACAACTGAGAGGATTTCTAGGACTCATAAATTTTTACTCAAAATTCAGTAGTAAACACGCAGAAGAAACAGTCCCACTATTGCATCTAATAAAAAAGGGAGTACCATGGAAATGGGATGAAGATACTCAGTGCTGTTTTGATAGAGTGAAGAAACTTTTTAGCAATGCGACGACGCTATACTTTCCACATCCGAAGAAACCATACTACCTTGAAACGGACGCAAGTAACTACGCACTTGGGGCCGTATTATATCAAAAAAACGACAGACAAGAGAAAGAAATCATCACACTAGCTAGTAGAACCCTTAAAGGTCCTGAAATATCTTACTTTACCACGGAAAAGGAGCTCTTGGCAATCGTGTGGGCCTTACAGAAGTAAGGATAATGTAGCAGCAGACGTCCTCAGCCGACAACACCCAGAGAAGAACTGGGAAAAGAAAGAAAAGGATACAATACAAATATACATAAACGCACTTAAATACGAATGTTCAAAGGAACTGGAAAATAATCTTAAGAACATACAGCAATTCCAACGAGAAGATACACGAATAAATCAAACCATCCAATCATTAGATGAAGGAGAAAAATTAACCTCTTGCTTTAAAATGAATAAAGGAATATTATATCAAAAGACAACACAAGGAGAAGAAAGAATATATTTACCAATCAACACACTAAAAATGTTGATCTGGGAGTGCCACATAGCCTATGGACACACTGGAGCAGATAAAAATCACAAAATTATCAAGGAACATTTTTACTACCCACATATGGCAAAAATAATTCGACAAATATTAAGCACATGTGACTCATGTCAAAGGAATAAAGCTACAACAATAGCCAATGCAATCATCCAGGAATCTGTACAGCCGGAAGAACCACTGGAGTTGTTATCTAAAAAAAAATCAATCAAAAACAAAAATCGATTTTTTTGGACCCCTAGTGAAAACAAAATACGGCTATGAGTATATCCTGGTAATGATCGATACATTCACTAAATATACAAAACTATATCCTCTAAAAAGAGCCACCTGTAAGGCAACCATTAGAAAAGTGGATGAATTCATCGACAGTATAGGAAAGCCACAGAAAATACTGACAGATAGAGGAACGCAATTCACATGCAAAAAATGGAATGAAGCACTAAGCGATAAAAATATAAAAATGATTCTAACCTCAATAAGACATCCACAAGCAAATATGGTAGAAAGAGTCAATCGAGAACTGGCAAGATGCTTTAGAACACTCTTACCAGAAGACAAACATCACACTTGGTATAATTGCATAGAAGAAATAGAGACCATATTTAACGAGTCATATCATGACACAATAGAAACCACACCCCATGAAGCATTACGAGGAGAAAAGCCAGTTAGAATATGGGAAAAGTGGATCCCAAAAATGGAAATCAATAAAAATATAAATAACAAGACTGAACTGTCTCGCATCATCAGAGAACGAATCAGAACAAAGGGAGAAAGAAGGAATGCGAGAATAAACAAAGACAAAACTGGACTTACCTTCCAACCTGGAGATCTTGTGCTGGTAAAGGCCTGTAATGTATCAAATGCGGCTACCGGTAAGGTAGCGAAGTTCCTATCACTTTATGAAGGACCCTACAAGGTAAAGAAGAGAATCGCACGAAACACCTATATACTCAGTAACTTGAAGACTGATCGGGAGAGGGGGCAGTTCCATGCAGTGGACCTGAAGCCGTACCTCACAGGCGATGCAGCAGGAGTGGGGGTATCTGAAGGAAGAGGGGAGAGAAGAGAGGATGAATCATCAGGAAAAACATTAGAAAAGTGAAAGTAAAGAAAGGCGTCAGTTTTCCCCACGACACCAGTGGAAACAATAAGGAAAAAAAAAAGCAAAGTGAAAATCAAAGAGAAGGAAAATGCCAGAAATATCCACTCAGACTGAGCTCAGAGATACACACAGGAGTGTGTATACACAATGTGGGGGAACATCGAAAATAGCAGTCACTGTGGTTAGAGAACTGTCACAATTAAAAGAAATCAGTGTAAAGGCAAGAAACATTAACAGCAGGAAAAGAAAAAGGCCGACAAAGCAAGAAGGAACCAGAGTATCTGAGGTCCAAACAGAGAAAATAAGGAAGGTGATTGGCCACAGGAAGGAAACATCTACAGAAGGACATATAGAAGAAGAAGAAGAAATCACAATATTAAAAGTGATAAACCACACAAGCTGTGGAACAAATGTATCTCTCCCAGACCCACCACAAAAGAAGAAGAACTTAAGAGGTCAAAAGAAAATGAGCAGACAAGAAAAGTTATACCAAGATATTTTAGCAGAGGAAAATAAAACAGCTAAGAAAAGAACTATCGCAAAACAGAATCAGGTAGGAAAAGAAAACATAAGAAATGAAGCCGCAGGGCAAAGGAGGAAAGCGGCGTCACTGGCAGAGGAACGAGAATGGGCGGAGACAATGGTCACCTAATCAGAAATGGCCCACAACGGAGTGTTGGGGAAGAGACGACGAGACAACAAGAGGTAGGATAATCATTTAATCAAATCGAGAGACAAGAAGAATTTTAAAATTTTTAATTTGAGAACCTAAAAAAAAAAAAAGAAGAGGGTCATCAAATTTAAAATTTTGGGGGGCAGTTGTAACCCTTGGGCTATGCGAGGCCCCTACCGAACGGAAACCAAGCTCGCCACCATGCAGGTCGAAAGAGCCTCCCACCCGCGAGTCGCGTCCCCCACGCGCTACGCGGTATCCACGGTGGGGATAGGACGCGAAACGCTATAAAAGCGGAATGCGGCCGTGGAAAAGACATTCTGGCGGCTCGCAAGCGAGCCGTAAGCAGCCTAAGTGGCATTTTAGAACAGGCTGGAAGTTTTCTGCTTTCAGACGAGTTCTAACTTGTCATCTGAGACCTTTTAGGGCAGGTTGGGAGTTTTCTGCTCCCCGCTGAGTTTTAACTGGTTTCACCCTTGAGGCCCGCGGAACAGATTGAGAGGTTTCTCCTCGAATATCGAGTTCTGCGCACAGGATTCCTACGATTGTTACGAAAGAATTTCATCAATGAATTTTTACATTCATTGATAAATATTTCGAACAATCAATGCTTACGGACACTTGTGAGATCAAACAAGACAGAACTGCTTGTCTCGAAAGCAAGCAGACCTTATATTGAACTTGTATTATATCGAGTCATCAGAGAGAGAAAGGAATAATAATTGTCTCCACTAGATTACGTTTAGAAAATAGAGGATCTTTTTCTTTGTATCTTAACAAAAATCCACCGAAAATAAATGTATAATTAAAGATTTTATCTGGGGTCAATAGAAAGCAATTTTAAGGGATAATTCGTAGAGTAGATCGATTTTCCCTCCTTTAATAACTCAGGTAATACTGATGAATAAAATTTCTTGTAAAGGGAAAATCGATGTAGTATAAAATCCATTAAATTAGATAAACCACATCCTGAATCGTTCTTATTTCTCCTCCCGTATGTGAACTCCAAATTTAAAGATTATTTTATTTAAAAGTTAAATAAAAATAAATCAAAAAAGTTACAGTATGTCACATATTTTGTTCAAATAATGGAATTTTTGAATTTTAATCGTATTTTTTAAAATTAAAATGAAAAATATACGTTTTTTCAGAAACTATATTTGAAAATATTTGTATATATTATTGAAACGAACAATTTTCCATTCCTACGTTTTTTCGTATTTTACATATTTTAGTTAAAAAATTGAATTTCGAATTTCCAATGGTATTTTTTTTTTTAATTAAAAAGTAAAATATACATCTTATGTAAAATGTTGCAGTTCATACTTGTAGATCTTTATATTATATAGGTTTGGTTTCGTCGGTCTTGCGTTCAATAAAAGAAAATTCTATAAAAAACTCCTTCATTATATTTGGTCAAAAATTCTCCTATGTTTCAACCTCACTGCGGGTCTTTTTCAAGGAATATATATGTCACTAAAAATTGAACAAATCAATTTAAAATCAAACTTTATTTTTCCAAAGAGAACTATTTTATGTTTTGCATGTTGATATATTAAATAAGTACTTACATAAATTACAAATAAACGAAAAATTAAAAAATTAAAGCCTCAAAGATTGGGGGCTTCAATTATTTAAAATTACATTATAATACGGTGTGTACAATCCGATGAATCAACGCAAACTGTAGAATAGAGAGACGAAGATACGATAAATTGAATTAAATTCACCAATGAAAAGCGTGCTAAAGCTTGAGAACACAAACTTGAAAATCATATGTTAAATAATGCCATGACAAATTCGATTAATATTCATAATTTCAACCTTAAAATTTATTGAAATATTAATATTTTTATTGATATAAATTGATTCAATAAATTTTCTTTAATGTTGTTTTATTGACCCTAAGACCGACGAAACCAAACCTATATGATATAATAATATAACGGTCGAAGAAATGGTCATCCGTTCATTATAAAGGAAAAAAAAAAACAAACAAAAATTCTGGCCTGTTGTTTACAAATTTCTAAATTTTTCGTTCATTTTATCCGGTTTTCTACTCTCTAAATTTGAATCAGTCAAAATCTACTGATTATCAGTGAAATCTGACTGATTCAAATAGCTAAAAAGAGGTTACTGTAAATCAGTCAAATTTTACTGATTATTTCAGTGAAAATTGACTGATTTGACAGTGAAAAATATTTTTTTCACTGATGAATCAGTGGAAATTAACTGATTTAACAGTAAAAACTATTTTTTCATTGATGAATCAGTGAAAAGGAAAATCACTGATTCAATCAGTGAAAATTTGACTGATTCAGATTTAGAGAGTATATACAGTGAATTCTACATATTTTTTCCAATTCGTGTTGTTGCTTACTGGACTTCTTCATTTTGAATTGCAAGCAATGAGATAAGTTTTTGAGTTTCATTATTATCCTTATTTTAACTATCTTCTACATTTTTATCTTTTACGAAAATTTTGAATTAATCTTTTAATTTATGTCACTGAAGAGGGCCCCCATATGTGGCCGAAACGTTTGCCTTCTCTCTTATTCTGCGTTTTTTATCGTAAGTAGCATTGATAATACACTGAGAAAAATGATTTGATTGAATCAAAGAAAATAATTTTTTTGAACGACTTTCTTTGTTTTAAAGAAATGATTTGTTTAAATGAAACAAAATTTGTTTGATTCAAACAAAATATCTTTGGATCAAATAAATATTTTCTTTGTTTTGAAGAAAAATTAATTTGATTCAAACAAATATTTATTTAGTTCAAAGATATTTTGTTTGAATCAAACAAATTTTATTTCATTTAAACAAATAATTTCTTTAAATCAAAGAAAGTCGTTCAAACAAATTATTTTCTTTGATTCAATCAAATCTTTTTTCTCAGTGTATTAATAGAAGAAAATAAAAAGAGGCTGACCCAATGTCAAAAAAATGAGAAATTAACAAAAATTCTGTGAATTTTGGGTCAATATAATAGCAGACATGTTATCAAACATGTCACTTCACAGTTATTACTGTTGTAGATCTTTATGCCATAAACCATTTTTTATCATAACTTTTATTCGTATCTCGTATAATTTAACTGGAAAATGGATATTGACTTTTTTCAAGTTTTAATATCCCAGGCGGAAAAATCGGTGTACTGCCAATCCTTACAACCGGCGCGGTACCGTTCCGGTTGTAACCCGTGAGTAATGCCAGTGCTGCCGATCAGCACTGTGCCAAACGTTGGCACACCGCTGGGCGGCACTGGCTAAACACCGGCGCAGTACTGCTTTTCAGTGCTGGCAAACAACCAACATTTGTGTATTGCCAAGCATCGGTGCAGCATTGAATCAGCACCGGCGCAGTACCAACATTCAGTGTTGGCAAACAACCAACTTTTGAGTAATGCCAAGCCTTTCTATCGCCTTTCATTACTGACAAACATATTAGTAATGCTATGAGCAGTATATAAATCTTTTTATTATGTAATGTTTTTTAATTAAAAAATTTGATCGCTTTCTTTCAAAAATATTTTATTTTATAGAAAATCGATTTAATAATTAAAAATCTTAATAATTTACCTATGTTCCTGCAGTTCACTTAACTTCAAAAATGACACTGGGGCCTTTACGAACTACGGAAAGTAAGTTAAAAAGTAGTCAAACCTACTGAAATTTTTTTTCTGTGTACGTGTAACGAAAAAGTATTGTCAATTTACTCAGAAAAAATGTTCTAGCTTGAAAACAGATTTTTTACTGTGAAAACAGTAAACTTAACCTTCCAAGCGAATATCCCTCAGTTGCCGTTAAAAACGGTAAATATTAGAGTCCTAACTCGAACTTTCTCTGTACTTTTTATCTAAGTACATTAAAGATTTTCGGTACATTTTCCAGTACCGCCCCAGTACTAAAAGACAACTCCCAGCCGAGTGACATTTTGTACTAGTGCCAGCACCGCACCAGCACTGAAGGCCAGCGCTAGCGCAGTACTGCTGGTCAGCACTATGCCGGTGTTACCTTTCGAAGCTTTGCCAGCACCGCGACAGACTTCATGAGGATCTACTGCCAGCACTATGCCAGCGCTGGAAGTCCGCTGGCAGTGCTGGCGCGGTGCTGCGCCGGTTGTGAATTTCCGCCTGCGATACTGTAACTTTCTTAATTTTATTTTAATTGCAAAATATTATGATGATAATTAGTAGAGCTTTATGAGAATTATCGAAAACCTTTTCATAAAGTTTTTTTTATATCACAAAAAATGCTCCTATTTTGACAATTTTTGTCCGATGTAGCTGGTTAACGAACTTTTCCTTACTTTTTCAGCTGCGATAATGTATGCCAAAGCTCAATTCAATCCGACAATTTTGTTCTATCCAGAGTTATCGAGTATATGACCTATTACTACTGCAGACGGATAGCAGACAGACAGACACTTTCGCAAAAACCGTTTTTTCTGACTCAGGGGATCTCAAAACGTAAAGATTTGACGAAAATTCCGAAAATGATTTTTCACATAAAACTTTCTTAATAATATTAATAACTCAGAAATTAATTAACATTGTGAAAAGTCTGTAGTCTCATTTCAAAGGTAAGTTTTCATAGTATTTATCTGACTAATTAAGATGTTTTTGAAATTTTTCTGCTAGATTCTGCTCTAGAATCAAACATGGTAATGAAAAATCATCAAATTTCAAATGATGATTGTATTACATTCATTTGAAGAATTCAAAAAATCCAAACTATCAATATTTTGATAAAAATTTCTAAATTTATTAAAATATGATATACATCGATTTTTAAAAACTTCTTGAAGAAGCTACATATTTTAAAAATTGCAAGACTTTTTTTAATTCTGTTCAACCCCAAGATAGAATCCAGGAAAGAATTTCTAAAAATATTTTGATTAGGTTAAGAAATCACTATGAAGACGTACTGAAAAATAAATAAATTCAAATAAATCAAGAATCGTTTTTTCAGGCAAAAGACCTAATACAACCTAGCCGTTTCCATATTTCTAAAATGAATAAGTTTTTACCAAATTCAGTAATTTTTTCACAAGAATTTTGTTTTGGAAAATTTATTTTTAATAGTTTCAGCCATTGAAGAATTTATTATAATTTCCAAAAAATGGAAACGGTTAAGTTGTAGAAAGCCTTTTTCTTAAAAAAATTATCCGTGATTTCACAGAATCACATCATTTTTTTAAATTTGGCTCGAAGCGATAAGAAAACAAGTCCGGGTAAAAATAAAATTTGTTAAATGCATTATTTGTTTATGTTTTAATTTTTTTTTCTTGGAAACTTATCTCTTTTCTTCCAAATGATCTCTTCAATAATAATATTGCTATTTTTTTTGTGGATGAACTACCTTAAATCAGCAAACACTTCATTTACATTTATTTATCGAAATTTTCATACAAAAGATGTTACCTATTATGACAAAAAATATTCATTACTATAAAATTTGCTAGTACATATTTTTAACATGTACAGATCGATGATGACTAGTTAAGTGTCGCAAAGCTTGGCTGCTTTTTTTCAAGACGCTAAATTTTTAAATTTCAGCCATTTCCTGTCTTACGAATTGTCTCATTCTTATTTAAAATAAAATTAAATCACATGTGCTAACATCTCTACAGCTTCATTGGCATGTTCTTTGCATTGAAAAATAAATTTTATTTCACATGACAAAAAATATTCATTACTATAAAATTTGCTAGTACATATTTTTAACATGTACAGATCGATGATGAGTAGTTAAGTGTCGCAAAGCTTGGCTGCTTTTTTCTTCAAGACGCTAACAGCTTCATTGGCATGTTCTTTGCATTGAAAACTAAATTTTGTTTCACATGACGAAAAATATTCATTACTATAAAATTTGCTAGTAAATATTTTGAACATCACGGAGAAAAAAAAACTGTTGAATCAACAGATGTCATCTGCTGGAATAGGGAGAGCTGATTTTTTTTGTAATATTTACAGATTTTTCTGTTGGATTCACAGATTGTTTGTAAACTCAACAGATGAACCTGTAAAATTTACAGACATGTCTGTTAAAAATGCGGATTTCAAGAAAAAAGAGAAATCCGTAATTCTAACAGACATTTCTTTAGATTTTACAGGTTCATCTGTTGAGTTTACAAACAACCTGTGAATCCAACAGAAAAATCTGTAAATATTACAAAAAAAAACTGCTGTCCCTATTCCAGCAGATGACATCTGTTGATTTAACAGTTTTTTTTCTCCGTGATGTATAGATTGATGATGACTAGTTAAGTGTCGTAAAGCCTGACTGCTTTTTTCTTCAAGACGCTAACAGCTTCATTTGCATGTTCTTTGCAATGAAAACGAAATTTTATTTCAGATGAAATTAAATCGTCTAGAATTAGATCAAAAGAATTGCTAGACCGGAAATGTTAGTCAAATAGATATTCGACAACTGTGATAAGCTTTATAACTTAACATTTGGATGTATGAAATATTTATTTATTCTTGCAAATCTACTCAAACTTTCAGGTAACTGATCACAAGAAAAAGATATCGTATCTGCATTAATTTCAGAAGTAGTCAAAAATGCATTTAAGCATGTCGAACACTGAGTGTGCTGTTTGATGTAAGCAGTTATACGACCAGTTGTGTAAAAAATCAAACAATCTCCAACAGCTGGTAAAGCATAATCGTGCGCTACTGCATCTACAAAATCACTAAAATCAGTGTCTTCACAATCGATTTTTGCTTTTAACTTTTCTCGAATTTCTTGAATTGCGCTCTTACTATTCGACTGATGTAATTCTTTCAATTTTGAAATTGTTATTAAGGGCTGTGGAGGGTTACCATCGAAAGTACTACAATGTCCAAGCTTTGGAGGTTTCAAAATGCTAAAGGCAGCTAATATCTTGTATATTTGCAAGAAGGTTGGTGTACAAGGATGATTATTTGTTCCTCCAGCTAATCTGATAGTGCCAAAAAATCTCTAAACAAAAGGAAAGAAACAAAAAATTAGTAAAACTTTTATACAGTATATTGATAATATTCCATTCGAAATCTCATACTGAATAATATATTTTTCTCTTGTTCAGTTAAATTTTCTGAAATTAAGGAAGCTAAAGAAATACTAAATGGATTGTCAATGCAACATCAACGACACTATATTTCTAATACAACTCCATTTTGTAAAAAAATATAAAAGTGCTTTCTTCGATATTTATATTTCACTGGAAGAATTCGGATGAAGTGGAATGGATTGAAGGGATATAAAGATAAATTTTGGAATTAAATAAGTACCGTGATGATTAATATTAACGATTTGGAAGTAAAATATTAGACCAGATTTTATATAAAGATATTTTATTATACGCGTAAAGAATACTAAGTATAAAGTAATTAAAATAAATATTTCAATATTATTATTATAAACGGTAGTTTATCTTTCCTGCAAAATACATCATATTAAAATGAATACATATGTGCATATTTTTTCGCGAAGTTCAATACTTACAAAAATTGATTGAATATAATGATAAAAGACGAAAAAAATCAGCTATATCTGATAAAGTATCTAATATATCTATATTCCCTGTACGAAATATGTCGAACATAACCGGAGAAAAATTTGCAAAAATAAATAAAGATTTCATATATCCAAATGTTAAGTTATACAAGCTTATCACAGTTGTCGAATATCTATTCGACAAACATTGCCGGTCTAGCAATTCTTTTGATCTAGACGATTTAATTTCATCTGAAACAAAATTTATTTTTCAATGCAAAGAACATGCCAATGAAGCTGTAGATATGATAGCATATGTGATTTAATTTTATTTTAAATAAGAATGAGACAATTCGTAAGACAGGAAGTGGCTGAAATTTAAAAATTTAGCGTCTTGAAGAAATAAGCAGCCAAGCTTTGCGACACTTAAATAGTCACCATCCATCTGTACATGTTAAAAATATGTACTAGCAAATTTTATAGTAATGAATATTTTTTGTTACATTTACAAATTTTTAATTGAGTATATATTTCCCTTCACATGGTTTTTTATGTTGAACACAGGGCTTAACAAAATAATTATTTTTCATTTCATTCGTTTGAAGCTGGAAAATAAAAATGGAAAATACTTCTACTTAGAAGCTTAAGCTTTTTATTTATTTTTAAATATATTTTCAGTTATATGGGGATAACATAAAAAAAATTTTGTTCAGGGTCTCAAGAATTCTTCATGCGTATCCACAGTATATATTTTAAGAAGTTTAATGTGTTCTTTTTTTTATTTTGAAATAATTGATTTATGCAAAATGTGTATTTTATGTCCTACAATCATTTTAGGAACATTTTTTCATTTCATATTGTTCAGAAACTTAATTATTTAAAATTTTTTAAATATTTGTCTATTAGCATAATGCTTTTGTAGAGCGTGCCGCGTGCAGCGCCGCTCTGGTGAAAAAACTTCGCACATAGAAACTATAATCACTAAAGAAATCAAGCTCTCGCCGTTGCAGGCAGGGAGTCGGATAGGGCAAGGGCTGATTGTAGCAGTGCGGACTTTTAATTTTAGTTCGAAAAAGCCACGGAAAAAGCTTCACGCAATTGGGGGCGCTGCAAAAGTGATAAACAGTAGCTCTGTTTTACCATTCAAGTAGTAGCATGAACCTTTCATTTTAGTTCCCAAGAGCATTTCGCAATAGGGCGCGTTGCGGAAAATCACTCGAAATTAAATACATTACTTTAGCAATCTCCCAACTCATCTCTGGTCCCACCGAAACATTTCTGGGACCTTCATATTTCATTAGCAAAAAATAGTTCCAAACTTAGCCGAGAGGTGGAGAAATTGCTTACTTTTGCTAGTTTTGTAACAAAATGTATCTCTTACCTACAGAGCAAAGAAAAGTTAAGTTGCAGTTTTGTCGGGAGATGTCGCTGCTAATGATTGCTGGATACTTTGTTAAGTGAGAATTTATCCGCTAGATGTCAGTGATGTCAACTGAATTGTTGGGAACGACCATTCGTTATTGTAAACCTCGACTTCGCCATCTTAAACTTCTTTTATAGTCTATGCCCCAACGGCGGCCATGCTTTGGCGCAGTGTTGCCAATTGCATGGAAATTTCCCGGAATCCGGGAAATTTTGACTGACTTGGGAAATTTTACGGGATGTCAAGAAATTCCGGGAATTTCCGGGATATTGTCTTATAATTGCCTTATTATGTATTAAATTTGCATAGAAGATTTAATAAGAGATCTTTCGTTAAACACAACCAATTATAATGAGTTTTTATTTAAAAAAAAGCATTTTATTGGTTGCAGGCCCTTAGGGCGCTTTCATATGTCATAGTGCTCTCATGCCACCAAGTGGAAAAGGCCTATTGCTATTCATTTCACTCTAACTCCTTCTGACGTCATATGCTAAAGTGAGATGAACAGATTTTACAGGTTTTCAAATGAATGAGTCACATCTCTTGATAGTCGCTTATGTGTAAAATTAGCCTAAAGTTTCTCACAGTATCTATGTTGATTGGATAAAAGTATTATGTCCCAAAAAAGAATCATTGAATGGAATTTGAAATAGATTTTTAAAATATAGAATTCGGAAATGGATATATTTTTAATTAGAAAAGAGAACCCCAAATTACCTTGTATGCCTGTAAGTATAAATTATATAATTATTTTGATTCTCTTTGATTATAGGAGTGAAAAGATAGAAAAGTAAAGTTATGTTTCTGTACAGTATTTTCTAAACGTGATCAGTACGCATATATTGTTTATACGTTTATTAGTAAAATATTGTCTCTAGTAGGGCATGTGGTACTTTACCATAAGAGTAATTTAGTTCCTATAGGTCTTTATCCACAATTTTTCAAAATAATATTTGTTCATCAACGTAAAGAACATAAAGACTGAGGTCGATGGACAATTATTTGATTTAGAATTTTGATTATTTTTCGAAATTAACAAATATATATTTTTTAAAAACTATGAAAACCTAGGATAAGACATATTTTTAACAGAGTTTAAAATATTTAAACAATTTTAAGAAGTTTTAGATGATTTTAATTTACGGGAAAGTTCCGGGAAGTTTTGAAATTTGTCCGGGAAAAGTTGGGAATTTTCTATCGAGCTGCCAGGAAGTTAAGAGCGTTCACTCCGGCAACATTGCTTTGGCGTCAGTTGGCAGCGGGTCGTTCCCATAACGCAGGCTATGCCCGCGTAATGCTTTAGTGGTGGCCCAACATAGATTTCGTCAGAGCCATCTGGCGTAAGCTCAAAACCCTAAAAGAAGATAATAGATGACTGTTCAGATCATGTTCAGATTATATTCAGATCATGTTCAGATAATTCAGGAAATAATGAAATCGGAATGAACTTTGAGGTTAAATAAAATTATTTAAGTAATTATTATCGAGTAATTATTCGAATCGTATTGATAATCTTGCTTTTTGTGATTGCAGTTTCCTGATGATGAGTGCATCCTCACATACATGGAGTTTTAATTGTGTATCGCAGAGTACTGTCAGGCTAAACACAAATAGAGATGATCACCCAAGCGTCCCAAAATTGCAAATATATACATTGAAATAATAATACTTCATGTATGTAAGGATGCACTTATCAGAAAACTGCAATCACAAAAAGCAAGTTTATCAATGCGATTCGAATACTTACTTAATAATAATTACTTAAATAGTTTTATTAAACCTCCAAGTTTATTCCTATCCTTCAACATCTTAGCACATTTTAGTGACCATTAGCAGCCATTAGTGATGCAACTACGGTGCGGTGGTCAGCGGGGTGAGGTTTAAGAAATTATACTTCGGCGCCATCTAGCGTAAGCTCAAAACAGGATCAAAGTTTATTGGCCGCTATCGCCTATGCTCGCGAACACGGCCTGCCATGACGTGACGCAGTGTTTAGTCTGACATAGACTCAGTTGTTGTTTAATAAAAGTATATTTTTAATGTTAAATCAGTGACTAGTTATTTCTGGCTGACTTGGGAAAGTAGGTTCCCTGAATAAATATATTAAAATACCTACACTGGTGACCCCGACGTGATGAAATTATCACTGGAAAAGGAAAACGACGCTACTTCTACATAATGGCGTTTTCAGTCAGTCGACAACGATTCTAGTCTTCAATATTATGGGACGACCCGCCAATCACACAACAATTATTTATTGTTGCCAACGACGCATTTTTGGACTGACCCGAAATTTTATAAAACTGACGCTGCTGGAGGAGTTTTGAAATTCAACACATCAAAAATGGCATTTTATTGAATTTCAACAACGTCTACAATTTTAATGAAAACTCTTCAACACAACTTGGTCTGCAGCTGGTTTCTTCGATTGCTTCAAGTTAAGTTAATCTTCTTTTAAACTGCATCTATTAATTATTTCACTGATGCTTTTATTGTATGAGGCTTTATACAATTTCAAATTTAACGAAATTTTTAAAGTACAATCAAAGGTCGAAAATGTTTTCATCTCTGAAACTTGTCAATCAACTTGTATTTCAACTCACCTTCAAACAATTTTAAACATTCAATCTTAAATCCTGTATTAATTTATTTACAAAATTTTATTTCGATTTCTCTTCGTCATTCAAATTTTATATTTAATTCTCAAGTTAAAGCAACTACGATATGTGATATATATCTTCTTTATCATTAGACTATCAGTATTGAATACGATATGGAAATATGCAATATTCCTAGAAATTGATATAATTCAATATCTTTAAACGATTTAGTTGTAAGTAACTATTGTGATAGCTGCCAGTATTAGTTTTATACATTTGAAACTTCTTTTCAACCAAGCTTCGTAAATTTAATGTCTCCTCGCGCGTCAAACCAAATGTTTACACTTTGTCTTGTCACCTTTGTTATATATTGAACTCTGTGTACCATTATATTATTTTAATTCGAAATTAATTTTATATTTGACTTTTGCGAAATTTTTCCGCACTAAATCTATAACACTGTTTTGTATTTAGTCCAAATTCGACTTTTATACGCTCAAATTTGGTTACGTCAGTCTTTTTCAATTGATGCTCATTTAACGTTTAGAATTATTAATACTGTGATTGACATTTATAATCGATTGAAAAATCATAATTATACATTTATTTTTGTCTATCACTCCCCAGAGTGCTTAGAATTTACACATACTATTTATGTTTTTATCATTTCAATGCGATTTATGATAATTGTGCTTTAACACCTATTTGTTGTGGTCCACATGACAGCCTTTGTATTTCACTTTTTCGTACTGGAGGCTGGAATCTGGACTTCCGCATTTTCGTGTTGAAAGATCTATTTTATTTAGCGTTATTATAATATAACCGTATTATTCTGTTGCGAAACACATTTGTTGTCTTTTAACTTTTTTCGCAGCTAACTCTGGATGTTTGATGTCGTTGCAGTTTAACAACTGACGTTTTCAATTGAATATAATAATTCACAACAAGGAATTCAGAGTTCATTCTGGCGTGACGCTCAATACCACTCTACTAAACCTATTATTACGCATTCTTTCAAATTTGTTTCTTTTTATAAAAATTATTGATTTTGTCATTCGAAGATCAAAATTTCATTGTTTTATTGCGCTTTAACGTTTTTATTTCTGTCGACTTGCATATTTCTCTGGCATTTCTCATTTAACAGTAGCTATACTAAAATGGCCGAAGGCGGGCAGTCCTCGGAGGGGGCCAATCTTTCCAGTATCATCCAAAACTTTGCTCAAATCGAAATGCAGCGCGCCGATGCATATAGAACTCCGAAAATTCCAAAATTTTTTCGGGAAGACCCGGTATCATTTTTTGTAATTGTCGAAGCTTCTTTTAGACAAGCTCAGATAAATCTCGAATCAACTAAAGCTGACTACCTGGTCGCCAACCTCGATCATGACTTGATCCCGCACATCAAGCATATTTTCGAGTTGGAGCCAAAACCTCGCGACATTTATACCCAAATTAAAACGCGTCTCATCGCTAGTTTCTCGATCTCAGCGGAGACTCGCCTTCGTCGGCTTTTGCGAGGCGAGGTCATATCTGAGGGTAAACCTTCTTTGCTCCTAACTAGACTCAGAGCTTTAAATGATGGAAGTTGTACGGATACGATAATCAAGAGCGTTTTCTTGGAACAGATGCCTTCTCACATTCGTGCCATTTTGGCTATGTCAAACGTGGAAGATTTGCAAGAGCTAGCAAATCTTGCAGACAAGGTATCCGAGGCTTCGCAGCCTTTAAACTATCAAGTCGCGATAACCTCTCCAGGAGGTATCCCGAATAGCATCGCTTCGGTCTCCGCGCAGATCGACCTTTTTCGGCATTCACGGAAATTCTCACTAAACAGTTCGAGAGACTATCGAATGAAATTAGAAATTTAAAAGTCACTCCACAAACTCGAGGTCGTTCCAGTTCGAGAACATTTCGCCGACCTAGTGGTTCTCACAGTAGGAGCTCTAACGGACGCTGTTATTTTCATCAACGTTTTGGTAAAAGTGCTAGAAAATGTACCAAGCCGTGCTCTTGGAAAACTCTTCCATCCCCGGAAAACTAGCCACGCCTATTCGAACGGAGACCATCGACATAGGCCCTTCCGATTCCAAGCGTCTCCACATTCGGGACATATCGTCGGGCTCGATTTATTTGGTCGACACCGGCTCGGACATATCTCTGCTTCCTGCGGACGCCAGGGTGCTCAAACAGAACCCTAACGATCTCGTCTTATACGCGGCAAATGATTCACGCGTTTCCACCTTCGGTGAGCGAACTATTACACTTAATCTCAATCTTCGCCGCCCAATCAAATGGAAGTTTTGTGTCGCAGCGGTTCCCTATCCCATTTTGGGAGCAGACCTGCTCGCACATTACCGTTTGTTACCATTCTTGCACGAGTCACCTTTGCTTGACACTACAACCGGTCTAAGCGTTTACGGCTTTTTCAAACCAGCCTTAGTTTGCGGTCTCAGCCTGGTCAACCACAATCACGCTTTCTCCAACGTTTTGGCATCCTTTCCAGAGCTCACTTCCGTGTCGCAGAGAGCTGTTCCTCTTGATGTGGATGTCCAACACCATATCTTGACCAATGGTCCACCGGTATTCGAGCGCGCTAGACGCCTGTCTCCAGAAAAGCTGGCAGCAGCGAAGGCAATTCACCAAACTGGATCTCCACATGGCATATCACCAGATCCCTATTGCTCCGAACGATATTCCAAAAACAGCGGTCATAACCCCGTTTGGCCTTTTCGAGTATACGGTCATGATCTTTGGCCTAAGAAACGCTGGTCAGTCGTTCCAGCGATATATCTATCGCGTTCTGGGTGATCTCAATTTCGTATTCGCGTATATCGATGACATTCTCATTGCTTCCTCTACTAAGGAGGAGCATGAGAATCATCTGCGAACCGTTTTCCAACGTTTAAAGGAATTCTCGCTGCGCATTAACCTCAGCAAATGTGAATTCGGTAAATCTGAACTCGAATTTCTGGGTTATAAATTAAATCATGAAGGTTCATTTCCAACTCTTGACAAGGTACACGCTATCACTAATTTTGCACGGCCTAAGACAATCGTCGAACTACGCCGATTTCTCGGCATGGTAAACTTTTACCGTAGACATCTCAGGCATGCCGCTGAGGTTCAGGCACCTCTTCAGAAATTTATGCATGATTCTCGCAAGAACGACAAGCGTTTGATTCCGTGGGATTCCGAAGCCGAATCCGCTTTTGAGCAAGTAAAATCTGATTTGGTCAACGCAACTCTATTATCTCATCCGGCCCGCGACGCCCCAACGCGTTTAGTTAGCGACACCTCCAATTTTGGCATGGGTGCGTCCCTCGAACAGTGTCTCGACAATGCATGGAAGCCTTTGGCGTTTTTCTCGCGTAAATTTTCTTCGGCACAACAAGCTTACAGCGGTTATGACCGTGAACTCACTGCCATTTACGAGGCTGTACGCCATTTCAGGTACTTCCTCGAGGGGCAAGTATTTACCATCGTCACCGACCATAAGCCGCTAATTTACGTGTTTTCTCAAAAAACAGAAAAAATTCATCAACGTCAACAACGCCAAATTGCATTTATTTCTCAAGTCACTACTGATATTAAATTCCAACCAGGTAGCGACAACATTGTTATCCGTAAACGTTACTTATGGCCATCGATGCGTCGCGATATCTCCGACTGGTGTAAAGCATGTCATGAATGCCAAGAGTTTCGCGGCACAATCGTTTGTTGCCATCGGATTTTACAGCTCCAGATGGACGTTTTCGCCATGTCCACATGGACATAGTTGGTCCGCTTCCCATCAGCAACGGTTTCAGGTACTGTCTTACTATCATTGATCGTTTTTCACGATGGCCTGAGGCAGTCCCGCTCACCAATATTGAAGCTCCAACCGTTTGCAGGGCTTTAGTAGATCAATGGATTTCTCGCTACGGTGCTCCGGAAACATTAGCAACTGATCAGGGCAGCCAATTCGAGTCTCAATTGTTTTCAGCGCTTTTGCAACTTATCGGCTGTAATCGCATTCGCACTACCGCTTATCGTCCTGCCTCCAACGGCATGATTGAGCGGTGGCATCGCTCGCTTAAAGCAGCCATCATGTGCCATTCTAACCAAGAATGGTCACGCTCTTTATCAACAGTATTACTTGGACTCCGTACTAACGTTTTGGACGTTGGTGCGTGTCCGGCGGAATTTGTTTTCGCACAACTCTTCGGATTCCTGGAGAGTTTGTCCTCCCCGAGGATTTCTCGCTGGATCGGCATATTTTTCTCGAGGAATTTCGCGAACATATGCGCCTCGTCAAGCCAGTTCCTGTCGCACACCAATACAAACGCAGAGCCTTCGTTTTTAAAGATTTAAACAGTTGTTCTCATCTTTTTCTTCGCGATCACGCCAGGAAAGCTTTGGAACGCCCTTACACAGGTCCACACAAAATATTAAAACGTATCTCAGATAGAGTCTATGAAATAGAAGTCAACGGCGCCTCACGCCATGTCTCTATGGAAAACATTAAACCCGCATATTTTTTGCGTGACGACATCAATCACCTCGAGTTGTCTGCTAACAGCGGAAACAATTCCTTGAATACAGAAGATAGGCTGAAAACTTGTACTCGAAAAAGAGTTACTTTTTCTAAATAAAATGTTAAAGTGCCTAACTACGATTCTGAACGATGCCGTTGACCCTTTTCTGGGGACGTCAAAGGAACTTTAGGCCAGATTAAACGTCTGTAGTCTTTGGCACTACTGTTCCTCTTCTCGTCTGCTGATTTGGGTTCTAGCCGCTATCCTTCATAATTTACGTTGGCAAATAATCAACGTTATATTTTTGAAATGTATTACGATATCATGCGCAACAATTGCCTCTTGTTATCAACGTAATTTCTTAGCGTGTAATTTAATGATTATTGTAAATACATAATTTCGTAACTGTCTATTACAAGGAGATGTTAAAGGCGTTAACTGCAATTTAATGGATATAATTGGAAACATATGTCCATAATCTTAAGTACTACATTCATGTGCGCACACGAATTATTTTACATATTCCTGAAAAATGTATCTGACTATTAATTTTATATCAGTTTAAATAACAACGAATTTTCGATTTTTTAAGCGCAACGGAAACCACGTGTACCTTTTTTATTACCTTGTATGTGTCTAAAATATATATATTACAAATGTGTTTATAGTATGGACGTTTCGTACATTTAATGTCGAGTATAAGTAGATTACAATACCTTTGTACGCGTTTTTCGATAATGATCGTTTTAACTCGGGGGGGAGTACTGTAGGGAACGAACATTCGTTATTGTAAACCTCGACTTCGCCATCTTAAACTTCTTTTATAGTCTATGCCCCAACGGCGGCCATGCTTTGGCGTCAGTTGGCAGCGGGTCGTTCCCATGACGTGACGCAATGTTTAGTCTGACATAGACTCAGTTGTTGTTTAATAAAAGTATATTTTTAATGTTAAATCAGTGACTAGTTATTTCTGGCTGACTTGGGAAAGTAGGTTCCCTGAATAAATATATTAAAATACCTACAGAATGCTCAACAGAAATGAGTATATAGTTCACCCTAGGGAAGTTTCATGGGTTTTTTTTCATACAGTTATTACAGATAGAGTAGGCACGCAATAGGGGCGTGTTAAAGTGGAAGCGTACGGTTGTTGGAAAGAGAGAGAAGGTGAGGTTGGTGAAGCCCTCTCACTCTACTAGCGACAGCGTAGTTCTTGTTTACATTTTTAAGACTGTCAGGTTAGGTTGCGTATTTTTTTCAAGTCGTTCGCGCATGCGTATCGCGTTAAGGAAGAGAGCGAGAGGGATACACTAATTCGATTCAATTCAACATTCACATTTGTTATGTCATTGTTGCATAACTGTTCTGGTCCCATGCCAATCACAGTTACATAACAAATTTTTTTATGTAATTGTTATAGAACAACTATAAAACGATTCTCATTATGTAACTGTGATCCGCATGGGACGACATTTTTATAGAACTGTTATGTAACAATGACGTAACAAATGTGAATGTTCACTGGGTTTTGCCTACTCTATGTATAATAAATCTATTCTTTTATTGGGTATTATATTTACATATATTGCGTTACATTCTTTCTACATCCAGCCTTCGTCTCCGTATATTAGATTACGTTGATTATTAAATTGAGCTGCCACGTCATAAAGGGCACGTAAAATTATTTTAATATTTTTGGTCACTCAATGACCTTAAGAATTTTTAGAAAATGTTTCTCCACAACATACACTCTTATAGAAAATTCAAGGACACAACTTTTTTCTCCCAAGGAATGTTACAAAGCTGTCAAACTCTTTTAAAGTTCCTCTCTCCAGTGAGGAGACTTCAGTTGAGTCTTGATTCGCCTATTTATTTATAATTTGGGAAAATAATGTAAGGTATCATTTATGAAGAATTACTTTTTTTTTTACACAATTAATTAATTTAGTTGTTTTTAAATTGATACCTTTCGTGAAAAATATTAATTTTTTTATAATGTAAATTCTAAATGTATAAGATTTACCAGCGATAGACTCTCTAGTCGAAGTGCATGCATTGACTAACGCAAGACGTAGTCAAGTGCCACGTAGAGGCGGTTCGACTTCTCCAGCTTATCAAGTAGTCAAAAAGAATATTCCAAAAAGTTTAGTGTCAAACTTCTCGGAATATTCCATGATTTTTGATAATTTTGGTTTGGCATATCTGTATACATAATCAACTTATTTCATAAAGGCTAAACAATCAACGCTTAATCATCAGCAACGTGAATAAATCAATATTTTCTGGGCTATTAGAATACAAAATGAAGATTGATTTATATAAATTTTTTTTCATTATAAATGTTTAGTTAAATTTTTCGGAAATTTATAATCATATATATACAAGTAATCTTCGGCCCTGCAGAAAATAACTTACCTGCAAACATTATTTGTTATTCATGAAATGCTATCATGAATTCTGCTTTACAAAAATCTCGCATTGAAGTGTTGGAGGCCAATACTTTTCATTGCGCTACTGGTAATTGAACTCAATACACAATTGATTATACAATCCATTTTGCCTACTTTTGCACATACCTGTATCTAAGGTTTAGAGGGGCGTGGATCCTTTCAAATCTTATATAATATTAATTTGTCCATAGTCTAATTTTTCTACCGTCTTAATTGATCACAAAATACATAACTCACTAATAGGTCATTCAATGAAAAAATTATCATTTGAAGCAACGTTTCAAAAAATTCTTTCGTTATGTGTGCAAATTTTCATCAAGGCATAGTTCCATCTAGTAGCCATCTACCTGGATTTCTAGCCCAGTGATTTTGTGGTCAATTGAGTTTGTGACAAACTCAGGCTGTGGAAAAATCTATACCTACTACGAAATAAATACCAAATCATACGTGAAAGTGTCTACGGGTTGCCTATGAGTTCAAGATCTTGATCCCCTTCAAACAAGGATTGATTCCGACATTTTTTTTGCTGTGAATTAGGAATTTTTATATTTTCTGACTATTTCTAAATTGAAAATTTTCTATATTATCCTTAGCCTCTCGACCACTTTTGTAGGGGGACTTCTAAACAAATACTGAACAAGAATTGGGGAATAGTGTGAAGAATAAATTCAGAAGCAAGAGAATACTGCAAAATATTGTCTTTGACGTAAGTATTCGTTTTCATAAAATTGTTAATACGGTTCTAATTTTAGCGCGATAACAAGGTTCATTCTTTAGAAATTAAATTACATGGAGAAAATTATTTTGTGAAACTACTCAAATGAGTTGAGTAGAATGAGTGCCTATACTTTGAAAATAGAATTTTCCCGCGTAGATATTTCCATTTTCAGTTATCGACATCAGTTTCTTCTGTGATGTCCCGGATTTGGAAACATCCAATTATCGAAATATCGAACAAGTCGATATTCGATTTATTTGGGCGGGTTAAATTTAAATTGTCTATTTAGAGGCCTTCGGTCGGCCTATCAAAATAGGAATGGGGGAATCAACTTTTCACTTCTGAATCTATGACACAACTTGTACTTGTTTATTTAGTCGAACTGTTCAAACTTGGTACTAAATTTTTAAAGGCAAACGAAATTTCACAATTTCTGTACAAGATCTAACGAAGGTCGCGAGGTTGAGAGATTTTTTAAGAGAACTGAAGTGAATATGCGAGAGGGTGCGTGAGTGTCCAGAGAGGGGTCCAAGGGGTCTTTTTATCAAAAGTCCCCACTAAATGATTTTAGTATTTTGGGTGTAGACAATCGATCTAATTGGTTGATTTTCAGTTTTAGGTGTTTCCAAAAAAATCTTATTGGATGAAATTCTTCCCTTAAATCAGTGAGGGCGGATACGAACTAGGCCAATAGTGGGTGTCGGGCCCACGAGCGTTTCCAGCATCTCAAGTGCGGCCACTTAATGGTGTCAAAATACAATTCCTCTTTTGACTCCGGGGGTCCGTCTCTGGTCATTTAACTTCGATCGTAGATCAATTTTTAAGGGTTGACAACAGCCCTGTCCGACTAAAAGCAAAATGGCGGTTCCTTAGTGATTATAGTTTCTATGTGCGAAGTTTTCTCACCAGAGCGGCGCTGCACGCGGCACGCTCAACAAAAGCATTATGCTAGTAGACAAATATTAAAAAAAATTTAAATAATTAAGTTTCTCGTTCTTGTGCTCTTCACATACATTCAAGTTTATTTATTATAATTTGATACTGCAGCTCAAACCGATTTTATAATAATATTACAGATGATGTGAGTTACACATTTTCTCAAAGTCACTCAATTTCATTTTGAATTTAAGTGAAACAGGAAATTGAATTTACTTAAGGCTCTATCAGCCTTAAGGAACACATTCTCATCATGGCGCTCGCGCTTCGCGCTCGATATTCTGTATACATTTCAGTAACTTTTTAATAAGTTACATGATTAAAATAATTTATTTTCTTCCAAATCTCTCAAAAAGAAAAAACAGTCGTAGATTTTATTTAAGGAAACGATTTTGCAGAACAATGCTTATTTCGTATCTCACATATTTTGGTGAAAAAAATCGAATTTTTTTAATATTAAAAATCAAAACATAAAATATACCTCCTGTCCCGAAATGTCTTAATGAGAATTTGTAGACCTCATTTAGGCAAACAATTTCCCATCTAAACGTTTTTTTTGTATCTCACATATTTTGTCTAAAAAATGGAATTTTTGAATTTTAATCGTATTTTTTGGAATTGAAACGAAAAATATATGTTTTATCAAAAACTGTGTGAAACAAAATTTGTAGATCTTTTTGAAAGGACAAACTTTGTATTCTTACGTTTTTTTCGTATTTCGAATATTATTGTTAAAAAATTGAATTTTGGATTTTCAATATTTTTTTTTGGAAATAAAAAGTAAAATATGCATCTTATGAAAAAATTTTACAATTCAAAATTGTAGGACATTATGTAGAAAATGATATTGTATCATAACGTTTTTTGTATCTCGTATAATTTAACTGGAAAATGGAATTTTGATATTGACTTTTTTCGAATTTGAATATGCTGTAACATTTCTAATTTTGATTTAATCAAAAAATGTTATCAGGATAATTTTTAGAGATTTATGAGCACTATCTAAAACCAGTATTGAAATTTTTTATTTTTTCAAAAAATTATTTTCGAAAACACAAAAGTAGTGCTCAACCCCTCAATTTTGATTGGATGTGGCTGGTTAACGAACTTGTCCTAACTTTTTTGGCTCCGATAAAGTGTACCAAAGCTCAATTGAATCTGATAATTCTATCGAGAGTTATGCCGCACACGACCTACTACAGACAGACAGACAGACACTTTCGTAAAAACCCTTTTTTCTGACTCAGGGGGTCTCAAAACGTAAAGATTTGATGAAAATTTCGAAAGTCTTTTTTCACATAAAACCAATACCTTCTCATCCATGATGAGAATGTAAAGAAGAACACATTAAACTTCGTAAAATATATACTGTGGATACGCATGAAGAATTCTTGAGACCCTGAACAAAATTTTTGTTATGTTATCTCCATATAACTGAAAATATATTTAAAAATAAATAAAAAGCTTAAGCTTCTAAGTAGAAGTATTTTCCATTTTTATTTTCCAGCTTCAAACGAATGAAATGAAAAATAATTATTTTGTTAAGCCCTGTGTTCAACATAAAAAACCATGTGAAGGGAAATATATACTCAATTAAAAATTTGTAAATGTAACAAAAAATATTCATTACTATAAAATTTGCTAGTACATATTTTTAAGATATTTTAAATTTTTAACATGTACCGATCGATGGTGACTATTTAAGTGTCGCAAAGCTTGGCTGCTTATTTCTTCAAGACGCTAAATTTTTGAATTTCAGCCATTTCCTGTCTTACGAATTGTCTCATTCTTATTTAAAATAAAATTAAATCACATATGCTAACATATCTACAGCTTCATTGGCATGTTCTTTGCATTGAAAAATAAATTTTGTTTCAGATGAAATTAAATCGTCTAGATCAAAAGAATTGCTAGACCGGCAATGTTTGTCAAATAGATATTCGACAACTGTGATAAGCTTGTATAACTTAACATTTGGATGTATGAAATCTTTATTTATTTTTGCAAATTTTTCTCCGGTTATGTTCGACATATTTCGTACAGGGAATATAGATATATTAGATACTTTATCAGATATAGCTGATTTTTTTCGTCTTTTATCATTATATTCAATCAATTTTTGTAAGTATTGAACTTCGCGAAAAAATATGCACATATGTATTCATTTTAATATGATGTGTTTTGCAGGAAAGATAAACTACCGTTTATAATAATAATATTGAAATATTTATTTTAATTACTTTATACTTAGTATTATTTACGCGTATAATAAAATATCTTTATATAAAATCTGGTCTAATATTTTACTTCCAGATACGTTAATATTAATCATCACGGTACTTATTTAATTCCAAAATTTATCTTTATATCCCTTCAATCCATTCCACTTCATCCGAATTCTTCCAGTGAAGTATAAATATCGAATAAGCACTTTTATATTTTTTTACAAAATGGAGTTGTATTAGAAATATAGTGTCGTTGATGTTGCATTCAAAATCCATTTAGTATTTCTTTAGCTTCCCTAATTTCAGAAAATTTAACTGAACAAGAGAAAAATATATTATTCAGTATGAGATTTCGAATGGAATATTATCAATACTGTATAAAAGTTTCACTAATTTTTTATTCCTGTCCTTTTGTTTAGAGATTTTTTGGCACTATCAAATTAGCTGGAGGAACAAATGATCATCCTTGTACACCAGCCTTCTTGCAAATATACAAGATATTAGCTGCCTTTAGCATTTTGAAACCCCCGAAGCTTGGAAATTGTAGTACTTTTGATGGCAACCCTCCATAATAACAATTTCAAAATTGAAAGAATTACATCAGTCGAATAGTAAAAGCGCAATTCAAGAAATTCGAGAAAAGCTAAAAGCAATAATCGATTGTGAAGACACTGATTTTAGTGATTTTGTAGATGCAGTAGCGCACGATTATGCTTTACCAGCTGTTAGAGATTGTTTGATTTTTTACACAACTGGTCGTATAACTGCTTACATTAAACAGCACACTCAGTGTTCGACATGCTTAAATATTTCATACATCCAAATGTTAAGTTATACAAGTTTATCACAGTTGTCGAATATCTATTTAACAAACATTGCCGGTCTAGCAATTCTTTTGATCTAATTATAGACGATTTAATTTCATCTGAAACAAAATTTAGTTTTCAATGCAAAGAACATGCCAATGAAGCTGTGGAGATGTTAGCATATATAATTCAATTTTATCTTCAAATACGGATGAGACAATTCGTAAGACAGGAAATGGCTGAGATTAAAAAAGTTAGCGTCTTGAAGAAAAAAGCAGCCAAGGTTTGCGACACTTAACTAGTCATCATCGATCTGTACATGTTAAAAATTTAAAATATGTTAACAAAATGTACTAGCAAATTTTATAGTCATGAATATTTTTTGTTACATTTACAAATTTTTAATTGAGTATATATTTCCCTTCACATGGTTTTTTATGTTGAACACAGGGCTTAACAAAATAATTATTTTTCATTTCATTCGTTTGAAGCTGGAAAATAAAAATGGAAAATACTTCTACTTAGAAGCTTAAGCTTTTTATTTATTTTTAAATATATTTTCAGTTATCTGGGGATAACATAAAAAAAATTTTGTTCAGGGTCTCAAGAATTCTTCATGCGTATCCACAGTATATATTTTACGAAGTTTAATGTCTTCTTTTTTTTATTCTGTATTAATTGATTTATGCAAAATGTGTATTTTATGTCATAGAATCATTTTAGGAACATTTTTTTATTTCATATTGTTCAGAAACTTAATTATTTACATTTTTACATTCTCATCATGGATGAGAAGGTATTGGTTTTATGTGAAAAATGACTTTCGAAATTTTCATCAAATCTTTACGTTTTGAGCCCCCCTGAGTCAGAAAAAATGGTTTTTACGAAAGTGTCTGTCTGTCTGTCTGTAGTAGGTCGTGTGCGGCATAACTCTCGATAGAATTATCAGATTGAATTGAGCTTTGGTACACTTTATCGGAGCCGAAAAAGTAAGGACAAGTTCGTTAACCAGCCACATCCAATCAAAATTGAGGGATGGAGCACTACTTTTGTGTTTTTGAAAATAATTTTTTGAAAAAATCAAAAATTCCAATCCTAGTTTTTGATAGTGCTCATAAATCTCTACAAATTATCCTTATAACATTTTTTGATTAAATCAAAATTAGAAATGTTACAGCATATTCAAATTCGAAAAAAGTCAATATCAAAATTCCATTTTCCAGTTAAATTATACGAGATACGAAAAAACGTTATGATACAATATTATTGAATACATAATGACCTACAAATTTGAATTATAACATTTTTTCATAAGATGCATATTTTTCTTTTTAATTAAAAAAAAAACTATTGAAAATCCATAATTCAATTTTTTAACAATAATATTGGAAATACCAAAAAAACTTAGGAATACAAAGTTGTTCGTTTCGAAAAGATCTACAAATTTTGTCTTACACAGTTTCTTATAAAAGATATATTTTTTGTTTCAATTCCAAAAAATACGATAAAAATGAAAAAATTCCATTTTTTAGACAAAATATGTGAAATACAAAAAAAACGTTTAAATGGAAAATTGTTTGCCTAAATGAAGTCTACAAATTCTGATAAAGAAATTTCGGGACAGGATGTATATTTTATGTTTTGATTTTTAATATTGAAAAAATTCGATTTTTTTCACCAAAATATGTGAGATACGAAATAAGCGTTGTTCTGCAAAATCATTTCCTTAAATAAAGTCTACGACTGTTTTTTCTTTTTGAGAGATTTGGAAGAAAATAAATTATTTTAATCATGTAACTTATTAAAAAGTTACTGAAATGTATACAGAATATCGAGCGCGAAGCGCGAGCGCCATGATGAGAATGTGTTCCTTAAGGCTGATAGAGCCTTAAGTAAATTGAATTTCCTGTTTCACTTAAATTCAAAAAGAAATTCAGTGACTTTGAGAAAATGTGTAATTCACATCATCGGTAATATTATTATAAAATTGGTTTGAGCTTCAGTATCAAAATTTAAGAAATAAACTTAAATGTATGCGAAGAGCACAAGACCGAGCGCGAAGCGCGAGGTCCAGAAAGAACGGAGCGCGCAGCGCGACGATCGAGTATTACGGAGCGCGAAGCGCGCGACGAGAATGTATATAATAAAGCTTTTGTAGAGCGTGTCGCGTGCAGCGCCGCTCTGGTGAAAAAACTTCGCACATAGAAACTATAATCACTAAGGGAATCAAGTTCTCGCCGTTGCAGGTTCTCTCTCTTTTAGTAATTTCCCCAGATTTCTCTCTAGACCTAGCCTGTGCCCATAGTACATTCGAATGCGTCGCGGGACGTGACACCTCCCCCCCCTAGTTCGACCGCGGGGGTGAAGCATCCGCGATCGAATCTTCGGAAGAAGAATACATTCGTTAATGTTTTTGAAGATACATTGAATTTCTATTTCTTACGTAATAACCAACATTCATTTCGGCGTTTCATTTACAATTTGTATTTTTTGCATTTGACTATTTGATGCCAATATCGAACATTTTTTTTTGGATCTCATAAAAATTTATGTTATCTAAATATTATTATTTTTTTGTTATAAATAATTACAGTAAAACCTATCGTAGCCGACACATATGGGAGACAAGTTCGGCTACGATGGGTACCAATGACATGCGATAATTGCTAGGGACTTACTACTAGCTTGGTTCAGTGCTGTGGCAACAGGTGCCCCTGTGTTTAGTAACACACATGTACCGGCTTGTACTTAGTTTTTGTGTTTACTTTTGTGCAAAAAGGTGAGTAGAAGTTAGTTTGAAAAATAATCAGTTATTTTTATTGATAATTTAAAAATTTCATGGATAAATCCAGTCGATAAGAAAATATAAGGAATACTTAGTGCTTCTAGTGGAAAATGTATAGATCACAGTTGAGGTTATGTTGCACGACTGTACATACATATTTAGGATCTTAATAAGTTGAGATATAATTGGTTATAATAATTCTCCAATTTTTCGAAGTTAAATTGTAATTAAAATTTATAATTCAAATATAATCATTAATTAAATTAATATTTCATTTTAAATATTCATTGAAAAAAAAATTACTAAGATTTTTTACAAAAATATGAGGACCCTCCAAAGACGGTGTTTAAGACGGCTCTGACCATGCACACGTTAGGAGAGTGTCGGCTACGATAGGTTTTACTGTACATAGTTTTTTTTTGAAATAGTATGAACTTAACATAAGGTTACATGTGATTTTTTCTTAGATAACTAAATACATCAATAATTTTTATTTCATATTCGTAAATTATAAATATCATGTAATATAAAATAATAATATATAAAACTGTAATATAAAACGTAATTTCATAATGTAGATTTTTAAGAATTATTTTTATATTTTCTATTACGTAAAGGGTTGCGGCAGTTATGAGCTAAATGCCCTCTTTGAAAACACCTTTCACAAGAGTTGGTCCATTTTTGCAAGGTTTATTTACTGATTTCATTACTTATTTTGAAAATTTTCGATTCTGGGATTAAGCTTTTTTCTTTCATTTCTTCCAAAAATACATATCTTGTAGAAAGCATTTCCAAGAGTTTAGATGCTGCATTTTGCTTTGCAGACTTTTTTTGAGGGGCTGGTTCCCCAATACAAGAGAAAGTTATTTTATTTTTAAAGATTTCGCAAGTTGCTTGGAACGGTGGCAGTTCTTGGTGTTTTCCAAGCGATTTTACAATATATGAAGGTTCGGAGAAATCATACTCAATGCTTATCTCGTTAAAAACTTGTACAGCAGTGCCTTTCGATAGGTCTCTTGTCTGCAAGGCCATTGTTTTGATCTGCAAAAGAATTACCTGTTTGAGTTGATGATTGAATTTATTGAAATTCTAAAGTTAGTTAGTTTTTTTTGTAATAATTTTGTGTTTGTTGATATGTTCACTTTCCGCGTTTCCTAACTCAAAGAGATATTTCATGCAGATAAAACAGTGGTCCGTTTTTAAGAATATTTTAATTTATTAAGGTTTGTCGTTACATTATAGCGGTTAAGGAAGAAGTAGTGGTGTATATGAAATATGATTTTAAACAACGAATAGCAAATTAAAAAGGAAATTTTTTTAACAAAAGTTACTAATAGATATTGTTTATATTTATAAAAAAGAATAATAAAAAATATGTTTTGATTTATTATTTTTATTCGTCGTTGTTATAAATAATAGTCGATGCTTCGGAATCGACGTCGTTATACAGTGCTTCTTGTTGGTATAAATGAATTACACGTTCGGCACAAGTTACACATAAATCTGCTCTTTGCCGCATGTAAAAAATTTGTGTATTGTAAATGGAGCAGTCGAGGCTAGATAGTTTTAATGTACAATATAAGTCTTTAGTAACTATGTGGTCTATTCGGACGGGTAATGTAATGAAAAAGCTGAGTTCTGTCATCCAACAATCCTCGCAAACAAGTTTTTTTTTCGAGAACATTCATGTAAAAATTCTAGACCAGGGTTGTGCAGCAGTATTCTGACCATAATTGATTTTCAAAATACGGCTGAACATCCTGCTCGCTTGCTCGAACTTCTTCTGCTTCGATTGTTTCGATTTCTTGGGGCAGCATTTTTCTGTTGGGGAAATTTACAATATTTAAGGAATTTGAAATATTTGCAAAATTTACAATTTTTTAGTATTAAGGATTTTATTAAATTTAACAAAATTTTTCATGCGTGATTACATGCGTGGAAGGTAGATACGTATAATCATGCAGGGGTATTTTCTACTTGAACTTCGTTTCCTTGGCTAATTTCGAATTTATAATTTAAATATTGTTCGATACATTCTCTACAATCAGCTGCTTTTTTTCGCGGAGTAATTAATAGTTCTTGACAACCGTAACAATTCATATATATGCATTCCAATTTACAAATGGAATGCCATGAAGTAAAAAATTCACAGTTATTTTGAGTTTCCTGATCTAATTTCTCGAAACAGAATTGGCAATATCTTTTTGTGGTTTGGTGATTATAATATAAAAACAATGTTGAGGGTTCTAATTCGAAGCAATAACTTTGTAATAGGTGCGCGTATGCTATCGGATAGTCTTGCGGACATACACCGTCTACTGGTCCAAGATGGTTAACAATAGGTTCACTTGGAGTTGGTATCATTTTTTACAAATTGTCAGAATAGATTTATTTTATTAAGGTCTGATAAGGAGATTGAAAAATAACTTTTTGAATATATTTTCTAATCATGCAAGGTAAAAGATTTTGCTAAAGGTATTTTACTTTCCGTCAGAAAAACAACTTTTATATTACAGTTTGTTTTTTCCTTAGTAAGAAACATTAAAGACGTGGGTACAAAAACTGTCCTTCTGACGGTATAGGACGTTCATGCACGTGGTTTTGAGGAAGGTAAGGACGGAATGTACCTGTATGTTAATTTATGTGCACTAGAAATAAAAATAGATGGAATAATTTTTTGAATGTTTGCATATTTTGTAAGGATAAAGACATGGTTTTCGAAGATTGATAATGGCATGTCTTCTTTTTTCTGAAGAAGAAGTAATACCTTTTTTAGTAAGTGAGGCTCTTGAATGGAAATATTATATAAAAATGGTGAAATTATAGCAAGGGAAGTAGTTGATTTGCTGACTGGAATTGAATTATCCATTATATTCAAATGGTTTTGAAGATTGTAATATGGAGTTTATGAATCTAGATTGCAACCTGATTTTGTTTGCAATATTCCTATTCCTTGGAGTGTGATTAAGGTCTTAGAGTTTTTTCGACATGATAAGAAAATTTGTAGGGGGAAGATTGTTGAGTATAGCCATCCATGATGAAATTGCAATGGTGTTAGAAAGGGATATTCACTAAAACTGATGAATATTTTACACTTGTATGGTTCTGAATTTATAAACATTGATGTTTCACTAATAGGATTGTTATCGATGTTAGATATAGATCTTGGTGGGTGACAAAATGTTTGGAATCCATTTTGATAACATGCATTGAGGAAATTTTCATTTGTTATAAAGTATGATTGGTTATTTGAAGAAATAGCGAGATAAGAATTTTGAGGTTTTATGTAAATGGAGGAAATTACGTCAGTATTAAAATCGAGATGTATTGGAATTGGATGTGGTTTAAATAATTGAAATTCTTCAGCAGATGGGATTGGTATAGTCATAATAAAAATAAAGTACTTATCGAATAAGAAGTATTGTATTTTAGAAAATGGAAGGACCATAGAAAAAAGAGATGTTGAAAGGCGTGGGTCTTCTTTGTTGGATTTGAAGTCTAAGAAGGTATCAGGAAGTAGCATAGGGTGCCATAAATTAGTTGCGGCATGGGTAATAGCTTCTGTAAGTTGGTCAAGGAGTAAAAGAAAAGATTGAGAAATTTCATGCAGGTCTTTAAGCCAATTTGCTGCTAATATTCGATATAGGTGAATATTTGGATCTTTTTGAGAATTATGCCATTTTTTGTAGGTCATAATGTTGTCTAGTTTTGAAGAAAGATTTGTAACTTTTTGGAAAAATGGATTTGGAAGTAGAAATAAATTTTCTTTGGGCCAGTAAAGGGAGGTTTCATGTCTCATTCTTAATTCTAAAAGTACTTTTTGTATCTGTTGCAAGAATGGATCATTAGTTTTAGAAATATTCGTGATATTACGACCTTGTCTAGATATAAATGATATTTCTTCAAGAAAATAGTTGATGCGTTGTTCTATAAAATCAAGTTTAGTCTGATGATCGTATAAATTACAATTATTGGCAATATTTGAGAGTATGCAATATTCATATAATTTATGTGAGAAATCTATTATTTTGTATTTAAGTACGTCTGGCTGAAAGATATCGATAAAAGATATAAAATGATATTTATCAGAAAAAAGACGAACTTTTGAAATTGGTTCAAAATAAATCCCTGAAGAATGAGAAAATTGTGAGTCTATGAAGTATTTTTCTGCTTTGGAGAAAAGGAGTGGAATTAAAATTAAATACACTCTGGATGCTAGTTAATTAAGGAAATTCATTAGGCTTCTCGGAAGGCTGAAAAAGAAAAGTAGGATTAATATTGGATAAAATAGGATGTTTACATATGGTTGGATTTAGGTCTAGAAGTTTTTTGGAGAAAAGGGGAAAAAAGTTTACTAAATGTTGAGGAGTTTCTTGGTGGAACTGGAGGGGGAAATTGGGTTGATTTGTCTACTTTAAAAATATTTCGTCTACGGCACTCTTTTGTAGCATGCATTTGAGTGTTACAAAATCTACAGGAATTTTCCCAAGGTATTAATTTTGGTCTTGGATCGGTTTGAATACTTTGATTTTTGGCTTTTTGCCTTTTTTTATCATCATTATTATAAAATTTTTCGTCGCAGAGATCGTATGATCTTATTAGTAGTAATAATAATTTTAAAGCTGCTCTATTTTCTGCTAATTCACTAGTAGGGCCGGCTTGTATAACGAAATGTTCATTTATATTAATTTGTGCGAGAAAAAATGAGTTTGTTTTCGAATTCGGATCAGGATAGACTGTATATTGCGGTAACGGCAGTCCATATTTTATCGTGAAGTTTCTTAAAATTTCTACATGATTTAAAAATCCCATGGAGTCTGTTCTATATTTCTTTTTTGGGTAACTTGGTACGTGTGTAGGCTCGTCGTAGTAATGCTCCATTGCAGTTGATTTCCTGAATCGGTATGGAATGTTTATATTAGAATTTATTGTACTGGTTGGGAGGTCTATATCCGCATTTAAAACATTTTTTAAAGCTTTTCGTAGAGAAAGATGATGCAGTATGATTATTATTTGTTTTCATTTTATATGAATTTGTATTTTTATCACGATTGTTATTTGAAGTAATAGGTTTTGTTATTTGGCTACTCGTTGAAGGTTTTGGATCGTTTATAGATGATTCTTGAATTGTTACATGCAAATGTTCTAGTGAGTTTATCAAACGTAGTTCACATTTCTCGTCTTTATGGGAAAGAGAATTAATAACTTTTATGGCAGCAAAATCCTTAGCTGTTTTTATTGAGTTTGCTATTCCTATTTGTTTAATGTTATTAATGAAACAAATTTTTACTAATTTTTTACTAATAGAATTTGGTTGTACGTTTTGATTTGTTTCCTTTGATTCATTAATTAAGGCATTATATAAATTTTGTGCTACCTTTTGCTTTACATTTTCTTTATCTTTGCCACTATTCATTATTATATAATTTTTATATTGTAAATTAACGTGAAATAGACATTCATTATTATTGGTTTGTTCAATGAGTATCTCATAAATGAGGGGTGGATCTCCTCTTTGTTGAATAATTTTGTTTACTAAGGTTGTAAAAGGAACATGCGACATTCATGTCCAGGAAGTTAGCACCGCCATTTTGTTTTTTCAAAAAAACAAAAGCTGTGCTGAATTGTGCTAGGTTTGTGCTGAATTGTTCTGCAAACGATTTTTGAAAAAAATGAAAATTAGGGCTACAATTTTGAAAAAACGATTTTTTTACCAGCACCGCCATTTTGTTTTTTTGAAAAAAAAAAAGTTGTGCTGAACTGTGCTAGGTTTGTACTGAATTGTGCTGCAAACGATTTTGGAAAAAAATCAAAATTAGGGCTAAAATTTTGAAAAAACGATTTTTTTACCAGCACCGCCATTTTGTTTTTTTGAAAAAACAAAAGTTGTGCTGAATTGTGCTAGGCTTGTACTGAATTGTGCTGCAAACGATTTTGGAAAAAAATGAAAATTAGGGCTAAAATTTTGAAAAAACGATTTTTTTACCAGCACCGCCATTTTGTTTTTTTGAAAAAATAAAAGTTGTGCCGAATTGTGCTAGGCGAGCACAATAAATATCTTCCTCATCAATTATCTCTCAGACGCATCATTTTCAAAATAAATACATATTTGTCAATTTCAAAATTTGTTTAGACATACAATTTTCAAAAATGCGAATTTCGAAAAAAGAAAAGTTGTGCTGAGTTGTGCTAGGCGAGCACAATAAATCTCTTCCTCAACAATTATCTCTCAGACGCATCATTTTCAAAATAAATACATATTTGTCAATTTCAAAATTTGTTTAGACATACAATTTTCAAAAATGCGAATTTCGAAAAAAGAAAAGTTGTGCTGAGTTGTGCTAGGCGAGCACAATAAATCTCTTCCTTATCAATTATCTCTCAAACGCATCCTTTTCAAAATAAATACATATTTGTCAATTTCTAAAATTGTTTAAACATACAATTTTCAAAAATGCGAATTTCGAAAAAAGAAAAGTTGTGCTGAGTTGTGCTAGGCGAGCACAATAAATCTCTTCCTTATCAATTATCTCTCAGACGCATCATTTTCAAAATAAATACATATTTGTCAATTTCAAAATTTGTTTAGACATACAATTTTCAAAAATGCGAATTTCGAAAAAAGAAAAGTTGTGCTGAGTTGTGCTAGGCGAGCACAATAAATCTCTTCCTCAACAATTATCTCTCAGACGCATCATTTTCAAAATAAATACATATTTGTCAATTTCAAAATTTGTTTAGACATACAATTTTCAAAAATGCGAATTTTGAAAAAAGAAAAGTTGTGCTGAGTTGTGCTAAGCGAGCACAATAAATCTCTTTCTTATCAATTATCTCTCAGACGCATCATTTTTAAAATAAATACATATTTGTCAATTTCTAAATTTGTTTAGACATACAATTTTCAAAAATGCGAATTTCGAAAAAAGAAAAGTTGTGCTGAGTTGTGCTAGGCGAGCACAATAAATCTCTTCCTCAACAATTATCTCTCAGACGCATCATTTTCAAAATAAATACATATTTGTCAATTTCAAAATTTGTTTAGACATACAATTTTCAAAAATGCGAATTTCGAAAAAAGAAAAGTTGTGCTGAGTTGTGCTAGGCGAGCACAATAAATCTCTTCCTTATCAATTATCTCTCAGACGCATCATTTTCAAAATAAATACATATTTGTCAATTTCAAAATTTGTTTATTCATGCAGTTTTCAAAAATGCGAATTTTGAAAAAAGAAAAGTTGTGCTGAGTTGTGCTAGGCGAGCACAATAAATCTCTTCCTTAACAATTTTCTCTCAGATGCATCCTTTTTAAAATAAATACATATTTGTCAATTTCTAAAATTTGTTTAGACATACAATTTTCAAAAATGCGAATTTCGAAAAAAGAAAAGTTGTGCTGAGTTGTGCTAGGCGAGCACAATAAATCTCTTCCTCAACAATTATCTCTCAGACGCATCATTTTCAAAATAAATACATATTTGTCAATTTCAAAATTTGTTTAGACATACAATTTTCAAAAATGCGAATTTCGAAAAAAGAAAAGTTGTGCTGAGTTGTGCTAGGCGAGCACAATAAATCTCTTCCTTATCAATTATCTCTCAGACGCATCATTTTCAAAATAAATACATATTTGTCAATTTCAAAATTTGTTTAGACATACAATTTTCAAAAATGCGAATTTCGAAAAAACACAAGTTGTGCTGAGTTGTGCTAGGCGAGCACAATAAATCTCTTCCTTAACAATTATCTCACAGACGCATCATTTTCAAAATAAATACATTTATGTCAATTTCAAAATTTGTTTAGACATACAATTTTCAAAAATGCGAATTTTGAAAAAAGAAAAGTTGTGCTGAGTTGTGCTAGGCGAGCACAATAAATCTCTTCCTTATCAATTATCTCTCAGACGCATCCTTTTTAAAATAAATACATATTTGTCAATTTCTAAAATTGTTTAAACATACAATTTTCAAAAATGCGAATTTCGAAAAAAGAAAAGTTGTGCTGAGTTGTGCTAGGCGAGCACAATAAATCTCTTCCTCAACAATTATCTCTCAGACGCATCATTTTCAAAATAAATACATATTTGTCAATTTCAAAATTTGTTTAGACATACAATTTTCAAAAATGCGAATTTTGAAAAAAGAAAAGTTGTGCTGAGTTGTGCTAAGCGAGCACAATAAATCTCTTTCTTATCAATTATCTCTCAGACGCATCCTTTTTAAAATAAATACATATTTGTCAATTTCTAAAATTTGTTTAGACATACAATTTTCAAAAATGCGAATTTCGAAAAAAGAAAAGTTGTGCTGAGTTGTGCTAGGCGAGCACAATAAATCTCTTCCTCAACAATTATCTCTCAGACGCATCATTTTCAAAATAAATACATATTTGTCAATTTCAAAATTTGTTTAGACATACAATTTTCAAAAAATGCGAATTTCGAAAAAAGAAAAGTTGTGCTGAGTTGTGCTAGGAGAGCACAATAAATCTCTTCCTCAACAATTATCTCTCAGACGCATCATTTTCAAAATAAATACATATTTGTCAATTTCAAAATTTGTTTATACATACAGTTTTCAAAAATGCGAATTTTGAAAAAAGAAAAGTTGTGCTGAGTTCTGCTAGGCGAGCACAATAAATCTCTTCCTTATCAATTATCTCTCAGATGCATCCTTTTTAAAATAAATACATATTTGTCAATTTCTAAAATTTGTTTAGACATACAATTTTCAAAAATGCGAATTTCGAAAAAGAAAAGTTGTGCTGAGTTGTGCTAGGCGAGCACAATAAATCTCTTCCTCAACAATTATCTCTCAGACGCATCATTTTCAAAATAAATACATATTTGTCAATTTCAAAATTTGTTTAGACATACAATTTTCAAAAATGCGAATTTCGAAAAAAGAAAAGTTGTGCTGAGTTCTGCTAGGCGAGCACAATAAATCTCTTCCTTATCAATTATCTCTCAGACGCATCATTTTCAAAATAAATACATATTTGTCAATTTCAAAATTTGTTTAGACATACAATTTTCAAAAATGCGAATTTTGAAAAAAGAAAAGTTGTGCTGAGTTGTGCTAGGCGAGCACAATAAATCTCTTCCTTATCAATTATCTCTCAGATGCATCCTTTTTAAAATAAATACATATTTGTCAATTTCAAAATTTGTTTAGACATACAATTTTCAAAAATGCGAATTTCGAAAAAAGAAAAGTTGTGCTGAGTTGTGCTAGGCGAGCACAATAAATCTCTTCCTCAACAATTATCTCTCAGACGCATCATTTTCAAAATAAATACATATTTGTCAATTTCAAAATTTGTTTAGACATACAATTTTCAAAAATGCGAATTTCGAAAAAAGAAAAGTTGTGCTGAGTTGTGCTAGGCGAGCACAATAAATCGCTTCCTTATCAATTTTCTCTCAGACGCATCATTTTCAAAATAAATACATATTTGTCAATTTCAAAATTTGTTTAGACATACAATTTTCAAAAATGCGAATTTCGAAAAAACACAAGTTGTGCTGAGTTGTGCTAGGCGAGCACAATAAATCTCTTCCTTAACAATTATCTCTCAGACGCATCATTTTCAAAATAAATACATATTTGTCAATTTCAAAATTTGTTTAGACATACAGTTTTCAAAAATGCGAATTTTGAAAAAAGAAAAGTTGTGCTGAGTTGTGCTAGGCGAGCACAATAAATCTCTTCCTTATCAATTATCTCTCAGACGCATCCTTTTTAAAATACATACATATTTGTCAATTTCTAAAATTGTTTAAACATACAATTTTCAAAAATGCGAATTTCGAAAAAAGAAAAGTTGTGCTGAGTTGTGCTAGGCGAGCACAATAAATCTCTTCCTCAACAATTATCTCTCAGACGCATCATTTTCAAAATAAATACATATTTGTCAATTTCAAAATTTGTTTAGACATACAATTTTCAAAAATGCGAATTTCGAAAAAAGAAAAGTTGTGCTGAGTTGTGCTAGGCGAGCACAATAAATCTCTTCCTTATCAATTATCTCTCAGACGCATCCTTTTTAAAATAAATACATATTTGTCAATTTCTAAAATTGTTTATACATACAATTTTCAAAAATGCGAATATAGAAAAAAGAAAAGTTGTGCTGAGTTGTGCTAGGCGAGCACAATAAATCTCTTCCTTATCAATTATCTCTCAGACGCATCATTTTCAAAATAAATACATATTTGTCAATTTCAAAATTTGTTTAGACATACAATTTTCAAAAATGCGAATTTTGAAAAAAGAAAAGTTGTGCTGAGTTGTGCTAGGCGAGCACAATAAATCTCTTGCTAATCAATTATCTCTCAGATGCATCCTTTTTAAAATAAATACATATTTGTCAATTTCTAAAATTTGTTTAGACATACAATTTTCAAAAATGCGAATTTCGAAAAAAGAAAAGTTGTGCTGAGTTGTGCTAGGCGAGCACAATAAATCTCTTCCTCAACAATTATCTCTCAGACGCATCATTTTCAAAATAAATACATATTTGTCAATTTCAAAATTTGTTTAGACATACAATTTTCAAAAATGCGAATTTCGAAAAAAGAAAAGTTGTGCTGAGTTGTGCTAGGCGAGCACAATAAATCTCTTCCTTATCAATTATCTCTCAGACGCATCATTTTCAAAATAAATACATATTTGTCAATTTCAAAATTTGTTTAGACATACAATTTTCAAAAATGCGAATTTCGAAAAAACACAAGTTGTGCTTAGTTGTGCTAGGCGAGCACAATAAATCTCTTCCTCAACAATTATCTCTCAGACGCATCATTTTCAAAATAAATACATATTTGTCAATTTCAAAATTTGTGTAGACATACAAATTTCAAACATGCGAATTTTGAAAAAAGAAAAGTTGTGCTGAGTTGTGCTAGGCGAGCACAATAAATCTCTTCCTTATCAATTATCTCTCAGACGCATCCTTTTTAAAATAAATACATATTTGTCAATTTCTAAAATTGTTTAAACATACAATTTTCAAAAATGCGAATTTCGAAAAAAGAAAAGTTGTGCTGAGTTGTGCTAGGCGAGCACAATAAATCTCTTCCTCAACAATTATCTCTCAGACGCATCATTTTCAAAATAAATACATATTTGTCAATTTCAAAATTTGTTTAGACATACAATTTTCAAAAATGCGAATTTCGAAAAAAGAAAAGTTGTGCTGAGTTGTGCTAGGCGAGCACAATAAATCTCTTCCTTATCAATTATCTCTCAGACGCATCCTTTTTAAAATAAATACATATTTGTCAATTTCAAAAATTGTTTAAACATACAATTTTCAAAAATGCGAATTTCGAAAAAAGAAAAGTTGTGCTGAGTTGTGCTAGGCGAGCACAATAAATCTCTTCCTCAACAATTTTCTCTCAGACGCATCATTTTCAAAATAAATACATATTTGTCAATTTCAAAATTTGTTTAGACATACAATTTTCAAAAATGCGAATTTAGAAAAAAGAAAAGTTGTGCTGAGTTGTGCTAGGCGAGCACAATAAATCTCTTCCTTATCAATTATCTCTCAGACGCATCCTTTTTAAAATAAATACATATTTGTCAATTTCAAAAATTGTTTAAACATACAATTTTCAAAAATGCGAATTTAGAAAAAAGAAAAGTTGTGCTGAGTTGTGCTAGGCGAGAACAATAAATCTCTTCCTTATCAATTATCTCTCAGACGCATCACTTTCAAAATAAATACATATTTGTCAATTTCAAAATTTGTTTAGACATACAGTTTTCAAAAATGCGAAGTTAGAAAAAAGAAAAGTTGTGCTGAGTTGTGCTAGGCGAGCACAATAAATCTCTTCCTTAACAATTATCTCTCAGACGCATCATTTTCAAAATAAATACATATTTGTCAATTTCAAAATTTGTTTAGACATACAGTTTTCAAAAATGCGAATTTTGAAAAAAGAAAAGTTGTGCTGAGTTGTGCTAGGCGAGCACAATAAATCTCTTCCTTATCAATTATCTCTCAGACGCATCCTTTTTAAAATAAATACATATTTGTCAATTTCTAAAATTGTTTAAACATACAATTTTCAAAAATGCGAATTTCGAAAAAAGAAAAGTTGTGCTGAGTTGTGCTAGGCGAGCACAATAAATCTCTTCCTCAACAATTATCTCTCAGACGCATCATTTTCAAAATAAATACATATTTGTCAATTTCAAAATTTGTTTAGACATACAATTTTCAAAAATGCGAATTTAGAAAAAAGAAAAGTTGTGCTGAGTTGTGCTAGGCGAGCACAATAAATCTCTTCCTCATCAATTATCTCTCAGACGCATCCTTTTTAAAATAAATACATATTTGTCAATTTCTAAAATTTGTTTAGACATACAATTTTCAAAAATGCGAATTTCGAAAAAAGAAAAGTTGTGCTGAGTTGTGCTAGGCGAGCACAATAAATCTCTTCCTCAACAATTATCTCTCAGACGCATCATTTTCAAAATAAATACATATTTGTCAATTTCAAAATTTGTTTAGACATACAATTTTCAAAAATGCGAATTTCGAAAAAAGAAAAGTTGTGCTGAGTTGTGCTAGGCGAGCACAATAAATCTCTTCCTCAACAATTATCTCTCAGACGCATCATTTTCAAAATAAATACATATTTGTCAATTTCAAAATTTGTTTAGACATACAGTTTTCAAAAATGCGAATTTTGAAAAAAGAAAAGTTGTGCTGAGTTGTGCTAGGCGAGCACAATAAATCTCTTCCTTATCAATTATCTCTCAGATGCATCCTTTTTAAAATAAATACATATTTGTCAATTTCTAAAATTTGTTTAGACATACAATTTTCAAAAATGCGAATTTCGAAAAAAGAAAAGTTGTGCTGAGTTGTGCTAGGCGAGCACAATAAATCTCTTCCTCAACAATTATCTCTCAGACGCATCATTTTCAAAATAAATACATATTTGTCAATTTCAAAATTTGTTTAGACATACAATTTTCAAAAATGCGAATTTCGAAAAAAGAAAAGTTGTGCTGAGTTGTGCTAGGCGAGCACAATAAATCTCTTCCTAATCAATTATCTCTCAGACGCATCATTTTCAAAATAAATACATATTTGTCAATTTCAAAATTTGTTTAGACATACAGTTTTCAAAAATGCGAATTTTGAAAAAAGAAAAGTTGTGCTGAGTTGTGCTAGGCGAGCACAATAAATCTCTTCCTTATCAATTATCTCTCAGATGCATCCTTTTTAAAATAAATACATATTTGTCAATTTCTAAATTTGTTTAGACATACAATTTTCAAAAATGCGAATTTCGAAAAAAGAAAAGTTGTGCTGAGTTGTGCTAGGCGAGCACAATAAATCTCTTCCTCAACAATTATCTCTCAGACGCATCATTTTCAAAATAAATACATATTTGTCAATTTCAAAATTTGTTTAGACATACAATTTTCAAAAATGCGAATTTCGAAAAAAGAAAAGTTGTGCTGAGTTGTGCTAGGCGAGCACAATAAATCGCTTCCTTATCAATTATCTCTCAGACTCATCATTTTCAAAATAAATACATATTTGTCAATTTCAAAATTTGTTTAGACATACAATTTTCAAAAATGCGAATTTCGAAAAAACACAAGTTGTGCTTAGTTGTGCTAGGCGAGCACAATAAATCTCTTCCTCAAGAATTATCTCTCAGACGCATCATTTTCAAAATAAATACATATTTGTCAATTTCAAAATTTGTTTAGACATACAATTTTCAAAAATGCGAATTTCGAAAAAAGAAAAGTTGTGCTGAGTTGTGCTAGGCGAGCACAATAAATCTCTTCCTTATCAATTATCTCTCAGACGCATCCTTTTTAAAATAAATACATATTTGTCAATTTCTAAAATTGTTTAAACATACAATTTTCAAAAATGCGAATTTCGAAAAAAGAAAAGTTGTGCTGAGTTGTGCTAGGCGAGCACAATAAATCTCTTCCTCAACAATTATCTCTCAGACGCATCATTTTCAAAATAAATACATATTTGTCAATTTCAAAATTTGTTTAGACATACAATTTTCAAAAATGCGAATTTCGAAAAAAGAAAAGTTGTGCTGAGTTGTGCTAGGCGAGCACAATAAATCTCTTCCTTATCAATTATCTCTCAGACGCATCCTTTTTAAAATAAATACATATTTGTCAATTTCTAAAATTGTTTATACATACAATTTTCAAAAATGCGAATTTAGAAAAAAGAAAAGTTGTGCTGAGTTGTGCTAGGCGAGCACAATAAATCTCTTCCTTATCAATTATCTCTCAGACGCATCATTTTCAAAATAAATACATATTTGTCAATTTCAAAATTTGTTTAGACATACAGTTTTCAAAAATGCGAATTTTGAAAAAGAAAAGTTGTGCTGAGTTGTGCTAGGCGAGCACAATAAATCTCTTCCTTATCAATTATCTCTCAGATGCATCCTTTTTAAAATAAATACATATTTGTCAATTTCTAAAATTTGTTTAGACATACAATTTTCAAAAATGCGAATTTCGAAAAAAGAAAAGTTGTGCTGAGTTGTGCTAGGCGAGCACAATAAATCTCTTCCTCAACAATTATCTCTCAGACGCATCATTTTCAAAATAAATACATATTTGTCAATTTCAAAATTTGTTTAGACATACAATTTTCAAAAATGCGAATTTCGCAAAAGAAAAGTTGTGCTGAGTTGTGCTAGGCGAGCACAATAAATCTCTTCCTTATCAATTATCTCTCAGACGCATCATTTTCAAAATAAATACATATTTGTCAATTTCAAAATTTGTTTAGACATACAATTTTCAAAAATGCGAATTTCGAAAAAACACAAGTTGTGCTGAGTTGTGCTAGGCGAGCACAATAAATCTCTTCCTTAACAATTATCTCTCAGACGCATCATTTTCAAAATAAATACATATTTGTCAATTTCAAAATTTGTTTAGACATACAGTTTTCAAAAATGCGAATTTTGAAAAAAGAAAAGTTGTGCTGAGTTGTGCTAGGCGAGCACAATAAATCTCTTCCTTATCAATTATCTCTCAGACGCATCCTTTTTAAAATAAATACATATTTGTCAATTTCTAAAATTGTTTAAACATACAATTTTCAAAAATGCGAATTTCGAAAAAAGAAAAGTTGTGCTGAGTTGTGCTAGGCGAGCACAATAAATCTCTTGATTAACAATTATCTCTCAGACGCATCATTTTCAAAATAAATACATATTTGTCAATTTCTAAAATTGTTTAAACATACAATTTTCAAAAATGCGAATTTCGAAAAAAGAAAAGTTGTGCTGAGTTGTGCTAGGCGAGCACAATAAATCTCTTCCTCAACAATTATCTCTCAGACGCATCATTTTCAAAATAAATACATATTTGTCAATTTCAAAATTTGTTTAGACATACAATTTTCAAAAATGCGAATTTCGAAAAAAGAAAAGTTGTGCTGAGTTGTGCTAGGCGAGCACAATAAATCTCTTCCTTATCAATTATCTCTCAGACGCATCCTTTTTAAAATAAATACATATTTGTCAATTTCAAAAATTGTTTAAACATACAATTTTCAAAAATGCGAATTTCGAAAAAAGAAAAGTTGTGCTGAGTTGTGCTAGGCGAGCACAATAAATCTCTTCCTTATCAATTATCTCTCAGACGCATCATTTTCAAAATAAATACATATTTGTCAATTTCAAAATTTGTTTAGACATACAATTTTCAAAAATGCGAATTTAGAAAAAAAGAAAAGTTGTGCTGAGTTGTGCTAGGCGAGAACAATAAATCTCTTCCTCAACAATTTTCTCTCAGATGTATCCTTCTCAAAAAATATTCTTCTGAAATAGTTCTAAAAATAAGTCCAAATACATTTTATTCTGAAATTTAAATTCATAAAATTATGGTACATCAAAGTATTCGAATAATTTTTGTAAATCTCATTTTCAGCAGTCCCAAGAGTCCTGTTGAGAGTTCTGTATTCAACTTAAATAGTTCTACAAATAAGTCTAAACACATTTTGTTCTAAAATCGAAGTTCAAGAAACTATGACACTTCAAAGTTTTCAAAAATCTCGGTTTTAAGATTTTCAAGAGTTCTGTTTAGAGTTCTCTATTCGAGAAATCTTTAATAAACTTCTCCTTGGAACTTTTTCTCGGCGAACTAAAGAAACATGTTTACCGACCGGGCTCAATTTGCCATTCAATATTGTATTATTAGACAAAAGGGGATTTTCAGGTTTTTGATGACATTGCGGACATCACTAGACCTGGTGTGACCATAATTGATTTTCGAAAAGTAGGATAAAAAGGTTTGAAAAATGAGGACAAAGTAGGACATAAAAGTTTGAAAAAGAGGACAAAGTAAGACACAAAAGTTTGAAAAATAGGACAATATAGGAAAGAAAAGTTACTATTTTATCAAATGTTATCAACGCTTAACATCTTATATTTTTATTTTTGAACCTTGCTGCGTTTTAATTAATGATCTATTGAGTTGAAAGATTATTTTTGAGTTGTTGAGACTTGTCAATTGACGAAGAAATCGTTAGATGACATTGAATGATAAAATTTGGTACAAGAAAAAATCCAAAAGTTGATTAAAAAATAAAAATTTATCTTTTGAAAATCCACACAAAAATCCGGACAAAGTCGAAAATCCTGTAGGACAACTCACACAAGCACTAAAATGAGGGCATGTCCGGGAAAATCCGGACGGATGGTCACCCTAACTAGACCATACATTGTGTGCATGTCAAATTTCAATCAACTTAAACAACATTTGTCCAACTTAGGACGATTCATATTTTATGTGCCACCAGCGTGCAAAATCGTTTTTTCGCTACAGTTAACAGTAGCGCAATGTAGTATATTGCGCTACAGAGGAATGAAATGTAAAAATTGAACTGCGCATGCGCCTATAGCGTGGCAACGGAGCAAAATTTTCTTCTTCTTCGTACAGCGTTAGCACCTTACTGGCAAAGCCTTGAACATTTTAACTGCGCAGGACAAATCGCGCCTCGCCCAAGTGCGAATTGCCGAAGGTGATAATACGGCACAATATTGGCCCAATATCGGCAGCCAAGAGTCGGCCATTGTTATTGGGCCAGTGTCACTGTTTACATCGGTCAAGTGCTGGGGCGATGACGGCGACCTTTGTCGAGTGTTTAAATTTACCGACCTTCAGCCGAAACTTGAGGTATGTTAAGTTGACGTAACCACATCGTCCAATCGAGTCCCCACCTATATCAGAATTAAAGGCTCATTTAAGGCTAATTTAATGCCATATTGCTGAATTTAATGCTCCATTATTTTTTAAAAAAACAATGGGTTCCGCTGGCTTAACGTTAAGTTGACGTAACCACACGTTAAAATAACATTTAAACAAGTTAAGGCCTATACCAGAATTGAAGGCTCATTTAGGGCTCTCGAAATACCCCATTACTAAATTTAATGTTCCGTTATTTAAAAAAAAGCAATGGGTTCCGCTGGCTTAACGTTAAGTTGACGTAACCACACGTTAAAAAAGCAGTTACACAAGTAATCACCTTTAACAGAATTTAAAGCTCATTTAGGGCTCTTTGAATATCCCATCCAAATTTTCAATTTTATTTGTTTAAACTACTTATGTTAAAAACGGGTCCTTGAAAATTTGACTGTTTAGATCGATTTTGTGAAGACGGCCATATATGTTCCGTATATCTCATGTTTTATTTTCTCATATTGTTTGTAATAAAAGTATCAACAATGTCCTCTCAAAAAACTAGAAGCACACTCTAAAAAACGGAATATTGACTGTCGAACAATTCCGTTCACTATGAATGGATTTTCTACTCAAAATTGGCATAAGAGGAAATCCTCTAACAGTTGAAGTATTTTCGTTTCAAGTGCTATCATTTTACTGCAAAAGTTTTTCCTTTGGTCTGGAAATAAAATCCTTTGACGTGTGAAGGAAGTATAATTTCGATGTTAAAAGAAAACAAATTCTATGATATAACCTATAAGAAATATACACAAGCCAAACTTTGACAAATCCCAATATTCAATCGATCATTTTCAATAATATAATAACGACCCGTCTTAGATTTCAGCTTAAAGAAATTTTAATATATAACTTTCCTTACATTACAAATTTTCCAATACGTGTAAAATTGAAAGTCCATGGTCTATTAAATATATAATGTTGAAAAAGTGTTACAAAATTATTTTTAAACTTTGTTGCATTTTAAATTTCACAATAAATTCTATAGTAAACATTTTACTAATAATTTCGAATCAAACTATTTTTTTACAAATAAAAAACAACTGTATATTTCATAAAATGAATAAATTGTATAAAAAATTATACATATACGAAACTGTTTTACGGAAAAAAATGTGTAGCTGTCACAAGGATATTTTAGGTTATAGTAGCCACATTAATGGTTAGGATAGTTAATAATATAGCTTGAACAGCAATATGTTTCTTTGTACCAGCTACACATTTTTTCAAAATTCATTTAAGAAATGTTTTTATTCAATTTTATCAATGATATCAGAATGGATTTCCATATAAACTTTATTTTCCAATACAAAACTATTATTTGTTTTATAAAGTATATATTTCATGATCTTTATTTTTACAGTTTGAAAATTTCTTGAATGTATACATTTTTTCTTGCAATTAAATAGATATTTGTGCTTTTGGAAATCCTCTTTGTCCATGATACGCAAATACATTTTGAGTTATGTGATGGCCTGTAATGCATTCGATCGTTTAAATAATCTTTTGAAAATAATCTAAACACCGAAAGTCTGAGACAAAAAACGAGGACACTTCCCCCTTTTCACACCCCGTTATCACGATTTCAGTTTCTACAATGCTTTTGTTGACATTCTTGGGAATATCTTTGAATTGTCATCAGAAGAATCAGAAGAAATGAAAAATAAGGTTATGCGGATCAAAATTGTTTGTTTTGGTATACGTACCTTTCAAAATTTCTACGTCGCACTCTGGGATTCCTAATAATTTGTAAAAAACAATTATTTGATTTCGTTAATTGATTTTGATCATAAATAAATATATTCTTCTGACAAAATATCTGTGAACAGATTAGCACCAGACGATGTACACTCACTAATGCGCAAGCGCCCTTCGTCTCCTAGTCTAGAAATGCAATCCTTGCATAATTAGAGGATTTCTTTTCATAGTCAAAAAAAGTCGTTCATTGCTAAAAATATTTTCTTTTTGCATTTCACAGATGAGTTTTGTGACAGGAAAAAGATTCTGTTGGTAGACAAAAGGAATATGCTTAATTTCAATGGATGCATTCTGAAAAGAACGTAATTTCACTATGGATAGACCTTTTTTTAGAGTGCATAATTATATATATGTTATATATGGTTATACAAATAATGCTTTTACGGAGGTCCAATCAGCTGGCACCTCCACTAAGTAATATCACTATTTACTTTATGCTACATTTTGCGCTAATTACGGGCTAATTTTGGGCGGTAATGCCGATTTTTGGGCTTTTGTATTTTTATCAAAAAACCAAATTTTAGGTGGCAAGATGCTGACTGCCCGATCAGCTAGCACCTCCAGTACATAAAAACCTTAAAGTTTAAAAAACTGACTATACCCGAATTTCGGTCTATTTTCGGGCTCTTGAAATACACCAAAATCAATTTCTAAAAAACAACTCCTATCACTTACAAGCAACCCTTAATTTAGAAAAATACTTTTTCGGTCGTATAAACTAGCCTAAAATTACGGGCTACTTTCAGGCTTTTCAGATACACAAGAATCATTTATGAAAAAACAACCCCTATCATCGAAAGTAAAGTTAAGGGTTGGAGCCCAAAAATCGATATGGACATTTTTGAGTAGCCCGAAAATCAGAAAGTAGTCCTAGACCATAAAATTCCCAAAAGGATGATTTTTAGTCAAAGTCGTGTCACCATGGCCATGCAGGAGTGCATTTTGATGTTAAGGGTTGGAGCCCAAAAATCGATATAGACCATTCTAAAGAGCCCGAAAATAGCCCAGTATTCTCGAATAGTTTATTTGGTTCAAAATGTTTTCTCGAAATTGATTTTGGGGTATTTCAAGAGCCCGAAAATAGCCCGAAATTCGGGTATAGTCAGTTTTTCAAATTTTAAGATTTTTATGGGTAGGTATACATTGTACCATAGTTTTAGTTGCCCAAAGTTTCAATTGCCCATAAAATCACCAGAAGTCCCTATATTTGAAAAGCAGTGTTTGACGATGATTATGAAAGGAATGCGTTGGCAAAAATTGCAAGTATATATCAAATATAGGCGGTAGAGAGCGCTTTAGGGAAATGTACAGGAATCCTGCATCTTGCAATCCTCGCAGTTTTTGTCAACACATTCCTTTCATAATCTTCGTCTAACACTGCTTTTCAAATATAGTGACGTCTGGTGATTTTATGGGCAATTGAAACTTTGGGCAACTAAAACTATGGTACAATGTATACATACCGTTTTTATGTACTGGAGGTGCCAGCTGATCGGACCTCCGTAAAAGCATTATTTGTATAACCATATATAACATATATATAAATATGCTTCTAGTTGTTTATTCAAAGAGCCCTAAATGAGCCTTAAATTCTGTTAAAGGTGATTACTTGTTTAACTGTTATTTAAACCTGTGGTTACGTCAACTTAACGTTAAGCCAGCGGAACCCATTGTTTTTTTAAAAAATAATGGAGCATTAAATTCAGCAATGGGGTATTTCGAGAGCCCTAAATGAGCCTTCAATTCTGGTATAGGCCTTAACTTGTTTAAATGTTATTTTAACGTGTGGTTACGTCAACTTAACGTTAAGCCAGCGGAACCCATTGTTTTTTTAAAAAATAATGGAGCATTAAATTCAGCAATGGGGTATTTCGAGAGCCCTAAATGAGCCTTAAATTCTGCCATAGGTGATAACTTGATACTTTGCTATTTTTCGTAAAAGCATACTTTGTATAACCATAGATATTGAAGTATTTGTGTTTATTTCAGAGCATATTGTTAATTGTTTTATTACAACAAAGAAGATAAAAAAAAGACATAAAATATACGGAACATGTATGATTGTCTATACAAAATCGATTTAATAAACATTTAATTTTTCAAGGAGCTGTTTGTAACATTAGTTGTTTAAACAAATGTTGTTTAAACAAACAAAATTAAAAATTTGTATGGGGTATTTCGAGAGCCCTAAATGAGCCTTCAATTCTGGTATAGGCCTTAACTTGTTTAAATGTTATTTTAACGTGTGGTTACGTCAACTTAACGTTAAGCCAGCGGAACCCATTGTTTTTTTAAAAAATAATGGAGCATTAAATTTAGCAATATGGCATTAAATTAGCCTTAAATGAGCCTTTAATTCTGATATAGGTGGGGACTGGATTGGGCGATGTGGTTACGTCAACTTAACATACCTCGAAACTTGGCCCAGTGTCGGCCCGATACCAAGCCGCTTGTCACTTTCAGTATGGCATCCAGTTCTGAAAGTAGAAGAGCCAGAGTCAGGCTCATTGACGGCACATTACAGGGCTATGTGTCACGTTTACGACGGCAAACCATTCTGGAAGTGAAAAAATCAGAGTTCGGCACAGCATTGGCCCGCTGCTGTGCTGAAAACAAGTGCTGGCGGCCAGAGTTTGGGCCAGCATTGGCCACCAAGTGCATACCGGAGTTATAATTCCAGCAACGGCACGATATTGGCAGCCGATCTTCGGCAAATTTTTGGCGATGCTGGGCCAGTGTTGGGCCGTATCTAATTTCGCACTTGGGCGGCTTCGTCTCGGCTTTGTCTCGGCTTCGATCTCCTACGAGCATTGTCGCTCGTTACGCAATAACCCTCATTGTGCGCCTAAGCACGTAATATACTATTAAATAGTCATTTTATATCAGGTTCAAATCTGTTTCTTTAAAATTAAAAGTTAATATTTTCTCGAAAATGAGATTTTGAGATTATTTTGAATACTTTGAAGTACCAAAGTTTTATGAATTTAAATTTCAGAATAAAATGTATTTGGACTTATTTTTAGAACTATTTCAGAAGAATATTTTTTGAGAAGGATACATCTGAGAGAAAATTGTTGAGGAAGAGATTTATTGTTCTCGCCCAGCACAACTCAGCACAACTTGTGTTTTTTCGAAATTCGCATTTTTGAAAATTGTATGTCTAAACAAATTTTGAAATTAAAAAATATGTATTTATTTTGAAAAACATGCGTTTCAGTGAAAATTGTTAACCAAGAGATTTATTGTTCTCGCCTAGCACAACTCAGCACAACTTTTCTTTTTTCTAAATTCGCATTTTTGAAAATTGTATGTCTAAACAAATTTTGAAATTGACAAATATGTATTTATTTTGAAAATGATGCGTCTGAGAGATAATTGATAAGGAAGAGATTTATTGTGCTCGCCTAGCACAACTCAGCACAACTTTTCTTTTTTCTAAATTCGCATTTTTGAAAATTGTATGTTTAAACAATTTTTGAAATTGACAAATATGTATTTATTTTGAAAATGATGCGTCTGAGAGATAATTGATAAGGAAGAGATTTATTGTGCTCGCCTAGCACAACTCAGCACAACTTTTCTTTTTTCGAAATTCGCATTTTTGAAAATTGTATGTTTAAACAATTTTTGAAATTGACAAATATGTATTTATTTTGAAAATGATGCGTCTGAGAGATAATTGATAAGGAAGAGATTTATTGTGCTCGCCTAGCACAACTCAGCACAACTTTTCTTTTTTCTAAATTCGCATTTTTGAAAATTGTATGTTTAAACAATTTTTGAAATTGACAAATATGTATTTATTTTAAAAAGGATGCGTCTGAGAGATAATTGATAAGGAAGAGATTTATTGTGCTCGCCTAGCACAACTCAGCACAACTTTTCTTTTTTCGAAATTCGCATTTTTGAAAATTGTATGTCTAAACAAATTTTGAAATTGACAAATATGTATTTATTTTGAAAATGATGCGTCTGAGAGATAATTGATAAGGAAGAGATTTATTGTGCTCGCCTAGCACAACTCAGCACAACTTTTCTTTTTTCGAAATTCGCATTTTTGAAAATTGTATGTTTAAACAATTTTTGAAATTGACAAATATGTATTTATTTTGAAAAGGATGCGTCTGAGAGATAATTGTTGAGGAAGAGATTTATTGTGCTCGCCTAGCACAACTCAGCACAACTTTTCTTTTTTCGAAATTCGCATTTTTGAAAATTGTATGTTTAAACAATTTTTGAAATTGACAAATATGTATTTATTTTGAAAAGGATGCGTCTGAGAGATAATTGTTGAGGAAGAGATTTATTGTCCTCGCCTAGCAGAACTCAGCACAACTTTTCTTTTTTCGAAATTCGCATTTTTGAAAATTGTATGTCTAAACAAATTTTGAAATTGACAAATATGTATTTATTTTGAAAATGATGCGTCTGAGAGATAATTGATAAGGAAGAGATTTATTGTGCTCGCCTAGCACAACTCAGCACAACTTTTCTTTTTTCTAAATTCGCATTTTTGAAAATTGTATGTTTAAACAATTTTTGAAATTGACAAATATGTATTTATTTTGAAAATGATGCGTCTGAGAGATAATTGATAAGGAAGAGATTTATTGTGCTCGCCTAGCACAACTCAGCACAACTTTTCTTTTTTCTAAATTCGCATTTTTGAAAATTGTATGTTTAAACAATTTTTGAAATTGACAAATATGTATTTATTTTAAAAAGGATGCGTCTGAGAGATAATTGATAAGGAAGAGATTTATTGTGCTCGCCTAGCACAACTCAGCACAACTTTTCTTTTTTCTAAATTCGCATTTTTGAAAATTGTATGTCTAAACAAATTTTGAAATTGACAAATATGTATTTATTTTGAAAATGATGCGTCTGAGAGATAATTGTTGAGGACGAGATTTATTGTGCTCGCCTAGCACAACTCAGCACAACTTTTCTTTTTTCGAAATTCGCATTTTTGTATATTGTATGTCTAAACACATTTTTAATTTGACAAATATGTATTTATTTTGAAAGTGATGCGTCTGAGAGATAATTGATACGGAAGAGATTTATTGTGCTCGCCTAGCAGAACTCAGCACAACTTTTCTTTTTTCGAAATTCGCATTTTTGAAAATTGTATGTCTAAACAAATTTTGAAATTGACAAATATGTATTTATTTTGAAAAACATGCGTTTCAGTGAAAATTGTTAATCAAGAGATTTATTGTTCTCGCCTAGCACAACTCAGCACAACTTGTATTTTTTCTAAATTCGCATTTTTGAAAATTGTATGTTTAAACAATTTTTGAAATTGACAAATATGTATTTATTTTGAAAATGATGCGTCTGAGAGATAATTGATAAGGAAGAGATTTATTGTGCTCGCCTAGCACAACTCAGCACAACTTTTCTTTTTTCTAAATTCGCATTTTTGAAAGTTGTATGTTTAAACAATTTTTGAAATTGACAAATATGTATTTATTTTAAAAAGGATGCGTCTGAGAGATAATTGATAAGGAAGAGATATATTGTGCTCGCCTAGCACAACTCAGCACAACTTTTCTTTTTTCGAAATTCGCATTTTTGAAAATTGTATGTCTAAACAAATTTTGAAATTGACAAATATGTATTTATTTTGAAAATGATGCGTCTGAGAGATAATTGTTGAGGACGAGATTTATTGTGCTCGCCTAGCACAACTCAGCACAACTTTTCTTTTTTCGAAATTCGCATTTTTGAAAATTGTATGTCTAAACAAATTTTGAAATTGACAAATATGTATTTATTTTGAAAGTGATGCGTCTGAGAGATAATTGATACGGAAGAGATTTATTGTGCTCGCCTAGCAGAACTCAGCACAACTTTTCTTTTTTCGAAATTCGCATTTTTGAAAATTGTATGTCTAAACAAATTTTGAAATTGACAAATATGTATTTATTTTGAAAAACATGCGTTTCAGTGAAAATTGTTAATCAAGAGATTTATTGTTCTCGCCTAGCACAACTCAGCACAACTTGTATTTTTTCTAAATTCGCATTTTTTGAAAATTGTATGTCTAAACAAATTTTGAAATTGACAAATATGTATTTATTTTGAAAAACATGCGTTTCAGTGAAAATTGTTAATCAAGAGATTTATTGTTCTCGCCTAGCACAACTCAGCACAACTTGTATTTTTTCTAAATTCGCATTTTTGAAAATTGTATGTCTAAACAAATTTTGAAATTGACAAATATGTATTTATTTTGAAAAACATGCGTTTCAGTGAAAATTGTTAATCAAGAGATTTATTGTTCTCGCCTAGCACAACTCAGCACAACTTTTCTTTTTTCGAAATTCGCATTTTTGAAAATTGTATGTCTAAACAAATTTTGAAATTGACAAATATGTATTTATTTTGAAAATGATGCGTCTGAGAGATAATTGATAAGGAAGAGATTTATTGTGCTCGCCTAGCACAACTCAGCACAACTTTTCTTTTTTCTAAATTCGCATTTTTGAAAATTGTATGTTTAAACAATTTTTGAAATTGACAAATATGTATTTATTTTGAAAATGATGCGTCTGAGAGATAATTGATAAGGAAGAGATTTATTGTGCTCGCCTAGCACAACTCAGCACAACTTTTCTTTTTTCGAAATTCGCATTTTTGAAAATTGTATGTTTAAACAATTTTTGAAATTGACAAATATGTATTTATTTTGAAAATGATGCGTCTGAGAGATAATTGATAAGGAAGAGATTTATTGTGCTCGCCTAGCACAACTCAGCACAACTTTTCTTTTTTCTAAATTCGCATTTTTGAAAATTGTATGTTTAAACAATTTTTGAAATTGACAAATATGTATTTATTTTAAAAAGGATGCGTCTGAGAGATAATTGATAAGGAAGAGATTTATTGTGCTCGCCTAGCACAACTCAGCACAACTTTTCTTTTTTCGAAATTCGCATTTTTGAAAATTGTATGTCTAAACAAATTTTGAAATTGACAAATATGTATTTATTTTGAAAAACATGCGTTTCAGTGAAAATTGTTAATCAAGAGATTTATTGTTCTCGCCTAGCACAACTCAGCACAACTTTTCTTTTTTCGAAATTCGCATTTTTGAAAATTGTATGTTTAAACAATTTTTGAAATTGACAAATATGTATTTATTTTGAAAAGGATGCGTCTGAGAGATAATTGTTGAGGAAGAGATTTATTGTGCTCGCCTAGCACAACTCAGCACAACTTTTCTTTTTTCGAAATTCGCATTTTTGAAAATTGTATGTTTAAACAATTTTTGAAATTGACAAATATGTATTTATTTTGAAAAGGATGCGTCTGAGAGATAATTGATAAGGACGAGATTTATTGTCCTCGCCTAGCAGAACTCAGCACAACTTTTCTTTTTTCGAAATTCGCATTTTTGAAAATTGTATGTCTAAACAAATTTTGAAATTGACAAATATGTATTTATTTTGAAAAACATGCGTTTCAGTGAAAATTGTTAATCAAGAGATTTATTGTTCTCGCCTAGCACAACTCAGCACAACTTGTATTTTTTCTAAATTCGCATTTTTGAAAATTGTATGTTTAAACAATTTTTGAAATTGACAAATATGTATTTATTTTGAAAATGATGCGTCTGAGAGATAATTGATAAGGAAGAGATTTATTGTGCTCGCCTAGCACAACTCAGCACAACTTTTCTTTTTTCGAAATTCGCATTTTTGAAAATTGTATGTTTAAACAATTTTTGAAATTGACAAATATGTATTTATTTTAAAAAGGATGCGTCTGAGAGATAATTGATAAGGAAGAGATTTATTGTGCTCGCCTAGCACAACTCAGCACAACTTTTCTTTTTTCAAAATTCGCATTTTTTAAAATTGTATGTCTAAACAAATTTTGAAATTGACAAATATGTATTTATTTTGAAAATGATGCGTCTGAGAGATAATTGTTGAGGACGAGATTTATTGTGCTCGCCTAGCACAACTCAGCACAACTTTTCTTTTTTCGAAATTCGCATTTTTGAAAATTGTATGTCTAAACAAATTTTGAAATTGACAAATATGTATTTATTTTGAAAGTGATGCGTCTGAGAGATAATTGATACGGAAGAGATTTATTGTGCTCGCCTAGCAGAACTCAGCACAACTTTTCTTTTTTCGAAATTCGCATTTTTGAAAATTGTATGTCTAAACAAATTTTGAAATTGACAAATATGTATTTATTTTGAAAAACATGCGTTTCAGTGAAAATTGTTAATCAAGAGATTTATTGTTCTCGCCTAGCACAACTCAGCACAACTTGTATTTTTTCTAAATTCGCATTTTTGAAAATTGTATGTTTAAACAATTTTTGAAATTGACAAATATGTATTTATTTTGAAAATGATGCGTCTGAGAGATAATTGATGAGGAAGAGATTTATTGTGCTCGCCTAGCACAACTCAGCACAACTTTTCTTTTTTCTAAATTCGCATTTTTGAAAGTTGTATGTTTAAACAATTTTTGAAATTGACAAATATGTATTTATTTTAAAAAGGATGCGTCTGAGAGATAATTGATGAGGAAGATATTTATTGTGCTTGCCTAGCACAACTCAGCACAATTTTTTATTTTTTTTAAATTCACAATGTTGAAAATTGTATGTCTAAACAAATTTTGAAATTGACAAATATGTATTTATTTTGAAAATGATGCGTCTGAGAGATAATTGTTGAGGACGAGATTTATTGTGCTCGCCTAGCACAACTCAGCACAACTTTTCTTTTTCGAAATTCGCATTTTTGAAAATTGTATGTCTAAACAAATTTTGAAATTGACAAATATGTATTTATTTTGAAAATGATGCGTCTGAGAGATAATTGATTAGGAAGAGATTTATTTTCCTCGCCTAGCAGAACTCAGCACAACTTTTCTTTTTCGAAATTCGCATTTTTGAAAATTGTATGTCTAAACAAATTTTGAAATTGACAAATATGTATTTATTTTGAAAAACATGCGTTTCAGTGAAAATTGTTAATCAAGAGATTTATTGTTCTCGCCTAGCACAACTCAGCACAACTTGTATTTTTTCTAAATTCGCATTTTTGAAAATTGTATGTCTAAACAAATTTTGAAATTGACAAATATGTATTTATTTTGAAAATGATGCGTCTGAGAGATAATTTTTGAGGAAGAGATTTATTGTGCTCGCCTAGCACAACTCAGCACAACTTTTCTTTTTTCTAAATTCGCATTTTTGAAAATTGTATGTTTAAACAATTTTTTGAAATTGACAAATATGTATTTATTTTGAAAATGATGCGTCTGAGAGATAATTGATAAGGAAGAGATTTATTGTGCTCGCCTAGCACAACTCAGCACAACTTTTCTTTTTTCGAAATTCGCATTTTTGAAAATTGTATGTTTAAACAATTTTTGAAATTGACAAATATGTATTTATTTTGAAAATGATGCGTCTGAGAGATAATTGATAAGGAAGAGATTTATTGTGCTCGCCTAGCACAACTCAGCACAACTTTTCTTTTTTCTAAATTCGCATTTTTGAAAATTGTATGTTTAAACAATTTTTGAAATTGACAAATATGTATTTATTTTAAAAAGGATGCGTCTGAGAGATAATTGATAAGGAAGAGATTTATTGTGCTCGCCTAGCACAACTCAGCACAACTTTTCTTTTTTCGAAATTCGCATTTTTGAAAATTGTATGTCTAAACAAATTTTGAAATTGACAAATATGTATTTATTTTGAAAAACATGCGTTTCAGTGAAAATTGATGAGGAAGATATTTATTGTGCTCGCCTAGCACAATTCGGCACAACTTTTATTTTTTCAAAAAAACAAAATGGCGGTGCTGGTAAAAAAATCGTTTTTTCAAAATTTTAGCCCTAATTTTCATTTTTTTCCAAAATCGTTTGCAGCACAATTCAGTACAAGCCTAGCACAATTCAGCACAACTTTTGTTTTTTCAAAAAAACAAAATGGCGGTGCTGGTAAAAAAATCGTTTTTTCAAAATTTTAGCCCTAATTTTGATTTTTTTCCAAAATCGTTTGCAGCACAATTCAGTACAAACCTAGCACAATTCGGCACAACTTTTGTTTTTTTCAAAAAACAAAATGGCGGTGCTAACTTCCCGGACATGCGACATTCTGAAGATGTTAGATTTGGATAGAGTAGTGGGTTCTACTATGTTCATCTTTTAGTTCAGAGTGAGGATAAAGAGTTGTGTTTGTATTATTGTGATCTTTACCTGAAGTAGTATTTGCGTAATACGATGGACTTTTAGGTGCCTCTTTTGAGCTTTGTGGCGCTGAAGCTGTTAGCAGTTCTTGATGACTCTCAGCAGGAGGTCCAGAAGGTCGATGGGTACCTAAGTGTAATAAGAGGCTAGTGACCGAATCCCAGAAGGCGCCTATTAGATGGAGAGACCATCCAAATAATCTGTGTAGCGCATATCCATGAATAATGGTATCAGCTATCAATTTAATCCCTCTAATTATTATTATTAATCCAATTAGGCCTGCACTAGTAGTTCCAAAACTTGTAAAAATTGTCCAAAATCTACCCCATGCGGATTCAGCAATTTTATCAATTACATCTTCATTAAATAAATTCGTTAATGATATTCCTTGATTAATAGTTGGATGTCCTGTTATTTCTCTAGCTAATGAATTTAAAATCATTGGTTTTTCTGCTGGAAACATAATATGATCTCGCAGTTTATCAAGATCAGATTGAGAATAAATGCCACTTGTTGCTAAGGATGAAGGATTTGTCTATTTCCAGGTTGCTTTTGTGAGAGGTTTAACTATAGTTGGTGCTATGCATTCGACAGGATTTGGAAGTAATTTGTACCAGGTTTCTCCAAAAAGGTACATTGGTGGAAGGAAAGAATTGCAATTTGTCTGGATACCGGATTTTGTTAATATATGAGTTCGTGGAGAAAGGAAAAAGGATTGATTTCCTCTGAATACTGGTAGTTGAAGATAACATTCTTCAGTTTTGCGATATATTACTTCAACTGGTATACATTTTACGATATGTACTACTTCTCCTGCAATTACTGACATATATCCTGGGCCTTTCATTAAATGATATGCAAATTCGTCTGGTGATTGGGTTGCTAAGGTTAATGTATTTCTAAAAACTTGCTGTTCAAGTATGCATCGTTGAGTAAGAACATCGTGATAAAGTCTATTTACTTCAGTGCGTATGTGTCGTTCTACATATATAAATTTAGAATTGACGTATGTGAAAATGTCCATATTTTGAACTTCTAAATGTTTATTTTCTAAAAATGAATTCCCAGGTCTGGTTTCAAAAATTAATAATTTTGGATGCTCAGTTTGTATTAAAACGTAACTGCAAACTGGTTTTCTTGTTTTTTCAGCCAGTACGAAGGTTATATCTTCAGTCGTTAAAGAATAAAAGGTTTCAGAATTGTCTGTCGTGTTGTCATATGTTTTATTTGCTGGTCCTTCATAAATAATTTCATATTTGTTAAAATTACATACGTCATTAGGTAATGTATCCCAGAATGTTTTTCCATATTCTACGTCTGTACAGAATGTGTCTGAAAGTGTGCATATTATTCCAGATCCTAATTGAATTTTATTTGAATTTAAATGAATAGTCGCGTAATGTTCTTGTAAAGTTATTTTGAATATTGCTTGGACTACGACATTATTCCATGTTCCAAATGGGTCAGAAAATTGTGTACCAGTACAGTCTCCGTTAGGTGTTACAGAACCTGCTAAAGTAACGCTATGAAATGAAGTTTCGTTTACTTTTGACTTTGATATCTGAAGAGAAGGGGTTACTAAAAATGTTCCTATTGTGTGCATTTGATTACATTGATCTCGTGTAACATCATGTATATGTTCACTGTGGCCATTTGCTACTATGGAACTGTGAGAATGCATACCACAATGAGAGATGGCGCGTCGAATTTCTATTTTGCATTGTATTACATTTGTATTTGAAAATCCAGTTAATTGTAAAAGTTGTATATAAGTTCTTTCAACATGTACTTGAGATCGAGGTAGATCACATTCTCCTACCTCTAGTAAAGATAATGTCGTAATATTTGATTGATTTGAACCGCAATCGAATCCTATGATGGCGTAGACTGTTGTTATATAGTTGAAGTTGCAAGTGAGCAGTGCCAAAAGGAAGCCTCGTAATCCCATCTCTGGAAAAAGGAGGTTCCAATTAGCAGCTTGCTTTGTAATGTAAGAATAGGAAAATGTTTTATCATTACACATGTATATTTTTGAAGTAATTGATTTACTTTTTGCATTTTGCGTTCCTAATTCATTATATCCAACATGTCCTCTTGTTTTGATTGTTGAAAAAATGTCTTTTATTATTTCTGGATTGTTTAGATTTCTGATCCATGTGGGGATATTACAGTCGTCTTTCTTAAAAATTCCAGTTTGAATTAAGTATGGCCAGAGAGCTACCATGTCGATAAAACAGGGAACTATTTCAATGAGATCATCTATGCGTTTGCGATGAATTTGTTCCATTATATCTGGAATAATGTGTTATGTCTGAAAATTCATTTTTATTTTGTTTTATATATTTTTTTATTTTATATATAAAACATATATTTTCATGAAAAAAAAATTTTTATTTTTTATATTTTTACTATTTATCGACAAAATAAAATTTCTATATCTTATTTAAATTGTATATGTATGTATATATATATATATAAATATATATATTTTTTTATAATTAATGTACAGATATTTTGTTTCTATTTTTATTTATTTACTTTTGTACTTGCACATGTGAGCGTTTTAGTCTATTAATGTGGACAACAGTAGGTTTTCCTTTATAGCTTATTTTTACATTCCCTTTTCCTAACACTTCCAATATTTCATAAGGCCCTGTATAATGGCTGTCAAGTTTTTTAATTTTACCTCCTTTTAATAAAAACACGTAATCTCCAATTTTTACTTCTAAAGGATTTATTTTTTTGTCATAATATAATTTCGATTTTTCTTTTGCTGAAATAAGATTTTCTCTTGCTTGTGTTCGCATTTCATGTAGTTGTGTTACGAAATTAATTAAATAATCGTTATATGTTTGTAATTTTTCTTGTTGTGATAAAGGTTCACTGAAAGGTTCATGAGCTAGTTTACCAAAAACCAATTCATAAGGGGTGCATTTTGTGCCTTCATGTACACTAGTATTATATGAGAACATTGCTAGTTCAAGCCAATCATCCCATTCTGAATTTTTTGCAACAAATTGTTTGAGATATTCTCCTAAAACATTATGTGAACGTTCTAATGACCCGTTTGATTGAGGGTGAAATGCTGTGGTACGAAATTGTTTAATTCTAAAACGTTTTGCCAATCTTTTTAATAAATTACTTAAAAAATCTCTGCCTTGGTCAGTAAGTACTCCTTTCGGTGATCCAAATATGCAAATAAATTTTTTCACGAAAGCATCTGCTATCGTACTAGCTTGGTGATTAGGAAGAGGTATTGCTAAAGAATATTTGGTAAAATTGTCTTGTATCGTTAGAATATATAAGTTACCAGATTTTATTTCAGGTAGTGGACCAACAATGTCCATTGATATTTTTTCAAAAGCAGTAGTGGGTGTGTCAGTGATTACCATAGGGTTTTTTGTTTTGACTCTGATTAATTTTTTCAGTTGACATTGTAAACAGCCTTGAATATATTTTTGAATGTCTACTTTCATATTTTCCCAAAAAAACTTTTGGCGAATTCGGCTATAAGTTTTTGTAACGCCTTTATGGCCTCCTAATGCTGAAGAATGAGCTTCTTCAATTAAATGAGTTCGTTGTTCTTTTGTTGGATATTGCGTTATTCCATTGCAAACTATAATTTTTTCTAATTGAATTTGAAAAAATTGAATCGAAAATTGATTTCACATCTTCCCAAGATATATGATTAATTCTGGAAGTTTTTGAAATACTAATTGATCGTAATTTAAATTTTTGAGATAATTCATGTAATGAGTGAATTGATAATTTTATATTATTTAAAGTTTCTGATAAATTGTCCTTAGCTTCTTCTTCAATTGGAAGTGCAAAATGGTAGTAGTTTCCTTTTTTAATCTCTTTTGCTATTCCCTTTTGTAAATTTTTAAATATTGGTAAAGTTTCACGTTTTTCTAAAATTTTTGATCCGTTGTCGCGAGGAGTTCCATTTGTTGTAACAAAATATGCATAATTATCTTTTCGCATAGTTAATTGATCGCGACATTCGACTATATTTTTCTTCGTTATAATTTTTTCTGTTTGAGAGTTTATAGGAGGAGGTTCTGGGGGGTGGACGATTATAATTATCATGATCTTTATCGATTTTTTCAGGATTTATTGGAGATCTTCGGTTTAATCTCAAATTTTCTTCAAAATAAAGCTCTTCAAATTCTTCTTCCAATTTTTCTTCTTGGTTTTCTTCAAACTTCTCTTCAAAATTTTCCTCAAGATTGTCTTCAAAATTTTCTTCAAAATTCTGTTCGAAATTCTTTTCAAAATCGTCTTCAAGATCATCTTCAAAATTCTCTTCCCAATTTTCTTCATAATTTTCTCCATCATTTCCTTCGTGTGAGGTTTCAATGTCGTTGATTTCATCTTCTGAGGTTGAAAAATAATTCTCACTTTCTTCACTTTCAAATTCATTAATATTTTTTGGCTTCTTGGCATTCTTCTTCTTTTTATTTTTTGCTTGAGTTTGTTTCAAATAATCTAAATAATCAGGATCAGAGTCGGAATCTGATTCTACTTTTGTTCGGCTTCCCTTTTGCACATTTAATTCTGGTAATTCGTTTTCAAACATTTGTTTTCTTGGCCTACCTCTCCTTCTTTTTGTTTGAGAGGGAATATTTTTCAAATTTGTAAGTAGATTTTTTCTTGGCCTACCTCGTGGTTTTTTCATAAGAGGTTTAGAAGAAAAATTTTCGTCTAATTTTTCTTGAGTTTTGTTTCGATTCAAATTTTTTGCTTTTTCTTGCTCTATTCTCTTTTGAGCTCTTGTAGTAATAGTTTTCCATGATAAATTTTCGTATTTTTTGGAAAACATTGGACTTAGTAAAAATATTGTCATAAAAATAAGTTTTGAAGCCATATTTTTGAATAAATTTGTGTATTTTAAAATATTCTTACCAATCTCACTGAGTGATTCTTCACTAAGGAATTCCGGAAAATATTCTGGAATTTTTGAGTCAATATTTAATATTTGGGCTTCCGGAATTTCGCTAAAATGATCTACGTCGTCTGGTACGATTTCTGGATTCAAGTTTCTTCGTTTTGAAGGTCTTACCTCATTTTTAGAGTTTTCTTGTTTTTTTCTTGTAAAAGTTTTCTTGGAGAACATTTTTTCTTGAGAAGTCATAAAAGTATCGTTGTCATCAGCTTGTAAATATTTTGATTTCTCTTTGTTATCATCAATAGGGTTTCTTGAGAGAGCGTCTGCATTTACATTCATTTTTCCTGCTTTATAAATTACATCAAAATCATATTCTGCGAGTTTCAATCTCCAACGTGAAACTCGTGAACAAGGGTCTTTAGAATTTTGAAACCAAACTAGAGGTTTGTGATCAGTCACTAAAGTAAATTTTCTCCCATACAAATAAGGACGAAAATGAGTTACACAAAATATTATAGCAAGAGCTTCTTTCTCATATGTATCATATTTTTTCTCAGTATCACTTAGACTACGTGAAGCATATGCTATTGGCTTATCTTTACGCCTATTTTACCTTGTGATAAAATACCTCCTATTGCAAATCCTGAGGCATCTGTTGTGAGTATAAAAGGTTGAGAAAAATCAGGTCGTTGTAAAAGTGGTTCTTCACATAATTTTGCTTTTAAAATTTCGAAAGCTGCTTGTTGTTTTTCTGTCCAATTAAAAGGTGTATCTTTTTTTAGAAGTTGATTTAAAGGACTTGCAATTTTTGAAAATCCGTCAATAAATCGTCTATAATATCCTGCTAAGCCTAAAAATTGTTTAACATTTTTCTGTGTTTTTGGGACTGGAAAGTTTTTTACAGCTATTATCTTTTTTGGATCTGGACGTACTCCATTTTTATCAATTATATGACCTAAATATCCTACTTCAGGTCGTAAAAATTCGCATTTGTCTGGTTGTAAATGAAGATTTGCTTTTCTAAGTCTTTCCGCTAAATTGTTAAATTTAATTTCGTGCTCTTCTAGAGTATTTGCATATATAACTATGTCATCAAGATATACAAAAAGTTGGGTTCCGATTAATCCAGTTAATGTTGAATCCATTAATCTTTGAAATGTGGTGGGTGCTGTTTTCAAACCGAAAGGCATTCTATCGAATTCGTAATGACCGTGAGGTGTAGAAAATGCGGTTTTATGTGAGTCTTTTGGGTTCATTTTTATATGGTGAAAACCGGTAGCTAAATCGAACACTGAAAAATATTTTGCTGATCCTAGAGAATCAAGTATATCGTTTATATTAGGTAAAGGATACGAATCGACAATTGTTTTTTCATTTAATTTACGAAAATCAAGAACCATTCTTCATTTTATTTTCCCTTGAGAATCAGGTTTTTTAGGAACTATCCACACTGGAGTGTTATATGGTGATTGTGAGGGCTTTATTATTTTATTTTTTAATAATTCATCGACTTGTCTTGTAATTTCTTCCTTGTGAACTGGGGGAGATCTATATTGTCTTGAAAAAATTGGAGCGTCATCTACAGTTGGAATTGAATGTTGTAATACATTAGTAGCTTCAAGTGGTTCTCCTGGGATTTGAAATCTGTCTGCATTATTTTTAATTAATTTTTCTACATGCTCATATTCATCTTGATTTAAATGGTCTAATCGAAGAAGTTTTTTAATACATTCTACTCTGTCTTCGTCTGTTACATTATAAAATTTGCATGAGTTAATTAAAGAATTGTCAGTTTTTAAAAAGTTATTTAATATTTTACTTGATAAATCTTCGTTATTTGTTTGTTTGAAATTAATTAAATTTTCAATTTGTTTATAGCATTCTTGTTCTTCAAAGTCTTCTAAATTAACTAATGGGACGGATAATGTAATTGGGATTTCATTTGTGTTTGCAAATTTTAAATAAGCTTTTCCTCTGTGATTTTTTACAACTGCGTCACCTACGTAGACGCCATCTTGGATATGTAATCGAGGTACATACCGTTCACTCTTTTCTGTATTTTTTATATTAACATAAAATGTTGTAACTGTTCGAGCTGGAATAGTAAATGTATTGGTAGATTTAAAAGGGTAACAGTGGTTCTCAATTTCTAAGCATTTTGAAGTATAGTTTATATTCACACTATTGTCTTGAAAAAATTCTGATCCTAATACTCCATCTTCTTCTACTGGGACTTCATTCGGAATAATGTTAAATATCGTTGGATAACCAAAAATGTTTATTTTTACTTGTCCTAATGTGTAAAGTGGTAAATCATTAATTCCTGTAAGTTTTAATACGTTTTGGCTATTTATTGGTACTTCAGGGTTGAGAACCTTTTGTTTAATTAAATTTCGAGCAGCACCAGTATCAATCATCATGTGTGTTGGATTTTTCAAACCTTCCGTTGATATTATAATTGATGGAATTGAAGTGGACATTGAAATATTTATTGTTGTTGTTGTATGATCGTTAGAAGTGGATGCCAGTGGTTCTCGATTTATGCTTTCCTCAGTGCACCCGTGCTGGGGAGAGCTTTGGAGTTTTCCTGATGAGCTGTTTGTGATTGGCTATTTGGTCGTATCTTGCAGTCTCGTACTGACTGACCGGGTTTTTTACAATAATTGCAAACTACTTCAGTATAATTTGAATTTTGTTGATTATTATTATTTTGTAAAAACCTATATTCATATGGTTTATTTCGATTTTGAGACTGTCCTAAGTTAAAGTTTTGATACTGTCCTGGATTCCATTGTCTATTATTATTATTAACATTATTGTTATTATTGTAAAAATTTCTAGGAAAATTATTATTATTGTTGTATCTTTGTTGTAAAACATTATTATTATTGTTTTTATAATTATTATTTCTATTTTGGAAATTATTATTGTTATTTTTATTAAAATTATAATTTTTATTTCTTAAAAAATTGTTATTCGGGAAATTATTGTAATTGTTTCTTGCAAAATTATTATTATTATTACTTCTTTGACCATTGAAATTACTATATCCTTGTTGGTTAGGACGCAAAAAATTTGTTTGTTTATTATTGAAATCTGCATCTTGAGCTTTACTTAAATGAAAGCATTTTTCAGTTGTGTGACCTGGTTTTTTACAAATTAAACAAATAGTTTTGTTTTTAAGTGCTACGTTAAATCGGGTTGTTTTATTATTTTTATTATTAGATGATTCGTCACTTTTTGAATAATCCATATTTTTATTTCTTCGTAGTGCGGAATTTGCAGCTAATCTTCGTTCTATATCAATACTGTCGGTAATAACTTCTTTAAAAGTATCCTTTTCTTCAACACGAATTTCTAACTCAGGATGCAAACCGCGTATAAAACATTGAATTACGTCTTTTTCAAGGTTTACTTTAAAATTATTATCTACCTGACCATTATTATTGAGCCTGTGAGCATCTTCGATTTTGTCGGCAATTTCTTTTATCCTAGCAGTATAGGAGAGTACATTTTCTCTTTCCCACATAAATGTATTACCTAATTCTCCCTATAACTGGTACACGCTTTTCACAGGGGCATATACTCTTTTTAATTTTTCTATCAATTCTTCTATTATTGTATAAGTAGAACCAAAAATGCATTTTCTGGCTTCTCCAGTTAATTTACCTCTTAATAGCCTTGCGAGCTTTTCTTGAGCTGCAGGTGTCGGTAGCATTGCCTTTGCCTCCATGCAACCCTCAATAAAATGTGACAATGGGAGGTTACTTTCGTCGAACAATGGGACCACCTCTAGCGCGTCGCGTAAGGATACCTGCTGGCTGTTGGGTATGACCACGGCCATCTCTTCGTTATTTACTCTTACGGGATTATCCTGATTTATGACTTCTGTGTCGCTTTTGTCGTCGTCGCTATCGTTGTTACTAATTATAGATTCGCGTGCCAATGAGGTTTCCAATCTTTCTTTCAAAGTTTTATTATCTACTGTTATTACTGTTGAGCTTAGCAAATTGAATTCGTCAAAATAAGATAATTCGTTCGTTAGAGTTTGATCTTGATTACTAGATCCTGTTACAATGCTTAAATCTGGACAGAAACTTGAATGAAACCCGCTGGTTTTTTCTGAATTTTCACGTGATATATTTTGATTATTAATTAGAGTCTTTTCTATACTTGAATCATCTAACTTAAGAGTGTTATCTAATTCTTGTTCTGTAGGAATTGGATCAGGGATATTTTGGCATTTATTATCAGTTGAATATTCTCTATTTCTAATTGGTTTTATTTTTAAATTACCCGTTTGATTCAAATCTACTATTTTTGCAAGCTGACTATCTTGTTTAGCTTGACTACGTGTTATAACTTTCGGGGTAGATTCTAAAGGGATATTTGGTTTTGACATTGATTCATTATAAATTTACAATATTTTGTATTGAGCGTTGATTGTTTATTGTCATTTCAAATTATTCGATTGTTTATAACAATAAAAAAAAACTATATATAAAATTTGTTTTTTAAGAAAAATAAAATGAGATTAGTAAAATTTATTTTTAATTTGTTATTTATTTTTGATAACAATATAATTTGAAATGAAATTTGTATTTCTTCATTTGGAAATAAAATAATGATATAAAAATATAATCATTTCAAATATTTAAATTAAATAAATAATCGCTCAATTGATTGTAAATTTATAATTTTTAATAATAAATTTCTTAAAATAATAAAATATTTTTCTTTACCAACTGCATGTGCCTTTTATGTAAATTAAAGTAAATTATTTTATTTATTTATAAATTGTTTATAACAATTAAACAAATTTGTTTATAAAAATGATCATTCGGAATATTCATAAATTATTTTCATTATATTGGAAAAGTTAGCTTAAATGCAAATCTTTGGACAATTTTTTTTTTTGCAAATAAAAATATTCTGTTTTTTATGTTTGTTTTAACTTAAATCAAAACTTGGTTAACAAATTAGAATATCTTTTTGAATAAGATAAGTTACTTAATCACTTAGGTTAGCCTCAAGGTCAGATCCCTGCGTGATTTTTCTAACTTATTTTATTTTAAACAATTTATATAAATTATAAAATTTCAAAGAAATGATTTGATTATTAAATCATTAAGGTTAGCCTCAAGGTCAAATCCCTTTGTGATCTAACAAATCTATTTTATTGAAATTTTAAGTTTTAAAGTTGAAATAATATTTCATAATCATTTATTTATTTATTTATTATTAAGAACCAATGTGTTCTATTTCAATTGACTTGTGTTTCCCGGCCGATGCACCAGAAAAAAGGAAGTATGTTACGTCACAAGTACGTAAATACTTACTTTGATCGAAGATTCCTCGTTTTAAGTTAGGATCGAATGATCCTCGCTTAGGGATGAGGATAAGTCAATGAAAAGTACACAATGATTAGTAAAGTAATACAAATTGAATTTATTTAAATTAACACTGATATAAACAAGGTTAAAACTTTACAATGATTCAAACAATGGCACAGGGAATAGGTGAAGAATAGAGAGAATTTTCGGTACCTTTGTTGAGTTATGAATAGTCCCTTTTTTATGAATGATCCTCACAGGTGTGAGGGAGAGAGAATGATTCTTCCACTGGTGCGACGAAGACAGCAATAGGTATCCTACTGGTATGAGGAAGACAGAAACAAATATCCCACTGGTGTGAGGAGGACAAGAATAGTTATCTCACTCTACACTGACTCTAAGATCCTTTCAAAGATTGAAAGTACAATCGGAGAATTTACGACACGTTTCTTCGGAAAACTGAACTAAACACGTATCTCACGCTGTGAATCCTTTTAAGATTTTAGAAATTTGCCGCACTTAATTTTGCTCACAAGACTAGTTTTCCCTTGGCGGTGTGTCCTTTTTATATTATATTTTTTGGTGACGTCACGCGTTGCGCAGTCTCCTGCTGCGTGTGACGTAGTTATACCTCTCTTTTCAATAGGTGGTTTTCTCTCTCTTTTAGTAATTTCCCCATATTTCTCTCTAGACCTAGCCTGTGCCTATAGTACATTCGAATGCGTCGCGGGACGTGACATTACGTGCAATTACGTACGTACCGAAGAAGTGAATTTGAATCGAGTTCATGAACGCTCGATTTAGTTTATTCGCAATCCGCAAAATAGATGAGCGCGCAGGTGCGATCATCACACCTCACCCCCTATTTTCAAAAGAATGTTTACCAGGGCAGGTCGACCTCTAATGTATTGGGTGTCCCCGTAGGATAGTTCATGTGCGGTGGTGTACGCGGCGCTAGTTGTCTGAAGCGGGCGGAGTGCGGCAAAGGGAACGGCTTCGTATGAGTTCCGCCATTGTTGTATACATGTATCAACAATTCGTACGCGATCGCGCTTTATAATCATTTAAAATGAATTCGAAGTACGAAATTCAGTGTGCTGTGAGTGGGTGTACCTCCAAAAGGGGTCGGAAGAACAATGTGTCAATTCATCGGTTTCCGAAGAAAGAAAATGCCGGACAACGATGGATAGAAGCATGCTCAAATCCCTACTTGTCGAGGTTAGGATACCTCGAAGTACTAGAAAAGCAATTTTTTATTTGTCATCGACATTTTTCCGTCGTTAAATTTACCGTCGTGTAGTGATGTGTCGAGTGGAAGTGATGTGAACATTAAACCGGCGAGTGTTTCTTCCCCATCAGACTTCGAAATTTTTATTCCCGAAGTAGAAAAACCTGCAGAAGGCACACGAGACTTTGAAGAAAGTAGCGTGCAGTTTGCACACGTAAGTAACAATATTTTTAATTTCATACGATATTGTATATAATTTCAAACTTTTCGACTCTGATCAGAGTCCTCATTAGTGATCTTTATTTCTAAAATTTTAAGTGCAATAAATAAAATATTACATATATGAACCCTATTTCGAAGTAAACTTCGAAAATGTGAAAAAATGTAAAAATCGTAAGAAAATTTACATAAAATAGTACAAGAAACTTCGATGAAGTATCTAAAACTTCCTTAGGAATGACAATAAAACTCTAGCACGTAATTTTGAGATACCAAACTAAAAAAGTAGTATATACACTACCGGTCAAAATTATTTATTCACCTGCTGTGTTAGCTATTCTTAAAGTGTCTTAATTTTTATAATTATTTCAATTTTGCATCTAGTGAGCTCAAGTTGAAGGCAAAATGATAATTTTATAAGAATATATTGCAAAAAACGTCAAATTTCGATCTTTTTGAATAAATATTAATAACACTGAAATTAATTAAGACCTTTAAACGTTTCTGGTCTCATTTTGAAGGTTACTCTTCATAGTATTTTGTTAACTTATCAAGATATTTTTAGAATTTTTCTTTTAGATTCTACCCTGGGGTCAAACATGGTACAAACATGTCGAAAATTTTCAAATGAAGACAGTAATCTATAAATTTTATTAAAATATGATACACATTGGTTTTTAAAAATTTCTTGTAAGTAGCTACACATTTTTAAAAGTTTATGACCTTCTTGTATCATTTTTGACGCCGGGTAGAATCCAGGAAAAAAAATCTGAAAATATCTTGATTAGTTAGCAAAATACTATGAAAACCTAATATTTAAATGAGACAAAAACTTTTAAAAATCTTAATTAATTTCAGAGTTGTTAATATTTTTCAGAATGATTGAAATTTCAAGTTTTCTGAAATATTTTTTTATAAAATTAACATTTTGTTATTTTTTCTGATCTTTCTAAATCATTTCAGTCGATTATGTCGATCATTAGAAGACTGTTATTAAGACACTTTAGGAATAGCTGAAACAACACGTGAACAAATAATTTCGACCGGCAGTGTACTTCTGTCTAAATGTTACTGAAGATATAGATGCAAGTACATATATAGTATAAAATTACAAAGGATTATTTATGAAAAAATAGCTGAGAATTGCCAATACAAATTCCACAATGTTAGAAATTCCCACCACAATTTCGCGAAACATATGACTGGAGTTTTATTTTATAAAATTTATTTTTATTTATTTTATAAAATACCTACGAAATAAATTTCAAATATTCATATAAATTAAATGCTTTTAATCTATATTCCAGAAAAAAGAATCAGAAGATATCCCAGAAGCAGGAAGCAGCAAGGATGTATTTGGAGAAGACTTTCACACAACACCGAAGAGAGCTATCTCGACCCCACAAAGTGTTCGATTATCTTGTAGTACAACAAAAATCAACGCAAAATGTGCTAAGCAACTATATTTTCTGAAAATAAAAATACAAATTACAGATATTTTTGATTTTTATTTATGACGAGAAAACCATGATTTAAGGCAAAATTGTGTAAATGTAATTAAAGAGTGAGTTGATATCGACATAACTTCTCAATCTTGAATTAAATTTTCACAATTTTGCGCTAAATCTTCAATTTCCTTTTAATTTTATTTGAATATATTCTTTGTAACACATTTAAAGAACCTACGTATGCATGTATATGCACTAACACGTGCACACATAATGGTAGTTCATGCGCAGTGCTGTACGCGGCGCTAGTTGCTAACGGTCCACCACCTTTCCATTAGGTTTGCACGGCCTGATGTTTACATTCTGTAAGTGAGGTTATATGCAATTTCTTGTGTTTCAGTGAAAATAAAAGCTTTAATCTGTAATGGCAGGTCATTTACTCGCTGATTTTTGTATTAGTTTCTAGTGTTAATTAAAAAATTGCAATTTATAAACCGTGCGTGAGAATCGTGTGAAATGAGGTAAAGTGAACCTTGACAGTGATTGTTAATAAAGTAAGAATTTCTTTTACTTCGTTATGGATTCAAGATTTCCAAGGTAAGAAATCAAGTTGTTTTAAAGTTGTTGATCTTTAGGCATATTAGAGGCAAGTTTGGTTGAACTCACATTAGTTTTCAAATTTTCAAGATTTCTAGGTTATGTAAGTGTGGCCGGTATTGCCGGTAACTATGAATATAAACATACACACGTGCATATGCACGTATACCGTATACTAGTGTTGGTTTATAGTATTTATTCTCAAATAATTAAATTCTTTATATAAATAAGTTAATATTAGGTAGTTAATTAATTGGGTTTTATGAGATTTAGGAATTTATAATTGTATTCGTTAAGAACAATTATTTTTGATAAAGTGAATATTAATTATTAAATAATTCAGCTTGACAAGGAAGAGGATGAACAATCTTATCTAAAGTAAAACTCACCATAATAAAAATGATAAGTACGAAAGTTGCCAATGAGGAAAGGACGTCGCATCTAGCCAGGTTTGCTATGCATGCCAATAAATTACACACTGATTGGTTTCCTGGAGGATAGTCTGATGAAATAACACATGAATAAGCCAGCTATGTTGGTGAGAGGACATGTATTAGGAGTAAAAAGGGCTTGGAAAAATTATAATACTGACGGTGGGGTAAAACTACACGTCGTGGAGAATTTGGGTAAGTTTTTAAACTTTGTTTTCAAAACATAAAATGTTTAGAGACCTAGATAGGCTAGATTTATTAACGTGGTAATTTTGTATGAAGTGTCGCTTTATTCTGAGTGATTTATTCGCGAAGGAAAAAGATTAAATTTTGGAAGATTAACTCACAATCAGGAAAGTTAATTTAAGATTATATAGTGATTCCTATGACTTTGAAATTCTATATGATTTCCAATGCCAAAGGTAAAAGGAAGGATTATTTATGAAGTTTCTTTTCAGGATTTTTATTTCTATATAACACCGGTCATAAATGGTTAGGTATAGATGAATCAACTCTAACCAAGAAGAAAGAGGAACAGACGAGTATAGTTAGTTCTCACGTACCTGTGCACACTCATCTGCAAAAGAATCGACAGTTATCAACCTGGTTACTGATATAGGAAGCAGGGTAAAAGATGATTTCTTGTCAGGAAAATGAACAGAATGTCGATAGGGAGACCATTCTGTAGAGGGAAAAAAAAACAAAGTGTCCGACAGGAGCGAGTAATCAAGGAAAGTTCTGCGATCAATCGAGATAATCTCTTAGATCAGACGGTAATTCTGCGAACGCATCGATATATACCGCATGTTTATATGCGTTACTGATGATAAGAGGATATGGGCTAGTGAATTTTGCCACACTGAACTCTTCGAGGAGTAAAATATTAGGTAAGTATATTAACGCTTAGTTATGAAGGAAAATTAACCGTTGTGTGAAACGGTAAAGTTACTCGCGTAAAATATAAAATACAGAAGACTTTTATGATCTCCATGGTGGAGAAAAATTTTCCACACTCTGAATTGGTGCAATTCTATATTGAAAATGGTAGACAGCTCAGTAAGAACAAAATTAATAAAAGATACTTTTTTTTCTTTTTTTTTTGGAGCTCTTCTCATTGTTAGAGTCTAACAAAACTTCTCATGTCAACAGGATCAAAAGTGCTTATTCTGATGGTTTCAATTTGGATGAAGTCAATGTATGGGATTTCTAACGACAAGGAAAAATTAACAGTCGTTGAAGGGTATATCTTCTTTGATTTTGAGATTTAAAGGTCACCATGAACATTGAAAATAAGGAAATGTTCTTTATGAATAATACAAACAAAGCTATTAGATGAAATCAGAAGATTGCGTCATAGCCAAGGGTGAGTATAGTTATGAGATTAAAATAATTTTAATTAGAACGATTAGGATTTTATGTATACATATATTTACTTCTAAATTCATGTAACCAAATATATGTAACCAGTTATTTACATTTTCTCAATCACTCCGATAGTTTCTTATATTAGTTTATTTTTTGTATACACTCTAGATTCCCTGTAACGAGAAGCTCGAACATCGGAGACCTCTCTGTAACGAGCGCGAGAGGGATCCCCTCCATATCCTACTTGTTGCTACGCGCTTTTATGCGCATTATATAATGCGCGCAGTCAGTCTGTCAGTGAGGCTATGTGAATAATTTATTTACATAGTTAAAAGCGTATAAAAAAGATTTCTGTGAGTATTGAACATGGAATTAATTTATTTGACGGTATGTACTCAAAATACTAAAAATTTGTGATTAATTCATTAATTTGTGATAAAAGCCATCAAACTCATTGATTACTTTTTCAAATTCGAGCGCGCTTCATTCCGTAGTAGTGGGGGAAGAGGGGTCGATCGTCTGCTCGTTATAGGGAGGCGTGACGCGCTCGTTAAAGAGATGTTGTGTTACAGGGAATCTCGTTATAGGGAATTTCGAGTGTATTTGTCTGTTTATTTGGTTAAATTTGTAAATTTCTTATATTATTATAGTTATACTATTAGCTTTTATTTACTATTATTTTTATTTAATTTTGTTTGATTATTATACTTTATCTATTTACATAAAGAGACTCAATAATAATTTTTTAATTCTTGAATATTTCGAATACTTTTAGTAAAGATGTTTTTTAATAGAAAATAATTTTATCTTGTTTTAATAAAAGATGATTGTGTGTAGTATAGTATTACAATTTTAAAGGTTATATCAGGATCTAATTTTATATATATATATATATATATATATACATGTATAAATTTTATCCTCAACTTAACAGGAGTAACAGAGAAGTCTTGTATGTGTTTGATCTAATCTAATGTTTCTAAGTTTGCATGTAGATGTGCTAACTTCAGTTTATTTTTGTGTACGATTTTTCGTTTATTTTCAGTTATTGCGATTTCTACATTATGATCAGTGAATATCTTTGTTACTTTATATGGGCCTTCGTAATGATCATCGAGTTTCGAAGTTCTAGGTTCTTTTTGCAAGTAAACATATTCTCCGATCTCGTAGTTTTCTACTTGGGATTTCCTATCATAATAGTATTTATATTTTAATTTTGCCTTTTTAATATTTTCTCGAGCTGTTGCTTGAGCTTCATATATTTTGAATAATAAACTGTCAAATATCCGTTGTAGGTGATTGATACTTCTCCAGTTTCGAATTCGGAGGGAATTCTCGCATCTTCGCCAAAGACTAATTTGTGAGGAGTGAATCCTGTGGCAGAGTGCACTGTTGAGTTGTAAGAAAACATGGCAAATTTTAACCATTGATCCCAGTTGTACTTTGAGCAATAGTGCCTTAAATATTCTATGAACACATGATGGCTACGTTCCAGAGCGCCGAGAGATTGTGGATGAAAAGCTGTAGATTTAATTTGTCTGATTTTAAAAATCTGACAGAACGTCTTCATAATCTGGCTGAGAAAATTACTGCCTTGATCGGTATGTATTATTCTGGGACACCCGAATCGACAAATTATATTTTCTGCCAATGCAACAGCAATAGTAACAGAATCGACCTTTTTCAATGGTATTGATTCAGAATACTTTGTTAAGCAGTCTTGAATAGTTAATATATATTTATTTGCGCGTTCAGAAGTGGGTAATGGACCCACGATATCTATTTGGATTTTATCAAAAGCTTTTCGCGGTGTGTCGGTAATTTTCATCGGTTCCTTCCCTTTTTACCTTTTTAGTTTTGTTCTCTGACAACTTTCACATGATTTGATAAAATCTTGCACATCTTGTCTGATACCTTCCCAATAGAATTGATTACGTATTCGAGAAGACGTTTTCGCAACACCCAGATGACCGCCAGTGACAGAGCAATGATTTTCTTCTATAATTTTAAATCTGTCTTTGAGATCCGGTACTTTCACTTCATTAGTGCATATATTTATGATAATATTGCTTCCTCCGAATGTTTCTCTGAATGCGTTCTCGATTCCTGACCAAGGTAAGCGATCTTAGCCATTTCCTTTTCTAGAAACACTGCAGGTTTTGACATCAAGGGTTTCCATGGCTTCTTTCAATCCATTTATGCATTGCTTAAGGATTTCTAAAGATGGTTTTTGATCATAGGTTGATTTTACGACAAGGTGAAATACATATTTATCGTTTTGTTCGAATACTACTGTGTGACCTTCTTGAGGTTGAGTCGAGAAAAGAGCCTCAAAATTTACCAGACCTTCGCTTTATAATTTTTTACTGACCGACGTCGTAAACTTACAGTCTTTGGAGATAAAATGGATAAGGTGATCTTTTCTCGTCTCGAAAATATCTTTTTTATATTGTATACAATAAGTATTAAGTACCGAAACGAACGCAGGTTTAGAAAGATTTTGTTTACAGTTACAAGATAGAATTTTCTTCCTTTTTTGTTCTGATCGATTTGTAAAATCTTTATCGCTGTTACTTTTAAAATTTTCTCCGGCACCTTTACCTTTTACCTCGGGCCAAGGTGGCAATACGATCGTTGCATCTACCCGGCCAGGAGGTTTGCTCATACCTGATTCATAACTCTATGAATCCAGATCAATAACCAATCCGCTTTCCAGCGCGATTCCACCTATAGGATTTTCTTTTTTTCTTTCAGGATAAAGGTGCCTCTCTACCTTGGGCCAAGGTGGCAATACGTTCGATGCATCTACCCGGCCAGGAGGTTCCTTACTATCCGGTTCATAATCCAAGGAATCGTGTGATTCCATCTCCCAAAGTGTGCAGATATTTCTATCATCACTACTTCTTATGAGGAGAGATAAACCTTCTTCGGCTGTCTCATATCTGCCGCTACCAATTTCAAGATATTCCAAATCCTTTTCTTTAATATTTTTTGAATTAGTGTCGTTAGTTGGATCTACATCGTAATTATCTATAGTAAATAAATGAAAATTTCCTTTAACAAGTATATCATTATTAAAATAGTTATCGTCGTGTGTAAGAATATCAGGATCGAAATCAAGAGCCGATACAGTGCCGTCAATAGCAAGTATTTGCTCCTGGTCTCTAAGGGTAAAGGTATTATCAACTGAGTCATTCGTCTTTAAGTTAGGTGAATTTATTGTCGTGTAACCTTGAGTCTTCGTTTCGGTACCATTTTCCTTGACATTTTGTTTCAAATTAACTGGATTTCTTGATAATGCATCTGCATTTGCATTCACTTTACCTGGTTTATACACCACAAAATAATCGTACTCACCTAATCGTAACCTCCACCTATTCAGTTTTGAACCGGGATTTTTTATATTATGAAGCCATACCAGAGGTTGATGGTCTGTAACCAAAGTGAATTTTCGACCATATAAGTACGGTCGGAAATTCTCAACACCGAACAGTATACCAAGAAGCTCCTTTTCAATAGTCGCGTACTTAGTTTCTGCTTCATTTAAGGTTCGGGATGCATAGGAAACAGGAAGATCTTTTCCTATCTCTCCTTGACTTAAGATAGCCCCAATAGCAAAATCAGATGCGTCAGTGGTGACTATGAAAGGCTTACTAAAATCTGGATATTGAAGGATGGGTTCAGTTATTATTAAATCTCTCAATTTTTCAAAGGCCTCTTGTTGGGCTTGCTCCCAATGAAATTTTATTCCGAGTTTAGTGAGCAATGTTAGGGGTTTTTCTATTTTTGCGAAATTAGGTATAAACCGCCTATAATAACCGATTAATCCAAGGAATTGCTTTATGTTTTTACGTGTCTTTGGACGAGGGAATTTTTCAACTGCTTCTATTTTGCGGGGATCAGGTTTCATGCCATCTTGTGTAATTATGTGTCCGAGATATGTAATTTCTTTTCCTAAAAAGTGACACTTTTCGGGCTGTAGTGTCAGTCCTGCAGTCTGAAGTCTACCAAAGAGTTTCTTAAGTTTATTCATATGTTCTTCTAGGGAGCTTCAATAGACAACGATGTCGTCCATGTATACGAATAACTCGATTTCTTGTAAACCGGATAGGACTTGATCCATTAGTCTCTGGAAGGTAGAAGGTGCATTTTTCAACCCGAAAGGCATTCTTTTGTACTCATAATGTCCATAGGGTGTAGAAAATGCTGTTTTTTGTTGCGATTCTGGATCCATTGGGATTTGATGAAATCCTGAAGCCAAGTCTAGAGTTGAGAAATATTTTGCTCCTCCCAGTTGATCGAGGATATTCGTGATATTTGGAAGAGGGTATGCATCACTCACTGATTTTTCATTCAGAGCCCTATAGTCTATAACCATACGCCACTTAACTTGCCCTTCTGAATCAGGTTTCTTAGGTACGATCCACAAAGGCGAGTTATAAGGTGAATTGGAAGGTTGAATAATATCATTATCTAATAATTTTGCAACTTGCTTTTGCACTTCTTTTTTGTGAATATGAGGATAGCGATGCTGTTTCACGTTGATTACTTTCTAGTCAGTCATTATAATTTTATGCTTAACTAAATTTGTATTTCCTAGCTTATCTGTTGGTAAATGAAATTGATATGGAAATCGATTTATGATTTGCATTAAAAAGAGTTTTTCTTCATCGATAAGTTTTTCTAAATTTAATAATTTTAGAATCTCGCACATCCGTTTTGCATGAGCTGCTTCTTTCTCGCAATAGGGGTCATATTTATTCAAACTTAGTTTATCGTGGTCAATTATTTCGAATTCTTCCAATTTAACGGTTGGTATAGTTAATTCTATATTTTCGGGTGTAGAGTTTATTGCATATATTTTAACGAATCCTTCTTTCGGAGTGACCAATGCTTCTCCCATGTAGATACCTGGTCCAGTCTGGATTTTCCTAATATATCCCGATTTTAAGCAAGTTTTTTTGATCGGAAGAGTGACTAAGGTTTTACTTCGAGCGGGCAGCTTTAATGTAGTGTGAGTTTCAAAAGGGATAGATTGACCTCCTATAATTATTTCTCCGTTTGAATTTCTTTTGAATTTAAGCGTGGCTTCTTGGGATTTAAAAAATTCAACTCCTAGTATCCCTTTCTGTCGGATTTGAAATTTTTCTGGCATTACTTGAAATTTTTTTAGGTTTCCTTTTACTGGAATCTCTACCTTGCCTAAAGTTTTTGTTAATCCTTTACCTATACCGATTAAATTAAACATTTTCCTACTGTTTATTAAGATTTTATTATTGAAAGTTTCTTCTTTAATCAGATTCAAATCGGAGCCGGTATCCAGGAGAAAATTAGCTTCTCCGTTCCAAAAGAATTCGCTACTCAACGTGATGATTGGGTCTTTGCCTATTTTTGAGTGTTCGATGGTGCAAAGGACCCTACGTGTTTCGATCCGGAGGGTTTTGGATTCGAGGTACTTGGTAAGTGTCGGTGTTCTTTTTCCTTCACTCTGTGAGGCCCTTTTGACAAATTTGTATTTTCGCGAATTTCGTACTCTTTTTTAGCAAAGCAATTTTCTTCATAATGGTTAGGTCCATGGCAGAATCCACAACGACCAATTACTTTTCGTGGATTCAAATTTTGATAAGGAGATTGCCTTTTAAAACAATTTGAAACATTTTATATTATTTTACAAATTTATATCAGAAATGTTGCGTGATCCTTCTAATTTATACACTCTGCGTTGTTCGTATGTGTCGCGAGGAGTGTCGCGAATATAAGGGTGTGGTCTCTGGGATAGATATTTTCGAGTAAAGGTGCGTGTATTACGAAGATGTGAGAGGCATTCAATTTCGTTTTCTACTGCCACAGCCATATTAATAGCATCTTGCAAATTATTTGAATTTTTATTCTATTTTTTCTTTCAGTCCCCTTACGAAACACGATACTGCATTTTTATTTGCTCCTAACCTCATCCCGGCTACAGCTTCCTTAGGAAATCCCTCGTCTATCGATTCTAATGTTCGACGAAGAAGTTCACTAACGCGAATTCCGTACAGTAAAACACTTTCGTTTTCTTTTTGAATGACATTGGAAATCTGTGCTTGGAGTTGACTTAAGTCCCATTGTGGACTGAATGCCAACTTTAGAGCATTTAGCAAAGTATCTAGGCAGTCATATTCTATGTTGTTTTGTAAATACAAATCCGCGATCCCTATTATTTTATTCCTTATCAAGGTGACGAGGAAAGTCCTATCACCGGGATGAACAGAATTTTCGGCCGATTTACAAGCGCGAATGAATGTCATTATTGATGGTGTTTTACCATCAAAAACAGGTACCATATCGGTGGCCAATTTAATGCTGATATAGCGCTTCGAAGGAGATTGTGAGTCATTGGAAATAGTACCTTCTTTTTCGATATTGAGAGCATTGTTTATTGTCGAGGTGTTTGTTTGGACCGATTCGGACGATCTGTTTTCCTGACTGAAAGTGTATGGCACGAGATCGCCATTTTCGCTTAGTTCATATAAGATTAAAGGGGTAGGATAAACAGAATGTTGGGAGTTTTGTTGTTCATTTTGGACGGGATTAAAATTAGGACCTCCATTATTTGTATCAACTTGAGGTTGGTTTACTTTTTCATTACGAGAGTACCCATGGTCGAAATGTGAGTTAGTAGGCACATTTGCAAAATGTTCTTCCATTTTTATTATTGAACTTAACTTCTTGTGGAAATGTGAAATGTAACTAATTTAAAGAGCTTTCAATAATATAATTTTTCGGAAAGAAATCCAAGATTTATATAAAAGTGACTGGAATCTCAAGCAAATTTTTCGGTCTCGAGATAGCAAAGTTTAAAATTCTTAAAAACGATTTAATTCTTAATATAGAACCTTTGCTTTGAAAGTTTGCAAAATTTTGAAATTTCCGAACCCGTGAAATTTTATAGAAATTTATAGAATTATATGTGTATTTTTTTTATAAAATATTAGAACAAAATCAGGAGTAGTAGAAAAGATATAAAATAATTAGTAGAATACAATAGTATATTACATAAGATAAAAAAAAATAAAAATTACAATAGTATAAATTTCAAATTATTATACCTTAATTAATTTTATGTGATAGGTTATATCAATTATAATTAAACTCAGTTCAATATTAAGACAGATTTTACTAATTTATGCACCTTTAGATTTATAAATTTTAAAAAATATCTGAAAATTTTGGTTCCAAAAGTTTCATTTACTTTAGAAATTTCCGTTGAAAGTTCTTATCAAAAGCTTTATAATCGTAGTTTCTTAAAACAATAAGCTTATTCAGACAGGTGTCAAAATATTCGCCAATTAGAGACTTGAAAGAGAATGTACAGAAAGGAAGTGTTTTCTCGAGTTCACAGGGTTTACAATTAAACTTTAGAATTATTAAATAATTACTAAATCTGATGAAATTAAAATGATTAGCTACTAAAGTTTTATTAAAGTTATATAATTGTTAAATTCATTGAAAACATGTATTAAAATTATTGAAAATATCAATTAAAATTTTTGAAAATAGTAATTAAGATTATCAATGTAATTTTTAAAGTTATGGGAACGATAGTTTAATTATTTTTAAAAATTTAGAAATTATTACAAACAATTATTAAAACTATAAAAATAAAATGATTATTGGAGTTTTTGATTTAAAACTGTCAAAATAAAAGTTACTAAGTCGATGATTAGAATGATTAGAATTAATACAAAAATTATTGCAAACAATTATCTAATTATTAACAGGTTAATTATTAAGAACAATAATAAAACTTTTATAAACAAGTATATTAAAATTATTGAAAATAAGTCACAATTATTCTTGAAGTTTTTTGAATTCGGTGCTTGAATTTGAAATTTATCACTTTCTACCTTATCGACGGAAATTTTTATCCACAGAGAGACTAAAACTTTTTATATCACTATGTAAGTTACAGAATATTAAACTAATGTGTTATTCAAAATTGTTCCACATATTAATTCTACAAGAATTTATGATTAAAGTTAAAAAAAATTTACTAAGTAATTACTAAAAGCAATAAAATTACTAAAGTTATAAAAAATTACTATTAAAATTATTGAAAAATAATTATTAAAATTTAAAGAACACAATAGTTAAAATGATTAAAAATTATTATTAAAAATATTTAAAAAAATTATTAAAAACATTAAAATTATTACTAAAATCATCAATAATTATTAAAATTATTAAGGATTCAGGTAAAAAAGAGAAATAATAATTAGAATTTTTTAAATTAATACAAAAATCATGAATAACGGGTTATCAAAAACAATTGTTTAACTAAAATAGTTATTATCAGTAACAATTACTAAAATTTCTATAAATAATTATACTAAAATTATGTAAAATTATTATTCAAAATTATTATTCCAAAATTATCACTTAAAGTTCTTTAATTATGTAATTGGATTTGAAACTTGTCACAGAAGATCAATTCTCAACGAAAAGGAAAGAGAATTGAGTCAAATGGCAAAGGAAGATCGTTTTTGAGAATCGGTTCAACGGAAGAAGAAAACGAAATTCGCAGTGAGTGAAAAAAAAATAAAAATTTCAAGGTATGCAAAATATTGTTATCGGGTTTTAATATGTAGGTAAAAAGCGAATCAGTAGTATTCGCAAGTTTCGAAAAAGGGTGCTCGGAAAACCAGTGTATCGTTCTTTTCGAAGATCTCAATTACCCAACAATCAGATTCTGAAGTTAATTTTAGTAATAAAAAATTGATGTGGTAATCTTTCGTCGTCAGTTACGGTAATTAAGAGGTGATCCTTAAGGGATGTAAAATGGCAAATATAAGTTTCGCCTTCTGTCAACATTTACGTACCGGTTAAGCACGTGAGTAACAGAAAATATGAATTATTGGGAAATAGAATTCTCGTTGCACGTTCAAATAAAATCAAACAAAAACGGAAATGATCTCAACATTTATAGGATCTATTATTAATCACAATAATCTTAACTAAGGAAATATATGTATATTTATTTTATTTTTATTTACTTATTTTTCAAATAAACTAAACTTTTAATCAACTGAACATTTTTTTTTCAAATCTTACAACAAGACAGGCAGAATAAAAAAATAAATAGCTGATCAAAGAAGACTTACCATTCAGCATACAAACATTCAGCATTCCTGCATTCTCACTTTGCACTTTTCACTTTTCGGAAATGACCATTAAGATTCACTCCCGCACTTAACACTTAATCCTTTTTCAGGTTTGTCCAGATCAGCGACAAGATGCAGCAGTCCAGGTCCACGTCCAGGGATTCCAGCCAGTTCCAAGTCCAAGAAGAAGAAGAGGAGTCAGGTTCCAGGTCCAGGTCCAGGTCCAACGATGGATCGCACTTCGCGCACGACCGCTCCGAGAGTTTGTATAATCTTTTATAATATTTATTACTCGTTTTTCCTATCTTGACGATTTATTTGTTAGTCAAATTTGTGGTGTCCTTCAGGATTCTCGACTTGAAATTTCTTCCTGAATTTCCTTGAACAGGGATGATTATCTGAGGTGTAGTGTTGATGATTCCTCTCTGCCTATTATTCGAATCCGTAGTCACTTCTCTTGTATTTTCCACGTTTATGATGCGATGAAAATTCTGAGAAGAGGAGCTGCCTTCCGTCATCAGGATTTACCTCGGAATTTTATATTAAGCGATGGTACTTTTCACTGATTTTGTCACTGTTTTGTAGATAAATTCAGTTATTGTTTATTTATTCATTACTTCTTGAAATGTCAATAGAGAATTTTTTTTCACTGTTATCATAGATTTCAAATAAAGTCTTGTTAATAATTGTCTATTTTCACTTATTTTATTCTTATTATATTTCTCTGTCCAGAAGGAGAAGAGAAAAATTGACACCAAACACTGAGAAAAAAAAGTTTTAAATAAGAAATAGAATATAAATTTCAGAATCACGAAAGATGAACAAAATGTTTTCACACTCGCACCAAAAGAAGTTCAAAATTTCACTATCACTAGCAGATAACTTTTTTTCTTCTCTATTTCCGATTTAATGTTTTTGTTTTGTTACACTTCCGAACCGACCGAATATTTTTCAAAGTATCCCACCGCTGTCACCAGAAATTTTTAATTGTGATGTCCCGGATTTGGAAACATCCAATTATCGAAATATCGAACAAGTCGATATTTTCACATTTTACGATCGTTCTAGGGATTTTGGGTTTATTGAAATTTAGAATCAAATTTCAACGACTATTGAGTATTTAGCGAAATTCATGGTTTGTAAACCAAACAACTTATACTAGATGGCAATAAATTTAGAATTTATTAGTCGCTAGTGACATTTCCCAAACTCTCCAGAACGGTTTTCACATAGTCTGGTCCTATTTAGAACAAAGGAAGGCTCTTAAAACTATTTATTATTTATTTCTAGTGAGGTATTTCCTCGAAGGTTTCCAGACAACCTGTCAATCTGAAAATAAACCATTAATTTAATTATTCTAAGGAACAAGGCTGGTTTATTTATTATTTCTCTTAAATTTCAACTTGATCTGGTAAATTTCAGCATGTAAATTAACATTAAATTTCATTTCAACAATTTAGGAATCGTGAGATTGTTGCACGTGTCGGTACATATAAAGTGATATAAACCAACCCTTGTTATTTTGTCAATAAAACTAAAAGATTTATATTTATTCTTAATACTAAAAGTCTCTTTGATCATAAACCTTAAGATTTATTCTGCCTTTTTAAGTATTTTGAATAAAATTGAAATTGAATTTTCCCACGGCATTTCCTTGTTACGTACAATTACGTACGTACCGAAGAAGTGAATTTGAATCGAGTTCATGAACGCTCGATCTAGTTTATTCGCAATCCGCAAAATAGATGAGCGCGCAGGTGCGATCATCACACTTGCGATTCAATGTCCTCCATCCTGTGCGCCTTATTAGCATCATGCAGACTTTTTCCGTAGAAATTATATCATCTTATAGACTATCATTGACTTTAAACTTTTTACAAAACTGCACTTTTTTTTTACTCACGCATTCTCCCGTTGTTGGCGAGTTTTGAAGCGCTTTAACCAGTCCGACGACCATTTTTGTACCTGCTTTTCTCTAATTTCAGGGCCATATTGATGTCTTACATCACCTGAAAACAGAAAAAACGAATCGTAATTCTTCTTACGTCTATATATAAACTTATCATAATGTGTAGTATTCGAGCACTTTTTCTTACACTTCAGAGTCCGAACTATGTATTTTTGATCTGACAGGCGCGTTTTGCCGTTTTTACGGCCTGTCCAGCTCCAACCAACAGCTAAGTGATTGGAGAAAATTTTTTTAAGCATTGCTTCGATGCACCGCCGTGCGTCTTGTGCGCCGATACTGTCAAATGTCGAACACTGAGTGTGCTGTTTAATGTAAGTAGTTATACGACCAGTTGTGTAAAAAATCAAACAATCTCTAACAGCTGGTAAAGCATAATCGTGCGCTACTGCATCTACAAAATCACACCGACCCTCTAGATTATCAAATAGTCCTTCCATAATTTTATGGACTTAATCAGGGAAACTCTAGATTTATGATCAGCTTGATTACCACAGAGAAACAGTCACACTATCAAGATAATCAAATCGATCCTCTGGGATGATCAAGTTGAATATCTTGTTTTAAATTTTCATTTCGACCCTGAAGGATGATCAAATCGACCTTCTACAATGATCAAATCGATTATTTTTTTCTGACCCTCTACAGATGACCAGTTTGATTATCTAGAAGGCTGTCCTATAGTCGATCATCATATTTGGTCGACCTGCCCCTCTAGATATTCAGGCTGACCCTCCATTTTTCTCCGTGCACTAAAATCAGTGTCTTCACAATCGATTATTGCTTTCAACTCTTCTCGAATTTCTTGAATTGCGCTTTTGTTATTCGACTGATGTAATTCTTTCAATTTTGAAATTGTTATTAAGGGTTGTGGAGGGTTGCCATCGAAAGTACTACACTCAGAAAAAATATTTGATTGAATCAAAAAAATTATTTGTATAAAACACTTTCTTTGATGTAAAGAAATGTTTTGTTTTAATGAAATAAAATTTTTTTGATTCAAACAAAATATCTTTGGATCAAATAAATATTGGTTCGAATCAAATAAATTTCTGCCTTGAATCAAACAAATTATATCTTTGACCATATATCAATGCATTAATTTCTTTGTTTTGAAGAAAAATTAATTTGATTCAAACAAAAATATTTATTTGGTTCAAAGATATTTTGTTTGAATCAAACAAATTTCATTTCATTTAAACAAATCACTTCTTTAAATCAAAGAAAGTTGTTCAAACTAATCATTTTATTTGATACAATCAAATCTTTTTTCTGAGTGTACAATTTACAAGCTTTGGAGGTTTCAAAATGCTAAAGACAGATAATATCTTGTATATTTGCAAGAAGGTAGGTGTACAAGGATGATCGTTTTTTCTTCCAAAAGGAAAGAAACACAAAATTAGTGAAACTTTTATGAAGTATTGATAATATTCCATTCGAAATCTCATACTGAATAAAATATTTTTATCTTGTTCAGTTAAATTTTTTAAAATTAAGGAAACTTAAGAAATACTAAATGGATTTTAAATGCAACATCAACGACACTATATTTCTTATACAAATCTATTTTGTAAAAAAATATAAAAGTGCTTTCTTCGATATTTAATTTATATTTATATTATATATTTATTTAAATTGTTATTTAATTACACTTTTTCAGGAAATCACCCGTTCAACACAATGCTTTTGTAGAGCGTGACGCGTGCAACGCGCTCTGGTGAGAATATTGTGCACATGGAAACTATAATCACTAAGGGATGAAGCAAGTTCTCGCTCTTGCAGGCAGGGAGTCGGATAGGGCTGGTGCGGTCATTCGGGGCACTACTCGATACTAGCGCTATCCATGGCGAAAATATGAAACATTCTGACTACAAGAAGGGAACATCCCCCACCACGGGAGTTGCCAGACCTGTCTATTCCACCGTGGGTGCAGGGCGTCAGAGTGGGGGAACGATATATATAGCTAACCACTTTTTCCGCCATATCGAAGTGCTGCCCTCATCGTACAACCAAGCCAAATGAAACCCAGCAAAAAAATGTCGATAACGTTTGGGTAAAGCAGAGCCAAATAGTATATTACATTACAAGGGGCGAAACACAGCGATTGCAATGAGTGTGAAGTTTGCTGCCCGAGTGAAACAAGGGCTGCAAACTTCACACTCATTGCAATCGCTGTGTTTTGTTTCGAGTAATGTATACTATTTTTCATAGCAACTCTTTTGAGAATCTGATTGGCTGTAACTGTGGAGCGGGTTGAAACAGCGACTTTCAGCACTCGGGTTTAAAATCGTAGTTTCAACCCGCTCTACAGGTACCGAAAATCGGATTTTGAAAGGAGGCGCTATGAAAAATTCTTTTCAAAGACTTTTAAGGTTAGGAATGTCAAAGTTGACAGCTTGACAACATAATGTAAACAAATGTTATGGCATGATGATTAATTAAGAATTACAATCACGAATAAAAGATAATTTCTAAATAAGTGTCGAACTTTTAAATTATATTAAATTAATAATTAAGATCCAAAATATTTTAAAAGTGAATTCATAAAAGCATTTTAACTGAAGATATGTGTTGTTGTTGATACTTGGCTCTAGGTTCCAAAGTAAATAAAAACTTAGATTTACGCAGTTGTAGAAGTTTTGGTTCTGATCGAAAAAAAAAACTTGTAAAAAGCTGCCTAAAATTATCATTAAGTCCTTTATCGATATGAAACCAGATAATTATATTCTGAAACATTATTTCCAATTTAAAGGATTTGAATTATTTTTGTGGAAAAAGACGCTTTTGACTGCGCTGCGATTTGAGCCCATGTCTCAGTGGAAAATTTTCGAACTCAACCTATTAATTTAAAATTATTTTCAATTATTTTATACCAAAGAAATATTTTGAAAAATTGTTGAATTCTTTCAACCTCTTCTTTCGAAACAATGTCAAGTTTTTTATTGACTCGCATGTAAAACTATGTGGATTTTTAAAATTTCCAACAAAGAAATCCTAAGTTAACAACTTTTTATTATGCATTTTTTATTTGAAAAATAAATCTCTGATGAAGGCTTCGATTAGAACCGAAACACATTTTGAAAAAATAAATAATCTTTTGCAATTTCATACAAATTCAATTATATGAATAAGTAATTTACAGATTCGAGATCTTGTACTTCGCTAAAGCATAACTTTATAGGAACTTCTTTTAGATGTGGAAATTTCATAATTTCTATCCACTTTTTAATATTTTAGGATGCCTATCTAAATAAATCCTCAGGCTGATCGAGCTCATTCATTGCCCCAAATTTGATTCATGTTACAAGTTAAGGGGGGTTTCAACCTTCCCAGGCGGAAATTTACATCCGATGCAGGACCGCACCAGCTCTGCCAGCGGACTTCCAGCGCTGGCATAGTGCGGGCAGTAGATCCTCATGAAGTCTGTCGTAGTGCTGGCAAAGCTTCTAAAGGTAACACCGGCATAGTGCTGACCAGCAGTGCTGCGTTAGCGCTGACCTTCAGTGCTGGCGTGGTGCTGGCGGAACTCCGATAGTTAACAACGGCATAGTGCTGAACAGCGGTACTGCGCTAGCGCTGGCCTTCAGTGTTGGTGCGATGCTGGCACTAGTACAAAATGTGTTTTGAAGTTAAGTGAACTGCAGCAACATAGGTAAATCAAATAAGAGCAGTAATTGAATCGATGAATATTCTTAGTACATTTCAAAACTTTATTTACTTTCAAGCAGACTCTAACTTACTATTTTTATATACAAACTTACCTACAAACACACATTCCCCTCTACACTACACAAACGCTCGTATAGGTAGTATTAAAAATTATTCTTAACGCTGTGGGTTCGAACCTTTTTTACTTACAATTAACGCATTACTAACCTAACGACTAAGCCTCTCGGCTGCGCACGCTTGGAATACAAGAAAGAAAATAGGCCCCGTGTAATCGGGAATTTTTAGATTTTATCCAAATTTATGATTCTGATTAAAATTTTTAAGATTTTTAATTTTTAAATCTATTTTCTATAAAATAAAATATTTTTGAAAGAAAGCGATCAAATTTGGTCTGATGCTGAATTTACAAAACTTTGCTTTTTAAATTTGTATAGATTAACGTACTTTGAATACAAATTTTTGAAGTACGTAACATCTTAAACACATAAATATACAAAAATGAATGTAAATGAAGTATTTGCTGATTTAAGAAGGTATACATAAGTTATATCGGAGTTCGCATATAAATTTATATCTCAAAATTGTCTTGGTATGAAGCTAAGTCGACAAACCTTTACTATAGAATAAAATTAATTAAATAAAATTTTCAAAAATTTATTATCTATTACATGACAATTTGTATACCAGGTCTAGAAGTATGAAACCGGAATTTCCCTATTGATGGTGCTTGCCATCAGTTTAGGGACCGTACGACCGCTTCTGCAACGCCATCTTCTCCCTCCAGCAGCTGAGAAAGATTTTCAGTAGACAACAACCCAAGTTCGATATACCAGTGTATTTACTACAAGCATCAACATGTCGAGTTTTGTGCCTACGAACTACGATTTGCGGACAACACTGGTTTTTTGTTATCACTTGAAGAAAACTGCTGCAGAATCGCATCGAATGTTTTTCGAAGCTTACGGTTAACATGCTCTTGGCAAAATACAGTGTTTCGATTGGTTTAAAAAATCCAAAAGTGGTAATTTTGATGTGAGAAACGAAGATCGTGGAAAACCACCGAAAAAGTGCGTTTGGTGGGATCAGAAGGGTGTTATCTATTATGAGCTCCTAAAATCTGGTGAAACTGTTAACACGAATCGCTACCAACAGCAAATGATTCGATTTAAATCGATCATTACACGAAAAACGACCAGATTATCGAAGAAGGCAACACAAAGTCATTTTTCTTCACGATAATGCCCCATCACATACAGCTAAACGAGTCAAGGAAACGATCGAGACGTTCAGTTGGGAAATGCTGGTGCATGCCGCTTATTCTCCAGACTTGGCTCCGTCGGATTACCATCTGTTCGCATCACTGGGCCACGCTCTCGCTGAACAACGCTTCACTTTGTACGAAAATGTACGAGAATGGCTGGTTAACTGGTTTGATTTAAAAGACGAACAGTTTTATTGGCGTGGCATTCATCACTTTCCGGAGAGGTAGGAAAAATGTGTAAATAGCAATGGAGATTACTTTGAATAAAATATTTTTGATCATTTTCATGCAACAGACGTGTAACTTTAGCAAAAAATTCCGGTTTCATACTTCCAGACCTGGTATATAAACTACAATCAGAAATTACAGGTTTACCTGGAACTTCAACTTTTTGTTGAAATGTCTTATTTTCTGTAATAAAAAGTTGAAACTTTTTCAGAATGATAGCATGGAAGGTAATAAAATGTTGCATCTGATGAGCTCAGGTTGGAAGCAAAATATCAATTTTATAGAAAGATATTACGAAAAACGTCAAATTTTGATCTCTTTGAAGGATATTATTAAGTCTGTAAAAAATTAACATTTTAAAAGGTTTTTTTTTAATTATGTCTTTACAGTATTTTGTTAACTAACCAAAATATTTTTAGAACTTTTCTCCTAGATTCTATCTTGGAGTTAAACATGATGTAAGAAAATTTCGTGTAATTTTAAAAATGTGTAACTTTCTACAAGAAATTAAAAAAAATCGATACACAATAGGTATATAATATTTTATTGAATAGCGGAAACAACAGGTGAACCTCTAATTTCCGATGGCATGTAAAGAAAGATATTGAATATTACAAGAGAAGTATAAATTATATCTGAATTCGCATTCGATTTTGCACTTTGAGACTTATTTGTTGTTAAGTAAATTTGACAAACCATATTAGCATAGAGTAAAATACTTATATAAAAATTCTTAAACTATACGTTCTATTGGTACACGACAGTTTAAGTATGTAATTAAATTACACCTTGAAATTTCTTTAATATATGAAGCAAAATCCAAAAATAATCCTATAGAATACGTTACCTCACAGAAAAAACTTTTAAGAATACTTGATATCTTTTACATGACCATGTCAATATATAAGCGGGAATAAAAGTTTTGATCATTTCAAAATAAAATGAATTATATCTAATTAATATAATTTTGCATAGGAAATCACACATTGATATTTCTTTAGTATAAAGTAAAATACAAAAATATTTCTTTAAAATAAAATATGTTAATAAAATAATATAGAATACTTAACATCTTTTAAATGACAATTCCAATATATGAAAAAGTTTGGTCCTTTGAAAATAAATTGAATTATTGATTTAACTTTGTATAAGGCATCAGACATAGAGATTAAATTAGTAAAAAGCAAAAATGACGAATATTATTATAATAAAAAACTTTTAAATAACTTTTAAAATACGTAACATCTTTTACATGACTTGTTATTATAAAAATTAGGACAATTCAAACATTACTTTTTTTTTGTGAGGAGGAAAAATGGCGAAATCTTTTATAGACGTTGTACAGGACTCTGTTACATCCCAGTAACTTTTAAAATTTTATATTGCCCTGTGTAAGGGCAACACGCCAAACACCATGGATAACGCGGAAGACACCATTCAAATATAATAGTGTTTCTATGATAAATTATCATATGGACCGGGTAGCTCTGCGCATGAGGTAAACCTATGTATACCTCACGTCGACGAATCGGTTTGACATATGGTAATAAGAAATAAAGAAGAACAGCGCTCTGTCTATATGGTAATTTCACTCGTGGTAATGAGTCAGTAACTCACACCGCGTGCCGATAAAGTAGTAACGCTGTGCTAATAACCTAATGAGAGAATGAGAAGTTATCGGCACAGCCTCATTAATTATAATGACTAAATATTATAATCATTATTATGTTAATATTAATTATGTATCAACATTACACCATAACTATTATTAATATCTCGGGTAGTAAAATAGTATTGATCAATATTATCGCCATTATGTATTGATTGCCGATGAGTCGATCACGATCAATGAATAAAAATCGATCGTTGATTATGGATCGTAGATAAGAAATTGATTGATGGATCATTGGCAATCAATTAATGATCATACTTCATAAAATAAGTAACACAAATTATAAACAAATAAATGCAGAAATGAGTAATTAAAAATGCATTTATTTGGAAACTAGATATAAAATTGGGCAATAGAAGAGATGAACTCATGAACCCTTGCAGAGATCAAGCCTGGCCACCGATTCGCAATTCGTACATGCCTTGCCACCGATTTGCGATTCGAACGTGCCTTGCCACCGATTTGCGTATTTGCGATTCGAACGTGCCGTGCCACCGATTTACGTTGATCTGCTCCCACTAATAGAAGCATCAATAGTATATATACCCCAGATTCACCTCTGGAGGTTTGTCATTAAGTTCCGAACAGTTAAACGGTTGTTAGGTCTGGACCGGTAATTCAACGTCGTGAGCAGACCCTTCGATAAACGCAAGTCTCATTGGATTTCTATGAGCAACTCAACATTCGGTACTTGGTAAATAAAATCCTTGGTCCTTAAGTGGTGCAAGTCCGGAAACCGTAGTGCTATATAGTTCCTTTGGATTACGTGCATCGTCGTATTTAGTCGTGTCGGTTAATAGTGGTTCATTTCTGAAATCGGGACGAACTAACCTATCTTGTTAACAAGTGCATGTTTGATTCATTCCTCGTGTACTTAGCAAGATACGTAAGCGGATAATTGATCACATCAGTTGCTGGTGGACTTGCATCCCTTACACCATACCTCCTGCAAAATTTATCGTTGTTTTGCTACCTTACGGAGACTCAAACGAAACCCAACTATCCTGCAAGGATTTGTGCGCGTTGACTTGCAATAATAGGAGTAATAAACGACAATTCTCTCTTTTGCCCTCTAATTTAAGAGGTAGACAAGTAAGTTACCAAATAAGCATCATTTTATGAAAACTTGTGCAACAACTTATTTATTTATAATAAATTACCTTATATATTCGTAAATTCAGTGTTTTATTACCATTGTGAACAACTCAGGGCCCATAAACCTGACAAGTGACAAGGTACCCATAAACAAAAATACATTATCAGGCCTTACCAACCTGATATAATCAGCTAACCTCCTCCTTTACATCCAAAAATCCAACCTACCCTCGCCTTTTGCTCGGGACGTAACAGCTCATTTGGTGGCAGCGGTGGGATTGTCACTTTTGTTGGCACAATTGCTAATAATTTAAAAACTATTTCATTGAAGCTAATCAAATTATATGTGCAATTATTTCAAATAAAAATTGTGCATGAATAAAAGCTTCAAAATTTAGGAATTTTTAAAATTACAAAATTATAAGTTTAGTAGAAATAATTGGATAACATATTTCTACTTGTCAAAATTTAAACATTTAGGACTAAAATCTTAAAATAAATTATTTTATTTTAAGCGTTCGTATACTTCGTGTGATCACAAGCTCTGCCATCGTCAATAACATCATCGAATTACCCCGAATAAAGCTTGCATGTATTCTTTATAGCAAGATTGTGCAAGTGAAGGGTTTAAAAAGTATAAGAAAAAGTAAAACATCATTATTTTGATTTAAAATAAATTTAAAGTTCAGAAGTTTTTCTACCTAGAGTTTACGCAGGCAATTGTGTCTCAACCATTACCTGAATAAACTTATAGTATTAAAACATTGCATATTTAAATTCAAAATTTTATAATCATACGAATTTCTGAAAGTACTAAAATTATACAAGGTTTTGAGCTTGATCCTGGCTTGTTTAATTTCGTACTACTGAAATTTCCAAATTGTTAACTAAGTTTGAATTTAAGTTTAAAACAAAACAAGAACAGCACACGAGAGTGTAAGTCCTTTTTAGATTCGTTGAACGGTCACCATCGATGACGATCGACTGGGTAAGGCAAAGTTCGAAGTGCTAGCATTGTAATTGTTTATAACTTTCATTTTAACTTTGTTAACTAACAGAATATTTTTGATTGCAAAGATTGTCCAAGAATCTTTGCTTGAGTCTAGCTTGTCCAATCTTGCATCTCTAAAATTCTGTGACATTAAACAAATTTTTTGTTTGTTTATTAACAATAAACATTTTCTGTGATTTTAAATATTAATTAAGGGTTTGTGCTTGAGTCTGGCTTAATTAATTTTGTATCACCGAAAATGCAAGTTGTTAATACACATTACCAAATTATAAATTCAATAATTGCAAAAATTTGCTCAGGAATTCGCGGTCGCGGCTGGCCTGACCCGCCTTATGTCACTGAAAACATATAATCCAAGGTTAACCGCTGCAGCGACTGCGTGCGCCACAGCAAGAATTTGCAGTGCAGTAATAACTAGGAAAAATCATTCACAATAATAGTTCAAAAATTAGAATTACCGTGTTATTTAACAATAAACAATTACAGACGAATAAATAAACAATTTTAGCAATAAATAAAATTTTCTAGATTAACAATTAAAAATAAAATTCAAGGTAACCACGATATTATAGTATATAATAATAATTGAATTATAATAGTTTTTTTTAAATATAAATTTAACAGTTTGAACAAATTCTCGTACAAAAACGATGAAGAATCAATTTCAATACTATAACAGCTGATTTGCTAGCAGCAATCAAAATTCGCGACCATACGGTCAAGGCAACAAAGGAAGAAGAAATTAAAGGTTCCGGAATAGACTTTTCAAAATTTAAAATTTTCAGTTTTGCACACAAAATGACAAAATGTAAAGTCATTGACATTATGCCTCAAACTGTATTTTATTCATATAATATACACCAAAAAATAAAGTTGGCAGCTTTTCGTATTATTCATAATTATAAACAAAATTTCGTTCTAAATGTAGATTAACTACAGAAATAGTTTGAATAAATTGTAAATAAATTAATTCTCATAATTGCCAAATTTATTGCTCAGAAACATAGTATAAGGCAAGGAATTTTAAAATCAGAAGATTCAATGCAAAATCTCGTCAGAAAGTTTGTAAAAAATTTGGTTGAACAAAAAAAACAAAAATGAATGAATAAACAACTCGCGATATCATAATATTCAAAATCTAAATTACATATATAACGTTTAATAAACACTATCAGACAAAATGTCTCATTTCCAGGAAAAAACTATATTAAAGGAAACTCAGAGTAGAAAATTTAAGGATGACATTTTGTGCGACCCAAAAGATGCTATGATAAGGTTAATGGCAGAATGTTTTGCCATGCAACAAGGAGTTATGAACATTCCTATATTCGATGGCAAAAACATGCCTGTTAGCGATTTTATCGAAGATATTATAACTGGACAGTCTTTCGTGCCTGAAACTTGCGAAGAACGATACGTTATAGCGGTGTTAGCGCGATTAAAAGGTGCCGCACGATTCAGCACTTATGGAAAAACGTTCTCTAAACTGAGTGACCTAATTCAACACCTCGAACAACGATTTGCCCCCCATAAAACTTATTTGTGGTACGTACGGGAAATAACTACCATTCAAATGCTTCAAAATGAAGGTGTTTCTGAATTTTATGATCGATTAACATTTTTAAAGGCGAGAGCTCAGGCAGCTCTTGAAAGTAGATATAAAAATGCCAATCAGATGGTACTTCCCCTCAACGACTGTGCCTTGGAAGTATTCATTCGGGGTTTACCTGACGCAATGTCGGCCAAGATAGAGGCGCGAGATCCTATGACCCTGGAAGAAGCATTCGGATATGCTCTTGATTATGAAGCAAGACACCAAACTGATAGGCTTTTCTTTCAACACTTTTCGCGGTATCAGCAGTCGAGCTATCACGATTCGGAGGAGAAAAATTTTAGCCCTGAAGGACGTTCTACTCCTAATGGACTAAATTCTACGAACCCCGCGCAGGACCCAGATAAAAGGCTCTGCGATTTCGAAAGTCCGGTGTTTGAAAGTAACTGCGACCAGCAACAAAAGCATACACAAAATGTAAAATTCAACTCCTATCAAAATTCTTCAATGCATCAAAATTATGACCATCACCAATTTAATCATAGCCCCGATTATAGAATAGACTTTCGGCAACGTGAAGAATTATGTCTGCCAGAATCAACCGTTTTAATTAATGCATTTACAGAACATGATAATGCGAAAGAATGCGAAACCACACGCTTCGAAAATACCCTAAAAAGTGACTCAATTTTAGACTCTGAAGTTTCTGCGAACTCCATCACGAAAAATCTTTTAGGGAAATCCGGAAGATCGAATAAAGAAAGGGTAAAAACTAAAAAGGAAGACTTTATAAGAGAAGAAGAAGTTATAAAAGAATGCAGAAAACGAAAAAGAAGTACTTCGGATCCTCAAAGTGAAGCCCCTTTGGCTCTGAAAATAGTAAAAGTATCGACCCTATTAAATGCTATTATTCCCAGGACATCATTCATTGGTTCTGAAAAGACTGGAAAAGTTACAGAAGAATCGCGAGATACGTCAACAGAATCAGATAAGCATTATAAATCACGAAGCATTCACACGCATCAATCAAGCGTCTATCTTATTGCATCACCTGAAGCTGACATTCAAACGGCCTCGTCTACGCCTGACCGTGCTAAAGCACTGATCATTAACATGCCTATGGAGCTGAAAAAGGGAAACAACCAGCAACTTAATCCTAAAATCCATGGGTTGTTCTGGACACAGTATCCAATCCAGCGCACACTGGAAAGGGAGCCATGCGGTATTGGTAAAATGACATATAATCATTTTCCGGATAATATGATGACTCCCAGGCAATAATGTGACGTGAATAACTCATAAAGTGTATATGTATGACAATTCTTACCTATTTTTACGATTTTCCTAACGTATATTTGAAAGGTAATGTTCACAATAATTTTGTAATCCTTTGACTACTAATTGGAGCATCTGCCTCATACAGTGAAAATTTTTTACAATTATTAATTGTCGATCATGCCTTATTTAGGGTGAAACTAAAAATTCAATTATTGATTTAATTAACAGTGAATTCTCAATTCAAGAAGAGGATTTTTAAACTTGCATTTGGCAAGACTTAAATCTTGATTTAAGGTAAACAATTTTCAAATAATTTTTGGACCTTCAATACACTAAATACTTTATGATAGTAAAGATAACCTAAATCTGATTCATTATACAGATGTTATTTTAAAAAAAATCAAATTCTAGTAATAAAAATATACTTCTGTCTCTTAATGAATGCAGCCTTTCAAAGCAACGTTAGCTCAAACTAAACTTCTGACGTAAAAATTTATCTCCAGATTATATAATATTAAAATTTTAGATTTAATTAATTATAATATTTAATAGTTATGACTAATATGTCCATAAATTATTTATTCAAATCACTAACTAGAAACTTTTCAGCTTTTAACTGTTAATTTCTATAATAATCGTTTAAGATACTAGTATTATGACATGCATGTCTAATTTTAATTTTGAAATTTCCGCGTTTCAAAATTAAGTTTATTGAATAATTTTTAAAATGGCAATAATTTGGAATAATATGGCAAATCATCGATGAGTGAATTGGCTGATATTCCTGGAATTCCGTTGAACAGGATGATCATAAAATAATTTTTCTGTGAAATTTTATTAGTGTTAAAGTAATATCAATTCTAATAATTTTCGAATCCAGAATTTTCTCATCGTGTTTTATTTTAATGAAAATAACTGTGTCAAAATTAATTTATAAAATGCAAGGATTCTAAAACAAAACTGTTCAATGCATTACCTTCTAAATTTCGCATAGCAAATTCTGACGGAATATGAGTAAATTCAGATTGTGTATCTATATTGCACACTTTACTATCTAACATATTATATATTATAGGAACGTAATCAGCTATACTAAAAATTAGTAAGTAAAAAAAAAAAATAAGAAAAAAAGTGTTTTCATTAAAATTTATATCCCAATTATAAAATTATTGAATAGAAAACGATTTCAATCTCTATATAACTCTAAATATTTTATACTGTTAATACCATTTTCCTAACAACAATAGTTCATACAAATAAAACATCCGAAGTGATTATTAAATGATTTTTTTTAAAGTTTCAGCTACATAATATACGAGTTTTGTGTGTAGTTATGGTGGACAATAAACATTAACTAAATTAATTGTTGATAGCTAAATTTTTCAACGACAATCTAACACAAATCCTTTCCATGACATCAAAATATTTATATAATTTTCTGAATGTGCAGGTGCGGAACAACATTTTCAGGAGACATGGATAATTGATGAAGCAATGCTTTTTATTTGCATCCACTCTAGAAATTCCAGCACAGCATGAGATACAACCTTTTCAGCATTCAGAAAACCCAAGGATGTTCCCACGCTATGTCCAGACAAACTAGATGATGACCTCAGCCTCAAAAATCAACGGATGCAAAGAATGGAGATAAGTATACTCAAATACCCAGACGAACTTACTACGGATATCACTAGTTTGCCGTCTGACCATTCGCGACCGTCAATCACTTGCATTCTTTCAGAACTGCCTACAGCTTGTGAAATACCCAGAGTAACAAGTACTCACAGTAGTAAAAACGTGCACGTCAGACATAATAAAAGCAGAAGTAAATAATATTCATCAGGATTTAAGCAAGAAAATTAATCAAATTCAAATCAGTCAAAAAAAATTAAATGAAACCATCGACAAAATAGAATCGCAAGGACAATATTGGAATGATTACATGTATTATGAAAAAATGATGCAATGGTTAACACATTTGGAACTAAAATTGGAAAATTTATATGAAATAATAAAACAATTCATTAAAATAACAGAATACGCACGAGAAGGCAAATTACACCCTTCGACAATTTCCAAAGCCCAACTGCAAGAAGTAATCACTGAAATACACACTAAAATGGAAGATTACGAATTTTCGATTCCCACTTCACACGTTAGAGTGGAATTACTTTCACAAATTGGCAAAACGGACCTCAAAATTAGATCTGGAAAATTACTAATATCAGTAGACATCCCATTTGTAGATAGAAAAGCATTACAATTATAGAAAATTTATCCATTTCCTGTATACCAGAACATTTTAGAAAATTATACAAGAGCCATCTACATTTTGCCAAGAAAACAATATTGACTCATGGCAACCGCAACATAGTATCACCATCCAGCATCTTCGAAAAAATGTCATAATCTTACAGCAACTGAATCCTCGGGTGTCACCGTTCTCAGGATACATATAGCCTAGTAAAAAAAGAAAAAAAAATACAAAGAAGAACGCCTTGTGAAATTATAGTGAAAACTACTTCAGCTCTTGCAAACATCAGCTTGCATTTGCAATACGACATCACTATTCCTTAAGAAATATTTACTTACCAAGGAGATTCCGGAAGTGCAATCCACACCACAAATTATGCGGCCCACAACTCAATATAGAACGCCCACTATACTTTTTCTCACTAATTCACGGAAGACACTTATTATTTCATCGAGGACGATGATTATTCTAAGGAGGGAGGACTGTTACATCCCAGTAACTTTTAAAATTTTATATTGCCCTGTGCAAGGGCAACACGCCAAACACCAAGGATAACGAGGAAGACACCATTCAAATATAATAGTGTTCCTATGATACATTATCATATGGAACGGGTAGCTGTGCGCATGAGGTAAACCTATGTATACCTCACGTCGACGAATCGGTTTGACATATGGTAATAAGAAATAAAGAAGAACAGCGCTCTGTCTATATGGTAATTTCACTCGTGGTAATGAGTCAGTAACTCACACCGTGTGCCGATAGAGTAGTAACGCTGTGCTAATAACCTAATGAGAGAATGAGAAGTTATCGGCACAGCCTCATTAATTATAATGACTAAATATTATAATCATTATTATGTTAATATTAATTATGTATCAACATTACACCATAACTATTATTAATATCTCGGGTAGTAAAATAGTATTGATCAATATTATCGCCATTATGTATTGATTGCCGATGAGTCGATCACGATCAATGAATAAAAATCGATCATTGATTATGGATCGTAGATAAGAAATTGATTGACGGATCATTGGCAATCAATTAATGATCATACTTCATAAAATAAGTAACACAAATTATAAACAAATAAATGCAGAATTGAGTAATTAAAAATGCATTTATTTGGAAACTAGATATGAAATTGGACAATAGAATAGATGAACTCATTAACCCTTGCAGAGATCGTGCCTGGCCACCAATTCGCAATTCGTACGTGCCTTGCCACCGATTTGCGATTCGAACGTGCCTTGCCACCGATTTGCGATTCGAACGTGCCGTGCCACCGATTTACGTTGATCTGCTCCCACTAATAGAAGCACCAATAGTATATATACCCCAGATTCACCTCTGGAGGTTTGTCATTAAGTTCCGAACAGTTGTACGGTTGTTAGGTCTGGACCGGTAATTCAACGTCGTGAGCAGACCCTTCGATAAACGTTTTACGTCGCGAGCAAAAGGCGAGGGTAGGTTGGATTTTGGATGTAAGGGAGGCGGTTAGCTGATTATATCAGGTTGGTAAGGCCTGATAATTTATTTTTGTTTGCGGGTACGTTGTCACTTGTCAGGTCTATGGGCCGTGAGTTGTTCACAATGATAATAAAACACTGAATATGTAAATAAATGAAATGATTTATTATGAATAAATAAAAGGTTGCACAGTTTGTTACTTAGGTGGTAACCTATACTACTTCTCAAGATAAGAAGGCAATGTTGTGAGTTTTATGCGGTTATGAGCCAAATATACAGGTTTTGAGATGCCTATATATGTAACTTCCGCAGTTGATTGTGGATGTTTTACGCTAATATACTAGGTTTTGTGATGCCTAGGTATACAACTCACGCTCCACATTCAGCTTTATAATTAATATAATAAGTTTTGAGATGCTTATTTATATATATAACTTACTTGCCTACCTCTTAAATTAGAGGGAAAAAGAGAGAATTGCCGTTTATTACTCCTATTATTGCAAGTCAACACGCACAAATCCTTGCAGGATAGTTGGGTTTCGTTTGAGTCTCCGTGAGGTAGCAAAACAACGATAAATTTTGCAGGATGTATGGTGTAAGGGATGCAAGTCCACCAGCAACTGATGTGATCAATTATCCGCTTACGTATCTTGTTGAGTACACGAGAAATGAATCAAACATGCACTTGTTAACAAGATAGGTTAGTTTGTCCCGATTTCAGAAATAAATCACTATTAACCGACACGACTAAATACGACGATGCACGTAATCCAAAGGAACTATCTAGCACTACGGTTTCCGGACTTGCACCACTTAAGGACCAAAGATTTTTTTTACCAAGTACCGAATGTTGAGTTGCTCACAGAAATCCAATGAGACTTACGTTTATCGAAGGGTCTGCTCACGACGTTGAATTACCGGTCCAGACCCAACAACCGTACAACTGTTCGGAACTTAATGACAAACCTCCAGTGGTGAATCTGGGGTATATGTATTATTGGATCTTCCAATAGTGACTGCAGTGGGAGTGGATCGCGCAAAATTGAATAAAGTCACGCGCCGTGCAAATTTGTATAAAGTCACGCGCGGTGCAATTCCGTATAAAGTCACGTTCGATCAAAGATCTATGTTTTCTCCCACCACGGTCTATTACTATTAGTCAATGTTGATCTGCAATTTGGATTTTATATCCCTTCTATTCTCTCTCTTACCTATTCTTATTTCTAATCAACAAGTAAAGCCAGGTATGACCAAGAATACCTGCATCTACCTAGTTGTAGCTTATATTTTATGTGTTACTGCCTATAATTGATTGATTGATTGATTTTCTATAACCAATCAATCAATATTTGTGATAACATGTTTTCTTATTTGTGGCTGGTTTAAGATTAATTAATAAATTATTTTCATCAATATAAGTAATAATTGTATGCTTAAATACTAACAGGGATGGTATATTAATTATTAATTAAAGCAGTAATTAGTCAATGTTAATGGCGCCATGCCAGTAACCTGTTACAATCTCGTCGGGTCACTAGCGCTGCATCACTATATTATCGATGCGCGGCATGATTCACTGACTAATTACCGCGCGGGTAATTACCATATGGACCGACCGATGCTCCTCTTTATCACTTGTTACCAAGTGTCGAGCCGATTTATCGATGTGAGGTAGAGCATTAGTTTTCCTCCGTAGAACAGTTACCCAGTCCAGGTAGTAATTACCATAAGACTAAATTTAATGAGTATTTAGTACTTATTTACGCTTGTGTATTACGTATTGCTCATATGCAGGGGCAATAATTAAAATTTTAAAAATTTAATGTTACCGGGATGTAACAGTCCTCCCTCCTTAGAATAATCATCGTCCCCGATGAAAATTATAGGAGTTTTCGGGTTAAGCGAATTCCGTTTTTGATGGGTGATTGCGTCTTGTCTCGATGGCTTGTTGTGCGTGTGATGCGTGGAGGCTCCAGGTATCCCAGGTAAGTGCAGCAGATCTTCTTATTTCCAGTTGTCATAAGAGCATTGTTTTTTAATTTTGTATTCTTTTATTTCTACAAGTAGTAATGTTATACTGTAGCTGCTTATGGATGGTTTCATCGGATGACATAATTTTCGTCCTAATCAGACGCGGCGTTTTTGGTGTTTTGTTCTTTTGCTTAGGCTTTGTGCATCCCGAGAATTTTGTTACCCGAGGATTCAGCTGACGTGGGATGATGTCATTTTTCAGAGATGCTGGATAGTAATACCATGCTGTGGCTGCCGTGAGTCAATTTTCTGTAGAATTTGCAATGGCACCTGGGTTTGTTGCTGTCGTCTTGGTGGGAATTATAGCTGATCCAGGGCTTTATAGTGATGTCATGTGTTGAATGCAGGATCATCTGCTTGTTTCTACTGTCAGTTTTCTTGTGATCATGGACAGCGACACTTCCAGCTGCAGCTCTGTCACCATGTCCTACGAGGACTACTACATTGATCAGGGCCACCTCCTTCCCTTGAAGAGGGGATCTTCTGTGGTTCCTGAGACTGGTGGTGAGTACCCTTCATTCATTCCCTCGAGTGCAGTGCTTCAGACCGGTCGTTAATCAAGCTTCGCTATTCACGTGCTTAGGATATGTGGGGGTCGCTAAATCGGGATGATTCGTTCGAGTCTTTCCTCGCGGACAGCTTTAAAGTTCCCTCGTTGACAATTGATAGCAATACAATGGAATCGACGTGCGACTCGGTGGTTTAAAGTGTGTCTGACTTTGATTTGTCGCTGCTAGGGCCGGTCGGTGAAGGTGAGTCCGTGGTTGAGACAGCTCCCGTGGATGTCCCTAGTGGTGCCGCCTCTTGCCAGGATAGCATGAAGCTCCGGCTCTCGAAGATCGAAGACCTCCTGGGAGTGCATCAGTTCGCGCTTTGGCGCGTTTCCCCTAGTGCAGCGATACCTTTAATAGTTTCGCTGTGTCGCAATGAACTAGGGTTGCGGGTCAAAGAAGCTTATTTCACCCTGGTTCGGGAACTCGATCGCGACGGTACGGAGTTTTATTGCGCTTGCTGACCGTTGTCCTAAAACGGCAAATTCTAGCAGCTAAAAACCTTTTAAAGTTGCGTGTATATTTCGTGGATTTCACCTAGGTGTGTGTTCCGGGTTGTGTTCCCCAAAATGGCTTCTGTTTTAAGAATCTTTAATTTGTTTTTATTGTTTCAGTTGTACATGGTCGTCCTCGTAGACAGAAGCGGTGCCGACCCGGGTTATTCTTGGCCAAAGTCAGGCTCTTGGGAACTGAGATTGCCAACCACCTGTTTGAGGGTCAGCGCTGTAGCCGGGCGGCTTATGTTGGACGTGCTAGGGGCACTGCTGGGGGTCCGAGACAAGGTAGGGCACAAAATGATTTTTTTGTGGCTCATCGCCTTGCTTCCCTCGAGCAAGTGGCTATGATCCACCAAGAGCTGGCCAGTGAGCGAGCCGCAGAACTGCTGTCACTTGTGGACGCCCACGTGACCACTCCTACAGCGCGAAACTGCGTTCACTGGCCTCCTTCGTCTGCTGTTTGCCTGGGGTAAGTCACAGTAAAGTTTTTCCTAGGTATTCATGTCTTAGTATAATATCATTGTCCTAAGTTCTTCCTTTCTGCTGTTGTTTTCAGGAATTCTGGAGCTGCAGGGGTGTTTTGTATGTGTGGCAGATTCCTCCACTCTGGCCGGGGGTGTTCTCCTTGTTGGTGTGGGTCGAGTCCTGTAGTTCTCCCTGCTAAGTGTAGTTTTCCTGTTTCTGAATGATTTGAAATTCTCTCTGACTCAGGTGTTGAATTTAATGTTTTCTTTTCCTTTTCAGCAATGCAGCCAGCTGAGGAAAGGTCGTCCGGAGAAGAAGATGTGGGGGATTATTATTAATTTAGTTAAAATAGTTGTATCTTAGCGTTAAGTGCTTGTATTATTATACCATCTATTTTCTAGTTAGGGCTAATTTTACTCGCTTATTATACTTATTTAGTTGTACCATATAAATTTGTAAATACTTTCTTTTTATCTTTAATTAAACATGTCAAAACAAGGAAATCGCCTGAGAGGCTGGCAGATGGGTTGTTGTATTCCAATTTTTCTTTTAGGCGAGAACCCTCTCCCTTCTGCCAGTTTCTCTTATTACAGAGTTTTGGTTCACCCTTCCCTTAGTATTTTTACAAAATAGATAAATATATATATATATATATAATTTGAATAAACCATAAATAAAATTAAATAATAATAAAGAAAAACAAAATATCATCATTTTTAACAATAAAACTATTTTGCTTTTGCTATATCTATTCCTTGGTTGTAAAGGGTTTCCCAATAAGGGTGATATGTTTTGAAATTGAAAAAAAACACTGAATATTCATTCGGAATTGATCGAAATCTTTTTTATTATATTGGATATTCTATGCCATTTATGATTTAAACAATATATCGGCTAAATGTCCCCCGAGACTTGAGCCAAAAATGCGCCTCATCAGAAAAGATGATTTTTTGATGAAAATTGGGATCATTTTCAATTGATTCCAGAGCCCAATCCGCGAACTCCCGACGCAAACGATGGTCAATAGGCTTCAGTTCTTGGGCCAGAATCATCTTATAGTGATGCAGGCCAAGATCCAATCGCAAAATACGCCAGGTAGTCATCCTGGACAGGCCCAATTCCTGAGATCGGCGTGGCACGGACAATTCACGGTTTTCCTCGATACTGGCCTGTACGGCGGCTATATTCTGTGTAGAACGTGCGGTACGCATACGATTTTTAGGCTTAGTATCCAATAGAGTAAATTCACTCTCCAACTTATCGATTATTCGACGAATTGAGAGCGCGGATGGAGCAGAATGACGACCATATTTTGCACGATATGCTCTTTGAACACCGACAAAACTTCTCGAATTTTGATAAAATAATTGGACAATTTCCAAACGTTGTGGAAGCGTGAAACTACTCATGATTAAATGGTAAACCTTACTGATGACAACTGACAGCAGACGTCAAAAATTTCAGTTCAAATGAGCCCGATAGGGACATTCAAAATCATATCACCCCTATTGGGAAACCCTTTATTTGTATTTATTATTGGATAGTTTTGAAATTGTAAGTTATACCAAAATTCGTTAGGACCGATTATATCCTATTGATTAGTTTCTAACTGTAATTTTCATGATTCGGGATTTGGGGTCATTAGCATGCGATAGCTGGCCCCTTACACACCTGTGCACACACATACACACATATGTGTATATACACGCACGTGGAGACCCAAAATTATGCGGCTAAAAACCGATTGAGACACATGATTGAGGGTGTACAGGGTTTTAATCAATAGGTATTTTAAAATTGCAAAATGAATTCTATCAATTTTGACACAGGACCACCCGAATTTGGTTGCTGTGTTGATATAGCTGTATTAGGGTAGCATAAAGATTGAGGAGCATTCATGCTGTTACATCTCCCTGAAGCTTTCATGGTAGTGGTTTAAATAGCCATGCCTTGTTTTTGTAAGTGTTCGTTAAGTATGTCAAAATTGTATATGCATTTATGACGTTGCATAGATACTCATAATGCATTCACAATTTTATCGACATTATTTCTTGATCAAAAGAAAGAACATGAAACTTGTGTCTCTCATTAGTTAATATAATTGAACATTGCTAGAAACTCTTGAAAACGTCCCAACTTTCTATTTTACAAAGCTAACACAATTTGATGTTATTCATGATGTTTTTGATTATAGGTATTTAAAATTGCAAATTGCCCTGAATCTTTTGGAATTTTCTTAATCTTATGAAGCTGTAAAATAGTCTTTATAACATTTTTCATAAAATTATAGTTCTGTTAAAAAATTTCCTTTTTCATGTCACTGCATAAAACTTCAGTTGACCAAAATGTTAACGTAGTTCTGTGTAATTAAAATTAAAACATTTTCTTAAAAGTATTGATATTTTACAAAATTCTACCCTATTTTTAACTTATAATCTGATTATAATCCAAATTCTGGGAATCCATTTTGTAGTTATTTTAGTGATTCCATTTGTTGCTTATTTCTAGGTTAATTTGGCTGGCACGAGCTCATTTATTTTATTATATTAATTGCCATGCTCGTAAATATTTTCTTGGACAAAATTTGGCCTTATCCCATTAAATAGTTAGTTAATCAATTACTTGAAATATCTCTGTGGTTATTTCTAGTATTGTGTGAACAATGGAGATATGTGCCCTTATAGTTCGGAGAAACCCTTAGTTATGTGGCTCAATTCTGATTGATTTACATGATTAAAGGTTTATGGATATATAGCAATGCACATCTTTTATTCTTTACGGATATTATTCAATTAATGTTAATGGAATCTCCCGAATTTGATTGTTCGTTAAAATTTTTCTGACCGGATAGCATACCGTATGTGGAGTTCGCTGTTCTGCATACCTATATGTATCACTTGTGCCTCCATGATGGTGGCATGTCCAATAATACTTGTATATAAGGTGGCCATTGTTGCGGGGCTGCCATGGAGTTTTTGATAATGATAGCCATCTTGTCGGTGCATCCATTGGTATAGGGCCCGCTGCCATGTGGGTTTTTGGCAAGTCTAATAAAGAACTTGTAATAGGCATTCATATAGGTACACAAGAACTGCTTAGTATATATGATTCATTGCAGACGGTCGCGAGTCTTCTTAGCGCTGGGCGGTTCGAGTTACGCTCTGGCCATGTTGTCGGGAGTCTCGACTGCTGGTGATACGCTGCGTTCTGTAAGGTGTCACATTGCATTTCTTTATATGATTAGATCATAATTCATTATGGTTACTCTCGGTGGCTGTGATTAATTTCTTTCTCAAGTGGGAGTGGTTTGTTAGCTTGCTACGGCTAAACTCCTCGTACTTTCTGCGATCCTTATTCTTTTTCCTCTGTTGCTTTGATTGTTAATTTATTATAGCTGCCATTATGTATCCTGATTAATTATTGTATATTCCTGGTGGTATCCATAATGATGTATCGTAATTCAGGGTGATTTTTGGCAAAAATTTTGTCTACTTCGGTACTTGTCCTCCCTCCTTAAAAGTGTCGTTGTCCTCAACGACTTGCATTTGTTTATGCAATTCTAACATTTGTTGTTGGGATTGTTAATACTCTTGGAAGGGGGTGAATTTCTTCTGTGTTTGTTTGGTGGTCTACCGAAAGGGGTTGTAGTTCTACTTCCTCTTCGTTTTCTTTTATGTTTAAATTTTTATTATTACAGGTTTCACAGTTTTTACGGATTATTCCTTGTGTGAGGTATATTACTGTTGTTATTATTAATAAGGTTAGGATACTGGACCCTCCTAACCAGTATTATTGGATTAATTTATGTTTATAATGATTATTTTCCATGTCGAGAAGTTGTTCTTCTATGGTGGAGAGTGATTCTTCCGTATGCAGATTTTTTAATTTTTCATCTTTTTCAGTTTCCCAAAAAAATGATTTTATCTTAGGAATATGCGTCGTTTTATAGATTATTGGGGAAATTTCTGATATATTCAATGAAAATCCTGGGTTGTAGATAAATTCTTCTGAGTTTACATTTATTTGAGTTCCAATTAAAGTTGTCTGTTCCGTTCTGGCAATACACCCTGCACTTAATCTTAATATTCCTGAATTTGTAATATGTCCTTTTTCTGTTTTGCCCTTTTTACAGGTGATGCTGATTGGCTCTGGTTTTTTAGTTGAAAATATCCATGCGTTTAAGGATAGAATATGCTCCCAAAAAACTGAATTTTTTGTGTTTATTTTTATATCACATTGCTTTAAAATGTCCATTGATGGGCGTGTAAGCATTTGACATTCGCAGGATGTTGTTGTGACTGTTCCGTGTATTGGTTGGGTGTTTTCGCAAATTGTGTGATAGATTGTTTTTCGGCAGGTGTCATAGTACTCTTTGTCTGCCAAAAAGAATTTTCTTTCGTCTTCTGTCAGGGCAATATATTGTTTTCTTGGTAAAATGTAGACGGTTCTTGTATGATTTTCTGAAATGTCTTGGAACACAGGAAATGGGTAAATTTTATATAATTGTAGTGCTTTTCTATCTAGCAATGGAATGTCTACTGATATTAGTAATTTTCCAGATTTAATTTTCAGGTCTGTTTTGCCAATTTGTGAAAGTAATTCCACTCTAATGTGTGAAGTAGGAATCGGAAATTCGCAATCTTCCATGTTAGTGTGTATTTCAGTGATTACTTCTTGCAGTTGGGCTTTGGAAATTGTTGAAGGGTGTAATTTGCCTTCTCGTGCGTATTCTGTTATTTTAATGAATTGTTTTATTATTTCATATAAATTTTCCAATTTTAGTTCCAAATGAGTTGACCATTGCATCATTTTTTCATAATACATGTAATCATTCCAATTTTGTCCTTGCGATTCTATTTTGTCGATGGTTTCATTTAATTCTTTTTGAATGATTTGAATTTGATTAGTTTTCTTGCTTAATTCCTGATGAATATTATCCACTTCTGCTTTTATTATGTGTGTTTGTTTTCCAATTATTTTACTGATGTTATTTTGCTTTTCATAAATATCATTTATTGCTTCGTTGTATTCTTCTGCGTCGTCGGAAGTCATGACCCCTATTACTGGTCCTAGAATGCTGCCTATGAATCCTAGAATATGTACTCTTCGCCTATGCATGGTCCTGGGAGGGATTATTTCATGGGGTATTTCCTGGTGTAGTTTCATTAATATTTCACTTAAATCCTCATTTATAACTTCGAGTTGATGTAGCTTTTCATTGAGGTGATCCAATTTTATCATATCTTTGCAATTAGTACTTTTCAATCGATTTGGGCATGTCTTGTAGATTTTCTGAATTTCTGATTTTATTTTGTCGAATTGAATATGTTCCTGTAGTTTTTGGGGTCCATGAATATAACAAACCTCCAATGGTTCTGAGTAGTGCGGATAGTTTCCAATTTTTCGTAGAATAGTCCTGGGTTGTTATTGAATGGTTAGACTTCGTAGTTCTGTGGGTTTCTTGACGTGCCTGTCATGATCAGTAGTATTCCTGTACAGATCATTGTTGCTTGGCCTAGGATCTGGGCAATCATCCTGTTGTTTGTCTACTTGTCTACAAAAGTAAGGTTTGTGTTAGAATTTTATTAAAGTTTTATCAGGGATGTTATCTTTTGTTACGTTGTTGTGTTGACAAGGGAAGAAAGAATAAGGCAACCTCCATATCCTCTCCCTTGATTTCTTTATTCCCTTATTTTCGTGAATTCAGAATATGCCAACGTGAAACAAAAAAAAAATTATTAAACATGAAAGTGATATAATTATATATAAGAATATGAAATAATTAATGAGTTTTTGAGACTACCAATCAATTGCATAAATTTTATCAAATACTATAAGTGTTTTGGGATTTGAATTATTGCTTGAACATTTTATGTTTAAACTCTTTCAAATTTATTTTACAAAGTTTGTATAGATGGGTATAATATAATTTGTACATTGGTATAATGGTAATGTACGCCTAATCTAGTTGTAATGTGCATCTGAGAATATATCTATAATACTAGTAGTGATATATGGTATGAATCATGAGTAATGCTAACTAATTATAACTTTGTTAATCCTATAATATATAGCTTTATAAGTTGAAAGATAATAATGAAGATGTTTGTTTGTTATAACATTAGTGGTAATGCGTCTGTCGATGCATAGTAGGGGTTTCCTAGCGAATTTTACTAGCTAAGTTGTATTCTATGAATTTTATATTGAAGGAAGACTTCTCTAGGGCGTCAGAGAGATAAGATTTGTATTTTCATCCCCTTGTGGAGGACCCCAGAAGTCTTCTTCAGTTGGTTCCTAATCGTCGGGAAGCCGCTTGTTTCGTTTAATTTGTTTTTTACAATTTGCCATAGTATGGCCCCTCAAATAACAGTACTCGCAGCAAGTTTCCCATTTGTACAATTTGATTAATAGAGTCGCGGGGATGTCCATACAAATAATGTACTGTTCGTCCCTAATATTACAATCATTTTTTTCCTCGCTAAAAAAATACAGCTTTTCAAGGGCCGTTAACATTTTTCTCGCGGCCTCATGTTCTGCGCTACGTATTTTTCTATCCCCGTTGCTTACGATACTGAATTTATTTTTGCGTCTACGGTCTTCTACTTCGCATCTAATGACGAAAATTTTTGCGTTATCGGTTCCCGCGGTTTCCTCTAACGTGTATTTTGGTTTTGTAAAACTGTACTCTGCCGCCAGCTCCCCCAGCTGCCCCTTAGCGAACCGTAGGTTATTTATCTCCCCTTTTGGATGGAGGGTAGCGGCGTATATCTTTCCCTTTGATGGTTGCGTATTAATGACGGACACGACTTTCCTGTAAAAGAAAATTTTTCGCTGCTATTAATTTAATTTCCGATAGTCTTAATATCAATTCCTGCAGATAGGTTCCGTAGGTTTCTAATTTTTCAGGGTCTGGAAATGAACTGGGGGTGCGGGCGGTTTTACCAAATACTATTTGAAAAGGTGTAAATTTAGTGGCTTCATGTATTGACGTGTTGTATGCAAACATCGCGAAGGGTAAAAGTTGGTCCCAATCGTCATGGGTTTCTGCATACGTCCTTATGTAGTCCATCAATACGGCATGGCTCCTTTCCAGGGATCCGTTTGATTGTGGTCTATATCTGGAGGTGGTAACCTGCTTTACTCCGAAAATTTACGATAATTTTCTGAGTAAATTATTGATGAAACTTCCTCCCCTGTCTGTGAGTATGGCTCTCGGGGCTCCATATTGTGAGAATAAATGCTTTGCTATTGCATGAGCGATAGTAGTTGCTGAAATATCGGGTCTGGGGACGGCTATGCAGTATTTAGATAAATTGTCCTGCATAGTGAGAATATGTTTATTACCGTTAGGGGTGGTAGGCAATTTTCCTACTGTGTGTAAGGATAGTTTGTCGAAGGTGTCGAGGGGTGTATCGGTGTTTAACATGGGTTCGTGAATTTTTGCCAGTACAATTTTTTGTTTCTGGCAAATGTCACGTTTTCTGACAAATTCAGTAACTTGATCTTTTAGTCCTGGCCACATGTATCTTTCTCTAATTCTTCGATACGTTTTATTTATGCCTTTGTGACCCCCAATTTTACTCTCATGATTTTCAGAAATAATTTGAGTACGTAACTCCTCTGGGGGTATGTTTACGTTGCCATAACATATCGTTATTTCTATTTTTGAATTAGTGAATTCTTGAGTTAGTATCTCGAGCAATTTTCCTTTTGGTAATGTGTCACTAAAATCTCCATGTTTAGAAATGCGGAATTCCGAAATGTTTTCCTTTTCTAAAGCTATTCTCAAATTATGTACCGCTACTTTAACGTATTCTTCGTTTATTTCATCAAAATGGTTTTGTTTAACTATTAGTGAATATATGTTAAAGCGTCTATGAGGAGTGATAAGCACTTCTCCTATTTTAGGTTTCCTATCTTTCAGATCCTGAGGGTCTACTGCTTCCAAGTCCACCAGTAGTCGGCTTAGGGGGGTGACAAACTCATAGTCAGCCGAGAGAAAATGTGCATAGTTACTTTTTAAATAAGTGAGATTCTCTCGACAGTTATTTAGTCTGACCTGCACGTTTTACTACTGTGCGTCTCCGTCCTACTGGAAATTTTACAGGCTTCAGGCAGCGCTGGAGGGATGCAAGTGATTGACGGTCGCGAATGGTCAGACGGCAAACTAGTGGTATCCATGGTAAGTTCGTCTGCGTATGTAGGTATATTTATTCCCATTCTGCGAGTGCTATCTTCGTCAGTTGATAGATTAAAGTTAGGGTCGTTATCAAGTTTTTCAGGAAAGGGCGTGGAAATAGCCCTAGGTTTTCTGAGTGCTGAGGGGGTATATTTCTCTAAAGCATCCGGGGTTGAAGCTATTCCAGGGTGAAAAGTTACACTTTTTCTGGTGTGAGCATGTAGATTTCTGGTCGGGGCTTCTTCATCTGAAGACGAAATACCGGGGTCCAGATTTTCCTTACTTTCGGAATTTATTACCTTTCTTTTTTCCTGAGTCTCTTTTAGTAATTCTTCAGCTATTTTTATAGCTGATTCAATCCTGTTCGTGAATTCGCTCTCGCTTGCAGGTTCCATTTCTTCAATGGCATCAAGGAGCTCTTGATTATTTTCTCCTTCCGAAACTGCTGTGACTTCAAGAAGCGGGGCTTCTTCATCCACTTCTGCCTTCTCCAGCCAGTCTTCATGTGCCTTTAAGGATTGTGACGATGGGTATGCTGCAGGTGGTAAATTCAGGCTCGGTAACACACTTTTTCTTTTTCTGAGGATTGGGGGTGGTTCTTGATCCTCTTCTGTGTCTTCCGAACTACTATCTTCTTTATAATCTAGTCGATTCTGAACTCGTTGAGTCTCTACCCGTCGCCTAATCAGGCGTTTAGTGATGGTGCTCCTGTCCAGATCAGCTGATGTTGATGCACTAGATTTAGACCTAGCAAGGGTTGGTTTTTGAGGTTTCGAAGTAGATGGTTTAGAGGGTATAATCCTGGAAGTGAACCCTTTTCTAGTCTGAACCGCGGGTTTATTCTTGGCTTCAGGTTTTGAATCAAGCTTCGTGCTGTTTTCCTCTCGTTTATTAGCTTGCCTAGTCAACATTGGCAGTAACCTGGCAGGCTGTTTTTCTTCTTTGCCTTCTTTGTCAGAATTTTCTACGATTGTATTACTTGATAGGGCATCAGCATTAGTATTTAATTTTCCTGGTTTGTATTTAAATTCATATTCGTAGTCTCTTAATTTTAGTCTCCAGCGAATCAGTCTTTGGCCTGGATCTACTACAGAATCTATCCACCTGAGGGGCTCATGGTCGCTCATGAGGGTAAATTTTCTTCCATAAATGTAGGGTCGAAATTGTTGTACCGCGTAAAGAACCGCAAGGAATTCCTTCTCCGTGGTAGAATAATTTAATTCAGGTCCAACTAACACCCTTGACATATATGCTACAGGGAGATCCATTCCATCCTTTTCTTGGCTTAGAACGGCTCCTATTGCGTCGTCAGAAGCGTCAGTGGTTACTGTAAAGGGTTTTTCAAAGTCAGGGTATTGTAATATGGGGCTCTCACACAGAGCCTGTCGTAGATCCTTGAAGTTCTTCTCTTCCTCCGGTCCCCATTTAAATACTACTTCCTTTTTTAATAAGTTTGATAGAGGTTTTGCTCTTGCTGAGAAGTTCTTAATGAATCTTCTGTAATATCCAGCTAGACCAAAAAATTGTTTTATGTTTCTTGGTGTTTTTGGTCTGGGAAAATTTTGAACAGCCTCGATCTTTTTAGGATCTGGCTTTACTCCTTTGTCTGTAATTATGTGCCCTAAATATGCTATTTCTTTGAACAGAAATTCGCACTTTTCTGGTTGTAGTGACAGGTTGGCTTCTCTCAGTTGTTTGAGAAGACGTCTTACCTTTTTTCCGTGATCTTCTAAGTCTTTGGCGTATATTACTATGTCGTCCAGGTAGAAAAATAGTTCTGTCCCCTGTAGCCCTAATAGAACTTGGTCCATTAGGCGCTGGAATGTATCTCCTTCTGTCTTCATTTTTTGTATTACTCTCTCAACTTCTTCCCTTTGAGAGGGTGAAAATCGGTATGGTCTGGTGTTAATAGGTACGTCGTCCAAGGTGTGAATTCTGTGCCGTACTAAATGAGTGGGGGTTAGGGATTCTCCTGGAAGGTAAAAATTAGAAGGAAAGTCTCTAATTATCTCTAGTACGTGTTCCTTTTCCTCGGGGTTTAAATGATCTAGTCGAAGGTGTTTTATCACCTCTTCAGCCTTATTTACTGGGGGTGAATAGTCTTCGTCGGTGGAGTATTCGTCGAAATCCTCTCCTGGAAATTTGTAATATTCAAAGGGGAGGATTTCTTGCGGGGGTAATTCTATTTCGAGGTCATCATCTGTGGTGTTAATGGCGAATACATGACAAATTCCATTCGAGTTGGTTACGGCTGCTTCGCCTACTAGCACGCCTTCTGTAGTTTTTATTAAGGGAAAGTACCCTTCCTTTAATGCTGAATTTATCACTACTATTGAGATAACTCGTTGAGTCCTGGCTCTTACCTTAATTGGTCCTAGTAGAGGTCCTTTGTAATCTGTATTATTCTCTAACGCTACTCTAGATTCATTGCCTATGAACGGTATAGGTTTTGTGGGGTTGGAATGCGTCACAATGGTGTTATGCCAAAAGGATATTTCCACCTTCTCTTGTCGAAGATATTCTCGACCTAATATTCCATCTGTGCTTATGGGGAAATCAGAATGTACAACATGAAAAGTGATTTTAGATTTCATTAATTCGATGTTTACAATGCCTATGGTCGAAATTCTACTTTGTGTGAATCCTGTGATTTCTATTGCTTCATTTTCATTGACCAGTAGGTCCCCATCTAAAGCATCTAATTTAATAACATTTATGTCTGCACCTGTGTCCACTAGAAACCTTGCCTTTGACTGTAAAAGTTCCTTTGACGAAAGCTCTACTACTGGAGATTCTCGACTGAGTTTGGTACAGAAGATTTTTCCCGCTTCTTGAGAAATCTCACGCTATTCTGACGCTCTGTTTTCTCCACGCTCGTCGTCGCGTCTGTTCGGCGAGCGGAGTCGAAGTTTAAATCATTTTTACATTCTCATCATGGATGAGAAGGTATTGGTTTTATGTGAAAAATGACTTTCGAAATTTTCATCAAATCTTTACGTTTTGAGACCCCCTGAGTCAGAAAAAATAGTTTTTACGAAAGTGTCTGTCTGTCTGTTTGTCTGTCTGTCTGTCCGTCTGTCTGTAGGTCGTGTGCGGCATAACTCTCGATAGAATTATCAGATTGAATTGAGCTTTGGTACACTTTATCGGAGCCGAAAAAGTAAGGACAAGTTCGTTAACCAGCCACATCCAATCAAAATTGAGGGGTTGAGCACTACTTTTGTGTTTTTGAAAATAATTTTTTGAAAAAATAAAAAATTTCAATACTGGTTTTAGATAGTGCTCATAAATGTCTAAAAATTATCCCGATAACATTTTTTGATTAAATCAAAATTAGAAATGTTACAGCATATTCAAATTCGAAAAAAGTCAATACCAAAATTCCATTTTCCAGTTAAATTATACGAGATACGAAAAAACGTTATGATACAATATTATTGAATAAATAAAGACCTACAAATTTGAATCGTAACATTTTTTCATAAGATGCATATTTTTCTTTTTAATTAAAAAAAAATCTATTGAAAATCCAAAATTCAATTTTTTAACAATAATATGTAAAATAAGAAAAAAACGTAAGAATACAATGTTGTTAGTTTCAAAAAGATCTACAAGTTTTGTCTCACACAGTTTCTGATAAAAGATATATTTTTCGTTTCAATTCCAAAAAATACGATTAAAATTCAAAAATTCCATTTTTTAGACAAAATATGTGAGATACAAAAAAAAATTTGAGATGAAAAATTGTTTGGCTAAATAAGGTCTACACATTCTTATCGAGAAATTTCTCGACAGGATGTATATTTTAATTTTTTGATTTTTAATATTGAAAAAATTCGATTTGTTTCACCAAAATATGTGAGATACGAAATAAGCGTTGTTCTGCAAAATCGTTTCCTTAAATAAAGTCTACGATTGTTTTTCCTTTTTGAGATATTTGGAAGAAAATAAATTTATCAATAATCATGTAATTTATTAAAAAGTTACAAAAATGCATACAGAAAATCGAGCGCGAAGCGCGAGTGTCATGATGAGAATGTTTTCCTTAAGGCCGATAGAGCCTTAAGTAAATTGAATTTCCTGTTTCACTTAAATTCAAAAAGAAATAGAGTGACTTTGAGAAAATGACTAATTTACATCATCTTCAATATCATTAAATTGGTTTGAGCTTCAGTATTAAATTATAAGAAATAAACTTAAACGTATGCGAAGAGCACAAGACCGAGCGCGAAGCGCGAGGTCCAGAAAGAACGGAGCGCGAAGCGCGACGATTGAATCGCGCGCCCTAGGCGCGCTCAAACTTGCGAGCAAAGCGAGCTGCGCGCAAAGCGCGCAATGAGAATGTGCCCGCTAAGCGGGCAGATTTTTATTAGCTGGAGCGGGTGATTGTGCTCTCGGGGGTGTATTAGTTCCTTTATATGGGTAATTGTGGTTAGGGTGAGGGTTGTTTGATGTGTGCGAACCGGGGTAGTACGGATAAGGTTGACAGTGTGAATAAGTTGGGTAGTGAAATGGGGGTGCGTAATTATTTGAGTAATTAGGCACTATTGGTGATGTAGGTCTCCTTATTATCCCTGTCGGTCCTTGTCTGGGTTCCATGGTTCTATTCCTGTCCGGTGATGATGCAAACCTAACATGAGGGCTCGGGTTTCTATCTGTTGATCCTATATAAGGTGTGGAATATCGATATTCCGCAATATTATTCATAGGAAAATGTGGGTTTAATTGATGTCGAGCCCCATACTCGAGTGCGTACTTTAATGCTGCTTTTAATGACGAGGGATTCCGTGATTCCACCATTCCTGATATTACATCGGGTAGTCCTCGGATGAAAGCCTCTAAGGCGCAATCATTTAAGGGTAGTAGCATTTGCTCCGCGTGCTGATATTTATCTTCTAACGCCGCTTGAGCTCCGGATTTTAATAGGGTAATTCTGTCGTAGAACTCGCTTACGCTTTCGCTGCGAGACATCCTAATTGTGAATATTTCATGCACATACCACGAGTAAGTTTTGTGGGGGGCAAAACGCTGTTTGAGATGCTGTATTAAATCGCTTATTGTGGAAAATGTTTTTCCGTGAGTACTATCTCTTGCAGCACCCTTTAATCGCGCTGGTACCGCCATTATGTACTGCCTTTCGCAATTTGCAGGTACACTGGATTCTCCGTTTAGAAAATCTTGAATAAAGTCCCTAACTGGCATATTTTTTCCGTTAAAAGTGGGTATATTCATCACTCCTTGCTGTATAGCAAAACATTCCGCCATTGAAGTGACCATGGCGTCACTAATGGTGCGTGAGATGTTCCCTGTGAACTCTCCACCCTGCGTTTTGTCATGAGTGGTACTATTTTTGTCGTGAGGCATTTTGATTTATTTTTAGTTATTCGGCAAGTTAAATGCAATCCGTTATAATATAGTTTTTTCCAGAAAACGGGAGTTTCGAATGCTCCTAGTGTGTGAAATTATATTAAATTTAATACATGATACTCAATTTCGATTATTAATAAAAAAAACCAACTTTTTCAAAAATTAATTAAATTAGTTAAATTAATTATTATTAATTATTAATTATTATTCATTAAAAAATTAATAAAGTAATTAAATTGCCAGTGTAATGTCAAAATTTGTTTTTGAAACCAGAAATTAGTCCTTCCAAAATTAAGTTGCCCTATATACAATGCTTATTGTTTTTAATTATTATAATTATATCTATTTTTATTTCCGGTATTGTAATTTTTCTAAGAAATATTTAGACTTTGTCCGGAATATTTATTTTGAAAAGAGTTGGAAATGACTTTCCAATTACTCCGGATATGCCTGTACCTATTTCTGGATTTATAATGTTGAATTCGATTTTTTGCTTTAATATGGGAATTTTTACTACACCGCTTGTCGTAAGGGTGGCGTTGTGAATAATGTAAATTTTGAGATGATTGATATTGTTGAAAGAGGCTAATTTTTCCTTCTGGATTAGATTAATTGTTAAATTTGGGTCGTATAAAAAGTCGCCTACTTTGTCTTTTAATAAGTCGGAATAGACTGAAATTATAATATTTGAATCGTGTTTAAACACTATATGTGAGCTTTTATGTGCCATACAATTTTTATCTCTATATTCTTATTTTTAATTGTAATTTACCGATCTGAATTTTTCAACTTATTCCGGATAATAATATTTCATATAATTGTCCCTAAATTTTGTCCTTTTGTGAGCAAAATTGAGAATATTTTGATTTTTAAAATTTTGATAAACTATTCTGTAAACCTTACTTCTCCTTCCTTGGTTGCCTTGACCGTATGATCGCGAATTTTGATTGCTGCTAGCAAATCAGCTGTTATAGTATTGAAATTGATTCTTTATCGTTTTTGTACGAGAATTTGTTCAAAGTGTTGAATTTATATTTAAAACTATTATAATTCAATTATTATTGTATACTATAATCCTTGAATTTTATTTTAATTGTTAATTTAGAAAATTTTATTTATTGCTTAGTTTGATTATTTATTCGTCTGTAATTTTTTATTGTTAAATGAATGCGGTAATACTAATTTTGAACTGTTATTGTCAATGATTTATTCCAGCTATTACTGCAATGCAAATTCTTGCTGTGGCGCGCGCAGTCGCTGCTGCGTTTAACCTTGGATTATATGTTTTCAGTGATATAAGGCGGGTCAGGCCAGCCGCGACCGCGAATTCCTGAGCAAGTTTTTGCAATTATTGAATTTATAATTTGATTATGTGTATTAGCAACTTGCGTTTTCGGTGATACAAAATTAATTAAGCAAGACTCAAGCACAAACCCTTAATTAATCTTTAAAATCACAGAAAATGTTTATTGTTGATAAACAGAAAAAAAATTTGTTTAATGTCACAGAATTTAAGAGATGCAAGATTGGACAAGCTAGACTCAAGCACAGATTCTTGGACAATCTTTGCAATCAAAAATATTCTGTTAGTTAACAAAGTTAAAATGAAAGTTATAAACAATTACAATGCTAGCACTTCGAACTTTGCCTTACCCAGTCGATCGTCATCGATGGTGATCGTTCAACGAATCTAAAAAGGACTTATACTCTCGTGTGCTGTTCTTGTTTTGTTTTAAACTTAAATTCAAACTTAGTTAACAATTTGGAAATTTCAGTAGTACGAAATTAAACAAGCCAGGCTCAAGCTCAAAACCTTGTATAATTTTAGTACTTTCAGAAATTCGTATGATTATAAAATTTTGAATTTAAATATTCAATGTCTTAATACTATAAGTTTATTCAGGTAATGTTTGAGACACAATTTCCTGCGTAAACTCTAGGTAGAAAATCCTCTGAATTTTAAATTGATTTAAATCGAAATAATGATTTTTTACTTTTTCTTATACTTTTTAAACCCTTCAATTGCACAATCTTGCTACAAAGAATGCATGCAAGGTTTATTCGGGGTATTTAAATGATGTTATTGACGATGGCAGAGCCTGTGATCACACGAAGTATACCAACGCTTAAAATAAAATAATTTATTTTAAGATTTTAGTCCTAAATATTTAAATTTTGACAAGTAGAGATATGTTATCCAATTATTTCTACTAAACTTATAATTTTGTAATTTTGAAAATTCCTAAATTTCGAAACTTTTATTTATGTACAATTTTTATTCGAAATGATTGCACATATAATTTTGATTCGCTTCAGTTAAATAATTTTTAAATTATTATCAATTGTGACAACAATTGAGATTGAGATGCTTATTTATATATATAACTTACTTGTCTACCTCTTAAATTAGAGGGCAAAAGAGAGAATTGTCGTTTATTACTCCTATTATTGCAAGTCAACGCGCAAAAATCCTTGCAGGATAGTTGGGTTTCGTTTGAGTCTCCGTAAGGTAGCAAAACAACGATAAATTTTGCAGGAGGTATGGTGTAAGGGATGCAAGTCCACCAGCAACTGATGTGATCAATTATCCGCTTACGTATCTTGCTAAGTACACGAGGAATGAATCAAACATGCACTTGTTAACAAGATAGGTTAGTTCGTCCCGATTTCAGAAATGAACCACTATTAACCGACACGACTAAATACGACGATGCACGTAATCCAAAGGAACTATATAGCACTACGGTTTCCGGACTTGCACCACTTAAGGACCAAGGATTTCATTTACCAAGTACCGAATGTTAAGTTGCTCATAGAAATCCAATGAGACTTACGTTTATCGAAGGGTCTGCTCACGACGTTGAATTACCGGTCCAGACCCAACAACCGTACAACTGTTCGGAACTTAATGACAAACCTCCAGTGGTGAATCTGGGGTATATGCATTATTGGATCTTCCAATAGTGACTGCAGTGGGAGTGGATCGCGCAAAATTGAATAAAGTCACGCGCCGTGCAAATTTGCATAAAGTCACGCGCGGTGCAATTCTGTATAAAGTCACGTTCGATCAAAGATCTATGTTTTCTCCCACCACGGTCTATTACTATTTGACAATGTTGATCTGTAATTTGGATTTTATATCCCTTCAATTCTCTCTCTTACCTATTCTTAATTCTAATCAACAAGTAAAGCCAGGTATGACCAAGAATACCTGCATCTACCTAGTTGTAGCTTATATTTTATGTGTTACAGCCTATAATTGATTGACTGATTGATTTTCTATAATCAATCAATCAATATTTGTGATAACATGTTTTCTTATTTGTGGCTGGTTTAAGATTAATTAATAAATTATTTTTATCAATATAAGTAATAATTGTATGCTTAAATACTAACAGGGATGGTATATTAATTATTAATTAAAGCAGTAATTAGTCAATGTTAATGGCGCCATGCCAGTAACCTGTTACCATCTCGTCAGGTCACTAGCGCTGCATCACTATATTATCGACGCGCGGCATGATTCACTGTCTAATTACCGCGCGGGTAATTACCATATGGACCGACCGATGCTCTTCTTTATCACTTGTTACCAAGTGCCGAGCCGATTTATCGATGTGAGGTAGCGCATTAGTTTACCTCCGTAGAACAGTTACCCAGTCCAGGTAGTAATTACCATAAGACTAAATTTAAAGAGTATTTAGTACCTATTTACGCTTGTGTATTACGTATTGCTCATATGCAGGGGCAATAATTAAAATTTTTAAAATTTAATGTTACCGGGATGTAACAAACGTAAGTCACATTGGATTTCTATGAGCAACTTAACATTCGGTACTTGGTAAATTAAATCCTTGGTCCTTAAGTGGTGCAAGTCCGGAAATCGTAGTGCTATATAGTTCCTTTGGATTACGTGCATCGTCGTATTTAGTCGTGTCGGTTAATAGTGATTCATTTCTGAAATCGGGACGAACTAACCTATCTTGTTAACAAGTGCATGTTTGATTCATTCCTCGTGTACTTAGCAAGATACGTAAGCGGATAATTGATCTCATCAGTTGCTGGTGGACTTGCATCTCTTACACCATACCTCCTGCAAAATGTATCGTTGTTTTGCTACCTTACGGAGACTCAAACGAAACCCAACTATACTGCAAGGATTTGTGCGCGTTGACTTGCAATAATAGGAGTAATAAACGACAATTCTCTCTTTTGCCCTCTAATTTAAGAGGTAGACAAGTAAGTTACCAACTAAGTATCATTTTATGAAAACTTGTGCAACAACTTATTTATTTATAATAAATTACCTTATATATTCGTAAATTCAGTGTTTTATTATCATTGTGAACAACTCCCGGCCCATAGACCAGACAAGTGACAACGTACCCCAAACAAAAAGAAATTATCAGGCCTTACCAACCTGATATAATCAGCTAACCTCCTCCCTTACATCCAAAAATCTAACCAATCCTCGCATTTTGCTCGGGATGTAACAACTCTTCTCGGAGGGTCTAGGCATGCCTGTTAAAACCAAAAAAACCCCTCTCTCGAACCAATACAGTGCCCGTGGAACCGCCTTTCGGCTTCAAACTTCGTGGACAGTTGGTTCCAGCTTATAGTCGCGTACGATTCTTCCGTCGTCCGTTCGCCCGATACTCCTGTCCGCGGGCGCACGCCCGTTAGGCAGGCTGAATAGTCACGCCAGCCAGGGGAGGAATAAGAAGATTTCTCCCCCCGTCGACGCGGACAGCCAAGTCCGCCCAAGACGCAGGACCGCGGGTGTAGGCCTCGATGCGATTTCTACTGGCCGCTGTTGTTGCCGCGCTCTGCACGCCCATCGAGCTCTCTCGTATTCATCACCAGGGTGACTAATGACTCGATAAGCATCCAAATCTGTTCAGACTGGAGCATGAGAGAGACCATCGTGTCAGGAGAGAGCTCGGCACCCACTGCCTGAACGAGGGCCTCCCTTGCAGCGCCCCACTTTACGCAGACGAAGAGTACGTGCTCTGCATTATCCACAAGGGAACCGAAGTAGCGGCACGACTCATCGTCTCTTTTCTTGAAGCGCGTCAGGTACGCATTAAAGCAACCATGGCTCGAAAGCGCTTGAGCCAGGTAAAAGCCGACTTTACACAGCCCTCGTCGACACAGTTTGGTATGCTGAGATAATTCTCATCTCAACACCTCTCTGTGCCGAGAACAGCTTCTTCAGGTTAGCATGGTTGTTAAGGGCACTTGTCCAGATCGGAGCTGCATGAAGCAGCTTCGAATTTACCAGGCTCGCCACCAGCCTTCTCTTAGCTACCCTAGGACCACCAATGTTGGGCATGAGCCGAGTCAGGGCGGCCCCACATTGGATGGCTATGCAGTCGCGATCTGCAGGTGTTCGCCGACGCTAAGCCTTCGAACCAACTGCACACCCAGGTACTTAATGCTCTTTTTCCACTTGATTTCATGTTCCCCGAGAACGATCCTCAGGTATTTGGAGGATCTCCTGTCTGTGACCAGCAAAGCCTCAGTCTTCTTAGTGGCCATTTTCAGTCATCTTCTATCCAGCCAACGCTTTGCCCGCCAAAGACTAACATTGATCCTCAGCTCCAGGATTTTGACGTCGTCAGCGGCGCACACGACAAGTGCGTCATCCGCGAAGCCGATGATGCTCGTTTCAGCAGGCAGGTCCATGCGCAGGAAATCGTCGTACATGACGTTCCAGACGAGTGGATCTTCCCGCGACACTTGAGGGGCGTTACATGTTATCCCTTCCTTGAGAGACCATTTGTCGCCCTCGTATACCACCCACCTGTCGCTTAGATAGTCATCTATCATTCGTAACAGGTAGTTTGGAACCTTTTTCCGCACTATCGCCTCGATGCAAATGTTCCATTTCGCGGTATTGAACGCATTGCGTATGTCAATGCTGATCAACCCGCAGAATCCCTTACGCTTACCAGTTCCTCTTCTTGCTTTAGTGGCGATGTCCATCACTGCCTGGATGGCGTCAACTGAGGACCTGTCTTTCCGAAAGCCAAACTGGTTTTCCGAGAGACAATTCTCGCGGACCATGTGACCCTGTAGTCTTTGTAGGATCATTTCCTCCAGAAGTTTCCCCAACTTATCCAATAAACATACTGGTCTATACGATGAGGCATCCCCTAGAGGTTTGTTGCCTTTCCTCAGCAGGATCAACCTCTGCTTGTTCCAGTCTGCGAAGAACCTACCCTCCCGAAGACAGGAGTTGAAGACTTCTAGGAGGATCTCCGGGTATACCCCGATCACCTCTTTGAGGATCTCGTTCGGCAACCCGTCGATCCCCGGCGCTGTGTTTGCCTTGAGCCTGTCGCCCGCTCTCTTTAGTTCTTCGAGAGTAAAGAGTTCTTCGCCCCGGACCACGCAGAAACTTCGATCATGTCTTTGGAACGGCTCTACATGCGGGAACAAGCTTCGCACGATGTACTTAATTCGATCGGCACTATCCAGGCCCGGGATCTTTCTTCTAGTCCCCAATTTCTTAGTGCCTTTCTCTAGGCGAGACCCCATGGATCCTTCTCGAGTTCTCCGATCAAGTCTTTCCAGCACTGAAGTCGGATTTTCTTTATGCCTTGCCTCAGAGCTGATTTTGCTTTTTTCCATGCCTCCCAACAACTGCCTTATATAAACCAGGTAGGATCCGGGACCAAACATATTTTTGCATTTTAATTTCTGGATCCACATGCCAAATAGGAACCATGTAGGGCCGAGTAGAAGATTTACTTCCATCATAAGAATTTGCAAGTAGACAATTGCCTTATAGAAACCACGTAGAATCAGTGTCCAAAGATATTTCTGCATATTAATTCTTTGTTGCACATGCCAAATAGGAACTTGATAGGGTCGGGCAGCAGATTTTCTTTCACTTTTACAATTTATAAGTCAACAACTGCCTCTCAGAAACCATGTAGGACCCGTGTCCAAAAATATTTTTGCATTTTAATTTCTGGATAAAATGGAAAATAGTAACCAGGTAGGGACGGGCAGCAGATTTACTATCACCTTTACAATTTATAAGTCGACAACTGCCTTATATAAACCAGGTACGATCCGGGTCCAAACATATTTTTGCATTTTAATTCCTCGATCCACATGCAAAATAGCAACCAGGTAGGGCCGAGTAGCAGATTTACTTTCACCTTCACAATTGATGTCTCGACAACTGCCTTATATAAACCAGGTAAGATCTGTATCAAAACATATTTTTGCATTTTAATTCCTGCATCCATATGCCATAGAAAACTGGTAGGGCCGGGTAGCGGATTTACTTTCACCTTAACAATTTGCAAGTCGACAGATGCCTTATAGAAACCAGGGAGGATCCGTGTCCAAACATATTTTTGCATTTTAATTCGTGGATCCACATGCCAAATAGGAACCAGGTAGGGCCGGGTAGCATATTTACTTTCACCTTAACAATTTATATCTCGAAAACGGCCTTATATAAACCAGGTAGGATCCGGGTCCAAACATATTTTTGCATTTTAATTCCTTGATCCATATGCCAAACAGGCACCAGGAAGTGCCGGCAGCAGATTTACTTTCACCTTATCAATTTGCTATTCGACGACTGCCTTATATAAGCCAGGTAGGATCTGGCACGAAGTATATTTTTGCATTTTAATTCCTGGATCCATATGCCAAGTAGGAACCCGGTAGGGCCGGGTAGCAGATTTACTTTCACATTGACAATTGGAAATTCTACAAGTGCTTTATAGGAACCAGGTAGATTCTGGGACGAAATAAATTTTTGCATTTTAACTCATGGATCCATATGCCAATTAGGAAAAAGGAAGGGCCTTGTAGCAGGTTTTAAATTCACCTTAACAATTTGCAATTCGACAACTGCCTTATATAAACCAGGTAGGATCACGGTCAAAACATATTTTTGCATTTTAATTCTTCGAACCGCATGCCAAATAGGAACAAGGTAGGGTCGAAAAGCAGATTTTCTTTCACCTTTACAATTTATAAGTCAATAACTGCCTTATAGAAACCACGTAGGATCCGGGTCCAAACATATTTTTGCATTTTATTTCCTGGATTTACATGCTAAATTGGAAACAGGTAGGGACGGGCAGCAGATTTACTTTCACCTTTATAATTTATAAGTCGACAACTGCCTTATAGAAACTAGGTGGAATCCAGGTCGATATATATTTTTCATTTTAATTCATGGATCCACATGCCAAATAGGAACCACGTAGGGCCGGGTATCAGATTTAAACTTACCTTACTAATTTGCAAGTCGACAACTGCCTTATATAAACCAGGTAGAATCAGGGTCCAAACATATTTTTGCATTTTAATTCCTGGATCGATATACCGAATGGGAACCAGGTAGGGCCGGGTAGCAGATTTACTTTCACTTTTATAATTTATATGTCGACAACTGCCTTATATAAACAAGTAAGGATCAGGGTCCAAACATATTTTTGCATTTCAATCCCTGGGTCTATATGCCAAATAGGATGCAGGTAGGGCAGGGTAGCAGATTTACATTCACCTTAACAATTTATTAGTCAACAACTGCCTTATATAAACCAGGTAGGATCCGGATTCAAACATATTTTTCATGTTAGTTCATGGATCAATATGCCAAATAGAAACCAGGTAGGGCCGGGTAGCAGATTTACTTTCACATTTATAATTTATATGTCGACAACTGCCTTATATAAACAAGTAAGGATCAGGGTCCAAAAATATTTTTGCATTTTAATTCCTGGATCCAAATGCCAAATAGGAACCAGGTAGGGTCGTGCAGCAGATTTTCTTTCACCTTTACAATTTATAAGTCAACAACTGACTTTCAGAAACCATGTAGGATCCGGGTCAAAACATATTTTTCATTTAAATTCCCGGATACATAATCCAAATATAAACAAGGTATTCCCTGGTAGCAGATTTTCTTTCACCTTTACAATTTATACGTCAACAACTGCCTTTCAGAAACCATGTAGGATCCGGGTCCAAACATTTTATTGCATTTTAATTCCCGGAACCATATGCCAATATGAAACCAGGTAGTCCCGGGTTTCAGATTTAGTTTCACCTTTAAAATTTATAAGTTAACAACTGCCTTTCAGAAACCATGTAGGATCAGGGTCCAAACTTTTTTTTTCATTTTAATTCCTGGATCCAAATGCAAAATAGGAACCAGGTAGGGCCGGGTAGCAGATTTACTTTCACCTTTATAATTTATATGTCGACAACTGCCTTATATAGACCAGTTAGGATCTGGGACCAAAAATATTTTTGCATTTTAATTCCTGGATCCAAATGCCAAATAGGAACCAGGTAGGGTCGTGCAGCAGATTTCCTTTCACCTTTACAATTTATAAGTCAACAACTGCCTTTTAGAAACCATGTAGGATCCGGGTCCATACATATTGTTGCATTTCAATTCCCGTATCCATGTGCCAATATGAAAACAGGTAGTCCCGGGTAGCACATTTAGTTTCACCTTTAAAATTTATAATTTAACAAACTGCCTTTCAGAAACCATGTAGGATCCGGGTCCAAACATATTTTTGCATTTTAATTCCTGGAACCAAATGCAAAATTGGAACCAGGTAGGGCCGGGTAGCAGATTTACTTTCACCATTATAATTTATATGTCGACAACTGCCATATATAAACAAGTTAGGATCAGGATCCAAAAATATTTTTGCATTTTAATTCCTGGATCCAAATGCCAAATAGAAACCAGGTAGGGTCGTGCAGCAGATTTTCTTTCACCTTTACAATTTATAAGTCAACAACTGCCTTTTAGAAACCATGTAGGATCCGGGTCCAAACATATTTTTCATTTTAATTCCCGGATCCATATGCCAAATCGAAACCAGGTAGTCCCTGGTAGCAGATTTTCTTTCAACTTTACAATTTATAATTTAACAAACTGCCTTTCAGAAACCATGTAGGATCCGGGTCCAAACATATTTTTGCATTATAATTCCTGGATCCAAATGCAAAAAATGAACCAGGTAGGGCCGGGTAGGAGATTTACTTTCACGTTTATAATTTATGTGTCGACAACTGCCTTATATAGACCAGTTACGATCAGGGACCAAAAATATTTTTGCATTTTAATTCCTGGATCCAAATGCCAAATAGGAACCAGGTAGGGTCGTGCAGCAGATTTTCTTTCACCTTTATAATTTATATGTCGACAACTGCCTTATATAGACCAGTTAGGATCAGGGACCAAAAATATTTTTGCATTTTAATTCCTGGATCCAAATGCCAAATAGGAACCAGGTAGGGTCGTGCAGCAGATTTTCTTTCACCTTTACAATTTATAAGTCAACAACTGCCTTTTAGAAACCATGTCGGATCCGGGTCCAAACATATTTTGCATTTTAATTCCCGGATCCATATGCCAAATAGAAACCAGGTAGTCCCGGGTAGCAGATTTTCTTTCACCTTTACAATTTATAAGTCAACAATTGAATTTCAGAAACCATGTAGGATCAGGGTCCAAACATATTTTTGCATTTTAATTCCTGAATCCAAATGCCAAATATGAACCAGGTAGGGTCGTGCAGCAGATTTTCTTTCACCTTTACAATTTATAAGTCAACAACTGCATTTTAGAAACCATGTAGGATCCGGGTCCAAACATATTTTTCATTTTATTTCCCGGATCCTTATGCCAAATAGAAACCAGGTAGTCCCGGGTAGCCGATTTTCTTTCACCTTTACAATTTATAAGTCAACGACTGAATTTCAGAAACCATGTAGGATCAGGGTCCAAAAATATTTTCGCATTTTAATTCCTGGATCCAAATGCTAAATAGGAACCAGGTAGATTCGGGCAGTAGATTTTCTTTCACATTTACAATTTATAAGTCAACAACTGCCTTTTAGAAATTAATGTAGGATCCGGGTCCAAACATATTTTTCATTTTAATTCCCGGATCCATATGCCAAATAGTAACCAGGTAGTCCCTGGCGGCAGATTTTCTTTCACCTTTACAATTTATACGTCAACAACTGCCTTTCAGAAACCATGTAGGATCCGGGTCCAAACATATTTTTGCATTTTAATTCTGGATCCAAATGCCAAATAGAAACCAGGTAGTCCCTTGTAACAGATTTTCTTTAACCTTTAGAATTTATACGTCAACAACTGCCTTTCAGAAACCATGTAGGATCCGGGTCTAAACATATTTTTCATTTTAATTCCTGGATGCGAATGCCAAATAGAAACAAGGTAGGGTCGTGCAGCAGATTTTCTTTCACCTTTACAATTTATAAGTCAACAACTGCCTTTTAGAAACCATGTAGGATCCGGGTCCAAACATATTTTTCATTTTAATTCCCGGATCCATATGCCAAATAGAAACCAGGTAGTCCCTTGTAACAGATTTTCTTTAACCTTTGAATTTATACGTCAACAACTGCCTTTCAGAAAACATGTAGGATCCGGGTCTAAACATATTTTTCATTTTAATTCCTGGATGCAAATGCCAAATAGAAACAAGGTAGGGTCGTGCAGCAGATTTTCTTTCACCTTTACAATTTATAAGTCAACAACTGCCTTATAGAAACCAGGTAGGATCCGGGTCCAAACATATTATTGCATTTTAATTCCCGGATCCATATGCCAATATGAAACCAGGTAGTCCCGGGTTTCAGATTTAGTTTCACCTTTAAAATTTATAAGTTAACAACTGCCTTTCAGAAACCATGTAGGATCAGGGTGCATACGTATTTTTGCATTTTAATTCCTGGATCCAAATGCTTAATAGGAACCAGGTAGGGACGGGCAGCAGATTTTCTTTCACCTTCACAATTTATAAGTCAACAACTGCCTTTTAGAAACCATGTCGGATCCGGGTCCAAACATATTTTGCATTTTAATTCCCGGATCCATATGCAAAATAGGAACCAGGTTGGGCCGGGTAGCAGATTTTCTTTCACCTTTACAATTTATAAGTCAACAATTGAATTTCAGAAACCATGTAGGATCAGGGTCCAAACATATTTTTGCATTTTAATTCCTGGATCCAAATGCCAAATAGGAACCAGGTAGGGTCGTGCAGCAGATTTTCTTTCACCTTTACAATTTATAAGTCAACAACTGCCTTTTAGAAACCATGTAGGATCCGGGTCCAAACATATTTTGCATTTTAATTCCCGGATCCATATGCCAAATAGAAACCAGGTAGTCCCTTGTAACAGATTTTCTTTAACCTTTAGAATTTATACGTCAACAACTGCCTTTCAGAAACCATGTAGGATCCGGGTCTAAACATATTTTTGCATTTTAATTCCTGGATCCAAATGCTAAATAGGAACCAGGTAGATTCGGGCAGCAGATTTTCTTTCACATTTACAATTTATAAGTCAACAACTGCATTTTAGAAACCATGTAGGATCCGGGTCCAAACATATTTTTCATATTAATTCCCGGAGCCATATGCCAAATAGTAACCAGGTAGTCCCTGGCGGCAGATTTTCTTTCACCTTTACAATTTATACGTCAACAACTGCCTTTAAGAAACCATGTAGGATCCGGGTCCAAACATATTTTTGCATTTTATTTCTGGATCCCAATGACAAATAGGAACCAGGTAGGGTCGTGCAGCAGATTTTCTTTCACCTTTACAATTTATAAGTCAACAACTGCCTTTTAGAAACCATGTAGGATCCGGGTCCAAACATATTTTTCATGTTAGTTCATGGATCAATATGCCAAATAGAAACCAGGTAGGGCCGGGTAGCAGATTTACTTTCACTTTTATAATTTATATGTCGACAACTGCCTTATATAAACAAGTAAGGATCAGGGTCCAAAAATATTTTTGCATTTTAATTCCTGGATTCAAATGCCAAATAGGAACCAGGTAGATTCGGGCAGCAGATTTTCTTTCACATTTACAATTTATAAGTCAACATCTGCCTTTTAGAAACCATGTAGGATCCGGGTCCAAACATATTTTTCATTTAAATTCCCGGATCCATATGCCAAATAGAAACCAGGTAGTCCCTTGTAGCAGATTTACTTTCACATTTACAATTTATACGTCAACAGCTGCCTTTCAGAAACCATGTAGGATCCGGGTCCAAACATTTTATTGCATTTTAATTCCCGGAACCATATGCCAATATGAAACCAGGTAGTCCCGGGTTTCAGATTTAGTTTCACCTTTAAAATTTATAAGTTAACAACTGCCTTTCAGAAACCATGTAGGATCAGGGTCCAAACTTATTTTTGCATTTTAATTCCTGGATCCAAATGCAAAATAGGAACCAGGTAGGGCCGGGTAGCAGATTTACTTTCACCTTTATAATTTATATGTCGACAACTGCCTTATATAGACCAGTTAGGATCTGGGACCAAAAATATTTTTGCATTTTAATTCCTGGATCCAAATGCCAAATAGGAACCAGGTAGGGTCGTGCAGCAGATTTTCTTTCACCTTTACAATTTATAAGTCAACAACTGCCTTTTAGAAACCATGTAGGATCCGGGTCCAAACATATTGTTGCATTTCAATTCCCGTATCCATGTGCCAATATGAAAACAGGTAGTCCCGGGTAGCACATTTAGTTTCACCTTTAAAATTTATAATTTAACAAACTGCCTTTCAGAAACCATGTAGGATCCGGGTCCAAACATATTTTTGCATTTTAATTCCTGGAACCAAATGCAAATTTGAACCAGGTAGGGCCGGGTAGCAGATTTACTTTCACCATTATAATTTATATGTCGACAACTGCCATATATAAACAAGTTAGGATCAGGATCCAAAAATATTTTTGCATTTTAATTCCTCGATCCAAATGCCAAATAGGAACCAGGTAGGGTCGTGCAGCAGATTTTCTTTCACCTTTACAATTTATAAGTCAACAACTGCCTTTTAGAAACCATGTAGGATCCGGGTCCAAACATATTTTTCATTTTAATTCCCGGATCCATATGCCAAATCGAAACCAGGTAGTCCCTGGTAGCAGATTTTCTTTCAACTTTACAATTTATAAGTCAACAACTGCCTTTTAGAAACCATGTAGGATCAGGGTCCAAACATATTTTTCATTTTAATTCCTGGATCCAAATGCAAAAAATGAACCAGGTAGGGCCGGGTAGCAGATTTACTTTCACGTTTATAATTTATATGTCTACAACTGCCTTATATAGACCAGTTAGGATCAGGGACCAAAAATATTTTTGCATTTTAATTCCTGGATCCAAATGCCAAATAGGAACCAGGTAGGGTCGTGCAGCAGATTTTCTTTCACCTTTATAATTTATATGTCGACAACTGCCTTATATAGACCAGTTAGGATCAGGGACCAAAAATATTTTTGCATTTTAATTCCTGGATCCAAATGCCAAATAGGAACCAGGTAGGGTCGTGCAGCAGTTTTTCTTTCACCTTTACAATTTATATGTCAACAACTGCCTTTTAGAAACCATGTCGGATCCGGGTCCAAACATATTTTGCATTTTAATTCCCGGATCCATATGCCAAATAGAAACCAGGTAGTCCCGGGTAGCAGATTTTCCTTCACCTTTACAATTTATAAATCAACAAGTGCCTTATAGAAACCAGGTAGGATCAGGGTCCAAACATATTTTTGTATTATAATTCCTGGATCCAAATGCAAAAAATGAACCAGGTAGGGCCGGGTAGCAGATTTACTTTCACGTTTATAATTTATATGTCTACAACTGCCTTATATAGACCAGTTAGGATCAGGGACCAAAAATATTTTTGCATTTTAATTCCTGGATCCAAATGCCAAATAGGAACCAGGTAGGGTCGTGCAGCAGATTTTCTTTCACCTTTATAATTTATATGTCGACAACTGCCTTATATAGACCAGTTAGGATCTGGGACCAAAAATATTTTTGCATTTTAATTCCTGGATCCAAATGCCAAATAGGAACCAGGTAGGGTCGTGCAGCAGATTTTCTTTCACCTTTACAATTTATAAGTCAACAACTGCCTTTTAGAAACCATGTCGGATCCGGGTCCAAACATATTTTGCATTTTAAATCCCGGATCCATATGCCAAATAGAAACCAGGTAGTCCCGGGTAGCAGATTTTCTTTCATCTTTACAATTTATAAGTCAACAATTGAATTTCAGAAACCATGTAGGATCAGGGTCCAAACATATTTTTGCATTTTAATTCCTGAATCCAAATGCCAAATAGGAGCCAGGTAGGGTCGTGCAGTAGATTTTCTTTCACCTTTACAATTTATAAGTCAACAACTGCATTTTAGAAACCATGTAGGATCCGGGTCCAAACATATTTTTTCATTTTATTTCCCGGATCCTTATGCCAAATAGAAACCAGGTAGTCCCGGGTAGCCGATTTTCTTTCACCTTTACAATTTATAAGTCAACAACTGAATTTCAGAAACCATGTAGGATCAGGGTCCAAAAATATTTTCGCATTTTAATTCCTGGATCCAAATGCTAAATAGGAACCAGGTAGATTCGGGCAGTAGATTTTCTTTCACATTTACAATTTATAAGTCAACAACTGCCTTTTAGAAATTAATGTAGGATCCGGGTCCAAACATATTTTTCATTTTAATTCCCGGATCCATATGCCAAATAGTAACCAGGTAGTCCCTGGCGGCAGATTTTCTTTCACCTTTACAATTTATACGTCAACAACTGCCTTTCAGAAACCATGTAGGATCCGGGTCCAAACATATTTTTGCATTTTAATTCTGGATCCAAATGCCAAATAGAAAACAGGTAGTCCCTTGTAACAGATTTTCTTTAACCTTTTAGAATTTATACGTCAACAACTGCCTTTCAGAAACCATGTAGGATCCGGGTCTAAACATATTTTTCATTTTAATTCCTGGATGCGAATGCCAAATAGAAACAAGGTAGGGTCGTGCAGCAGATTTTCTTTCACCTTTACAATTTATAAGTCAACAACTGCCTTTTAGAAACCATGTAGGATCCGGGTCCAAACATATTTTTCATTTTAATTCCCGGATCCATATGCCAAATAGAAACCAGGTAGTCCCTTGTAACAGATTTTCTTTAACCTTTAGAATTTATACGTCAACAACTGCCTTTCAGAAACCATGTAGGATCCGGGTCTAAACATATTTTTCATTTTAATTCCTGGATGCAAATGCCAAATAGAAACAAGGTAGGGTCGTGCAGCAGATTTTCTTTCACCTTTACAATTTATAAGTCAACAACTGCCTTATAGAAACCAGGTAGGATCCGGGTCCAAACATATTATTGCATTTTAATTCCCGGATCCATATGCCAATATGAAACCAGGTAGTCCCGGGTTTCAGATTTAGTTTCACCTTTAAAATTTATAAGTTAACAACTGCCTTTCAGAAACCATGTAGGATCAGGGTGCATACGTATTTTTGCATTTTAATTCCTGGATCCAAATGCTTAATAGGAACCAGGTAGGGACGGGCAGCAGATTTTCTTTCACCTTCACAATTTATAAGTCAACAACTGCCTTTTAGAAACCATGTCGGATCCGGGTCCAAACATATTTTGCATTTTAATTCCCGGATCCATATGCAAAATAGGAACCAGGTTGGGCCGGGTAGCAGTTTTTCTTTGATCTTTAGAATTTATAAGTCAACAATTGAATTTCAGAAACCATGTAGGATCAGGGTCCAAACATATTTTTGCATTTTAATTCCTGGATCCAAATGCCAAATAGGAACCAGGTAGGGTCGTGCAGCAGATTTTCTTTCACCTTTACAATTTATAAGTCAACAACTGCCTTTTAGAAACCATGTAGGATCCGGGACCAAACATATTTTTCATTTTAATTCCCGGATCCATATGCCAAATAGAAACCAGGTAGTCCCTTGTAACAGATTTTCTTTAACCTTTAGAATTTATACGTCAACAACTGCCTTTCAGAAACCATGTAGGATCCGGGTCTAAACATATTTTTGCATTTTAATTCCTGGATCCAAATGCTAAATAGGAACCAGGTAGATTCGGGCAGCAGATTTTCTTTCACATTTACAATTTATAAGTCAACAACTGCCTTAAAGAAACCATGTAGGATCCGGGTCCAAACATATTTTTCATTTTAATTCCCGGATCCATATGCCAAATAGTAACCAGGTAGTCCCTGGCGGCAGATTTTCTTTCACCTTTACAATTTATACGTCAACAACTGCCTTTCAGAAACCATGTAGGATCCGGGTCCAAACATATTTTTGCATTTTAATTCTGGATCCAAATGCCAAATAGGAACCAGGTAGGGTCGTGCAGCAGATTTTCTTTCACCTTTACAATTTATAAGTCAACAACTGCCTTTTAGAAACCATGTAGGATCCGGGTCCAAATATATTTTTCATGTTAGTTCATGGATCAATATGCCAAATAGAAACCAGGTAGGGCCGGGTAGCAGATTTACTTTCACTTTTATAATTTATATGTCGACAACTGCCTTATATAAACAAGTAAGGATCAGGGTCCAAAAATATTTTTGCATTTTAATTCCTGGATTCAAATGCCAAATAGGAACCAGGTAGGGTCGTGCATCAGATTTTCTTTCACCTTTAGAATTTATACGTCAACAACTGCCTTTCAGAAACCATGTAGGATCCGGGTCAAAACATATTTTTCATTTAAATTCCCGGATCCATATGCCAAATAGAAACAAGGTAGTCCCTGGTAGCAGATTTTCTTTCACCTTTACAATTTATACGTCAACAACTGCCTTTCAGAAACCATGTAGGATCCGGGTCCAAACATTTTATTGCATTTTAATTCCCGGAACCATATGCCAATATGAAACCAGGTAGTCCCGGGTTTCAGATTTAGTTTCACCTTTAAAATTTATAAGTTAACAACTGCCTTTCAGAAACCATGTAGGATCAGGGTCCAAACTTATTTTTGCATTTTAATTCCTGGATCCAAATGCAAAATAGGAACCAGGTAGGGCCGGGTAGCAGATTTACTTTCACCATTATAATTTATATGTCGACAACTGCCTTATATAGACCAGTTAGGATCAGGGACCAAAAATATTTTTGCATTTTAATTCCTGGATCCAAATGCCAAATAGGAACCAGGTAGGGTCGTGCAGCAGATTTTCTTTCACCTTTACAATTTATAAGTCAACAACTGCCTTTTAGAAACCATGTAGGATCCGGGTCCATACATATTGTTGCATTTCAATTCCCGTATCCATGTACCAATATGAAAACAGGTAGTCCCGGGTAGCACATTTAGTTTCACCTTTAAAATTTATAATTTAACAAACTGCCTTTCAGAAACCATGTAGGATCCGGGTCCAAACATATTTTTGCATTTTAATTCCTGGAACCAAATGCAAAATTGGAACCAGGTAGGGCCGGGTAGCAGATTTACTTTCACCATTATAATTTATATGTCGACAACTGCCATATATAAACAAGTTAGGATCAGGATCCAAAAATATTTTTGCATTTTAATTCCTGGATCCAAATGCCAAATAGGAACCAGGTAGGGTCGTGCAGCAGATTTTCTTTCACCTTTACAATTTATAAGTCAACAACTGCCTTTTAGAAACCATGTAGGATCCGGGTCCAAACATATTTTTCATTTTAATTCCCGGATCCATATGCCAAATCGAAACCAGGTAGTCCCTGGTAGCAGATTTTCTTTCACCTTTACAATTTATAAGTCAACAACTGCCTTTTAGAAACCATGTAGGATCCGGGTCCAAACATATTTTTCATTTTAATTCCCGGATCCAAATGCAAAAAATGAACCAGGTAGGGCCGGGTAGCAGATTTACTTTCACGTTTATAATTTATATGTCTACAACTGCCTTATATAGACCAGTTAGGATCAGGGACCAAAAATATTTTTGCATTTTAATTCCTGGATCCAAATGCCAAATAGGAACCAGGTAGGGTCGTGCAGCAGATTTTCTTTCACCTTTATAATTTATATGTCGACAACTGCCTTATATAGACCAGTTAGGATCAGGGACCAAAAATATTTTTGCATTTTAATTCCTGGATCCAAATGCCAAATAGGAACTAGGTAGGGTCGTGCAGCAGATTTTCTTTCACCTTTACAATTTATATGTCAACAACTGCCTTTTAGAAACCATGTCGGATCCGGGTCCAAACATATTTTGCATTTTAATTCCCGGATCCATATGCCAAATAGAAACCAGGTAGTCCCGGGTAGCAGATTTTCTTTCACCTTTACAATTTATAAGTCAACAACTGCCTTTTAGAAACCATGTAGGATCAGGGTCCAAACATATTTTTGTATTATAATTCCTGGATCCAAATGCAAAAAATGAACCAGGTAGGGCCGGGTAGCAGATTTACTTTCACGTTTATAATTTATGTGTCGACAACTGCCTTATATAGACCAGTTAGGATCAGGGACCAAAAATATTTTTGCATTTTAATTCCTGGATCCAAATGCCAAATAGGAACCAGGTAGGGTCGTGCAGCAGATTTTCTTTCACCTTTATAATTTATATGTCGACAACTGCCTTATATAGACCAGTTAGGATCAGGGACCAAAAATATTTTTGCATTTTAATTCCTGGATCCAAATGCCAAATAGGAACCAGGTAGGGTCGTGCAGCAGATTTTCTTTCACCTTTACAATTTATAAGTCAACAACTGCCTTTTAGAAACCATGTCGGATCCGGGTCCAAACATATTTTGCATTTTAATTCCCGGATCCATATGCCAAATAGAAACCAGGTAGTCCCGGGTAGCAGATTTTCTTTCACCTTTACAATTTATAAGTCAACAATTGAATTTCAGAAACCATGTAGGATCAGGGTCCAAACATATTTTTGCATTTTAATTCCTGAATCCAAATGCCAAATAGGAACCAGGTAGGGTCGTGCAGCAGATTTTCTTTCACCTTTACAATTTATAAGTCAACAACTGCATTTTAGAAACCATGTAGGATCCGGGTCCAAACATATTTTTCATTTTATTTCCCGGATCCTTATGCCAAATAGAAACCAGGTAGTCCCGGGTAGCCGATTTTCTTTCACCTTTACAATGTATAAGTCAACGACCGAATTTCAGAAACCATGTAGGATCAGGGTCCAAAAATATTTTCGCATTTTAATTCCTGGATCCAAATGCTAAATAGGAACCAGGTAGATTCGGGCAGTAGATTTTCTTTCACATTTACAATTTATAAGTCAACAACTGCCTTTTAGAAATTAATGTAGGATCCGGGTCCAAACATATTTTTCATTTTAATTCCCGGATCCATATGCCAAATAGTAACCAGGTAGTCCCTGGCGGCAGATTTTCTTTCACCTTTACAATTTATACGTCAACAACTGCCTTTCAGAAACCATGTAGGATCCGGGTCCAAACATATTTTTGCATTTTAATTCTGGATCCAAATGCCAAATAGAAAACAGGTAGTCCCTTGTAACAGATTTTCTTTAACCTTTAGAATTTATACGTCAACAACTGCCTTTCAGAAACCATGTAGGATCCGGGTCTAAACATATTTTTCATTTTAATTCCTGGATGCGAATGCCAAATAGAAACAAGGTAGGGTCGTGCAGCAGATTTTCTTTCAACTTTACAATTTATAAGTCAACAACTGCCTTTTAGAAACCATGTAGGATCCGGGTCCAAACATATTTTTCATTTTAATTCCCGGATCCATATGCCAAATAGAAACCAGGTAGTCCCTTGTAACAGATTTTCTTTAACCTTTAGAATTTATACGTCAACAACTGCCTTTCAGAAACCATGTAGGATCCGGGTCTAAACATATTTTTCATTTTAATTCCTGGATGCAAATGCCAAATAGAAACAAGGTAGGGTCGTGCAGCAGATTTTCTTTCACCTTTACAATTTATAAGTCAACAACTGCCTTATAGAAACCAGGTAGGATCCGGGTCCAAACATATTATTGCATTTTAATTCCCGGATCCATATGCCAATATGAAACCAGGTAGTCCCGGGTTTCAGATTTAGTTTCACCTTTAAAATTTATAAGTTAACAACTGCCTTTCAGAAACCATGTAGGATCAGGGTGCATACGTATTTTTGCATTTTAATTCCCGGATCCATATGCAAAATAGGAACCAGGTTGGGCCGGGTAGCAGATTTTCTTTCACCTTTACAATTTATAAGTCAACAATTGAATTTCAGAAACCATGTAGGATCAGGGTCCAAACATATTTTTGCATTTTAATTCCTGGATCCAAATGCCAAATAGGAACCAGGTAGGGTCGTGCAGCAGATTTTCTTTCACCTTTACAATTTATAAGTCAACAACTGCCTTTTAGAAACCATGTAGGATCCGGGACCAAACATATTTTTCATTTTAATTCCCGGATCCATATGCCAAATAGAAACCAGGTAGTCCCTTGTAACAGATTTTCTTTAACCTTTAGAATTTATACGTCAACAACTGCCTTTCAGAAACCATGTAGGATCCGGGTCTAAACATATTTTTGTATTTTAATTCCTGGATCCAAATGCTAAATAGGAACCAGGTAGACTCGGGCAGCAGATTTTCTTTCACATTTACAATTTATAAGTCAACAACTGCATTTAAGAAACCATGTAGGATCCGGGTCCAAACATATTTTTCATTTTAATTCCCGGATCCATATGCCAAATAGTAACCAGGTAGTCCCTGGCGGCAGATTTTCTTTCACCTTTACAATTTATACGTCAACAACTGCCTTTCAGAAACCATGTAGGATCCGGGTCCAAACATATTTTTGCATTTTAATTCTGGATCCAAATGCCAAATAGGAACCAGGTAGGGTCGTGCAGCAGATTTTCTTTCACCTTTACAATTTATAAGTCAACAACTGCCTTTTAGAAACCATGTAGGATCCGGGTCCAAACATATTTTTCATGTTAGTTCATGGATCAATATGCCAAATAGAAACCAGGTAGGGCCGGGTAGCAGATTTACTTTCACATTTAGAATTTATAAGTCAACAACTGCCTTAAATAAACCATGTAGGATCGGGGACCAAAAATATTATTGCATTTTAATTCCTGGATTCAAATGCCAAATAGGAACCAGGTAGGGTCGTGCATCAGATTTTCTTTCACCTTTACAATTTATAAGTCAACAACTGCCTTTGAGAAACCATGTAGGATCCGGGTCAAAACATATTTTTCATTTAAATTCCCGGATCCATATGCCAAATAGAAACAAGGTAGTCCCTGGTAGCAGATTTTCTTTCACATTTACAATTTATACGTCAACAGCTGCCTTTCAGAAACCATGTAGGATCCGGGTCCAAACATTTTATTGCATTTTAATTCCCGGAACCATATGCCAATATGAAACCAGGTAGTCCCGGGTTTCAGATTTAGTTTCACCTTTAAAATTTATAAGTTAACAACTGCCTTTCAGAAACCATGTAGGATCAGGGTCCAAACTTATTTTTGCATTTTAATTCCTGGATCCAAATGCAAAATAGGAACCAGGTAGGGCCGGGTAGCAGATTTACTTTCACCTTTATAATTTATATGTCGACAACTGCCTTATATAGACCAGTTAGGATCTGGGACCAAAAATATTTTTGCATTTTAATTCCTGGATCCAAATGCCAAATAGGAACCAGGTAGGGTCGTGCAGCAGATTTCCTTTCACCTTTACAATTTATAAGTCAACAACTGCCTTTTAGAAACCATGTAGGATCCGGGTCCATACATATTGTTGCATTTTAATTCCCGGATCCATATGCCAAATCGAAACCAGGTAGTCCCTGGTAGCAGATTTTCTTTCACCTTTAAAATTTATAATTTAACAAACTGCCTTTCAGAAACCATGTAGGATCCGGGTCCAAACATATTTTTGCATTTTAATTCCTGGAACCAAATGCAAAATTGGAACCAGGTAGGGCCGGGTAGCAGATTTACTTTCACCATTATAATTTATATGTCGACAACTGCCATATATAAACAAGTTAGGATCAGGATCCAAAAATATTTTTGCATTTTAATTCCTGGATCCAAATGCCAAATAGGAACCAGGTAGGGTCGTGCAGCAGATTTTCTTTCACCTTTATAATTTATATGTCGACAACTGCCTTATATAGACCAGTTAGGATCAGGATCCAAAAATATTTTTGCATTTTAATTCCTGGATCCAAATGCCAAATAGGAACCAGGTAGGGTCGTGCAGCAGATTTTCTTTCACCTTTATAATTTATATGTCGACAACTGCCTTATATAGACCAGTTAGGATCAGGGACCAAAAATATTTTTGCATTTTAATTCCTGGATCCAAATGCCAAATAGGAACTAGGTAGGGTCGTGCAGCAGATATTCTTTCACCTTTACAATTTATAAGTCAACAACTGCCTTTTAGAAACCATGTAGGATCCGGGACCAAACATATTTTTCATTTTAATTCCCGGATCCATATGCCACATCGAAACCATGTAGTCCCTGGTAGCAGATTTTCTTTCAACTTTACAATTTATAAGTCAACAACTGCCTTTTAGAAACCATGTTTGATCAGGGTCCAAACATATTTTTGTATTATAATTCCTGGATCCAAATGCAAAAAATGAACCAGGTAGGGCCGGGTAGCAGATTTACTTTCACGTTTATAATTTATATGTCTACAACTGCCTTATATAGACCAGTTAGGATCAGGGACCAAAAATATTTTTGCATTTTAATTCCTGGATCCAAATGCCAAATACGAACCAGGTAGGGTCGTGCAGCAGATTTTCTTTCACCTTTATAATTTATATGTCGACAACTGCCTTATATAGACCAGTTAGGATCAGGGACCAAAAATATTTTTGCATTTTAATTCCTGGATCCAAATGCCAAATAGGAACTAGGTAGGGTCGTGCAGCAGATATTCTTTCACCTTTACAATTTATAAGTCAACAACTGCCTTTTAGAAACCATGTCGGATCCGGGTCCAAACATATTTTGCATTTTAATTCCCGGATCCATATGCCAAATAGAAACCAGGTAGTCCCGGGTAGCAGATTTTCTTTCACCTTTACAATTTATAAGTCAACAATTGAATTTCAGAAACCATGTAGGATCAGGGTCCAAACATATTTTTGCATTTTAATTCCTGAATCCAAATGCCAAATAGGAACCAGGTAGGGTCGTGCAGCAGATTTTCTTTCACCTTTACAATTTATAAGTCAACAACTGCATTTTAGAAACCATGTAGGATCCGGGTCCAAACATATTTTTCATTTTATTTCCCGGATCCTTATGCCAAATAGAAACCAGGTAGTCCCGGGTAGCCGATTTTCTTTCACCTTTACAATGTATAAGTCAACGACCGAATTTCAGAAACCATGTAGGATCAGGGTCCAAAAATATTTTCGCATTTTAATTCCTGGATCCAAATGCTAAATAGGAACCAGGTAGATTCGGGCAGTAGATTTTCTTTTACATTTACAATTTATAAGTCAACAACTGCCTTTTAGAAATTAATGTAGGATCCGGGTCCAAACATATTTTTCATTTTAATTCCCGGATCCATATGCCAAATAGTAACCAGGTAGTCCCTGGCGGCAGATTTTCTTTCACCTTTACAATTTATACGTCAACAACTGCCTTTCAGAAACCATGTAGGATCCGGGTCCAAACATATTTTTGCATTTTAATTCTGGATCCAAATGCCAAATAGAAACCAGGTAGTCCCTTGTAACAGATTTTCTTTAACCTTTAGAATTTATACGTCAACAACTGCCTTTCAGAAACCATGTAGGATCCGGGTCTAAACATATTTTTCATTTTAATTCCTGGATGCGAATACCAAATAGAAACAAGGTAGGGTCGTGCAGCAGATTTTCTTTCACCGATACAATTTATAAGTCAACAACTGCCTTTTAGAAACCATGTAGGATCCGGGTCCAAACATATTTTTCATTTTAATTCCCGGATCCATATGCCAAATAGTAACCAGGTAGTCCCTTGTTTCAGATTTTCTTTCACCTTTAGAATTTATACGTCAACAACTGCCTTTCAGAAACCATGTAGGATCCGGGTCAAAACATATTTTTCATTTTAATTCCTGGATGCAAATGCCAAATAGAAACAAGGTAGGGTCGTGCAGCAGATTTTCTTTCACCTTTACAATTTATAAGTCAACAACTGCCTTATAGAAACCAGGTAGGATCCGGGTCCAAACATATTATTGCATTTTAATTCCCGGATCCATATGCCAATATGAAACCAGGTAGTCCCGGGTTTCAGATTTAGTTTCACCTTTAAAATTTATAAGTTAACAACTGCCTTTCAGAAACCATGTAGGATCAGGGTGCATACGTATTTTTGCATTTTAATTCCTGGATCCAAATGCTTAATAGGAACCAGGTAGGGACGGGCAGCAGATTTTCTTTCACCTTCACAATTTATAAGTCAACAACTGCCTTTTAGAAACCATGTCGGATCCGGGTCCAAACATATTTTGCATTTTAATTCCCGGATCCATATGCAAAATAGGAACCAGGTTGGGCCGGGTAGCAGATTTTCTTTCACCTTTACAATTTATAAGTCAACAATTGAATTTCAGAAACCATGTAGGATCAGGGTCCAAACATATTTTTGCATTTTAATTCCTGGATCCAAATGCCAAATAGGAACCAGGTAGGGTCGTGCAGCAGATTTTCTTTCACCTTTACAATTTATAAGTCAACAACTGCCTTTTAGAAACCATGTAGGATCCGGGACCAAACATATTTTTCATTTTAATTCCCGGATACATATCTCAAATAGAAACCAGGTAGTCCCTTATAACAGATTTTCTTTAACCTTTAGAATTTATACGTCAACAACTGCCTTTCAGAAACCATGTAGGATCCGGGTCTAAACATATTTTTGCATCTTAATTCCTGGATCCAAATGCTAAATAGGAACCAGGTAGATTCGGGCAGCAGATTTTCTTTCACATTTACAATTTATAAGTCAACAACTGCATTTTAGAAACCATGTAGGATCCGGGTCCAAAGATATTTTTCATATTAATTCCCGGATCCATATGCCAAATAGTAACCAGGTAGTCCCTGGCGGCAGATTTTCTTTCACCTTTACAATTTATACGTCAACAACTGCCTTTCAGAAACCATGTAGGATCCGGGTCCAAACATATTTTTGCATTTTAATTCTGGATCCAAATGCCAAATAGGAACCAGGTAGGGTCGTGCAGCAGATTTTCTTTCACCTTTACAATTTATAAGTCAACAACTGCCTTTTAGAAACCATGTAGGATCCGGGTCCAAAAATATTTTTCATTTTAATTCCCGGATGCATAAGCCAAATAGTAACCAGGTAGTCCCTTGTAACAGATTTTCTTTAACCTTTAGAATTTATACGTCAACAACTGCCTTTTAGAAACCATGTAGGATCCGGGTCCAAACATATTTTTGCATTTTAATTCCTGGATGCAAATGCCAAATAGAAACAAGGTAGGGTCGTGCAGCAGATTTTCTTTCACCTTTACAATTTATAAGTCAACAACTGCATTTTAGAAACCATGTAGGATCCGGGTCCAAACATATTTTTCATTTTAATTTCCGGATCCATATGCCAAATAGTAACCAGGTAGTCCCTGGCGGCAGATTTTCTTTCACCTTTACAATTTATAAGTCAACAATTGAATTTCAGAAACCATGTAGGATCAGGGTCCAAACATATTTTTGCATTTTAATTCCTGGATCCAAATGCCAAATAGGAACCCTGTAGGGTCGTGCAGCAGATTTTCTTTCACCTTCACAATTTATAAGTCAACAACTGCCTTTTTAGAAACCATGTAGGATCCGGGACCAAACATATTTTTCATTTTAATTCCCGGATCCATATGCCAAATAGAAACAAGGTAGGGTCGTGCAGCAGATTTTCTTTCACCTTTACAATTTATAAGTTAACAACTGCCTTATATAAACCAGGTAGGATCCGGGTCCAAACATATTTTTCATTTTAATTCCCGGATCCATATGCCAATATGAAACCAGGTAGTCCCGGGTTTCAGATTTAGTTTCACCTTTAAAATTTATAAGTTAACAATTGCCTTTCAGAAACCATGTAGGATCAGGGTGCGTACGTATTTTTGCATTTTAATTCCTGGATCAAAATGCTTAATAGGAACCAGGTAGGGTCGTGCAGCAGATTTTCTTTCACCTTCACAATTTATAAGTTAACAACTGCCTTATATAAACCAGGTAGGATCCGGGTCCAAACATATTTTTCATTTTAATTCCCGGATCCATATGCCAAATAGAAACCAGGTAGTCCCTGGCGGCAGATTTTCTATCACCTTTACAATTTATACGTCAACAATTGCCTTTCAGAAACCATGTAGGATCCGGGTCCAAACATATTTTTGCATTTTAATTCCTGGATCCAAATGCTAAATAGGAACCAGGTAGATTCGGGCAGCAGATTTTCTTTCACATTTACAATTTATAAGTCAACAACTGCCTTTAAGAAACCATGTAGGATCCGGGTCCAAACATATTTTTCATTTTAATTCCCGGATCCATATGCCAAATAGTAACCAGGTAGTCCCTGGCGGCAGATTTTCTTTCACCTTTACAATTTATACGTCAACAACTGCCTTTCAGAAACCATGTAGGATCCGGGTCCAAACATATTTTTGCATTTTAATTCTGGATCCAAATGCCAAATAGGAACCAGGTAGGGTCGTGCAGCAGATTTTCTTTCACCTTTACAATTTATAAGTCAACAACTGCCTTTTAGAAACCATGTAGGATCCGGGTCCAAATATATTTTTCATTTTAATTCCCGGATACATAAGCCAAATAGAAACCAGGTATTCCCTTGTAACATATTTTCTTTCACCTTTAGAATTTATACGTCAACAACTGCCTTTCAGAAACCATGTAGGATCCGGGTCCAAACATATTTTTGCATTTTAATTCCTGGATGCAAATGCCAAATAGAAACAAGGTAGGGTCGTGCAGCAGATTTTCTTTCACCTTTACAATTTATAAGTCAACAACTGCCTTTTAGAAACCATGTTTGATACGGGTACAAAAATTTTATTTCATTTTAATTCCCGGATCCATATGCCAATATGAAACCAGGTAGTCCCGGGTTTCAGATTTAGTTTCACCTTTAAAATTTATAAGTTAACAACTGCCTTTCAGAAACCATGTAGGATCAGGGTCCAAACATATTTTTGCATTTCAATTCCAGGATCCATTTGCCAATATGAAACCAGGTAGTCCCGGGTTTTAGATTTAGTTTCACCTTTAAAATTTATAAGTTAACAACTGCCTTTCAGAAACCATGTAGGATCAGGGTCCAAACTTATTTTTGCATTTTAATTCCCGGATCCATATGCCAATATGAAACCAGGTAGTCCCGGGTTTTAGATTTAGTTTCACCTTTAAAATTTATAAGTTAACAACTGCCTTTCAGAAACCATGTAGGATCAGGGTCCAAACTTATTTTTGCATTTTAATTCCTGGATCCAAATGCAAAATAGGAACCAGGTAGGGCCGGGTAGCAGATTTACTTTCACCTTTATAATTTATATGTCGACAACTGCCTTATATAGACCAGTTAGGATCTGGGACCAAAAATATTTTTGCATTTTAATTCCTGGATCCAAATGCCAAATAGGAACCAGGTAGGGTCGTGCAGCAGATTTTCTTTCACCTTTACAATTTATAAGTCAACAACTGCCTTTTAGAAACCATGTAGGATCCGGGTCCAAACATATTGTTGCATTTAAATTCCGGGAACCATATACAAAAATGAAACCAGGTAGTCCCGGGTTTCAGATTTAGTTTCACCTTTAAAATTTATAAGTTAACAACTGCCTTTCAGAAACCATGTAGGATCAGGGTCCAAACTTATTTTTGCATTTTAATTCCTGGATCCAAATGCAAAATAGGAACCAGGTAGGGCCGGGTAGCAGATTTACTTTCACCTTTATAATTTATATGTCGACAACTGCCTTATATAGACCAGTTAGGATCTGGGACCAAAAATATTTTTGCATTTTAATTCCTGGATCCAAATGCCAAATAGGAACCAGGTAGGGTCGTGCAGCAGATTTCCTTTCACCTTTACAATTTATAAGTCAACAACTGCCTTTTAGAAACCATGTAGGATCCGGGTCCAAACATATTGTTGCATTTCAATTCCCGGATCCATGTACCAATATGAAAACAGGTAGTCCCGGGTAGCACATTTAGTTTCACCTTTAAAATTTATAATTTAACAAACTGCCTTTCAGAAACCATGTAGGATCCGGGTCCAAACATATTTTTGCATTTTAATTCCTGGAACCAAATGCAAAATTGGAACCAGGTAGGGCCGGGTAGCAGATTTACTTTCACCATTATAATTTATAAGTCAACAACTGCCTTTTAGAAACCATGTAGGATCCGGGTCCAAACATATTTTTCATTTTAATTCCCGGATCCATATGCCAAATCGAAACCAGGTAGTCCCTGGTAGCAGATTTTCTTTCACCTTTACAATTTATAAGTCAACAACTGCCTTTTAGAAACCATGTAGGATCAGGGTCCAAAAATATTTTTGTATTTTAATTCCTGGATCCAAATGCAAAAAATGAACCAGGTAGGGCCGGGTAGCAGATTTACTTTCACGTTTATAATTTATATGTCTACAACTGCCTTATATAGACCAGTTAGGATCAGGGACCAAAAATATTTTTGCATTTTAATTCCTGGATCCAAATGCCAAATAGGAACCAGGTAGGGTCGTGCAGCAGATTTTCTTTCACCTTTATAATTTATATGTCGACAACTGCCTTATATAGACCAGTTAGGATCAGGGACCAAAAATATTTTTGCATTTTAATTCCTGGATCCATATTTCAAATAGAAACCAGGTAGTCCCGGGTAGCAGATTTTCTTTCACCTTTACAATTTATAAGTCAACAATTGAATTTCAGAAACCATGTAGGATCAGGGTCCAAACATATTTTTGCATTTTAATTCCTGAATCCAAATGCCAAATAGGAACCAGGTAGGGTCGTGCAGCAGATTTTCTTTCACCTTTACAATTTATAAGTCAACAACTGCCTTTTAGAAACCATGTAGGATCCGGGACCAAACATATTTTTCATTTTAATTCCCGGATCCATATGCCAAATAGAAACCAGGTAGTCCCGGGTAGCAGATTTTCTTTCACCTTTACAATTTATAAGTCAACAACTGCCTTTCAGAAACCATGTTGGATCCGGGTCCAAACATATTTTTGCATTTTAATTCCTGAATCCAAATGCCAAATAGGAACCAGGTAGTGTCGTGCAGCAGATTTTCTTTCACCTTTACAATTTATAAGTCAACAACTGCATTTTAGAAACCATGTAGGATCCGGGTCCAAACATATTTTTCATTTTATTTCCCGGATCCTTATGCCAAATAGAAACCAGGTAGTCCCGGGTAGCCGATTTTCTTTCACCTTTACAATGTATAAGTCAACGACCGAATTTCAGAAACCATGTAGGATCAGGGTCCAAAAATATTTTCGCATTTTAATTCCTGAATCCAAATGCCAAATAGGAACCAGGTAGATTCGGGCAGCAGATTTTCTTTCACATTTACAATTTATAAGTTAACAACTGCCTTATATAAACCATGTAGGATCCGGGTCCAAACATATTTTTCATTTTAATTCCCGGATCCATATGCCAAATAGTAACCAGGTAGTCCCTGGCGGCAGATTTTCTTTCACCTTTACAATTTATACGTCAACAAGTGCCTTTCAGAAACCATGTAGGATCCGGGTCCAAACATATTTTTCATTTTAATTCCCGGATCCATATGCCAAATAGAAACCAGGTAGTCCCGGGTAGCAGATTTTCTTTCACCTTTACAATTTATAAGTCAACAACTGCCTTTCAGAAACCATGTAGGATCCGGGTCCAAACATATTTTTCATTTTATTTCCCGGATCCTTATGCCAAATAGAAACCAGGTAGTCCCGGGTAGCCGATTTTCTTTCACCTTTACAATGTATAAGTCAACGACCGAATTTCAGAAACCATGTAGGATCAGGGTCCAAAAATATTTTCGCATTTTAATTCCTGAATCCAAATGCCAAATAGCAACCAGGTAGTGTCGGGCAGCAGATTTTCTTTCACCTTTACAATTTATAAGTCAACAACTGCCTTTTAGAAACCATGTAGGATCCGGGTCCATACATATTTTTCATTTTAATTCCCGGATCCATATGCCAAATAGAAACCAGGTAGTCCCTTGTAACAGATTTTCTTTCACCTTTAGAATTTATACGTCAACAACTGCCTTTCAGAAACCATGTAGGATCCGGGTCTAAACATATTTTTCATTTTAATTCCTGGATGCAAATGCCAAATAGAAACAAGGTAGGGTCGTGCAGCAGATTTTCTTTCACCTTTACAATTTATAAGTCAACAACTGCCTTATAGAAACCAGGTAGGATCCGGGTCCAAACATATTAAGGCATTTGAATTCCCGGATCCATATGCCAATATGAAACCAGGTAGTCCCGGGTTTCAGATTTAGTTTCACCTTTAAAATTTATAAGTTAACAACTGCCTTTCAGAAACCCTGTAGGATCCGGGTGCATACGTATTTTTGCATTTTAATTCCTGGATCCACATGCTTAATAGGAATCAGGTAGGGACGGGCAGCAGATTTTCTTTCACCTTTACAATTTATAAGTCAACAACTGCCTTTTAGAAACCATGTCGGATCCGGGTCCAAACATATTTTGCATTTTAATTCCCGGATCCATATGCCAAATAGGAACCAGGTTGGGCCGGGTAGCAGATTTTCTTTCACCTTTACAATTTATAAGTCAACAATTGAATTTCAGAAACCATGTAGGATCAGGGTCCAAACATATTTTTGCATTTTAATTCCTGGATCCAAATGCCAAATAGGAACCAAGTAAGGATGGGCAGCAGATTTTCATTAATCTTTACAATTTATAAATCAACAACTGCCTTTTAGAAACCATGTAGGATCCGGGTCCAAACATATTTTTCATTTTAATTCCCGGATCCATATGCCAAATAGAAACCAGGTAGTCCCTGGCGGCAGATTTTCTATCACCTTTACAATTTATACGTCAACAATTGCCTTTCAGAAACCATGTAGGATCCGGGCCAAACATATTTTTGCATTTTAATTCCTGGATCCAAATGCTAAATAGGAGCCAGGTAGATTCGGGCAGCAGATTTTCTTTCACATTTACAATTTATAAGTCAACAACTGCATTTCAGAAACCATGTAGGATCCGGGTCCAAACATATTTTTGCATTTTAATTCTGGATCCAAATGCCAAATAGGAACCAGGTAGGGTCGTGCAGCAGATTTTCTTTCACCTTTACAATTTATAAGTCAACAACTGCCTTTTAGAAACCATGTAGGATCCGGGTCCAAACATATTTTTCATTTTAATTCCCGGATCCATATGCCAAATAGAAACCAGGTCGTCCCTTGTAACAGATTTTCTTTCACCTTTACAATTTATACGTCAACAACTGCCTTTTAGAAACCATGTAGGATCCGGGTCCAAACATATTTTTGCATTTTAATTCCTGGATGCAAATGCCAAATAGAAACAAGGTAGGGTCGTGCAGCAGATTTTCTTTCACCTTTACAATTTATAAGTCAACAACTGCCTTATAGAAACCAGGTAGGATCCGGATTCAAACATATTTTTCATGTTAGTTCATGGATCAATATGCCAAATAGAAACCAGGTAGGGCCGGGTAGCAGATTTACTTTCACATTTACAATTTATACGTCAACAGCTGCCTTTCAGAAACCATGTAGGATCCGGGTCCAAACATATTTTTCAATTTAATTCCCGGATCAATAAGCCAAATAGTAACAAGGTAGTCCCTGGTAGCAGATTTTCTGTCAACTTTACAATTTATACGTCAACAACTGGCTGTTAGAAACCATGTAGGATCCGGGTCCAAACATTTTATTGCATTTTAATTCCCGGATCCATATGCCAATATGCAACCAGGTAGTCCCGGGTTTCAGATTTAGTTTCACCTTTAAAATTTATAAGTTAACAACTGCCTTTCAGATACCATGTAGGATCAGGGTCCAAACTTATTTTTGCATTTTAATTCCTAGATCCAAATGCAAAATAGGAACCAGGTAGGGCCGGGTAGCAGATTTACTTTCACCTTTATAATTTATATGTCGACAACTGCCTTATATAGACCAGTTAGGATCTGGGACCAAAAATATTTTTGCATTTTAATTCCTGGATCCAAATGCCAAATAGGAACCAGGTAGGGTCGTGCAGCAGATTTCCTTTCACCTTTACAATTTATAAGTCAACAACTGCCTTTTAGAAACCATGTAGGATCCGGGTCCAAACATATTGTTGCATTTCAATTCCCGGATCCATGTACCAATATGAAAACAGGTAGTCCCGGGTAGCACATTTAGTTTCACCTTTAAAATTTATAATTTAACAAACTGCCTTTCAGAAACCATGTAGGATCCGGGTCCAAACATATTTTTGCATTTTAATTCCTGGAACCAAATGCAAAATTGGAACCAGGTAGGGCCGGGTAGCAGATTTACTTTCACCATTATAATTTATATGTCGACAACTGCCATATATAAACAAGTTAGGATCAGGATCCAAAAATATTTTTGCATTTTAATTCCTGGATCCAAATGCCAAATAGGAACCAGGTAGGGTCGTGCAGCAGATTTTCTTTCACCTTTACAATTTATAAGTCAACAACTGCCTTTTAGAAACCATGTAGGATCCGGGTCCAAACATATTGTTGCATTTCAATTCCCGGATCCATGTACCAATATGAAAACAGGTAGTCCCGGGTAGCACATTTAGTTTCACCTTTAAAATTTATAATTTAACAAACTGCCTTTCAGAAACCATGTAGGATCCGGGTCCAAACATATTTTTGCATTTTAATTCCTGGAACCAAATGCAAAATTGGAACCAGGTAGGGCCGGGTAGCAGATTTACTTTCACCATTATAATTTATATGTCGACAACTGCCATATATAAACAAGTTAGGATCAGGATCCAAAAATATTTTTGCATTTTAATTCCTGGATCCAAATGCCAAATAGGAACCAGGTAGGGTCGTGCAGCAGATTTTCTTTCACCTTTACAATTTATAAGTCAACAACTGCCTTTTAGAAACCATGTAGGATCCGGGTCCAAACATATTCTTCATTTTAATTCCCGGATCCATATGCCAAATCGAAACCAGGTAGTCCCTGGTAGCAGATTTTCTTTCACCTTTAAAATTTATAATTTAACAAACTGCCTTTCAGAAACCATGTAGGATCCGGGTCCAAACATATTTTTGCATTTTAATTCCTGGATCCAAATGCAAAAAATGAACCAGGTAGGGCCGGGTAGCAGATTTACTTTCACGTTTATAATTTATATGTCTACAACTGCCTTATATAGACCAGTTAGGATCAGGGACCAAAAATATTTTTGCATTTTAATTCCTGGATCCAAATGCCAAATAGGAACCAGGTAGGGTCGTGCAGCAGATTTTCTTTCACCTTTATAATTTATATGTCGACAACTGCCTTATATAGACCAGTTAGGATCAGGGACCAAAAATATTTTTGCATTTTAATTCCTGGATCCAAATGCCAAATAGGAACTAGGTAGGGTCGTGCAGCAGATATTCTTTCACCTTTACAATTTATAAGTGAACAACTGCATTTTAGAAACCATGTAGGATCCGGGTCCAAACATATTTTTCATTTTATTTCCCGGATCCTTATGCCAAATAGAAACCAGGTAGTCCCGGGTAGCCGATTTTCTTTCACCTTTACAATGTATAAGTCAAAGTCCGAATTTCAGAAACCATGTAGGATCAGGGTCCAAAAATATTTTCGCATTTTAATTCCTGGATCCAAATGCTAAATAGGAACCAGGTAGATTCGGGCAGCAGATTTTCTTTCACATTTACAATTTATAAGTCAACAACTGCCTTTAAGAAACCATGTAGGATCCGGGTCCAAACATATTTTTCATTTTAATTCCCGGATCCATATGCCAAATAGTAACCAGGTAGTCCCTGGCGGCAGATTTTCTTTCACCTTTACAATTTATACGTCAACAACTGCCTTTCAGAAACCATGTAGGATCCGGGTCCAAACATGTTTTTGCATTTTAATTCTGTATCCAAATTCAAAATAGGAACCAGGTAGGGTCGTGCAGCAGATTTTCTTTCACCTTTACAATTTATAAGTCAACAACTGCCTTTTAGAAACCATGTAGGATCCGGGTCCAAATATATTTTTCATTTTAATTCCCGGATCCATATGCCAAATAGAAACCAGGTAGTCCCTTGTAACAGATTTTCTTTCACCTTTAGAATTTATACGTCAACAACTGCCTTTCAGAAACCATGTAGGATCCGGGTCTAAACATATTTTTCATTTTAATTCCTGGATGCAAATGCCAAATAGAAACAAGGTAGCGTCGTGCAGCAGATTTTCTTTCACCTTTACAATTTATAAGTCAACAACTGCCTTATAGAAACCAGGTAGGATCCGGGTCCAAACATATTATTGCATTTTAATTCCCGGATCCATATGCCAATATGAAACCAGGTAGTCCCGGGTTTCAGATTTAGTTTCACCTTTAAAATTTATAAGTTAACAACTGCCTTTCAGAAACCATGTAGAATCAGGGAGCATACGTATTTTTGCATTTTAATTCCTGGATCCACATGCTTAATAGGAATCAGGTAGGGACGGGCAGCAGATTTTCTTTCACCTTTACAATTTATAAGTCAACAACTGCCTTTTAGAAACCATGTCGGATCCGGGTCCAAACATATTTTTCATTTTAATTCCCAGATCCATATGCAAAATAGGAACCAGGTTGGGCCGGGTAGCAGATTTTCTTTCACCTTTACAATTTATAAGTCAACAATTGAATTTCAGAAACCAGGTAGAATCAGGGTCCAAACATATTTTTGCATTTTAATTCCTGAATCCAAATGCCAAATAGGAACCAGGTAGGGTCGTGCAGCAGATTTTCTTTCACCTTTACAATTTATAAGTCAACAACTGCCTTTTAGAAACCATGTAGGATCCGGGACCAAACATATTTTTCATTTTAATTCCAAGATCCATATGCCAAATAGAAACCAGGTAGTCCCTGGAGGCAGATTTTCTATCACCTTTACAATTTATACGTCAACAATTGCCTTTCAGAAACCATGTAGGATCCGGGTCCAAACATATTTTTGCATTTTAATTCCTGGATCCAAATGCTAAATAGGAACCAGGTAGATTCGGGCAGCAGATTTTCTTTCACATTTACAATTTATAAGTCAACAACTGCCTTTAAGAAACCATGTAGGATCCGGGTCCAAACATATTTTTCATTTTAATTCCCGGATCCATTTGCCACATAGTAACCAGGTAGTCCCTGGCGGCAGATTTTCTTTCACCTTTTAAATGTTTACGTATTCAAGTGGCTTTCAGTTACGATGTAGGATCCGGGTCCAAACATATTTTTGCATTTTAATTCTGGATCCAAATGCCAAATAGGAACCACGAAGGGTCGTGCAGCAGATTTTTCTTTCACCTTTAGAATTTATAAGTCAACAACTGCCTTTTAGAAACCATGTAGGATCCGGGTCCAAATATATTTTTCATTTTAATTCCCGGATCCATATGCCAAATAGAAACCAGGTAGTCCCTTGTAACAGATTTTCTTTCACCTTTAGAATTTATACGTCAACAACTGCCTTTCAGAAACCATGTAGGATCCGGGTCAAAACATATTTTTCATTTAAATTCCCGGATCCATATGCCAAATAGAAACAAGGTAGGGTCGTGCAGCAGATTTTCTTTCACCTTTACAATTTATAAGTCAACAACTGCCTTATAGAAACCAGGTAGGATCCGGATTCAAACATATTTTTCATGTTAGTTCATGGATCAATATGCCAAATAGAAACCAGGTAGGGCCGGGTAGCAGATTTACTTTCACATTTATAATTTATATGTCGACAACTGCCTTATATAAACAAGTAAGGATCAGGGTCCAAAAATATTTTTGCGTTTTAATTCCTGGATCCAAATGCCAAATAGGAACCAGGTAGGGTCGTGCAGCAGATTTTCTTTCACCTTTACAATTTATAAGTCAACAACTGCCTTTTAGAAACCATGTAGGATCCGGGTCAAAACATATTTTTCATTTAAATTCCCGGATCCATATGCCAAATAGAAACAAGGTAGTCCCTGGTAGCAGATTTTCTTTCACCTTTACAATTTATACGTCAACAACTGCCTTTTAGAAACCATGTAGGATCCGGGTCCAAACATATTATTGCATTTTAATTCCCGGATCCATATGCCAATATGAAACCAGGTAGTGCCGGGTTTCAGATTTAGTTTCACCTTTAAAATTTATAAGTTAACAACTGCCTTTCAGAAACCATGTAGGTTCAGGGTCCAAACTTATTTTTGCATTTTAATTCCTGGATCCAAATGCAAAATAGGAACCAGGTAGGGCCGGGTAGCAGATTTACTTTCACCTTTATAATTTATATGTCGACAACTGCCTTATATAGACCAGTTAGGATCTGGGACCAAAAATATTTTTGCATTTTAATTCCTGGATCCAAATGCCAAATAGGAACCAGGTAGGGTCGTGCAGCAGATTTTCTTTCACCTTTACAATTTATAAGTCAACAACTGCCTTTTAGAAACCATGTAGGATCCGGGTCCATACATATTGTTGCATTTCAATTCCCGGATCCATGTGCCAATATGAAAACAGGTAGTCCCTGGTAGCACATTTAGTTTCACCTTTAAAATTTATAATTTAACAAACTGCCTTTCAGAAACCATGTAGGATCCGGGTCCAAACATATTTTTGCATTTTAATTCCTGGAACCAAATGCAAAATTGGAACCAGGTAGGGCCGGGTAGCAGATTTACTTTCACCATTATAATTTATATGTCGACAACTGCCATATATAAACAAGTTAGGATCAGGATCCAAAAATATTTTTGCATTTTAATTCCTGGATCCAAATGCCAAATAGGAACCAGGTAGGGTCGTGCAGCAGATGTTCTTTCACCTTTACAATTTATAAGTCAACAACTGCCTTTTAGAAACCATGTAGGATCCGGGTCCAAACATATTTTTCATTTTAATTCCCGGATCCATATGCCAAATCGAAACCAGGTAGTCCCTGGTAGCAGATTTTCTTTCACCTTTACAATTTATAAGTCAACAACTGCCTTTTAGAAACCATGTAGGATCAGGGTCCAAACATATTTTTGTATTTTAATTCCTGGATCCAAATGCAAAAAATGAACCAGGTAGGGCCGGGTAGCAGATTTACTTTCACGTTTATAATTTATATGTCTACAACTGCCTTATATAGACCAGTTAGGATCAGGGACCAAAAATATTTTTGCATTTTAATTCCTGGATCCAAATGCCAAATAGGAACCAGGTAGGGTCGTGCAGCAGATTTTCTTTCACCTTTACAATTTATAAGTCAACAACTGCCTTTTAGAAACCATGTAGGATCCGGGTCCAAACATATTTTTCATTTTAATTCCCGGATCCATATGCCAAATCGAAACCAGGTAGTCCCTGGTAGCAGATTTTCTTTCAACTTTACAATTTATAAGTCAACAACTGCCTTTTAGAAACCATGTAGGATCAGGGTCCAAACATATTTTTCATTTTAATTCCCGGATCCAAATGCAAAAAATGAACCAGGTAGGGCCGGGTAGCAGATTTACTTTCACCATTATAATTTATATGTCGACAACTGCCTTACATAGACCAGTTAGGATCAGGGTCCAAACATATTTTTGCATTTTAATTCCTGGATCCAAATGCCAAATAGGAACCAGGTAGGGTCGTGCAGCAGATTTTCTTTCACCTTTACAATTTATAAGTCAACAACTGCCTTTTAGAAACCATGTCGGATCCGGGTCCAAACATATTTTGCATTTTAATTCCCGGATCCATATGCCAAATAGAAACCAGGTAGTCCCGGGTAGCAGATTTTCTTTCACCTTTACAATTTATAAGTCAACAATTGAATTTCAGAAACCATGTAGGATCAGGGTCCAAACATATTTATGTATTTTAATTCCTGGATCCAAATGCAAAATAGGAACCAGGTAGATTCGGGCAGCAGATTTTCTTTCACATTTACAATTTATAAGTCAACAACTGCATTTTAGAAACCATGTAGGATCCGGGTCCAAACATATTTTTCATATTAATTCCCGGATCCATATGCCAAATAGTAACCAGGTAGTCCCTGGCGGCAGATTTTCTTTCACCTTTACAATTTATACGTCAACAACTGCCTTTCAGACACCATGTAGGATCCGGGTCCAAACATATTTTTGCATTTTAATTCTGGATCCAAATGCCAAATAGGAACCAGGTAGGGTCGTGCAGCAGATTTTCTTTCACCTTTACAATTTATAAGTCAACAACTGCCTTTTAGAAACCATGTAGGATCCGGGTCCAAACATATTTTTCATTTTAATTCCCGGATCCGTATGCCAAATAGAAACCAGGTAGTCCCTTGTAACAGATTTTCTTTCACCTTTAGAATTTATACGTCAACAACTGTCTTTCAGTCACCATGTAGGATCCGGGTCTAAACATATTTTTGCATTTTAATTCCTGGATGCAAATGCCAAATAGAAACAAGGTAGGGTCGTGCAGCAGATTTTCTTTCACCTTTACAATTTATAAGTCAACAACTGCCTTATAGAAACCAGGTAGGATCCGGATTCAAACATATTTTTCATGTTAGTTCATGGATCAATATGCCAAATAGAAACCAGGTAGGGCCGGGTAGCAGATTTACTTTCACATTTACAATTTATACGTCAACAGCTGCCTTATATAAACAAGTAAGGATCAGGGTCCAAAAATATTTTTGCATTTTAATTCCTGGATCCAAATGCCAAATAGGAACCAGGTAGGGTCGTGCAGCAGATTTTCTTTCAACTTTAGAATTTATACGTCAACAACTGCCTTTCAGAAACCATGTAGGATCCGGGTCAAAACATATTTTTCATTTAAATTCCCTGATCCATATGACAAATAGAAACAAGGTAGTCCATGGTCGCAGATTTTCTTTCACCTGTACAATTTATACGTCAACAACTGCCTTTTAGAAACCATGTAGGATCCGGGTCCAAACATTTTATTGCATTTTAATTCCCGGAACCATATGCCAATATGAAACCAGGTAGTCCCGGGTTTCAGATTTAGTTTCACCTTTAAAATTTATAAGTTAACAACTGCCTTTCAGAAACCATGTAGGATCAGGGTCCAAACTTATTTTTGCATTTTAATTTCTGGATCCAAATGCAAAATAGGAACCAGGTAGGGCCGGGTAGCAGATTTACTTTCACCTTTATAATTTATATGTCGACAACTGCCTTATATAGACCAGTTAGGATCTGGGACCAAAAATATTTTTGCATTTTAATTCCTGGATCCAAATGCCAAATAGGAACCAGGTAGGGTCGTGCAGCAGATTTCCTTTCACCTTTACAATTTATAAGTCAACAACTGCCTTTTAGAAACCATGTAGGATCCGGGTCCAAACATATTGTTGCATTTCAATTCCCGGATCCATGTACCAATATGAAAACAGGTAGTCCCGGGTAGCACATTTAGTTACACCTTTAAAATTTATAATTTAACAAACTGCCTTTCAGAAACCATGTAGGATCCGGGTCCAAACATATTTTTGCATTTTAATTCCTGGAACCAAATGCAAAATTGGAACCAGGTAGGGCCGGGTAGCAGATTTACTTTCACCATTATAATTTATATGTCGACAACTGCCATATATAAACAAGTTAGGATCAGGATCCAAAAATATTTTTGCATTTTAATTCCTGGATCCAAATGCCAAATAGGAACCAGGTAGGGTCGTGCAGCAGATTTTATTTCACCTTTACAATTTATAAGTCAACAACTGCCTTTTAGAAACCATGTAGGATCCGGGTCCAAACATATTTTTCATTTTAATTCCCGGATCCATATGCCAAATCGAAACCAGGTAGTCCCTGGTAGCAGATTTTCTTTCACCTTTACAATTTATAAGTCAACAACTGCCTTTTAGAAACCATGTAGGATCAGGGTCCAAACATATTTTTCATTTTAATTCCCGGATCCAAATGCAAAAAATGAACCAGGTAGGGCCGGGTAGCAGATTTACTTTCACGTTTATAATTTATATGTCTACAACTGCCTTATATAGACCAGTTAGAATCAGGGACCAAAAATATTTTTGCATTTTAATTCCTGGATCCAAATGCCAAATAGGAACCAGGTAGGGTCGTGCAGCACATTTTCTTTCACCTTTATAATTTATATGTCGACAACTGCCTTATATAGACCAGTTAGGATCAGGGACCAAAAATATTTTTGCATTTTAATTCCTGGATCCAAATGCCAAATAGGAACCAGGTAGGGTCGTGCAGCAGATTTTCTTTCACCTTTACAATTTATAAGTCAACAACTGCCTTTTAGAAACCATGTCGGATCCGGGTCCAAACATATTTTGCATTTTAATTCCCGGATCCATATGCCAAATAGAAACCAGGTAGTCCCGGGTAGCAGATTTTCTTTCACCTTTACAATTTATAAGTCAACAATTGAATTTCAGAAACCATGTAGGATCAGGGTCCAAACATATTTTTGCATTTTAATTCCTGAATCCAAATGCCAAATAGGAACCAGGTAGGGTCGTGCAGCAGATTTTCTTTCACCTTTACAATTTATAAGTCAACAACTGCCTTTTAGAAACCATGTAGGATCCGGGACCAAACATATTTTTCATTTTAATTCCCGGATCCATATGCCAAATAGAAACCAGGTAGTCCCGGGTAGCAGATTTTCTTTCACCTTTACAATTTATAAGTCAACAACTGCCTTTCAGAAACCATGTTGGATCCGGGTCCAAACATATTTTTGCATTTTAATTCCTGAATCCAAATGCCAAATAGGAACCAGGTAGGGTCGTGCAGCAGATTTTCTTTCACCTTTACAATTTATAAGTCAACAACTGCATTTTAGAAACCATGTAGGCTCCGGGTCCACCCATATTTTTCATTTTATGTCCCGGAGCCTTATGCCAACTAGACCCCAGGGAGTCCCGGGTAGCCGATTTTCTTTCACCTTTACAATTTATAAGTCAACAAATGAATTTCAGAAACCATGTAGGATCAGGGTCCAAAAATATTTTCGCATTTTAATTCCTGGATCCAAATGCTAAATAGGAACCAGGTAGATTCGGGCAGCAGATTTTCTTTCACCTTTACAATTTATAAGTCAACAACTGCATTTTAGAAACCATGTAGGATCCGGGTCCAAACATATTTTTGTATTTTAATTTGCTGGATCCATATGCCAGATAGGAACCAGGTAGGGTCGTGCAGCAGATTTTCTTTCACCTTTACAATTTATAAGTCAACAACTGCCTTTTAGAAACCATGTAGGATCCGGGTCCAAACATATTTTTTATTTTAATTCCCGGATCCATATGCCAAATAGAAACAAGGTAGTCCCTTGTAACAGATTTTCTTTCACCTTTACAATTTATACGTCAACAACTGCCTTTTAGAAACCATGTAGGATCCGGGTCCAAACATATTTTTGCATTTTAATTCCTGGATGCAAATGCCAAATAGAAACAAGGTAGGGTCGTGCAGCAGATTTTCTTTCACCTTTACAATTTATAAGTCAACAACTGCCTTATAGAAACCAGGTAGGATCCGGGTCCAAACATTTTATTGCATTTTAATTCCCGGAACCATATGCCAATATGAAACCAGGTAGTCCCGGGTTTCAGATTTAGTTTCACCTTTAAAATTTATAAGTTAACAACTGCCTTTCAGAAACCATGTAGGATCAGGGTCCAAACTTATTTTTGCATTTTAATTCCTGGATCCATATGCAAAATAGGAACCAGGTAGGGCCGGGTAGCAGATTTACTTTCACCTTTATAATTTATATGTCGACAACTGCCTTATATAGACCAGTTAGGATCAGGGACCAAAAATATTTTTGCATTTTAATTCCTGGATCCAAATGCCAAATAGGAACCAGGTAGGGTCGTGCAGCAGATTGACTTTCACCTGTAGAATTTATAAGTCAACAACTGCCTTTTAGAAACCATGTAGGATCCGGGTCCATACATATTGTTGCATTTCAATTCCCGGATCCATGTGCCAATATGAAAACAGGTAGTCCCGGGTAGCACATTTAGTTACACCTTTAAAATTTATAATTTAACAAACTGCCTTTCAGAAACCATGTAGGATCCGGGTCCAAACATATTTTTGCATTTTAATTCCTGGAACCAAATGCAAAATTGGAACCAGGTAGGGCCGGGTAGCAGATTTACTTTCACCATTATAATTTATATGTCGACAACTGCCATATATAAACAAGTTAGGATCAGGATCCAAAAATATTTTTGCATTTTAATTCCTGGATCCAAATGCCAAATAGGAACCAGGTAGGGTCGTGCAGCAGATTTTATTTCACCTTTACAATTTATAAGTCAACAACTGCCTTTTAGAAACCATGTAGGATCCGGGTCCAAACATATTTTTCATTTTAATTCCCGGATCCATATGCCAAATCGAAACCAGGTAGTCCCTGGTAGCAGATTTTCTTTCAACTTTACAATTTATAAGTCAACAACTGCCTTTTAGAAACCATGTAGGATCAGGGTCCAAACATATTTTTCATTTTAATTCCTGGATCCAAATGCAAAAAATGAACCAGGTAGGGCCGGGTAGCAGATTTACTTTCACGTTTATAATTTATATGTCTACAACTGCCTTATATAGACAAGTTAGAATCAGGGACCAAAAATATTTTTGCATTTTAATTCCTGGATCCAAATGCCAAATAGGAACCAGGTAGGGTCGTGCAGCAGATTTTCTTTCACCTTTATAATTTATATGTCGACAACTGCCTTATATAGACCAGTTAGGATCAGGGACCAAAAATATTTTTGCATTTTAATTCCTGGATCCAAATGCCAAATAGGAACTAGGTAGGGTCGTGCAGCAGATTTTCTTTCACCTTTACAATTTATAAGTCAACAACTGCCTTTTAGAAACCATGTCGGATCCGGGTCCAAACATATTTTGCATTTTAATTCCCGGATCCATATGCCAAATAGAAACCAGGTAGTCCCGGGTAGCAGATTTTCTTTCACCTTTACAATTTATAAGTCAACAATTGAATTTCAGAAACCATGTAGGATCAGGGTCCAAACATATTTTTGCATTTTAATTCCTGAATCCAAATGCCAAATAGGAACCAGGTAGGGTCGTGCAGCAGATTTTCTTTCACCTTTACAATTTATAAGTCAACAACTGCCTTTTAGAAACCATGTAGGATCCGGGACCAAACATATTTTTCATTTTAATTCCCGGATCCATATGCCAAATAGAAACCAGGTAGTCCCGGGTAGCAGATTTTCTTTCACCTTTACAATTTATAAGTCAACAACTGCCTTTCAGAAACCATGTTGGATCCGGGTCCAAACATATTTTTGCATTTTAATTCCTGAATCCAAATGCCAAATAGGAACCAGGTAGTGTCGTGCAGCAGATTTTCTTTCACCTTTACAATTTATAAGTCAACAACTGCATTTTAGAAACCATGTAGGATCCGGGTCCAAACATATTTTTCATTTTATTTCCCGGATCCTTATGCCAAATAGAAACCAGGTAGTCCCGGGTAGCCGATTTTCTTTCACCTTTACAATTTATAAGTCAACGACTGAATTTCAGAAACCATGTAGGATCAGGGTCCAAAAATATTTTCGCATTTTAATTCCTGGATCCAAATGCTAAATAGGAACCAGGTAGATTCGGGCAGCAGATTTTCTTTCACATTTACAATTTATAAGTCAACAACTGCCTTTAAGAAACCATGTAGGATCCGGGTCCAAACATATTTTTCATTTTAATTCCCGGATCCATATGCCAAATAGAAACCAGGGAGTACATCGGGGCAGATTTTATGTCACATTTACACTTTATACGTCAACAATTGCCTTTCAGAAACCATGTAGGATCCGGGTCCAAACATATTTTTGCATTTTAATTCTGGATCCAAATGCCAAATAGGAACCAGGTAGGGTCGTGCAGCAGATTTTCTTTCACCTTTACAATTTATAAGTCAACAACTGCCTTTTAGAAACCATGTAGGATCCGGGTCCAAATATATTTTTCATTTTAATTCCCGGATCCATATGCCAAATAGAAACAAGGTAGTCCCTTGTAACAGATTTTCTTTAACCTTTAGAATTTATACGTCAACAACTGCCTTTCAGAAACCATGTAGGATCCGGGTCTAAACATATTTTTCATTTTAATTCCTGGATGCAAATGCCAAATAGAAACAAGGTAGGGTCGTGCAGCAGATTTTCTTTCACCTTTACAATTTATAAGTCAACAACTGCCTTATAGAAACCAGGTAGGATCCGGGTCCAAACATATTATTGCATTTTAATTCCCGGATCCATATGCCAATATGAAACCAGGTAGTCCCGGGTTTCAGATTTAGTTTCACCTTTAAAATTTATAAGTTAACAACTGCCTTTCAGAAACCATGTAGAATCCGGGTGCATACGTATTTTTGCATTTTAATTCCTGGATCCACATGCTTAATAGGAATCAGGTAGGGACGGGCAGCAGATTTTCTTTCACCTTTACAATTTATAAGTCAACAACTGCCTTTTAGAAACCATGTCGGATCCGGGTCCAAACATATTTTGCATTTTAATTCCACGATCCACATGCCAAATAGGAAACAGGTAGGGCCGGGCAGCAGATTTACTTTCACCTTGACCATTTGAAAGTTGACAAGTGCTTTATAGAAACCAGGTAGAATCAGGGTCCAAACATATTTTTGCATGTTAATTCCTGGATCCATATGCCAAACAGGAACCAGGTAGGGTCGTGCAGCAGATTTTCTTTCACCTTTACAATTTATAAGTCAACAACTGCCTTTTAGAAACCATGTAGGATCCGGGTCCAAACATATTTTTCATTTTAATTCCCGGATCCATATGCCAAATAGAAACCAGGTAGTCCCTGGCGGCAGATTTTCTATCACCTTTACAATTTATACGTCAACAATTGCCTTTCAGAAACCATGTAGGATCCGGGTCCAAACATATTTTTGCATTTTAATTCCTGGATCCAAATGCTAAATAGGAACCAGGTAGATTCGGGCAGCAGATTTTCTTTCACATTTACAATTTATAAGTCAACCACTGCGTTTTAGAAACCATTTAGGATCCGGGTCCAAACATATTTTTCATATTAACTCCCGGATCCATATGCCAAATAGTAACCAGGTAGTCCCTGGCGGCAGATTTTCTTTCACCTTTACAATTTATACGTCAACAACTGCCTTTCAGAAACCATGTAGGATCCGGGTCCAAACATATTTTTGCATTTTAATTCTGGATCCAAATGCCAAATAGGAACCAGGTAGGGTCGTGCAGCAGATTTTCTTTCACCTTTAGAATTTATAAGTCAACAACTGCCTTTTAGAAACCATGTAGGATCCGGTTCCAAACATATTTTTCATTTTAATTCCCGGATCTATATGCCAAATAGAAACCAGGTAGTCCCTTGTAACAGATTTTCTTTCACCTTTAGAATTTATACGTCAACAACTGCCTTTCAGAAACCATGTAGGATCCGGGTCAAAACATATTTTTCATTTAAATTCCCGGATCCATATGCCAAATAGAAACAAGGTAGGGTCGTGCAGCAGATTTTCTTTCACCTTTACAATTTATAAGTCAACAACTGCATTTTAGAAACCATGTCGGATCCGGGTCCAAACATATTTTGCATTTTAATTCCCGGATCCATATGCAAAATAGGAACCAGGTTGGGCCGGGTAGCAGATTTTCTTTCACCTTTCCAATTTATAAGTCAACAATTGAATTTCAGAAACCATGTAGGATCAGGGTCCAAACATATTTTTGCATTTTAATTCCTGGATCCAACTGCCAAATAGGAACCAGGTAGGGTCGTGCAGCAGATTTTCTTTCACCTTTACAATTTATAAGTCAACAACTGCCTTTTAGAAACCATGTAGGTTCCGGGACCAAACATATTTTTCATTTTAATTCCCGGATCCATATGCCAAATAGAAACCAGGTAGTCCCTGGCGGCAGATTTTCTATCACCTTTACAATTTATACGTCAACAACTGCCTTTCAGAAACCATGTAGTATCCGGGTCTAAACATATTTTTCATTTTAATTCCTGGATGCAAATGCCAAATAGGAACCAGGTAGGGTCGTGCAGCAGATTTTCTTTCACCTTTACAATTTATAAGTCAACAACTGCATTTTAGAAACCATGTAGGATCCGGGTCCAAACATATTTTTCATATTAATTCCCGGATCCATATGCCAAATAGTAACCAGGTAGTCCCTGGCGGCAGATTTTCTTTCACCTTTACAATTTATACGTCAACAACTGCCTTTCAGAAACCATGTAGGATCCGGGTCCAAACATATTTTTGCATTTTAATTCTGGATCCAAATGCCAAATAGGAACCAGGTAGGGTCGTGCAGCAGATTTTCTTTCACCTTTAGAATTTATAAGTCAACAACTGCCTTTTAGAAACCATGTAGGATCCGGTTCCAAACATATTTTTCATTTTAATTCCCGGATCTATATGCCAAATAGAAACCAGGTAGTCCCTTGTAACAGATTTTCTTTCACCTTTAGAATTTATACGTCAACAACTGCCTTTCAGAAACCATGTAGGATCCGGGTCTAAACATATTTTTCATTTTAATTCCTGGATGCAAATGCCAAATAGAAACAAGGTAGGGTCGTGCAGCAGATTTTCTTTCACCTTTACAATTTATAAGTCAACAACTGCCTTATGGAAACCAGGTAGGATCCGGATTCAAACATATTTTTCATGTTAGTTCATGGATCAATATGCCAAATAGAAACCTGGTAGGGCCGGGTAGCAGATTTACTTTCACCTTTATAATTTATATGTCGACAACTGCCTTATATAAACAAGTAAGGATCAGGGTCCAAAAATATTTTTGCATTTTTATTCCTGGATCCAAATGCAAAATAGGAACCAGGTAGGGTCGTGCAGCAGATTTTCTTTCACCTTTAAAATTTATAAGTCAACAACTGCCTTTTAGAAACCATGTAGGATCCGGGTCAAAACATATTTTTCATTTAAATTCCCGGATCCATATGCCAAATAGAAACAAGGTAGTCCCTGGTAGCAGATTTTCTTTCACCTTTACAATTTATACGTCAACAACTGCCTTTTAGAAACCATGTAGGATCCGGGTCCAAACATATTTTTGCATTTTAATTCCTGGATGCAAATGCCAATATGAAACCAGGTAGTGCCGGGTTTCAGATTTAGTTTCACCTTTAAAATTTATAAGTTAACAACTGCCTTTCAGAAACCATGTAGGATCAGGGTCCAAACTTATTTTTGCATTTTAATTCCTGGATCCAAATGCAAAATAGGAACCAGGTAGGGCCGGGTAGCAGATTTACTTTCACCTTTATAATTTATATGTCGACAACTGCCTTATATAGACCAGTTAGGATCTGGGACCAAAAATATTTTTGCATTTTAATTCCTGGATCCAAATGCCAAATAGGAACCAGGTAGGGTCGTGCAGCAGATTTTCTTTCACCTTTACAATTTATAAGTCAACAACTGCCTTTTAGAAACCATGTAGGATCCGGGTCCATACATATTGTTGCATTTCAATTCCCGGATCCATGTACCAATATGAAAACAGGTAGTCCCGGGTAGCACATTTAGTTTCACCTTTAAAATTTATAATTTAACAAACTGCCTTTCAGAAACCATGTAGGATCCGGGTCCAAACATATTTTTGCATTTTAATTCCTGGAACCAAATGCAAAATTGGAACCAGGTAGGGCCGGGTAGCAGATTTACTTTCACCATTATAATTTATATGTCGACAACTTCCATATAAAAAAAAGTAAGGATCAGGATCCAAAAATATTTTTGCATTTTAATTCCTGGATCCAAATGCCAAATAGGAACCAGGTAGGGTCGTGCAGCAGATTTTCTTTCACCTTTACAATTTATAAGTCAACAACTGCCTTTTAGAAACCATGTAGGATCCGGGTCCAAACATATTTTTCATTTTAATTCCCGGATCCATATGCCAAATCGAAACCAGGTAGTCCCTGGTAGCAGATTTTCTTTCACCTTTACAATTTATAAGTCAACAACTGCCTTTTAGAAACCATGTAGGATCAGGGTCCAAACATAGTTTTGTATTATAATTCCTGGATCCAAATGCAAAAAATGAACCAGGTAGGGCCGGGTAGCAGATTTACTTTCACGTTTATAATTTATATGTCTACAACTGCCTTATATAGACCAGTTAGGATCAGGGACCAAAAATATTTTTGCATTTTAATTCCTGGATCCAAATGCCAAATAGGAACCAGGTAGGGTCGTGCAGCAGATTTTCTTTCACCTTTATAATTTATATGTCGACAACTGCCTTATATAGACCAGTTAGGATCAGGGACCAAAAATATTTTTGCATTTTAATTCCTGGATCCAAATGCCAAATAGGAACTAGGTAGGGTCGTGCAGCAGATATTCTTTCACCTTTACAATTTATAAGTCAACAACTGCATTTTAGAAACCATGTCGGATCCGGGTCCAAACATATTTTGCATTTTATTTCCCGGATAAATATGCCAAATAGAAACCAGGTAGTCCCGGGTAGCAGATTTTCTTTCACCTTTACAATTTATAAGTCAACAACTGCCTTTCAGAAACCATGTTGGATCCGGGTCCAAACATATTTTTGCATTTTAATTCCTGAATCCAAATGCCAAATAGGAACCAGGTAGGGTCGTGCAGCAGATTTTCTTTCACCTTTACAATTTATAAGTCAACAACTGCATTTTAGAAACCATGTAGGATCCGGGTCCAAACATATTTTTCATTTTATTTCCCGGATCCTTATGCCAAATAGAAACCAGGTAGTCCCGGGTAGCCGATTTTCTTTTCACCTTTACAATTTATAAGTCAACAACTGAATTACAGAAACCATGTAGGATCAGGGTCCAAAAATATTTTCGCATTTTAATTCCTGAATCCAAATGCCAAATAGGAACCAGGTAGGGTCGTGCACCAGATTTTCTTTCATCTTTACAATTTATAAGTCAACAACTGGCTTTTAGAAAGCAGGTAGGATCCGGGTCCAAACATATTTTTCATTTTAATTTCCGGATCCATATGCCAAATAGAAACCAGGTAGTCCCGGGTAACAAATCTTCTTTCACCTTTACAATTTATAAGTCAACAACTGCCTTTCAGAAACCATGCTGGATCCGGGTCCAAACATATTTTTGCATTTTAATTCCTGAATTCTTATGCCAAATAGGAACCAGGTAGGGTCGTGCAGCAGATTTTCTTTCACCTTTAAAATTTATAAGTCAACAACTGCCTTTCAGAAACTATGTAGGATCCGGGTCCAAACATATTTTTGCATTTTAATTCCTGGAACCAAATGCAAAATTGGAACCAGGTAGGGCCGGGTAGCAGATTTACTTTCACCATTATAATTTATATTTCGACAACTGCCTTATATAAACAAATTAGGATCAGGATCCAAACATATTTTTGCATTTTAATTCCTGGATCCAAATGCAAAATAGGAACCAGGTAGGGTCGTGCAGCAGATTTTCTTTCACCTTTACAATTTATAAGTCAACAACTGCCTTTTAGAAACCATGTAGGATCCGGGTCCAAACATATTTTTCATTTTAATTCCCGGATCCATATGCCAAATAGAAACCAGGTAGTCCCGGGAAGCATATTTACTTTCACCTTTACAATTTATAAGTCAACAACAACCTTTCAGAAACCATGTAGGATCCGGGTCTAAACATATTTTTCATTTTAATTCCTGGATGCAAATGCCAAATAGAAACAAGGTAGGGTCGTGCAGAGGATTTTCTTTCACCTTCACAATTTATAAGTCAACAACTGCCTTTTTAGAAACCATGTAGGATCCGGGTCCAAACATATTTTTCATTTTAATTCCCGGATCCATATGCCAAATAGTAACCAGGTAGTCCCTGGCGGCAGATTTTCTTTCACCTTTACAATTTATACGTCAACAACTGCCTTTCAGAAACCATGTAGGATCCGGGTCCAAACATATTTTTGCATTTTAATTCTGGATCCAAATGCCAAATAGGAACCAGGTAGGGTCGTGCAGCAGATTTTTCTTTCACTTTACAATTTATAAGTCAACAACTGCCTTTTAGAAACCATGTAGGATCCGGGTCCAAATATATTTTTCATTTTAATTCCCGGATCCATATGCCAAATAGAAACCAGGTAGTCCCTTGTAACAGATTTTCTTTCACCTTTAGAATTTATACGTCAACAACTGCCTTTCAGAAACCATGTAGGATCCGGGTCCAAACATATTTTTGCATTTTAATTCCTGGATGCAAATGCCAAATAGAAACAAGGTAGGGTCGTGCAGCAGATTTTCTTTCACCTTTACAATTTATAAGTCAACAACTGCCTTATAGAAACCAGGTAGGATCCGGATTCAAACATATTTTTCATGTTAGTTCATGGATCAATATGCCAAATAGAAACCAGGTAGGGCCGGGAAGCAGATTTACTTTCACTTTTATAATTTATATGTCGACAACTGCCTTATATAAACAAGTAAGGATCAGGGTCCAAAAATATTTTTGCATTTTAATTCCTGGATGCAAATGCCAAATAGGAACCAGGTAGGGTCGTGCAGCAGATTTTCTTTCACCTTTAGAATTTATACGTCAACAACTGCCTTTCAGAAACCATGTAGGATCCGGGTCAAAACATATTTTTCATTTAAATTCCCGGATCCATATGCCAAATAGAAACAAGGTAGTCCCTGGTAGCAGATTTTCTTTCACCTTTACAATTTATACGTCAACAACTGCCTTTTAGAAACCATGTAGGATCCGGGTCCAAACATTTTATTGCATTTTAATTCCCGGAACCATATGCCAATATGAAACCAGGTAGTCCCGGGTTTCAGATTTAGTTTCACCTTTAAAATTTATAAGTTAACAACTGCCTTTCAGAAACCATGTAGGATCAGGGTCCAAACTTATTTTTGCATTTTAATTCCTGGATCCAAATGCAAAATAGGAACCAGGTAGGGCCGGGTAGCAGATTTACTTTCACCTTTACAATTTATACGTCAACAACTGCCTTTTAGAAACCATGTAGGATCCGGGTCCAAACATATTTTTGCATTTTAATTCCTGGATGCAAATGCCAAATAGAAACAAGGTAGGGTCGTGCAGCAGATTTTCTTTCACCTTTACAATTTATAAGTCAACAACTGCCTTTTAGAAACCATGTAGGATCCGGGTCCAAACATATTTTTCATTTTAATTCCCGGATCCATATGCCAAATCGAAACCAGGTAGTCCCTGGTAGCAGATTTTCTTTCACCTTTACAATTTATAAGTCAACAACTGCCTTTTAGAAACCATGTAGGATCAGGGTCCAAACATATTTTTGTATTATAATTCCTGGATCCAAATGCAAAAAATGAACCAGGTAGGGCCGGGTAGCAGATTTACTTTCACGTTTATAATTTATATGTCGACAACTGCCTTATATAGACCAGTTAGGATCAGGGACCAAAAATATTTTTGCAGTTTAATTCCTGGATCCAAATGCCAAATAGGAACCAGGTAGGGTCGTGCAGCAGATTTTCTTTCACCTTTATAATTTATATGTCGACAACTGCCTTATATAGACCAGTTAGGATCAGGGACCAAAAATATTTTTGCATTTTAATTCCTGGATCCAAATGCCAAATAGGAACCAGGTAGGGTCGTGCAGCAGATTTTCTTTCACCTTTACAATTTATAAGTCAACAACTGCCTTTTAGAAACCATGTCGGATCCGGGTCCAAACATATTTTGCATTTAAATTCCCGGATCCATATGCCAAATAGAAACAAGGTAGTCCCTGGTAGCAGATTTTCTTTCACCTTTACAATTTATACGTCAACAACTGCCTTTCAGAAAACATGTAGGATCCGGGTCCAAACATATTATTGCATTTTAATTCCCGGATCCATATGCCAATATGAAACCAGGTAGTCCCGGGTTTCAGATTTAGTTTCACCTTTAAAATTTATAAGTTAACAACTGCCTTTCAGAAACCATGTAGGATCAGGGTCCAAACTTATTTTTGCATTTTAATTCCTGGATCCAAATGCAAAATAGGAACCAGGTAGGGCCGGGTAGCATATTTACTTTCACCTTTATAATTTATATGTCGACAGCTGCCTTATATAGACCAGTTAGGATCTGGGACCAAAAATATTTTTGCATTTTAATTCCTGAATCCAAATGCCAAATAGGAACCAGGTAGGGTCGTGCAGCAGATTTTCTTTCACCTTTACAATTTATAAGTCAACAACTGCCTTTCAGAAACCATGTAGGATCCGGGTCCAATCATATTATTGCAGTTCAATTCCCGGATCCATGTACCAATATGAAAACAGGTAGTCCGGGGGAGCCCATTTAGTTTCACCCTTAAAATTTAGTATTTAACAAACTGCCTTTCAGAAACCATGTAGGATCCGGGTCCAAACATATTTTTGCATTTTAATTCCTGGAACCAAATGCAAAATTGGAACCAGGTAGGGCCGGGTAGCAGCTTTACTTTCACCATTATAATTTATATGTCGACAACTGCAATATATAAACAAGTTAGGATCAGGATCCAAAAATATTTTTGAATTTTAATTCCTGGATACAAAAGACAAATAGGAACCAGGTAGGGTCGTGCAGCAGATTTTCTTTCACCTTTACAATTTATAAGTCAACAACTGCCTTTTAGAAACCATGTAGGATCCGGGTCCAAACATATTTTTCATTTTAATTCCCGGATCCATATGCCAAATCGAAACCAGGTAGTCCCTGGTAGCAGATTTTCTTTCAACTTTACAATTTATAAGTCAACAACTGCCTTTTAGAAACCATGTAGGATCAGGGTCCAAACATATTTTTGTATTATAATTCCTGGATCCAAATGCAAAAAATGAACCAGGTAGGGCCGGGTAGCAGTTTTACTTTCACGTTTATAATTTATATGTCTACAACTGCCTTATATAGACCAGTTAGGATCAGGGACCAAAAATATTTTTGCATTTTAATTCCTGGATCCAAATGCCAAATAGGAACCAGGTAGGGTCGTGCAGCAGATTTTCTTTCACCTTTATAATTTATATGTCGACAACTGCCTTATATAGACCAGTTAGGATCAGGGACCAAAAATATTTTTGCATTCTAATTCCTGGATCCAAATGCCAAATAGGAACGAGGTATGGTCGTGCAGCAGATTTTCTTTCAACTTTACAATTTATAAGTCAACAACTGCCTTTTAGAAACCATGTAGGATCAGGGTCCAAACATATTTTTCATTTTAATTCCCGGATCCATATGCCAAATAGAAACCAGGTAGTCCCGGGTAGCAGATTTTCTTTCACCTTTACAATTTATAAGTCAACAATTGAATTTCAGAAACCATGTAGGATCAGGGTCCAAACATATTTTTGCATTTTAATTCCTGAATCCAAATGCCAAATAGGAACCAGGTAGGGTCGTGCAGCAGATTTTCTTTCACTTTTACAATTTATAAGTCAACAACTGCATTTCTGAAACCATGTAGGATCCGGGTCCAAACATATTTTTCATTTTATTTCCCGGATCCTTATGCCAAATAGAAACCAGGTAGTCCCGGGTAGCCGATTTTCTTTCACCTTTACAATTTATAAGTCAACGACTGAATTTCAGAAACCATGTAGGATCAGGGTCCAAAAATATTTTCGCATTTTAATTCCTGAATCCAAATGCCAAATAGGAACCAGGTAGATTCGGGCAGCAGATTTTCTTTCACATTTACAATTTATAAGTCAACATCTGCCTTTAAGAAACCATGTAGGATCCGGGTCCAAACATATTTTTCATTTTAATTCCCGGATCCATATGCCAAATAGTAACCAGGTAGTCCCTGGCGGCAGATTTTCTTTCACCTTTACAATTTATAAGTCAACAACTGCCTTTCAGAAACCATGTAGGATCCGGGTGCATACGTATTTTTGCATTTTAATTCCTGGATCCACATGCTTAATAGGAATCAGGTAGGGACGGGCAGCAGATTTTCTTTCACCTTTACAATTTATAAGTCAACAACTGACTTTTAGAAACCATGTAGGATCAGGGTCCAAAAATATTTTGCCATTTTAATTCCTGGATCCAAATGCTAAATAGGAACCAGGTAGATTCGGGCAGCAGATTTTCTTTCACATTTACAATTTATAAGTCAACATCTGCCTTTTAGAAACCATGTAGGATCCGGGTCCAAACATATTTTTCATTTTAATTCCCGGATCCATATGCCAAATAGTAACCAGGTAGTCCCTGGCGGCAGATTTTCTTTCACCTTTACAATTTATACGTCAACAACTGCCTTTCAGAAACCATGTAGGATCCGGGTCCAAACATATTTTTGCATTTTAATTCTGGATCCAAATGCCAAATAGAAACCAGGTAGTCCCTTGTAACAGATTTTCTTTAACCTTTAGAATTTATACGTCAACAACTGCCTTTCAGAAACCATCTAGGATCCGGGTCTAAACATATTTTTCATTTTAATTCCTGGATGCAAATGCCAAATAGAAACAAGGTAGGGTCGTGCAGCAGATTTTCTTTCACCTTTACAATTTATAAGTCAACAACTGCCTTTTTAGAAACCATGTCGGATCCGGGTCCAAACATATTTTGCATTTTAATTCCCGGATCCATATGCCAATATGAAACCAGGTAGTCCCGGGTTTCAGATTTAGTTTCACCTTTAAAATTTATAAGTTAACAACTGCCTTTCAGAAACCATGTAGGATCAGGGTGCATACGTATTTTTGCATTTTAATTCCTGGATCCAAATGCTTAATAGGAACCAGGTAGGGACGGGCAGCAGATTTTCTTTCACCTTCACAATTTATAAGTCAACAACTGCCTTTTAGAAACCATGTCGGATCCGGGTCCAAACATATTTTGCATTTTAATTCCCGGATCCATATGCAAAATAGGAACCAGGTTGGGCCGGGTAGCAGATTTCCTTTCACCTTTACAATTTATAAGTCAACAATTGAATTTCAGAAACCATGTAGGATCAGGGTCCAAACATATTTTTGCATTTTAATTCCTGGATCCAAATGCCAAATAGGAACTAGGTAGGGTCGTGCAGCAGATATTCTTTCACAGTTACAATAAATAAGACAAAAACAGCCTTAAAGAAACCATGTAGGATCCGGGACCAAACATATTTTTCATTTTAATTCCCGGATCCATATGCCAAATAGAAACCAGGTAGTCCCTTGTAACAGATTTTCTTTAACCTTTAGAATTTATACGTCAACAACTGCCTTTCAGAAACCATGTAGGATCCGGGTCTAAACATATTTTTCATTTTAATTCCTGGATGCAAATGCCAAATAGAAACAAGGTAGGGTCGTGCAGCAGATTTTCTTTCACCTTTACAATTTATACGTCAACAACTGCCTTTCAGAAACCATGTAGGATCCGGGTCCAAACATATTTTTGCATTTTAATTCTGGATCCAAATGCCAAATAGGAACCAGGTAGTGTCGTGCAGCAGATTTTCTTTCACCTTTACAATTTATAAGTCAACAACTGCCTTTTAGAAACCATGTAGGATCCGGGTCCAAACATATGTTTCATTTTAATTCCCGGATCCATATGCCAAATAGAAACCAGGTAGTCCCTTGTAACAGATTTTCTTTCACCTTTAGAATTTATACGTCAACAACTGCCTTTCAGAAACCATGTAGGATCCGGGTCTAAACATATTTTTCATTTTAATTCCTGGATGCAAATGCCAAATAGAAACAAGGTAGGGTCGTGCAGCAGATTTTCTTTCACCTTTACAATTTATAAGTCAACAACTGCCTTATAGAAACCATGTAGGATCAGGGTCCAAAAATATTTTCGCATTTTATTTCCTGAATCCAAATGCCAAATAGGAACCAGGTAGGGTCGTGCAGCAGATTTTCTTTCACCTTTACAATTTATAAGACAACAACTGCCTTTTAGAAACCAGGTAGGATCCGGGCCCAAACATATTTTTCATTTTAATTCCCGGATCCATATGCCAAATAGAAACCAGGTAGGGTCGTGCAGCAGATTTTCTTTCACCTTTACAATTTATAAGTCAACAACTGCATTTTAGAAACCACGTAGGATCCGGGTCCAATAAGATTTTTGCATTTTAATTCCTGAATCCAAATGCCAAATAGGAACCAGGTAGGGTCGTGCACCAGATTTTCTTTCATCTTTACAATTTATAAGTCAACAACTGGCTTTTAGAAACCAGGTAGGATCCGGGTCCAAACATATTTTTGCATTTTAATTCCTGGAACCAAATGCAAAATTGGAACCAGGTAGGGCCGGGTAGCAGATTTACTTTCACCATTATAATTTATATGTCGACAACTGCCATATATAAACAAGTTAGGATCAGGATCCAAAAATATTTTTGCATTTTAATTCCTGGATCCAAATGCCAAATAGGAACCAGGTAGGGTCGTGCAGCAGATTTTCTTTCACCTTTACAATTTATAAGTCAACAACTGCCTTTTAGAAACCATGTAGGATCCGGGTCCAAACATATTATTGCATTTAATTCCCGGATCCATATGCCAAATCGAAACCAGGTAGTCCCTGGTAGCAGATTTTCTTTCACCTTTAAAATTTATAATTTAACAAACTGCCTTTCAGAAACCATGTAGGATCCGGGTCCAAACATATTTTTGCATTTTAATTCCTGGAACCAAATGCAAAATTGGAACCAGGTAGGGCCGGGTAGCAGATTTACTTTCACCATTATAATTTATATTTCGACAACTGCCTTATATAAACAAATTAGGATCAGGATCCAAAAATATTTTTGCATTTTAATTCCTGGATCCAAATGCCAAATAGGAACCAGGTAGGGTCGTGCAGCAGATTTTCTTTCACCTTTACAATTTATAAGTCAACAACTGCCTTTTAGAAACCATGTAGGATCCGGGACCAAACATATTTTTCATTTTAATTCCCGGATCCATATGCCAAATAGAAACCAGGTAGTCCCTGGTAACAGATTTTCTTTCACCTTTAGAATTTATACGTCAACAACTGCCTTTCAGAAACCATGTAGGATCCGGGTCTAAACATATTTTTGCATTTTAATTCCTGGAACCAAATGCAAAATTGGAACCAGGTAGGGCCGGGTAGCAGATTTACTTTCACCATTATAATTTATATTTCGACAACTGCCTTATATAAACAAATTAGGATCAGGTTCCAAAAATATTTTTGCATTTTAATTCCTGAATCCAAATGCCAAATAGGAACCAGGTAGTGTCGTGCAGCAGATTTTCTTTCACCTTTACAATTTATAAGTCAACAACAACCTTTCAGAAACCATGTAGGATCCGGGTCTAAACATATTTTTCATTCTAATTCCTGGATCCAAATGCCAAATAGGATCCATGTAGGTTCGTGCATAAGATTTTCTTTCACCTTTACAATTTATAAGTCAACAACTGCCTTTTAGACACCATGTCGGATCCGGGTCCAAACATATTTTTCATTTTAATTCCCGGATCCATATGCCAAATAGAAACCAGGTAGGGTCGTGCAGCAGATTTTCTTTCACCTTTACAATTTATAAGTCAACAACTGCCTTTTAGAAACCATGTAGGATCCGGGTCCATACATATTGTTGCATTTCAATTCCCGGATCCATGTGCCAATATGAAAACAGGTAGTCCCGGGTAGCACATTTAGTTTCACCTTTAAAATTTATAATTTAACAAACTGCCTTTCAGAAACCATGTAGGATCCGGGTCCATACATATTTTTGCATTTTAATTCCTGGAACCAAATGCAAAATTGGAACCAGGTAGGGCCGGGTAGCAGATTTACTTTCACCATTATAATTTATATGTCGACAACTGCCATATATAAACAAGTTAGGATCAGGATCCAAAAATATTTTTGCATTTTAATTCCTGGATCCAAATGCCAAATAGGAACCAGGTAGGGTCGTGCAGCAGATATTCTTTCACCTTTACAATTTATAAGTCAACAACTGCCTTTTAGAAACCATGTAGGATCCGGGACCAAACATATTTTTCATTTTAATTCCCGGATCCATATGCCAAATAGAAACCAGGTAGTCCCTGGTAACAGATTTTCTTTCACCTTTAGAATTTATACGTCAACAACTGCCTTTCAGAAACCATGTAGGATCCGGGTCTAAACATATTTTTGCATTTTAATTCCTGGAACCAAATGCAAAATTGGAACCAGGTAGGGCCGGGTAGCAGATTTACTTTCACCATTATAATTTATATTTCGACAACTGCCTTATATAAACAAATTAGGATCAGGATCCAAAAATATTTTTGCATTTTAATTCCTGGATCCAAATGCCAAATAGGAACCAGTTAGGGTCGTGCAGCAGATTTTCTTTCACCTTTACAATTTATAAGTCAACAACTGCCTTGAAGAAACCATGTCGGAACCGGGTCCAAACATATTTATGCATGTAAATTCCCGGATCCATATGCCAAATAGAAACAAGGTAGTCCCTGGTAGCAGATTTTTTTCACCTTTACAATTTATACGTCAACAACTGCCTTTCAGAAAACATGTAGGATCCGGGTCCAAACATTTTATTGCATTTTAATTCCCGGAACCATATGCCAATATGAAACCAGGTAGTCCCGGGTTTCAGATTTAGTTTCACCTTTAAAATTTATAAGTTAACAACTGCCTTTCAGAAACCATGTAGGATCAGGGTCCAAACTTATTTTTGCATTTTAATTCCTGGATCCAAATGCAAAATAGGAACCAGGTAGGGCCGGGTAGCAGATTTACTTTCACCTTTATAATTTATATGTCGACAGCTGCCTTATATAGACCAGTTAGGATCTGGGACCAAAAATATTTTTGCATTTTAATTCCTGGATCCAAATGCCAAATAGGAACCAGGTAGGGTCGTGCAGCAGATTTCCTTTCACCTTTACAATTTATAAGTCAACAACTGCCTTTTAGAAACCATGTAGGATCCGGGTCCAAACATATTGTTGCATTTCAATTCCCGGATCCATGTGCCAATATGAAAACAGGTAGTCCCGGGTAGCACATTTAGTTTCACCTTTAAAATTTATAATTTAACAAACTGCCTTTCAGAAACCATGTAGGATCCGGGTCCAAACATATTTTTGCATTTTAATTCCTGGAACCAAATGCAAAATTGGAACCAGGTAGGGCCGGGTAGCAGATTTACTTTCACCATTATAATTTATATGTCGACAACTGCCATATAAAAAAAAGTTAGGATCAGGATCCAAAAATATTTTTGCATTTTAATTCCTGGATCCAAATGACAAATAGGAACCAGGTAGGGTCGTGCAGCAGATTTTCTTTCACCTTTACAATTTATAAGTCAACAACTGCCTTTTAGAAACCATGTAGGATCCGGGTCCAAACATATTTTTCATTTTAATTCCCGGATCCATATGCCAAATCAAAACCAGGTAGTCCCTGGTAGCAGATTTTCTTTCACCTTTACAATTTATAAGTCAACAACTGCCTTTTAGAAACCATGTAGGATCAGGGTCCAAACATATTTTTGTATTATAATTCCTGGATCCAAATGCAAAAAATGAACCAGGTAGGGCCGGGTAGCAGATTTACTTTCACGTTTATAATTTATATGTCTACAACTGCCTTATATAGACCAGTTAGGATCAGGGACCAAAAATATTTTTGCATTTTAATTCCTGGATCCAAATGCCAAATAGGAACCAGGTAGGGTCGTGCAGCAGATTTTCTTTCACCTTTATAATTTATATGTCGACAACTGCCTTATATAGACCAGTTAGGATCAGGGACCAAAAATATTTTTGCATTTTAATTCCTGGATCCAAATGCCAAATAGGAACCAGGTAGGGTCGTGCAGCAGATTTTCTTTCACCTTTACAATTTATAAGTCAACAACTGCCTTTTAGAAACCATGTCGGATCCGGGTCCAAACATATGTTGCATTTTAATTCCCGGATCCATATGCCAAATAGAAACCAGGTAGTCCCGGGTAGCAGATTTTCTTTCACCTTTACAATTTAAAAGTCAACAATTGAATTTCAGAAACCATGTAGGATCAGGGTCCAAACATATTTTTGCATTTTAATTCCTGAATCCAAATGCCAAATATGAACCAGGTAGGGTCGTGCAGCAGATTTTCTTTCACCTTTACAATTTATAAGTCAACAACTGCATTTTAGAAACCATGTAGGATCCGGGTCCAAACATATTTTTCATTTTATTTCCCGGATCCTTATGCCAAATAGAAACCAGGTAGTCCCGGGTAGCCGATTTTCTTTCACCTTTACAATTTATAAGTCAACGACTGAATTTCAGAAACCATGTAGGATCAGGGTCCAAAAATATTTTCGCATTTTAATTCCTGGATCCAAATGCTAAATAGGAACCAGGTAGATTCGGGCAGCAGATTTTCTTTCACATTTACAATTTATAAGTCAACATCTGCCTTTTAGAAACCATGTAGGATCCGGGTCCAAACATATTTTTCATTTTAATTCCCGGATCCATATGCCAAATAGTAACCAGGTAGTCCCTGGCGGCAGATTTTCTTTCACCTTTACAATTTATACGTCAACAACTGCCTTTCAGAAACCATGTAGGATCCGGGTCCAAAAAGATTTTTGCATTTTAATTCTGGATCCAAATGCCAAATAGAAACCAGGTAGTCCCTTGTAACAGATTTTCTTTAACCTTTAGAATTTATACGTCAACAACTGCCTTTCAGAAACCATCTAGGATCCGGGTCTAAACATATTTTTCATTTTAATTCCTGGATGCAAATGCCAAATAGAAACAAGGTAGGGTCGTGCAGCAGATTTTCTTTCACCTTTACAATTTATAAGTCAACAACTGCCTTATAGAAACCAGGTAGGATCCGGGTCCAAACATATTATTGCATTTTAATTCCCGGATCCATATGCCAATATGAAACCAGGTAGTCCCGGGTTTCAGATTTAGTTTCACCTTTAAAATTTATAAGTTAACAACTGCCTTTCAGAAACCATGTAGGATCAGGGTGCATACGTATTTTTGCATTTTAATTCCTGGATCCAAATGCTTAATAGGAACCAGGTAGGGACGGGCAGCAGATTTTCTTTCACCTTCACAATTTATAAGTCAACAACTGCCTTTCAGAAACCATTTAGGATCCGGTTCCAAACTTATTTTTCATTTTATTTCCCGGATCCTTATGCCAAATAGAAACCAGGTAGTCCCGGGTAGCCGATTTTCTTTCACCTTTACAATGTATAAGTCAACAACTGACTTTCAGAAACCATGTAGGATCAGGGTCCAAAAATATTTTCGCATTTTAATTCCTGGATCCAAATGCTAAATAGGAACCAGGTAGATTCGGGCAGCAGATTTTCTTTCACATTTACAATTTATAAGTCAACATCTGCCTTTTAGAAACCATGTAGGATCCGGGTCCAAACATATTTTTCATTTTAATTCCCGGATCCATATGCCAAATAGTAACCAGGTAGTCCCTGGCGGCAGATTTTCTTTCACCTTTACAATTTATACGTCAACAACTGCCTTTCAGAAACCATGTAGGATCCGGGTCCAAACATATTTTTGCATTTTAATTCTGGATCCAAATGCCAAATAGAAACCAGGTAGTCCCTTGTAACAGATTTTCTTTAACCTTTAGAATTTATACGTCAACAACTGCCTTTCAGAAACCATCTAGGATCCGGGTCTAAACATATTTTTCATTTTAATTCCTGGATGCAAATGCCAAATAGAAACAAGGTAGGGTCGTGCAGCAGATTTTCTTTCACCTTTACAATTTATAAGTCAACAACTGCCTTTTAGAAACCATGTCGGATCCGGGTCCAAACATATTTTGCATTTTAATTCCCGGATCCATATGCCAATATGAAACCAGGTAGTCCCGGGTTTCAGATTTAGTTTCACCTTTAAAATTTATAAGTTAACAACTGCCTTTCAGAAACCATGTAGGATCAGGGTGCATACGTATTTTTGCATTTTAATTCCTGGATCCAAATGCTTAATAGGAACCAGGTAGGGACGGGCAGCAGATTTTCTTTCACCTTCACAATTTATAAGTCAACAACTGCCTTTTAGAAACCATGTCGGATCCGGGTCCAAACATATTTTGCATTTTAATTCCCGGATCCATATGCAAAATAGGAACCAGGTTGGGCCGGGTAGCAGATTTCCTTTCACCTTTACAATTTATAAGTCAACAATTGAATTTCAGAAACCATGTAGGATCAGGGTCCAAACATATTTTTGCATTTTAATTCCTGGATCCAAATGCCAAATAGGAACCAGGTAGGGTCGTGCAGCAGATTTTCTTTCACCTTTACAATTTATAAGTCAACAACTGCCTTTTAGAAACCATGTAGGATCCGGGACCAAACATATTTTTCATTTTAATTCCCAGATCCATATGCCAAATAGAAACCAGGTAGTCCCTTGTAACAGATTTTCTTTAACCTTTAGAATTTATACGTCAACAACTGCCTTTCAGAAACCATGTAGGATCCGGGTCCAAACATATTTTTCATTTTAATTCCTGGATGCAAATGCCAAATAGAACCAAGGTAGGGTCGTGCAGCAGATTTTCTTTCACCTTTACAATTTATACGTCAACAATTGCCTTTCAGAAACCATGTAGGATCCGGGTCCAAACATATTTTTGCATTTTAATTCTGGATCCAAATGCCAAATAGGAACCAGGTAGGGTCGTGCAGCAGATTTTCTTTCACCTTTACAATTTATAAGTCAACAACTGCCTTTTAGAAACCATGTAGGATCCGGGTCCAAATATATTTTTCATTTTAATTCCCGGATCCATATGCCAAATAGAAACCAGGTAGTCCCTTGTAACAGATTTTCTTTCACCTTTAGAATTTATACGTCAACAACTGCCTTTTAGAAACCATGTAGGATCCGGGTCCAAACATATTTTTGCATTTTAATTCCTGGATGCAAATGCCAAATAGAAACAAGGTAGGGTCGTGCAGCAGATTTTCTTTCACCTTTACAATTTATAAGTCAACAACTGCCTTATAGAAACCATGTAGGATCAGGGTCCAAAAATATTTTCGCATTTTATTTCCTGAATCCAAATGCCAAATAGGAACCAGGTAGGGTCGTGCAGCAGATTTTCTTTCACCTTTACAATTTATAAGACAACAACTGCCTTTTAGAAACCAGGTAGGATCCGGGCCCAAACATATTTTTCATTTTAATTCCCGGATCCATATGCCAAATAGAAACCAGGTAGTCCCAGGTAGCAGATTTTCTTTCACATCTACAATTTATAAGTCAACAACTGCCTTTCAGAAACCATGTAGGATCAGGGTCCAAACATATTTTTGCATTTTAATTCCTGAATCCAAATGCCAAATAGGAACCAGGTAGGGTCGTGCAGCAGATTTTCTTTCACCTTTACAATTTATAAGTCAACAACTGCCTTTTAGAAACCATGTAGGATCCGGGACCAAACATATTTTTCATTTTAATTCCCGGATCCATATGCCAAATAGAAACCAGGTAGTCCCGGGTAGCAGATTTTCTTTCACCTTTACAATTTATAAGTCAACAACTGCCTTTCAGAAACCATTTAGGATCCGAGTCCAAACATATATTTTCATTTTATTTCCCGGATACATATGCCAAATAGAAACCAGGTAGTCCCGGGTAGCAGATTTTCTTTCACCTCTACAATTTTTAAGTCAACAACTGCCTTTCAGAAACCATGTTGGATCCGGGTCCAAACATATTTTTGCATTTTAATTCCTGAATCCAAATGCCAAATAGGAACCAGGTAGGGTCGTGCAGCAGATTTTCTTTCACCTTTACAATTTATAAGTCACAACTGCATTTTAGAAACCATGTAGGATCCGGGTCCAAACATATTTTTCATTTTATTTCCCGGATCCTTATGCCAAATAGAAACCCGGGAGTCCCGGGTAGCCGATTTTCTTTCACCTTTACAATTTATAAGTCAACAACTGCCTTTTAGAAACCAGGTAGGATCCGGGTCCAAACATATTTTTCATTTTAATTTCCGGATCCATATGCCAAATAGAAACCAGGTCGTCCCGGGTAACAAATCTTCTTTCACCTATACAATTTATAAGTCAACAACTGCCTTTCAGAAACCATGTTGGATCCGGGTCCAAACATATTTTTGCATTTTAATTCCTGAATCCTTATGCCAAATAGGAACCAGGTAGGGTCGTGCAGCAGATTTTCTTTCACCTTTACAATTTATAAGTCAACAACTGCCTTTTAGAAACCATGTAGCATCCGGGTCCAAACATATTATTGCATTTAATTCCCGGATCCATATGCCAAATAGAAACCAGGTAGTCCCGGGTAGCAGATTTTCTTTCACCTTTAAAATTTATAAGTCAACAACTGCCTTTCAGAAACTATGTAGGATCCGGGTCCAAACATATTTTTGCATTTTAATTCCTGGAACCAAATGCAAAATTGGAACCAGGTAGGGCCGGGTAGCAGATTTACTTTCACCATTATAATTTATATTTCGACAACTGCCTTATATAAACAAATTAGGATCAGGATCCAAAAATATTTTTGCATTTTAATTCCTGGATCCAAATGCCAAATAGGAACCAGGTAGGGTCGTGCAGCAGATTTTCTTTCACCTTTACAATTTATAAGTCAACAACTGCCTTTTAGAAACCATGTAGGATCCGGGTCCAAACATATTTTTCATTTTAATTCCCGGATCCATATGCCAAATAGAAACCAGGTAGTCCCTGGTAACAGATTTTCTTTCACCTTTAGAATTTATACGTCAACAACTGCCTTTCAGAAACCATGTAGGATCCGGGTCTAAACATATTTTTGCATTTTAATTCCTGGAACCAAATGCAAAATTGGAACCAGGTAGGGCCGGGTAGCAGATTTACTTTCACCATTATAATTTATATTTCGACAACTGCCTTATATAAACAAATTAGGATCAGGATCCAAAAATATTTTTGCATTTTAATTCCTGGATCCAAATGCCAAATAGGAACCAGGTAGGGTCGTGCAGCAGATTTTCATTCAACTTTACAATTTATAAGTCAACAACAACCTTTCAGAAACCATGTAGGATCCGGGTCTAAACATATTTTTCATTCTAATTCCTGGATCCAAATGCCAAATAGGATCCATGTAGGTTCGTGCATAAGATTTTCTTTCACCTTTACAATTTATAAGTCAACAACTGCCTTTTAGACACCATGTCGGATCCGGGTCCAAACATATTTTTCATTTTAATTCCCGGATCCATATGCCAAATAGAAACCAGGTAGGGTCGTGCAGCAGATTTTCTTTCACCTTTACAATTTATAAGTCAACAACTGCCTTTTAGAAACCATGTAGGATCCGGGTCCATACATATTGTTGCATTTCAATTCCCGGATCCATATGCCAAATCGAAAACAGGTAGTCCCTGGTAGCAGATTTTCTTTCACCTTTAAAATTTATAATTTAACAAACTGCCTTTCAGAAACCATGTAGGATCCGGGTCCAAACATATTTTTGCATTTTAATTCCTGGAACCAAATGCAAAATTGGAACCAGGTAGGGCCGGGTAGCAGATTTACTTTCACCATTATAATTTATATGTCGACAACTGCCATATATAAACAAGTTAGGATCAGGATCCAAAAATATTTTTGCATTTTAATTCCTGGATCCAAATGCCAAATAGGAACCAGGTAGGGTCGTGCAGCAGATTTTCTTTCACCTTTACAATTTATAAGTCAACAACTGCCTTTTAGAAACCATGTAGGATCCGGGTCCAAACATATTTTTCATTTTAATTCCCGGATCCATATGCCAAATCGAAACCAGGTAGTCCCTGGTAGCAGATTTTCTTTCAACTTTACAATTTATAAGTCAACAACTGCCTTTCAGAAACCATGTAGGATCAGGGTCCAAACATATTTTTGTATTTTAATTCCTGGATCCAAATGCAAAAAATGAACCAGGTAGGGCCGGGTAGCAGATTTACTTTCACGTTTATAATTTATATGTCTACAACTGCCTTATATAGACCAGTTAGGATCAGGGACCAAAAATATTTTTGCATTTTAATTCCTGGATCCAAATGCCAAATAGGAACCAGGTAGGGTCGTGCAGCAGATATTCTTTCACCTTTACAATTTATAAGTCAACAACTGCCTTATAGAAACCATGTAGGATCCGGGACCAAACATATTTTTCATTTTAATTTCCGGACCCATATGCCAAATAGAAACCAGGTAGTCCCGGGTAACATATTTTCTTTCACCTTTACAATTTATAAGTCAACAACTGCCTTTCAGAAACCATGTAGGATCCGTGTGCATACGTATTTTTGCATTTTAATTCCTGGATCCACATGCTTAATAGGAATCAGGTAGGGACGGGCAGCAGATTTTCTTTCACCTTTACAATTTATAAGTCAACAACTGCCTTTTAGAAACCATGTCGGATCCGGGTCCAAACATATTTTGCATTTTAATTCCCGGATCCATATGCCAAATAGAAACCAGGTAGTCCCGGGTAGCAGATTTTCTTTCACCTTTACAATTTATAAGTCAACAATTGAATTTCAGAAACCATGTAGGATCAGGGTCCAAACATATTTTTCATTTTAATTCCCGGATCCATATGCCAAATAGAAACCAGGTAGTCCCGGGTAGCAGATTTTCTTTCACCTTTACAATTTATAAGTCAACAACAACCTTTCAGAAACCATGTAGGATCCGGGTCTAAACATATTTTTCATTCTAATTCCTGGATCCAAATGCCAAATAGGATCCATGTAGGTTCGTGCATAAGATTTTCTTTCACCTTTACAATTTATAAGTCAACAACTGCCTTTTAGAAACCATGTCGGATCCGGGTCCAAACATATTTTGCATTTCAATTCCCGGATCCATATGCCAAATAGAAACCAGGTAGTCCCGGGTAGCAGATTTTCTTTTCACCTTTACAATTTATAAGTCAACAACTGCCTTTCAGAAACCATTTAGGATCCGAGTCCAAACATATATTTTCATTTTATTTCCCGGATACATATGCCAAATAGAAACCATGTGGAATCCGGGTCCAAACATATATTTTCATTTTATTTCCCGGATCCATATGCCAAATAGAAACCAGGTAGGCCCGGGTAGCAGATTTTCCTTCACCTTTACAATTTATAAGTCAACAAGTGCCTTATAGAAACCAGGTAGGATCCGGGACCAAACGTATTTTTGCATTTTAATTCCTGAATCCAAATGCCAAATAGGAACCAGGTAGGGTCGTGCAGCAGATTTTTCTTTCACCTTTACAATTTATAAGTCAACAACTGCCTTTTAGAAACCATGTAGGATCCGGGTCCAAACATATTTTTCATTTTAATTCCCGGATCCATATGACAAATAGAAACCAGGTAGTCCCGGGTAGCAGATTTTCATTCACCTCTACAATTTATAAGTCAACAACTGCCTTTCAGAAACCATGTTGGATCCGGGTCCAAACATATTTTTGCATTTTAATTCTGGATCCAAATGCCAAATAGAAACCAGGTAGTCCCTTGTAACAGATTTTCTTTAACCTTTAGAATTTATACGTCAACAACTGCCTTTCAGAAACCATCTAGGATCCGGGTCTAAACATATTTTTCATTTTAATTCCTGGATGCAAATGCCAAATAGAAACAAGGTAGGGTCGTGCAGCAGATTTTCTTTCACCTTTACAATTTATAAGTCAACAACTGCCTTTTAGAAACCATGTCGGATCCGGGTCCAAACATATTTTGCATTTTAATTCCCGGATCCATATGCCAATATGAAACCAGGTAGTCCCGGGTTTCAGATTTAGTTTCACCTTTAAAATTTATAAGTTAACAACTGCCTTTCAGAAACCATGTAGGATCAGGGTGCATACGTATTTTTGCATTTTAATTCCTGGATCCAAATGCTTAATAGGAACCAGGTAGGGACGGGTAGCAGATTTTCTTTCACCTTCACAATTTATAAGTCAACAACTGCCTTTTAGAAACCATGTCGGATCCGGGTCCAAACATATTTTGCATTTTAATTCCCGGATCCATATGCAAAATAGGAACCAGGTTGGGCCGGGTAGCAGATTTCCTTTCACCTTTACAATTTATAAGTCAACAATTGAATTTCAGAAACCATGTAGGATCAGGGTCCAAACATATTTTTGCATTTTAATTCCTGGATCCAAATGCCAAATAGGAACCAGGTATGGTCGTGCAGCAGATTTTCTTTCACCTTTACAATTTATAAGTCAACAACTGCCTTTTAGAAACCATGTAGGATCCGGGACCAAACATATTTTTCATTTTAATTCCCGGATCCATATGCCAAATAGAAACCAGGTAGTCCCTTGTAACAGATTTTCTTTAACCTTTAGAATTTATACGTCAACAACTGCCTTTCAGAAACCATGTAGGATCCGGGTCTAAACATATTTTTCATTTTAATTCCTGGATGCAAATGCCAAATAGAAACAAGGTAGGGTCGTGCAGCAGATTTTCTTTCACCTTTACAATTTATACGTCAACAACTGCCTTTCCAGAAACCATGTAGGATCCGGGTCCAAACATATTTTTGCATTTTAATTCTGGATCCAAATGCCAAATAGGAACCAGGTAGGGTCGTGCAGCAGATTTTCTTTCACCTTTACAATTTATAAGTCAACAACTGCCTTTTAGAAACCATGTAGGATCCGGGTCCAAACATATTTTTCATTTTAATTCCCGGATCCATATGCCAAATAGAAACCAGGTAGTCCCTTGTAACAGATTTTCTTTCACCTTTAGAATTTATACGTCAACAACTGCCTTTTAGAAACCATGTAGGATCCGGGTCCAAACATATTTTTCATTTTAATTCCTGGATGCAAATGCCAAATAGAAACAAGGTAGGGTCGTGCAGCAGATTTTCTTTCACCTTTACAATTTATAAGTCAACAACTGCCTTATAGAAACCATGTAGGATCAGGGTCCAAAAATATTTTCGCATTTTATTTCCTGAATCCAAATGCCAAATAGGAACCAGGTAGGGTCGTGCAGCAGATTTTCTTTCACCTTTACAATTTATAAGACAACAACTGCCTTTTAGAAACCAGGTAGGATCCGGGCCCAAACATATTTTTCATTTTAATTCCCGGATCCATATGCCAAATAGAAACCAGGTAGTCCCAGGTAGCAGATTTTCTTTCACATCTACAATTTATAAGTCAACAACTGCCTTTCAGAAACCATGTAGGATCAGGGTCCAAACATATTTTTGCATTTTAATTCCTGAATCCAAATGCCAAATATGAACCAGGTAGGGTCGTGCAGCAGATTTTCTTTCACCTTTACAATTTATAAGTCAACAACTGCCTTTTAGAAACCATGTAGGATCCGGGACCAAACATATTTTTCATTTTAATTCCCGGATCCATATGCCAAATAGAAACCAGGTAGTCCCGGGTAGCAGATTTTCTTTCACCTTTACAATTTATAAGTCAACAACTGCCTTTCAGAAACCATTTAGGATCCGAGTCCAAACATATATTTTCATTTTATTTCCCGGATACATATGCCAAATAGAAACCAGGTAGTCCCGGGTAGCAGATTTTCTTTCACCTCTACAATTTATAAGTCAACAACTGCCTTTCAGAAACCATGTTGGATCCGGGTCCAAACATATTTTTGCATTTTAATTCCTGAATCCAAATGCCAAATAGGAACCAGGTAGGGTCGTGCAGCAGATTTTCTTTCACCTTTACAATTTATAAGTCAACAACTGCATTTTAGAAACCATGTAGGATCCGGGTCCAAACATATTTTTCATTTTATTTCCCGGATCCTTATGCCAAATAGAAACCAGGTAGTCCCGGGTAGCCGATTTTCTTTCACCTTTACAATTTATAAGTCAACAACTGAATTACAGAAACCATGTAGGATCAGGGTCCAAAAATATTTTCGCATTTTAATTCCTGAATCCAAATGCCAAATAGGAACCAGGTAGGGTCGTGCAGCAGATTTTCTTTCACCTTTACAATTTATAAGTCAACAACTGCCTTTTAGAAACCAGGTAGGATCCGGGTCCAAACATATTTTTCATTTTAATTTCCGGATCCATATGCCAAATAGAAACCAGGTAGTCCCGGGTAACAAATCTTCTTTCACCTATACAATTTATAAGTCAACAACTGCCTTTCAGAAACCATGTTGGATCCGGGTCCAAACATATTTTTGCATTTTAATTCCTGAATCCTTATGCCAAATAGGAACCAGGTAGGGTCGTGCAGCAGATTTTCTTTCACCTTTACAATTTATAAGTCAACAACTGCCTTTTAGAAACCATGTAGCATCCGGGTCCAAACATATTATTGCATTTAATTCCCGGATCCATATGCCAAATAGAAACCAGGTAGTCCCGGGTAGCAGATTTTCTTTCACCTTTAAAATTTATAAGTCAACAACTGCCTTTCAGAAACTATGTAGGATCCGGGTCCAAACATATTTTTGCATTTTAATTCCTGGAACCAAATGCAAAATTGGAACCAGGTAGGGCCGGGTAGCAGATTTACTTTCACCATTATAATTTATATTTCGACAACTGCCTTATATAAACAAATTAGGATCAGGATCCAAAAATATTTTTGCATTTTAATTCCTGGATCCAAATGCCAAATAGGAACCAGGTAGGGTCGTGCAGCAGATTTTCTTTCACCTTTACAATTTATAAGTCAACAACTGCCTTTTAGAAACCATGTAGGATCCGGGTCCAAACATATTTTTCATTTTAATTCCCGGATCCATATGCCAAATCTAAACCAGGTAGTCCCTGGTAGCAGATTTTCTTTCACCTTTAAAATTTATAATTTAACAAACTGCCTTTCAGAAACCATGTAGGATCCGGGTCCAAACATATTTTTGCATTTTAATTCCTGGAACCAAATGCAAAATTGGAACCAGGTAGGGCCGGGTAGCAGATTTACTTTCACCATTATAATTTATATGTCGACAACTGCCTTATATAAACAAATTAGGATCAGGATCCAAAAATATTTTTGCATTTTAATTCCTGGATCCAAATGCCAAATAGGAACCAGGTAGGGTCGTGCAGCAGATTTTCTTTCACCTTTACAATTTATAAGTCAACAACAACCTTTCAGAAACCATGTAGGATCCGGGTCTAAACATATTTTTCATTCTAATTCCTGGATCCAAATGCCAAATAGGATCCATGTAGGTTCGTGCATAAGATTTTCTTTCACCTTTACAATTTATAAGTCAACAACTGCCTTTTAGACACCATGTCGGATCCGGGTCCAAACATATTTTTCATTTTAATTCCCGGATCCATATGCCAAATAGAAACCAGGTAGGGTCGTGCAGCAGATTTTCTTTCACCTTTACAATTTATAAGTCAACAACTGCCTTTTAGAAACCATGTAGGATCCGGGTCCATACATATTGTTGCATTTCAATTCCCGGATCCATGTGCCAATATGAAAACAGGTAGTCCCGGGTAGCAGATTTTCTTTCACCTTTAAAATTTATAATTTAACAAACTGCCTTTCAGAAACCATGTAGGATCCGGGTCCAAACATATTTTTGCATTTTAATTCCTGGAACCAAATGCAAAATTGGAACCAGGTAGGGCCGGGTAGCAGATTTACTTTCACCATTATAATTTATATGTCGACAACTGCCATATATAAACAAGTTAGGATCAGGGTCCAAAAATATTTTCGCATTTTAATTCCTGAATCCAAATGCCAAATAGGAACCAGGTAGGGTCGTGCAGCAGATTTTCTTTCACCTTTACAATTTATAAGTCAACAACTGCCTTTTAGAAACCATGTAGGATCCGGGTCCAAACATATTTTTCATTTTAATTACCGGATCCATATGCCAAATCGAAACCAGGTAGTCCCTGGTAGCAGATTTTCTTTCACCTTTACAATTTATAAGTCAACAACTGCCTTTTAGAAACCATGTAGGATCAGGGTCCAAAAATATTTTTGTATTTTAATTCCTGGATCCAAATGCAAAAAATGAACCAGGTAGGGCCGGGTAGCAGATTTACTTTCACGTTTATAATTTATATGTCTACAACTGCCTTATATAGACCAGTTAGGATCAGGGACCAAAAATATTTTTGCATTTTAATTCCTGGATCCAAATGCCAAATAGGAACCAGGTAGGGTCGTGCAGCAGATTTTCTTTCACCTTTACAATTTATAAGTCAACAACTGCCTTTTAGAAACCATGTAGGATCCGGGTCCAAACATATTTTTCATTTTAATTTCCGGATCCATATGCCAAATAGAAACCAGGTAGTCCCGGGTAACATATTTTCTTTCACCTTTACAATTTATAAGTCAACAACTGCCTTTCAGAAACCATGTAGGATCCGTGTGCATACGTATTTTTGCATTTTAATTCCTGGATCCAAATGCTTAATAGGAACCAGGTAGGGACGGGCAGCAGATTTTCTTTCACCTTTACAATTTAAAAGTCAACAACTGCCTTTTAGAAACCATGTCGGATCCGGGTCCAAACATATTTTGCATTTTAATTCCCGGATCCATATGCCAAATAGAAACCAGGTAGTCCCGGGTAGCAGATTTTCTTTCACCTTTACAATTTATAAGTCAACAACTGCCTTTTAGAAACCATGTAGGATCAGGGTCCAAACATATTTTTCATTTTAATTCCCGGATCCATATGCCAAATAGAAACCAGGTAGTCCCGGGTAGCAGATTTTCTTTCACCTTTACAATTTATAAGTCAACAACTGCCTTTCAGAAACCATTTAGGATCCGAGTCCAAACATATATTTTCATTTTATTTCCCGGATACATATGCCAAATAGAAACCATGTAGAATCCGGGTCCAAACATATATTTTCATTTTATTTCCCGGATCCATATGCCAAATAGAAACCAGGTAGGCCCGGGTAGCAGATTTTCCTTCACCTTTACAATTTATAAGTCAACAAGTGCCTTATAGAAACCAGGTCGGATCCGGGACCAAACGTATTTTTGCATTTTAATTCCTGAATCCAAATGCCAAATAGGAACCAGGTAGGGTCGGCCAGCAGATTTTCTTTCAACTTTACAATTTATAAGTCAACAACTGCCTTTTAGAAACCATGTAGGATCAGGGTCCAAACATATTTTTCATTTTAATTCCCGGATCCATATGCCAAATAGAAACCAGGTAGTCCCGGGTAGCAGATTTTCATTCACCTCTACAATTTATAAGTCAACAACTGCCTTTCAGAAACCATGTTGGATCCGGGTCCAAACATATTTTTGCATTTTAATTCCCGGATCCATATGCCAATATGAAACCAGGTAGTCCCGGGTTTCAGATTTAGTTTCACCTTTAAAATTTATAAGTTAACAACTGCCTTTCAGAAACCATGTAGGATCCGGGTCTAAACATATTTTTCATTTTAATTCCTGGAAGCAAATGCCAAATAGAAACAAGGTAGGGTCGTGCAGCAGATTTTCTTTCACCTTTACAATTTATAAGTCAACAACTGCCTTATAGAAACCAGGTAGGATCCGGATTCAAACATATTTTTCATGTTAGTTCATGGATCAATATGCCAAATAGAAACCAGGTAGGGCCGGGTAGCAGATTTACTTTCACATTTACAATTTATATGTCGACAACTGCCTTATATAAACAAGTAAGGATCCGGGTCCAAAAATATTTTTGCATTTTAATTCCTGGATCCAAATGCCAAATAGGAGCCAGGTAGGGTCGTGCAGCAGATTTTCTTTCACCTTTACAATTTATAAGTCAACAACTGCCTTTTAGAAACCATGTAGGATCCGGGTCAAAACATATTTTTCATTTAAATTCCCGGATCCATATGCCAAATAGAAACAAGGTAGTCCCTGGTAGCAGATTTTCTTTCACCTTTACAATTTATACGTCAACAACTGCCTTTTAGAAACCATGTAGGATCCGGGTCCAAACATATTATTGCATTTTAATTCCCGGATCCATATGCCAATATGAAACCAGGTAGTCCCTGGTAGCAGATTTTCTTTCACCTTTACAATTTATACGTCAACAACTGCCTTTCAGAAACCATGTAGGATCCGGGTCCAAACATATTTTTGCATTTTAATTCCTGGATGCAAATGCCAAATAGAAACAAGGTAGGGTCGTGCAGCAGATTTTCTTTCACCTTCACAATTTATAAGTCAACAACTGCCTTTTAGAAACCATGTCCGATCCGGGTCCAAACATATTTTGCATTTTAATTCCCGGATCCATATGCAAAATAGGAACCAGGTTGGGCCGGGTAGCAGATTTTCTTTCACCTTTACAATTTATAAGTCAACAATTGAATTTCAGAAACCATGTAGGATCCGGGTCCAAACATATTTTTGCATTTTAATTCCTGGATCCAAATGCAAAATAGGAACCAGGTAGGGTCGTGCAGCAGATTTTCTTTCACCTTTACAATTTATAAGTCAACAACTGCCTTTTAGAAACCATGTAGGATCCGGGACCAAACATATTTTTCATTTTAATTCCCGGATCCATATGCCAAATAGAAACCAGGTAGGGACGGGCAGCAGATTTTCTTTCACCTTCACAATTTATAAGTCAACAACTGCCTTTTAGAAACCATGTCGGATCCGGGTCCAAACATATTTTGCATTTTAATTCCCGGATCCATATGCAAAATAGGAACCAGGTTGGGCCGGGTAGCAGATTTTCTTTCACCTTTACAATTTATAAGTCAACAATTGAATTTCAGAAACCATGTAGGATCAGGGTCCAAACATATTTTTGCATTTTAATTCCTGGATCCAAATGCCAAATAGGAACCCTGTAGGGTCGTGCAGCAGATTTTCTTTCACCTTTACAATTTATAAGTCAACAACTGCATTTTAGAAACCATGTAGGATCCGGGTCCAAACATATTTTTCATTTTAATTCCCGGATCCATATGCCAAATAGAAACCAGGTAGTCCCTGGCGGCAGATTTTCTATCACCTTTACAATTTATACGTCAACAATTGCCTTTCAGAAACCATGTATGATCCGGGTCCAAACATATTTTTGCATTTTAATTCCTGGATCCAAATGCTAAATAGGAACCAGGTAGATTCGGGCAGCAGATTTTCTTTCACATTTACAATTTATAAGTCAACAACTGCATTTTAGAAACCATGTAGGATCCGGGTCCAAACATATTTTTCATATTAATTCCCGGATCCATATGCCAAATAGTAACCAGGTAGTCCCTGGCGGCAGATTTTCTTTCACCTTTACAATTTATACGTCAACAACTGCCTTATATAAACAAGTAAGGATCAGGGTCCAAAAATATTTTTGCATTTTAATTCTGGATCCAAATGCCAAATAGGAACCAGGTAGGGTCGTGCAGCAGATTTTCTTTCACCTTTAGAATTTATACGTCAACAACTGCCTTTCAGAAACCATGTAGGATCCGGGTCAAAACATATTTTTCATTTAAATTCCCGGATCCATATGCCAAATAGAAACAAGGTAGTCCCTGGTAGCAGATTTTCTTTCACCTTTACAATTTATACGTCAACAACTGCCTTTTAGAAACCATGTAGGATCCGGGTCCAAACATTTTATTGCATTTTAATTCCCGGAACCATATGCCAATATGAAACCAGGTAGTCCCGGGTTTCAGATTTAGTTTCACCTTTAAAATTTATAAGTTAACAACTGCCTTTCAGAAACCATGTAGGATCAGGGTCCAAACTTATTTTTGCATTTTAATTCCTGGATCCAAATGCAAAATAGGAACCAGGTAGGGCCGGGTAGCAGATTTACTTTCACCTTTATAATTTATATGTCGACAACTGCCTTATATAGACCAGTTAGGATCTGGGACCAAAAATATTTTTGCATTTTAATTCCTGGATCCAAATGCCAAATAGGAACCAGGTAGGGTCGTGCAGCAGATTTCCTTTCACCTTTACAATTTATAAGTCAACAACTGCCTTTTAGAAACCATGTAGGATCCGGGTCCATACATATTGTTGCATTTCAATTCCCGGATCCATGTGCCAATATGAAAACAGGTAGTCCCGGGTAGCACATTTAGTTTCACCTTTAAAATTTATAATTTAACAAACTGCCTTTCAGAAACCATGTAGGATCCGGGTCCAAACATATTTTTGCATTTGAATTTCTGGATCCACATGCCAAATAGGAACCATGTAGGGCCGGGTAGAAGATGTACTTCCACCTTAACAATTTGCAAGTAGACAAGTGCCTTATAGAAACCAGGTAGGATACGGGTCCAATTTTATTTCTACATTTCAATTCTTCTATCCACATGCCAAATAGGAACCAGATAGGGTCGGGCAGCAGATTTTCTTTCACCTTTACAATTTATAAGTCAACAACTGCCTTTTAGAAACCATGTAGGATCCGGATCCAAACATATTTTTCATTTTAATTCCCGGATCCATATGCCAAATCGAAACCAGGTAGTCCCTGGTAGCAGATTTTCTTTCACCTTTACAATTTATAAGTCAACAACTGCCTTTTAGAAACCATGTAGGATCAGGGTCCAAACATATTTTTGTATTTTAATTCCTGGATCCAAATGCAAAAAATGAACCAGGTAGGGCCGGGTAGCAGATTTACTTTCACGTAGATAAGAAATATGTCTACAACTCCCATACCTAGACCAGTTAGGATCAGGGACCAAAAATATTTTTGCTGTTTAATTCCTGGATCCAAATGCCAAATAGGAACCAGGTAGAGTCGTGCAGCAGATTTTCTTTCACCTTTACAATTTATAAGACAACAACTGCCTTTTAGAAACCAGGTAGGATCCGGGTCCAAACATATTTTTCATTTTAATTTCCGGATCCATATGCCAAATAGAAAACAGGTAGTCCCGGGTAACAAATTTTCTTTCACCTTTACAATTTATAAGTCAACAACTGCCTTTCAGAAACCATGTTGGATCCGGGTCCAAAAATATTTTTGTATTTTAATTCCTGGATCCAAATGCAAAAAATGAACCAGGTAGGGCCGGGTAGCAGATTTACTTTCACGTTTATAATTTATATGTCTACAACTGCCTTATATAGACCAGTTAGGATCAGGGACCAAAAATATTTTTGCATTTTAATTCCTGGATCCAAATGCCAAATAGGAACCAGGTAGGGTCGTGCACCAGATTTTCTTTCATCTTTACAATTTATAAGTCAACAACTGGCTTTTAGAAACCAGGTAGGATCCGGGTCCAAACATATTTTTCATTTTAATTTCCGGATCCATATGCCAAATAGAAACCAGGTAGTCCCGGGTAACAAATTTTCTTTCACCTTTACAATTTATAATTCAACCACTGCCTTACAGAAACCTTGTAGGATCCGGGTCCAAACATATTTTTGCATTTTAATTCCTGGATCCAAATGCAAAATAGGAACCAGGTAGGGTCGTGCAGCAGATTTTCTTTCACCTTTACAATTTATAAGTCAACAACTGCCTTTTAGAAACCATGTAGGATCCGGGTCCAAACATATTATTGCATTTAATTCCCGGATCCATATGCCAAATCGAAACCAGGTAGTCCCTGGTAGCAGATTTTCTTTCACCTTTAAAATTTATAATTTAACAAACTGCCTTTCAGAAACCATGTAGGATCCGGGTCCAAACATATTTTTGCATTTTAATTCCTGGAACCAAATGCAAAATTGGAACCAGGTAGGGCCGGGTAGCAGATTTACTTTCACCATTATAATTTATATGTCGACAACTGCCATATATAAACAAGTTAGGATCAGGATCCAAAAATATTTTTGCATTTTAATTCCTCGATCCAAATGCCAAATAGGAACCAGGTAGGGTCGTGCAGCAGATTTTCTTTCAACTTTACAATTTATAAGTCAACAACTGCCTTTTAGAAACCATGTAGGATCAGGGTCCAAACATATTTTTCATTTTAATTCCCGGATCCATATGCCAAATAGAAACCAGGTAGTCCCGGGTAGCAGATTTTCTTTCACCTTTACAATTTATAAGTCAACAACAACCTTTCAGAAACCATGTAGGATCCGGGTCTAAATATATTTTTCATTCTAATTCCTGGATCCAAATGCCAAATAGGATCCATGTAGGTTCGTGCATAAGATTTTCTTTCACCTTTACAATTTATAAGTCAACAACTGCCTTTTAGAAACCATGTAGGATCAGGGTCCCAACATATTTTTGTATTTTAATTCCTGGATCCAAATGCAAAATAGGAACCAGGTTGGGCCGGGTAGCAGATTTACTTTCACCTTTATAATTTATATGTCGACAACTGCCTTATATAAACAAGTTAGGATCAGGATCCAAAAATATTTTTGCATTTTAATTCCTGGATCCAAATGCCAAATAGGAACCAGGTAGGCTCGTGCAGCAGATTTTCTTTCACCTTTACAATTTATAAGTCAACAATTGAATTTCAGAAACCATGTAGGATCAGGGTCCAAACATATTTTTGCATTTTAATTCCTGAATCCAAATGCCAAATATGAACCAGGTAGGGTCGTGCAGCAGATTTTCTTTCACCTTTACAGTTTATAAGTCAACAACTGCCTTTTAGAAACCATGTAGGATTTGGATTAAAGCAAATTTTTCCTTTTTAATTCCTGGATCCACATGCCAAATAGTAACCACGTAGGGCCGGGTAGAAGATTTACTTCCCCCTTAACAATTTGCAAGTAGACATGTGCCTTATAGAAACCAGGTAGGATACGAGTCCAATTTTATTTCTACATTTTAATTCTTCTATCCACATGCCAAATAGGAACCAGGTAGGGTCGGGCAGCAAATTTACTTTCACCTTTACAATTTATAAGTCAACAAGTGCCATTTAGAAATCATGTAGGATCTGGATCAAAACGTATTTATGCATTTTAATCCCTGGATCCACAAGTCAAATAGGAACCAGGTAGGGCCGGGTAGAAGCTTTACTTCCACCTTAACAATTTGCATTAGACAAGTGCCTTATAGAAACCAGGTAGGATACGGGTCCAAACCTATTTCTACATTTTAATTCTTCTATCTACATGCCAAATAGGAACCAGATAGGGTCGGGCAGCAGATTGTCATTCATCTTTACAATTTATAAGTCAACAACTGCCTTTTAGAAACCATGTAGGATCAGGGTCCAAAAATATTTTCGCATTTTAAATCCTGAATCCAAATGCCAAATAGGAACCAGGTAGGGTCGTGCAGCAGATTTTCTTTCACCTTTACAATTTATAAGTCAACAACTGCCTTTTAGAAACCAGGTAGGATCCGGGTCCAAACATATTTTTCATTTCAATTCCCGGATCCATATGCCAAATAGAAACCAGGTAGTCCCGGGTAGCAAATTTTCTTTCACCTTTACAATTTATAAGTCAAAAACTGCCTTTCAGAAACCATGTTGGATCCGGGTCCAAACATATTTTTGCATTTTAATTCCTGAATCCAAATGCCAAATAGGAACCAGGTAGGGTCGTGCAGCAGGTTTTCTTTCACCTTTACAATTTATAAGTCAACAACTGCCTTTTAGAAACCATGTAAGATCCGGGTACAAACATATTTTTCATTTTAATTCCCGGATCCATATGCCAAATAGAAACCAGGTAGTCCCGGGTAGCAGATTTTCTTTCACCTTTACAATTTATGAGTCAACAAGTGCCATTTAGAAATCATGTAGGATCTGGATCAAAACGTATTTATGCATTTTAATCCCTGGATCCACATGCCAAATAGGAACCATGTAGGGCCGGGTAGAAGATTTACTTCCACCTTAACAATTTGCAAGTAGACAAGTGCCTTATAGAAACCAGGTAGGATACGGGTCCAATTTTATTTCTACATTTTAATTCTTCTATCCACATGCCAAATAGGAACCAGCTAGGGTCGGGCAGCAGATTTTCATTCATCTTTACAATTTATAATTCAACAACTCCCTTTTTAGAAACCATGTAGGATCAGGGTCCAAACATAGTTTTGCATTTTAATTCCTGAATCCAAATGCCAAATAGGAACCAGGTAGGGTCATGCAGCAGATTTTCTTTCACCTTTACAATTTATAAGTCAACAACTGCCTTTTAGAAACCATGTAGGATTTGGATTAAAGCAAATTTTTCCTTTTTAATTCCTGGATCCACATGCCAAATAGTAACCACGTAGGGCCGGGTAGAAGATTTACTTCCACCTTAACAATTTGCAAGTAGACATGTGCCTTATAGAAACCAGGTAGGATATGAGTCCAATTTTATTTCTACATTTTAATTCTTCTATTCACATGCCAAATAGGAACCAGATAGGGTCGGGCAGCAGATTTTCATTCATCTTTACAATTTATAATTCAACAACTCCCTTTTAGAAACCATGTAGGATCAGGGTCCAAACATAGTTTTGCATTTTAATTCCTGAATCCAAATGCCAAATAGGAACCAGGTAGGGTCGTGCAGCAGATTTTCTTTCACCATTACAATTTATAAGTCAACAACTGCCTTTTAGAAACCAGGTACGATCCGGGTCCAAACATATTTTTCATTTTATTTCCCGGATCCATATGCCAAATAGAAACCAGGTAGTCCCGGGTAACATATTTTCTTTCACCTTTACAATTTATAAGTCAACAACTGCCTTTCAGAAACCATGTAGGATCCGGGTGCATACGTATTTTTGCATTTTAATTCCTGGATCCACATGCTTAATAGGAATCAGGTAGGGACGGGCAGCAGATTTTCTTTCACCTTTACAATTTATAAGTCAACAACTGCCTTTTAGAAACCATGTCGGATCCGGGTCCAAACATATTTTGCATTTTAATTCCCGGATCCATATGCCAAATAGAAACCAGGTAGTCCCGGGTAACATATTTTCTTTCACCTTTACAATTTATAAGTCAAAAACTGCCTTTCAGAAACTATGTAGGATCCGGGTCCAAACATATTTTTGCATTTTAATTCCTGGAACCAAATGCAAAATTGGAACCAGGTAGGGCCGGGTAGCAGATTTACTTTCACCATTATAATTTATATTTCGACAACTGCCTTATATAAACAAGTTAGGATCAGGATCCAAAAATATTTTTGCATTTTAATTCCTGAATCCAAATGCCAAATAGGAACCAGGTAGGGTCGTGCAGCAGATTTTCTTTCACCTTTACAATTTATAAGTCAACAACTGCCTTTTAGAAACCATGTAGGATCCGGGTCCAAACATATTTTTCATTTTAATTCCAGGATCCATATGCCAAATAGAAACCAGGTAGGCCCGGGTAGCAGATTTTCCTTCACCTTTACAATTTATAAATCAACAACAACCTTTCAGAAACCATGTAGGATCCGGGTCTAAATATATTTTTCATTCTAATTCCTGGATCCAAATGCCAAATAGGATCCATGTAGGTTCGTGCATAAGATTTTCTTTCACCTTTACAATTTATAAGTCAACAACTGCCTTTTAGAAACCATGTAGGATCAGGGTCCCAACATATTTTTGTATTTTAATTCCTGGATCCAAATGCAAAATAGGAACCAGGTTGGGCCGGGTAGCAGATTTACTTTCACCTTTATAATTTATATGTCGACAACTGCCTTATATAAACAAGTTAGGATCAGGATCCAAAAATATTTTTGCATTTTAATTCCTGGATCCAAATGCCAAATAGGAACCAGGTAGGCTCGTGCAGCAGATTTTCTTTCACCTTTACAATTTATAAGTCAACAATTGAATTTCAGAAACCATGTAGGATCAGGGTCCAAACATATTTTTGCATTTTAATTCCTGAATCCAAATGCCAAATAGGAACCAGGTAGGTTCGTGCAGCAGATTTTCTTTCACCTTTACAGTTTATAAGTCAACAACTGCCTTTTAGAAACCATGTAGGATTTGGATTAAAGCAAATTTTTCCTTTTTAATTCCTGGATCCACATGCCAAATAGTAACCACGTATGGCCGGGTAGAAGATTTACTTCCCCCTTAACAATTTGCAAGTAGACATGTGCCTTATAGAAACCAGGTAGGATACGAGTCCAATTTTATTTCTACATTTTAATTCTTCTATCCACATGCCAAATAGGAACCAGGTAGGGTCGGGCAGCAAATTTACTTTCACCTTTACAATTTATAAGTCAACAAGTGCCATTTAGAAATCATGTAGGATCTGGATCAAAACGTATTTATGCATTTTAATCCCTGGATCCACAAGTCAAATAGGAACCATGTAGGGCCGGGTAGAAGATTTACTTCCACCTTAACAATTTGCAAGTAGACATGTGCCTTATAGAAACCAGGTAGGATACGAGTCCAATTTTATTTCTACATTTTAATTCTTCTATCTACATGCCAAATAGGAACCAGATAGGGTCGGGCAGCAGATTTTCATTCATCTTTACAATTTATAAGTCAACAACTGCCTTTTAGAAACCATGTAGGATCAGGGTCCAAAAATATTTTCGCATTTTAAATCCTGAATCCAAATGCCAAATAGGAACCAGGTAGGGTCGTGCAGCAGATTTTCTTTCACCTTTACAATTTATAAGTCAACAACTGCCTTTTAGAAACCAGGTAGGATCCGGGTCCAAACATATTTTTCATTTCAATTCCCGGATCCATATGCCAAATAGAAACCAGGTAGTCCCGGGTAGCAAATTTTCTTTTCACCTTTACAATTTATAAGTCAAAAACTGCCTTTCAGAAACCATGTTGGATCCGGGTCCAAACATATTTTTGCATTTTAATTCCTGAATCCAAATGCCAAATAGGAACCAGGTAGGGTCGTGCAGCAGGTTTTCTTTCACCTTTACAATTTATAAGTCAACAACTGCCTTTTAGAAACCATGTAAGATCCGGGTACAAACATATTTTTCATTTTAATTCCCGGATCCATATGCCAAATAGAAACCAGGTAGTCCCGGGTAGCAGATTTTCTTTCACCTTTACAATTTATGAGTCAACAAGTGCCATTTAGAAATCATGTAGGATCTGGATCAAAACGTATTTATGCATTTTAATCCCTGGATCCACATGCCAAATAGGAACCATGTAGGGCCGGGTAGAAGATTTACTTCCACCTTAACAATTTGCAAGTAGACAAGTGCCTTATAGAAACCAGGTAGGATACGGGTCCAATTTTATTTCTACATTTTAATTCTTCTATCCACATGCCAAATAGGAACCAGATAGGGTCGGGCAGCAGATTTTCATTCATCTTTACAATTTATAATTCAACAACTCCCTTTTAGAAACCATGTAGGATCAGGGTCCAAACATAGTTTTGCATTTTAATTCCTGAATCCAAATGCCAAATAGGAACCAGGTAGGGTCATGCAGCAGATTTTCTTTCACCTTTACAATTTATAAGTCAACAACTGCCTTTTAGAAACCATGTAGGATTTGGATTAAAGCAAATTTTTGCATTTTAATTCCTGGATCCAAATGCTTAATAGGAACCAGGTAGGGACGGGCAGCAGATTTTCTTTCACCTTTACAATTTAAAAGTCAACAACTGCCTTTTAGAAACCATGTCGGATCCGGGTCCAAACATATTTTGCATTTTAATTCCCGGATCCATATGCCAAATAGAAACCAGGTAGTCCCGGGTAGCAGATTTTCTTTTCACCTTTACAATTTATAAGTCAACAATTGAATTTCAGAAACCATGTAGGATCAGGGTCCAAACATATTTTTGCATTTTAATTCCTGAATCCAAATGCCAAATAGGAACCAGGTAGGGTCGTGCAAAGCAGATTTTCTTTCACCTTTACAATTTATAAGTCAACAACTGCCTTTTAGAAACCATGTAGGATCCGGGACCAAACATATTTTTCATTTTAATTCCCGGATCCATATGCCAAATAGAAACCAGGTAGTCCCGGGTAGCAGATTTTCTTTCACCTTTACAATTTATAAGTCAACAACTGCCTTTCAGAAACCATTTAGGATCCGAGTCCAAACATATATTTTCATTTTATTTCCCGGATACATATGCCAAATAGAAACCATGTAGAATCCGGGTCCAAACATATTTTTCATTTTAATTCCCGGATCCATATGCCAAATAGAAACCAGGTAGGCCCGGGTAGCAGATTTTCCTTCACCTTTACAATTTATAAGTCAACAAGTGCCTTATAGAAACCAGGTAGGATCCGGGACCAAACGTATTTTTGCATTTTAATTCCTGAATCCAAATGCCAAATAGGAACCAGGTAGGGTCGTGCAGCAGATTTTCTTTCACCTTTACAATTTATAAGTCAACAACTGCCTTTTAGAAACCATGTAGGATCCGGGTCCAAACATATTTTTCATTTTAATTCCCGGATCCATATGCCAAATAGAAACCAGGTAGTCCCGGGTAGCAGATTTTCATTCACCTTTACAATTTGCAAGTTTTCAACTGCCTTTCAGAAACCATGTAGGATCCGGGTCCAAACATATTTTTGCATTTTAATTCCCGGATCCATATGCCAATATGAAACCAGGTAGTCCCGGGTTTCAGATTTAGTTTCACCTTTAAAATTTATAAGTTAACAACTGCCTTTCAGAAACCATGTAGGATCCGGGTCTAAACATATTTTTCATTTTAATTCCTGGAAGCAAATGCCAAATAGAAACAAGGTAGGGTCGTGCAGCAGATTTTCTTTCACCTTTACAATTTATAAGTCAACAACTGCCTTATAGAAACCAGGTAGGATCCGGATTCAAACATATTTTTCATGTTAGTTCATGGATCAATATGCCAAATAGAAACCAGGTAGGGCCGGGTAGCAGATTTACTTTCACATTTACAATTTATACGTCAACAGCTGCCTTATATAAACAAGTAAGGATCAGGGTCCAAAAATATTTTTGCATTTTAATTCCTGGATCCAAATGCCAAATAGGAGCCAGGTAGGGTCGTGCAGCAGATTTTCTTTCACCTTTACAATTTATAAGTCAACAACTGCCTTTTAGAAACCATGTAGGATCCGGGTCAAAACATATTTTTCATTTAAATTCCCGGATCAATATGCCAAATAGAAACCAGGTAGGGCCGGGTAGCAGATTTACTTTCACATTTACAATTTATACGTCAACAGCTGCCTTTCAGAAACCATGTAGGATCCGGGTCCAAACATTTTATTGCATTTTAATTCCCGGAACCATATGCCAATATGAAACCAGGTAGTCCCGGGTTTCAGATTTAGTTTCACCTTTAAAATTTATAAGTTAACAACTGCCTTTCAGAAACCATGTAGGATCAGGGTCCAAACTTATTTTTGCATTTTAATTCCTGGATCCAAATGCAAAATAGGAACCAGGTAGGGCCGGGTAGCAGATTTACTTTCACCTTTATAATTTATATGTCGACAACTGCCTTATATAGACCAGTTAGGATCTGGGACCAAAAATATTTTTGCATTTTAATTCCTGGATCCAAATGCCAAATAGGAACCAGGTAGGGTCGTGCAGCAGATTTCCTTTCACCTTTACAATTTATAAGTCAACAACTGCCTTTTAGAAACCATGTAGGATCCGGGTCCAAACATATTGTTGCATTTCAATTCCCGGATCCATGTACCAATATGAAAACAGGTAGTCCCGGGTAGCACATTTAGTTTCACCTTTAAAATTTATAATTTAACAAACTGCCTTTCAGAAACCATGTAGGATCCGGGTCCAAACATATTTTTGCATTTTAATTCCTGGAACCAAATGCAAAATTGGAACCAGGTAGGGCCGGGTAGCAGATTTACTTTCACCATTATAATTTATATGTCGACAACTGCCATATATAAACAAGTTAGGATCAGGATCCAAAAATATTTTTGCATTTTAATTCCTGGATCCAAATGCAAAATAGGAACCAGGTAGGGTCGTGCAGCAGATTTTCTTTCACCTTTACAATTTATAAGTCAACAACTGCCTTTTAGAAACCATGTAGGATCCGGGTCCAAACATATTTTTCATTTTAATTCCCGGATCCATATGCCAAATCGAAACCAGGTAGTCCCTGGTAGCAGATTTTCTTTCACCTTTACAATTTATAAGTCAACAACTGCCTTTTAGAAACCATGTAGGATCAGGGTCCAAACATATTTTTGTATTTTAATTCCTGGATCCAAATGCAAAAAATGAACCAGGTAGGGCCGGGTAGCAGATTTACTTTCACGTTTATAATTTATATGTCTACAACTGCCTTATATAGACCAGTTAGGATCAGGGACCAAAAATATTTTTGCATTTTAATTCCTGGATCCAAATGCCAAATAGGAACCAGGTAGAGTCGTGCAGCAGATTTTCTTTCACCTTTATAATTTATATGTCGACAACTGCCTTATATAGACCAGTTAGGATCTGGGACCAAAAATATTTTTGTATTTTAATTCCTGGATCCAAATGCCAAATAGTAACCAGGTAGGCTCGTGTAGCAGATTTTCTTTCACCTTTACAATTTATAAGTCAACAACTGCCTTTTAGAAACCATGTAGGATCCGGGTCCAAACATATTTTTGCATTTTAATTCCTGGATCCAAATGCCAAATAGAAACCAGGTAGTCCCGGGTAGCCGATTTTCTTTCACCTTTACAATTTATAAGTCAACGACTGAATTTCAGAAACCATGTAGGATCAGGGTCCAAAAATATTTTCGCATTTTAATTCCTGAATCCAAATGCCAAATAGGAACCAGGTAGGGTCGTGCAGCAGATTTTCTTTCACCTTTACAATTTATAAGTCAACAACTGCCTTTTAGAAACCAGGTAGGATCCGGGTCCAAACATATTTTTCATTTTAATTTCCGGATCCATATGCCAAATAGAAACCAGGTAGTCCCGGGTAACATATTTTCTTTCACCTTTACAATTTATAAGTCAACAACTGCCTTTCAGAAACCATGTAGGATCCGGGTGCATACGTATTTTTGCATTTTAATTCCTGGATCCACATGCTTAATAGGAATCAGGTAGGGACGGGCAGCAGATTTTCTTTCACCTTTACAATTTATAAGTCAACAACTGCCTTTTAGAAACCATGTCGGATCCGGGTCCAAACATATTTTGCATTTTAATTCCCGGATCCATATGCCAAATAGAAACCAGGTAGTCCCGGGTAGCAGATTTTCTTTCACCTTTACAATTTATAAGTCAACAATTGAATTTCAGAAACCATGTAGGATCAGGGTCCAAACATATTTTTGCATTTTAATTCCTGAATCCAAATGCCAAATAGGAACCAGGTAGGGTCGTGCAGCAGATTTTCTTTCACCTTTACAATTTATAAGTCAACAACTGCCTTTTAGAAACCATGTAGGATCCGGGACCAAACATATTTTTCATTTTAATTCCCGGATCCATATGCCAAATAGAAACCAGGTAGTCCCGGGTAGCAGATTTTCTTTCACGTTTACAATTTATAAGTCAACAACTGCCTTTCAGAAACCATTTAGGATCCGAGTCCAAACATATATTTTCATTTTATTTCCCGGATACATATGCCAAATAGAAACCATGTAGAATCCGGGTCCAAACATATATTTTCATTTTATTTCCCGGATCCATATGCCAAATAGAAACCAGGTAGGCCCGGGTAGCAGATTTTCCTTCACCTTTACAATTTATAAGTCAACAAGTGCCTTATAGAAACCAGGTAGGATCCGGGACCAAACGTATTTTTGCATTTTAATTCCTGAATCCAAATGCCAAATAGGAACCAGGTAGGGTCGTGCAGCAGATTTTCTTTCACCTTTACAATTTATAAGTCAACAACTGCATTTTAGAAACCATGTAGGATCCGGGTCCAAACATATTTTTCATTTTAATTCCCGGATCCATATGCCAAATAGAAACCAGGTAGTCCCGGGAAGCATATTTACTTTCACCTTTACAATTTGCAAGTTTTCAACTGCCTTTCAGAAACCATGTAGGATCCGGGTCCAAACATATTTTTGCATTTTAATTCCTGGATCCAAATGCCAAATAGGAACCAGGTAGGGTCGTGCAGCAGATTTTCTTTCACCTTTACAATTTATAAGTCAACAACTGCCTTTTAGAAACCATGTCGGATCCGGGTCCAAACATATTTTGCATTTTAATTCCCGGATCCATATGCCAAATAGAAACCAGGTAGTCCCGGGTAGCCGATTTTCTTTCACCTTTACAATTTATAAGTCAACAACTGAATTTCAGAAACCATGTAGGATTTGGATTAAAGCAAATTTTTCCTTTTTAATTCCTGGATCCACATGCCAAATAGTAACCACGTAGGGCCGGGTAGAAGATTTACTTCCCCCTTAACAATTTGCAAGTAGACATGTGCCTTATAGAAACCAGGTAGGATACGAGTCCAATTTTATTTCTACATTTTAATTCTTCTATCCACATGCCAAATAGGAACCAGGTAGGGTCGGGCAGCAAATTTACTTTCACCTTTACAATTTATAAGTCAACAAGTGCCATTTAGAAATCATGTAGGATCTGGATCAAAACGTATTTATGCATTTTAATCCCTGGATCCACAAGTCAAATAGGAACCATGTAGGGCCGGGTAGAAGATTTACTTCCACCTTAACAATTTGCAAGTAGACATGTGCCTTATAGAAACCAGGTAGGATACGAGTCCAATTTTATTTCTACATTTTAATTCTTCTATCTACATGCCAAATAGGAACCAGATAGGGTCGGGCAGCAGATTTTCATTCATCTTTACAATTTATAAGTCAACAACTGCCTTTTAGAAACCATGTAGGATCAGGGTCCAAAAATATTTTCGCATTTTAAATCCTGAATCCAAATGCCAAATAGGAACCAGGTAGGGTCGTGCAGCAGATTTTCTTTCACCTTTACAATTTATAAGTCAACAACTGCCTTTTAGAAACCAGGTAGGATCCGGGTCCAAACATATTTTTCATTTCAATTCCCGGATCCATATGCCAAATAGAAACCAGGTAGTCCCGGGTAGCAAATTTTCTTTCACCTTTACAATTTATAAGTCAAAAACTGCCTTTCAGAAACCATGTTGGATCCGGGTCCAAACATATTTTTGCATTTTAATTCCTGAATCCAAATGCCAAATAGGAACCAGGTAGGGTCGTGCAGCAGGTTTTCTTTCACCTTTACAATTTATAAGTCAACAACTGCCTTTTAGAAACCATGTAAGATCCGGGTACAAACATATTTTTCATTTTAATTCCCGGATCCATATGCCAAATAGAAACCAGGTAGTCCCGGGTAGCAGATTTTCTTTCACCTTTACAATTTATGAGTCAACAAGTGCCATTTAGAAATCATGTAGGATCTGGATCAAAACATATTTTTGCATTTTAATCCCTGGATCCACAAGTCAAATAGGAACCAGGTAGGGCCGGGTAGATGCTTTACTTCCACCTTAACAATTTGCATTAGACTAGTGCCTTATAGAAACCAGGTAGGATACGGGTCCAAACATATTTTTCATTTTAATTCCCGGATCCATATGCCAAATAGAAACCAGGTAGGGACGGGCAGCAGATTTTTCTTTCACCTTCACAATTTATAAGTCAACAACTGCCTTTTAGAAACCATGTCGGATCCGGGTCCAAACATATTTTGCATTTTAATTCCCGGATCCATATGCAAAATAGGAACCAGGTTGGGCCGGGTAGCAGATTTTCTTTCACCTTTACAATTTATAAGTCAACAATTGAATTTCAGAAACCATGTAGGATCAGGGTCCAAACATATTTTTGCATTTTAATTCCTGAATCCAAATGCCAAATAGGAACCAGGTAGGTTCGTGCAGCAGATTTTCTTTCACCTTTACAGTTTATAAGTCAACAACTGCCTTTTAGAAACCATGTAGGATTTGGATTAAAGCAAATTTTTCCTTTTTAATTCCTGGATCCACATGCCAAATAGTAACCACGTAGGGCCGGGTAGAAGATTTACTTCCCCCTTAACAATTTGCAAGTAGACATGTGCCTTATAGAAACCAGGTAGGATACGAGTCCAATTTTATTTCTACATTTTAATTCTTCTATCCACATGCCAAATAGGAACCAGGTAGGGTCGGGCAGCAAATTTACTTTCACCTTTACAATTTATAAGTCAACAAGTGCCATTTAGAAATCATGTAGGATCTGGATCAAAACGTATTTATGCATTTTAATCCCTGGATCCACAAGTCAAATAGGAACCATGTAGGGCCGGGTAGAAGATTTACTTCCACCTTAACAATTTGCAAGTAGACATGTGCCTTATAGAAACCAGGTAGGATACGAGTCCAATTTTATTTCTACATTTTAATTCTTCTATCTACATGCCAAATAGGAACCAGATAGGGTCGGGCAGCAGATTTTCATTCATCTTTACAATTTATAAGTCAACAACTGCCTTTTAGAAACCATGTAGGATCAGGGTCCAAAAATATTTTCGCATTTTAAATCCTGAATCCAAATGCCAAATAGGAACCAGGTAGGGTCGTGCAGCAGATTTTCTTTCACCTTTTACAATTTATAAGTCAACAACTGCCTTTTAGAAACCAGGTAGGATCCGGGTCCAAACATATTTTTCATTTCAATTCCCGGATCCATATGCCAAATAGAAACCAGGTAGTCCCGGGTAGCAAATTTTCTTTCACCTTTACAATTTATAAGTCAAAAACTGCCTTTCAGAAACCATGTAAGATCCGGGTACAAACATATTTTTCATTTTAATTCCCGGATCCATATGCCAAATAGAAACCAGGTAGTCCCGGGTAGCAGATTTTCTTTCACCTTTACAATTTATGAGTCAACAAGTGCCATTTAGAAATCATGTAGGATCTGGATCAAAACGTATTTATGCATTTTAATCCCTGGATCCACATGCCAAATAGGAACCATGTAGGGCCGGGTAGAAGATTTACTTCCACCTTAACAATTTGCAAGTAGACAAGTGCCTTATAGAAACCAGGTAGGATACGGGTCCAATTTTATTTCTACATTTTAATTCTTCTATCCACATGCCAAATAGGAACCAGATAGGGTCGGGCAGCAGATTTTCATTCATCTTTACAATTTATAATTCAACAACTCCCTTTTAGAAACCATGTAGGATCAGGGTCCAAACATAGTTTTGCATTTTAATTCCTGAATCCAAATGCCAAATAGGAACCAGGTAGGGTCGTGCAGCAGATTTTCTTTCACCTTTACAATTTATAAGTCAACAACTGCCTTTTAGAAACCATGTAGGATTTGGATTAAAGCAAATTTTTCCTTTTTAATTCCTGGATCCACATGCCAAATAGTAACCACGTAGGGCCGGGTAGAAGATTTACTTCCACCTTAACAATTTGCAAGTAGACAAGTGCCTTATAGAAACCAGGTAGGATACGGGTCCAATTTTATTTCTACATTTTAATTCTTCTATCCACATGCCAAATAGGAACCAGGTAGGGTCGGGCAGCAGATTTTCTTTCACCTTTACAATTTATAAGTCAACAAGTGCCATTTAGAAATCATGTAGGATCTGGATCAAAACTTATTTATGCATTTTAATCCCTGGATCCACAAGTCAAATAGGAACCATGTAGGGCCGGGTAGAAGATTTACTTCCACCTTAACAATTTGCAAGTAGACATGTGCCTTATAGAAACCAGGTAGGATGCGAGTCCAATTTTATTTCTACATTTTAATTCTTCTATCCACATGCCAAATAGGAACCAGATAGGGTCGGGCAGCAGATTTTCATTCATCTTTACAATTTATAATTCAACAACTCCCTTTTAGAAACCATGTAGGATCAGGGTCCAAAAATATTTTCGCATTTTAATTCCTGAATCCAAATGCCAAATAGGAACCAGGTAGGGTCGTGCAGCAGATTTTCTTTCACCTTTATAATTTATAAGTCAACAACTGCCTTTTAGAAACCAGGTAGGATCCGGGCCCAAACATATTTTTGCATTTTAATTCCTGGATCCAAATGCCAAATGAGAACCAGGTAGATTCGGGCAGCAGATTTTCCTTCACATTTGCAATTTATAAGTCAACAACTGCCTTTCAGAAACCATGTTGGATCCGGGTCCAAACATATTTTTGCATTTATTTCCTGAATCCAAATGCCAAATAGGAACCAGGCAGGGTCGTGCAGCAGTTTTTCTTTCACCTTTACAATTTATAAGTCAACAACTGCCTTATAGAAACCAGGTAGGATCCGGGTTCAAACATATTATTGCATTTTAATTCCCGGATCCATATGCCAATATGAAACCAGGTAGTCCCGGGTTTCAGATTTAGTTTCACCTTTAAAATTTATAAGTTAACAACTGCCTTTCAGAAAACATGTAGGATCAGGGTGCATACGTATTTTTGCATTTTAATTCCTGGATCCAAATGCTTAATAGGAACCAGGTAGGGACGGGCAGCAGATTTTCTTTCACCTTCACAATTTATAAGTCAACAACTGTCTTTTAGAAACCATGTCGGATCCGGGTCCAAACATATTTTGCATTTTAATTCCCGGATCCATATGCAAAATAGGAACCAGGTTGGGCCGGGTAGCAGATTTTCTGTCACCTTTACAATTTATAAGTCAACAATTGAATTTCAGAAACCAGGTAGGATCCGGGACCAAACATATTTTTGCATTTTAATTTCTGGATCCACATGCCAAATAGGAACCATGTAGGGCCGGGTAGAAGATTTACTTCCACCTTAACAATTTGCAAGTAGACAAGTGCCTTATAGAAACCAGGTAGGATACGGGTCCAATTTTATTTCTACATTTTAATTCTTCTATCCACATGCCAAATAGGAACCAGGTAGGGTCGGGCAGCAGATTTTCATTCATCTTTACAATTTATAATTCAACAACTCCCTTTTAGAAACCATGTAGGATCAGGGTCCAAAAATATTTTCGCATTTTAATTCCTGAATCCAAATGCCAAATAGGAACCAGGTAGGGTCGTGCAGCAGATTTTCTTTCACCTTTATAATTTATAAGTCAACAACTGCCTTTTAGAAACCAGGTAGGATCCGGGCCCAAACATATTTTTGCATTTTAATTCCTGGATCCAAATGCCAAATGAGAACCAGGTAGATTCGGGCAGCAGATTTTCCTTCACATTTGCAATTTATAAGTCAACAACTGCCTTTCAGAAACCATGTTGGATCCGGGTCCAAACATATTTTTGCATTTATTTCCTGAATCCAAATGCCAAATAGGAACCAGGCAGGGTCGTGCAGCAGTTTTTCTTTCACCTTTACAATTTATAAGTCAACAACTGCCTTATAGAAACCAGGTAGGATCCGGGTACAAACATATTATTGCATTTTAATTCCCGGATCCATATGCCAATATGAAACCAGGTAGTCCCGGGTTTCAGATTTAGTTTCACCTTTAAAATTTATAAGTTAACAACTGCCTTTCAGAAAACATGTAGGATCAGGGTTCATACGTATTTTTGCATTTTAATTCCTGGATCCAAATGCTTAATAGGAACCAGGTAGGGACGGGTAGCAGATTTTCTTTCACCTTCACAATTTATAAGTCAACAACTGTCTTTTAGAAACCATGTCGGATCCGGGTCCAAACATATTTTGCATTTTAATTCCCGGATCCATATGCAAAATAGGAACCAGGTTGGGCCGGGTAGCAGATTTTCTTTCACCTTTACAATTTATAAGTCAACAATTGAATTTCAGAAACCATGTAGGATCAGGGTCCAAACATATTTTTGCATTTTAATTCCTGGATCCAAATGCCAAATAGGAACCAGGTAGGGTCGTGCAGCAGATTTTCTTTCACCTTTACAATTTATAAGTCAACAACTGCCTTTTAGAAACCATGTAGGATCCGGGACCAAACATATTTTTCATTTTAATTCCCGGATCCATATGCCAAATAGAAACCAGGTAGGGACGGGCAGCAGATTTTCTTTCACCTTCACAATTTATAAGTCAACAACTGCCTTTTAGAAACCATGTCGGATCCGGGTCCAAACATATTTTGCATTTTAATTCCCGGATCCATATGCAAAATAGGAACCAGGTTGGGCCGGGTAGCAGATTTTCTTTCACCTTTACAATTTATAAGTCAACAATTGAATTTCAGAAACCATGTAGGATCAGGGTCCAAACATATTTTTGCATTTTAATTCCTGAATCCAAATGCCAAATATGAACCAGGTAGGGTCGTGCAGCAGATTTTCTTTCACCTTTACAATTTATAAGTCAACAATTGAATTTCAGAAACCATGTAGGATCAGGGTCCAAACATATTTTTGCATTTTAATTCCTGGATCCAAATGCTAAATAGGAACCAGGTAGATTCGGGCAGCAGATTTTCTTTCACATTTACAATTTATAAGTCAACAACTGCATTTTTAGAAACCATGTAGGATCCGGGTCCAAACATATTTTTCATATTAATTCCCGGATCCATATGCCAAATAGTAACCAGGTAGTCCCTGGCGGCAGATTTTCTTTCACCTTTACAATTTATACGTCAACAACTGCCTTTCAGAAACCATGTAGGATCCGGGTCCAAACATATTTTTGCATTTTACTTCTGGATCCAAATGCCAAATAGGAACCAGGTAGGGTCGTGCAGCAGATTTTCTTTCACCTTTACAATTTATAAGTCAACAACTGCCTTTTAGAAACCATGTAGGATCCGGGTCCAAATATATTTTTCATTTTAATTCCCGGATCCATATGCCAAATAGAAACCAGGTAGTCCCTTGTAACAGATTTTCTTTCACCTTTAGAATTTATACGTCAACAACAACCTTTCAGAAACCATGTAGGATCCGGGTCTAAATATATTTTTCATTCTAATTCCTGGATGCAAATGCCAAATAGAAACAAGGTAGGGTCGTGCAGCAGATTTTCATTCACCTTTACAATTTATAAGTCAACAACTGCCTTATAGAAACCAGGTAGGATCCGGATTCAAACATATTTTTCATGTTAGTTCATGGATCAATATGCCAAATAGAAACCAGGTAGGGCCGGGTAGCAGATTTACTTTCACATTTAAAATTTATAAGTCGACAACTGCCTTATATAAACAAGTAAGGATCAGGGTCCAAAAATATTTTTGCATTTTAATTCCTGGATCCAAATGCCAAATAGGAACCAGGTAGGGTCGTGCAGCAGATTTTCTTTCACCTTTAGAATTTATACGTCAACAACTGCCTTTCAGAAACCATGTAGGATCCGGGTCAAAACATATTTTTCATTTAAATTCCCGGATCCATATGCCAAATAGAAACAAGGTAGTCCCTGGTAGCAGATTTTCTTTCACCTTTACAATTTATACGTCAACAACTGCCTTTTAGAAACCATGTAGGATCCGGGTCCAAACATTTTATTGCATTTTAATTCCCGGAACCATATGCCAATATGAAACCAGGTAGTCCCGGGTTTCAGATTTAGTTTCACCTTTAAAATTTATAAGTTAACAACTGCCTTTCAGAAACCATGTAGGATCAGGGTCCAAACTTATTTTTGCATTTTAATTCCTGGATCCAAATGCAAAATAGGAACCAGGTAGGGCCGGGTAGCAGATTTACTTTCACCTTTATAATTTATATGTCGACAACTGCCTTATATAGACCAGTTAGGATCTGGGACCAAAAATATTTTTGCATTTTAATTCCTGGATCCAAATGCCAAATAGGAACCAGGTAGGGTCGTGCAGCAGATTTCCTTTCACCTTTACAATTTATAAGTCAACAACTGCCTTTTAGAAACCATGTAGGATCCGGGTCCAAACATATTGTTGCATTTCAATTCCCGGATCCATGTACCAATATGAAAACAGGTAGTCCCGGGTAGCACATTTAGTTTCACCTTTAAAATTTGTAATTTAACAAACTGCCTTTCAGAAACCATGTAGGATCCGGGTCCAAACATATTTTTGCATTTTAATTCCTGGATCCACATGCCAAATTGTAACCACGTAGGGCCGGGTAGAAGATTTACTTCCACCTTAACAATTTGCAAGTAGACAAGTGCCTTATAGAAACCAGGTAGGATACGGGTCCAATTTTATTTCTACATTTTAATTCTTCTATCCACATGCCAAATAGGAACCAGGTAGGGTCGGGCAGCAGATTTTCTTTCACCTTTACAATTTATAAGTCAACAACTGTCTTATAGAAACCATGTAGGATCCGGGTCCAAACATATTTTTCATTTTAATTCCCGGATCCATATGCCAAATCGAAACCAGGTAGTCCCTGGTAGCAGATTTTCTTTCACCTTTACAATTTATAAGTCAACAACTGCCTTTTAGAAACCATGTAGGATCAGGGTCCAAACATATTTTTGTATTTTAATTCCTGGATCCAAATGCAAAAAATGAACCAGGTAGGGCCGGGTAGCAGATTTACTTTCACGTTTATAATTTATATGTCTACAACTGCCTTATATAGACCAGTTAGGATCAGGGACCAAAAATATTTTTGCATTTTAATTCCTGGATCCAAATGCCAAATAGGAACCAGGTAGAGTCGTGCAGCAGATTTTCTTTCACCTTTATAATTTATATGTCGACAACTGCCTTATATAGACCAGTTAGGATCAGGGTCCAAAAATATTTTCGCATTTTAATTCCTGAATCCAAATGCCAAATAGGAACCAGGTAGGGTCGTGCAGCAGATTTTCTTTCACCTTTACAATTTATAAGTCAACAACTGCCTTTTAGAAACCAGGTAGGATCCGGGTCCAAACATATTTTTCATTTTAATTTCCGGATCCATATGCCAAATAGAAACCAGGTAGTCCCGGGTAACATATTTTCTTTCACCTTTACAATTTATAAGTCAACAACTGCCTTTCAGAAACCATGTAGGATCCGGGTGCATACGTATTTTTGCATTTTAATTCCTGGATCCACATGCTTAATAGGAATCAGGTAGGGACGGGCAGCAGATTTTCTTTCACCTTTACAATTTATAAGTCAACAACTGCCTTTTAGAAACCATGTCGGATCCGGGTCCAAACATATTTTGCATTTTAATTCCCGGATCCATATGCCAAATAGAAACCAGGTAGTCCCGGGTAGCAGATTTTCTTTCACCTTTACAATTTATAAGTCAACAATTGAATTTCAGAAACCATGTAGGATCAGGGTCCAAACATATTTTTGCATTTTAATTCCTGAATCCAAATGCCAAATAGGAACCAGGTAGGGTCGTGCAGCAGATTTTCTTTCACCTTTACAATTTATAAGTCAACAACTGCCTTTTAGAAACCATGTAGGATCCGGGACCAAACATATTTTTCATTTTAATTCCAAGATCCATATGCCAAATAGAAACCAGGTAGGCCCGGGTAGCAGATTTTCCTTCACCTTTACAATTTATAAATCAACAACAACCTTTCAGAAACCATGTAGGATCCGGGTCTAAATATATTTTTCATTCTAATTCCTGGATCCAAATGCCAAATAGGATCCATGTAGGGTCGTGCATAAGATTTTTTCACCTTTACAATTTATAAGTCAACAACTGCCTTTTAGAAACCATGTAGGATCAGGGTCCCAACATATTTTTGTATTTTAATTCCTGGATCCAAATGCAAAATAGGAACCAGGTTGGGCCGGGTAGCAGATTTACTTTCACCTTTATAATTTATATGTCGACAACTGCCTTATATAGACCAGTTAGGATCAGGGACCAAAAATATTTTTGCATTTTAATTCCTGGATCCAAATGCCAAATAGGAACTAGGTAGGGTCGTGCAGCAGATATTCTTTCACCTTTACAATTTATAAGTCAACAACTGCCTTTTAGAAACCATGTAGGATCCGGGACCAAACATATTTTTCATTTTAATTTCCGGACCCATATGCCAAATAGAAACCAGGTAGTCCCGGGTAACATATTTTCTTTCACCTTTACAATTTATAAGTCAACAACTGCCTTTCAGAAACCATGTAGGATCAGGGTCCAAAAATATTTTTCATTTTAATTCCCGGATCCATATGCCAAGTAGAAACCAGGTAGTCCCGGGTAGCATATTTTCTTTCACCTTTACAATTTATAAGTCAACAAGTGGCATTTAGAAATCATGTAGGATCTGGATCAAAACGTATTTATGCATTTTAATCCCTGGATCCACAAGTCAAATAGGAACCATGTAGGGCCGGGTAGAAGATTTACTTCCACCTTAACAATTTGCAAGTAGACATGTGCCTTATAGAAACCAGGTAGGATACGAGTCCAATTTTATTTCTACATTTTAATTCTTCTATCTACATGCCAAATAGGAACCAGATAGGGTCGGGCAGCAGATTTTCATTCATCTTTACAATTTATAAGTCAACAACTGCCTTTTAGAAACCATGTAGGATCAGGGTCCAAAAATATTTTCGCATTTTATTTCCAGGATTCAAATGCCAAATAGGAACCAGGTAGGTTCGGGCAGCAGATTTACTTTCACCTTTACAATTTATAAGTCAACAAGTGCCTTATAGAAACTAGGTAGGATCCGGGTCCAAACATATTTTTCATTTTAATTTATGGATCTATATGCCAAATGGGAACCAGGTAGGGTTGGGCAGCAGATTCTCTTTCATCTTTACAATTTATAAGTCAACAACTGCCTTTTAGAAATCATGTAGGATCTGGATCAAAACATATTTTTGCATTTTAATCCCTGGATCCACAAGTCAAATAGGAACCAGGTAGGGCCGGGTAGAAGCTTTACTTCCACCTTAACAATTTGCATTAGACAAGTGCCTTATAGAAACCAGGTAGGATACGGGTCCAAACATATTTCTACATTTTAATTCTTCGATCTACATGCCAAATAGGAACCAGATAGGGTCGGGCAGCAGATTGTCATTCATCTTTACAATTTATAAGTCAACAACTGCCTTTTAGAAACCATGTAGGATCAGGGTCCAATAATATTTTCGCATTTTATTTCCTGAATCCAAATGCCAAATAGGAACCAGGTAGGGTCGTGCAGCAGATTTTCTTTCACCTTTACAATTTATAAGACAACAACTGCCTTTTAGAAACCATGTAAGATCCGGGTCCAAACATATTTTTCATTTTAATTCCCGGATCCATATGCCAAATAGAAACCAGGTAGTCCCGGGTAGCAGATTCTCTTTCATCTTTACAATTTATAAGTCAACAACTGCCTTTTAGAAACCATGTAAGATCTGGATCAAAACATATTTTTGCATTTTAATCCCTGGATCCACAAGTCAAATAGGAACCAGGTAGGGCCGGGTAGAAGCTTTACTTCCACCTTAACAATTTGCAAGTAGACATGTGCCTTATAGAAACCAGGTAGGATACGAGTCCAATTTTATTTGTACATTTTAATTCTTCTATCCACATGCCAAATAGGAACCAGATAGGGTCGGGCAGCAGATTGTCATTCATCTTTACAATTTATAAGTCAACAACTGCCTTTTAGAAACCATGTAGGATCAGGGTCCAAAAATATTTTCGCATTTTAATTCCTGAATCCAAATGCCAAATAGGAACCAGGTAGGGTCGTGCAGCAGATTTTCTTTCACCTTTACAATTTATAAGTCAACAACTGCCTTTTAGAAACCAGGTAGGATCCGGGTCCAAACATATTTTTCATTTTAATTCCCGGATCCATATGCCAAATAGAAACCAGGTAGTCCCAGGTAGCAGATTTTCTTTCACCTCTACAATTTATAAGTCAACAACTGCCTTTCAGAAACCATGTAGGATCAGGCTCCAAACATATTTTTGCATTTTAATTCCTGAATCCAAATGCCAAATAGGAACCAGGTAGGGTCGTGCAGCAGATTTTCTTTCACCTTTACAATTTATAAGTCAACAACTGCCTTTTAGAAACCATGTAGGATCCGGGACCAAACATATTTTTCATTTTAATTCCCGGATCCATATGCCAAATAGAAACCAGGTAGTCCCGGGTAGCAGATTTTCTTTCATCTTTACAATTTATAAGTCAACAACTGCCTTTTAGAAACCATGTAACATCCGGGTCCAAACATATTATTGCATTTAATTCCCGGATCCATATGCCAAATAGAAACCAGGTAGTCCCGTGTAGCAGATTTTCTTTCACCTTTAAAATTTATAAGTCAACAACTGCCTTTCAGAAACTATGTAGGATCCGGGTCCAAACATATTTTTGCATTTTAATTCCTGGAACCAAGTGCAAAATTGGAACCAGGTAGGGTCGTGCAGCAGATTTTCTTTCACCTTTACAATTTATAAGTCAACAACTGCCTTTTAGAAACCATGTAGCATCCGGGTCCAAACATATTATTGCATTTTAATTCCCGGATCCAAATGCCAAATAGAAACCAGGTAGTCCCTGGTAGCAGATTTTCTTTCACCTTTAAAATTTAAAATTTAACAAACTGACTTTCAGAAACAATGTAGGATCCGGTTCCAAACATATTTTTGCATTTTAATTCCTGGAACCAAATGCAAAATTGTAACCAGGTAGGGCCGGGTAGCAGATTTACTTTCACCATTATAATTTATATTTCGACAACTGCTTTATATAGACAAGTTAGGATCAGTTTACAAAAATATTTTTGCTTTTTATTTACTTGATCGAAATGCATAATAGTAACTCGGTAGGGTCTTGCAGCAGATTTTCTTTCTCCTTTACAATTTATAAGTCAACAACTGCCTTTTAGAAACCATGTAGGATCCGGGTCCAAACATATTTTTCATTTTAATTCCCGGATCCATATGCCAAATAGAAACCAGGTAGTCCCGGGTAGCATATTTTCTTTCACCTTTACAATTAATAAGTCAACAACAACCTTTCAGAAACCATGTAGGATCCGGGTCTAAATATATTTTTCATTCTAATTCCTGGATCCAAATGCCAAATAGGATCCATGTAGGTTCGTGCATACGATTTTCTTTCACCTTTACAATTTATAAGTCAACAACTGCCTTTTAGAAACCATGTAGGATCAGGGTCCCAACATATTTTTGTATTTTAATTCCTGGATCCAAATGCAAAATAGGAACCAGGTTGGGCCGGGTAGCAGATTTACTTTCACCTTTATACTTTATATGTCGACAACTGCCTTATATAGACCAGTTATGATCAGGGACCAAAAATATTTTTGCATTTTAATTCCTGGATCCACATGCTTAATAGGAATCAGGTAGGGACGGGCAGCAGATTTTCTTTCACCTTTACAATTTATAAGTCAACAACTGCCTTTTAGAAACCATGTCGGATCCGGGTCCAAACATATTTTGCATTTTAATTCCCGGATCCATATGCCAAATAGAAACCAGGTAGTCCCGGGTAGCAGATTTTCTTTCACCTTTACAATTTATAAGTCAACAATTGAATTTCAGAAACCATGTAGGATCAGGGTCCAAACATATTTTTGCATTTTAATTCCTGAATCCAAATGCCAAATAGGAACCAGGTAGGGTCGTGCAGCAGATTTTCTTTCACCTTTACAATTTATAAGTCAACAACTGCCTTTTAGAAACCATGTAGGATCCGGGACCAAACATATTTTTCATTTTAATTCCCGGATCCATATGCCAAATAGAAACCAGGTAGTCCCGGGTAGCAGATTTTCTTTCACCTTTACAATTTATAAGTCAACAACTGCCTTTCAGAAACCATTTAGGATCCGAGTCCAAACATATATTTTCATTTTATTTCCCGGATACATATGCCAAATAGAAACCATGTAGGATCCGGGTCCAAACATATTTTTCATTTTAATTCCAGGATCCATATGCCAAATAGAAACCAGGTAGGCCCGGGTAGCAGATTTTCCTTCACCTTTACAATTTATAAATCAACAAGTGCCTTATAGAAACCAGGTCGGATCCGGGACCAAACGTATTTTTGCATTTTAATTCCTGAATCCAAATGCCAAATAGGAACCAGGTAGGGTCGTGCAGCAGATTTTCTTTCACCTTTACAATTTATAAGTCAACAACTGCCTTTTAGAAACCATGTAGGATCCGGGTCCAAACATATTTTTCATTTTGATTCCCGGATCCATATGCCAAATAGAAACCAGGTAGTCCCGGGTAGCAGATTTTCTTTCACCTTTACAATTTATAAGTTTTCAACTGCCTTTCAGAAACCATGTTGGATCCGGGTCTAAACATATTTTTGCATTTTAATTCCTCAATCCAAATGCAAAATAGGAACCAGGTAGGGTCGTGCAGCAGATTTTCTTTCACCTTTACAATTTATAAGTCAACAACTGCCTTTTAGAAACCATGTCGGATCCGGGTCCAAACATATTTTGCATTTTAATTCCCGGATCCATATGCCAAATAGAAACCAGGTAGTCCCGGGTAGCCGATTTTCTTTCACCTTTACAATTTATAAGTCAACGACTGAATTTCAGAAACCATGTAGGATCAGGGTCCAAAAATATTTTCGCATTTTAATTCCTGAATCCAAATGCCAAATAGGAACCAGATAGGGTCGGGCAGCAGATTGTCATTCATCTTTACAATTTATAAGTCAACAACTGCCTTTTAGAAACCATGTAGGATCAGGGTCCAAAAATATTTTCGCATTTTAATTCCTGAATCCAAATGCCAAATAGGAACCAGGTAGGGTCGTGCAGCAGATTTTCTTTCACCTTTACAATTTATAAGTCAACAACTGCCTTTTAGAAACCAGGTAGGATCCGGGTCCAAACATATTTTTCATTTTAATTCCCGGATCCATATGCCAAATCGAAACCAGGTAGTCCCTGGTAGCAGATTTTCTTTCACCTTTACAATTTATAAGTCAACAACTGCCTTTTAGAAACCATGTAGGATCCGGGACCAAACATATTTTTCATTTTAATTCCCGGATCCATATGCCAAATAGAAACCAGGTAGTCCCGGGTAGCAGATTTTCTTTCACCTTTACAATTTATAAGTCAACAACTGCCTTTCAGAAACCATTTAGGATCCGAGTCCAAACATATATTTTCATTTTATTTCCCGGATACATATGCCAAATAGAAACCAGGTAGTCCCGGGTAGCAGATTTCCTTTCACCTCTACAATTTTTAAGTCAACAACTGCCTTTCAGAAACCATGTCGGATCCGGGTCCAAACATATTTTGCATTTTAATTCCCGGATCCATATGCCAAATAGAAACCAGGTAGTCCCGGGTAGCCGATTTTCTTTCACCTTTACAATTTATAAGTCAACGACTGAATTTCAGAAACCATGTAGGATCAGGGTCCAAAAATATTTTCGCATTTTAATTCCTGAATCCAAATGCCAAATAGGAACCAGGTAGGGGCCGGCAGCAGATTTTCATTCATCTTTACAATTTATAAGTCAACAACTTCCTTTTAGAAAACATGTAGGATCAGGGTCCAAAAATATTTTCGCATTTTATTTCCTGAATCCAAATGCCACATAGGAACCAGGTAGGGTCGTGCAGCAGATTTTCTTTCACCTTTACAATTTATAAGACAACAACTGCCTTTTAGAAACCAGGTAGGATCCGGGCCCAAACATATTTTTCATTTTAATTCCCGGATCCATATGCCAAATAGAAACCAGGTAGTCCCGGGTAGCAGATTTTCTTTCACCTTTACAATTTATAAGTCAACAACTGCCTTTCAGAAACCATGTTGGATCCGGGTCCAAACATATTTTTGCATTTTAATTCCTGAATCCAAATGCCAAATAGGAACCAGGTAGTGTCGTGCAGCAGATTTTCTTTCACCTTTACAATTTATAAGTCAACAACTGCCTTTTAGAAACCATGTAGGATCCGGGACCAAACATATTTTTCATTTTAATTCCCGGATCCATATGCCAAATAGAAACCAGGTAGTCCCGGGTAGCAGATTTTCTTTCACCTTTACAATTTATAAGTCAACAACTGCCTTTCAGAAACCATTTAGGATCCGAGTCCAAACATATATTTTCATTTTATTTCCCGGATACATATGCCAAATAGAAACCAGGTAGTCCCGGGTAGCAGATTTTCTTTCACCTGTACCATGTATAAGTCAACGACCGAATTTCAGAAACCATGTAGGATCAGGGTCCAAAAATATTTTCGCATTTTAATTCCTGAATCCAAATGCCAAATAGGAACCAGGTAGGGTCGTGCAGCAGATTTTCTTTCACCTTTACAATTTATAAGTCAACAACTGCCTTTTAGAAACCATGTAGGATCAGGGTCCAAAAATATTTTCGCATTTTAATTCCTGAATCCAAATGCCAAATAGGAACCAGGTAGGGTCGTGCAGCAGATTTTCTTTCACTTTTACAATTTATAAGACAACAACTGCCTTTTAGAAACCAGGTAGGATCCGGGCCCAAACATATTTTTCATTTTAATTCCCGGATCCATATGCCAAATAGAAACCAGGTAGTCCCAGGTAGCAGATTTTCTTTCACCTCTACAATTTATAAGTCAACAACTGCCTTTCAGAAACCATGTTGGATCAGGGTCCAAACATATTTTTGCATTTTAATTCCTGAATCCAAATGCCAAATAGGAACCAGGTAGGGTCGTGCAGCAGATTTTCTTTCACCTTTACAATTTATAAGTCAACAACTGCCTTTTAGAAACCATGTAGGATCCGGGACCAAACATATTTTTCATTTTAATTCCCGGATCCATATGCCAAATAGAAACCAGGTAGTCCCGGGTAGCAGATTTTCTTTCACCTTTACAATTTATAAGTCAACAACTGCCTTTCAGAAACCATGTAGGATCCGGGTCCAAACATATTTTTCATTTTATTTACCGGATACATATGCCAAATAGAAACCAGGTAGTCCCGGGTAGCAGATTTTCTTTCACCTTTACAATTTATAAGTCAACAACTGCCTTTCAGAAACCATGTTGGATCCGGGTCCAAACATATTTTTGCATTTTAATTCCTGAATCCAAATGCCAAATAGGAACCAGGTAGGGTCGTGCAGCAGATTTTCTTTCACCTTTACAATTTATAAGTCAACAACTGCATTTTAGAAACCATGTAGGATCCGGGTCCAAACATATTTTTCATTTTATTTCCCGGATCCTTATGCCAAATAGAAACCAGGTAGTCCCGGGTAGCCGATTTTCTTTCACCTTTACAATTTATAAGTCAACGACTGAATTTCAGAAACCATGTAGGATCAGGGTCCAAAAATATTTTCGCATTTTAATTCCTGAATCCAAATGCCAAATAGGAACCAGGTAGGGTCGTGCAGCAGATTTTCTTTCACCTTTACAATTTATAAGTCAACAACTGCCTTTTAGAAACCAGGTAGGATCCGGGTCCAAACATATTTTTCATTTTAATTTCCGGATCCATATGCCAAATAGAAACCAGGTAGACCCGGGTAACATATTTTCTTTCACCTTTACAATTTATAAGTCAACAACTGCCTTTTAGAAACCATGTCGGATCCGGGTCCAAACATATTTTTGCATTGTAATTCCTGAATCCAAATGCCAAATAGGAACCAGGTAGTGTCGTGCAGCAGATTTTCTTTCACCTTTACAATTTATAAGTCAACAACTGCCTTTTAGAAACCATGTAGCATCCGGGTCCAAACATATTATTGCATTTAATTCCCGGATCCATATGCCAAATAGAAACCAGGTAGTCCCGGGTAGCAGATTTTCTTTCACCTTTACAATTTATAAGTCAACAACTGCCTTTCAGAAACCATGTAGGATCAGGGTCCAAAAATATTTTCGCATTTTAATTCCTGAATCCAAATGCCAAATAGGAACCAGGTAGGGTCGTGCAGCAGATTTTCTTTCACCTTTACAATTTATAAGTCAACAACTGCCTTTTAGAAACCATGTCGGATCCGGGTCCAAACATATTTTGCATTTTAATTCCCGGATCCATATGCCAAATAGAAACCAGGTAGTCCCGGGTAGCAGATTTTCTTTCACCTTTACAATTTATAAGTCAACAATTGAATTTCAGAAACCATGTAGGATCAGGGTCCAAACATATTTTTGCATTTTAATTCCTGAATCCAAATGCCAAATAGGAACCAGGTAGGGTCGTGCAGCAGATTTTCTTTCACCTTTACAATTTATAAGTCAACAACTGCCTTTTAGAAAACATGTAGGATCCGGGACCAAACATATTTTTCATTTTAATTCCCGGATCCATATGCCAAATAGAAACCAGGTAGTCCCGGGTAGCAGATTTTCTTTCACCTTTACAATTTATAAGTCAACAACTGCCTTTCAGAAACCATTTAGGATCCGAGTCCAAACATATATTTTCATTTTATTTCCCGGATACATATGCCAAATAGAAACCATGTAGAATCCGGGTCCAAACATATATTTTCATTTTATTTCCCGGATCCATATGCCAAATAGAAACCAGGTAGGCCCGGGTAGCAGATTTTCCTTCACCTTTACAATTTATAAGTCAACAAGTGCCTTATAGAAACCAGGTAGGATCCGGGACCAAACGTATTTTTGCATTTTAATTCCTGAATCCAAATGCCAAATAGGAACCAGGTAGGGTCGTGCAGCAGATTTTCTTTCACCTTTACAATTTATAAGTCAACAACTGCCTTTTAGAAACCATGTAGGATCCGGGTCCAAACATATTTTTCATTTTAATTCCCGGATCCATATGCCAAATAGAAACCAGGTAGTCCCGGGAAGCATATTTACTTTCACCTTTACAATTTGCAAGTTTTCAACTGCCTTTCAGAAACCATGTAGGATCCGGGTCCAAACATATTTTTGCATTTTAATTCCTGAATCCAAATGCCAAATAGGAACCAGGTAGGGTCGTGCAGCAGATTTTCTTTCACCTTTACAATTTATAAGTCAACAACTGCCTTTTAGAAACCATGTCGGATCCGGGTCCAAACATATTTTGCATTTTAATTCCCGGATCCATATGCCAAATAGAAACCAGGTAGTCCCGGGTAGCAGATTTTCTTTCACCTTTACAATTTATAAGTCAACAACTGAATTTCAGAAACCATGTAGGATCAGGGTCCAAAAAATATTTTCGCATTTTAATTCCTGAATCCAAATGCCAAATAGGAACCAGATAGGGTCGGGCAGCAGATTTTCATTCATCTTTACAATTTATAAGTCAACAACTGCCTTTTAGAAACCATGTAGGATCAGGGTCCAAAAATATTTTCGCATTTTAATTCCTGAATCCAAATGCCAAATAGGAACCAGGTAGGGTCGTGCAGCAGATTTTCTTTCACCTTTACAATTTATAAGTCAACAACTGCCTTTTAGAAACCAGGTAGGATCCGGGACCAAACATATTTTTCATTTTAATTCCCGGATCCATATGCCAAATAGAAACCAGGTAGTCCCAGGTAGCAGATTTTCTTTCACCTCTACAATTTATAAGTCAACAACTGCCTTTCAGAAACCATGTAGGATCAGGGTCCAAACATATTTTTGCATTTTAATTCCTGAATCCAAATGCCAAATATGAACCAGGTAGGGTCGTGCAGCAGATTTTCTTTCACCTTTACAATTTATAAGTCAACAACTGCCTTTTAGAAACCATGTAGGATCCGGGACCAAACATATTTTTCATTTTAATTCCCGGATCCATATGCCAAATAGAAACCAGGTAGTCCCGGGTAGCAGATTTTCTTTCACCTTTACAATTTATAAGTCAACAACTGCCTTTCAGAAACCATTTAGGATCCGAGTCCAAACATATATTTTCATTTTAATTCCCGGATCCATATGCCAAATAGAAACCAGGTAGTCCCGGGTAGCAGATTTTCTTTCACCTTTACAATTTATAAGTCAACAACTGCCTTTCAGAAACCATGTTGGATCCGGGTCCAAACATATTTTTGCATTTTAATTCCTGAATCCAAATGCCAAATAGGAACCAGGTAGGGTCGTGCAGCAGATTTTCTTTCACCTTTACAATTTATAAGTCAACAACTGCATTTTAGAAACCATGTAGGATCCGGGTCCAAACATATTTTTCATTTTATTTCCCGGATCCTTATGCCAAATAGAAACCAGGTAGTCCCGGGTAGCCGATTTTCTTTCACCTTTACAATTTATAAGTCAACGACTGAATTTCAGAAACCATGTAGGATCAGGGTCCAAAAATATTTTCGCATTTTAATTCCTGAATCCAAATGCCAAATAGGAACCAGGTAGGGTCGTGCAGCAGATTTTCTTTCACCTTTACAATTTATAAGTCAACAACTGCCTTTTAGAAACCAGGTAGGATCCGGGTCCAAACATATTTTTCATTTTAATTTCCGGATCCATATGCCAAATAGAAACCAGGTAGTCCCGGGTAACATATTTTCTTTCACCTTTACAATTTATAAGTCAACAACTGCCTTTCAGAAACCATGTAGGATCCGGGTCCAAACATATTTTTGCATTTTAATTCCTGAATCCAAATGCCAAATAGGAACCAGGTAGTGTCGTGCAGCAGATTTTCTTTCACCTTTACAATTTATAAGTCAACAACTGCATTTTAGAAACCATGTAGCATCCGGGTCCAAACATATTATTGCATTTAATTCCCGGATCCATATGCCAAATAGAAACCAGGTAGTCCCGGGTAGCAGATTTTCTTTCACCTTTACAATTTATAAGTCAACAACTGCCTTTTAGAAACCATGTAGGATCAGGGTCCAAAAATATTTTCGCATTTTAATTCCTGAATCCAAATGCCAAATAGGAACCAGGTAGGGTCGTGCAGCAGATTTTCTTTCACCTTTACAATTTATAAGTCAACAACTGCCTTTTAGAAACCATGTCGGATCCGGGTCCAAACATATTTTGCATTTTAATTCCCGGATCCATATGCCAAATAGAAACCAGGTAGTCCCGGGTAGCAGATTTTCTTTCACCTTTACAATTTATAAGTCAACAATTGAATTTCAGAAACCATGTAGGATCAGGGTCCAAACATATTTATGTATTTTAATTCCTGGATCCAAATGCCAAATAGGAATCAGGTAGGGTCGGGCAGCAGATTTTCTTTCACCTTTACAATTTATAAGTCAACAACTGCCTTTTAGAAAACATGTAGGATCCGGGACCAAACATATTTTTCATTTTAATTCCCGGATCCATATGCCAAATAGAAACCAGGTAGTCCCGGGTAGCAGATTTTCTTTCACGTTTACAATTTATAAGTCAACAACTGCCTTTCAGAAACCATTTAGGATCCGAGTCCAAACATATATTTTCATTTTATTTCCCGGATACATATGCCAAATAGAAACCATGTAGAATCCGGGTCCAAACATATATTTTCATTTTATTTCCCGGATCCATATGCCAAATAGAAACCAGGTAGGCCCGGGTAGCAGATTTTCCTTCACCTTTACAATTTATAAGTCAACAAGTGCCTTATAGAAACCAGGTAGGATCCGGGACCAAACGTATTTTTGCATTTTAATTCCTGAATCCAAATGCCAAATAGGAACCAGGTAGGGTCGTGCAGCAGATTTTCTTTCACCTTTACAATTTATAAGTCAACAACTGCCTTTTAGAAACCATGTAGGATCCGGGTCCAAACATATTTTTCATTTTAATTCCCGGATCCATATGCCAAATAGAAACCAGGTAGTCCCGGGAAGCATATTTACTTTCACCTTTACAATTTGCAAGTTTTCAACTGCCTTTCAGAAACCATGTTGGATCCGGGTCCAAACATATTTTTGCATTTTAATTCCTGAATCCAAATGCCAAATAGGAACCAGGTAGTGTCGTGCAGCAGATTTTCTTTCACCTTTACAATTTATAAGTCAACAACTGCCTTTTAGAAACCATGTCGGATCCGGGTCCAAACATATTTTGCATTTTAATTCCCGGATCCTTATGCCAAATAGAAACCAGGTAGTCCCGGGTAGCCGATTTTCTTTCACCTTTACAATGTATAAGTCAACGACCGAATTTCAGAAACCATGTAGGATCAGGGTCCAAAAATATTTTCGCATTTTAATTCCTGAATCCAAATGCCAAATAGGAACCAGGTAGGGTCGTGCAGCAGATTTTCTTTCACCTTTACAATTTATAAGTCAACAACTGCCTTTTAGAAACCATGTAGGATCAGGGTCCAAAAATATTTTTGTATTTTATTTCCTGAATCCAAATGCCAAATAGGAACCAGGTAGGGTCGTGCAGCAGATTTTCTTTTCACCTTTACAATTTATAAGACAACAACTGCCTTTTAGAAACCAGGTAGGATCAGGGTCCAAACATATTTTCTCATTTTAATTCCTGAATCCAAATGCCAAATAGGAACCAGGTAGGGTCGTGCAGCAGATTTTCTTTCACCTTTACAATTTATAAGTCAACAACTGCCTTTTAGAAACCATGTAGGATCCGGGACCAAACATATTTTTCATTTTAATTCCCGGATCCATATGCCAAATAGAAACCAGGTAGTCCCGGGTAGCAGATTTTCTTTCACCTTTACAATTTATAAGTCAACAACTGCCTTTCAGAAACCATTTAGGATCCGAGTCCAAACATATATTTTCATTTTATTTCCCGGATACATATGCCAAATAGAAACCAGGTAGTCCCGGGTAGCAGATTTCCTTTCACCTCTACAATTTTTAAGTCAACAACTGCCTTTCAGAAACCATGTAGGATCCGGGTCCAAACATATTTTTCATTTTAATTCCCGGATCCATATGCCAAATAGAAACCAGGTAGTCCCGGGTAGCCGATTTTCTTTCACCTTTACAATTTATAAGTCAACGACTGAATTTCAGAAACCATGTAGGATCAGGGTCCAAAAATATTTTCGCATTTTAATTCCTGAATCCAAATGCCAAATAGGAACCAGATAGGGTCGGGCAGCAGATTTTCATTCATCTTTACAATTTATAAGTCAACAACTGCCTTTTAGAAACCATGTAGGATCAGGGTCCAAAAATATTTTCGCATTTTATTTCCTGAATCCAAATGCCAAATAGGAACCAGGTAGGGTCGGGGAGCAGATTTTCTTTCACCTTTACAATTTATAAGACAACAACTGCCTTTTAGAAACCAGGTAGGATCCGGGCCCAAACATATTTTTCATTTTAATTCCCGGATCCATATGCCAAATAGAAACCAGGTAGTCCCAGGTAGCAGATTTTCTTTCACCTTTACAATTTATAAGTCAACAACTGCCTTTAAGAAACCATGTTGGATCAGGGTCCAAACATATTTTAGCATTTTAATTCCTGAATCCAAATGCCAAATATGAACCAGGTAGGGTCGTGCAGCAGATTTTCTTTCACCTTTACAATTTATAAGTCAACAACTGCCTTTTAGAAACCATGTAGGATCCGGGACCAAACATATTTTTCATTTTAATTCCCGGATCCATATGCCAAATAGAAACCAGGTAGTCCCGGGTAGCAGATTTTCTTTCACCTTTACAATTTATAAGTCAACAACTGCCTTTCAGAAACCATTTAGGATCCGAGTCCAAACATATATTTTCATTTTATTTCCCGGATACATATGCCAAATAGAAACCAGGTAGTCCCGGGTAGCAGATTTTCTTTCACCTTTACAATTTATAAGTCAACAACTGCCTTTCAGAAACCATGTTGGATCCGGGTCCAAACATATTTTTGCATTTTAATTCCTGAATCCAAATGCCAAATAGGAACCAGGTAGGGTCGTGCAGCAGATTTTCTTTCACCTTTACAATTTATAAGTCAACAACTGCATTTTAGAAACCATGTAGGATCCGGGTCCAAACATATTTTTCATTTTATTTCCCGGATCCTTATGCCAAATAGAAACCAGGTAGTCCCGGGTAGCCGATTTTCTTTCACCTTTACAATTTATAAGTCAACGACTGAATTTCAGAAACCATGTAGGATCAGGGTCCAAAAATATTTTCGCATTTTAATTCCTGAATCCAAATGCCAAATAGGAACCAGGTAGGGTCGTGCAGCAGATTTTCTTTCACCTTTACAATTTATAAGTCAACAACTGCCTTTTAGAAACCAGGTAGGATCCGGGTCCAAACATATTTTTCATTTTAATTTCCGGATCCATATGCCAAATAGAAACCAGGTAGTCCCGGGTAACATATTTTCTTTCACCTTTACAATTTATAAGTCAACAACTGCCTTTCAGAAACCATGTTGGATCCGGGTCCAAACATATTTTTGCATTTTAATTCCTGAATCCAAATGCCAAATAGGAACCAGGTAGTGTCGTGCAGCAGATTTTCTTTCACCTTTACAATTTATAAGTCAACAACTGCCTTTTAGAAACCATGTAGGATCCGGGACCAAACATATTATTGCATTTAATTCCCGGATCCATATGCCAAATAGAAACCAGGTAGTCCCGGGTAGCAGATTTTCTTTCACCTTTAAAATTTATAAGTCAACAACTGCCATTTAGAAACCATGTAGGATCAGGGTCCAAACATATTTTTGTATTTTAATTCCTGGATCCAAATGCAAAAAATGAACCAGGTAGGGCCGGGTAGCAGATTTACTTTCACCATTATAATTTATATGTCGACAACTGCCATATATAAACAAGTTAGGATCAGGATCCAAAAATATTTTTGCATTTTAATTCCTCGATCCAAATGCCAAATAGGAACCAGGTAGGGTCGTGCAGCAGATTTTCTTTCACCTTTACAATTTATAAGTCAACAACTGCCTTTTAGAAACCATGTAGGATCCGGGTCCAAACATATTTTTCATTTTAATTCCCGGATCCATATGCCAAATAGAAACCAGGTAGTCCCGGGTAGCAGATTTTCTTTCACCTTTACAATTTATAAGTCAACAACAACCTTTCAGAAACCATGTAGGATCCGGGTCTAAATATATTTTTCATTCTAATTCCTGGATCCAAATGCCAAATAGGATCCATGTAGGTTCGTGCATAAGATTTTCTTTCACCTTTACAATTTATAAGTCAAGAACTGCCTTTTTAGAAACCATGTAGGATCAGGGTCCCAACATATTTTTGTATTTTAATTCCTGGATCCAAATGCAAAATAGGAACCAGGTTGGGCCGGGTAGCAGATTTACTTTCACCTTTATAATTTATATGTCTACAACTGCCTTATATAGACCAGTTAGGATCAGGGACCAAAAATATTTTTGCATTTTAATTCCTGGATCCAAATGCCAAATAGGAACCAGGTAGGGTCGTGCAGCAGATTTTCTTTCACCTTTACAATTTATAAGTCAAGAACTGCCTTTTAGACTGCATGTCGGATCCGGGTCCAAACATATTTTTCATTTTAATTCCCGGATCCATATGCCAAATAGAAACCAGGTGGTCCCGGGTAGCAGATTTTCTTTCACCTTTACAATTTATAAGTCAACAACTGACTTTTAGAAACCATGTCGGATCCGGGTCCAAACATATTTTTCGTTTTAATTCCCGGATCCATATGCCAAGTAGAAACCAGGTAGTCCCGGGTAGCATATTTTCTTTCACCTTTACAATTTATAAGTCAACAATTGAATTTCAGAAACCATGTAGGATCAGGGTCCAAACATATTTTTGCATTTTAATTCCTGAATCCAAATGCCAAATAGGAACCAGGTAGGGTCGTGCAGCAGATTTTCTTTCACCTTTACAATTTATAAGTCAACAACTGCCTTTTAGAAACCATGTAGGATTTGGATTAAAGCAAATTTTTCCTTTTTAATTCCTGGATCCACATGCCAAATAGTAACCACGTAGGGCCGGGTAGAAGATTTACTTCCACCTTAACAATTTGCAAGTAGACATGTACCTTATAGAAACCAGGTAGGATACGGGTCCAATTTTATTTCTACATTTTAATTCTTCTATCCACATGCCAAATAGGAACCAGGTAGGGTCGGGCAGCAGATTTTCTTTCACCTTTACAATTTATAAGTCAACAAGTGGCATTTAGAAATCATGTAGGATCTGGATCAAAAAGTATTTATGCATTTTAATCCCTGGATCCACAAGTCAAATAGGAACCATGTAGGGCCGGGTAGAAGATTTACTTCCACCTTAACAATTTGCAAGTAGACATGTGCCTTATAGAAACCAGGTAGGATACGAGTCCAATTTTATTTCTACATTTTAATTCTTCTATCTACATGCAAAATAGGAACCAGGTAGGTTCGGGCAGCAGATTTACTTTCACCTTTACAATTTATAAGTCAACAAGTGCCTTATAGAAACTAGGTAGGATCCGGGTCCAAACATATTTTTCATTTTAATTTATGGATCTATATGCCAAATGGGAACCAGGTAGGGTTGGGCAGCAGATTCTCTTTCATCTTTACAATTTATAAGTCAACAACTGCCTTTTAGAAACCAGGTAGGATCCGGGTCCAAACATATTTTTTATTTTAATTCCCGGATCCATATGCCAAATAGAAACCAGGTAGTCCCGGGTAGCAAATTTTCTTTCACCTTTACAATTTATAAGTCAACAACTGCCTTTCAGAAACCATGTTGGATCCGGGTCCAAACATATTTTTGCATTTTAATTCCTGAATCCAAATGCCAAATAGGAACCAGGTAGGGTCGTGCAGCAGATTTTCTTTCACCTTTACAATATATAAGTCAACAACTGCCTTTTAGAAACCATGTAAGATCTGGATCAAAACATATTTTTCATTTTAATTCCCGGATCCATATGCCAAATAGAAACCAGGTAGTCCCGGGTAGCAGATTTTCTTTCATCTTTACAATTTATAAGTCAACAACTGCCTTTTAGAAACCATGTAAGATCTGGATCAAAACATATTTTTGCATTTTAATCCCTGGATCCACAAGTCAAATAGGAACCAGGTAGGGCCGGGTAGAAGCTTTACTTCCACCTTAACAATTTGCATTAGACAAGTGCCTTATAGAAACCAGGTAGGATACGAGTCCAATTTTATTTCTACATTTTAATTCTTCTATCTACATGCCAAATAGGAACCAGATAGGGTCGGGCAGCAGATTTTCATTCATCTTTACAATTTATAAGTCAACAACTGCCTTTTAGAAACCATGTAGGATCAGGGTCCAAAAATATTTTCGCATTTTATTTCCTGAATCCAAATGCCAAATAGGAACCAGGTAGGGTCGTGCAGCAGATTTTCTTTCACCTTTACAATTTATAAGACAACAACTGCCTTTTAGAAACCATGTAAGATCCGGGTCCAAACATATTTTTCATTTTAATTCCCGGATCCATATGCCAAATAGAAACCAGGTAGTCCCGGGTAGCAGATTCTCTTTCATCTTTACAATTTATAAGTCAACAACTGCCTTTTAGAAACCATGTAAGATCTGGATCAAAACATATTTTTGCATTTTAATCCCTGGATCCACAAGTCAAATAGGAACCAGGTAGGGCCGGGTAGAAGCTTTACTTCCACCTTAACAATTTGCAAGTAGACAAGTGCCTTATAGAAACCAGGTAGGATACGGGTCCAAACATATTTCTACATTTTAATTCTTCGATCCACATGCCAAATAGGAACCAGGTAGGGACAAGCAGCAGATTGTCATTCATCTTTACAATTTATAAGTCAACAACTGCCTTTTAGAAACCATGTAGGATCAGGGTCCAAAAATATTTTCGCATTTTAATTCCTGAATCCAAATGCCAAATAGGAACCAGGTAGGGTCGTGCAGCAGATTTTCTTTCACCTTTACAATTTATAAGTCAACAACTGCCTTTTAGAAACCAGGTAGGATCCGGGTCCAAACATATTTTTCATTTTAATTTCCGGATCCATATGCCAAATAGAAACCAGGTAGTCCCAGGTAGCAGATTTTCTTTCACCTTTACAATTTATAAGTCAACAACTGCCTTTCAGAAACCATGTTGGATCAGGGTCCAAAAATATTTTTGCATTTTAATTCCTGGATCCAAATGCCAAATAGGAACCAGGTAGGGTCGTGCAGCAGATTTTCTTTCACCTTTACAATTTATAAGTCAACAACTGCCTTTTAGAAACCATGTAGGATCCGGGACCAAACATATTTTTCATTTTAATTCCCGGATCCATATGCCAAATAGAAACCAGGTAGTCCCGGGTAGCAGATTTTCTTTCACCTTTACAATTTATAAGTCAACAAGTGCCTTATAGAAACCATGTAGCATCCGGGTCCAAATATATTATTGCATTTTAATTCCTGGAACCAAATGCAAAATTGGAACCAGGTAGGGTCGTGCAGCAGATTTTCTTTCACCTTTACAATTTATAAGTCAACAACTGCCTTTTAGAAACCATGTAGCATCCGGGTCCAAACATATTATTGCATTTAATTCCCGGATCCATATGCCAAATCGAAACCAGGTAGTCCCTGGTAGCAGATTTTCTTTCACCTTTAAAATTTATAATTTAACAAACTGCCTTTCAGAAACCATGTAGGATCCGGGTCCAAACATATTTTTGCATTTTAATTCCTGGAACCAAATGCAAAATTGGAACCAGGTAGGGCCGGGTAGCAGATTTACTTTCACCATTATAATTTATATGTCGACAACTGCCATATATAAACAAGTTAGGATCAGGATCCAAAAATATTTTTGCATTTTAATTCCTGGATCCAAATGCCAAATAGGAACCAGGTAGGGTCGTGCAGCAGATTTTCTTTCACCTTTACAATTTATAAGTCAACAACTGCCTTTTAGAAACCATGTAGGATCCGGGACCAAACATATTTTTCATTTTAATTCCCGGATCCATATGCCAAATAGAAACCAGGTAGTCCCGGGTAGCAGATTTTCTTTCACCTTTACAATTTATAAGTCAACAACAACCTTTCAGAAACTATGTAGGATCCGGGTCCAAACATATTTTTGCATTTTTAATTCCTGGAACCAAATGCAAAATTGGAACCAGGTAGTGCCGGGTAGCAGATTTACTTTCACCATTATAATTTATATTTCGACAACTGCCTTATATAGACCAGTTAGGATCAGGGACCAAAAAATATTTTTGCATTTTAATTCCTGGATCCAAATGCTTAATAGGAACCAGGTAGGGACGGGCAGCAGATTTCCTTTCACCTTTACAATTTATAAGTCAACAACTGCCTTTTAGAAACCATGTCGGATCCGGGTCCAAACATATTTTTCATTTTAATTCCCGGATCCATATGCCAAATAGAAACCAGGTAGTCCCGGGTAGCAGATTTTCTTTCACCTTTACAATTTATAAGTCAACAATTGAATTTCAGAAACCATGTAGGATCAGGGTCCAAACATATTTTTGCATTTTAATTCCTGGATCCAAATGCCAAATAGGAACCAGGTAGGGTCGTGCAGCAGATTTTCTTTCACCTTTACAATTTATAAGTCAACAACTGCATTTCAGAAACCATGTAGGATCAGGGTCCAAACATATTTTTCATTTTAATTCCCGGATCCATATGCCAAATAGAAACCAGGTAGTCCCGGGTAGCAGATTTTCTTTCACCTTTACAATTTATAAGTCAACAACTGCCTTTCAGAAACCATTTAGGATCCGAGTCCAAACATATATTTTCATTTTATTTCCCGGATACATATGCCAAATAGAAACCATGTAGAATCCGGGTCCAAACATATATTTTCATTTTATTTCCCGGATCCATATGCCAAATAGAAACCAGGTAGGCCCGGGTAGCAGATTTTCCTTCACCTTTACAATTTATAAGTCAACAAGTGCCTTATAGAAACCAGGTAGGATCCGGGACCAAACGTATTTTTGCATTTTAATTCCTGAATCCAAATGCCAAATAGGAACCAGGTAGGGTCGTGCAGCAGATTTTCTTTCACCTTTACAATTTATAAGTCAACAACTGCCTTTTAGAAACCATGTAGGATCCGGGTCCAAACATATTTTTCATTTTAATTCCCGGATCCATATGCCAAATAGAAACCAGGTAGTCCCGGGAAGCATATTTACTTTCACCTTTACAATTTGCAAGTTTTCAACTGCCTTTCAGAAACCATGTAGGATCCGGGTCCAAACATATTTTTGCATTTTAATTCCTGGATCCAAATGCAAAATAGGAACCAGGTAGGGCCGGGTAGCAGATTTTCTTTAACCTTTACAATTTATAAGTCAACAACTGCCTTTTAGAAACCATGTCGGATCCGGGTCCAAACATATTTTGCATTTTAATTCCCGGATCCATATGCCAAATAGAAACCAGGTAGTCCCGGGTAGCCGATTTTCTTTCACCTTTACAATTTATAAGTCAACGACTGAATTTCAGAAACCATGTAGGATCAGGGTCCAAAAATATTTTCGCATTTTAATTCCTGAATCCAAATGCCAAATAGGAACCAGATAGGGTCGGGCAGCAGATTTTCATTCATCTTTACAATTTATAAGTCAACAACTGCCTTTTAGAAACCATGTAGGATCAGGGTCCAAAAATATTTTCGCATTTTATTTCCTGAATCCAAATGCCAAATAGGAACCAGGTAGGGTCGTGCAGCAGATTTTCTTTCACCTTTACAATTTATAAGACAACAACTGCCTTTTAGAAACCAGGTAGGATCCGGGCCCAAACATATTTTTCATTTTAATTCCCGGATCCATATGCCAAATAGAAACAAGGTAGTCCCAGGTAGCAGATTTTCTTTCACCTCTACAATTTATAAGTCAACAACTGCCTTTCAGAAACCATGTAGGATCAGGGTCCAAACATATTTTTGCATTTTAATTCCTGAATCCAAATGCCAAATAGGAACCAGGTAGGGTCGTGCAGCAGATTTTCTTTCACCTTTACAATTTATAAGTCAACAACTGCCTTTTAGAAACCATGTGGGATCCGGGACCAAACATATTTTTCATTTTAATTCCCGGATCCATATGCCAAATAGAAACCAGGTAGTCCCGGGTAGCAGATTTTCTTTCACCTTTACAATTTATAAGTCAACAACTGCCTTTCAGAAACCATTTAGGATCCGAGTCCAAACATATATTTTCATTTTATTTCCCGGATACATATGCCAAATAGAAACCAGGTAGTCCCGGGTAGCAGATTTTCTTTCACCTCTACAATTTTTAAGTCAACAACTGCCTTTCAGAAACCATGTTGGATCCGGGTCCAAACATATTTTTGCATTTTAATTCCTGAATCCAAATGCCAAATAGGAACCAGGTAGGGTCGTGCAGCAGATTTTCTTTCACCTTTACAATTTATAAGTCAACAACTGCATTTTAGAAACCATGTAGGATCCGGGTCCAAACATATTTTTCATTTTATTTCCCGGATCCTTATGCCAAATAGAAACCAGGTAGTCCCGGGTAACATATTTTCTTTCACCTTTACAATTTATAAGTCAACAACTGCCTTTCAGAAACCATGTTGGATCCGGGTCCAAACATATTTTTCGCATTTTAATTCCTGAATCCAAATGCCAAATAGGAACCAGGTAGGGTCGTGCAGCAGATTTTCTTTCACCTTTACAATTTATAAGTCAACAACTGCCTTTTAGAAACCATGTAGGATCCGGGACCAAACATATTATTGCATTTAATTCCCGGATCCATATGCCAAATAGAAACCAGGTAGTCCCGGGTAGCAGATTTTCTTTCACCTTTAAAATTTATATTTCGACAACTGCCTTATATAAACAAGTTAGGATCAGGATCCAAAAATATTTTTGCATTTTAATTCCTGGATCCAAATGCCAAATAGGAACCAGGTAGGGTCGTGCAGCAGATTTTCTTTCACCTTTACAATTTATAAGTCAACAACTGCCTTTTTAGAAACCATGTAGGATCCGGGTCCAAACATATTTTTCATTTTAATTCCCGGATCCATATGCCAAATAGAAACCAGGTAGTCCCTGGTAGCAGATTTTCTTTCACCTTTTACAATTTATAAGTCAACAACAACCTTTCAGAAACCATGTAGGATCCGGGTCTAAATATATTTTTCATTCTAATTCCTGGATCCAAATGCCAAATAGCATCCATGTAGGTTCGTGCATAAGATTTTCTTTCACCTTTACAATTTATAAGTCAACAACTGCCTTTTAGAAACCATGTAGGATCAGGGTCCCAACATATTTTTGTATTTTAATTCCTGGATCCAAATGCAAAATAGGAACCAGGTTGGGCCGGGTAGCAGATTTACTTTCACCTTTATAATTTATATGTCGACAACTGCCTTATATAGACCAGTTAGGATCAGGGACCAAAAATATTTTTGCATTTTAATTCCTGTATCCAAATGCCAAATAGGAACCAGGTAGGGTCGTGCAGCAGATTTTCTTTCACCTTTACAATTTATAAGTTAACAACTGCCTTTTAGACACCATGTCGGATCCGCGTCCAAACATATTTTTCATTTTAATTCCCGGACCCATATGCCAAATAGAAACCAGGTAGTCCCGGGTAGCAGAGTTTCTTTCACGTTTAGAATTTAAAAGACAACAACTGACTTTGAGAAACCAGGTTGGATCCGGGTCCAAACATATTTTTGCATTTTAATTCCTGGAACCAAATGCAAAATTGGCACCAGGTAGGGCCGGGTAGCAGATTTACTTTCACCATTATAATTTATCTGTCGACAACTGCCATATATAAACAAGTTAGGATCAGGATCCAAAAATATTTTTGCATTTTAATTCCTCGATCCAAATGCCAAATAGGAACCAGGTAGGGTCGTGCAGCAGATTTTCTTTCACCTTTACAATTTATAAGTCAACAACTGCCTTTTAGAAACCATGTAGGATCCGGGTCCAAACATATTTTTCATTTTAATTTCCGGATCCATATGCCAAATAGAAACCAGGTAGTCCCGGGTAGCAGATTTTCTTTCACCTTTACAATTTATAAGTCAACAACAACCTTTCAGAAACCATGTAGGATCCGGGTCTAAATATATTTTTCATTCTAATTCCTGGATCCAAATGCCAAATAGCATCCATGTAGGTTCGTGCATAAGATTTTCTTTCACCTTTACAATTTATAAGTCAACAACTGCCTTTTAGAAACCATGTAGGATCAGGGTCCCAACATATTTTTGTATTTTAATTCCTGGATCCAAATGCAAAATAGGAACCAGGTTGGGCCGGGTAGCAGATTTTCTTTCACCTTTATAATTTATATGTCGACAACTGCCTTATATAGACCAGTTAGGATCAGGGACCAAAAATATTTTTGCATTTTAATTCCTGGATCCAAATGCCAAATAGGAACTAGGTAGGGTCGTGCAGCAGATATTCTTTCACCTTTACAATTTATAAGTCAACAACTGCCTTTTAGACACCATGTCGGATCCGGGTCCAAACATATTTTTCATTTTAATTCCCGGATCCATATGCCAAATAGAAACCAGGTAGTCCCGGGTAGCAGATTTTCTTTCACCTTTACAATTTATAAGTCAACAACTGACTTTTAGAAACCATGTCGGATCCGGGTCCAAACATATTTTTCGTTTTAATTCCCGGATCCATATGCCAAGTAGAAACCAGGTAGTCCCGGGTAGCATATTTTCTTTCACCTTTACAATTTATAAGTCAACAATTGAATTTCAGAAACCATGTAGGATCAGGGTCCAAACATATTTTTGCATTTTAATTCCTGAATCCAAATGCCAAATAGGAACCAGGTAGGTTCGTGCAGCAGATTTTCTTTCACCTTTACAGTTTATAAGTCAACAACTGCCTTTTAGAAACCATGTAGGATTTGGATTAAAGCAAATTTTTCCTTTTTAATTCCTGGATCCACATGCCAAATAGTAACCACGTAGGGCCTGGTAGAAGATTTACTTCCCCTTTAACAATTTGCAAGTAGACATGTGCCTTATAGAAACCAGGTAGGATACGAGTCCAATTTTATTTCTACATTTTAATTCTTCTATCCACATGCCAAATAGGAACCAGGTAGGGACGGGCAGCAAATTTACTTTCACCTTTACAATTTATAAGTCAACAAGTGCCATTTAGAAATCATGTAGGATCTGGATCAAAACGTATTTATGCATTTTAATCCCTGGATCCACAAGTCAAATAGGAACCATGTAGGGCCGGGTAGAAGATTTACTTCCACCTTAACAATTTGCAAGTAGACATGTGCCTTATAGAAACCAGGTAGGATACGAGTCCAATTTTATTTCTACATTTTAATTCTTCTATCTACATGCCAAATAGGAACCAGATAGGGTCGGGCACCAGATTTTCATTCATCTTTACAATTTATAAGTCAACAACTGCCTTTTAGAAACCATGTAGGATCAGGGTCCAAAAATATTTTCGCATTTTAAATCCTGAATCCAAATGCCAAATAGGAACCAGGTAGGGTCGTGCAGCAGATTTTCTTTCACCTTTACAATTTATAAGTCAACAACTGCCTTTTAGAAACCAGGTAGGATCCGGGTCCAAACATATTTTTCATTTCAATTCCCGGATCCATATGCCAAATAGAAACCATGTAGTCCCGGTTTGCTGTTTTTCTTTGTCCTTTTCTTTTTATAAGTCAAAAACTGCATTTCAGAATCCATGTTGGATCCGTGTCCAAACATATTTTTGCATTTTAATTCCTGAATCCAAATGCCAAATAGGAACCAGGTAGGGTCGTGCAGCAGATTTTCTTTCACCTTTACAATTTATAAGTCAACAACTGCCTTTTAGAAACCATGTAAGATCCGGGTACAAACATATTTTTCATTTTAATTCCCGGATCCATATGCCAAATAGAAACCAGGTAGTCCCGGGTAGCAGATTTTCTTTCACCTTTACAATTTATGAGTCAACAAGTGCCATTTAGAAATCATGTAAGATCTGGATCAAAACATATTTTTGCATTTTAATCCCTGGATCCACATGCCAAATAGGAACCATGTAGGGCCGGGTAGAAGATTTACTTCCACCTTAACAATTTGCAAGTAGACAAGTGCCTTATAGAAACCAGGTAGGATACGGGTCCAATTTTATTTCTACATTTTAATTCTTCTATCCACATGCCAAATAGAAACCAGGTAGTCCCAGGTAGCAGATTTTCTTTCACCTCTACAATTTATAAGTCAACAACTGCCTTTCAGAAACCATGTTGGATCCGGGTCCAAACATATTTTTGCATTTTAATTCCTGGATCCAAATGCCAAATAGGAACTAGGTAGGGTCGTGCAGCAGATATTCTTTCACCTTTACAATTTATAAGTCAACAACTGCCTTTTAGAAACCATGTAGGATTTGGATTAAAGCAAATTTTTCCTTTTTAATTCCTGGATCCACATGCCAAATAGTAACCATGTAGGGCCGGGTAGAAGATTTACTTCCACCTTAACAATTTGCAAGTAGACAAGTGCCTTATAGAAACCAGGTAGGATACGGGTCCAATTTTATTTCTACATTTTAATTCTTCTATCCACATGCCAAATAGGAACCAGGTAGGGTCGGGCAGCAGATTTTCTTTCACCTTTACAATTTATAAGTCAACAACTGCCATTTAGAAATCATGTAGGATCTGGATCAAAACTTATTTATGCATTTTAATCCCTGGATCCACAAGTCAAATAGGAACCATGTAGGGCCGGGTAGAAGATTTACTTCCACCTTAACAATTTGCAAGTAGACATGTGCCTTATAGAAACCAGGTAGGATGCGAGTCCAATTTTATTTCTACATTTTAATTCTTCTATCCACATGCCAAATAGGAACCAGATAGGGTCGGGCAGCAGATTTTCATTCATCTTTACAATTTATAATTCAACAACTCCCTTTTAGAAACCATGTAGGATCAGGGTCCAAAAATATTTTCGCATTTTAATTCCTGAATCCAAATGCCAAATAGGAACCAGGTAGGGTCGGGTAGCAGATTTACTTTCACCATTATAATTTATATTTCGACAACTGCCTTATATAAACAAGTTAGGATCAGGATCCAAAAATATTTTTGCATTTTAATTCCTGGATCCAAATGCCAAATAGGAACCAGGTAGGGTCGTGCAGCAGATTTTCTTTCACCTTTACAATTTATAAGTTAACAACTGCCTTTTAGAAACCATGTAGGATCCGGGTCCAAACATATTTTTCATTTTAATTCCCGGATCCATATGCCAAATAGAAACCAGGTAGTCCCTGGAAGCAGATTTTCTTTCACCTTTACAATTTATAAGTCAACAACAACCTTTCAGAAACCATGTAGGATCCGGGTCTAAATATATTTTTCATTCTAATTCCTGGATCCAAATGCCAAATAGCATCCATGTAGGTTCGTGCATAAGATTTTCTTTCACCTTTACAATTTATAAGTCAACAACTGCCTTTTAGAAACCATGTAGGATCAGGGTCCCAACATATTTTTGTATTTTAATTCCTGGATCCAAATGCAAAATAGGAACCAGGTTGGGCCGGGTAGCAGATTTACTTTCACCTTTATAATTTATATGTCGACAACTGCCTTATATAGACCAGTTAGGATCAGGGACCAAAAATATTTTTGCATTTTAATTCCTGGATCCAAATGCCAAATAGGAACTAGGTAGGGTCGTGCAGCAGATATTCTTTCACCTTTACAATTTATAAGTCAACAACTGCCTTTTAGACACCATGTCGGATCCGGGTACAAACATATTCTTCATGTTTATTCCCGGATCCTTATGCCAAATAGAAACCAGGTAGTCCCGGGTAGCAGATTTTCTTTCACCTTTACAATTTATAAGTCAACAACTGACTTTTAGAAACCATGTCGGATCCGGGTCCAAACATATTTTTCGTTTTAATTCCCGGATCCATATGCCAAGTAGAAACCAGGTAGTCCCGGGTAGCATATTTTCTTTCACCTTTACAATTTATAAGTCAACAATTGAATTTCAGAAACCATGTAGGATCAGGGTCCAAACATATTTTTGCATTTTAATTCCTGAATCCAAATGCCAAATAGGAACCAGGTAGGTTCGTGCAGCAGATTTTCTTTCACCTTTACAGTTTATAAGTCAACAACTGCCTTTTAGAAACCATGTAGGATTTGGATTAAAGCAAATTTTTCCTTTTTAATTCCTGGATCCACATGCCAAATAGTAACCACGTAGGGCCTGGTAGAAGATTTACTTCCCCTTTAACAATTTGCAAGTAGACATGTGCCTTATAGAAACCAGGTAGGATACGAGTCCAATTTTATTTCTACATTTTAATTCTTCTATCCACATGCCAAATAGGAACCAGGTAGGGACGGGCAGCAAATTTACTTTCACCTTTACAATTTATAAGTCAACAAGTGCCATTTAGAAATCATGTAGGATCTGGATCAAAACGTATTTATGCATTTTAATCCCTGGATCCACAAGTCAAATAGGAACCATGTAGGGCCGGGTAGAAGATTTACTTCCACCTTAACAATTTGCAAGTAGACATGTGCCTTATAGAAACCAGGTAGGATACGAGTCCAATTTTATTTCTACATTTTAATTCTTCTATCTACATGCCAAATAGGAACCAGATAGGGTCGGGCACCAGATTTTCATTCATCTTTACAATTTATAAGTCAACAACTGCCTTTTAGAAACCATGTAGGATCAGGGTCCAAAAATATTTTCGCATTTTAAATCCTGAATCCAAATGCCAAATAGGAACCAGGTAGGGTCGTGCAGCAGATTTTCTTTCACCTTTACAATTTATAAGTCAACAACTGCCTTTTAGAAACCAGGTAGGATCCGGGTCCAAACATATTTTTCATTTCAATTCCCGGATCCATATGCCAAATAGAAACCAGGTAGTCCCGGGTAGCAAATTTTCTTTCACCTTTACAATTTATAAGTCAAAAACTGCCTTTCAGAAACCATGTTGGATCCGGGTCCAAACATATTTTTGCATTTTAATTCCTGAATCCAAATGCCAAATAGGAACCAGGTAGGGTCGTGCAGCAGGTTTTCTTTCACCTTTACAATTTATAAGTCAACAACTGCCTTTTAGAAACCATGTAAGATCCGGGTACAAACATATTTTTCATTTTAATTCCCGGATCCATATGCCAAATAGAAACCAGGTAGTCCCGGGTAGCAGATTTTCTTTCACCTTTACAATTTATGAGTCAACAAGTGCCATTTAGAAATCATGTAGGATCTGGATCAAAACGTATTTATGCATTTTAATCCCTGGATCCACATGCCAAATAGGAACCATGTAGGGCCGGGTAGAAGATTTACTTCCACCTTAACAATTTGCAAGTAGACAAGTGCCTTATAGAAACCAGGTAGGATACGGGTCCAATTTTATTTCTACATTTTAATTCTTCTATCCACATGCCAAATAGAAACCAGGTAGTCCCAGGTAGCAGATTTTCTTTCAACTTTACAATTTATAAGTCAACAACTGCCTTTCAGAAACCATGTTGGATCCGGGTCCAAACATATTTTTGCATTTTAATTCCTGGATCCAAATGCCAAATAGGAACTAGGTAGGGTCGTGCAGCAGATATTCTTTCACCTTTACAATTTATACGTCAACAACGGCCTTTTAGACACCATGGAGGATTTGGATTAAAGCAAATTTTTCCTTTTTAATTCCTGGATCCACATGCCAAATAGTAACCACGTAGGGCCGGGTAGAAGATTTACTTCCACCTTAACAATTTGCAAGTAGACAAGTGCCTTATAGAAACCAGGTAGGATACGGGTCCAATTTTATTTCTACATTTTAATTCTTCTATCCACATGCCAAATAGGAACCAGGTAGGGTCGGGCAGCAGATTTTCTTTCACCTTTACAATTTATAAGTCAACAAGTGCCATTTAGAAATCATGTAGGATCTGGATCAAAACGTATTTATGCATTTTAATCCCTGGATCCACAAGTCAAATAGGAACCATGTAGGGCCGGGTAGAAGATTTACTTCCACCTTAACAATTTGCAAGTAGACATGTGCCTTATAGAAACCAGGTAGGATGCGAGTCCAATTTTATTTCTACATTTTAATTCTTCTATCCACATGCCAAATAGGAACCAGATAGGGTCGGGCAGCAGATTTTCATTCATCTTTACAATTTATAATTCAACAACTCCCTTTTAGAAACCATGTAGGATCAGGGTCCAAAAATATTTTCGCATTTTAATTCCTGAATCCAAATGCCAAATAGGAACCAGGTAGGGTCGTGCAGCAGATTTTCTTTCACCTTTATAATTTATAAGTCAACAACTGCCTTTTAGAAACCAGGTAGGATCCGGGCCCAAACATATTTTTGCATTTTAATTCCTGGATCCAAATGCCAAATGAGAACCAGGTAGATTCGGGCAGCAGATTTTCCTTCACATTTGCAATTTATAAGTCAACAACTGCCTTTCAGAAACCATGTTGGATCCGGGTCCAAACATATTTTTGCATTTATTTCCTGAATCCAAATGCCAAATAGGAACCAGGTAGGGTCGTGCAGCAGTTTTTCTTTCACCTTTACAATTTATAAGTCAACAACTGCCTTATAGAAACCAGGTAGGATCCGGGTACAAACATATTATTGCATTTTAATTCCCGGATCCATATGCCAATATGAAACCAGGTAGTCCCGGGTTTCAGATTTAGTTTCACCTTTAAAATTTATAAGTTAACAACTGCCTTTCAGAAAACATGTAGGATCAGGGTGCATACGTATTTTTGCATTTTAATTCCTGGATCCAAATGCTTAATAGGAACCAGGTAGGGACGGGCAGCAGATTTTCTTTCACCTTCACAATTTATAAGTCAACAACTGCCTTATAGAAACCAGGTAGGATCCGGGTACAAACATATTATTGCATTTTAATTCCCGGATCCATATGCCAATATGAAACCAGGTAGTCCCGGGTTTCAGATTTAGTTTCACCTTCACAATTTATAAGTCAACAACTGCCTTTTAGAAACCATGTAGGATCCGGGACCAAACATATTTTTCATTTTAATTCCCGGATCCATATGCCAAATAGAAACCAGGTAGGGACGGGCAGCAGATTTTCTTTCACCTTCACAATTTATAAGTCAACAACTGCCTTTTAGAAACCATGTCGGATCCGGGTCCAAACATATTTTGCATTTTAATTCCCGGATCCATATGCAAAATAGGAACCAGGTTGGGCCGGGTAGCAGATTTTCTTTCACCTTTACAATTTATAAGTCAACAATTGAATTTCAGAAACCAGGTAGAATCAGGGTCCAAACATATTTTTGCATGTTAATTCCTGGATCCATATGCCAAACAGGAACCAGGTAGGGTCGTGCAGCAGTTTTTCTTTCACCTTTACAATTTATAAGTCAACAATTGAATTTCAGAAACCATGTAGGATCAGGGTCCAAACATATTTTTGCATTTTAATTCCTGGATCCAAATGCCAAATAGGTACCCTGTAGGGTCGTGCAGCAGATTTTCTGTCACCTTTACAATTTATAAGTTAACAACTGCCTTATATAAACCAGGTAGGATCCGGGTCCAAACATATTTTTCATTTTAATTCCCGGATCCATATGCCAAATAGAAACCAGGTAGTCCCTGGCGGCAGATTTTCTATCACCTTTACAATTTATACGTCAACAATTGCCTTTCAGAAACCATGTAGGATCCGGGTCCAAACATATTTTTGCATTTTAACTCCTGGATCCAAATGCTAAATAGGAACCAGGTAGATTCGGGCAGCAGATTTTTCTTTCACATTTACAATTTATAAGTCAACAACGGCCTTTAAGATACCTGGTAGGATCCTGGTCCAAACATATTTTTCATTTTAATTCCCGGATCCATATGCCAAATAGTAACCAGGTAGTCCCTGGCGGCAGATTTTCTTTCACCTTTACAATTTATACGTCAACAACTGCCTTTCAGAAACCATGTAGGATCCGGGTCCAAACATATTTTTGCATTTTAATTCTGGATCCAAATGCCAAATAGGAACCAGGTAGGGTCGTGCAGCAGATTTTCTTTCACCTTTACAATTTATAAGTCAACAACTGCCTTTTAGAAACCATGTAGGATCCGGGTCCAAATATATTTTTCATTTTAATTCCCGGATCCATATGCCAAATAGAAACCAGGTAGTCCCTTGTAACAGATTTTCTTTCACCTTTAGAATTTATACGTCAACAACTGCCTTTCAGAAACCATGTAGGATCCGGGTCAAAACATATTATTCATTTTAATTCCTGGATGCAAATGCCAAATAGAAACAAGGTAGGGTCGTGCAGCAGATTTTCATTCACCTTTACAATTTATAAGTCAACAACTGCCTTATAGAAACCAGGTAGGATCCGGATTCAAACATATTTTTCATGTTAGTTCATGGATCAATATGCCAAATAGAAACCAGGTAGGGCCGGGTAGCAGATTTACTTTCACCGTTACAATTAATACGTCGATAAGTGCCCTATATAAACAAGTAAGGATCAGGGTCCAAAAATATTTTTGCATTTTAATTCCTGGATCCAAATGCCAAATAGGAACCAGGTAGGGTCGTGCAGCAGATTTTCTTTCACCTTTAGAATTTATACGTCAACAACTGCCTTTCAGAAACCATGTAGGATCCGGGTCAAAACATATTTTTCATTTAAATTCCCGGATCCATATGCCAAATAGAAACAAGGTAGTCCCTGGTAGCAGATTTTCTTTCACCTTTACAATTTATACGTCAACAACTGCCTTTTAGAAACCATGTAGGATCCGGGTCCAAACATATTTTTGCATTTTAATTCCCGGAACCATATGCCAATAAGAAACCAGGTAGTCCCGGGTTTCAGATTTAGTTTCACCTTTAAAATTTATAAGTTAACAACTGCCTTTCAGAAACCATGTAGGATCAGGGTCCAAACTTATTTTTGCATTTTAATTCCTGGATCCAAATGCAAAATAGGAACTAGGTAGGGCCGGGTAGCAGATTTACTTTCACCTTTATAATTTATATGTCGACAACTGCCTTATATAGACCAGTTAGGATCTGGGACCAAAAATATTTTTGCATTTTAATTCCTGGATCCAAATGCCAAATAGGAACCAGGTAGGGTCGTGCAGCAGATTTTCTTTCACCTTTACAATTTATAAGTCAACAACTGCCTTTTAGAAACCATGTAGGATCCGGGTCCATACATATTGTTGCATTTCAATTCCCGGATCCATGTACCAATATGAAAACAGGTAGTCCCTGGTAGCAGATTTACTTTCACCTTTAAAATTTATAATTTAACAAACTGCCTTTCAGAAACCATGTAGGATCCGGGTCCAAACATATTTTTGCATTTTAATTCCTGGATCCACATGCCAAATAGTAACCACGTAGGGCCGGGTAGAAGATTTACTTCCACCTTAACAATTTGCAAGTAGACAAGTGCCTTATAGAAACCAGGTAGGATACGGGTCCAATTTTATTTCTACATTTTAATTCTTCTATCCACATGCCAAATAGGAACCAGATAGGGTCGGGCAGCAGATTTTCTTTCACCTTTACAATTTATAAGTCAACAACTGCCTTTTAGAAACCATGTAGGATCCGGGTCCAAACATATTTTTCATTTTAATTCCCGGATCCATATGCCAAATCGAAACCAGGTAGTCCCTGGTAGCAGATTTTCTTTCACCTTTACAATTTATAAGTCAACAACTGCCTTTTAGAAACCATGTAGGATCAGGGTCCAAACATATTTTTGTATTTTAATTCCTGGATCCAAATGCAAAAAATGAACCAGGTAGGGCCGGGTAGCAGATTTACTTTCACGTTTATAATTTATATGTCTACAACTGCCTTATATAGACCAGTTAGGATCTGGGACCAAAAATATTTTTGCATTTTAATTCCTGGATCCAAATGCCAAATAGGAACCAGGTAGGGTCGTGCAGCAGATATTCTTTCACCTTTACAATTTATAAGTCAACAACTGCCTTTTAGAAACCATGTAGGATCCGGGTCCATACATATTGTTGCATTTCAATTCCTGGATCCAAATGCAAAATAGGAACCAGGTAGGGCCGGGTAGCAGATTTACTTTCACCTTTATAATTTATATGTCGACAACTGTCTTATATAGACCAGTTAGGATCTGGGACCAAAAATATTTTTGCATTTTAATTCCCGGATCCATATGCCAATATGAAACCAGGTAGTCCCGGGTTTCAGATTTAGTTTCACCTTTAAAATTTATAAGTTAACAACTGCCTTTCAGAAACCATGTAGGATCAGGGTCCAAAAATATTTTTGCATTTTAATTCCTGGATCCAAATGCAAAATAGGAACCAGGTAGGGCCGGGTAGCAGATTTACTTTCACCTTTATAATTTATATGTCGACAACTGTCTTATATAGACCAGTTAGGATCTGGGACCAAAAATATTTTTGCATTTTAATTCCTGGATCCAAATGCCAAATAGGAACCAGGTAGGGTCGTGCAGCAGATTTTCTTTCACCTTTACAATTTATAAGTCAACAACTGCCTTTTAGAAACCATGTAGGATCCGGGTCCATACATATTGTTGCTTTTCAATTCCCGGATCCATGTCCCAATATGAAAACAGGTAGTGCCGGGTAGCACATTTAGTTTCACCTTTAAAATTTATAATTTAACAAACTGCCTTTCAGAAACCATGTAGGATCCGGGTGCAAACATATTTTTGCATTTTAATTCCTGGATCCAAATGCAAAATAGGAACCAGGTAGGGCCGGGTAGCAGATTTACTTTTAGCTTAAAAATTTACAAGACAACAAATGCCTGATAGAAACCATGTAGGATCCGGGTCCAAAATGATTTTTGCATTTTAATTCCTGGATCCAAATGCAAAATAGGAACCAGGTAGGGCCGGGTAGCAGATTTACTTTCACCTTTATAATTTATATGTCGACAACTGCCTTATATAGACCAGTTAGGATCTGGGACCAAAAATATTTTTGCATTTTAATTCCTGGATCCAAATGCCAAATAGGAACCAGGTAGGGACGTGCAGCAGATTTTCTTTCACCTTTACAATTTATAAGTCAACAACTGCCTTTTAGAAACACGGTAGGATCCGGGTCCAAACATATTTTTCATTTTAATTTCCGGATCCATATGCCAAATAGAAACCAGGTAGTCCCGGGTAACATATTTTCTTTCACCTTTACAATTTATAAGTCAACAACTGCCTTTCAGAAACCATGTAGGATCCGGGTGCATACGTATTTTTGCATTTTAATTCCTGGATCCACATGCTTAATAGGAATCAGGTAGGGACGGGCAGCAGATTTTCTTTCACCTTTACAATTTATAAGTCAACAACTGCCTTTTAGAAACCATGTCGGATCCGGGTCCAAACATATTTTGCATTTTAATTCCCGGATCCATATGCCAAATAGAAACCAGGTAGTCCCGGGTAGCAGATTTTCTTTCACCTTTACAATTTATAAGTCAACAATTGAATTTCAGAAACCATGTAGGATCAGGGTCCAAACATATTTTTGCATTTTAATTCCTGAATCCAAATGCCAAATAGGAACCAGGTAGGGTCGTGCAGCAGATTTTCTTTCACCTTTAAAATTTATAAGTCAACAACTGCCTTTTAGAAACCATGTAGGATCCGGGACCAAACATATTTTTCATTTTAATTCCAGGATACATATGCCAAATAGAAACCAGGTAGTCCCTGGTAGCAGATTTTCTTTCACCTTTACAATTTATAAGTCAACAACAACCTTTCAGAAACCATGTAGGATCCGGGTCTAAATATATTTTTCATTCTAATTCCTGGATCCAAATGCCATATAGGATCCATGTAGGGTCGTGCATAAGATTTTTTCACCTTTACAATTTATAAGTCAACAACTGCCTTTTAGAAACCATGTAGGATCAGGGTCCCAACATATTTTTGTATTTTAATTCCTGGATCCAAATGCAAAATAGGAACCAGTTTGGGCCGGGTAGCAGATTTACTTTCACGTTTCTAATTTATATGTCAACTACGGCCTTACATAGACCAGTTAGGATCAGGGACCAAAAATATTTTTGCATTTTAATTCCTGGATCCAAATGCCAAATAGGAACCAGGTAGGGTCGTGCAGCAGATTTTCTTTCACCTTTACAATTTATAAGTCAACAACTGCCTTTTAGAAACCATGTAGGATCCGGGTCCAAAAATATTTTTCATTTTAATTCCCGGATCCATATGCCAAATAGTAACCAGGTAGTCCCGGGTATCAGATTTTCTTTCACCTTTACAATTTATAAGTCAACAACTGCCTTTTAGAAACCATGTCGGATCCGGGTCCAAACATATTTTGCATTTTAATTCCCGGATCCATATGCCAAATAGAAACCAGGTAGTCCCGGGTAGCATATTTTCTTTCACCTTTACAATTTATAAGTCAACAATTGAATTTCAGAAACCATGTAGGATCAGGGTCCAAACATATTTTTGCATTTTAATTCCTGAATCCAAATGCCAAATAGGAACCAGGTAGGGTCGTGCAGCAGATTTTCTTTCACCTTTACAATTTATAAGTCAACAACTACCTTTTAGAAACCATGTAGGATTTGGATTAAAGCAAATTTTTCCTTTTTAATTCCTGGATCCACATGCCAAATAGTAACCACGTAGGGCCGGGTAGAAGATTTACTTCCACCTTAACAATTTGCAAGTAGACATGTGCCTTATAGAAACCAGGTAGGATACGAGTCCAATTTTATTTCTACATTTTAATTCTTCTATCCACATGCCAAATAGGAACCAGGTAGGGTCTGGCAGCAAATTTTCTTTCACCTTTACAATTTATAAGTCAACAAGTGCCATTTAGAAATCATGTAGGATCTGGATCAAAACATATTTTTGCATTTTAATCCCTGGATCCACAAGTCAAATAGGAACCAGGTAGGGCCGGGTAGAAGCTTTACTTCCACCTTAACAATTTGCATTAGACAAGTGCCTTATAGAAACCAGGTAGGATACGGGTCCAATTTTATTTCTACATTTTAATTCTTCTATCTACATGCCAAATAGGAACCAGATAGGGTCGGGCAGCAGATTTTCATTCATCTTTACAATTTATAAGTCAACAACTGCCTTTTAGAAACCATGTAGGATCAGGGTCCAAAAATATTTTCGCATTTTAATTCCTGAATCCAAATGCCAAATAGGAACCAGGTAGGGTCGTGCAGCAGATTTTCTTTCACTTTTACAATTTATAAGTCAACAACTGCCTTTTAGAAACCAGGTAGGATCCGGGTCCAAACATATTTTTCATTTTAATTCCCGGATCCATATGCCAAATAGAAACCAGGTAGTCCCGGGTAGCAGATTTTCTTTCACCTTTACAATTTATAAGTCAACAACTGCCTTTCAGAAACCATGTTGGATCCGGGTCCAAACATATTTTTGCATTTTAATTCCTGAATCCAAACGCCAAATAGGAACCAGGTAGGGTCGTGCAGCAGATTTTCTTTCACCTTTACAATATATAAGTCAACAACTGCCTTTTTAGAAACCATGTAAGATCCGGGTCCAAACATATTTTTCATTTTAATTCCCGGATCCATATGCCAAATAGAAACCAGGTAGTCCCGGGAAGCATATTTACTTTCATCTTTACAATTTATAAGTCAACAAGTGCCATTTAGAAATCATGTAAGATCTGGATCAAAACATATTTTTGCATTTTAATCCCTGGATCCACAAGTCAAATAGGAACCAGGTAGGGCCGGGTAGAAGCTTTACTTCCACCTTAACAATTTGCATTAGACAAGTGCCTTATAGAAACCAGGTAGGATACGGGTCCAAACATATTTCTACATTTTAATTCTTCGATCCACATGCCAAATAGGAACCAGGTAGGGACAAGCAGCAGATTGTCATTCATCTTTACAATTTATAAGTCAACAACTGCCTTTTAGAAACCATGTAGGATCAGGGTCCAAAAATATTTTCGCATTTTATTTCCTGAATCCAAATGCCAAATAGGAACCAGGTAGGGTCGTGCAGCAGATTTTCTTTCACCTTTACAATTTATAAGACAACAACTGCCTTTTAGAAACCATGTAAGATCCGGGTCCAAACATATTTTTCATTTTAATTCCCGGATCCATATGCCAAATAGAAACCAGGTAGTCCCGGGTAGCAGATTTTCTTTCATCTTTACAATTTATAAGTCAACAACTGCCTTTTAGAAACCATGTAAGATCTGGATCAAAACATATTTTTGCATTTTAATCCCTGGATCCACAAGTCAAATAGGAACCAGGTAGGGCCGGGTAGAAGCTTTACTTCCACCTTAACAATTTGCATTAGACAAGTGCCTTATAGAAACCAGGTAGGATACGGGTCCAAACATATTTCTACATTTTAATTCTTCGATCCACATGCCAAATAGGAACCAGGTAGGGACAAGCAGCAGATTGTCATTCATCTTTACAATTTATAAGTCAACAACTGCCTTTTAGAAACCATGTAGGATCAGGGTCCAAAAATATTTTCGCATTTTAATTCCTGAATCCAAATGCCAAATAGGAACCAGGTAGGGTCGTGCAGCAGATTTTCTTTCACCTTTACAATTTATAAGTCAACAACTGCCTTTTAGAAACCATGTAGGATCCGGGTCCAAACATATTTTGCATTTTAATTCCCGGATCCATATGCCAAATAGAAACCAGGTAGTCCCGGGTAGCAGATTTTCTTTCACCTCTACAATTTATAAGTCAACAACTGCCTTTCAGAAACCATGTACGATCAGGGTCCAAACATATTTTTGCATTTTAATTCCTGAATCCAAATGCCAAATAGGAACCAGGTAGGGTCGTGCAGCAGATTTTGTTTCACCTTTACAATTTATAAGTCAACAACTGCCTTTTTAGAAACCATGTAGGATCCGGGACCAAATATATTTTTCATTTTAATTTCCGGATCCATATGCCAAATAGAAACCAGGTAGACCCGGGTAACATATTTTCTTTCACCTTTACAATTTATAAGTCAACAACTGCCTTTTAGAAACCATGTCGGATCCGGGTCCAAACATATTTTGCATTTTAATTCCCGGATCCATATGCCAAATAGAAACCAGGTAGTCCCGGGTAGCAGATTTTCTTTCACCTTTAAAATTTATAAGTCAACAACTGCCTTTCAGAAACTATGTAGGATCCGGGTCCAAACATATTTTTGCATTTTAATTCCTGGAACCAAATGCAAAATTGGAACCAGGTAGGGTCGTGCAGCAGATTTTCTTTCACCTTTACAATTTATAAGTCAACAACTGCCTTTTAGAAACCATGTAGCATCCGGGTCCAAACATATTATTGCATTTAATTCCCGGATCCATATGCCAAATCGAAACCAGGTAGTCCCTGGTAGCAGATTTTCTTTCACCTTTAAAATTTATAATTTAACAAACTGCCTTTCAGAAACCATGTAGGATCCGGGTCCAAACATATTTTTGCATTTTAATTCCTGGAACCAAATGCAAAATTGGAACCAGGTAGGGCCGGGTAGCAGATTTACTTTCACCATTATAATTTATATGTCGACAACTGCCATATATAAACAAGTTAGGATCAGGATCCAAAAATATTTTTGCATTTTAATTCCTGGATCCAAATGCCAAATAGGAACCAGGTAGGGTCGTGCAGCAGATTTTCTTTCACCTTTATAATTTATAAGTCAACAACTGCATTTTAGAAACCATGTAGGATCCGGGTCCAAACATATTTTTCATTTTAATTCCCGGATCCTTAGGCCAAATAGAAACCAGGTAGACCCGTGTAACAGCTGTTCTTTCACCTTTACAATTTATAAGTCAACAACTGCATTTGAGAAACCATGTCGGATCCGGGTCTAAATATATTTTTCATTCTAATTCCTGGATCCAAATGCCAAATAGGATCCATGTAGGTTCGTGCATACGATTTTCTTTCACCTTTACAATTTATAAGTCAACAACTGCCTTTTAGAAACCATGTAGGATCAGGGTCCCAACATATTTTTGTATTTTAATTCCTGGATCCAAATGCAAAATAGGAACCAGGTTGGGCCGGGTAGCAGATTTACTTTCACCTTTATACTTTATATGTCGACAACTGCCTTATATAGACCAGTTAGGATCAGGGACCAAAAATATTTTTGCATTTTAATTCCTGGATCCAAATGCCAAATAGGAACCAGGTAGGGTCGTGCAGCAGATTTTCTTTCACCTTTACAATTTATAAGTCAACAACCGCCTTTTAGACACCATGTCGGATCAGGGTCCAAACATATTTTTCATTTTAATTTCCGGATCCATATGCCAAATAGAAACCAGGTAGACCCGGGTAACATATTTTCTTTCACCTTTACAATTTATAAGTCAACAACTGCCTTTTAGAAACCATGTCGGATCCGGGTCCAAACATATTTTGCATTTTAATTCCCGGATCCATATGCCAAGTAGAAACCAGGTAGTCCCGGGTAGCATATTTTCTTTCACCTTTACAATTTATAAGTCAACAATTGAATTTCAGAAACCATGTAGGATCAGGGTCCAAACATATTTTTGCATTTTAATCCCTGAATCCAAATGCCAAATAGGAACCAGGTAGTGTCGGGCAGCAAATTTTCTTTCACCTTTACAATTTATAAGTCAACAAGTGCCATTTAGAAATCATGTAGGATCTGGATCAAAACGTATTTATGCATTTTAATCCCTGGATCCACAAGTCAAATAGGAACCATGTAGGGCCGGGTAGAAGATTTACTTCCACCTTAACAATTTGCAAGTAGACATGTGCCTTATAGAAACCAGGTAGGATACGAGTCCAATTTTATTTCTACATTTTAATTCTTCTATATACATGCCAAATAGGAACCAGATAGGGTCGGGCAGCAGATTTTCATTCATCTTTACAATTTATAAATCAACAACTGCCTTTTAGAAACCATGTAGGATCAGGGTCCAAAAATATTTTCGCATTTTAAATCCTGAATCCAAATGCCAAATAGGAACCAGGTAGGGTCGTGCAGCAGATTTTCTTTCACCTTTACAATTTATAAGTCAACAACTGCCTTTTAGAAACCAGGTAGGATCCGGGTCCAAACATATTTTTCATTTCAATTCCCGGATCCATATGCCAAATAGAAACCAGGTAGTCCCGGGTAGCAAATTTTCTTTCACCTTTAAAATTTATAAGTCAACAACTGCCTTTCAGAAACCATGTTGGATCCGGGTCCAAACATATTTTTGCATTTTAATTCCTGAATCCAAATGCCAAATAGGAACCAGGTAGGGTCGTGCAGCAGGTTTTCTTTCACCTTTACAATTTATAAGTCAACAACTGCCTTTTAGAAACCATGTAAGATCCGGGTACAAACATATTTTTCATTTTAATTCCCGGATCCATATGCCAAATAGAAACCAGGTAGTCCCGGGTAGCAGATTTTCTTTCACCTTTACAATTTATAAGTCAATAAGTGCCATTTAGAAATCATGTAGGATCTGGATCAAAACGTATTTATGCATTTTAATCCCTGGATCCACAAGTCAAATAGGAACCATGTAGGGCCGGGTAGAAGATTTACTTCCACCTTAACAATTTGCAAGTAGACATGTGCCTTATAGAAACCAGGTAGGATACGAGTCCAATTTTATTTCTACATTTTAATTATTCTATCCACATGCCAAATAGGAACCAGATAGGGTCGGGCAGCAGATTTTCATTCATCTTTACAATTTATAATTCAACAACTCCCTTTTAGAAACCATGTAGGATCAGGGTCCAAACATATTTTTGCATTTTAATTCCTGAATCCAAATGCCAAATAGGAACCAGGTAGGGTCGTGCAGCAGATTTTCTTTCACCTTTACAATTTATAAGTCAACAACTGCCTTTTAGAAACCATGTAGGATTTGGATTAAAGCAAATTTTTCCTTTTTAATTCCTGGATCCACATGCCAAATAGTAACCACGTAGGGCCGGGTAGAAGATTTACTTCCACCTTAACAATTTGCAAGTAGACATGTGCCTTATAGAAACCAGGTAGGATACGAGTCCAATTTTATTTCTACATTTTAATTCTTCTATCCACATGCCAAACAGGAACCAGGTAGGGTCGGGCAGCAAATTTTCTTTCACCTTTACAATTTATAAGTCAACAAGTGCCATTTAGAAATCATGTAGGATCTGGATCATAACGTATTTATGCATTTTAATCCCTGGATCCATAAGTCAAATAGGAACCATGTAGGGCCGGGTAGAAGATTTACTTCCACCTTAACAATTTGCAAGTAGACATGTGCCTTATAGAAACCAGGTAGGATACGAGTCCAATTTTATTTCTACATTTTAAATCTTCTATCCACAAGCCAAATAGGAACCAGATAGGGTCGGGCAGCAGATTTTCATTCATCTTTACAATTTATAATTCAACAACTCCCTTTTAGAAACCATGTAGGATCAGGGTCCAAAAATTTTTTCGCATTTTAATTCCTGAATCCAAATGCCAAATAGGAATCAGGTAGGGTCGGGCAGCAGATTTCCTTTCACCTTTACAATTTATAAGTCAACAACTGCCTTTTAGAAACCAGGTAGGATCCGGGCCCAAACATATTTTTGCATTTTAATTCCTGGATCCAAATGCCAAATGAGAACCAGGTAGATTCGGGCAGCAGATTTTCCTTCACATTTGCAATTTATAAGTCAACAACTGCCTTTCAGAAACCATGTTGGATCCGGGTCCAAACATATTTTTGCATTTTAATTCCTGAATCCAAATGCCAAATAGGAACCAGGTAGGGTCGTGCAGCAGTTTTTCTTTCACCTTTACAATTTGCAAGTATACAATTGCCTTATAGAAATCACGTAGAATCTGGATCAAAACATATTTTTCCATTTTAATTCTGCGATCCACATGCCAAATAGGAACCAAGTAGGGCCAGGTAGCAGATTTTCCTTCACGTTTACAATTTATATGTCAAAAACTGGCTTTTAGAATTCATGTAGGATCCGGGTCCAAACATATTTTTCATTTTAATTCCCGGATCCAAATGCCAAATAGGATCCATGTAGGTTCGTGCATACGATTTTCTTTCACCTTTACAATTTATAAGTCAACAACTGCCTTTTAGAAACCATGTAGGATCAGGGTCCCAACATATTTTTGTATTTTAATTCCTGGATCCAAATGCAAAATAGGAACCAGGTTGGGCCGGGTAGCAGATTTACTTTCACCTTTATACTTTATATGTCGACAACTGCCTTATATAGACCAGTTAGGATCAGGGACCAAAAATATTTTTGCATTTTAATTCCTGGATCCAAATGCCAAATAGGAACCAGGTAGGGTCGTGCAGCAGATTTTCTTTCACCTTTACAATTTATAAGTCAACAACCGCCTTTTAGACACCATGTCGGATCCGGGTCCAAACATATTTTTCATTTTAATTCCCGGATCCATATGCCAAATAGAAACCAGGTAGTCCCGGGTAGCAGATTTTCTTTCACCTTTACAATTTATAAGTCAACAACTGACTTTTAGAAACCATGTCGGATCCGGGTCCAAACATATTTTTCATTTTAATTCCCGGATCCATATGCCAAGTAGAAACCAGGTAGTCCCGGGTAGCAGATTTTCTTTCACCTTTACAATTTATAAGTCAACAATTGAATTTCAGAAACCATGTAGGATCAGGGTCCAAACATATTTTTGCATTTTAATTCCTGAATCCAAATGCCAAATAGGAACCAGGTAGGGTCGGGCAGCAAATTTTCTTTCACCTTTACAATTTATAAGTCAACAAGTGCCATTTAGAAATCATGTAGGATCTGGATCAAAACGTATTTATGCATTTTAATCCCTGGATCCACAAGTCAAATAGGAACCATGTAGGGCCGGGTAGAAGATTTACTTCCACCTTAACAATTTGCAAGTAGACATGTGCCTTATAGAAACCAGGTAGGATACGAGTCCAATTTTATTTCTACATTTTAATTCTTCTATATACATGCCAAATAGGAACCAGATAGGGTCGGGCAGCAGATTTTCATTCATCTTTACAATTTATAAATCAACAACTGCCTTTTAGAAACCATGTAGGATCAGGGTCCAAAAATATTTTCGCATTTTAATTCCTGAATCCAAATGCCAAATAGGAACCAGGTAGGGTCGTGCAGCAGATTTTCTTTCACTTTTACAATTTATAAGTCAACAACTGCCTTTTAGAAACCAGGTAGGATCCGGGTCCAAACATATTTTTCATTTCAATTCCCGGATCCATATGCCAAATAGAAACCAGGTAGTCCCGGGTAGCAAATTTTCTTTCACCTTTAAAATTTATAAGTCAACAACTGCCTTTCAGAAACCATGTTGGATCCGGGTCCAAACATATTTTTGCATTTTAATTCCTGAATCCAAATGCCAAATAGGAACCAGGTAGGGTCGTGCAGCAGGTTTTCTTTCACCTTTACAATTTATAAGTCAACAACTGCCTTTTAGAAACCATGTAAGATCCGGGTACAAACATATTTTTCATTTTAATTCCCGGATCCATATGCCAAATAGAAACCAGGTAGTCCCGGGTAGCAGATTTTCTTTCACCTTTACAATTTATAAGTCAATAAGTGCCATTTAGAAATCATGTAGGATCTGGATCAAAACGTATTTATGCATTTTAATCCCTGGATCCACAAGTCAAATAGGAACCATGTAGGGCCGGGTAGAAGATTTACTTCCACCTTAACAATTTGCAAGTAGACAAGTGCCTTATAGAAACCAGGTAGGATACGGGTCCAATTTTATTTCTACATTTTAATTCTTCTATCCACATGCCAAATAGGAACCAGGTAGGGTCGGGCAGCAGATTTTCATTCATCTTTACAATTTATAATTCAACAACTCCCTTTTAGAAACCATGTAGGATCAGGGTCCAAACATATTTTTGCATTTTAATTCCTGAATCCAAATGCCAAATAGGAACCAGGTAGGGTCGTGCAGCAGATTTTCTTTCACCTTTACAATTTATAAGTCAACAACTGCCTTTTAGAAACCATGTAGGATTTGGATTAAAGCAAATTTTTCCTTTTTAATTCCTGGATCCACATGCCAAATAGTAACCACGTAGGGCCGGGTAGAAGATTTACTTCCACCTTAACAATTTGCAAGTAGACATGTGCCTTATAGAAACCAGGTAGGATACGAGTCCAATTTTATTTCTACATTTTAATTCTTCTATCCACATGCCAAACAGGAACCAGGTAGGGTCGGGCAGCAAATTTTCTTTCACCTTTACAATTTATAAGTCAACAAGTGCCATTTAGAAATCATGTAGGATCTGGATCAAAACGTATTTATGCATTTTAATCCCTGGATCCATAAGTCAAATAGGAACCATGTAGGGCCGGGTAGAAGATTTACTTCCACCTTAACAATTTGCAAGTAGACATGTGCCTTATAGAAACCAGGTAGGATACGAGTCCAATTTTATTTCTACATTTTAAATCTTCTATCCACAAGCCAAATAGGAACCAGATAGGGTCGGGCAGCAGATTTTCATTCATCTTTACAATTTATAATTCAACAACTCCCTTTTAGAAACCATGTAGGATCAGGGTCCAAAAATATTTTCGCATTTTAATTCCTGAATCCAAATGCCAAATAGGAATCAGGTAGGGTCGGGCAGCAGATTTCCTTTCACCTTTACAATTTATAAGTCAACAACTGCCTTTTAGAAACCAGGTAGGATCCGGGCCCAAACATATTTTTGCATTTTAATTCCTGGATCCAAATGCCAAATGAGAACCAGGTAGATTCGGGCAGCAGATTTTCCTTCACATTTGCAATTTATAAGTCAACAACTGCCTTTCAGAAACCATGTTGGATCCGGGTCCAAACATATTTTTGCATTTTAATTCCTGAATCCAAATGCCAAATAGGAACCAGGTAGGGTCGTGCAGCAGTTTTTCTTTCACCTTTACAATTTGCAAGTATACAATTGCCTTATAGAAATCACGTAGAATCTGGATCAAAACATATTTTTCCATTTTAATTCTGCGATCCACATGCCAAATAGGAACCAGGTAGGGCCAGGTAGCAGATTTTCCTTCACGTTTACAATTTATATGTCAAAAACTGGCTTTTAGAATTCATGTAGGATCCGGGTCCAAACATATTTCTGCATTTTAATTCTTCAATCCATATGCCAAATACGAACCATGTAGGGCCGGGTAGAGGATTTACTTCCATCTTAACAATTTGCAAGTATACAATTGCCTTATAGAAAGCACGTAGAATCTGGATCAAAACATATTTTTGCATTTTAATCCCTGGATACACAAGTCAAATAGGAACCAGGTAGGTTCGGGCAGCAGATTTACTTTCACCTTTACAATTTATATGTCAACAAGTGCCTTATAGAAATCATGTAGGATCTGGATCAAAACGTATTTATCATTTTAATCCCTGGATCCACATGCCAAATAGGAACCATGTACGGCCGGGTAGCAGCTTTACTTTCACCTTAACAATTTGCAAGTAGACAGGTGTCTTATAGAAAGCAGGTAGGATACGAGTCCAATCATATTTCTACATTTTAATTCTTCGATCCACATGCAAAATAGGAACCAGGTAGGTTCGGGCAGCAGATTTACTTTCACCTTTACAATTTATAAGTCAACAAGTGCCTTATAGAAACTAGGTAGGATCCGGGTCCAAACATATTTTTCATTTTAATTCCCGGATCCATATGCCAAATAGAAACCAGGTAGTCCCGGGAAGCATATTTACTTTCACCTTTACAATTTGCAAGTTTTCAACTGCCTTTCAGAAACCATGTAGGATCCGGGTCCAAACATATTTTTGCATTTTAATTCCTGGATCCAAATGCCAAATAGGAACCAGGTAGGGTCGTGCAGCAGATTTTCTTTCACCTTTACAATTTATAAGTCAACAACTGCCTTTTAGAAACCATGTAAGACGCGGGTCAAAACATATTTTTCATTTTAATTCCCGGATCCATATGCCAAATAGAAACCAGGTAGTCCCGGGAAGCATATTTACTTTCACCTTTTACAATTTATAAGTCAACAACTGCCTTTCAGAAACCATGTTGGATCCGGGTCCAAACATATTTTTGCATTTTAATTCCTGAATCCAAATGCCAAATAGGAACCAGGTAGTGTCGTGCAGCAGATTTTCTTTCACCTTTACAATTTGCAAGTATACAATTGCCTTATAGAAAGCACGTAGAATCTGGATCAAAACATATTTTTACATTTTAATCCCTGGATACACAAGTCAAATAGGAACCAGGTAGGTTCGGGCAGCAGATTTACTTTCACCTTTACAATTTATATGTCAACAACTGCCTTTCAGAAACCATGTAGGATCCGGGTCCAAACATATTTTTGAATTGTAATTCCTGGATCCAAATACAAAAAGGAACCAGTTTGGGCCGGTGAGCACATTTACTTTCACCTTTACATTTTCAAGTCGACAACTGACTTTCAGAAACCATGTAGGATCCGGGTCCAAACATATTTATGTATTTTAATTCTTGGATCCAAATGCCAAATAGGAATCAGGTAGGGTCGGGCTGAAGATTTCCTTTCACCTTTACAATTTATAAGTCAACAACTGCCTTTTAGAAACCATAAAGGATCCGGGTCCAAACATATTTTTGAATTTTTATTCCTGGATCCAAATGCCAAATAGGAACCAGGTAGCGGCGGGCAGCAGATTTACTGTCACCATTATTATTTATAAGACGACACCTGCATTTCAGAAACCATGTAGGATCCGGGTCCAAACATATTTTTGCATTGTAATTCCTGGATCCAAATGCAAAAAGGAACGAGGTAGGGCCGGGTAGCAGATTTCTTTCACCTTTACAATTTGCAAGTCGACAACTGCCTTTCAGAAACCATGTAGGATCCGGGTCCAAACATATTTTTGTATTTTAATTCCTGGAGCCAAATGCCAAATAGGAATCAGGTAGGGTCGGGCAGCAGATTTCCTTTCACTTTTGCAATTTATAAGTCAACAACTGCCTATCTGAAACCATGTAGGATCCGGATCAAAAAATATTTGTGCATTTTAATTCCTGGATCCAAATGCAAAATAGGAACCAGGTAGGGCCGTGTAGCAGATTTTCTTTCACCTTTACAATTTATAAGTCAACAACTGCCTTTCAGAAACCATGTAGGATCCGGGTCCAAACATATTTTTGCATTGTAATTCCTGGATCCAAATGAAAAAAGGACCCAGTTAGGGCCGGGTAGCATATTTTCTTTCACCTTTACAATTTATAAGTCAACAACTGCCTTTCATAAACCATGTAGGATCCGGGTCCAAACATATTTTTACATTGTAATTCCTGGATCCAAATGCAAAAAGGAAGCAGTTAGGGCCGGGTAGCAGATTTACTTTCACCTTTACAATTTGCAAGTCGACAACTGCCTTTCAGATACCATGTAGGATCCGGGTCCAAACATATTTTTGCATTTGAATTCCTGGATCCAAATGCAAAAAGGAACGAGGTAGGGCCGGGTAGCAGATTTACTTTCACCTTTACAATTTGCAAGTCGACAACTGCCTTTCAGAAACCATGTAGGATCCGGGTCCAAACATATTTTTGTATTTTAATTCCTGGAGCCAAATGCCAAATAGGAATCAGGTAGGGTCGTGCAGCAGATTTCCTTTCACCTTTGCAATTTATAAGTCAACAACTGCCTTTCTGAAACCATGTAGGATCCGAGTCCAAACATATTTTTGCATTTTAATTCCTGGATCCAAATGCTAAATAGGAACCAGGTAGGGCCGGGTAGCAGATTTTCTTTCACCTTTACAATTTATAAGTCAACAACTGCCATTCAGAAACCATGTAGGGTCCGGGTCCAAACATATTTTTGAATTTTTATTCCTGGATCCAAATGCCAAATAGGAACCAGGTAGGGTCGGGCAGCAGATTTTCTTTCACATTTACAATTTATAAGTCAACAACTGCCTTTCATAAACCATGTAGGATCCGGGTCCAAACATATTTTTACATTGTAATTCCTGGATCCAAATGCAAAAAGGAAGCAGTTAGGGCCGGGTAGCAGATTTACTTTCACCTTTACAATTTGCAAGTCGACAACTGCCTTTCAGAAACCATGTAGGATCCGGGTCCAAACATATTTTTGTATTTTAATTCTTGGATCCAAAATGCCGAATAGGAATCAGGTAGGGTCGGGCAGAAGATTTCCTTTCACATTTACAATTTATAAGTCAACAACTGCCTTTCTTAAACCATGTTGGATCCGGGTCCAAACATATTTTTGCATTTTAATTCTTGAATCCACATGCCAAATAGGAACCAGGTAGGGTCGGGCAGCAGATTTTCTTTCACCTTTACAATTTATAAGTCAACAACTGCCTTTCAGAAACCATGTAGGATCCGGATCCAAACATATTTTTGCATTGTAATTCCTGGCTCCATATACAAAAAGGAACCAGTTAGGGCCGGGTAGCAAATTTACTTTCACCTTTACAATTTTCAAGTCGACAAATGCCTTTCAGAAACCATGTAGGATCCGGGTCCAAACATATTTATGTATTTTAATTCTTGGATCCAAATGCCGAATAGGAATCAGGTAGGGTCGGGCAGAAGATTTCCTTTCACATTTACAATTTATAGGTCAACAACTGCCTTTTAGAAACCATAAAGGATCCGGGTCCAAACATATTTTTGAATTTTTATTCCTGGCTCCAAATGCCAAATAGGAACCAGGTAGGGTCGGGCAGCAGATTTTCTTTCACATTTACAATTTATAACTCAACAACTGCCTTACAGAAACCATGTAGGATCCGGGTCCAAACATATTTTTGCATTGTAATTCCTGGATCCAAATGCAAAATGGAACCAGGTAGCGCCGGGTAGCAGATTTACTTTCACCTTTACAATTTGCAAGTCGACAACTGCCTTTCAGAAACCATGTAGGATCCGGGTCCAAACTTATTTTTGTATTTTAATTCCTGGATCCAAATGCCAAATAGGAACCAGGTAGGGTCGGGCAGCAGATTTTCTGTCACATTTACAATTTATAAGTCAACAACTGCATTTCTGAAACCATGTAGGATCCGGGTCCAAACATATTTTTGCATTGTAATTCCTGGATCCAAATGCAAAAAGGAACCAGTTAGGGCCGGGTAGCAGATTTACTTCTACCGTAACAATTTGCAAGTAGACAAGTGCCTTACAGAAACCATTTAGGATCCGGGTCAAAACATATTTTTGTATTTTAATTCCTGGTCCAAATGCCAAATAGGAATCAGGTAGGGTCGGGCAGCAGATTTCCTTTCACCTTTACAATTTATAAGTCAACAACTGCATTTCTGAAACCATGTAGGATCCGGGTCCAAACATATTTTTTACATTTGAATTCCTGGATCCAAATGCAAATTGGAATCAGGTAGGGTCGTGCAGCAGATTTTTTTTTCACCTTTACAATTTATGAGTCAACAACTGCCTTTCTTAAACCATGTAGGATCCTGGTCCAAACATATTTTTGCATTGTAATTCCTGGATCCAAATGCAAAAAGGAACGAGGTAGGGCCGGGTAGCAGATTTACTTTCACCTTTACAATTTGCAAGTCGACAACTGCCTTTCAGAAAACCATGTAGGATCCGGGTCCAAACATATTTTTTTCATTTTAATTCCTGGAGCCAAATGCCAAATAGGAACCAGGTAGGGTCGGGCAGCAGATTTTCTTTCACATTTACAATTTATAAGTCAACAACTGCATTTCTGAAACCATGTAGGATCCGGGTCCAAACATATTTTTACATCGTAATTCCTGGATCCAAATGCAAAAAGGAACCAGTTAGGGCCGGGTAGCAGATTTACTTTCACCTTTACAATTTGCAAGTCGACAACTGCCTTTCAGAAACCATGTAGGATCCGGGTCCAAACATATTTTTACATCGTAATTCCTGGATCCAAATGCAAAAAGGAACCAGTTAGGGCCGGGTAGCATATTTACTTTCACCTTTACAATTTGCAAGTTTTCAACTGCCTTTCAGAAACCATGTAGGATCCGGGTCCAAACATATTTTTTCATATTAATTCCTGGATCCAAATGCCAAATAGGAATCAGGTAGGGTCGTGCAGCAGATTTTTTTTCACCTTTACAATTTATGAGTCAACAACTGCCTTTCTTAAACCATGTAGGATCCTGGTCCAAACATATTTTTGCATTGTAATTCCTGGATCCAAATGCAAAAAGGAACGAGGTAGGGCCGGGTAGCAAATTTACTTTCACCTTTACAATTTTCAAGTCGACAACTGCCTTTCAGAATCCATGTAGGATCCGGGTCCAAACATATTTATGTATTTTAATTCTTGGATCCAAATGCCGAATAGGAATCAGGTATTGTCGGGCAGAAGATTTCCTTTCACATTTACAATTTATAAGTCAACAACTGCCTTTATTAAACCATGTAGGATCCGGGTCCAAACATATTTTTGCATTGTAATTCCTGGATCCAAATGCAAAAAGGAACCAGTTAGGGCCGGGTAGCAGATTTACTTTCACCTTTACAATTTGCAAGTCGACAACTGCCTTTCAGAAACCATGTAGGATCCGGGTCCAAACATATTTATGAATTGTAATTCCTGGATCCAAATGCAAAATAGGAATAAGGGAGGGTCGGGCAGAAGATGTCCTGTCACATGTACAATTTATAATTCAACAACTGCCTTTCTTAAACCATGTAGGATCCGGGTCCAAACATATATTTGCATTTTATTTCCCGGATCCATATGCAAAATAGAAACCAGGTAGGCCCGGGTAGAAGATTTTCTTTCACCTTTACAAATGATAAGTCAATAACTGCCTTTCAGAGACTATGTAGGATCCGGGTCCAAACATATTTTTGCATTTGAATTCCTGGATCCAAATGCCAAATAGGAATCAGGTAGGGTCGTGCAGCAGATTTTTTTTCACCTTTACAATTTATAAGTCCACAACTGCCTTTCAGAAACCATGTAGGATCCGGGTCAAAACATATTTTTGCATTGTAATTCCTGGATCCAAATGCAAAAAGGAACGAGGTAGGGCCGGGTAGCAAATTTACTTTCACCTTTACAATTTTCAAGTCGACAACTGCCTTTCAGAAACCATGTAGGATCCGGGTCCAAACATATATTTGCATTTTATTTCCCGGATCCATATGCAAAATAGAAACCAGGTAGGCCCGGGTAGAAGATTTTCTTTCACCTTTACAAATGATAAGTCAATAACTGCCTTTCAGAGACTATGTAGGATCCGGGTCCAAACATATTTTTGCATTTGAATTCCTGGATCCAAATGCCAAATAGGAATCAGGTAGGTTCGTGCAGCAGATTTTTTTTCACCTTTACATTTTATGAGTCAACAACTGCCTTTCTTAAACCATGTAGGATCCTGGTCCAAACATATTTTTGCATTGTAATTCCTGGATCCAAATGCAAAAAGGAACGAGGTAGGGCCGGGTAGCAAATTTACTTTCACCTTTACAATTTTCAAGTCAACAACTGCCTTTCAGAAACCATGTAGGATCCGGGTCCAAACATATTTATGTATTTGAATTCTTGGATCCAAATGCCGAATAGGAATCAGGTAGTGTCGGGCAGAAGATTTCCTTTCACATTTACAATTTATAAGTCAACAACTGCCTTTCTTAAACCATGTAGGATCCGGGTCCAAACATATTTTTGTATTTTAATTCCTGGTCCAAATGCCAAATAGGAATCAGGTAGGGTCGTGCAGCAGATTTTTTTTCACCTTTACAATTTATGAGTCAACAACTGCCTTTCTTAAACCATGTAGGATCCTGGTCCAAACATATTTTTGCATTGTAATTCCTGGATCCAAATGCAAAAAGGATCCAGGTAGGGGCGGGGAGCAGATTTTCTTTCACCTGTCCTATTTTCAAGTCGACAACTGCCTTTCAGAAACCATGTAGGATCCGGGTCCAAACATATTTATCTATTTTAATTCTTGTTTCCAAATGACAAATAGGAATAAGGTAGGGTCGGGCAGAAGATTTCCTTTCACATTTACAATTTATAAGTCAACAACTGCCTTTCTTAAACCATGTAGGATCCGGGTCCAAACATATATTTGCATTTTATTTCCCGGATCCATATGCAAAATAGAAACCAGGTAGGCCCGGGTAGAAGATTTTCTTTCACCTTTACAAATGATAAGTCAATAACTGCCTTTCAGAGACTATGTAGGATCCGGGTCCAAACATATTTTTGCATTTGAATTCCTGGATCCAAATGCCAAATAGGAATCAGGTAGGGTCGTGCAGCAGATTTTTTTTCACCTTTACAATTTATAAGTCAACAACTGCCTTTCAGAAACCATGTAGGATCCGGGTCCAAACATATTTTTGTATTTTAATTCCTGGATCCAAATGCCAAATAGGAATCAGGTAGGGTCGGGCAGCAGATTTCCTTTCACCTTTACAATTTATAAGTCAACAACTGCATTTCAGAATCCATGTAGGATCCGGGACCAAACATATTTTTGTATCTTAATACCTGGTCCAAATGCAAAATAGGAATCAGGTAGGGTCGGGCAGCAGATTTCCTTTCACCTTTACAATTTATAAGTCAACAACTGCATTTCTGAAACCATGTAGGATCCGGGTCCAAATATATTTTTGCATTTGAATTCCTGGATCCAAATGCCAAATAGGAATCAGGTAGGGTCGTGCAGCAGATTTTTTTCACCTTTACAATTTATAAGTCAAAAACTGCCTTTCAGAAACCATGTAGGATCCGGGTCAAAACATATTTTTGTATTTTAATTCCTGGATCCAAATGCCAAATAGGAACCAGGTAGGGTCGTGCAGCAGATTTTCTTTCACCTTTACAATTTATAAGTCAACAACTGCCTTTTAGAAACCATGTAGGATCCGGGTCAAAACATATTTTTGTATATTAATTCCTGGATCCAAATGCAAAATAGGAACCAGTTAGGGCCGGGTAGCAGATTTTCTTTCACCTTTACAATTTATAAGTCAGCAACTGCATATCTGAAACCATGTAGGATCCGGGTCCAAACATATATTTGCATTTTATTTCCCGGATCCATATGCAAAATAGAAACCAGGTAGGCCCGGGTAGAAGATTTTCTTTCACCTTTACAAATGATAAGTCAATAACTGCCTTTCAGAGACTATGTAGGATCCGGGTCCAAACATATTTTTGCATTTGAATTCCTGGATCCATATGCAAAATAGAAACCAGGTAGGCCCGGGTAGAAGATTTTCTTTCACCTTTACAAATGATAAGTCAATAACTGCCTTTCAGAGACTATGTAGGATCCGGGTCCAAAACATATTTATGTATTTTAATTCTTGGATCCAAATGCCGAATAGGAATAAGGTAGGGTCGGGCAGAAGATTTCCTTTCACATTTACAATTTATAAGTCAACAACTGCCTTTCTTAAACCATGTAGGATCCGGGTCCAAACATATATTTGCATTTTATTTCCCGGATCCATATGCAAAATAGAAACCAGGTAGGCCCGGGTAGAAGATTTTCTTTCACCTTTACAAATGATAAGTCAATAACTGCCTTTCAGAGACTATGTAGGATCCGGGTCCAAACATATTTTTGCATTTGAATTCCTGGATCCAAATGCCAAATAGGAATCAGGTAGGGTCGTGCAGCAGATTTTTTTTCACCTTTACAATTTATAAGTCAACAACTGCCTTTCAGAAACCATGTAGGATCCGGGTCCAAACATATTTTTGCATTGTAATTCCTGGATCCAAATGCAAAAAGGAACGAGGTAGGGCCGGGTAGCAAATTTACTTTCACCTTTACAATTTTCAAGTCGACAACTGCCTTTCAGAAACCATGTAGGATCCGGGTCCAAACATATATTTGCATTTTATTTCCCGGATCCATATGCAAAATAGAAACCAGGTAGGCCCGGGTAGAAGATTTTCTTTCACCTTTACAAATGATAAGTCAATAACTGCCTTTCAGAGACTATGTAGGATCCGGGTCCAAACATATTTTTGCATTTGAATTCCTGGATCCAAATGCCAAATAGGAATCAGGTAGGGTCGTGCAGCAGATTTTTTTTCACCTTTACAATTTATGAGTCAACAACTGCCTTTCTTAAACCATGTAGGATCCTGGTCCAAACATATTTTTGCATTGTAATTCCTGGATCCAAATGCAAAAAGGAACGAGGTAGGGCCGGGTAGCAAATTTACTTTCACCTTTACAATTTTCAAGTCGACAACTGCCTTTCAGAAACCATGTAGGATCCGGGTCCAAACATATTTATGTATTTTAATTCATGGATCCAAATGCCGAATAGGAATCAGGTAGTGTCGGGCAGAAGATTTCCTTTCACATTTACAATTTATAAGTCAACAACTGCCTTTCTAAAACCATGTAGGATCCGGGTCCAAACATATTTTTGTATTTTAATTCCTGGTCCAAATGCCAAATAGGAATCAGGTAGGGTCGTGCAGCAGATTTTTTTTCACCTTTACAATTTATGAGTCAACAACTGCCTTTCTTAAACCATGTAGGATCCTGGTCCAAACATATTTTTGCATTGTAATTCCTGGATCCAAATGCAAAAAGGAACCAGGTAGGGCCGGGTAGCAGATTTACTTTCACCTTTACAATTTTCAAGTCGACAACTGCCTTTCAGAAACCATGTAGGATCCGGGTCCAAACATATTTATGTATTTTAATTCTTGGATCCAAATGCCGAATAGGAATAAGGTATGGTCGGGCAGAAGATTTCCTTTCACATTTACAATTTATAAGTCAACAACTGCCTTTCTTAAACCATGTAGGATCCGGGTCCAAACATATATTTGCATTTTATTTCCCGGATCCATATGCAAAATAGAAACCAGGTAGGCCCGGGTAGAAGATTTTCTTTCACCTTTACAAATGATAAGTCAATAACTGCCTTTCAGAGACTATGTAGGATCCGGGTCCAAACATATTTTTGCATTTGAATTCCTGGATCCAAATGCCAAATAGGAATCAGGTAGGGTCGTGCAGCAGATTTTTTTTCACCTTTACAATTTATAAGTCAACAACTGCCTTTCAGAAACCATGTAGGATCCGGGTCCAAATATATTTTTGCATTTGAATTCCTGGATCCAAATGCCAAATAGGAATCAGGTAGGGTCGTGCAGCAGATTTTTTTTCACCTTTACAATTTATAAGTCAAAAACTGCCTTTCAGAAACCATGTAGGATCCGGGTCCAAACATATTTTTGTATTTTAATTCCTGAATCCAAATGCCAAATAGGAACCAGGTAGGGTCGTGCAGCAGATTTTCTTTCACCTTTACAATTTATAAGTCAACAACTGCCTTTTAGAAACCATGTAGGATCAGGGTCCAAAAATATTTTTGTATTTTAATTCCTGGATCCAAATGCAAAAAATGAACCAGGTAGGGCCGGGTAGCAGATTTTCTTTCACTTTTACAATTTATAAGTCAACAACTGCATTTCTGAAACCATGTAGGATCCGGGTCCAAACATATTTTTACATCGTAATTCCTGGATCCAAATGCAAAAAGGAACCAGTTAGGGCCGGGTAGCAGATTTACTTTCACCTTTACAATTTGCAAGTTTTCAACTGCCTTTCAGAAACCATGTAGGATCTGGGTCCAAACATATTATTGCATTTTAATTCAAGGATCCATATGCCAAATAGAAACCAGGTAGTCCCGGGTAGCAGATTTTCTTTCACCTTTACAATTTATAAGTCAACAACTGCCTTTCAGAAACCATGTTGGATCCGGGTCCAAACATATTTTTGCATTTTAATTCCTGAATCCAAATGCCAAATAGGAACCAGGTAGGGTCGTGCAGCAGATTTTCTTTCACCTTTACAATTTATAAGTCAACAACTGCCTTTTAGAAACCATGTAAGACGCGGGTCAAAACATATTTTTCATTTTAATTCCCGGATCCATATGCCAAATAGAAACCATGTAGTCGCGGGTAGCAGTTTTTATTTCACCTTTACAATTTATAAGTCAACAACTGCCTTTCAGAAACCATGTTGGATCCGGGTCCAAACATATTTTTGCATTTTAATTCCTGCATCCAAATGCCAAATAGGAACCAGGTAGGGTCGTGCAGCAGATTTGCTTTCACCTTTACAATTTATAAGTCAACAACTGCCTTTTAGAAACCATAAAGGATCCGGGTCCAAACAAATTTTTGAATTTTTATTCCTGGATCCAAATGCCAAATAGGAACCAGGTAGGGTCGGGCAGCAGATTTTCTTTCACATTTACAATTTATAATTCAACAACTGCCTTTCTTAAACCATGTAGGATCCGGGTCCAAACATATATTTGCATTTTATTTCCCGGATCCATATGCAAAATAGAAACCAGGTAGGCCCGGGTAGAAGATTTTCTTTCACCTTTACAAATGATAAGTCAATAACTGCCTTTCAGAGACTATGTAGGATCCGGGTCCAAACATATTTTTGCATTTGAATTCCTGGATCCAAATGCCAAATAGGAAGCAGGTAGGGGCGGGCAGCAGATTTTCTTTCACCTTTACAATTTATAAGTCAACAACTGCATTTGAGAAACCATGTAGGATCCGGGTCCAAACATATTTTCGTATTTTAATTCCTGGATCCAAATGCAAAATAGGAACCAGTTAGGGCCGGGTAGCAGATTTTCTTTCACTTTTACAATTTATAAGTCAGCAACTGCATATCTGAAACCATGTAGGATCCTGGTCCAAACGTATTTTTACATCGTAATTCCTGGATCCAAATGCAAAATAGGAACCAGTTAGGGCCGGGTAGCATATTTACTTTCACCTTTACAATTTGCAAGTTTTCAACTGCCTTTCAGAAACCATGTAGGATCCGGGACCAAACATATTTTTCATTTTAATTCCCGGATCCATATGCCAAATAGAAACCAGGTAGTCCCGGGTAGCAGATTTTCTTTCACCTTTACAATTTATAAGTCAACAACTGCCTTTCAGAAACCATGTTGGATCCGGGTCCAAACATATTTTTGCATTTTAATTCCTGAATCCAAATGCCAAATAGGAACCAGGTAGGGTCGTGCAGCAGATTTTCTTTCACCTTTACAATTTATAAGTCAACAACTGCTTTATAGAAACCATGTAAGACGCAGGTCAAAACATATTTTTCATTTTAATTCCCGGATCCATATGCCAAATAGAAACCAGGTAGTCCCGGGAAGCATATTTTCTTTCACCTTTACAATTTATAAGTCAACAACTGCCTTTCAGAAACCATGTTGGATCCGGGTCCAAACATATTTTTGCATTTTAATTCCTGAATCCAAATGCCAAATAGGAACCAGGTAGGGTCGTGCAGCAGATTTTCTTTCACCTTTACAATTTATAAGTCAACAACTGCCTTTTAGAAACCAGGTAGGATCCGGGTCCAAACATATTTTTGAATTTTTATTCCTGGATCCAAATGCCAAATAGGAACCAGGTAGGGTCGGGCAGCAGATTTTCTTTCACATTTACAATTTATAATTCAACAACTGCCTTTCTTAAACCATGTAGGATCCGGGTCCAAACATATATTTGCATTTTATTTCCCGGATCCATATGCAAAATAGAAACCAGATAGGCCCGGTTAGAAGATTTTCTTTCACCTTTACAAATGATAAGTCAATAACTGCCTTTCAGAGACTATGTAGGATCCGGGTCCAAACATATTTTTGCATTTGAATTCCTGGATCCAAGTGCCAAATAGGAATCAGGTAGGGTCGGGCAGCAGATTACCTTTCACCTTTGCAATTTATAAGCCAACAACTGCCTTTCTGAAACCATGTAGGATCCGGATCAAAAAATATTTTTGCATTTTAATTCCTGGAACCAAATGCAAAATAGTAACCATGTAGGGCCGTGTAGCAGATTTTCTTTCACATTTAAAATTTATATGTCATCAACTGCCTTTCAGAAACCTTGTAGGATCCGGGTCAAAACATATTTTTGTATTTTAATTCCTGGATGCAAATGCAAAAAGGAACCAGTTAGGGCCGGGTAGCAGATTTTCTTTCACATTTACAATTTATAAGTCAAGAACTGCCTTTCTTAAACCATGTAGGATCCGGGTCCAAACATATTTTTACATTGTAATTCCTGGATCCAAATGCAAAAAGGAACCAGTTAGGGCCGGGTAGCAGATTTACTTTCACCTTTACAATTTGCAAGTCGACAACTGCCTTTCAGATACCATGTAGGATCCGGGTCCAAACATATTTTTGCATTTGAATTCCTGGATCCAAATGCAAAAAGGAACGAGGTAGGGCCGGGTAGCAGATTTACTTTCACCTTTACAATTTGCAAGTCGACAACTGCCTTTCAGAAACCATGTAGGATCCGGGTCCAAACATATTTTTGTATTTTAATTCCTGGAGCCAAATGCCAAATAGGAATCAGGTAGGGTCGGGCGGCAGATTTACTTTCACCTTTACAATTTATAAGTCAACAACTGCCTTTCAGAATCCATGTAGGATCCGGGTCCAAACATATTTTTGTATTTTAATTCCTGGATCCAATTGCAAAAAGGAACCAGTTAGGGCCGGATAGCAGAATTACTTTCACCTTTACAATTTGCAAGTCGACAACTGCCTTACAGAAACCATGTAGGATCCGGGTCCAAACATATTTTTGTATTTTAATTCCTGGATCCAAATGCCAAATAGGAATCAGGTAGGGTCGGGCAGCAGATTTCCTTTCACCTTTACAATTTATAAGTCAACAACTGCATTTCTGAAACCATGTAGGATCCGGGTCCAAACATATTTTTGCATTTTAATTCCTGGATCCAAATGCAAAATAGGAACCAGGTAGGGCCGGGTAGCAGATTTCCTTTCACCTTTACAATTTATAAGTCAACAACTGCCTTTCAGAAACCATGTAGGATCCGGGTCCAAACATATTTTTGCATTTTAATTCCTGGATCCAAATGCAAAATAGGAACCAGGTAGCGCCGGGTAGCATATTTACTTTCACCTTTACAATTTGCAAGTCGACAACTGCCTTTTAGAAACCATGTAGGATCCGGGTCAAAACATATTTTTGTATTTTAATTCCTGGATCCAAATGCAAAATAGGAACCAGTTAGGGCCGGGTAGCAGATTTTCTTTCACCTTTACAATTTATAAGTCAACAACTTCATTTCTGAAACCATGTAGGATCCGGGTCCAAACATATTTTTACATCGTAATTCCTGGATCCAAATGCAAAAAGGAACCAGTTAGGGCCGGGTAGCAGATTTACTTTCACCTTTACAATTTTCAAGTTTTCAACTGCCTTTCAGAAACCATGTAGGATCTGGGTCCAAACATATTTTTGTATTTTAATTCCTGGTCCAAATGCCAAATAGGAATCAGGTGGGGTCGGGCAGCAGATTTCCTTTCACCTTTACAATTTATAAGTCAACAACTGCATTTCTGAAACCATGTAGGATCCGGGTCCAAACATATTTTTGAATTGTAATTCCTGGATCCAAATGCAAAAAGGAACCAGTTAGGGCCGGGTAGCAAATTTACTTTCACCTTTATAATTTTCAAGTCGACAACTTCCTTTAAGAAACCATGTAGGATCCGGGTCCAAACATATTTATGTATTTTAATTCTTGGATCCATATGCAAAATAGGAATCAGGTAGGGTCGGGCTGAAGATTTCCTTTCACCTTTACAATTTATAAGTCAACAACTGCATTTCTGAAACCATGTAGGATCCGGGTCCAAATATATTTTTGCATTTGAATTCCTGGATCCAAATGCCAAATAGGAATCAGGTAGGGTCGTGCAGCAGATTTTTTTTCACCTTTACAATTTATAAGTCAAAAACTGCCTTTCAGAAACCATGTAGGATCCGGGTCAAAACATATTTTTGTATTTTAATTCCTGGATCCAAATGCCAAATAGGAACCAGGTAGGGTCGTGCAGCAGATTTTCTTTCACCTTTACAATTTATAAGTCAACAACTGCCTTTTAGAAACCATGTAGGATCCGGGTCAAAACATATTTTTGTATTTTAATTCCTGGATCCAAATGCAAAAAATGAACCAGGTAGGGCCGGGTAGCAGATTTTCTTTCACCTTTACAATTTATAAGTCAGCAACTGCATATCTGAAACCATGTAGGATCCGGGTCCGAACATATATTTGCATTTTATTTCCCGGATCCATATGCAAAATAGAAACCAGGTAGGCCCGGGTAGAAGATTTTCTTTCACCTTTACAAATGATAAGTCAATAACTGCCTTTCAGAGACTATGTAGGATCCGGGTCCAAACATATTTTTGCATTTGAATTCCTGGATCCATGTGCAAAATTGAAACCAGGTAGGCCCGGGTAGAAGATTTTCTTTCACCTTTACAAATGATAAGTCAATAACTGACTTTCAGAGACTATGTAGGATCCGGGTCCAAACATATTTATGTATTTTAATTCTTGGATCCAAATGCAAAAAGGAACGAGGTAGGGCCGGGTAGCAAATTTACTTTCACCTTTACAATTTTCAAGTCGACAACTGCCTTTCAGAAACCATGTAGGATCCGGGTCCAAACATATATTTGCATTTTATTTCCCGGATCCATATGCAAAAATAGAAACCAGGTAGGCCCGGGTAGAAGATTTTCTTTCACCTTTACAAATGATAAGTCAATAACTGCCTTTCAGAGACTATGTAGGATCCGGGTCCAAACATATTTTTGCATTTGAATTCCTGGATCCAAATGCCAAATAGGAATCAGGTAGGGTCGTGCAGCAGATTTTTTTTCACCTTTACAATTTATGAGTCAACAACTGCCTTTCTTAAACCATGTAGGATCCTGGTCCAAACATATTTTTGCATTGTAATTCCTGTATCCAAATGCAAAAAGGAACGAGGTAGGGCCGGGTAGCAAATTTACTTTCACCTTTACAATTTTCAAGTCGGCAACTGCCTTTCAGAAACCATGTAGGATCCGGGTCCAAACATATTTATGTATTTTAATTCTTGGATCCAAATGCCGAATAGGAATCAGGTAGTGTCGGGCAGAAGATTTCCTTTCACATTTACAATTTATAAGTCAACAACTGCCTTTCTTAAACCATGTAGGATCCGGGTCCAAACATATTTTTGTATTTTAATTCCTGGTCCAAATGCCAAATAGGAATCAGGTAGGGTCGTGCAGCAGATTTTTTTTCACCTTTACAATTTATGAGTCAACAACTGCCTTTCTTAAACCATGTAGGATCCTGGTCCAAACATATTTTTGCATTGTAATTCCTGGATCCAAATGCAAAAAGGAACGAGGTAGGGCCGGGTAGCAGATTTACTTTCACCTTTACAATTTTCAAGTCGACAACTGCCTTTCAGAAACCATGTAGGATCCGGGTCCAAACATATTTATGTATTTTAATTCTTGGATCCAAATGCCGAATAGGAATAAGGTAGGGTCGGGCAGAAGATTTCCTTTCACATTTACAATTTATAAGTCAACAACTGCCTTTCTTAAACCATGTAGGATCCGGGTCCAAACATATATTTGCATTTTATTTCCCGGATCCATATGCAAAATAGAAACCAGGTAGGCCCGGGTAGAAGATTTTCTTTCACCTTTACAAATGATAAGTCAATAACTGCCTTTCAGAGACTATGTAGGATCCGGGTCCAAACATATTTTTGCATTTGAATTCCTGGATCCAAATGCCAAATAGGAATCAGGTAGGGTCGTGCAGCTGATTTTTTTTCACCTTTACAATTTATAAGTCAACAACTGCCTTTCAGAAACCATGTAGGATCCGGGTCCAAATATATTTTTGCATTTGAATTCCTGGATCCAAATGCCAAATAGGAATCAGGTAGGGTCGTGCAGCAGATTTTTTTTCACCTTTACAATTTATAAGTCAAAAACTGCCTTTCAGAAACCATGTAGGATCCGGGTCAAAACATATTTTTGTATTTTAATTCCTGGATCCAAATGCCAAATAGGAACCAGGTAGGGTCGTGCAGCAGATTTTCTTTCACCTTTACAATTTATATGTCAACAACTGCCTTTTAGAAACCATGTAGGATCCGGGTCAAAACATATTTTTGTATTTTAATTCCTGGATCCAAATGCAAAAAGGAACCAGTTAGGGCCGGGTAGCAGATTTTCTTTCACCTTTACAATTTATAAGTCAACAACTGCATTTCTGAAACCATGTAGGATCCGGGTCCAAACATATTTTTACATCGTAATTCCTGGATCCAAATGCAAAAAGGAACCAGTTAGGGCCGGGTAGCATATTTACTTTCACCTTTACAATTTGCAAGTTTTCAACTGCCTTTCAGAAACCATGTAGGATCCGGGTCCAAACATATTTTTGCATTTTAAATCAAGGATCCATATGCCAAATAGAAACCAGGTAGTCCCGGGTAGCAGATTTTTCTTTCACCTTTACAATTTATAAGTCAACAACTGCCTTTCAGAAACCATGTTGGATCCGGGTCCAAACATATTTTTGCATTTTAATTCCTGAATCCAAATGCCAAATAGGAACCAGGTAGGGTCGTGCAGCAGATTTTCTTTCACCTTTACAATTTATAAGTCAACAACTGCATTTTAGAAACCATGTAAGACGCGGGTCAAAACATATTTTTTCATTTTAATTCCCGGATCCATATGCCAAATAGAAACCAGGTAGTCCCGGGTAGCAAATTTTCTTTCACCTTTACAATTTATAAGTCAACAACTGCCTTTCAGAAAACCATGTTGGATCCGGGTCCAAACATATTTTTTTGCATTTTAATTCCTGAATCCAAATGCCAAATAGGAACCAGGTAGGGTCGTGCAGCAGACCTTCTTTCACCTTTACTATTTATAAGTCAATAACTGCCTTTCAGAAACCATAAAGGATCCGGTTCCAAACCCAATTTTGAATTTTTATTCCTGGATCCAAATGCCAAATAGGAACCAGGTAGGGTCGGGCAGCATATTTACTTTCACATTTACAATTTATAATTCAACAACTGCCTTTCTTAAACCATGTAGGATCCGGGTCCAAACATATATTTGCATTTTATTTCCCGGATCCATATGCAAAATAGAAACCAGGTAGGCCCGGGTAGAAGATTTTCTTTCACCTTTACAAATGATAAGTCAATAACTGCCTTTCAGAAACCATGTAGGATCCGGGTGCAAACATATTTTTGAATTTTAATTCCTGGATCCAAATGCCAAATAGGAATCTGGTAGGGTCGGGCAGCAGATTTCCTTTCACCTTTACAATTTATAAGTCAACAACTGTCTTCTAGAAACCATGTAGGATCCGGGTCAAAACATATTTTTGCATTTTAATTCCTGGATCCAAATGCAAAATAGGAATTAGGTATGGCCGGGTAGCAGATTTTCTTTCACTTTTACAATTTATAAGTCAACAACTGCATTTCTGAAACCATGTAGGATCCGGGTCCAAACATATTTTTACATCGTAATTCCTGGATCCAAATGCAAAAAGGAACCAGTTAGGGCCGGGTAGCATATTTACTTTCACCTTTACAATTTGCAAGTTTTCAACTGCCTTTCAGAAACCATGTAGGATCCGGGACCAAACATATTTTTCATTTTAATTCCCGGACCCATATGCCAAATAGAAACCAGGTAGTCCCGGGTAGCAGATTTTCTTTCACCTTTACAATTTATAAGTCAACAACTGCCTTTCAGAAACCATGTTGGATCCGTGTCCAAACATATTTTTGCATTTTAATTCCTGAATCCAAATGCCAAATAGGAACCAGGTAGGGTCGTGCAGCAGATTTTCTTTCACCTTTACAATTTATAAGTCAACAACTGCCTCTTTAGAAACCATGTAAGACGCGGGTCAAAACATATTTTTCATTTTAATTCCCGGATCCATATGCCAAATAGAAACCAGGTAGTCCCGGGTAGCAAATTTTCTTTCACCTTTACAATTTATAAGTCAACAACTGCCTATCAGAAACCATGTTGGATCCGGGTCCAAACATATTTTTGCATTTTAATTCCTGAATCCAAATGCCAAATAGGAACCAGGTAGGGTCGTGCAGCAGATTTTCTTTCACCTTTACAATTTATAAGTCAACAACTGCATTTTAGAAACCATGTAGGATCCGGGTCCAAACAAATTTTTTGAATTTTTATTCCTGGATCCAAATGCCAAATAGGAACCAGGTAGGGTCGGGCAGCAGATTTTCTTTCACATTTACAATTTATAATTCAACAACTGCCTTTCTTAAACCATGTAGGATCCGGGTCCAAACATATATTTGCATTTTATTTCCCGGATCCATATGCAAAATAGAAACCAGGTAGGCCCGGGTAGAAGATTTTCTTTCACCTTTACAAATGATAAGTCAATAACTGCCTTTCAGAGACTATGTAAGATCCGGGTCCAAACATATTTTTGCATTTGAATTCCTGGATCCAAGTGCCAAATAGGAATCAGGTAGGGTCGGGCAGCAGATTACCTTTCACCTTTGCAATTTATAAGCCAACAACTGCCTTTCTGAAACCATGTAGGATCCGGATCAAAAAATATTTTTGCATTTTAATTCCTGGATCCAAATGCAAAATAGGAACCAGGTAGGGCCGTGTAGCAGATTTTCTTTCACCTTTAAAATTTATAAGTCAACAACTGCCTTTCAGAAACCATGTAGGATCCGGGTCCAAACATATTTTTGCATTGTAATTCCTGGATGCAAATGCAAAAAGGAACCAGTTAGGGCCGGGAAGCAGATTTTCTTTCACATTTACAATTTATAAGTCAAGAACTGCATTTCTGAAACCATGTAGGATCCGGGTCCAAACATATTTTTACATCGTAATTCCTGGATCCAAATGCAAAAAGGAACCAGTTAGGGCCAGGTAGCAGTTTTACTTTCACCTTTACAATTTGCAAGTCGACAATTGCCTTTCAGATACCATGTAGGATCCGGGTCCAAACATATTTTTGCATTTGAATTCCTGGATCCAAATGCAAAAAGGAACGAGGTAGGGCCGGGCAGCAGATTTACTTTCACCTTTACAATTTGCAAGTCGACAACTGCCTTTCAGAAACCATGTAGGATCCGGGTCCAAACATATTTTTGTATTTTAATTCCTGGAGCCAAATGCCAAATAGGAATCAGGTAGGGTCGGGCGGCAGATTTCCTTTCACCTTTGCAATTTATAAGTCAACAACTGCCTTTCTGAATCCATGTAGGATCCGGGTCCAAACATATTTTTGCATTGTAATTCCTGGATCCAAATGCAAAAAGGAACGAGGTAGCGCCGGGTAGCATATTTACTTTCACCTTTACAATTTGCAAGTCGACAACTGCCTTTTAGAAACCATGTAGGATCCGGGTCAAAACATATTTTTGTATTTTAATTCCTGGATCCAAATGCCAAATAGGAATCAGGTAGGGTCGGGCAGCAGATTTCCTTTCACCTTTACAATTTATAAGTCAACAACTGCATTTCTGAAACCATGTAGGATCCGGGTCCAAACATATTTTTGCATTTTAATTCCTGGATCCAAATGCAAAATAGGAACCAGGTAGGGCCGGGTAGCAGATTTTCTTTCACCTTTACAATTTATAAGTCAACAACTGCCTTTCAGAAACCATGTAGGATCCGGGTCCAAACATATTTTTGCATTTTAATTCCTGGATCCAAATGCAAAATAGGAACCAGGTAGCGCCGGGTAGCATATTTACTTTCACCTTTACAATTTGCAAGTCGACAACTGCCTTTTAGAAACCATGTAGGATCCGGGTCAAAACATATTTTTGTATTTTAATTCCTGGATCCAAATGCAAAATAGGAACCAGGTAGGGCCGGGTAGCAGATTTTCTTTCACTTTTACAATTTATAAGTCAACAACTGCATTTCTGAAACCATGTAGGATCCGGGTCCAAACATATTTTTACATCGTAATTCCTGGATCCAAATGCAAAAAGGAACCAGTTAGGGCCGGGTAGCATATTTACTTTCACCTTTACAATTTGCAAGTTTTCAACTGCCTTTCAGAAACCATGTAGGATCTGGGTCCAAACATATTTTTGTATTTTAATTCCTGGTCCAAATGCCAAATAGGAATCAGGTAGGGTCGGAAAGCAGATTTCCTTTCACCTTTACAATTTATGAGTCAACAACTGCCTTTCTTAAACCATGTAGGATACGGGTCCAAACATATTTCTACATTTTAATTCTTGGATCCACATGCCAAATAGGAACTAGGTAGGGTCACGCAGCAGATTTCCTTTCACTTTTACAATTTATAAGTCAACAACTGCCTTTCAGAAACCATGTAGGATCCGGGTCCAAATATATTTTTGCATTTTAATTCCTGGATCCAAATACAAAAAGGAACCAGTTAGGGCCGGGTAGCAAATTTACTTTCACCTTTATAATTTTCAAGTCGACAACTGCCTTTCAGAAACCATGTAGGATCCGGGTCCAAACATATTTATGTATTTTAATTCTTGGATCCAAATGCCGAATAGGAATCAGGTAGGGTCGGGGAGAAGATTTCCTTTCACATTTACAATTTATAAGTCAACAACTGCCTTTTAGAAACCATAAAGGATCCGGGTCCAAACATATTTTTGAATTTTATTCCTGGATCCAAATGCCAAATAGGAACCAGGTAGGGTCGGGCAGCAGATTTTCTTTCACATTTACAATTCATAAGTCAACAACTGCCTTTCAGAAACCATGTAGGATCCGGGTCCAAACATATTTTTGCATTGTAATTCCTGGATGCAAATGCAAAAAGGAACCAGTTAGGGCCGGGTAGCAGATTTTCTTTCACATTTACAATTTATAAGTCAAGAACTGCCTTTCTTAAACCATGTAGGATCCGGGTCCAAACATATTTTTACATTGTAATTCCTGGATCCAAATGCAAAAAGGAACCAGTTAGGGCCGGGTAGCAGATTTACTTTCACCTTTACAATTTGCAAGTCGACAACTGCCTTTCAGATACCATGTAGGATCCGGGTCCAAACATATTTTTGCATTTGAATTCCTGGATCCAAATGCAAAAAGGAACGAGGTAGGGCCGGGTAGCAGATTTACTTTCACCTTTACAATTTGCAAGTCGACAACTGCCTTTCAGAAACCATGTAGGATCCGGGTCCAAACATATTTTTGTATTTTAATTCCTGGAGCCAAATGCCAAATAGGAATCAGGTAGGGTCGGGCGGCAGATTTCCTTTCACCTTTGCAATTTATAAGTCAACAACTGCCTTTCTGAATCCATGTAGGATCCGGGTCCAAACATATTTTTGCATTGTAATTCCTGGATCCAAATGCAAAAAGGAACGAGGTAGGGCCGGGTATCAGATTTACTTTCACCTTTACAATTTGCAAGTCGACAACTGCCTTTCAGAAACCATGTAGGATCCGGGTCCAAACATATTTATGTATTTTAATTCCTGGATCCAAATGCCAAATAGGAACCAGGTAGGGTCGGGCAGCATATTTACTTTCACCTATACAATTTATAAGTCAACAACTGCCTTTCTTAAACCATGTAGGATCCGGGTCCAAACATATTTTTGCATTTTAATTCCTGGATCCAAATGCAAAATAGGAACCAGGTAGGGCCGGGTAGCAGATTTTCTTTCACCTTTACAATTTATAAGTCAACAACTGCCTTTCAGAAACCATGTAGGATCCGGGTCCAAACATATTTTTGCATTTTTATTCCTGGATCCAAATGCCAATTAGGAACCAGGTAGGGTCGGGCAGCATATTTACTTTCACCTTTACAATTTGCAAGTTTTCAATTGCCTTTCAGAAACCATGTAGGATCCGGGTCCAAACATATTTTTGTATTTTAATTCCTGGAGCCAAGTGCCAAATAGGAATCAGGTAGGGTTGGGCAGCAGATTTCCTTCCACCTTTACAATTTATAAGTCAACAACTGCATTTCTGAAACCATGTAGGATGCGGGTCCAAACATATTTTTGAATTTTAATTCCTGGATCCAAATGCAAAATAGGAACCAGGTAGGGCCGGGTAGCAGATTTTCTTTCACCTTTACAATTTATAAGTCAACAACTGCCTTTCAGAAACCATGTAGGATCCGGGTCCAAAAATATTTTTGCATTTTAATTCCTGGATCCAAATGCAAAATAGGAACCAGGTAGCGCCGGGTAGCATATTTACTTTCACCTTTACAATTTGCAAGTCGACAACTGCCTTTTAGAAACCATGTAGGATCCGGGTCAAAACATATTTTTGTATTTTAATTCCTGGATCCAAATGCAAAAAGGAACCAGTTAGGGCCGGGTAGCAGATTTACTTTCACCTTTACAATTTTCAAGTTTTCAACTGCCTTTCAGAAACCATGTAGGATCTGGGTCCAAACATATTTTTGTATTTTAATTCCTGGATCCAAATGCCAAATAGGAATCAGGTAGGGTCGGGCAGCAGATTTCCTTTCACCTTTACAATTTATAAGTCAACAACTGCATTTCTGAAACCATGTAGGATCCGGGTCCAAACATATTTTTGCATTTTAATTCCTGGATCCAAATGCAAAATAGGAACCAGGTAGGGCCGGGTAGCAGATTTTCTTTCACCTTTACAATTTATAAGTCAACAACTGCCTTTCAGAAACCATGTAGGATCCGGGTCCAAACATATTTTTGCATTTTAATTCCTGGATCCAAATGCAAAATAGGAACCAGGTAGGGCCGGGTAGCAGATTTACTTTCACCTTTACAATTTGCAAGTCGACAACTGCCTTTTAGAAACCATGTAGGATCCGGGTCAAAACATATTTTTGTATTTTAATTCCTGGATCCAAATGCCAAATAGGAATCAGGTAGGGTCGGGCAGGAGATTTCCTTTCACCTTTACAATTTATAAGTCAACAACTGCATTTCTGAATCCATGTAGGATCCGGGTCCAAACATATTTTTGCATTTTAATTCCTGGATCCAAATGCAAGATAGGAACCAGGTAGGGCCGGATAGCAGAATTACTTTCACCTTTACAATTTGCAAGTCGACAACTGCCTTACAGAAACCATGTAGGATCCGGGTCCAAACATATTTTTGCATTTTAATTCCTGGATCCAAATGCAAAATAGGAACCAGGTAGGGCCGGGTAGCAGATTTTCTTTCACCTTTACAATTTATAAGTCAACAACTGCCTTTCAGAAACCAAGTAGGATCCGTGTCCAAACATATTTTTACATCGTAATTCCTGGATCCAAATGCAAAAAGGAACCAGTTAGGGGCGGGTAGGAGGTTTACTTTCACCTTTACAATTTTCAAGTCGACAACTGCCTTTCAGAAACCATGTAGGATCCGGGTCCAAACATATTTATGTATTTTAATTCTTGGATCCAAATGCCAAATAGGAATCAGGTAGGGTCGGGCTGAAGATTTCCTTTCACCTTTACAATTTATAAGTCAACAACTGCCTTTCTGAAACCATGTTGGATCCGGGTCCAAACATATTTTTGCATTTTAATTCTTGAATCCACATGCCAAATAGGAACCAGGTAGGGTCGGGCAGCAGATTTTGTTTCACCTTTACAATTTATAAGTCGACAAGTGCCTTACAGAAACCATGTAGGATCCGGGTCCAAACATATTTTTGCATTGTAATTCCTGGATCCAAATGAAAAAAGGAACCAGTTAGGGCCGGGTAGCAAATTTACTTTCACCTTTACAATTTTCAAGTCGACAACTGCCTTTCAGAAAACATGTAGGATCCGGGTCCAAACATATTTATGTATTTTAATTCTTGGATCCAAATGCCGAATAGGAATCAGGTAGGGTCGGGCAGAAGATTTCCTTTCACATTTACAATTTATAAGTCAACAACTGCCTTTTAGAAACCATAAAGGATCCGGGTCCAAACATATTTTTGAATTTTTATTCCTGGATCCAAATGCCAAATAGGAACCAGGTAGGGTCGGGCAGCAGATTTTCTTTTCACATTTACAATTTATAAGTCAACAACTGCCTTTCAGAAACAATGTAGGATCCGGGTCCAAACATATTTTTGTATTGTAATTCCTGGATCCAAATGCAAAAAGGAACGAGGTAGGGCCGGGTAGCAGATTTTCTTTCACATTTACAATTTATAAGTCAACAACTGCCTTTCTTAAACCATGTAGGATCCGGGTCCAAACATATTTTTACATTGTAATTCCTGGATCCGAATGCAAAAAGGAACCAGTTAGGGCCGGGTAGCAGATTTACTTTCACCGTTACAATTTGCAAGTCGACAACTGCCTTTAAGAAACCATGTAGGATCCGGGTCCAAACATATTTATGTATTTTAATTCCTGGATCAAAATGCCCAATAGGAATCAGGTAGGGTCGGGCAGACGATTTCCTTTCACCTTTACAATTTGCAAGTCGACAACTGCCTTTTAGAAACCATGTAGGATCCGGGTCAAAACATATTTTTGTATTTTAATTCCTGGATCCAAATGCCAAATAGGAATCAGGTAGGGTCGGGCAGGAGATTTCCTTTCACATTTACAATTTATAAGACAACAACTGCATTTCTGAAACCATGTAGGATCCGGGTCCAAACATATTAATACATTCTAATTCCTGGATCCAAATGCAAAAAGGAACAAGTTATGGCCGGGTAGCATATTTACTTTCACCTTTACAATTTGCAAGTCGACAACTGCCTTTTAGAAACCATGTAGGATCCGGGTCAAAACATATTTTTGTATTTTAATTCCTGGATCCAAATGCAAAAAGGAACCAGTTAGGGCCGGGTAGCAGATTTACTTTCACCTTTACAATTTTCAAGTTTTCAACTGCCTTTCAGAAACCATGTAGGATCCGGGTCCAAACATATTTTTGTATTTTAATTCCTGGTCCAAATGCCAAATAGGAATCAGGTGGGGTCGGGCAGCAGATTTCCTTTCACCTTTACAATTTATAAGTCAACAACTGCATTTCTGAAACCATGTAGGATCCGGGTCCAAACATATTTTTGCATTTTAATTCCTGGATCCAAATGCAAATTGGAATCAGGTAGGGTCGTGCAGCACATTTTTTTTTCACCTTTACAATTTATGAGTCAACAACTGCCTTTCTTAAACCATGTAGGATCCGGGTCCAAACATATTTTTGCATTGTAATTCCTGGATCCAAATGCAAAAAGGAACGAGGTAGGGCCGGGTAGCAGATTTACTTTCACCTTTACAATTTGCAAGTCGACAACTGCCTTTCAGAAACCATGTAGGATCCGGGTCCAAACATATTTTTGTATTTTAATTCCTGGAGCCAAATGCCAAATAGGAATCAGGTAGGGTCTGGCAGCAGATTTCCTTTCACCTTTGCAATTTATAAGTCAACAACTTCATTTCTGAAACCATGTAGGATCCGGGTCCAAACATATTTTTGCATTTTAATTCCTGGATCCAAATGCAAAATAGGAACCAGGTAGGGCCGGGTAGCAGATTTTCTTTCACCTTTACAATTTATAAGTCAACAACTGCCTTTCAGAAACCATGTAGGATCCGGGTCCAAACAAATTTTTGTATAGTAATTCCTGGATCCAAATGCAAAAAGGAAACAGTTAGGGCCGGGTAGCAAAATTACGTTCACCATTACCAATTTCAAGTCGACAACTGCCTTTCAGAATCCATGTAGGATCCGGGTCCAAACATATTTATGTATTTTAATTCTTGGATCCAAATGCCGAATAGGAATCAGGTAGGGTCGGGCAGAAGATTTCCTTTCACATTTACAATTTATAAGTCAACAACTGCCTTTCTTAAACCATGTTGGATCCGGGTCCAAACATATTTTTGCATTTTAATTCTTGAATCTACATGCCAAATAGGAACCAGGTAGGGTCGGGCAGCAGATTTTCTTTCACCTTTACAATTTATAAGTCAACAACTGCCTTTCAGAAACCATGTAGGATCCGGGTCCAAACATATTTTTGCATTGTAATTCCTGGATCCAAATACAAAAAGGAACCAGTTAGGGCCGGGTAGCAAATTTACTTTCACCTTTACAATTTTCAAGTCGACAACTGCCTTTCAGAAACCATGTAGGATCCGGGTCCAAACATATTTATGTATTTTAATTCTTAGATCCAAATGCCGAATAGGAATCAGGTAGGGTCGGGCAGAAGATTTCCTATCACATTTACAATTTATAAGTCAACAACTGCCTTTTAGAAACCATAAAGGATCCGGGTCCAAACATATTTTTGAATTTTTATTCCTGGATCCAAATGCCAAATAGGAACCAGGTAGGGTCGGGCAGCAGATTTTCTTTCACATTTACAATTTATAAGTCAAGAACTGCATTTCTGAAACCATGTAGGATCCGGGTCCAAACATATTTTTGCATTTGAATTCCTGGATCCAAATGCAAATTGGAATCAGGTAGGGTCGTGCAGCAGATTTTTTTTCACCTTTACAATTTATGAGTCAACAACTGCCTTTCTTAAACCATGTAGGATCCGGGTCCAAACATATTTTTGCATTGTAATTCCTGGATCCAAATGCAAAAAGGAACGAGGTAGGGCCGGGTAGCATATTTTCTTTCACCTTTACAAATTGCAAGTCTAGAACTGCCTTTCAGAAACCATGTAGGATCCGGGTCCAAACCTATTTTTGCATTTTAATTCCTTTATCCAAATGCCAAATATGAATCAGGTAGGGTCGGGCAGCAGATTTCCTTTCACCTTTACAATTTATAAGTCAACAAATGCATTTCTGAAACCATGTAGGATCCGGGTCCAAACATATTTTTGAATTTTTATTCCTGGATCCAAATGCCAAATAGGAACCAGGTAGTGTCGGGCAGCAGATTTTCATTCACATTTACAATTTATAAGTCAATAACTGCCTTTTAGAAACCATAAAGGATCCGGGTCCAAACATATTTTTGCATTTTTATTCCTGGATCCAAATGCCAAATACGAACCAGGTAGGGTCGGGCAGCAGATTTTCATTCACATTTACAATTTATAAGTCAACAACTACCTTTCTTAAACCATGTAGGATCCGGGTCCAAACATATTTTTGCATTGTAATTCCTGGATCCAAATGCAAAAAGGAACCAGTTAGGGCCGGGTAGCAGATTTACTTTCACCTTTACAATTTGCAAGTCGACAACTGCTTTTAAGATACCATGTAGGATCCGGGTCCAAACATATTTTTGCATTTGAATTCTTGGATCCACATGCCAAATAGGAACCAGGTAGGGTCGGGCAGCAGATTTACTTTCACATTTACAATTTTCAAGTCGACAACTGCCTTTGAGAAACCATGTAGGATCCGGGTCCAAACATATTTATGTATTTTAATTCTTGGATCCAAATGCCGAATAGGAATCAGGTAGGGTCGGGCAGAAGATTTCCTTTCACATTTACAATTTATAAGTCAACAACTGCCTTTCTTAAACCATGTAGGATCCGGGTCCAAACATATATTTTTATTTTATTTCCCGGATCCATATGCAAAATAGAAACCAGGTAGGCCCGGGTAGAAGATTTTCTTTCACCTTTACAATTGATAAGTCAATAACTGCCTTTCAGAAACTATGTAGGATCCGGGTCCAAACATATTTTTGCATTTGAATTCCTGGATCCAAATGCCAAATAGGAATCAGGTAGGGTCGTGCAGCAGATTTTTTTTCACCTTTACAATTTATAAGTCAACAACTGCCTTTCAGAAACCATGTAGGATCCGGGTCCAAACATATTTTTGAATTTTTATTCCTGGATCCAAATGCCAAATAGGAACCAGGTAGTGTCGGGCAGCAGATTTTCTTTCACATTTACAATTTATAAGTCAACAACTGCCTTTCAGAAACCATGTAGGATCCGGGTCCAAACATATTTATGTATTTTAATTCTTGGATCCAAATGCCGAATAGGAATCAGGTAGGGTCGGGCAGAAGATTTCCTTTCACATTTACAATTTATAAGTCAACAACTGCCTTTCAGAAACCATGTAGGATCCGGGTCCAAACATATTTTTGTATTTTAATTCCTGGAGCCAAATGCCAAATAGGAATCAGATAGGGTCGGGCAGCAGATTTCCTTTCACCTTTGCAATTTATAAGTCAACAACTGCCTTTCTGAAACCATGTAGGATCCGGGTCCAATAATATTTTTGCATTTTAATTCCTGGATCCAAATGCAAAATAGGATCCAGGTAGGGTTGGGCAGCAGACTTTCTTTCACTTTTACAATTTGCAAGTTTTCAACTGCCTTTCAGAAACCATGTAGGATCCGGGTCCAAACATATTTTTGCATTGTAATTCCTGGATCCAAATGCAAAAAGGAACCAGTTAGGGCCGGGTAGCAGATTTTCTTTCACATTTACAATTTATAAGTCAACAACTGCCTTTCATAAACCATGTAGGATCCGGGTCCAAACATATTTTTACATTGTAATTCCTGGATCCAAATGCAAAAAGGAACCAGTTAGGGCCGGGTAGCAGATTTACTTTCACCTTTACAATTTGCAAGTCGACAACTGCCTTTCAGATACCATGTAGGATCCGGGTCGAAACATATTTTTGCATTTGAATTCCTGGATCCAAATGCCAAATAGGAATCAGGTAGGGTTGGGCAGCAGATTTCCTTCCACCTTTACAATTTATAAGTCAACAACTGCATTTCTGAAACCATGTAGGATGCGGGTCCAAACATATTTTTGCATTTTAATTCCTGGATCCAAATGCACAAAGGAACGAGGTAGGGCCGGGTAGCAGATTTACTTTCACCTTTACAATTTGCAAGTCGACAACTGCCTTTCAGAAACCATGTAGGATCCGGGTCCAAACATATTTTTGTATTTTAATTCCTGTAGCCAAATGCCAAATAGGAATCAGGTAGGGTCGGGCAGCAGATTTCCTTTCACCTTTGCAATTTATAAGTCAACAACTGCCATTCAGAAACCATGTAGGATCCGGGTCCAAACATATTTTTGCATTTTAATTCCTGGATCCAAATGCAAAATAGGAACCAGGTAGGGCCTGGTAGCAGATTTTATTTCACCTTTACAATTTGCATGTCGACAACTGCCTTTCAGAAACCATGTAGGATCCGGGTCCAAACATATTTTTGTATTTTAATTCCTGGAGCCAAATGCCAAATAGGAATCAGGTAGGGTCGGGCAGCAGATTTCCTTTCACCTTTGCAATTTATAAGTCAACAACTGCCTTTCAGAAACCATGTTGGATCCGGGTCCAAACATATTTTTGCATTGTAATTCCTGGATCCAAATGCAAAAAGGAACCAGTTAGGGCCGGGTAGCAAATTTACTTTCACCTTTACAATTTTCAAGTCGACAACTGCATTTCAGAAACCATGTAGGATCCGGGTCCAAACATATTTATGTATTTTAATTCTTGGATCCAAATGCCGAATAGGAATCAGGTAGGGTCGGGCAGAAGATTTCCTTTCACATTTACAATTTATAAGTCAACAACTGCCTTTCTTAAACCATGTTGGATCCGGGTCCAAACATATTTTTGCATTTTAATTCTTGAATCCACATGCCAAATAGGAACCAGGTAGGGTCGGGCAGCAGATTTTCTTTCACCTTTACAATTTATAAGTCAACAACTGCCTTTCTGAAACCATGTAGGATCCGGGTCCAAACATATTTTTGCATTGTAATTCCTGGATCCAAATACAAAAAGGAACCAGTTAGGGCCGGGTAGCAAATTTACTTTCACCTTTACAATTTTCAAGTCGACAACTGCCTTTCAGAAACCATGTAGGATCCGGGTCCAAACACATTTATGTATTTTAATTCTTGGATCCAAATGCCGAATAGGAATCAGGTAGTGTCGGGCAGAAGATTTCCTTTCACATTTACAATTTATAAGTCAACAACTGCCTTTTAGAAACCATAAAGGATCCGGGTCCAAACAAATTTTTGAATTTTTATTCCTGGATACAAATGCCAAATAGGAACCAGGTAGGGTCGGGCAGCAGATTTTCATTCACATTTACAATTTATAAGTCAACAACTGCCTTTATTAAACCATGTAGGATCCGGGTCAAAACATATTTTTGCATTGTAATTCCTGGATCCAAATGCAATAAGGAACCAGTTAGGGCCGGGTAGCAGATTTACTTTCACCTTTACAATTTGCAAGTCGACAACTGCTTTTAAGATACCATGTAGGATCCGGGTCCAAACATATTTTTGCATTTGAATTCTTGGATCCACATGCCAAATAGGAACCAGGTAGGGTCGGGCAGCAGATTTACTTTCACATTTACAATTTTCAAGTCGACAACTGCCTTTGAGAAACCATGTAGGATCCGGGTCCAAACATATTTATGTATTTTAATTCTTGGATCCAAATGCCGAATAGGAATCAGGTAGGGTCGGGCAGAAGATTTCCTTTCACATTTACAATTTATAAGTCAACAACTGCCTTTCTTAAACCATGTAGGATCCGGGTCCAAACATATATTTGCATTTTATTTCCCGGATCCATATGCAAAATAGAAACCAGGTAGGCCCGGGAAGAAGATTTTCTTTCACCTTTACAATTGATAAGTCAATAACTGCCTTTCAGAAACTATGTAGGATCCGGGTCCAAACATATTTTTGCATTTGAATTCCTGGATCCAAATGCCAAATAGGAATCAGGTAGGGTCGTGCAGCAGATTTTTTTTCACCTTTACAATTTATAAGTCAACAACTGCCTTTCAGAAACCATGTAGGATCCGGGTCCAAACATATTTTTGAATTTTTATTCCTGGATCCAAATGCCAAATAGGAACCAGGTAGTGTCGGGCAGCAGATTTTCTTTCACATTTACAATTTATAAGTCAACAACTGCCTTTCAGAAACCATGTAGGATCCGGGTCCAAACATATTTATGTATTTTAATTCTTGGATCCAAATGCCGAATAGGAATCAGGTAGGGTCGGGCAGAAGATTTCCTTTCACATTTACAATTTATAAGTCAACAACTGCCTTTCAGAAACCATGTAGGATCCGGGTCCAAACATATTTTTGTATTTTAATTCCTGGAGCCAAATGCCAAATAGGAATCAGATAGGGTCGGGTAGCAGATTTACTTTCACCTTTACAATTTATAAGTCAACAACTGCATTTCTGAAACCATGTAGGATCCGGGTCAAAAAGATTTTTGCATTTTAATTCCTGGATCCAAATGCAAAATAGGATCCAGGTAGGGTTGGGCAGCAGACTTTCTTTCACTTTTACAATTTATAAGTCAACAACTGCCTTTCAGAAACCATGTAGGATCCGGGTCCAAACATATTTTTGCATTGTAATTCCTGGATCCAAATGCAAAAAGGAACCAGTTAGGTCCGGGTAGCAGATTTTCTTTCACATTTACAATTTATAAGTCAACAACTGCCTTTCATAAACCATGTAGGATCCGGGTCCAAACATATTTTTACATAGTAATTCCTGGATCCAAATGCAAAAAGGAACAAGTTAGGGCAGGGTCGCAAATTTACTTTCACCTTTACAATTTGCAAGTCGAAAACTGCCTTTCAGAAACCATGTAGGATCCGGGTCCAAACATATTTTTGTATTTTAATTCCTGGATCCAAATGCCAAATAGGAATCAGGTAGGGTTGGGCAGCAGATTTCCTTCCACCTTTACAATTTATAAGTCAACAACTGCATTTCTGAAACCATGTAGGATGCGGGTCCAAACATATTTTTGCATTTTAATTCCTGGATCCAAATGCAAAAAGGAACGAGGTAGGGCCGGGTAGCAGATTTACTTTCACCTTTACAATTTGCAAGTCGACAACTGCATTTCAGAAACGTTGTAGGATCCGGGTCCAAACATATTTTTGTATTTTAATTCCTGGAGCCAAATGCCAAATAGGAATCAGGTAGGGTCGGGCAGCAGATTTCCTTTCACCTTTGCAATTTATACGTCAACAACTGCATTTCTGAAACCATGTAGGATCAGGTTCCAAACATATTTTTGCATTTTAATTCCTGGATCCAAATGCAAAATAGGAACCAGGTAGCGCCGGGTAGCATATTTACTTTCACCTTTACAATTTGCAAGTCGACAAATGCCTTTCTTAAACCATGTAGGATCCGGGTCCAAACACATTTATGTATTTTAATTCTTGGATCCAAATGCCGAATAGGAATCAGGTAGTGTCGGGCAGAAGATTTCCTTTCACATTTACAATTTATAAGTCAACAACTGCCTTTTAGAAACCATAAAGGATCCGGGTCCAAACAAATTTTTGAATTTTTATTCCTGGATACAAATGCCAAATAGGAACCAGGTAGGGTCGGGCAGCAGATTTTCATTCACATTTACAATTTATAAGTCAACAACTGCCTTTATTAAACCATGTAGGATCCGGGTCCAAACATATTTTTGAATTGTAATTCCTGGATCCAAATGCAAAAAGGAAACAGTTAGGGCCGTGTAGCAGATTTACTTTAACCTTTACAATTTGCAATTCGACAACTGCTTTTAAGATACCATGTAGGATCCGGGTCCAAACATATTTTTGCATTTGAATTCTTGGATCCACATGCCAAATAGGAACCAGGTAGGGTCGGGCAGCAGATTTACTTTCACATTTACAATTTTCAAGTCGACAACTGCCTTTGAGAAACCATGTAGGATCCGGGTCCAAACATATTTATGTATTTTAATTCTTGGATCCAAATGCCGAATAGGAATCAGGTAGGGTCGGGCAGAAGATTTCCTTTCACATTTACAATTTATAAGTCAACAACTGCCTTTCTTAAACCATGTAGGATCCGGGTCCAAACATATATTTGCATTTTATTTCCCGGATCCATATGCAAAATAGAAACCAGGTAGGCCCGGGTAGAAGATTTTCTTTCACCTTTACAATTGATAAGTCAATAACTGCCTTTCAGAAACTATGTAGGATCTGGGTCCAAACATATTTTTGCATTTGAATTCCTGGATCCAAATGCCAAATAGGAATCAGGTAGGGCCGGGCAGCAGATTTTCTTTCACGTTTACAATTTATAAGTCAACAACTGCCTTTCAGAAACCATGTAGGATCCGGGTCCAAACATATTTTTGAATTTTAATTCCTGGATCCAAATGCCAAATAGGAACCAGGTAGTGTCGGGCAGCAGATTTTCTTTCACTTTTACAATTTATAAGTCAACAACTGCCTTTCAGAAACCATGTAGGATCCGGGTCCAAACATATTTTTGTATCTTAATTCCTGGAGCCAAGTGCCAAATAGGAATCAGGTAGGGTCGGGCAGGAGATTTCCTTTCACCTTTGCAATTTATAAGTCAACAACTGCCTTTCAGAAACCATGTAGGATCCGGGTCCAAACATATTTTTGTATATTTATTCCTGGAGCCAAGTGCCAAATAGGAATCAGGTAGGGTCGGGCAGGAGATTTCCTTTCACCTTTACAATTTATAAGTCAACAACTGCATTTCTGAATCCATGTAGGATCCGGGTCCAAACATATTTTTGCATTTTAATTCCTGGATCCAAATGCAAAATAGGAACCGGGGAGGGCCGGGTCGCAGATTTTCTTTCACGTTAACAGGTTGTATGTCGACAACTGCCTTGGAGAAACCATGTAGGATCCGGGTCCAAACATATTTTTGTATTTTAATTCCTGGAGCCAAATGCCAAATAGGAATCAGGTAGGGTCGGGCAGCAGATTTCCTTTCACCTTTGCAATTTATAAGTCAACAACTGCCTTTCAGAAACCATGTAGGATCCGGGTCCAAACATATTTTTGCATTGTAATTCCTGGATCCAAATGCAAAAAGGAACCAGGCAGGGCCGGGAAGCATATTTACTTTCACCTTTACAATTTTCAAGTTTACAACTGCATGTCCGAAACCATGTACGATCCGGGTCCAAACATATTTATGTATTTTAATTCTTGGATCCAAATGCCGAATAGGAATCAGGTAGGGTCGGGCAGAAGATTTCCTTTCACATTTACAATTTATAAGTCAACAACTGCCTTTCTTAAACCATGTTGGATCCGGGTCCAAACATATTTTTGCATTTTAATTCTTGAATCCACATGCCAAATAGGAACCAGGTAGGGTCGGGCAGCAGATTTTCTTTCACCTTTACAATTTATAAGTCAACAACTGCCTTTCAGAAACTATGTAGGATCCGGGTCCAAACATATTTTTGCATTGTAATTCCTGGATCCAAATACAAAAAGGAACCAGTTAGGGCCGGGTAGCAAATTTACTTTCACCTTTACAATTTTCAAGTCGAAAACTGCCTTTCAGAAACCATGTAGGATCCGGGTCCAAACACATTTATGTATTTTAATTCTTGGATCCAAATGCCGAATAGGAATCAGGTAGTGTCGTGCAGCAGATTTTTTTTCACCTTTACAATTTATAAGTCAACAACTGCCTTTCAGAAACCATGTAGGATCCGGGTCCAAACATATTTTTGAATTTTTATTCCTGGATCCAAATGCCAAATAGGAACCAGGTAGTGTCGGGCAGCAGATTTTCTTTCACATTTACAATTTATAAGTCAACAACTGCCTTTCAGAAACCATGTAGGATCCGGGTCCAAACATATTTTTGTATTTTAATTCCTGGAGCCAAATGCCAAATAGGAATCAGATAGGGTCGGGCAGCAGATTTCCTTTCACCTTTGCAATTTATAAGTCAACAACTGCCTTTCTGAAACCATGTAGGATCCGGGTCAAATATATTTTTGCATTTTAATTCCTGGATCCAAATGCAAAATAGGAACCAGGTAGGGCCGGGTAGCAGTGTATCTTTCACCTTTAAAATAAATAAGTCAACAACTGCCTTTCAGAAACCATGTAGGATCCGGGTCCAAACATATTTTTGTATTTTAATTCCTGGATCCCGATGCCAAATAGGAATCAGATAGGGTCGGGCAGCAGATTTCCTTTCACCTTTAAAATTTATAATTCAACAACTGCATTTCTGAACCCATGTTGGATCCGGGTCAATTGATTTTTTTGCATTTTAATTCCTGGATCCAAATGCAAAATAGGAACCAGGTAGGGCCGGGTAGCAGATTTTCTTTCACCTTTACAATTTATATGTCAACAACTGCATTTCTGAAACCATGTATTATCCGCGTCCAAACATATTTTTGCATTGTAATTCCTGGATCCAAATGCAAAAAGGAACCAGTTAGGGCCGGGTAGCAGATTTACTTTCACCTTTACAATTTGCAAGTCGACAACTGCATTTCAGAAACCATGTAGGATCCGGGTCCAAACATATTTATGTATTTTAATTCCTGGATCCAAATGCCGAATAGGAATCAGGTAGGGTCGGGCAGAAGATTTCCTTTCACATTTACAATTTATAAGTCAACAACTGCCTTTCTTAAACCATGTTGGATCCGGGTCCAAACATATTTTTGCATTTTAATTCTTGAATCCACATGCCAAATAGGAACCAGGTAGGGTCGGGCAGCAGATTTTCTTTCACCTTTACAATTTATAAGTCAACAACTGCCTTTCAGAAACCATGTAGGATCCGGGTCCAAACATATTTTTGCATTGTAATTCCTGGATCCAAATACAAAAAGGAACCAGTTAGGGCCGGGTAGCAAATTTACTTTCACCTTTACAATTTTCAAGTCGACAACTGCCTTTCAGAAACCATGTAGGATCCGGGTCCAAACACATTTATGTATTTTAATTCTTGGATCCAAATGCCGAATAGGAATCAGGTAGTGTCGGGCAGAAGATTTCCTTTCACATTTACAATTTATAAGTCAACAACTGCCTTTTAGAAACCATAAAGGATCCGGGTCCAAACAAATTTTTGAATTTTTATTCCTGGATACAAATGCCAAATAGGAACCAGGTAGGGTCGGGCAGCAGATTTTCTTTCACATTTACAAATTATAAGTCAACAACTGCCTTTCAGAAACCATGTAGGATCCGGGTCCAAACATATTTTTGCATTGTAATTCCTGGATCCAAATGCAAAAAGGAACGAGGTAGGGCCGGGTAGCAGATTTACTTTCACCTTTACAATTTGCAAGTCGACAAGTGCCTTACAGAAACCATGTAGGATCCGGGTCCAAACATATTTTTGTATTTTAATTCCTGGAGCCAAATGCCAAATAGGAATCAGGTAGGGTCGGGCAGCAGATTTCCTTTCACCCTTGCAATTTATAAGTCAACAACTGCCTTTCTGAAACCATGTAGGATCCGGGTCCAAAAAGATTTTTGCATTTTAATTCCTGGATCCAAATGCAAAATAGGAACCAGGTAGGGCCGGGTAGAAGATTTTCTTTCACCTTTACAATTTATAAGTCAACAACTGCCTTTCAGAAACCATGTAGGATCCGGGTCCAAACAAATTTTTGTATTTTAATTCTTGAATCCACATGCCAAATAGGAACCAGGTAGGGTCGGGCAGCAGATTTTCTTTCACCTTTACAATTTATAAGTCAACAACTGCCTTTCAGAAACCATGTAGGATCCGGGTCCAAACATATTTTTGCATTGTAATTCCTGGATCCAAATACAAAAAGGAACCAGTTAGGGCCGGGTAGCAAATTTACTTTCACCTTTACAATTTTCAAGTCGACAACTGCCTTTCAGAAAACATGTAGGATCCGGGTCCAAACATATTTATGTATTTTAATTCTTGGATCCAAATGCCGAATAGGAATCAGGTAGGGTCGGGCAGAAGATTTCCTTTCACATTTACAATTTATAAGTCAACAACTGCCTTTTAGAAACCATAAAGGATCCGGGTCCAAACATATTTTTGAATTTTTATTCCTGGATCCAAATGCCAAATAGGAACCAGGTAGGGTCGGGCAGCAGATTTTCTTTCACATTTACAATTTATAAGTCAACAACTGCCTTTCAGAAACAATGTAGGATCCGGGTCCAAACATATTTTTGTATTGTAATTCCTGGATCCAAATGCAAAAAGGAACGAGGTAGGGCCGGGTAGCAGATTTTCTTTCACATTTACAATTTATAAGTCAACAACTGCCTTTCTTAAACCATGTAGGATCCGGGTCCAAACATATTTTTACATTGTAATTCCTGGATCCGAATGCAAAAAGGAACCAGTTAGGGCCGGGTAGCAGATTTACTTTCACCTTTACAATTTGCAAGTCGACAACTGCCTTTCAGAAACCATGTAGGATCCGGGTCCAAACATATTTTTGTATTTTAATTCCTGGAGCCAAATGCCACATAGGAACCAGGTAGGGTCGGGCAGCAGATTTTCCTTCACATTTACAATTTATATGTCAACAACTGCATTTCTGAAACCATGTAGGATCCGGGTCCAAACATATTTTTGCATTGTAATTCCTGGATCCAAATGCAAAAAGGAACGAGTTAGGTCCGGGTAGCAGATTTACTTTCACCTTTACAATTTGCAAGTCGACAACTGCCTTTCAGAAACCATGTAGGATCCGGGTCCAAACATAATTGTGAATTTTAATTCCTGGTCCAAATGCCAAATTGTAATCAGGTAGGGTCTGTCAGGAGTTTTACTTTCACTCTGACCTTTTATAATTCTAAATCTGCATTTCTCAAACCATGTAGGATCCGGGTCCAAACATATTTTTGCATTTGAATTCCTGGATACAAATGCAAATTGGAATCAGGTAGGGTCGTGCAGCACATTTTTTTTCACCTTTACAATTTATGAGTCAACAACTGCCTTTCTTAAACCATGTAGGATCCGGGTCCAAACATATTTTTGCATTGTAATTCCTGGATCCAAATGCAAAAAGGAACGAGGTAGGGCCGGGTAGCAGATTTACTTTCACCTTTACAATTTGCAAGTCGACAACTGCCTTTCAGAAACCATGTAGGATCCGGGTCCAAACATATTTTTGAATTTTTATTCCTGGATCCAAATGCCAAATAGGAACCAGGTAGGGTCGGGCAGCAGATTTTCTTTCACATTTACAATTTATAAGTCAACAACTGCCTTTCAGAAACAATGTAGGATCCGGGTCCAAACATATTTTTGTATTGTAATTCCTGGATCCAAATGCAAAAAGGAACGAGGTAGGGCCGGGTAGCAGATTTTCTTTCACATTTACAATTTATAAGTCAACAACTGCCTTTCTTAAACCATGTAGGATCCGGGTCCAAACATATTTTTACATTGTAATTCCTGGATCCGAATGCAAAAAGGAACCAGTTAGGGCCGGGTAGCAGATTTACTTTCACCTTTACAATTTGCAAGTCGACAACTGCCTTTCAGAAACCATGTAGGATCAGGGTCCAAAAATATTTTCGCATTTTAATTCCTGAATCCAAATGCCAAATAGGAACCAGGTAGGGTCGTGCAGCAGATTTTCTTTCACTTTTACAATTTATAAGTCAACAACTGCATTTCTGAAACCATGTAGGATCCGGGTCCAAACATATTTTTACATCGTAATTCCTGGATCCAAATGCAAAAAGGAACCAGTTAGGGCCGGGTAGCATATTTACTTTCACCTTTACAATTTGCAAGTTTTCAACTGCCTTTCAGAAACCATGTAGGATCCGGGTCAAAACATATTTTTGTATTTTAATTCCTGGTCCAAATGCCAAATAGGAATCAGGTAGGGTCGGGCAGCAGATTTCCTTTCAACTTTACAATTTATAAGTCAACAACTGCATTTCTGAAACCATGTAGGATCCGGGTCCAAACATATTTTTGCATTTTAATTCCTGGATCCAAATGCAAATTGGAATCAGGTAGGGTCGTGCAGCACATTTTTTTTCACCTTTACAATTTATGAGTCAACAACTGCCTTTCTTAAACCATGTAGGATCCGGGTCCAAACATATTTTTGCATTGTAATTCCTGGATCCAAATGCAAAAAGGAACGAGGTAGGGCCGGGTAGCAGATTTACTTTCACCTTTACAATTTGCAAGTCGACAACTGCCTTTCAGAAACCATGTAGGATCCGGGTCCAAACATATTTTTGGATTTTAATTCCTGGAGCCAAATGCCAAATAGGAATCAGGTAGGGTCTGGCAGCAGATTTTCTTTCACCTTTACAATTTATAACTCAACAACTGCCTTTCTGAAACCATGTAGTACCCGGGTCCAAACATATTTTTGCATTTTAATTCCTGGATCCAAATGCAAAATAGGAACCAGGTAGGGCCGGGTAGCAGATTTTCTTTCACCTTTACAATTTGCAAGTAGACAAGTGCCTTACAGAAACCATTTAGGATCCGGGTCAAAACATATTTTTGTATTTTAATTCCTGGTCCAAATGCCAAATAGGAATCAGGTAGGGTCGGGCAGCAGATTTCCTTTCACCCTTGCAATTTATAAGTCAACAACTGCCTTTCTGAAACCATTTAGGATCCGTGTCAAAAAATATTTTTGCATTTTAATTCCTGGATCCAAATGCAAAATAGGAACGAGGTAGGGCCGGGTAGCAGATTTTCTTTCACCTTTACAATTTATAAGTCAACAACTGCCTTTCTTAAACCATGTAGGATCCGGGTCCAAACATATTTTTACATTGTAATTCCTGGATCCGAATGCAAAAAGGAACCAGTTAGGGCCGGGTAGCAGATTTACTTTCACCTTTACAATTTGCAAGTCGACAACTGCCTTTCAGAAACCATGTAGGATCCGGGTCCAAACATATTTATGTATTTTAATTCCTGGATCCAAATGCCAAATAGGAACCAGGTAGGGTCGGGCAGCATATTTACTTTCACCTTTACAATTTGCAAGTTTTCAACTGCCTTTCAGAAACCATGTAGGATCCGGGTCCAAACATATTTTTGCATTGTAATTCCTGGATCCAAATGCAAAAAGGAACCAGTTAGGGCCGGGTAGCAAATTTACTTTCACCTTTACAATTTTCAAGTCGACAACTGCCTTTCAGAAAACATGTAGGATCCGGGTCCAAACATATTTATGTATTTTAATTCTTGGATCCAAATGCCGAATAGGAATCAGGTAGGGTCGGGCAGAAGATTTCCTTTCACATTTACACTTTATAAGTCAATAACTGCCTTTTAGAAACCATAAAGGATCCGGGTCCAAACATATTTTTGCATTTTTATTCCTGGATCCAAATGCCAAATAGGAACCAGGTAGGGTCGGGCAGCATATTTACTTTCACCTTTACAATTTGCAAGTTTTCAACTGCCTTTCAGAAACCATGTGGGATCCGGGTCCAAACATATTTTTGCATTTTAATTCCTGGATCCAAATGCAAAATAGGAACGAGGTAGGGCCGGGTAGCAGATTTTCTTTCACATTTACAATTTATAAGTCAACAACTGCCTTTATTAAACCATGTTGGATCCGGGTCCAAACATATTTTTGCATTGTAATTCCTGGATCCAAATGCAAAAAGGAACCAGTTAGGGCCGGGTAGCAGATTTACTTTCACCTTTACAATTTGCAAGTCGACAACTGCCTTTCAGAAACCATGTAGGATCCGGGTCCAAACATATTTATGTATTTTAATTCCTGGATCCAAATGCCAAATAGGAACCAGGTAGGGTCGGGCAGCAGATTTTCTTTCACATTTACAATTTATATGTCAACAACTGCATTTCTGAAACCATGTAGGATCCGGGTCCAAACATATTTTTGCATTTTAATTCCTGGAACCAAATGCAAAATAGGAACCAGGTAGCGCCGGGTAGCATATTTACTTTCACCTTTACAATTTGCAAGTCGACAACTGCCTTTTAGAAACCATGTAGGATCCGGGTCAAAACATATTTTTGTATTTTAATTCCTGGATCCAAATGCCAAATAGGAATCAGGTAGGGTCGGGCAGGAGATTTCCTTTCACATTTACAATTTATAAGTCAACAACTGCATTTCTGAAACCATTTAGGATCCGGGTCCAAACATATTTTTGCATTTTAATTCCTGGATACAAATGCCAAATTGGAATCAGGTAGGGTCGTGCAGCACATTTTTTTTCACCTTTACAATTTATGAGTCAACAACTGCCTTTCTTAAACCATGTAGGATCCGGGTCCAAACATATTTTTGCATTGTAATTCCTGGATCCAAATGCAAAAAGGAACGAGGTAGGGCCGGGTAGCAGATTTACTTTCACCTTAACAATTTGCAAGTCGACATCTGCCTTTCAGAAACCATTGTAGGATCCGGGTCCAAACATATTTTTGAATTTTTATTCCTGGATCCAAATGCCAAATAGGAACCAGGTAGGGTCGGGCAGCAGATTTTCTTTCACATTTACAATTTATAAGTCAACAACTGCCTTTCAGAAACAATGTAGGATCCGGGTCCAAACATATTTTTGTATTTTAATTCCTGGATCCAAATGCAAAAAGGAACGAGGTAGGGCCGGGTAGCAGATTTTCTTTCACATTTACAATTTATAAGTCAACAACTGCCTTTATTAAACCATGTAGGATCCGGGTCCAAACATATTTTTACATCGTAATTCCTGGATCCAAATGCAAAAAGGAACCAGTTAGGGCCGGGTAGCAGATTTACTTTCACCTTTACAATTTGCAAGTCGACAACTGCCTTTCAGAAACCATGTAGGATCCGGGTCCAAACATATGTATGTATTTTAATTCCTGGATCCAAATGCCAAATAGGAACCAGGTAGGGTCGGGCAGCAGATTTTCTTTCACTTTTACAATTTATAAGTCAACAACTGCATTTCTGAAACCATGTAGGATCCGGGTCCAAACATATTTTTACATCTTAATTCCTGGATCCAAATGCAAAAAGGAACCAGTTAGGGCCGGGTAGCATATTTACTTTCACCTTTACAATTTGCAAGTTTTCAACTGCCTTTCAGAAACCATGTAGGATCCGGGTGCAAACATATTTTTGAATTTTAATTCCTGGTCCAAATGCCAAATAGGAATCAGGTAGGGTCGGGCAGCAGATTTCCTTTCACCTTTACAATTTATAAGTCAACAACTGCATTTCTGAAACCATGTAGGATCCGGGTCCAAACATATTTTTGCATTTTAATTCCTGAATACAAATGCAAATTGGAATCAGGTAGGGTCGTGCAGCACATTTTTTTTCACCTTTACAATTTATGAGTCAACAACTGCCTTTCTTAAACCATGTAGGATCCGGGTCCAAACATATTTTTGCATTGTAATTCCTGGATCCAAATGCAAAAAGGAACGAGGTAGGGCCGGGTAGCAGATTTACTTCTACCGTAACAATTTGCAAGTAGACAAGTGCCTTACAGAAACCATGTAGGATCCGGGTCCAAACAAATTTTTGTATTTTAATTCCTGGATCCAAATGCCAAATAGGAATCAGGTAGGGTTGGGCAGCAGATTTCCTTTCACCTTTACAATTTATAAGTCAACAACTGCATTTCTGAAACCATGTAGGATCCGGGTCCAAACATATTTTTGCATTTTAATTCCTGGATCCAAATGCAAAATAGGAACCAGGTAGGGCCGGGTAGCAGATTTTCTTTCACCTTTACAATTTATAAGTCAACAACTGCCTTTCAGAAACCATGTAGGATCCGGGTCCAAACATATTTTTGCATTGTAATTCCTGGATCCAAATGCAAAAAGGAACCAGTTAGGGCCGGGTAGCATATTTACTTTCACCTTTACAATTTTCAAGTCGACAACTGCCTTTCAGAATCCATGTAGGATCCGGGTCCAAACATATTTATGTATTTTAATTCTTGGATCCAAATGCCGAATAGGAATCAGGTAGGGTCGGGCAGAAGATTTCCTTTCACATTTACAATTTATAAGTCAACAACTGCCTTTCTTAAACCATGTTGGATCCGGGTCCAAACATATTTTTGCATTTTAATTCTTGAATCTACATGCCAAATAGGAACCAGGTAGGGCCGGGCAGCAGATTTTCTTTCACTTTTACAATTTATAAGTCAACAACTGCCTTTCAGAAACCATGTAGGATCCGGGTCCAAACATATTTTTGCATTGTAATTCCTGGATCCAAATACAAAAAGGAACCAGTTAGGGCCGGGTAGCAAATTTACTTTCACCTTTACAATTTTCAAGTCGACAACTGCCTTTCAGAAACCATGTAGGATCCGGGTCCAAACATATTTATGTATTTTAATTCTTAGATCCAAATGCCGAATAGGAATCAGGTAGGGTCGGGCAGAAGATTTCCTATCACATTTACAATTTATAAGTCAACAACTGCCTTTTAGAAACCATAAAGGATCCGGGTCCAAACATATTTTTGCATTTTTATTCCTGGATCCAAATGCCAAATAGGAACCAGGTAGGGTCGGGCAGCAGATTTTCTTTCACATTTACAATTTATAAGTCAACAACTGCATTTCTGAAACCATGTAGGATCCGGGTCCAAACATATTTTTGCATTTGAATTCCTGGATCCAAATGCAAATTGGAATCAGGTAGGGTCGTGCAGCAGATTTTTTTTCACCTTTACAATTTATGAGTCAACAACTGCCTTTCTTAAACCATGTAGGATCCGGGTCCAAACATATTTTTGCATTGTAATTCCTGGATCCAAATGCAAAAAGGAACGAGGTAGGGCCGGGTAGCAGATTTACTTTCACCTTTACAATTTGCAAGTGGACAACTGCCTTTCAGAAACCAAGTAGGATCCGTGTCCAAACATATTTTTGCATTAAAATTCCTGGATCCAAATGCCAAATAGGAATCAGGTAGGGTCGGGCAGCAGATTTCCTTTCACCTTTACAATTTATAAGTCAACAAATGCATATCTGAAACCATGTAGGATCCGGGTCCAAACATATTTTTGAATTTTTATTCCTGGATCCAAATGCCAAATAGGAACCAGGTAGTGTCGGGCAGCAGATTTTCATTCACATTTACAATTTATAAGTCAATAACTGCCTTTTAGAAACCATAAAGGATCCGGGTCCAAACATATTTTTGCATTTTTATTCCTGGATCCAAATGCCAAATACGAACCAGGTAGGGTCGGGCAGCAGATTTTCATTCACATTTACAATTTATAAGTCAACAACTGCCTTTCTTAAACCATGTAGGATCCGGGTCCAAACATATTTTTGCATTGTAATTCCTGGATCCAAATGCAAAAAGGAACCAGTTAGGGCCGGGTAGCAGATTTACTTTCACCTTTACAATTTGCAAGTCGACAACTGCTTTTAAGATACCATGTAGGATCCGGGTCCAAACATATTTTTGCATTTGAATTCTTGGATCCAGATGCCAAATAGGAACCAGGTAGGGTCGGGCAGCAGATTTACTTTCACATTTACAATTTTCAAGTCGACAACTGCCTTTGAGAAACCATGTAGGATCCGGGTCCAAACATATTTATGTATTTTAATTCTTGGATCCAAATGCCGAATAGGAATCAGGTAGGGTCGGGCAGAAGATTTCCTTTCACATTTACAATTTATAAGTCAACAACTGCCTTTCTTAAACCATGTAGGATCCGGGTCCAAACATATATTTGCATTTTATTTCCCGGATCCATATGCAAAATAGAAACCAGGTAGGCCCGGGTAGAAGATTTTCTTTCACCTTTACAATTGATAAGTCAATAACTGCCTTTCAGAAACTATGTAGGATCCGGGTCCAAACATATTTTTGCATTTGAATTCCTGGATCCAAATGCCAAATAGGAATCAGGTAGGGTCGTGCAGCAGATTTTTTTTCACCTTTACAATTTATAAGTCAACAACTGCCTTTCAGAAACCATGTAGGATCCGGGTCCAAACATATTTTTGAATTTTTATTCCTGGATCCAAATGCCAAATAGGAACCAGGTAGTGTCGGGCAGCATATTTTCTTTCACATTTACAATTTATAAGTCAACAACTGCCTTTCAGAAACCATGTAGGATCCGGGTCCAAACATATTTATGTATTTTAATTCTTGGATCCAAATGCCGAATAGGAATCAGGTAGGGTCGGGCAGAAGATTTCCTTTCACATTTACAATTTATAAGTCAACAACTGCCTTTCAGAAACCATGTAGGATCCGTGTCCAAACATATTCTTGTATTTTAATTCCTGGAGCCAAATGCCAAATAGGAATCAGATAGGGTCGGGCAGCAGATTTCCTTTCACCTTTGCAATTTATAAGTCAAGAACTGCCTTTCTGAATCCATGTAGGATCCGGGTCCAAACATATTTTTGCATTTTAATTCCTGGATCCAAATGCAAAATAGGAACCAGGTAGGGCCGGGTAGCAGATTTTCTTTCACCTTTACAATTTATAAGTCAACAACTGCCTTTCAGAAACCATGTAGGATCCGGGTCCAAACATATTTTTACATCGTAATTCCTGGATCCAAATGCAAAAAGGAACCAGTTAGGGGCGGGTAGCATATTTACTTTCACCTTTACAATTTTCAAGTCGACAACTGCATTTCAGAATCCATGTTGGATCCGGGTCCAAACATATTTTTGCATTTTAATTCTTGAATCTACATGCCAAATAGGAACCAGGTAGGGTCGGGCAGCATATTTACTTTCACCTTTACAATTTGCAAGTTTTCAACTGCCTTTCAGAAACCATGTAGGATCCGGGTCCAAACATATTTTTGCATTTTTATTCCTGGATCCAAATACAAAAAGGAACCAGTTAGGGCCGGGTAGCAAATTTACTTTCACCTTTACAATTTTCAAGTCGACAACTGCCTTTCAGAAACCATGTAGGATCCGGGTCCAAACATATTTATGTATTTTAATTCTTAGATCCAAATGCCGAATAGGAATCAGGTAGGGTCGGGCAGAAGATTTCCTATCACATTTACAATTTATAAGTCAACAACTGCCTTTTAGAAACCATAAAGGATCCGGGTCCAAACATATTTTTGCATGTTTCTTCCTGGATCCAAATGCCAAATAGGAACCAGGTAGGGTCGGGCAGCAGATTTTCTGTCACATTTACAATTTATAAGTCAACAACTGCATTTCTGAAACCATGTAGTATCCGCGTCCAAACATATTTTTGCATTTGAATTCCTGGATCCAAATGCAAATTGGAATCAGGTAGGGTCGTGCAGCAGATTTTTTTTCACCTTTACAATTTATGAGTCAACAACTGCCTTTCTTAAACCATGTAGGATCCGGGTTCAAACATATTTTTGCATTGTAATTCCTGGATCCAAATGCAAAAAGGAACGAGGTAGGGCCGGGTAGCAGATTTACTTTCACCTTTACAATTTGCAAGTCGACAACTGCCTTTCAGAAACCATGTAGGATCCGGGTCCAAACATATTTTTGCATTTGAATTCCTGGATCCAAATGCCAAATAGGAATCAGGTAGGGTCGGGCAGCAGATTTCCTTTCACCTTTACAATTTATAAGTCAACAAATGCATTTCTGAAACCATGTAGGATCCGGGTCCAAACATATTTTTGAATTTTTATTCCTGGATCCAAATGCCAAATAGGAACCAGGTAGTGTCGGGCAGCAGATTTTCATTCACATTTACAATTTATAAGTCAATAACTGCCTTTTAGAAACCATAAAGGATCCGGGTCCAAACATATTTTTGCATTTTTATTCCTGGATCCAAATGCCAAATACGAACCAGGTAGGGTCGGGCAGCAGATTTTCATTCACATTTACAATTTATAAGTCAACAACTGTCTTTCTTAAACCATGTAGGATCCGGGTCCAAACATATTTTTGCATTGTAATTCCTGGATCCAAATGCAAAAAGGAACCAGTTAGGGCCGGGTAGCAGATTTACTTTCACCTTTACAATTTGCAAGTCGACAACTGCTTTTAAGATACCATGTAGGATCCGGGTCCAAACATATTTTTGCATTTGAATTCTTGGATCCACATGCCAAATAGGAACCAGGTAGGGTCGGGCAGCAGATTTACTTTCACATTTACAATTTTCAAGTCGACAACTGCCTTTGAGAAACCGTGTAGGATCCGGGTCCAAACATATTTATGTATTTTAATTCTTGGATCCAAATGCCGAATAGGAATCAGGTAGGGTCGGGCAGAAGATTTCCTTTCACATTTACAATTTATAAGTCAACAACTGCCTTTCTTAAACCATGTAGGATCCGGGTCCAAACATATATTTGCATTTTATTTCCCGGATCCATATGCAAAATAGAAACCAGGTAGGCCCGGGTAGAAGATTTTCTTTCACCTTTACAATTGATAAGTCAATAACTGCCTTTCAGAAACTATGTAGGATCCGGGTCCAAACATATTTTTGCATTTGAATTCCTGGATCCAAATGCCAAATAGGAATCAGGTAGGGTCGTGCAGCAGATTTTTTTTCACCTTTACAATTTATAAGTCAACAACTGCCTTTCAGAAACCATGTAGGATCCGGGTCCAAACATATTTTTGAATTTTTATTCCTGGATCCAAATGCCAAATAGGAACCAGGTAGTGTCGGGCAGCAGATTTTCTTTCACATTTACAATTTATAAGTCAACAACTGCCTTTCAGAAACCATGTAGGATCCGGGTCCAAACATATTTATGTATTTTAATTCTTGGATCCAAATGCCGAATAGGAATCAGGTAGGGTCGGGCAGAAGATTTCCTTTCACATTTACAATTTATAAGTCAACAACTGCCTTTCAGAAACCATGTAGGATCCGGGTCCAAACATATTTTTGTATTTTAATTCCTGGAGCCAAATGCCAAATAGGAATCAGATAGGGTCGGGCAGCAGATTTCCTTTCACCTTTGCAATTTATAAGTCAACAACTGCCTTTCTGAAACCATGTAGGATCCGGGTCAAATAATATTTTTGCATTTTAATTCCTGGATCCAAATGCAAAATAGGAACCAGGTAGGGCCGGGTAGCAGATTTTCTTTCACCTTTACAATTTATAAGTCAACAACTGCCTTTCAGAAACCATGTAGGATCCGGGTCCAAACATATTTTTGTATTTTAATTCCTGGATCCAATTGCAAAAAGGAACCAGTGAGGGCCGGATAGCAGAATTACTTTCACCTTTACAATTTGCAAGTCGACAACTGCCTTTCAGATACCATGTAGGATCCGGGTCGAAACATATTTTTGCATTTGAATTCCTGGATCCAAATGCCAAATAGGAATCAGGTAGGGTCGGGCAACAGATTTCCTTTCACCTTTACAATTTATAAGTCAACAACTGCATTTCTGAAACCATGTAGGATGCGGGTCCAAACATATTTTTGTATTTTAATTCCTGGATCCAATTGCAAAAAGGAACCAGTTAGGGCCGGATAGCAGAATTACTTTCACCTTTACAATTTGCAAGTCGACAACTGCCTTTCAGAAACCATGTAGGATTCGGGTCCAAACATAGTTCTGTATTTTATTTCCTGGATCCAAATGCCAAATAGGAATCCGGTCGCGCCGGGTAGCAGATTTCCTTTCACCTTTGCAATTTATAAGTCAACAACTGCATTTCTGAAACCATGTAGGATCCGGGTCCAAACATATTTTTGCATTTTAATTCCTGGATCCAAATGCAAAATAGGAACCAGGTAGGGCCGGGTAGCAGATTTTCTTTCACCTTTACAATTTGCAAGTTTTCAACTGCCTTTCAGAAACCATGTAGGATCCGGGTGCAAACATATTTTTGTATTTTAATTCCTGGAGCCAAATGCCAAATAGGAATCAGGTAGGGTCGGGCAGCAGATTTCCTTTCACCTTTGCAATTTATAAGTCAACAACTGCCTTTCAGAAACCATGTAGGATCCGGGTCCAAACATATTTTTGCATTGTAATTCCTGGATCCAAATGCAAAAAGGAACCAGTTAGGGCCGGGTAGCAAATTTACTTTCACCTTTACAATTTTCAAGTCGACAACTGCATTTCAGAAACCATGTAGGATCCGGGTCCAAACATATTTATGTATTTTAATTCTTGGATCCAAATGCCGAATAGGAATCAGGTAGGGTCGGGCAGAAGATTTCCTTTCACATTTACAATTTATAAGTCAACAACTGCCTTTTAGAAACCATAAAGGATCCGGGTCCAAACAAATTTTTGAATTTTTATTCCTGGATACAAATGCAAAATAGGAACCAGGTAGGGCCGGGTAGCAGATTTTCTTTCACCTTTACAATTTGCAAGTCAACAACTGCCTTTCAGAAACCATGTAGGATCCGGGTCCAAACATATTTTTGTATTTTAATTCCTGGATCCAAATGCCAAATAGGAATCAGGTAGGGTCGGGCAGCAGATTTCCTTTCACCTTTACAATTTATAAGTCAACAACTGCATTTCTGAAACCATGTAGGATCCGGGTCCAAACATATTTTTGCATTTTAATTCCTGGATCCAAATGCAAAATAGGAACCAGGTAGGGCCGGGTAGCATATTTACTTTCACCTTTACAATTTGCAAGTCGACAACTGCCTTTCTTAAACCATGTTGGATCCGGGTCCAAACATATTTTTGCATTTTAATTCTTGAATCCACATGCCAAATAGGAACCAGGTAGGGTCGGGCAGCAGATTTTCTTTCACCTTTACAATTTATAAGTCAACAACTGCCTTTCAGAAACCATGTAGGATCCGGGTCCAAACATATTTTTGCATTGTAATTCCTGGATCCAAATACAAAAAGGAACCAGTTAGGGCCGGGTAGCAAATTTAATTTCACCTTTACAATTTTCAAGTCGACAACTGCCTTTCAGAAACCATGTAGGATCCGGGTCCAAACACATTTATGTATTTTAATTCTTGGATCCAAATGCCGAATAGGAATCAGGTAGTGTCGGGCAGAAGATTTCCTTTCACATTTACAATTTATAAGTCAACAACTGCCTTTTAGAAACCATAAAGGATCCGGGTCCAAACAAATTTTTGAATTTTTATTCCTGGATACAAATGCCAAATAGGAACCAGGTAGGGTCGGGCAGCAGATTTTCTTTCACATTTACAAATTATAAGTCAACAACTGCCTTTCAGAAACCATGTAGGATCCGGGTCCAAACATATTTTTGCATTGTAATTCCTGGATCCAAATGCAAAAAGGAACGAGGTAGGGCCGGGTAGCAGATTTACTTTCACCTTTACAATTTGCAAGGCGACAACTGCCTTTCAGAAACCATGTAGGATCCGGGTCCAAACATATTTTTGTATTTTAATTCCTGGAGCCAAATGCCAAATAGGAATCAGGTAGGGTCGGGCAGCAGATTTCCTTTCACCCTTGCAATTTATAAGTCAACAACTGCCTTTCTGAAACCATGTAGGATCCGGGTCAAAAAATATTTTTGCATTTTTATTCCTGGATCCAAATGCTATATAGGAACCAGGTAGGGCCGGGTAGCAGATTTACTTTCACCTTTACAATTTATAAGTCAACAACTGCCTTTCAGAAACCAGGTAGGATCCGGGTGCAAATATATTTTTGCATTTTAATTCCTGGATGCAAATGCAAAAAGGAACCAGTTAGGGCCGGGTAGCAGATTTTCTTTCACATTTACAATTTATAAGTCAACAACTGCCTTTCTTAAACCATGTAGGATCCGGGTCCAAACATATTTTTACATTGTAATTCCTGGATCCGAATGCAAAAAGGAACCAGTTAGGGCCGGGTAGCAGATTTACTTTCACCTTTACAATTTGCAAGTCGACAACTGCCTTTCAGATACCATGTAGGATCCGGGTCCAAACATATTTTTGCATTTGAATTCCTGGATCCAAATGCCAAATAGGAATCAGGTAGGGTCGTGCAGCAGATTTTTTTTCACCTTTACAATTTATGAGTCAACAACTGCCTTTCTTAAACCATGTAGGATCCGGGTCCAAACATATTTTTGCATTGTAATTCATGGATCCAAATGCAAAAAGGAACCAGTTAGGGCCGGGTAGCAGATTTACTTTCACCTTTACAATTTGCAAGTCGACAACTGCCTTTCAGAAACCATGTAGGATCCGGGTCCAAACATATTTTTGCATTCTAATTCCTGGATCCAAATGCCAAATAGGAATCAGGTAGTGTCGGGCAGCAGATTTCCTTTCACCTTTACAATTTATAAGTCAACAACTGCCTTTCTGAAACCATGTAGGATCCGGGTCCAAACATATTTTTGCATTTTAATTCCTGGATCCAAATGCAAAATAGGAACCAGGTAGGGCCGGGTAGCAGACTTTCTTTCACCTTTACAATTTATAAGTCAACAACTGCCTTTCAGAAACCATGTTGGATCCGGGTCCAAATATATTTTTGCATTTGAATTCCTGGATCCAAATGCAAAATAGGAAATAGGTAGGGTCGGGCAGCAGATTTCCTTTCACATTTACAATTTATAAGTCAACAACTGCCTTTATTAAACCATGTAGGATCCGGGTCCAAACATATTTTTGCATTGTAATTCCTGGATCCAAATGCAAAAAGGAACCAGTTAGGGCCGGGTAGCAGATTTACTTTCACCTTTACATTTTCAAGTCGACAACTGCCTTTCAGAAACCATGTAGGATCCGGGTCCAAACATATTTATGTATTTTAATTCTTGGATCCAAATGCCGAATAGGAATCAGGTAGGGTCGGGCAGAAGATTTACTTTCACATTTACAATTTATAAGTCAACAACTGCCTTTTAGAAACCATAAAGGATCCGGGTCCAAACATATTTTTGAATTTTTATTCCTGGATCCAAATGCCAAATAGGAACCAGGTAGTGTCGGGCAGCAGATTTTCATTCACATTTACAATTTATAAGTCAATAACTGCCTTTTAGAAACCATAAAGGATCCGGGTCCAAATATATTTTTGCATTTTTATTCCTGGATCCAAATGCCAAATACGAACCAGGTAGGGTCGGGCAGCAGATTTTCATTCACATTTACAATTTATAAGTCAACAACTGCCTTTCTTAAACCATGTAGGATCCGGGTCCAAACATATTTTTGCATTGTAATTCCTGGATCCAAATGCAAAAAGGAACCAGTTAGGGCCGGGTAGCAGATTTAGTTTCACCTTTACAATTTGCAAGTCGACAACTGCTTTTAAGATACCATGTAGGATCCGGGTCCAAACATATTTTTGCATTTGAATTCTTGGATCCACATGCCAAATAGGAACCAGGTAGGGTCGGGCAGCAGATTTACTTTCACATTTACAATTTTCAAGTCGACAACTGCCTTTGAGAAACCATGTAGGATCCGGGTCCAAACATATTTATGTATTTTAATTCTTGGATCCAAATGCCGAATAGGAATCAGGTAGGGTCGGGCAGAAGATTTCCTTTCACATTTACAATTTATAAGTCAACAACTGCCTTTCTTAAACCATGTAGGATCCGGGTCCAAACATATATTTGCATTTTATTTCCCGGATCCATATGCAAAATAGAAACCAGGTAGGCCCGGGTAGAAGATTTTCTTTCACCTTTACAATTGATAAGTCAATAACTGCCTTTCAGAAACTATGTAGGATCCGGGTCCAAACATATTTTTGCATTTGAATTCCTGGATCCAAATGCCAAATAGGAATCAGGTAGGGTCGTGCAGCAGATTTTTTTTCACCTTTACAATTTATAAGTCAACAACTGCCTTTCAGAAACCATGTAGGATCCGGGTCCAAACATATTTTTGTATTTTAATTCCTGGAGCCAAATGCCAAATAGGAATCAGGTAGGGTCTGGCAGCAGATTTCCTTTCACCTTTGCAATTTATAAGTCAACAACTGCCTTTCTGAATCCATGTAGGATCCGGGTCCAAACATATTTTTGCATTTTAATTCCTGGATCCAAATGCAAAATAGGAACCAGGTAGGGCCGGGTAGCAGATTTTCTTTCACCTTTACAATTTATAAGTCAACAACTGCCTTTCAGAAACCATGTAGGATCCGGGTCAAAACATATTTTTGTATTTTAATTCCTGGATCCAATTGCAAAAAGGAACCAGTTAGGGCCGGATAGCAGAATTACTTTCACCTTTACAATTTTCAAGTCGACAACTGCCTTTCAGAATCCATGTAGGATCCGGGTCCAAACATATTTATGTATTTTAATTCTTGGATCCAAATGCCGAATAGGAATCAGGTAGGGTCGGGCAGAAGATTTCCTTTCACATTTACAATTTATAAGTCAACAACTGCCTTTCTTAAACCATGTTGGATCCGGGTCCAAACATATTTTTGCATTTTAATTCTTGAATCTACATGCCAAATAGGAACCAGGTAGGGTCGGGCAGCAGATTTTCTTTCACCTTTACAATTTATAAGTCAACAACTGCCTTTCAGAAACCATGTAGGATCCGGGTCCAAACATATTTTTGCATTGTAATTCCTGGATCCAAATACAAAAAGGAACCAGTTAGGGCCGGGTAGCAAATTTACTTTCACCTTTACAATTTTCAAGTCGACAACTGCCTTTCAGAAACCATGTAGGATCCGGGTCCAAACATATTTATGTATTTTAATTCTTAGATCCAAATGCCGAATAGGAATCAGGTAGGGTCGGGCAGAAGATTTCCTATCACATTTACAATTTATAAGTCAACAACTGCCTTTTAGAAACCATAAAGGATCCGGGTCCAAACATATTTTTGAATTTTTATTCCTGGATCCAAATGCCAAATAGGAACCAGGTAGGGTCGGGCAGCAGATTTTCTGTCACATTTACAATTTATAAGTCAACAACTGCATTTCTGAAACCATGTAGGATCCGGGTCCAAACATATTTTTGCATTTGAATTCCTGGATCCAAATGCAAATTGGAATCAGGTAGGGTCGTGCAGCAGATTTTTTTTCACCTTTACAATTTATGAGTCAACAACTGCCTTTCTTAAACCATGTAGGATCCGGGTCCAAACATATTTTTGCATTGTAATTCCTGGATCCAAATGCAAAAAGGTACAAGGGAGGGCCGGGTAGCAGATTTACTTTCACCTTTACAATTTGCAAGTCGACAACTGCCTTTCAGAAACCAAGTAGGATCCGTGTCCAAACATATTTTTGCATTTTAATTCCTGGATCCAAATGCCAAATAGGAATCAGGTAGGGTCGGGCAGCAGATTTCCTTTCACCTTTACAATTTATAAGTCATCAAATGCATTTCTGAAACCATGTAGGATCCGGGTCCAAACATATTTTTGAATTTTTATTCCTGGATCCAAATGCCAAATAGGAACCAGGTAGTGTCGGGCAGCAGATTTTCATTCACATTTACAATTTATAAGTCAATAACTGCCTTTTAGAAACCATAAAGGATCCGGGTCCAAACATATTTTTGCATTTTTATTCCTGGATCCAAATGCCAAATACGAACCAGGTAGGGTCGGGCAGCAGATTTTCATTCACATTTACAATTTATAAGTCAACAACTGCCTTTATTAAACCATGTAGGATCCGGGTCCAAACATATTTTTGCATTGTAATTCCTGGATCCAAATGCAAAAAGGAACCAGTTAGGGCCGGGTAGCATATTTACTTTCACCTTTACAATTTGCAAGTCGACAACTGCTTTTAAGATACCATGTAGGATCCGGGTCCAAACATATTTTTGCATTTGAATTCTTGGATCCAGATGCCAAATAGGAACCAGGTAGGGTCGGGCAGCAGATTTACTTTCACATTTACAATTTTCAAGTCGACAACTGCCTTTGAGAAACCATGTAGGATCCGGGTCCAAACATATTTATGTATTTTAATTCTTGGATCCAAATGCCGAATAGGAATCAGGTAGGGTCGGGCAGAAGATTTCCTTTCACATTTACAATTTATAAGTCAACAACTGCCTTTCTTAAACCATGTAGGATCCGGGTCCAAACATATATTTGCATTTTATTTCCCGGATCCATATGCAAAATAGAAACCAGGTAGGCCCGGGTAGAAGATTTTCTTTCACCTTTACAATTGATAAGTCAATAACTGCCTTTCAGAAACTATGTAGGATCCGGGTCCAAACATATTTTTGCATTTGAATTCCTGGATCCAAATGCCAAATAGGAATCAGGTAGGGTCGTGCAGCAGATTTTTTTTCACCTTTACAATTTATAAGTCAACAACTGCCTTTCAGAAACCATGTAGGATCCGGGTCCAAACATATTTTTGAATTTTTATTCCTGGATCGAAATGCCAAATAGGAACCAGGTAGTGTCGGGCAGCATATTTTCTTTCACTTTTACAATTTATAAGTCAACAACTGCCTTTCAGAAACCATGTAGGATCCGGGTCCAAACATATTTATGTATTTTAATTCTTGGATCCAAATGCCAAATAGGAATCAGGTAGGGTCGGGCTGAAGATTTCCTTTCACCTTTACAATTTATAAGTCAACAACTGCCTTTCTGAAACAATGTAGAATCCGTGTCCAAACATATTCTTGTATTTTAATTCCTGGAGCCAAATGCCAAATAGGAATCAGATAGGGTCGGGCAGCAGATTTCCTTTCACCTTTGCAATTTATAAGTCAACAACTGCCTTTCTGAAACCATGTAGGATCCGGGTCCAAACATATTTTTGCATTTTAATTCCTGGATCCAAAATAGGAACCAGGTAGGGCCGGGTAGCAGATTTTCTTTCACCTTTACAATTTATAAGTCAACAACTGCCTTTCAGAAACCATGTAGGATCCGGGTCCAAACATATTTTTGAATGTTAATTCCTGGATCCAAATGCCAAAAGGAACCAGTTAGGGCCGGGTAGCAAATTTACTTTCACCTTTACAATTTTCAAGTCGACAACTGCCTTTCAGAATCCATGTTGGATCCGGGTCCAAACATATTTTTGCATTTTAATTCTTGAATCTACATGCCAAATAGGAACCAGGTAGGGTCGGGCAGCAGATTTTCTTTCACCTTTACAATTTATAAGTCAACAACTGCCTTTCAGAAACCATGTAGGATCCGGGTCCAAACATATTTTTACATCGTAATTCCTGGATCCAAATGCAAAAAGGAACCAGTTAGGGCCGGGTAGCATATTTACTTTCACCTTTACAATTTTCAAGTCGACAACTGCCTTTCAGAAACCATGTAGGATCCGGGTCCAAACATATTTATGTATTTTAATTCTTAGATCCAAATGCCGAATAGGAATCAGGTAGGGTCGGGCAGAAGATTTCCTATCACATTTACAATTTATAAGTCAACAACTGCCTTTTAGAAACCATAAAGGATCCGGGTCCAAACATATTTTTGAATTTTTATTCCTGGATCCAAATGCCAAATAGGAACCAGGTAGTGTCGGGCAGCAGATTTTCTTTCACATTTACAATTTATAAGTCAACAACTGCATTTCTGAAACCATGTAGGATCCGGGTCCAAACATATTTTTGCATTTGAATTCCTGGATCCAAATGCAAATTGGAATCAGGTAGGGTCGTGCAGCAGATTTTTTTTCACCTTTACAATTTATGAGTCAACAACTGCCTTTCTTAAACCATGTAGGATCCGGGTTCAAACATATTTTTGCATTGTAATTCCTGGATCCAAATGCAAAAAGGAACGAGGTAGGGCCGGGTAGCAGATTTACTTTCACCTTTACAATTTGCAAGTCGACAACTGCCTTTCAGAAACCATGTAGGATCCGGGTCCAAACATATTTTTGCATTTGAATTCCTGGATCCAAATGCAAAATAGGAAATAGGTAGGGTCGGGCAGCAGATTTCCTTTCACCTTTACAATTTATAAGTCAACAAATGCATTTCTGAAACCATGTAGGATCCGGGTCCAAACATATTTTTGAATTTTTATTCCTGGATCCAAATGCCAAATAGGAACCAGGTAGTGTCGGGCAGCAGATTTTCATTCACATTTACAATTTATAAGTCAATAACTGCCTTTTAGAAACCATAAAGGATCCGGGTCCAAACATATTTTTGCATTTTTATTCCTGGATCCAAATGCCAAATACGAACCAGGTAGGGTCGGGCAGCAGATTTTCATTCACATTTACAATTTATAAGTCAACAACTGTCTTTCTTAAACCATGTAGGATCCGGGTCCAAACATATTTTTGCATTGTAATTCCTGGATCCAAATGCAAAAAGGAACCAGTTAGGGCCGGGTAGCAGATTTACTTTCACCTTTACAATTTGCAAGTCGACAACTGCTTTTAAGATACCATGTAGGATCCGGGTCCAAACATATTTTTGCATTTGAATTCTTGGATCCACATGCCAAATAGGAACCAGGTAGGGTCGGGCAGCAGATTTACTTTCACATTTACAATTTTCAAGTCGACAACTGCCTTTGAGAAACCGTGTAGGATCCGGGTCCAAACATATTTATGTATTTTAATTCTTGGATCCAAATGCCGAATAGGAATCAGGTAGGGTCGGGCAGAAGATTTCCTTTCACATTTACAATTTATAAGTCAACAACTGCCTTTCTTAAACCATGTAGGATCCGGGTCCAAACATATATTTGCATTTTATTTCCCGGATCCATATGCAAAATAGAAACCAGGTAGGCCCGGGTAGAAGATTTTCTTTCACCTTTACAATTGATAAGTCAATAACTGCCTTTCAGAAACTATGTAGGATCCGGGTCCAAACATATTTTTGCATTTGAATTCCTGGATCCAAATGCCAAATAGGAATCAGGTAGGGTCGTGCAGCAGATTTTTTTTCACCTTTACAATTTATAAGTCAACAACTGCCTTTCAGAAACCATGTAGGATCCGGGTCCAAACATATTTTTGAATTTTTATTCCTGGATCCAAATGCCAAATAGGAACCAGGTAGTGTCGGGCAGCAGATTTTCTTTCACATTTACAATTTATAAGTCAACAACTGCCTTTCAGAAACCATGTAGGATCCGGGTCCAAACATATTTATGTATTTTAATTCTTGGATCCAAATGCCGAATAGGAATCAGGTAGGGTCGGGCAGAAGATTTCCTTTCACATTTACAATTTATAAGTCAACAACTGCCTTTCAGAAACCATGTAGGATCCGGGTCCAAACATATTTTTGTATTTTAATTCCTGGAGCCAAATGCCAAATAGGAATCAGATAGGGTCGGGCAGCAGATTTCCTTTCACCTTTGCAATTTATAAGTCAACAACTGCCTTTCTGAAACCATGTAGGATCCGGGTCAAATAATATTTTTGCATTTTAATTCCTGGATCCAAATGCAAAATAGGAACCAGGTAGGGCCGGGTAGCAGATTTTCTTTCACCTTTACAATTTATAAGTCAACAACTGCCTTTCAGAAACCATGTAGGATCCGGGTCCAAACATATTTTTGCATTGTAATTCCTGGATGCAAATGCAAAAAGGAACCAGTTAGGGCCGGGTAGCAGATTTACTTTCACCTTTACAATTTGCAAGTCGACAACTGCCTTTCAGATACCATGTAGGATCCGGGTCGAAACATATTTTTGCATTTGAATTCCTGGATCCAAATGCCAAATAGGAATCAGGTAGGGTCGGGCAACAGATTTCCTTTCACCTTTACAATTTATAAGTCAACAACTGCATTTCTGAAACCATGTAGGATGCGGGTCCAAACATATTTTTGCATTTTAATTCCTGGATCCAAATGCAAAAAGGAACGAGGTAGGGCCGGGTAGCAGATTTACTTTCACCTTTACAATTTGCAAGTCGACAACTGCCTTTCAGAAACCATGTAGGATCCGGGTCCAAACATATTTTTGTATTTTAATTCCTGGAGCCAAATGCCAAATAGGAATCAGGTAGGGTCGGGAAGCAGATTTCCTTTCACCTTTGCAATTTATAAGTCAACAACTGCATTTCTGAAACCATGTAGGATCCGGGTGCAAACATATTTTTGCATTTTAATTCCTGGATCCAAATGCAAAATAGGAACCAGGTAGGGCCGGGTAGCAGATTTTCTTTCACCTTTACAATTTGCAAGTCGACAACTGCCTTTTAGAAACCATGTAGGATCGGGATCCAAACATATTTTTGTATTTTAATTCCTGGAGCCAAATGCCAAATAGGAATCAGGTAGGGTCGGGCAGCAGATTTCCTTTCACCTTTGCAATTTATAAGTCAACAACTGCCTTTCAGAAACCATGTAGGATCCGGGTCCAAACATATTTTTGCATTGTAATTCCTGGATCCAAATGCAAAAAGGAACCAGTTAGGGCCGGGTAGCAAATTTACTTTCACCTTTACAATTTTCAAGTCGACAACTGCATTTCAGAAACCATGTAGGATCCGGGTCCAAACATATTTATGTATTTTAATTCTTGGATCCAAATGCCGAATAGGAATCAGGTAGGGTCGGGCAGAAGATTTCCTTTCACATTTACAATTTATAAGTCAACAACTGCCTTTTAGAAACCATAAAGGATCCGGGTCCAAACAAATTTTTGAATTTTTATTCCTGGATACAAATGCAAAATAGGAACCAGGTAGGGCCGGGTAGCAGATTTTCTTTCACCTTTACAATTTGCAAGTCGACAACTGCCTTTCAGAAACCATGTAGGATCCGGGTCCAAACATATTTTTGTATTTTAATTCCTGGAGCCAAATGCCAAATAGGAATCAGGTAGGGTCGGGCAGCAGATTTCCTTTCACCTTTGCAATTTATAAGTCAACAACTGCATTTCTGAAACCATGTAGGATCCGGGTCCAAACATATTTTTGCATTTTAATTCCTGGATCCAAATGCAAAATAGGAACCAGGTAGGGCCGGGTAGCAGATTTTCTTTCACCTTTACAATTTGCAAGTCGACAACTGCCTTTCTTAAACCATGTTGGATCCGGGTCCAAACATATTTTTGCATTTTAATTCTTGAATCCACATGCCAAATAGGAACCAGGTAGGGTCGGGCAGCAGATTTTCTTTCACCTTTACAATTTATAAGTCAACAACTGCCTTTCAGAAACCATGTAGGATCCGGGTCCAAACATATTTTTGCATTGTAATTCCTGGATCCAAATACAAAAAGGAACCAGTTAGGGCCGGGTAGCAAATTTAATTTCACCTTTACAATTTTCAAGTCTACAACTGCCTTTCAGAAACCATGTAGGATCCGGGTCCAAACACATTTATGTATTTTAATTCTTGGATCCAAATGCCGAATAGGAATCAGGTAGTGTCGGGCAGAAGATTTCCTTTCACATTTACAATTTATAAGTCAACAACTGCCTTTTAGAAACCATAAAGGATCCGGGTCCAAACAAATTTTTGAATTTTTATTCCTGGATACAAATGCCAAATAGGAACCAGGTAGGGTCGGGCAGCAGATTTTCTTTCACATTTACAAATTATAAGTCAACAACTGCCTTTCAGAAACCATGTAGGATCCGGGTCCAAACATATTTTTGCATTGTAATTCCTGGATCCAAATGCAAAAAGGAACGAGGTAGGGCCGGGTAGCAGATTTACTTTCACCTTTACAATTTGCAAGGCGACAACTGCCTTTCAGAAACCATGTAGGATCCGGGTCCAAACATATTTTTGTATTTTAATTCCTGGAGCCAAATGCCAAATAGGAATCAGGTAGGGTCGGGCAGCAGATTTCCTTTCACCCTTGCAATTTATAAGTCAACAACTGCCTTTCTGAAACCATGTAGGATCCGGGTCAAAAAATATTTTTGCATTTTAATTCCTGGATCCAAATGCAAAATAGGTACCAGGTAGGGCCGGGTAGCAGATTTTCTTTCACCTTTACAATTTATAAGTCAACAACTGCCTTTCAGAAACCATGTAGGATCCGGGTCCAAACATATTTTTGCATTGTAATTCCTGGATGCAAATGCAAAAAGGAACCAGTTAGGGCCGGGTAGCAGATTTTCTTTCACATTTACAATTTATAAGTCAACAACTGCCTTTCTTAAACCATGTAGGATCCGGGTCCAAACATATTTTTACATTGTAATTCCTGGATCCGAATGCAAAAAGGAACCAGTTAGGGCCGGGTAGCAGATTTACTTTCACCTTTACAATTTGCAAGTCGACAACTGCCTTTCAGATACCATGTAGGATCCGGGTCCAAACATATTTTTGCATTTGAATTCCTGGATCCAAATGCCAAATAGGAATCAGGTAGGGTCGTGCAGCAGATTTTTTTTCACCTTTACAATTTATGAGTCAACAACTGCCTTTCTTAAACCATGTAGGATCCGGGTCCAAACATATTTTTGCATTGTAATTCATGGATCCAAATGCAAAAAGGAACCAGTTAGGGCCGGGTAGCAGATTTACTTTCACCTTTACAATTTGCAAGTCGACAACTGCCTTTCAGAAACCATGTAGGATCCGGGTCCAAACATATTTTTGTATTCTAATTCCTGGAGCCAAATGCCAAATAGGAATCAGGTAGTGTCGGGCAGCAGATTTTCTTTCACATTTACAAATTATAAGTCAACAACTGCCTTTCAGAAACCATGTAGGATCCGGGTCCAAACATATTTTTGCATTGTAATTCCTGGATCCAAATGCAAAAAGGAACGAGGTAGGGCCGGGTAGCAGATTTACTTTCACCTTTACAATTTGCAAGTCGACAACTGCCTTTTAGAAACCATGTAGGAACCGGGTCAAAACATATTTTTTTATTTTAATTCCTGGATCCAAATGACAAATAGGAATCATGTAGGGACGGGCAGGAGATTTCCTTTCACCCTTGCAATTTATAAGTCAACAACTGCATTTCTGAAACCATGTAGGATGCGGGTCCAAACATATTTTTGCATTGTAATTCCTGGATCCAAATGCAAAAAGGAACGAGGTAGGGCCGGGTAGCAGATTTACTTTCACCTTTACAATTTGCAAGTCGACAACTGCCTTTCAGAAACCATGTAGGATCCGGGTCCAAACATATTTTTGTATTTTAATTCCTGGAGCCAAATGCCAAATAGGAATCAGGTAGGGTCGGGAAGCAGATTTCCTTTCACCTTTGCAATTTATAAGTCAACAACTGCCTTTCTGAAACCATGTAGGATCCGGGTCCAAACATATTTTTGCATTTTAATTCCTGGATCCAAATGCAAAATAGGAACCAGGTAGGGCCGGGTAGCAGATTTTCTTTCACCTTTACAATTTGCAAGTCGACAACTGCCTTTCAGAAACCATGTAGGATCCGGGTCCAAACATATTTTTGTATTTTAATTCCTGGAGCCAAATGCCAAATAGGAATCAGGTAGGGTCGGGCAGCAGATTTCCTTTCACCTTTGCAATTTATAAGTCAACAACTGCCTTTCAGAAACCATGTAGGATCCGGGTCCAAACATATTTTTGCATTGTAATTCCTGGATCCAAATGCAAAAAGGAACCAGTTAGGGCCGGGTAGCAGATTTACTTTCACCTTTAAAATTTGCAAGTATACAACTGCCTTTCAGAAACCATGTAGGATCCGGGTCCAAACATATTTATGTATTTTAATTCTTGGATCCAAATGCCGAATAGGAATCAGGTAGGGTCGGGCAGAAGATTTCCTTTCACATTTACAATTTATAAGTCAACAACTGCCTTTTAGAAACCATAAAGGATCCGGGTCCAAACAATTTTTTGAATTTTAATTCCTGGATCCAAATGCAAAATAGGAACCAGGTAGGGCCGGGTAGCAGATTTTCTTTCATTTTTACAATTTGCAAGTTTTCAACTGCCTTTCAGAAACCATGTAGGATCCGGGTGCAAACATATTTTTGCATTTTAATTCCTGGATCCAAATGCAAAATAGGAACCAGGTAGGGTCGGGCAGCAGATTTCCTTTCACCTTTGCAATTTATAAGTCAACAAATGCCTTTCTTAAACCATGTAGGATCCGGGTCCAAACATATTTTTGCATTTTAATTCCTGGATCAAAATAGGAACCAGGTAGGGCCGGGTAGCAGATTTTCTTTCATTTTTACAATTTGCAAGTCGACAACTGCCTTTCTTAAACCATGTTGGATCCGGGTCCAAACATATTTTTGCATTTTAATTCTTGAATCCACATGCCAAATAGGAACCAGGTAGGGTCGGGCAGCAGATTTTCTTTCACCTTTACAATTTATAAGTCAACAACTGCCTTTCAAAAACCATGTAGGATCCGGGTCCAAACATATTTTTGCATTGTAATTCCTGGATCCAAATTCAAAAAGGAACCAGTTAGGGCCGGGTAGCAAATTTAATTTCACCTTTACAATTTTCAAGTCGACAACTGCCTTTCAGAAACCATGTAGGATCCGGGTCCAAACACATTTATGTATTTTAATTCTTGGATCCAAATGCCGAATAGGAATCAGGTAGTGTCGGGCAGAAGATTTCCTTTCACATTTACAATTTATAAGTCAACAACTGCCTTTTAGAAACCATAAAGGATCCGGGTCCAAACAAATTTTTGAATTTTTATTCCTGGATACAAATGCCAAATAGGAACCAGGTAGGGTCGGGCAGCAGATTTTCTTTCACATTTACAAATTATAAGTCAACAACTGCCTTTCATAAACCATGTAGGATCCGGGTCCAAACATATTTTTGCATTGTAATTCCTGGATCCAAATTCAAAAAGGAACGAGGTAGGGCCGGGTAGCAGATTTACTTTCACCTTTACAATTTGCAAGGCGACAACTGCCTTTCAGAAACCATGTAGGATCCGGGTCCAAACATATTTTTGTATTTTAATTCCTGGAGCCAAATGCCAAATAGGAATCAGGTAGGGTCGGGCAGCAGATTTCCTTTCACCCTTGCAATTTATAAGTCAACAACTGCCTTTCTGAAACCATGTAGGATCCGGGTCAAAAAATATTTTTGCCTTTTAATTCCTGGATCCAAATGCAATATAGGTTACTGGTAGGGCCGGGTAGCAGATTTTCTTTCAGCTTTACAATTTATATGTCAACAACTGCCTTTCAGAAACCATGTAGGATCCGGGTCAAAACATATTTTTGCATTGTAATTCCTGGATGCAAATGCAAAAAGGAACCAGTTAGGGCCGGGTAGCAGATTTTCTTTCACATTTACAATTTATAAGTCAACAACTGCCTTTATTAAACCATGTAGGATCCGGGTCCAAACATATTTTTACATTGTAATTCCTGGATCCGAATGCAAAAAGGAACCAGTTAGGGCCGGGTAGCAGATTTACTTTCACCTTTACAATTTGCAAGTCGACAACTGCCTTTCAGATACCATGTAGGATCCGGGTCCAAACATATTTTTGCATTTGAATTCCTGGATCCAAATGCCAAATAGGAATCAGGTAGGGTCGTGCAGCAGATTTTTTTTCACCTTTACAATTTATGAGTCAACAACTGCCTTTCTTAAACCATGTAGGATCCGGGTCCAAACATATTTTTGCATTGTAATTCATGGATCCAAATGCAAAAAGGAACCAGTTAGGGCCGGGTAGCAGATTTACTTTCACCTTTACAATTTGCAAGTCGACAACTGCCTTTCAGAAACCATGTAGGATCCGGGTCCAAACATATTTTTGTATTCTAATTCCTGGATCCAAATGCCAAATAGGAATCAGGTAGGGTCGGGCAGCAGATTTCCTTTCACCTTTACAATTTATAAGTCAACAACTGCATTTCTGAAACCATGTAGGATCCGGGTCCAAACATATTTTTGCATTGTAATTCCTGGATCCAAATGCAAAAAGGAACCAGTTAGGGCCGGGTAGCAGATTTACTTTCACCTTTACAATTTTCAAGTCGACAACTGCCTTTCAGAAACCATGTAGGATCCGGGTCCAAACATATTTATGTATTTTAATTCTTGGATCCAAATGCCAAATAGGAATCAGGTAGGGTCGGGCTGAAGATTTCCTTTCACCTTTACAATTTATAAGTCAACAACTGCCTTTCTGAAACCATAAAGGATCCGGGTCCAAACATATTTTTGAATTTTTATTCCTGGATCCAAATGCCAAATAGGAACCAGGTAGTGTCGGGCAGCAGATTTTCATTCACATTTACAATTTATAAGTCAATAACTGCCTTTTAGAAACCATAAAGGATCCGGGTCCAAATATATTTTTGCATTTTTATTCCTGGATCCAAATGCCAAATACGAACCAGGTAGGGTCGGGCAGCAGATTTTCATTCACATTTACAATTTATAAGTCAACAACTGCCTTTCTTAAACCATGTAGGATCCGGGTCCAAACATATTTTTGCATTGTAATTCCTGGATCCAAATGCAAAAAGGAACCAGTTAGGGCCGGGTAGCAGATTTAGTTTCACCTTTACAATTTGCAAGTCGACAACTGCTTTTAAGATACCATGTAGGATCCGGGTCCAAACATATTTTTGCATTTGAATTCTTGGATCCACATGCCAAATAGGAACCAGGTAGGGTCGGGCAGCAGATTTACTTTCACATTTACAATTTTCAAGTCGACAACTGCCTTTGAGAAACCATGTAGGATCCGGGTCCAAACATATTTATGTATTTTAATTCTTGGATCCAAATGCCGAATAGGAATCAGGTAGGGTCGGGCAGAAGATTTCCTTTCACATTTACAATTTATAAGTCAACAACTGCCTTTCTTAAACCATGTAGGATCCGGGTCCAAACATATATTTGCATTTTATTTCCCGGATCCATATGCAAAATAGAAACCAGGTAGGCCCGGGTAGAAGATTTTCTTTCACCTTTACAATTGATAAGTCAATAACTGCCTTTCAGAAACTATGTAGGATCCGGGTCCAAACATATTTTTGCATTTGAATTCCTGGATCCAAATGCCAAATAGGAATCAGGTAGGGTCGTGCAGCAGATTTTTTTTCACCTTTACAATTTATAAGTCAACAACTGCCTTTCATAAACCATGTAGGATCCGGGTCCAAACATATTTTTACATTGTAATTCCTGGATCCAAATGCAAAAAGGAACCAGTTAGGGCCGGATAGCAGATTTACTTTCACCTTTATAATTTGCAAGTCGACAACTGCCTTTCAGATACCATGTAGGATCCGGGTCGAAACATATTTTTGCATTTGAATTCCTGGATCCAAATGCCAAATAGGAATCAGGTAGGGTCGGGCAACAGATTTCCTTTCACCTTTACAATTTATAAGTCAACAACTGCATTTCTGAAACCATGTAGGATGCGGGTCCAAACATATTTTTGCATTGTAATTCCTGGATCCAAATGCAAAAAGGAACGAGGTAGGGCCGGGTAGCAGATTTACTTTCACCTTTACAATTTGCAAGTCGACAACTGCATTTCAGAAACCATGTAGGATCCGGGTCCAAACATATTTATGTATTTTAATTCCTGGATCCAAATGCCAAATAGGAACCAGGTAGGGTCGGTCAGCAGATTTTCTTTCACCTTTGCAATTGACAAGTCAACAACTGCATTTCTGAAACCATGTAGGATCCGGGTCCAAACATATTTTTGCATTTTAATCCCTGGATCCAAATGCAAAATAGGAACCAGGTAGGGCCGGGTAGCAGATTTTCTTTCACCTTTACAATTTGCAAGTCGACAACTGCCTTTCAGAAACCAAGTAGGAACCGTGTCCAAACATATTTTTGTATTTTAATTCCTGGAGCCAAATGCCAAATAGGAATCAGGTAGGGTCGGGCAGCAGATTTCCTTTCACCTTTGCAATTTATAAGTCAACAACTGCCTTTCAGAAACCATGTAGGATCCGGGTCCAAACATATTTTTGCATTGTAATTCCTGGATCCAAATGCAAAAAGGAACCAGTTAGGGCCGGGTAGCAAATTTACTTTCACCTTTACAATTTTCAAGTCGACAACTGCATTTCAGAAACCATGTAGGATCCGGGTCCAAACATATTTATGTATTTTAATTCTTGGATCCAAATGCCGAATAGGAATCAGGTAGGGTCGGGCAGAAGATTTCCTTTCACATTTACAATTTATAAGTCAACAACTGCCTTTTAGAAACCATAAAGGATCCGGGTCCAAACAAATTTTTGAATTTTTATTCCTGGATACAAATGCAAAATAGGAACCAGGTAGGGCCGGGTAGCAGATTTTCTTTCACCTTTACAATTTGCAAGTCGACAACTGCCTTTGAGAAACCGTGTAGGATCCGGGTCCAAACATATTTATGTATTTTAATTCTTGGATCCAAATGCCGAATAGGAATCAGGTAGGGTCGGGCAGAAGATTTCCTTTCACATTTACAATTTATAAGTCAACAACTGCCTTTCTTAAACCATGTAGGATCCGGGTCCAAACATATATTTGCATTTTATTTCCCGGATCCATATGCAAAATAGAAACCAGGTAGGCCCGGGTAGAAGATTTTCTTTCACCTTTACAATTGATAAGTCAATAACTGCCTTTCAGAAACTATGTAGGATCCGGGTCCAAACATATTTTTGCATTTGAATTCCTGGATCCAAATGCCAAATAGGAATCAGGTAGGGTCGTGCAGCAGATTTTTTTTCACCTTTACAATTTATAAGTCAACAACTGCCTTTCAGAAACCATGTAGGATCCGGGTCCAAACATATTTTTGAATTTTTATTCCTGGATCCAAATGCCAAATAGGAACCAGGTAGTGTCGGGCAGCAGATTTTCTTTCACATTTACAATTTATAAGTCAACAACTGCCTTTCAGAAACCTTGTAGGATCCGGGTCCAAACATATTTATGTATTTTAATTCTTGGATCCAAATGCCGAATAGGAATCAGGTAGGGTCGGGCAGAAGATTTCCTTTCACATTTACAATTTATAAGTCAACAACTGCCTTTCAGAAACCATGTAGGATCCGGGTCCAAACATATTTTTGTATTTTAATTCCTGGAGCCAAATGCCAAATAGGAATCAGATAGGGTCGGGCAGCAGATTTCCTTTCACCTTTGCAATTTATAAGTCAACAACTGCCTTTCTGAAACCATGTAGGATCCGGGTCAAATAATATTTTTGCATTTTAATTCCTGGATCCAAATGCAAAATAGGAACCAGGTAGGGCCGGGTAGCATATTTACTTTCACCTTTACAATTTATAAGTCAACAACTGCCTTTCAGAAACCATGTAGGATCCGGGTGCAAATATATTTTTGCATTTTAATTCCTGGATCCAAATGCAAAAAGGAACCAGTTAGGGCCGGGTAGCAGATTTACTTTCACCTTTACAATTTGCAAGTCGACAACTGCCTTTCAGATACCATGTAGGATCCGGGTCGAAACATATTTTTGCATTTGAATTCCTGGATCCAAATGCCAAATAGGAATCAGGTAGGGTCGGAAAGCAGATTTCCTTTCACCTTTACAATTTATAAGTCAATAACTGCATTTATGAAACCATGTAGGATGCGGGTCCAAACATATTTTTGTATTTTAATTCCTGGATCCAATTGCAAAAAGGAACCAGTTAGGGCCGGATAGCAGAATTACTTTCACCTTTACAATTTGCAAGTCGACAACTGCCTTACAGAAACCATGTAGGATCCGGGTCCAAACATATTTTTGCATTTTAATTCCTGGATCCAAATGCCAAATAGGAATCAGGTAGGGTCGGGAAGCAGATTTACTTTCACCTTTACAATTTCCAAGTCCACAACTGCCTTTCAGAAACCATGTAGGATCCGGGTCCAAACATATTTTTGCATTTTAATTCCTGGATCCAAATGCAAAATAGGAACCAGGTAGGGCCGGGTAGCAGATTTTCTTTCATTTTTACAATTTGCAAGTTTTCAACTGCCTTTCAGAAACCATGTAGGATCCGGGTGCAAACATATTTATGTATTTTAATTCCTGGAGCCAAATGCCAAATAGGAATCAGGTAGGGTCGGGCAGCAGATTTCCTTTCACCTTTGCAATTTATAAGTCAACAACTGCCTTTCAGAAACCATGTAGGATCTGGGTCCAAACATATTTTTGAATTGTAATTCCTGGAACAAAATCCAAAAAGGAAACAGGTAGGGACGGGTAGCAGATTTACTTTCACCTTTACAATTTGCAAGTCGACAACTGCCTTTCAGAAACCAAGTAGGATCCGTGTCCAAACATATTTTTGCATTTTAATTCCTGGATCCAAATGCCAAATAGGAATCAGGTAGGGTCGGGCAGCAGATTTCCTTTCACCTTTACAATTTATAAGTCAACAACTGCATTTCTGAAACCATGTAGGATCCGGGTCCAAACATATTTTTGAATTTTTATTCCTGGATCCAAATGCCAAATAGGAACCAGGTAGTGTCGGGCAGCAGATTTTCATTCACATTTACAATTTATAAGTCAATAACTGCCTTTTAGAAACCATAAAGGATCCGGGTCCAAACATATTTTTGCATTTTTATTCCTGGATCCAAATGCCAAATACGAACCAGGTAGGGTCGGGCAGCAGATTTTCATTCACATTTACAATTTATAAGTCAACAACTGTCTTTCTTAAACCATGTAGGATCGGGGTCCAAACATATTTTTGCATTGTAATTCCTGGATCCAAATGCAAAAAGGAACCAGTTAGGGCCGGGTAGCAGATTTACTTTCACCTTTACAATTTGCAAGTCGACAACTGCTTTTAAGATACCATGTAGGATCCGGGTCCAAACATATTTTTGCATTTGAATTCTTGGATCCACATGCCAAATAGGAACCAGGTAGAGTCGGGCAGCAGATTAACTTTCACATTTACAATTTTCAAGTCGACAACTGCCTTTGAGAAACCGTGTAGGATCCGGGTCCAAACATATTTATGTATTTTAATTCTTGGATCCAAATGCCGAATAGGAATCAGGTAGGGTCGGGCAGAAGATTTCCTTTCACATTTACAATTTATAAGTCAACAACTGCCTTTCTTAAACCATGTAGGATCCGGGTCCAAACATATATTTGCATTTTATTTCCCGGATCCATATGCAAAATAGAAACCATGTAGGCCCGGGTAGAAGATTTTCTTTCACCTTTACAATTGATAAGTCAATAACTGCCTTTCAGAAACTATGTAGGATCCGGGTCCAAACATATTTTTGCATTTGAATTCCTGGATCCAAATGCCAAATAGGAATCAGGTAGGGTCGTGCAGCAGATTTTTTTTCACCTTTACAATTTATAAGTCAACAACTGCCTTTCAGAAACCATGTAGGATCCGGGTCCAAACATATTTTTGAATTTTAATTCCTGGATCCAAATGCCAAACAGGAACCAGGTAGTGTCGGGCAGCAGATTTTCTTTCACATTTACAATTTATAAGTCAACAACTGCCTTTCAGAAACCATGTAGGATCCGGGTCCAAACATATTTATGTATTTTAATTCTTGGATCCAAATGCCGAATAGGAATCAGGTAGGGTCGGGCAGAAGATTTCCTTTCACATTTACAATTTATAAGTCAACAACTGCCTTTCAGAAACCATGTAGGATCCGGGTCCAAACAAATTTTTGTATTTTAATTCCTGGATCCAAATGCCAAATAGGAATCAGATAGGGTCGGGCAGCAGATTTCCTTTCACCTTTGCAATTTATAAGTCAACAACTGCCTTTCTGAAACCATGTAGGATCCGGTTCATTTAATTTTTTTGCATTTTAATTCCTGGATCCAAATGCAAAATAGGAACCAGGTAGGGCCGGGTAGCAGATTTTCTTTCACCTTTACAATTTATAAGTCAACAACTGCCTTTCAGAAACCATGTAGGATCCGGGTCCAAACATATTTTTGCATTGTAATTCCTGGATGCAAATGCAAAAAGGAACCAGTTAGGGCCGGGTAGCAGATTTACTTTCACCTTTACAATTTGCAAGTCGACAACTGCCTTTCAGATACCATGTAGGATCCGGGTCGAAACATATTTTTGCATTTGAATTCCTGGATCCAAATGCCAAATAGGAATAAGGTAGGGTTGTGAATAAGATTTCATTCCACCTTTACAAATCATAAGTCAACAACTGAATTTCTGAAAACATGTAGTATGCGGGTCAAAACATATTTTTGCATTGTAATTCCTGGATCCAAATGCAAAAAGGAACGAGGTAGGGCCGGGTAGCAGATTTACTTTCACCTTTACAATTTGCAAGTCGACAACTGCCTTTCAGAAACCATGTAGGATCCGGGTCCAAACATATTTTTGTATTTTAATTCCTGGAGCCAAATGCCAAATAGGAATCAGGTAGGGTCGGGAAGCAGATTTCCTTTCACTTTTACAATTTATAAGTCAACAACTGCATTTCTGAAACCATGTAGGATCCGGGTCCAAACATATTTTTGCATTTTAATTCCTGGATCCAAATGCAAAATAGGATCCAGGTAGGGCCGGGTAGCAGATTTTCTTTCACCTTTACAATTTGCAAGTTTTCAACTGCCTTTCAGAAACCATGTAGGATCCGGGTCCAAACATATTTGTGCATTTTAATTCCTGGATCCAAATGCCAAATAGGAATCAGGTAGGGTCGGGCAGCAGATTTCCTTTCACCTTTGCAATTTATAAGTCAACAACTGCCTTTCAGAAACCATGTAGGATCCGGGTCCAAACATATTTTTGCATTGTAATTCCTGGATCCAAATACAAAAAGGAACCAGTTAGGGCCGGGTAGCAAATTTACTTTCACCTTTACAATTTTCAAGTCGACAACTGCATTTCAGAAACCATGTAGGATCCGGGTCCAAACATATTTATGTATTTTAATTCTTGGATCCAAATGCCGAATAGGAATCAGGTAGGGTCGGGCAGAAGATTTCCTTTCACATTTACAATTTATAAGTCAACAACTGCCTTTTAGAAACCATAAAGGATCCGGGTCCAAACAAATTTTTGAATTTTTATTCCTGGATACAAATGCAAAATAGGAACCAGGTAGGGCCGGGTAGCAGATTTTCTTTCACCTTTACAATTTATAAGTCAACAACTGCCTTTCAGAAACCATGTAGGATCCGGGTCCAAACAAATTTTTGTATTTTAATTCCTGGAGCCAAATGCCAAATAGGAATCAGGTAGGGTCGGGCAGCAGATTTCCTTTCACCTTTGCAATTTATAAGTCAACAACTGCCTTTCAGAAACCATGTAGGATCCGGGTGCAAACATATTTTTGCATTTTAATTCCTGGATCCAAATGCAAAATAGGAACCAGGTAGGGCCGGGTAGCAGATTTTCTTTCACCTTTACAATTTGCAAGTCGACAACTGCCTTTCTTAAACCATGTTGGATCCGGGTCCAAACATATTTTTGCATTTTAATTCTTGAATCCACATGCCAAATAGGAACCAGGTAGGGTCGGGCAGCAGATTTTCTTTCACCTTTACACTTTATATGTCAACAACTGCATTTCAGAAACCATGTAGGATCCGGGTCCAAACATATTTTTGCATTGTAATTCCTGGATCCAAATACAAAAAGGAACCAGTTAGGGCCGGGTAGCAAATTTAATTTCACCTTTACAATTTTCAAGTCGACAACTGCCTTTCAGAAACCATGTAGGATCCGGGTCCAAACACATTTATGTATTTTAATTCTTGGATCCAAATGCCGAATAGGAATCAGGTAGTGTCGGGCAGAAGATTTCCTTTCACATTTACAATTTATAAGTCAACAACTGCCTTTTAGAAACCATAAAGGATCCGGGTCCAAACAAATTTTTGAATTTTTATTCCTGGATACAAATGCCAAATAGGAACCAGGTAGGGTCGGGCAGCAGATTTTCTTTCACATTTACAAATTATAAGTCAACAACTGCCTTTCAGAAACCATGTAGGATCCGGGTCCAAACATATTTTTGCATTGTAATTCCTGGATCCAAATGCAAAAAGGAACGAGGTAGGGCCGGGTAGCAGATTTACTTTCACCTTTACAATTTGCAAGGCGACAACTGCCTTTCAGAAACCATGTAGGATCCGGGTCCAAACATATTTTTGTATTTTAATTCCTGGAGCCAAATGCCAAATAGGAATCAGGTAGGGTCGGGCAGCAGATTTCCTTTCACCCTTGCAATTTATAAGTCAACAACTGCCTTTCTGAAACCATGTAGGATCCGGGTCAAAAAATATTTTTGCATTTTAATTCCTGGATCCAAATGCAAAATAGGAACCAGGTAGGGCCGGGTAGCAGATTTTCTTTCACCTTTACAATTTATAAGTCAACAACTGCCTTTCAGAAACCATGTAGGATCCGGGTCCAAACATATTTTTGCATTGTAATTCCTGGATGCAAATGCAAAAAGGAACCAGTTAGGGCCGGGTAGCAGATTTTCTTTCACATTTACAATTTATAAGTCAACAACTGCCTTTCTTTAACCATGTAGGATCCGGGTCCAAACATATTTTTACATTGTAATTCCTGGATCCGAATGCAAAAAGGAACCAGTTAGGGCCGGGTAGCAGATTTACTTTCACCTTTACAATTTGCAAGTCGACAACTGCCTTTCAGATACCATGTAGGATCCGGGTCCAAACATATTTTTGCATTTGAATTCCTGGATCCAAATGCCAAATAGGAATCAGGTAGGGTCGTGCAGCAGATTTTTTTTCACCTTTACAATTTATGAGTCAACAACTGCCTTTCTTAAACCATGTAGGATCCGGGTCCAAACATATTTTTGCATTGTAATTCCTGGATCCAAATGCAAAAAGGAACCAGTTAGGGCCGGGTAGCAGATTTACTTTCACCTTTACAATTTGCAAGTCGACAACTGCCTTTCAGAAACCATGTAGGATCCGGGTCCAAACATATTTTTGCATTCTAATTCCTGAATCCAAATGCCAAATAGGAACCAGGTAGGGTCGTGCAGCAGATTTTCTTTCACCTTTACAATTTATAAGTCAACAACTGCATTTCTGAAACCATGTAGGATCCGGGTCCAAACATATTTTTGCATTTTAATTCCTGGATCCAAATGCAAAATAGGAACCAGGTAGGGCCGGGTAGCAGACTTTATTTCACTTTTACAATTTATAAGTCAACAACTGCCTTTCAGAAACCATGTAGGATCCGGGTCCAAACATATTTTTGCATTTGAATTCCTGGATCCAAATGCAAAATAGGAAATAGGTAGGGTCGGGCAGCAGATTTCCTTTCACATTTACAATTTATAAGTCAACAACTGCCTTTATTAAACCATGTAGGATCCGGGTCCAAACATATTTTTGCATTGTAATTCCTGGATCCAAATGCAAAAAGGAACCAGTTAGGGCCGGGTAGCAGATTTACTTTCACCTTTACAATTTTCAAGTCGACAACTGCCTTTCAGAAACCATGTAGGATCCGGGTCCAAACATATTTATGTATTTTAATTCTTGGATCCAAATGCCGAATAGGAATCAGGTAGGGTCGGGCAGAAGATTTACTTTCACATTTACAATTTATAAGTCAACAACTGCCTTTTAGAAACCATAAAGGATCCGGGTCCAAACATATTTTTGAATTTTTATTCCTGGATCCAAATGCCAAATAGGAACCAGGTAGTGTCGGGCAGCAGATTTTCATTCACATTTACAATTTATAAGTCAATAACTGCCTTTTAGAAACCATAAAGGATCCGGGTCCAAATATATTTTTGCATTTTTATTCCTGGATCCAAATGCCAAATACGAACCAGGTAGGGTCGGGCAGCAGATTTTCATTCACATTTACAATTTATAAGTCAACAACTGCCTTTCTTAAACCATGTAGGATCCGGGTCCAAACATATTTTTGCATTGTAATTCCTGGATCCAAATGCAAAAAGGAACCAGTTAGGGCCGGGTAGCAGATTTAGTTTCACCTTTACAATTTGCAAGTCGACAACTGCTTTTAAGATACCATGTAGGATCCGGGTCCAAACATATTTTTGCATTTGAATTCTTGGATCCACATGCCAAATAGGAACCAGGTAGGGTCGGGCAGCAGATTTACTTTCACATTTACAATTTTCAAGTCGACAACTGCCTTTGAGAAACCATGTAGGATCCGGGTCCAAACATATTTATGTATTTTAATTCTTGGATCCAAATGCCGAATAGGAATCAGGTAGGGTCGGGCAGAAGATTTCCTTTCACATTTACAATTTATAAGTCAACAACTGCCTTTCTTAAACCATGTAGGATCCGGGTCCAAACATATATTTGCATTTTATTTCCCGGATCCATATGCAAAATAGAAACCAGGTAGGCCCGGGTAGAAGATTTTCTTTCACCTTTACAATTGATAAGTCAATAACTGCCTTTCAGAAACTATGTAGGATCCGGGTCCAAACATATTTTTGCATTTGAATTCCTGGATCCAAATGCCAAATAGGAATCAGGTAGGGTCGTGCAGCAGATTTTTTTTCACCTTTACAATTTATAAGTCAACAACTGCCTTTCATAAACCATGTAGGATCCGGGTCCAAACATATTTTTACATCGTAATTCCTGGATCCAAATGCAAAAAGGAACCAGTTAGGGCCGGGTAGCATATTTACTTTCACCTTTACAATTTGCAAGTAGACAACTGCCTTGCAGACACCATGTAGGATCCGGGTCGAAACATATTTTTGCATTTGAATTCCTGGATCCAAATGCCAAATAGGAATCAGGTAGGGTCGGGCAACAGATTTCCTTTCACCTTTACAATTTATAAGTCAACAACTGCATTTCTGAAACCATGTAGGATGCGGGTCCAAACATATTTTTGCATTGTAATTCCTGGATCCAAATGCAAAAAGGAACGAGGTAGGGCCGGGTAGCAGATTTACTTTCACCTTTACAATTTGCAAGTCGACAACTGCCTTTCAGAAACCATGTAGGATCCGGGTCCAAACATATTTTTGTATTTTAATTCCTGGAGCCAAATGCCAAATAGGAATCAGGTAGGGTCGGGCAGCAGATTTCCTTTCACCTTTGCAATTTATAAGTCAACAACTGCCTTTCAGAAACCATGTAGGATCCGGGTCCAAACATATTTTTGCATTTTAATTCCTGGATCCAAATGCAAAATAGGAACCAGGTAGGGCCGGGTAGCAGATTTTCTTTCACCTTTACAATTTGCAAGTCGACAACTGCCTTTCAGAAACCATGTAGGATCCGGGTCCAAACATATTTATGTATTTTAATTCCTGGATCCAAATGCCAAATAGGAATCAGGTAGGGTCGGGCAGCAGATTTCCTTTCACCTTTGCAATTTATAAGTCAACAACTGCCTTTCAGAAACCATGTAGGATCCGGGTCCAAACATATTTTTACATTTTAATTCCTGGATCCAAATGCAAAAAGGAACCAGTTAGGGCCGGGTAGCATATTTACTTTCACCTTTACAATTTGCAAGTCGACAACTGCATTTCAGAAACCATGTAGGATCCGGGTCCAAACATATTTATGTATTTTAATTCTTGGATCCAAATGCCGAATAGGAATCAGGTAGGGTCGGGCAGAAGATTTCCTTTCACATTTACAATTTATAAGTCAACAACTGCCTTTTAGAAACCATAAAGGATCCGGGTCCAAACAAATTTTTGAATTTTTATTCCTGGATACAAATGCAAAATAGGAACCAGGTAGGGCCGGGTAGCAGATTTTCTTTCACCTTTACAATTTGCAAGTCGACAACTGCCTTTGAGAAACCGTGTAGGATCCGGGTCCAAACATATTTATGTATTTTAATTCTTGGATCCAAATGCCGAATAGGAATCAGGTAGGGTCGGGCAGAAGATTTCCTTTCACATTTACAATTTATAAGTCAACAACTGCCTTTCTTAAACCATGTAGGATCCGGGTCCAAACATATATTTGCATTTTATTTCCCGGATCCATATGCAAAATAGAAACCAGGTAGGCCCGGGTAGAAGATTTTCTTTCACCTTTACAATTGATAAGTCAATAACTGCCTTTCAGAAACTATGTAGGATCCGGGTCCAAACATATTTTTGCATTTGAATTCCTGGATCCAAATGCCAAATAGGAATCAGGTAGGGTCGTGCAGCAGATTTTTTTTCACCTTTACAATTTATAAGTCAACAACTGCCTTTCAGAAAACATGTAGGATCCGGGTCCAAACATATTTTTGAATTTTTATTCCTGGATCCAAATGCCAAATAGGAACCAGGTAGTGTCGGGCAGCAGATTTTCTTTCACATTTACAATTTATAAGTCAACAACTGCCTTTCAGAAACCATGTAGGATCCGGGTCCAAACATATTTATGTATTTTAATTCTTGGATCCAAATGCCGAATAGGAATCAGGTAGGGTCGGGCAGAAGATTTCCTTTCACATTTACAATTTATAAGTCAACAACTGCCTTTCAGAAACCATGTAGGATCCGGGTCCAAACATATTTTTGTATTTTAATTCCTGGAGCCAAATGCCAAATAGGAATCAGATAGGGTCGGGCAGCAGATTTCCTTTCACCTTTACAATTTATAAGTCAACAACTGCATTTCTGAAACCATGTAGGATCCGGGTCAAAAAGATTTTTGCATTTTAATTCCTGGATCCAAATGCAAAATAGGATCCAGGTAGGGTTGGGCAGCAGACTTTCTTTCACTTTTACAATTTGCAAGTTTTCAACTGCCTTTCAGAAACCATGTAGGATCCGGGTCCAAACATATTTTTGCATTGTAATTCCTGGATCCAAATGCAAAAAGGAACCAGTTAGGGCCGGGTAGCAGATTTACTTTCACCTTTACAATTTGCAAGTCGACAACTTCCTTTCAGAAACCATGTAGGATCCGGGTCGAAACATATTTTTGCATTTGAATTCCTGGATCCAAATGCCAAATAGGATTCAGGTAGGGTTGGGCAGCAGATTTCCTTCCACCTTTACAATTTATAAGTCAACAACTGCATTTCTGAAACCATGTAGGATGCGGGTCCAAACATATTTTTGCATTTTAATTCCTGGATCCAAATGCAAAATAGGAACCAGGTAGCGCCGGGTAGCATATTTACTTTCACCTTTACAATTTGCAAGTTTTCAACTGCCTTTCAGAAACCATGTAGGATCCGGGTCCAAACATATTTTTGTATTTTAATTCCTGGATCCAAATGCCAAATAGGAATCAGGTAGGGTCGGGCAGCAGATTTCCTTTCACCTTTACAATTTATAAGTCAACAACTGCCTTTCTGAAACCATGTAGGATCCGGGTCCAAACATATTTTTGCATTTTAATTCCTGGATCCAAATGCAAAATAGGAACCAGGTAGGGCCGGGTAGCAGATTTTCTTTCACCTTTACAATTTGCAAGTTTTCAACTGCCTTTCAGAAACCATGTAGGATCCGGGTCCAAACATATTTTTGTATTTTAATTCCTGGATCCAAATGCCAAATAGGAATCAGGTAGGGTTGGGCAGCAGATTTCCTTCCACCTTTACAATTTATAAGTCAACAACTGCCTTTCAGAAACCATGTAGGATCCGGGTCCAAACATATTTTTGCATTGTAATTCCTGGATCCAAATGCAAAAAGGAACCAGTTAGGGCCGGGTAGCAAATTTACTTTCACCTTTACAATTTTCAAGTCGACAACTGCATTTCAGAAACCATGTAGGATCCGGGTCCAAACATATTTATGTATTTTAATTCTTGGATCCAAATGCCGAATAGGAATCAGGTAGGGTCGGGCAGAAGATTTCCTTTCACATTTACAATTTATAAGTCAACAACTGCCTTTTAGAAACCATAAAGGATCCGGGTCCAAACAAATTTTTGAATTTTTATTCCTGGATACAAATGCAAAATAGGAACCAGGTAGGGCCGGGTAGCAGATTTTCTTTCACCTTTACAATTTGCAAGTTTTCAACTGCCTTTCAGAAACCATGTAGGATCCGGGTCCAAACAAATTTTTGTATTTTAATTCCTGGAGCCAAATGCCAAATAGGAATCAGGTAGGGTCGGGCAGCAGATTTCCTTTCACCTTTGCAATTTATAAGTCAACAACTGCCTTTCTGAAACCATGTAGGATCCGGGTCCAAACATATTTTTGCATTTTAATTTCTGGATCCAAATGCAAAATAGGAACCAGGTAGGGCCGGGTAGCAGATTTTCTTTCACCTCAACAATTTGCAAATCGACAACTGCCTTTCTTAAACCATGTTGGATCCGGGTCCAAACATATTTTTGCATTTTAATTCTTGAATCCACATGCCAAATAGGAACCAGGTAGGGTCGGGCAGCAGATTTTCTTTCACCTTTACAATTTATAAGTCAACAACTGCCTTTCAGAAACCATGTAGGATCCGGGTCCAAACATATTTTTGCATTGTAATTCCTGGATCCAAATACAAAAAGGAACCAGTTAGGGCCGGGTAGCAAATTTAATTTCACCTTTACAATTTTCAAGTCGACAACTGCCTTTCAGAAACCATGTAGGATCCGGGTCCAAACACATTTATGTATTTTAATTCTTGGATCCAAATGCCGAATAGGAATCAGGTAGTGTCGGGCAGAAGATTTCCTTTCACATTTACAATTTATAAGTCAACAACTGCCTTTTAGAAACCATAAAGGATCCGGGTCCAAACAAATTTTTGAATTTTTATTCCTGGATACAAATGCCAAATAGGAACCAGGTAGGGTCGGGCAGCAGATTTTCTTTCACATTTACAAATTATAAGTCAACAACTGCCTTTCAGAAACCATGTAGGATCCGGGTCCAAACATATTTTTGCATTGTAATTCCTGGATCCAAATGCAAAAAGGAACGAGGTAGGGCCGGGTAGCAGATTTACTTTCACCTTTACAATTTGCAAGGCGACAACTGCCTTTCAGAAACCATGTAGGATCCGGGTCCAAACATATTTTTGTATTTTAATTCCTGGAGCCAAATGCCAAATAGGAATCAGGTAGGGTCGGGCAGCAGATTTCCTTTCACCCTTGCAATTTATAAGTCAACAACTGCCTTTCTGAAACCATGTAGGATCCGGGTCAAAAAATATTTTTGCATTTTAATTCCTGGATCCAAATGCAAAATAGGAACCAGGTAGGGCCGGGTAGCAGATTTTCTTTCACCTTTACAATTTATAAGTCAACAACTGCCTTTCAGAAACCATGTAGGATCCGGGTCCAAACATATTTTTGCATTGTAATTCCTGGATGCAAATGCAAAAAGGAACCAGTTAGGGCCGGGTAGCAGATTTTCTTTCACATTTACAATTTATAAGTCAACAACTGCCTTTCTTAAACCATGTAGGATCCGGGTCCAAACATATTTTTACATTGTAATTCCTGGATCCGAATGCAAAAAGGAACCAGTTAGGGCCGGGTAGCAGATTTACTTTCACCTTTACAATTTGCAAGTCGACAACTGCCTTTCAGATACCATGTAGGATCCGGGTCCAAACATATTTTTGCATTTGAATTCCTGGATCCAAATGCCAAATAGGAATCAGGTAGGGTCGTGCAGCAGATTTTTTTTCACCTTTACAATTTATGAGTCAACAACTGCCTTTCTTAAACCATGTAGGATCCGGGTCCAAACATATTTTTGCATTGTAATTCCTGGATCCAAATGCAAAAAGGAACCAGTTAGGGCCGGGTAGCAGATTTACTTTCACCTTTACAATTTGCAAGTCGACAACTGCCTTTCAGAAACCATGTAGGATCCGGGTCCAAACATATTTTTGTATTCTAATTCCTGGATCCAAATGCCAAATAGGAATCAGGTAGTGTCGGGCAGCAGATTTTCTTTCACCTTTACAATTTATAAGTCAACAACTGCCTTTCTGAAACCATGTAGGATCCGGGTCCAAACATATTTTTGCATTTTAATTCCTGGATCCAAATGCAAAATAGGAACCAGGTAGGGCCGGGTAGCAGATTTTCTTTCACCTTTACAATTTATAAGTCAACAACTGCCTTTCAGAAACCATGTAGGATCCGGGTCCAAACATATTTTTGCATTTGAATTCCTGGATCCAAATGCAAAATAGGAAATAGGTAGGGTCGGGCAGCAGATTTCCTTTCACATTTACAATTTATAAGTCAACAACTGCCTTTATTAAACCATGTAGGATCCGGGTCCAAACATATTTTTGCATTGTAATTCCTGGATCCAAATGCAAAAAGGAACCAGTTAGGGCCGGGTAGCAGATTTACTTTCACCTTTACAATTTTCAAGTCGACAACTGCCTTTCAGAAACCATGTAGGATCCGGGTCCAAACATATTTATGTATTTTAATTCTTGGATCCAAATGCCGAATAGGAATCAGGTAGGGTCGGGCAGAAGATTTACTTTCACATTTACAATTTATAAGTCAACAACTGCCTTTTAGAAACCATAAAGGATCCGGGTCCAAACATATTTTTGAATTTTTATTCCTGGATCCAAATGCCAAATAGGAACCAGGTAGTGTCGGGCAGCAGATTTTCATTCACATTTACAATTTATAAGTCAATAACTGCCTTTTAGAAACCATAAAGGATCCGGGTCCAAACATATTTTTGCATTTTTATTCCTGGATCCAAATGCCAAATACGAACCAGGTAGGGTCGGGCAGCAGATTTTCATTCACATTTACAATTTATAAGTCAACAACTGCCTTTCTTAAACCATGTAGGATCCGGGTCCAAACATATTTTTGCATTGTAATTCCTGGATCCAAATGCAAAAAGGAACCAGTTAGGGCCGGGTAGCAGATTTAGTTTCACCTTTACAATTTGCAAGTCGACAACTGCTTTTAAGATACCATGTAGGATCCGGGTCCAAACATATTTTTGCATTTGAATTCTTGGATCCACATGCCAAATAGGAACCAGGTAGGGTCGGGCAGCAGATTTACTTTCACATTTACAATTTTCAAGTCGACAACTGCCTTTGAGAAACCATGTAGGATCCGGGTCCAAACATATTTATGTATTTTAATTCTTGGATCCAAATGCCGAATAGGAATCAGGTAGGGTCGGGCAGAAGATTTCCTTTCACATTTACAATTTATAAGTCAACAACTGCCTTTCTTAAACCAATTAGGATCCGGGTCCAAACATATATTTGCATTTTATTTCCCGGATCCATATGCAAAATAGAAACCAGGTAGGCCCGGGTAGAAGATTTTCTTTCACCTTTACAATTGATAAGTCAATAACTGCCTTTCAGAAACTATGTAGGATCCGGGTCCAAACATATTTTTGCATTTGAATTCCTGGATCCAAATGCCAAATAGGAATCAGGTAGGGTCGTGCAGCAGATTTTCTTTCACCTTTACAATTTATAAGTCAACAACTGCCTTTCAGAAACCATGTAGGATCCGGGTCCAAACATATTTTTACATCGTAATTCCTGGATCCAAATGCAAAAAGGAACCAGTTAGGGCCGGGTAGCAGATTTACTTTCACCTTTACAATTTGCAAGTCGACAACTGCCTTTCAGAAACCATGTAGGATCCGTGTCCAAACATATTTTTGCATTTTAATTCCTGGATCCAAATGCCAAATAGGAATCAGGTAGGGTCGAGCAGCAGATTTCCTTTCACCTTTACAATTTATAAGTCAACAACTGCATTTCTGAAACCATGTAGGATCCGGGTCCAAACATATTTTTACATCGTAATTCCTGGATCCAAATGCAAAAAGGAACCAGTTAGGGCCGGGTAGCAGATTTACTTTCACCTTTACAATTTGCAAGTCGACAACTGCCTTTCAGAAACCATGTAGGATCCGGGTCCAAACATATTTTTGTATTTTAATTCCTGGATCCAAATGCCAAATAGGAATCAGGTAGGGTCGGGCAGCAGATTTCCTTTCACCTTTACAATTTATAAGTCAACAACTGCATTTCTGAAACCATGTAGGATCCGGGTCCAAACATATTTTTGCATTTTAATTCCTGGATCCAAATGCAAAATAGGAACCAGGTAGGGCCGGGTAGCAGATTTTCTTTCACCTTTACAATTTGCAAGTTTTCAACTGCCTTTCAGAAACCATGTAGGATCCGGGTCCAAACATATTTGTGCATTTTAATTCCTGGATCCAAATGCAAAATAGGATCCAGGTAGGGTTGGGCAGCAGACTTTCTTTCACCTTTGCAATTTATAAGTCAACAACTGCGTTTCACAAACCATGTAGGATCCGGGTCCAAACATATTTTTGCATTGTAATTCCTGGATCCTAATGCAAAATAGGAACCAGTTAGGGCCGGGTAGCATATTTACTTTCACCTTTACAATTTTCAAGTCGACAACTGCCTTTCAGAAACCATGTAGGATCCGGGTCCAAACATATTTTTGCATTTTAATTCTTGGATCCAAATGCCGAATAGGAATCAGGTAGGGTCGGGCAGCAGATTTCCTTTCACATTTACAATTTATAAGTCAATAACTGCCTTTTAGAAACCATAAAGGATCCGGGTCCAAACATATTTTTGCATTTTTATTCCTGGATCCAAATGCAAAATAGGAACCAGGTAGCGCCGGGTAGCATATTTACTTTCACCTTTACAATTTGCAAGTCGACAACTGCCTTTTAGAAAACATGTAGGATCCGGGTCCAAACATATTTATGCATTTGAATTCTTGGATCCAAATGCCAAATAGGAATCAGGTAGGGTCGGGCAGCAGATTTCCTTTCACATTTACAATTTATAAGTCAACAACTGCCTTTCTTAAACCATGTAGGATCCGGGTCCAAACATATATTTGCATTTTATTTCCCGGATCCATATGCAAAATAGAAACCAGGTAGGCCCGGGTAGAAGATTTTCTTTCACCTTTACAATTGATAAGTCAATAACTGCCTTTCAGAAACTATGTAGGATCCGGGTCCAAACATATTTTTGCATTTGAATTCCTGGATCCAAATGCCAAATAGGAATCAGGTAGGGTCGTGCAGCAGATTTTTTTTCACCTTTACAATTTATAAGTCAACAACTGCCTTTCAGAAACCATGTAGGATCCGGGTCCAAACATATTTTTGAATTTTTATTCCTGGATCCAAATGCCAAATAGGAACCAGGTAGTGTCGGGCAGCAGATTTTCTTTCACTTTTACAATTTATAAGTCAACAACTGCCTTTCAGAAACCATGTAGGATCCGGGTCCAAACATATTTTTGTATTTTAATTCTTGGATCCAAATGCCAAATAGGAATCAGGTAGGGTCGGGCTGAAGATTTCCTTTCACCTTTACAATTTATAAGTCAACAACTGCCTTTCAGAAACCATGTAGGATCCGGGTCAAAACATATTTTTGTATCTTAATTCCTGGAGCCAAGTGCCAAATAGGAATCAGGTAGGGTCGGGCAGGAGATTTCCTTTCACCTTTACAATTTATAAGTCAACAACTGCATTTCTGAAACCATGTAGGATCCGGGTCCAAAAAGATTTTTGCATTTTAATTCCTGGATCCAAATGCAAAATAGGAACCAGGTAGGGCCGGGTAGCAGATTTTCTTTCACCTTTACAATTTATAAGTCAACAACTGCCTTTCAGAAACCATGTAGGATCCGGGTCCAAACATATTTTTGCATTTTAATTCCTGGATCCAAATGCAAAATAGGAACCAGTTAGGGCCGGGTAGCAGATTTACTTTCACCTTTACAATTTGCAAGTCGACAACTGCCTTTCAGAAACCATGTAGGATCCGGGTCGAAACATATTTTTGCATTTGAATTCCTGGATCCAAATGCCAAATAGGAATCAGGTAGGGTCGGGCAGCAGATTTCCTTTCACCTTTACAATTTATAAGTCAACAACTGCATTTCTGAAACCATGTAGGATCCGGGTCCAAACATATTTTTACATCGTAATTCCTGGATCCAAATGCAAAAAGGAACCAGTTAGGGCCGGGTAGCAGATTTACTTTCACCTTTACAATTTGCAAGTCGACAACTGCCTTTCAGAAACCATGTAGGATCCGGGTCCAAACATATTTTTGTATTTTAATTCCTGGAGCCAAATGCCAAATAGGAATCAGGTAGGGTCGGGAAGCAGATTTCCTTTCACCTTTGCAATTTATAAGTCAACAACTGCATTTCTGAAACCATGTAGGATCCGGGTCCAAACATATTTTTGCATTTTAATTCCTGGATCCAAATGCAAAATAGGCCACAGGTAGGGCCGGGTAGCAGATTTTCTTTCACCTTTACAATTTGCAAGTCTTCAACTGCCTTTCAGAAACCATGTAGGATCCGGGTCCAAACATATTTTTGTATTTTAATTCCTGGAGCCAAATGCCAAATAGGAATCAGGTAGGGTCGGGCAGCAGATTTCCTTTCACCTTTGCAATTTATAAGTCAACAACTGCCTTTCAGAAACCATGTAGGATCCGGGTCCAAACATATTTTTGCATTGTAATTCCTGGATCCAAATGCAAAAAGGAACCAGTTAGGGCCGGGTAGCATATTTACTTTCACCTTTACAATTTTCAAGTCGACAACTGCATTTCAGAAACCATGTAGGATCCGGGTCCAAACATATTTATGTATTTTAATTCTTGGATCCAAATGCCGAATAGGAATCAGGTAGGGTCGGGCAGAAGATTTCCTTTCACATTTACAATTTATAAGTCAACAACTGCCTTTTAGAAACCATGTAGGATCCGGGTCCAAACATATTTTTGAATTTTTATTCCTGGATACAAATGCAAAATAGGAACCAGGTAGGGCCGGGTAGCAGATTTTCTTTCACCTTTACAATTTCGAAGTAAACAACTGCCTTTCAGAAACCAAGTAGGATGCGGGTCCAAACATATTTTTGTATTTTAATTCCTGGAGCCAAATGCCAAATAGGAATCAGGTAGGGTCGGGCAGCAGATTTCCTTTCACATTTACAATTTATAAGTCAACAACTGCATTTCTGAAACCATTTAGGATCCGGGTCCAAAAAGATTTTTGCATTTTAATTCCTGGATCCAAATGCAAAATAGGAACCAGGTAGGGCCGGGTAGCAGATTTTCTTTCACCTTTACAATTTGCAAGTTTTCAACTGCCTTTCTTAAACCATGTAGGATCCGGGTCCAAACATATTTTTGCATTTTAATTCTTGAAT